>JAWXYG010000008.1:18750000-20000000 GCA_034222035.1 Acacia crassicarpa | reverse complement strand
ATTAAGGATTGGATATGATAAAGGTAAACTAATCAATAAAAATTATTATAATATAAATTTTAATTTTAAAAAATATATTTTAAAGATCTTTTTAAAATATTCTTGACGAGGTTAACAGTTTGATCTTAAGTATATGTTTTTTAAAAAATAGGGGATATCTATGTAGTTAAAACAAAACGTATAGGTGGTCAAAGTATTTTACTCTAAATAATCTATGAATGAAATTAATTTAGAAAGTGGTGGACTTGAATTTTTTAAAGAGGGTATTATTTTTTAATTATTATTGAATATAAGATTTATTTTTTAAATATATATGTATATGTGTATGTATGTAATCATTTCTTTTGTTTGATTGACGGTTTGGCAATTTCCGATAAAAAAAAAGGGTTTGGCAATTGGAATCAGGGGCACCGCGAGAGAGATCATTCAGAGAGTTGGAACGGACTGAATCAGAGAAAACCCACCTCCATCGTACCGTCACCCTACTTTGGCTCTCTTCACCACCACCCAGTCCGATCCAGATCCACCTCCTTAAACCCTCCATCACCGTCGACCTCCACTTGGAACGGACTGAATCAGAGAAAAACCAGCACCGCGAGCTCACTCTTTGACCCGTGGATTCCATCGTCTTCACCTTCAAGCTCCTTTCTCCTCCAAGCCGAACACCCACCTCCATCACTCTCCTTCCTACAACATCATTTCTCTCTCTCTCTCTCTCTCTCTCCCGCCGGTGGTCTGTGTGGCGAATATCTGCATTTAATCGAGCTTCGGGAGCTGTGGACTGTGGATCTGGTCTGCTCATCGATCCAGAGGTTGAAGGTATATTTTCTTAATTCACCTTTCCTTTCCTTATCTCGGGTTTTCTTCATCCCATATTTAAGATCTTCTGCCGACGATACAAAACCGTGGTTCCTGGCGGTAGAAGGAAGCCGACGATCCCAAATCCCATCTATCAATTTCATGCTGCTCCTCTTTGTTTCTGGACTTTTGACACAAAATGGGAAAAAAGGGTGAGCTTGCTATTCTCTGAATTCATGTTCCCATTGTTGTTGATTAGCTGAAATTCAAAATATGTAACATCTGAAATTCAAAATATTCAAAAAAAGGGCAATTTTATGTGTAAAGTTAATTCCGACCCTCGAACAACTTGAAGTACTGAGTGAGGTATTCGTCATCACTTATAACATCTGTAACCTTTTTAACCTTTCAATTAGTTTATGGGAGTTATGGTCACTGATAACTCGCCATTGTAGTTGAAGTGAGCAAGTAATTATGTTGATGAAAATGGTTCAATATATATAGTCTGTAATTAATTTTGATGTTCTTTGATTGTAACAGGACTTAGAATAGTGAGAATATATGCTCAAAGCTGGCTGTTCATTCCCTTAAACCAAAGGGCAGATAATATAAAATTGGTTTATCTACAAGATACATATTCAGAGGTTGATTAGCATAAAACAGAATAAAATCATAACAATAATGATCTCTGAATGTTGATCTCACCCTTGATATCCTGTATCTTAGAGTCTGTCTTTTGGTTGGGTAGTAGCTCCATTAGATAATAGTCCCTGTGGAAATCCATTTAAGGTGACATTAGAAACTCCAAACCAAAATCATCTCAGGAAACAGTTGAGATCAGTAAGTAGCATAATGAATTATATAATTCTTTTAAATCAAGTGATCGTGAGAAATTGGCCCTTCAAAAATGGGAAAATGAGACTACAGAGTTAGGCTAGTCTCACTGCAATCAGGGGCATTATCCTATGGATTCTTGTACATGTTTGCAATCCACAAGGATGTCGTGAGTAGAATATAGCCTAAAAGTCTTCTGTGTATTAGAAACTAGCTTTGATGATTTTTTTTTTTTTTAGACGACGAGATTGTAATGTAGTAGTTTATAGGAATCAAGTTTTAATTCTACCCGAATGTACCTTTTGCCCATGAAAGTGACAGCCTTCAAACAATATGATTAGTGCTGCTGAAGAATTGAATACAGCGGTTTACAAAATCCAATTATGATATTCCTTGAATAGTTTATTTATTAACTCTGCTAATAACTGCAAGATGACAATATCGGCTTTTCCTTTCCCTTTCCCTTTTAACACTGATCAACAACTGAAACATTATATTCCTTCAACCAAAAAACGATTTTTGCCCTAATAAAGCGTTTTATCATTGGATTCCTCGAGCTTGCATCGATCAATCGATCACCGTTATGGTTAGAGATAAGATAAGAGAGCATATAGGGAAAGGAACATAATTAAACCAAATATATACGATATATAACTGATAGATTTTCTCATGAGCACGTTTTATCAGTAGAGAAGGAAATCTTGTAATTACAGTGTGATAGCCCTACTTGCTTAACTCGTAGCTAAAAGCTAAAGCTAGGCCCTACTAAAGCTAGGGTATTTTTTAGGAAACCAAGATCCCAACTAAAGCTAGGCCCATTCAAGTGAACCAAGAACACTTAGAATTTTTCATATAATCTTCGCCTTCCACTTTTCGAATTTGGTACATCAAGCTACCAAACCAAAACGTATCCCATTGTTGATCTCTCTGTTTTCTAACCCTTTTTGAATATAATTCTCTATCTCAAGGCTAGTCTTCCTTTGATATTATTGCTGCATTATTTAGAATTCCTCATGTCATATACTTCACATCGTCTTGCATTCTAATTAAGCATTTTGATGTTAATAGATTTGTTTAAGGCTTAAGGCTACAAACGTGTGTGTGCGTGCTTTCACTTCTCTTGCGTGAACAACAATTTAATATATATATATATATATATATATTCATAATTAGCGGTTTACACAAATCAAAGTCTTAAAATTTAAAATGCTTATGCAAAGATTTTTGATTTACAATTTCTTAATGACAGCCAGCTGTAGGGTCTTAATTTGTCTGGAGTTATACCAAGTCAATTTGGTGATCTTACACAATTGCAAGAACTGTAAGTGATGCTTTCTTTCTTGGAAAATTTTACTTTATTGGAAATGTGAAATTTATTTAGATAAGGTACATAATCTATACTTGGTATTTCTTTTGCTATGAACTTTGCCAAAATTATTTAGATAAGCTGCATTTGTTATGCTCCTTTGCTCCTTCGTTGTATTTAACATATATTTGTATTCATGCCCCGTCCACATGCATGTCCCCATCTTCTAGTGTACTATCCTCATTCTCTGGTTGCTTGCTGAGATCTGTTTTTTGTTCACTGCATGTGTTTGTTTGCCACTTTTTTGATTAAGTGCCAATTAACTGGTATAAGCAGCTACTTGTATTTGCCACGTAGGTCTTGTAGTTGAATTAGTTTGTGTAGGGTTGGGTTGAGGAAGCATGGAAGGCGAAGGTGAAGGAGCAAGAAGCGCAGATGAAGGAGCAAGGAAAGATGATTTTAGAGATGCAGGAACTTCTCAACTCCCTTATAAAGGACAAGGGTACGGGGCCGCCTCCTGATGGTGATGGCGATACCGATGGTGATCCTGCCCAGACTGCTGCAGTTTAGACTTTTTTTTAGTTTATTTTTGTTGAAACATTATACTTTGTAATATTTTGTTATTTTTATGTAAACTTTGATGCTTGTTACTATATCTTTTTATCATATATAAGTCTTTTTAATTTCTAATTTTTAATATTTTTTATGAAATTAATTACATTTTTAAAATCATTTTATTTTTTTTTAAATTTAATTGGGATTTTTGCGAGGGAATAGGATTCCCTCGCAAAATTCAATAGTATTGTATTTTGCGAGGGAATTTCATTCCCTCGCAAAATTCAATATATTGAATTTTGCGACGGAATTTTATTCCCTCGCAAATATAAAAATTTTGCAAGGGCTAAAGATCCCTCGTAAGATATGAAATTTGCGAGGGAATACTATTCTGTCGCAAATTTCAATACTATTGAATTTTGCGAGGGAATTGAATTCCCTCGCAAAAATTTCAAATTTTGCGAGGGATTTTTTCCCTCACAAAATCTCTAGGTTTTGCGAGGGAATAAATTCCCTCGCAAAAAATTCAAATTTTGCGAGGGATTCTTTCCCTCGCAAAATATCGAGGTTTTGCGAGGGAATAAATTCCCTCGCAAAATCCGAAATTTTGCGACGGAATAGTTTTTCCCTCGCAAATCTTGAAATTTGCGAGGGAAAATGGTTCCGCCGCTAAATCCAATTTTTGCGACGGAAATGTGCATTTTTGAGACGGAAAATTTTTTTGCGATGGCTATTTTTGCGAGGGAACTTTTTCCGCCGCAAATTCCGCCGCAAAACGTTTTTGCGACGGAAATTTGCTCTTTTGCGAGGGAAAAATTCCGCCGCAAAAAACTGATTTTTTTGTAGTGACAGTCATAAGGTCATTCATTGGAGTGTTACATATGGTGTTACATAAGGTTATTAATTTTCTGATTCTGTGCCTTGAAAGAGTTCTGAAAATCAGAATTATATTTGTTAACTCATTTTATTTTTACTTCGGAGAATCATAATTATGTTTGTTAACTCATTTTATTTTGATTCAGAGAATTAGTTCTCATCAATACAAAAGTACTTAAAGAATATTCTCCCAGTAGCTAAATTATGAAGCTCAAACGGAGCAACTCTACTAATTTGCTAATCTAATCACTGAACGCATAAAATCTATCAAAATTTAATAGATGATAGAGCCAAATAAATGCAAGCAACTAATGGGAAGCAAAAATAGCAATTCGAAATTCGCGGAATCAAAAGGTTCAAAAGAATTCAAAATGAGGAGCTCCTGTTCATTTTGGGTAAGTCCATTGAAACGTCTCATGATGGAGATGAAAAATAAGAGAAGAAAACGAAGAAATTGGTGGGAGTTATGAAGCATCGGTTGGGACGACAAAGTATGTAGAGAAAGATAGGGAAAGAAGAAGACAAATTGGGGATTGTTGGAGACTCTGAAGAGTTGAAAACCCATAATCAATTAGTCACTTGTACTTTTCCGATAGAGTTCATCTTCTCCCTCACACCAGATCCAGAGCATTTCAATTAGGTTCTCTCGAAAAGTAAGGGGGAAAAACAAAAAGTTGAAGCACAAATCTTATGCAGCAAAGACGAGAAAGACGAAAGAGAAGCTTCCAGCCATGGAGGAGACATTATCAGCAGATCTGGACTAGCAAATCGCGAATGGATCTTGATTGAACTGTCGTCTGCGCCGGAGAAGAAAAGCTCAAGAGGTACGGACGATAAGGGAAAGATAGAAAATGAAATTTCGAGAAAGAGGAAGGAGTTTAGTTTTTCTTTTTCTTTTTTTTTTTGGAGAAAAATGATTTTGATTTTGTGCAGTAGAAATTTTTCACTTTTTTTTAAATTCCCCAGCACAAAAGATAAATCGGTTCATTCAAGGAATTTTAAAAAAAAAAGATTTAGTAACATAATTCCTATACATTTTTTTTTTTGGGTATATGAAAGTTTTGGAGGGTTCGGCATCAATCCCCCAACCAAGGCCAGGCACGGCCCCGGGCTCTATGAGCACTTACTGGGGACTTACGAGATCACCTACCAAAGGAGGCCTAGCGACGGCAGAGGGGATCGAACCGACGATTCAAGGGCCTAGTCTTGGATCCCTTACCATCTATGCCAGCTCACATTCCTAGGAACAAAATTTTCTTCTTCTTCTTCTTCTTTTTTTTTTTTTTAAAGAACTCATTCCAAGAACGCTACCATGCACACCCTTAATAAATAGATCGCTCTCAAGATTAGGCCTATTGTAGACCTATCTAGATAAATAGGCCAAGCCTATTTTCATAAGGCATAGCCTACAGTTTAGTTTAGTTTAGTTTTTTTTAAAAAAAATGTATTATTCCCTAAATTTCACATTTAAACATTTAACAATGAGTTTAACCTTTTCATTAATTAATTGATCACATCTACTTCTCTCTCTCTTTCTCTTAATCACTCGAAATGACAATGCTAGCTCACTACCTCTCCTTTCATTTATGTCATTCAATATAACATAATAATTGCAGTAAGTTAATTTTAGTGATGCACAAATGAAAATTATACCGATAAGGGGAGTTTGTCACATTTTCTGCAAGAAAAACAAAAGATAAAATCTAGTTTTACATGTCACTTGTAGTACTTGGTTGATTTTTAATAATATATATCCTTAATTAATAGATGATTGATTTTTATTATTCCTACTTACTCAGACAATTGTTGCTACTAGGTGTTATTTTCTTTCTCTTACCAACTCTTTTATTTCATATGATAACAAATTCTTAAACTTTTAAATAGGCTTGATGAATTATATATTTACTTAGATATATAAGCTTTTAAGCCTATTTATAGACCTACATTTTAAGTAGGCATCTTAAAAAAAAAACCTTACGTACAAGTTTAGGCTCAGACTTAGGCTTTGGATCTCTGTCGTAGGCACATTCCTACTTAGCTAAAGCCTAGCTTAACTTAGCCTATTTATTAATCAATGGGTAATGGTGTTTAACGTTTACTAAAAATTAGGCAAAGATTTCTCATAACTCAATTCAAAATTCAAATATCATATTAATAGGTTAATAAATACAAAACTTAATGAGTAAATAATAAATTAACATTCACAATGAGTAGGAGCATGGTAGTTAAAGATTCGATTTATCATTGCGATTTTACGATTTTTTTCATGAAAACGATTTTACTAATTTTCCAAATGCTTTTATGTTTTTACAATTTTACATTTTATGATTTTTTATTCTCCTTCCGTTTTTAGATAAAATCTACGTTTTCATTACCATGAGTAAGAGATATTTTCGATGGTTAATTAACGGTGTATAAGAAGACATTACTAGTTAACATGTAATAAAAGAGTCATATTTCTTTCATCACCATTTTCTCTTCATCCTTTATAATATCTAAATCATGTCCGTCCAATTAATTTGAAAAGTCACAATACTACCTTAATTTTTCTCTTCTCTTCCCAATGGCCCAAATAGCTCATGAGGGATAATTTTTTTTTTAAAAAAAAAATTATGAGAGGATTTGCTTCCATTATAAAAATGCTAATTAAAAAAATTAAATGTACTTTTTTAAAAAATAAAATAAAATATTAGATTAATACTATAATAATTTAATTACAATTCAAAATTGAGCCATGGTCAACCATAAAATTAGAATATCTTTTTTAAAATGTATATAATAATTTATATTGTATTTTTGCACATATTGTTATATATGTATGTCTTATTATTTTTATTTAATTATTGTATAACCAATTCAATCTAGCGGCCTAACTGATCCAATCATTCGAACCATGACTTTTTGGCATCTCCGGCTCGATGTTGGGTCCAACTTTTAAAATATTATTTTTAGCAGTAACAAAATAAGTTGCCATCAAAAGTTAGAAAAATTGATGTTGAAATACATTTTTAATTATGGGGTTATCATTTGTCACATCACTTGAAATAAAGTTTTGTTAAATCATCCTAAAACTACGTCATTTTTGAAGTTAGGTGAATTAATGAAGGGTGTTTTGGTAAAATTAATATAATAAATACAAAAACAAAATGCCTAAAACACCCTTCATTAATTCTCCTAACTTCCAAAACAATGTACTTTTGGGAATAGGACAATTAATGAAAGGTCTTTTGATAAAATTCATATAATTACTACACAAACAAAAAATATCAAAATACCATTCATTAATTCCCTTAACCCCAAAATGACGTCGTTTTGGGAGTTAGGAGAATTAATGAAGGATATTTTAGTAAAATTCATATAATAACTAAAAAAAATACCAATGACTTGACAAAATTAAACCTTATGTCAAGTGACATGACAAACGATATACCCTTTAATTATTTAGTGAAACATGTTGTCAATTGTTCTTAGCCATTTTACACTTCGTTAAATTATTATTTCACTAGACATTTACTTCATTTTAGCCAATTTTGTCAAACAACAACATTCATTTTAGTACAAATGGATTTATTTGATATTATTGACATTGAAGTCACTCATTTATATTGTTGATGCTTTCAGAGTATTTGTATGAAATTTTCCGTAAAATAGGTGCTCATTTCCCAAAAAGCAATTTTAAATGAAGTTGTTTAAAAAGGTACTGTTAGCTCCTAGTATTTTGATGATAACAATACATGAAAGTTTTCTTTAAAGGTTTTTAATTAATGGTACTCGACCATTATGAAGTAGCTCTCGAGAATGTATGAACTAATTCTTTCAACTAAGTTTCAGATTACAATTCTCGAGTATGAGAAGTGAGTTCTCGAGAATGACACATCACTTCAAAGAAGCTCTCATATGCTTATAATTCTCGAGAATGGAATTCTGATTTTCGAGTATGTGCCTGCAATTCTCGAGAATGGAAACTTCAATTCTTGAGAACATAAGTACTTTCATATCCATCTTGCATCAGAGCGAATCTCGAGAATAGAGATTCAATTCTCGAGAGTGCTCAGGCAATTCTCGAGAATGATAAATCAATTCTCGAGAATGCTAGGCAAAAGCTCACTAATCTTATTAATCTCAAATAGCTATACATTGCCGTTTCTCAAGAATAGCAATATGATGCTCGAGTATGGTCATTTCAATTCATTTAAGTAGTTCTCTGAACATAACATTCCCGAGAATATATGTATTGCTCTTGAGTATTATCAAATAGCTACATTTACAAAGATTTCCTGATAAGGAACTCTCGAGAATGATTCAAACGATTCTCGAAAATATGTTCTTCTTATTTATATCATTTTCCAGTGACGCTAATCGATTCCATAAAATCAATGGGTCTTTATTTATTCACTCTTAATTATATCTGAACTTATTTATATCATATTTAATCATCTTTTTGAATGAGTTTCACTTGATTGACCGAGTTAATATGAGTTTTTGAACGAAAGGCAATCCAATGTGGTAGACACATTAAATGATCGTTCAGAAAAGCAGAGCTACAATCGGAATAAGATTTTTGTTACAGTCAAAGACATTCCTTCGAGGCATACCTATTCCAGCTAATACTCTGAATCACTCTCTGCACAAGTACATCAATGGCGGATGCATTTAATGAAGAAACGGTCGACTATTTACAAACGGAGTATACCTGTGCCTAACGGAAAATACAAAGAGTCTCAACGGCTAGTTTGCGAAGTTTCACAATGGCATTAATGGTGAACGCTATAAAAGCTCTACACATTCAATTCTGCCAACTACTAAAACTCTGCGCATTCAATTCTGTTTTATTGCGATCAACTATTTCATTAACTTTGTTTAATATCTTCGAATATTACCTGTACTTTAGTGTTCATTTATTATCTACTCGTGAGGAGTGATTAAACACTTATTTCATTTTCGATTTAAATCTTAAGGTTATGGAACCTTAAGTGTAGGTGTATGATTACAACTTGTAAGGGGGAGTGAGTCTGAGTGTGTAATTGTAACCATTTGTGATTAGTGAAATACCCAAAGGATTTGGGGACTGGATGTAGGTCGTTGTGTTAGACCGAACCAGTATAAATTACTCTTGTCAAATTTACTTACTTGTCTCTACTTAATTGGGTTCATGTGCATTCAGCAAAAAGTTTTTCAAATTACTTATTCACCCCTTCTAGGTGATATTCCACCTTCATTTGGTATCAGAGCGTGGTTTCTCTGTTGGGCTCTTGTCAAATTGCTTGACGGTGCTTCTATCAATTGACCTCCAGGTTTCAACAGAGAGCACTATGCCTTTTGGAAGGCCAAATTTAAAGTGTTCATTATGGCTACTTAGTTTGGTTTATGGAGAGTGTTCGAGTGAGGAAACTATGAATGTTCCACTACAAAGGATGGAGTTCGTGTGGCTAAGCTGGAAGATGAATATGATGAAAATGACAAAAGACTTGCCACTCTAAATAGCAAGGCTCTCTTAATGCTTCAAAGTGCTCTTAGTCAACAAGAGTATTTTCGTATCTGCAATCTGTGAACTGCTAAGGACATGTGGAAGGCCTTGGAAATAGCTTATGAAGGAACTATTGGCATCAAAGAGAATCGTATCAATACTCTAACAATTGAGTATGACCTTCTAAGGATGAAGACTGGAGAATCTATCAGTGATTTCCAACTTCGCTACACTCATTTGATCAATCAACTAGCAGCCTTGGATAAGACGTACGACCAAGCCCCTCAAGCCAGAAAAATTCTCAATGTCTTAACAAAAGATTGGAAAGCAAAAATCATAGCTATTGAAGAAGCCCATGGAGAATCAATGCAATCTGTAGCTGACTTATTTGGAAGCCTATCTGAATATGAAAGCAAGCTCAAATTCAAGAAATGCTTGGAAGAAATCAAACACTAACAAAAGCAAAGGTGCAGCTCTTAGTGCTATGAAAGAGAAAGAAGCTAAAGATGAAAAGATGATGATGATGACGACGAAATGGGCATGATAGTGTGAAGATTCAAAAGGTTTTATAAGAAAGATCAAGGGTTCAGAAATCGATTCTAGAAGGGAAGCTCAAGTAACAGACATGATTTCAAAGATAAAGATCAAATCATTTGTTATGAGTGTGAGAAGCTAGGCCACATTAAATTCGAATGCCTGCAATTGAAAGGCAAAGAAAAAGAAAAGAAGAAGTTTAATCATTTCAAGAAAAAGGCTTATGTGTCTGCAATATGGGGAGACAGTTCATTAAATGAAGAAGAAAGTGAAGAAGAGGAGGTAGCTAATGTTTGTCTCATTGCAGAAGAAGAGCAACCAGAAAATGACAATGAGGTATATGACTCGCAACCTACGCATGATGAGTTATTTGATGAATACAATGCTTTACAGTCTGAATTTGAAAAAGTTGTTGAGAAATATATATCCTTGAAAAAGAAAAAAATATAACTCTTGAACAACAAGTTGAAAATCTTTCTTTTGAAAACCTTGTCTTTGAAGAATACCTGAATTTAGAGAAAAGGAATGTGTATCTCACAAAAACGCTTGAGAAATTCACTAAAGGTAGTGAAATGCTCAACGTAATTATGAAAGGTCAAAGGTTTAGAAATGATTGATCAAGCATAGGATATAATCCTATTTTTGACAAAAAGAAAGGCAAGAAGAAAACTGGTGGAAAAATCTATTTGAATTATTTTTAGAAAACCGTTCATATTTCAAATCCTTTTGCTCATGTAACTACTGCAATTGAAAGGGACACAGTACCTCATCTTGTTTCCATAAGAAAGATAGAAGAGATAAACCTGTAGGCAACTACCTAAGAGAACCTATGTTTCTAAGGCTCAAACTAACCCCAAATGACCTAAGAAAAAATTGGTACCTAAAACTTAATCTCTTCTAATTTGTAGGTGTATCTAAGAGCTTTGAGAATCAACAAGTGGTATATTGATAGTAGATGCTTTAGACACATGACGGGGGATGCAGACAAATTTATTGCAATGAGATAAAAAGATGGTGGCAAAGTCACCTTTGGAGGTAATCAATCTGAGAAGATCACTAGCATTGGTGAGATTGGTGCAAAGGATAGTCCTCAAATCAAAGATGTCTATCTTGTGGAAGGCCTCTGTTACAATTTCCTAAGCATGAGCAAAAGTGCTAACAAGAACAATTGAATCATCTTTAATTCAGAAGAATGTCTCATTGTTAACAAAGATAATCTCCCAATTGATAAAGGTAAACTTAAGGTATTATTCAAAGCTCCTCGTGAAGGAAATTGTTATACGTTGGATTTACCTAAAGTTAACTCTGAAAAATGTTTTGTTAGCAATTTAGACAAGAGTTGGCTATGGCATAAGCGATTGGCTCATGTCAACATGTATCAACTAAATAAGTTGTTAAGAAAAGATCTAGTGCTTGGCTTACCTAAACTTCGTTTTAAAAATGATATGATTTGTGATTCATGTAAAAAAGATAAACAAACTAAATCATCTTTCAAAAACAAGATAGAAATCTCAACAAACTGACCCCTTCAACTACTTCATATGGACTTAGTTGGACCTGCAAAAGTAAAGAGCCTTGGTGGCAATTTATACACTTTGGTTATTGTCGACGATTTCTCTCGTTTTACATGGACTATATTTTTATCCTCAAAAGAAGAAACATTTGATATGTTTGTTGTGTTTGCCAAGAAGGTGCAAAACGAGAAAGGTGTTTGCATTTCAGGTATTCGGACTGATCATGGAGGTAAATTTGAGAATCAAGCTTTCGGGGAGTTTTGTGATGCTCACAAAATTGATCACAATTTCTCGGCTCCAAGGACTCCACAGCAAAATGGTGTGATTGAAAGGAAGAATCGTGTACTCATTGAAATGGCTCGTGTAATGCTAAATGAAAACAAGACCTCTCAAGTCTTTTGAGCAGATGCCATGAGCACAGCGAGCCACATATCAAGCAGAGCCTATCTCTGAAAAAAGCTCGACAAAACCCCATACTAGCTTTTACCAAGGAAGGAAACCAAACCTCACACACCTACACATCTTTGGTTGCAAATGCTTCATCCATAATAATGGTAAGGACAATTTGGGTAAGTTTGATCCCAAATCTGACAAAAGTGTATTTCTTGGCTATTCCAATAGAAGTAAGGCATATAGAATTTTCAATAAGCGTGCTCGTTTAGTCAAAGAATCAATCCATGTTGTGTTCTACGAATCCAAAACTGATGAGCCTCTGGATGATGATGAGGAAACTTATTACAAAAATCAATTCTTTTCAAAAACTATCCTTGCTTCTCTTGAAAATCCAAAAGATGTTTTTGAAAGCAATTCTCAAAATTCTTGTGAAAATTCTGACCAGTCTCAACCTAAAGCTTGGAAGTTCATTAGGAATCATGCTTTGGACCAAGTGATAAGAGATATAAATCAAGGTTAAGAACCAGAAAAAGCACCTTGAATGAGGTTAATTTTCTGCATTCATATTTGATATTGAACCCTCTAAGATTGACGAAGCCCTTTCAGACAATGATTGGGTGATAGCAATGCAAGAGGAATAGAAATCAAGTTTGAGATTTGGTATCTAAGCCGAAAGACAATCCGATCATTGGCACTAAATGGGTATTCAAAAATAAACATGATGAATCTGCAATCATAGTCTGTAACAAGGCTAGATTGATTGCCAAAGGCTATAATCAGGAAGAAGGAATTGATTATGAGGAAATGTATGCTCCAGTAGCTAGATTGGAAGCAAAATGTGTACTTTTAGCCTTTGCGTGTATCAAGAGATTTAAACTCTATCAAATGGATTTTCTAAATGGTTTTATTCAGGAGGAAGTTTACGTTGAATAACCTCCTGGTTTTGAGGATGATCATCATCCAGATCATGTGTTTCGGACTTAAGAAAGCTTTATATGGTCTTAAATAAGCTCTTAGAGCTTGATATGAGCGTTTAAGTAGATTTCTTTTGGATCAAGGCTTTGTTAGAGGAAAAGTAGACATAACACTCTTCATCAAAAGTAATAAGCTTAATGAAATCTTGATTATGCAAATATATGTAGATGACATAATATTTGGTGCTACTAATGACTCTCTCTACGAGGAATTTTTTAAGAAAATGCAGGGTGAATTCGAGATGTAGATGATGAGCGAGTTGAACTACTTCCTTGGATTACGAATCAAACAACGAAAGGATGAGATATTCATCTCACAAATGAAGTATCTCCGTGATTTGTTCAAGAAGTTCGGAATGGAGCATTGCAATGGTGTTGACACCCTAATGAGTTCAACTGCCTCTCTGGATGCTGATGAAGAAAAAGGCAAAGACTTCAACATAACCAAGTATAGGGGAATGATCGGATCATTTCTATATTTAACTACAAGTCGGCTTGATATTCAATTCAATGTGGGAATGTGTGCTAGATTCCAATCAGATCCTAAAGAATCATATGCCAAGCATCTTAAGAGGATTTTTCGATATCTTTTGGATACAAAGGAATTAGGTCTTTTGGGTTTTCTAAGGGTCAACCAGAACACTTGGTTGCATATTTTGATTTGGATCATGCTGGATACAAAACTTACAGAAAACGTACTAGTGGACAATGTGATTTTCTTAGAAGTTCACTCATATCATGGTTCAGCAAAAAGCAAACCATCGTGGCTGTATCCTCCATTGAAGCTGAATATGTTGCTGCCTCAAGCTACTGTGCTCAAGTCCTATAGCTAAAGCAACAATTATCTGACTTGGAAGTCCATCTGAAAGAAATCCCAATCCTCTATGACAATACAAGCACAATAAGCTTGGCAAAAAATCCGGTTCAATATACAAGGACCAAGCATATTGATGTGAGACATCACTTTATTGGAGACCTTGTACAAAATAAAGATGTCAAAATGATGTTCATTCCCACACATCTTCAATTGGCCGATATCTTCACCAAACCATTGGCTAAGGAACAATTCAATTTCATCCGAAGAGAATCGGGAATGGTAAATCTCAATGAACTGTAAGTAATGTTAGTTTAATGTTAATAATTATGTTTTGATGATTAATATACACTAACTTAAGCATCAGAGCTTCTAAATCATGTTTTGCAGGATGCTTTGTTATGCGACTAGAAAACAGAGACTTACAGAGTATGATAATTCTCAAGAATCATCCTATCATTCTTGAGAATTGATGTATTGTTTTTCCTTCAATTCATTGCAGTCTCTAAGCATTCTTGAGAATTGCTAATGAATTCTTGAGAAATATCGGGATTGGATGACTTTTTTGAGTGTCGCAGGAATTCACTATTGAAATTAAAATCATTATTCTTGAGAATTGGCGAGACAAGAATCACATTAAGACTACACATTCTCGAGAATTGGAGAAGTCTGGAAGAGATTTAACTTAGGACTCTCGAGTATCAACATGGGCATTCTCGAGAATTGTCAAACTTAATACACTCTTCTCTCATTGTATATCTCGCTCTCCATTGCATTCTCGAGAATCATCAAGGAATTCTCAAGAATTGGCAAACCTTTATGCATTCTCAGGAATTATCTTGAGATTCTCGAGAATGGGCGTCATCTAAACCAAATACTCTACCCTCGTATTCTCGAGAATTAACAAACAATTCTCGAGAATTGTCGAATGTCTCCGAGAGAAGGTTATGTCATTTCACTCGAAGTGTGTTGTTTTGCCTCTTTGTTCATTCACTACTTCGCCTGTATCTCTAAACCGTATTCCTCAAACTCTCGAGTATCACTTCGTCTTCTCCAGAATCATATGGTGTTCTTGGTACCCATTCTCTCATCCTCTGTCTTTCCCTTTCATCATCTACTCTTCCTCTAAATCCTCTCTCTAACATCCTCCTTCTCTCTCTAAGTTCATTTTCGTTATATTTCCATTATCATTGATTGAACTTCCATTTCCTCTCTTAGGTTGTCGATCTCACTTCGTCTCTCGCCTCCTCAAATCCTCCCCCTTTTCATTCGACAAATACTCTCAAATGGGAAAATCCTCTTAGGAACCTTTCGACAAGCCACATCCAAAGAAGCCCCGATCCTCCTATCGCCCCAAGGTCAAATCATCTAGACCACCCGAGTCGCAATCCAAAGGTGTATCAATTGAAGAACTTTCTCGGTCAGTCACCCGATTCCAAACTGACTTGCTGTAGTCAGGAAAAGGGAAGAGTGAATCCCATTCTGAAGCTACTAGATCGTCGGAGCTATATGGTGACTCTGTTCCTCAATTTCTTGAGAGACGATCAAAGAGTATTGAAGATAGAGTTCAGAAACCCCCTTATCTCATTCAACCTTCTGGAAGTCAGAGTAAACCTTCAATCAATGGTACTCTTCCTCCATTTGACTCAAAACTCATTGGTCGGAAAAGTGCTCTTCACTGTCCTCCTGGCTTCTGTAAGGATGCATTGGTAATTCCATCTGAACCAACTTTTACAACTGATTATGAGAGTAGACCATTTTGTCGAATTGTTTATCTAGATTTAGAAACTTTCAAAATGGACTACAATCTAGATATCCCTGGTTGACACAATATATGCTATTGTTGGGTATTACCACTCCCTACTCTCTTCAAGTTGTGAAAGTATTTTATTATAATATGGTTGAGGAAGTTGAGGATAATGAGACTGTGCTAACCACTTCTGTTAGGGGAAAGCAAATTAGGATTACAACTAAAATTCTAAACACCTATTTTAAAATTCTTTTGCCAAATGAGACTTATGATGGAAACATCTTGAAATTCAAGCCTTCTCAGATGCCTGATACGTATAGGGTCCTTTGGTACCTTTATAGTCAAAACTTAATCAATAAAGGTCAAAGCTTCACCTATTTTGTGCTTAAAGACTATCAGCTACTGGCTTCTATCATTGCTAAGGAACCTTGGGAAATTGGTTATATCTGAGATGTCTACTTTTCTCTCTACCTCTTGATCTTCCAAGAAGAATGCCATTCCCTATCCGAATCTAGTTTCTCATATTCACTAGTGCAAAAAAGAGCTTTAAGATCGCCTCATTTAGACTGAACTATAGAGAATCAGGTCTTAAAAGTATGATCGGTGGTAGTTTCGTAAATATAAATAACTTTTTTGTATGACCGGTGGCACTTTCGTAAATATATAGAACACTTTTAAGACCTGACTATAAAATATGCGGTCTTAAAAGTATGACCGGTGGCAATTTCGTAAATATATAGAACACTTTTAAGACCGGACTATAAAATATGCGATTTTAAAAGTATGACCGGTGGCAATTTCGTAAATATTGTGAGAAGACGCCGATGAGTCCGAGAATGCGATGATTTATTCCTTCACTTAATTGGAATTATATATAGATGCTAATAAATAAATAATCTTCTAACCTAGGTAGTTCCTATAATTTAGGGATTACAATCAGTAATATAATTATGAAATTCAAAAAATCATGATCTGCTAACTTAATTCCTAAAATCTCTCTAACAACTTATTTAAGATGATTACAATCAGGTATATAATTACGAAATTCAAAAAACCATGATCTGCTCATTTAATTCCTAAAATCTCTCACAACTGAATTAAGATAATTGCACAATATAATCGTATATGCTAACTAATTAAATTTGAATTTCCAACAAATATATAAAACACTTTTAAGACCGGATGTTTGTAAAATTAGGTCTTAAAAGTTTATTTTTAAGACCGGACCCTTTATAGTCCGATCTTAAAAGTATGACCAGTTGCAATTCATAAATATATAAAACACTTTTAAGACCAGACTATAAATATATAAAACACTTTTAAGACCGGACCCTTTATGTTAGACCTGACTATCACCCAAGAGGGGGGGTGAATTGGGTGTCGGATAAAAATTTAGAAACTTTAAAATTCTTTTCAACTCTTAATGAAGGTAACAAGTATGAAAATAACTATTCATAAATCAACAGTTAAATATTCAAATAAATGTTAAAATAATATTTGCTGGAAATATAAGAGTTTAAGGAAGAGAATATGCAAACTGTGATTTATCCTGGTTCGGCCCAATTCACGATGACCTACGTCCAGTCCCCAGGCACCTCCTGAGATTTCAATCCACTATTTTCCTCAAGCTTTAATCAGGTACTTGAGAACCGCTACAAACCCACAAGTTTAGCCGGGCACTTGTGCAGCCTTTTACAAATCTCTTATCGAGATACTCCCCCTTACACACCGTAAGGATACACCGCTTGATCACACACTCTGTACTCGAAGTAATCCTCTCTCTAGGATTCACTCCCCTTACAAGCTGTAATCAACACAATGTGTTTCCCACTCAAGATCACCCAATCTTGAGTAACTCTCAGATAAAATGTTTACAAACAAATCTTCTCTTTAAGAAGTGATAAGATGAACACTGAAGTACAATACAAATAATCTCACTCTCTTAATAAATTATATGATCACTAAGAAAATAGAGAGAATATGAGATAAACATCAGAAGGCATTTTGAAGGTGTAAGCTCATGTATCTGCTCTATATCGCTATCTTTGAATACTTCTCTATTTATAGATAATCAGTATTGGCATTGCTTGAAGCATTTATCCGTTGCGTGTATTTGGCCGTTGGCAATGATTGCTGGAGCGTCTGTCCTTACTCCTTCATTTGTCCGCCATTTATCTTCATTAAATGTTCGTTGTGGCGTTCATCTGTGCTTTCTGCCAAGCCACGCTCGAGTGTCTGCTTGGTTGAGATTATGTTCAGTTGCTACTCACGTGGTCCAGGATGGAAAATAACTTAAACTATTGTTTTGGTGCTTCTGACGGTATGGGCTATCCTTCATCATGTTGGCTTTGTTTCTTGGTGCTCTCGGTATTCAGACATTGGCTACACATCATTGGAAGGAATAGCCGTTGCTTCCTTGCTCCAGCGAAAAAACATCCGTAGCTCTTCTCGGTTCATAAGCGTCTGAGTTTTACTTCTATCGGTCTTCCTCTTAATTCAAACATTAATCATCTGAAACTTAAACAAAAATGATATAAATGATGTTAAGAAGTTGTATAAGTCATTTTGGTGTTCATCTGGACATTTTCCACGAGCAACAGTATTTCCGGACACGGTGATTTTTGAAGATGATGAACAGTACTTCGTGATAGTTGAACCAGCACATAGCTTGAATTCCAGAAGCCATATCTCTTCGTGTATAGCTCTAAAATTAGCAAATGATACATCCCTGGAAATCTCTTGATGTCTTCTTTCCAATGGAAAAAGAATCAGCTCAAAACACTTTGTATTTTGACCGTTATGATCCGATGAACACTGACTGTCCAGATAACAGAGTTCCAGCAACCCAGAAGTTTCGAAATTCATATCTCCTTCGTTTCAAGATCTTTTTAGTTGCTTCCAAATTCTGTGAAACCCTTGTTGAGTATAAAATCATATGGAATTGGTTTCACTTCATTTGGTTCTGTATAATATGAGATATAGACAGAAAACCGAGGCTATTCTGAGTTGATTCCAGAATCACATGTATCAACTTTCGAAGGCCATATCTTCCTGGTCTGAGCTCCGTTTTGAGTGGGTCAAATTTTAGTATGATGCATTTTGAGTGTAGTTTCATATGCCACCGGTTTCATCTCAATTGGATATGTATTTTGTGAGATACACCCAAAATACTGAAGCTCGCCTTGCTGTGTGGCGTGAATTGCACTGCCAACTTCCACAATTTGTTTCTCTTTCATCTGAACTCCTTTGGACTTAAATCTGGTCTCAAAATGACGCATTGGGAGTCTACTTTCATCCAAAATTGGTTTCACCTCAATCCGACGTCTAGTTTGTGAGATATCATCGAAACATTGAATGTCGCCCATGAAAAACGCAGACCAGAGGCAAACAGAGCATGAAACAGTTCCTGGAGTCGATGCAGCCATATTGGAAAGTCAGCAAAATTACGATTTTGCCATTGAAGCTGAAGTTCTACAGAATTACGATTTTGCCATTCTGAATGAATTTGGAGAAATAAATGTAAATGACTTGAAGCAATTATTTTCTTGACTCAAGGCAACTAGTCTGGAGGCAAACAAGTCATTGCAGCAAACGTATACGATCTGTATAGCACTATTCATACCGTATAACACTATTCATATATACGGTTTTGTAGCTAAGAAATTGCTATTCATGATGATGCTCCAAATAGCTTAATTTAGCACTGAATTAAGCCTTTCGAACTTCTGTTTGATCATGTAGACTTTCCAGTATTGGCACTATTCATGTATACGTGGTACTATTCACGATGCGCTACTATTCACACTGATGTTTGCTGACTCCGAATTAAGCTACTCCAACTTCCGCTTGATTATGGAGACTTCCAATATCACAAAAACTTGAGTGTTGATATTCTCATTATACTGTGCAAGTTCTTCCTTCTTTAGTCTCTTCTCTTCTTCTGGATTATTCTTCATGATTCAACTTGAACTAATCTATATTAAATAAGGTAGTTAGTCAATGTATATGATAAAACTTTTTGCTCTAGATAATGGCATCAATATAAGACATCATCAAAACTAATCAGAACTAACATTCTCCCCCTTTTTGATGATGGCAAATACCTTAAGAAAAATATGTATGAATATGAGAATATATTAGATGCAACATATTTTTCTTGCCATTCTCTCCCCCTTATTTGTCATTAGCAAAAAGTTGAAGTAAAGAAGATATACTTGTGGAGAGATAAATATGAAAAACACGTGAGAAATAATTGCTATTTCTCTCCCCCTTTTGAAAATATTTGATGCAAGTAGAAAAGATGTTTCATGAAGGTATGTTTGAAATACAATTTGGAGAGGTTTTTCAAGAAACTTAAAACTTTCATAGTTAAAAACAAATTCATATCAAACATGTGCAGAATGTCTACTGAATATAAAAAGATAGAGATTAGAAATGCTCATGTAGATTCTGCAAATTGTTGAATGATCGATGAAGTCCATTTGCTTGCTGTAAGATATTTGGTTGAGTCGCCATGCCCTAAGATGAAGTAGTGATAGGCTTCTTTCTTGTTGTATGAGGTTCTTTGAAGAGGCTCAATCGAAGGATCATGAATATCTTGTATGATGCGAATAAGATGAAAGTACTGGCTTCTTGAGTTGTTTCTCATTTGAATAAATTTGATCAGTACTTTAGCTTCCATCCTTTGCCTTCATAGATCTCTTCTGTAGAGCATATCTCATCTTCAATAACTAATCCCCAAAGCATCTTTCCTTAATTTAATAATTTCTCCTTGTAGTGTATTAAGGAAAGTTGTAACACATAACCAAATCTCCTGCTACAAATTAAAAATATTCTTTCCTGAAGAGATTTGTTAGTGCAACCAGATATCAAAGTGTTCCTCTCGAAAACATATTTTCAAATAATAATGAAAGAAAAATATAATATTAACTCATCATCAAAACTAATAACAAATAATAATTGTATATGAGTATGCTTAAATGGGTTTTCTTCAAATAAATGAGAAGAGCTTATAGAGTATAAAACACATATGAACGTGAAGCTCCCCCTTAATGAATGCATGAAGTTCTTTTAATGATACCAAATAATAATGTGACAGCAAATGTTATGAGATTTGGAAATATCTTTACTTACAACATGGTACCTCAGAATTAAGAACTTTCAAGTTCATTAAAATTGGTATGAAGAAATTACTTATGCTTTTTAAGATGATAAAAGTGATTAAAGCATAAGGATCATTTTGAAAATAAATGTTCTCAGGCTAAACTTTGTGAAATAAAATTTGAATGAACAAAATCAAGTTAGCCTGCTGAGTAATGCGAGAGCATAGAAATGATTATGATATATGAACATTATTTCAAAATACAATACCTCACTCAAGTAATATCGTAATTACTTGAGTCATAATCATTTGTAATCCATAGGTGCATCACGGGCTGGCCATTATCTGATGATGTGATTAGTATTGAGGAACTCCCAGATTTGATGCATAAGGATAAGTTTCTGTGGCCAACAACTTTTCTTATCAAGCTAGTACACTCCTGTATCACCTTGATCTAAGCCTCTTGCTAGATAAGACCTTGAAGTTTTGGTTGATCAATTCACAGAGTTGCCTAATCTTGTCATTCACAGAAGTGATGTCACAAAATTTGCAAACGTAGCTACTGAAATGGTCTATTTTGTTTGCCTATGTTCTTTGTATGCAACAACAGACCATGTTAGTCATCGATCTCCTGCAAAAATATATGTTCTTTGGTACTCAATGATATCGAGTCCACACAGGATTAGACATAATAAACTCTTGTGCTCTTATAAAATTAAATCATATGATATTTGAGCAAAGAGTATATCAAAATCAAATATCAAAACATAGTTTTACCCAATCAAATAAATTAAAGCCAATGAATCAAATAGGGTAACAACTAAATGATACCAAAAATGTGATTTCTCAATGACAATTTGTAAATACACTTTATGTAGAAGAGATGTTTTTGATAAAATGCATGAAGTTTTGATCAAAGAGCATAAAAAATCTTATCCATAAATTAGTTCAGAATTTTTTTTAAAAAATGATAGTGAAATATGCAAATTGTTTTAAATCTTGAATGTCCTTTCAAAAATGTAATAATGCAGTATAAAATCAAAATTTTCCTAAATGAAATATTCATTTTTGAAACATGCTTGAAAAATTGATGCTCATGTTAAATATGGTGGAAGTCAATAAGTTTAATGAATATATCAATATGCTTCAGATTTGGAAAACATGTTGAACATTGAAGTTAACATGTTGAAGAATTTCCCAAAAGCAAAAGTCATAGGGAAAATGAATTAACCAAAAAAGGGCTAAGTATGATAGAAATATATAGGCACAATGACTTTGCTATTGATCAAGAGATAATCTTGCCTTAGTAGAGTTTTGAAAATATAATAACATTCAAGGCAAGAATATGAATATATAGAAATAGTTACTCAAAATATGGATGTAGACAAATGCTTATGTATTTGAGTAACACAAGGAGTACTAGGATTCATAGATGATGAAGTACAAACTTATTAATCCAAATGATTAGAGTTCCATAATATTATCCTAGTAAGTTATTCCACTATAATGGTTAATACACTAACATTTAATGCATTAATGAACATTCATAATTTTTGGAATAACTTGGCCAATAAGAATTTATAAGATTTTCACAAATTGAATAAGCTTGAAACCCATATAGATGATCAACTTGTTAGATATAAGATCTAACTTGATTGAAAATAAAGAATGAGGAGTTCGAGCATTATATTGACTATCAAAGATCAATATGTGAATGATAGGGAAAACTCTACTGGAAGGATTCGAAGCATATCTAACATTCAATATACAAAGACTTAACTTCCAATTTTGAAATATCATTTTAATGCAATCAGAATATGCATATTTTTTCAAAACATCTGTATGCATTTTTCTAGAAACAAAGTGAATTGAAATTTTTAAAAAAAATGTGTAAAATATATATATAATCTTAGAATGTTTTGCACAAATTCACTTATGGTCCATTTAGCAATCTGAAAATATTTTGAAAATCATAAATGATTGATTGCTAATGGAATGCAATGATAGACTAGTATTCATTACCCAAATATGAATTTCATATAAGCACAATATGGGGTAAGAAATAGATATCACCGTAATTCCTCCAATCCTTGTAGAAGCTTGCTTGATTAAGATTGTTTTGATGTAGATAACTCCTTTTCGGACGTTCACCATCAACAATAAGCATAGCTTGTTGAGCTTTCTCATAAGTTGGATCATTTCTCTTTGTTACATTCTTGAGAAGCTTTCTATGATCCTACAAAACCATATAAATCTTTTTCTTTCTTGATATCCAACCTTACTTGGATCCAATCATTGTTAGCTTGTAGGAACCAAAATTAAATTCACATGCTCTTATGAATATATTCAATTCAGAACAACTAAGCACAGTGAATTAAACATGATTTATGGATAAAAGAAATATTTCCTTTTCAAATTATCATGTATGCTTAAAGAGTTAAATTATTGAACATTGCAATCACTTTGAAAAATTAAATTAGGATGACAAAAATCAATTTTTTTAAAAAATAGTTTGCAAGGCTCATTCCTAAGGTTACAAAATATAAAACCTCAATAAATATTTCAGATAACAGAGTAGGAGGTTTTACCATTGTATGCCTTTGCCTTAGGTACTAGGAGAATTGACTTTGCTTACCCACTGTCTTTTTCTGTCATATTGATTCTTAATGTGTCTTCCTATGGGTATCGACAAAGCTCTTTCAGAAGATATGTACTTCAATGGTCTTCTATTTGGCATTTCAGAGATTCTCCTCTTCTTATTTTCCTTAAGGTAGTTGAAGGATACTCTATGATAATTTATTCTTGAGGTAGAAGATATTCTTCTTGTATGTATCCATTGCTCTTCATGGTTTGACCTTGTAGTTCTAGCAATGGGTGCTCTAAGAGTTCTCCTGTTTGAAGTAAGTTTCCTTTTACGCTCATGAGAAACTCTTGGATTGTTCTTCGTCTCATCAGTACCCTTATGTCCATTGAATTTTAAATTATCCTGCACACATAAGGCACTAGATGGACATTTTGGTACCCACTTATATTTGGGTCCTTGACCGTTAGTATTGGACTTTACTTGTCCTTTAGGAACCCAAACAAATATATTTCTCACATTATAATTTCTTCTAATATAACATGTATGAGAAATATGACCAGATTTTCTACAATAATTGCAAATAATAGAATGGTGCTTATTATGAACATTTTTGCAAGTATTGTACTGGTTATGAGAGTAAAACTTCAAATAATATTCATTTGAACATTCATTCTTCCCACATGATTTTCCAGCAAGATTGAAAACATTTTTGTTTTTCAAAATAGAATCAGTAATTGGTTGAAAAACAATTTTATGCAAATGTTCAAAATCATTTTTCTTAACTACAAAAGAAGAATTGGAATTGTCTACCTCATATGCATCTTGAGCTCCAGATAATGATTGACCACAATTGTCTATGAGCTCTTCTTGGTAGTCCTCTTTCTCTTGTTCTTTTGTGTTGACTGGATCATGAAAATATTCTCTAATTTCACCTTCTTCCATTTGTTCATCACTCATAGATGTGCAGTTAGAAATCTTTGATGAACTATCAACACTTTCAACTTCAACACAATCATTAGAAGTATAGATAGAATCAAGAGTATCCCAAATATCTTTAGCATTAGAGTAAGACTTGATTTTCTCAAAATCATTTTCGGTTAAAGCACTATACAAAATTTTCATTGCTCTAATGTTCAACAAAAACATTTTCTTTTCTTTTTCCGTCCAATCCTTTCTCGGTTTGAAATCAAAAACATTTGTAAAAACATTCCACATATCAAAATCAGTTGCTTTGATAAAACTAGTCATTCTAGCTTTCCAAAACCAAAAATCAATATCTTTTAAAAATGGTGGAACAGTATAATCGAAACCTTCAGAAAGCAAGTAACACCCAAAATTAGCCATTGTAACTCTTGAGACGGTTAAGTCCTTTACACAAGAGCCCCGCTCTGATACCAAATGTTAGACCTGACTATCACCCAAGAGGGGGGGTGAATTGGGTGTCGGATAAAAATTTAGAAACTTTAAAATTCTTTTCAACTCTTAATGAAGGTAACAAGTATGAAAATAACTATTCATAAATCAACAGTTAAATATTCAAATAAATGTTAAAATAATATTTGCTGGAAATATAAGAGTTTAAGGAAGAGAATATGCAAACTGTGATTTATCCTGGTTCGGCCCAATTCACGATGACCTACGTCCAGTCCCCAGGCACCTCCTGAGATTTCAATCCACTATTTTCCTCAAGCTTTAATCAGGTACTTGAGAACCGCTACAAACCCACAAGTTTAGCCGGGCACTTGTGCAGCCTTTTACAAATCTCTTATCGAGATACTCCCCCTTACACACCGTAAGGATACACCGCTTGATCACACACTCTGTACTCGAAGTAATCCTCTCTCTAGGATTCACTCCCCTTACAAGCTGTAATCAACACAATGTGTTTCCCACTCAAGATCACCCAATCTTGAGTAACTCTCAGATAAAATGTTTACAAACAAATCTTCTCTTTAAGAAGTGATAAGATGAACACTGAAGTACAATACAAATAATCTCACTCTCTTAATAAATTATATGATCACTAAGAAAATAGAGAGAATATGAGATAAACATCAGAAGGCATTTTGAAGGTGTAAGCTCATGTATCTGCTCTATATCGCTATCTTTGAATACTTCTCTATTTATAGATAATCAGTATTGGCATTGCTTGAAGCATTTATCCGTTGCGTGTATTTGGCCGTTGGCAATGATTGCTGGAGCGTCTGTCCTTACTCCTTCATTTGTCCGCCATTTATCTTCATTAAATGTTCGTTGTGGCGTTCATCTGTGCTTTCTGCCAAGCCACGCTCGAGTGTCTGCTTGGTTGAGATTATGTTCAGTTGCTACTCACGTGGTCCAGGATGGAAAATAACTTAAACTATTGTTTTGGTGCTTCTGACGGTATGGGCTATCCTTCATCATGTTGGCTTTGTTTCTTGGTGCTCTCGGTATTCAGACATTGGCTACACATCATTGGAAGGAATAGCCGTTGCTTCCTTGCTCCAGCGAAAAAACATCCGTAGCTCTTCTCGGTTCATAAGCGTCTGAGTTTTACTTCTATCGGTCTTCCTCTTAATTCAAACATTAATCATCTGAAACTTAAACAAAAATGATATAAATGATGTTAAGAAGTTGTATAAGTCATTTTGGTGTTCATCTGGACATTTTCCACGAGCAACAGTATTTCCGGACACGGTGATTTTTGAAGATGATGAACAGTACTTCGTGATAGTTGAACCAGCACATAGCTTGAATTCCAGAAGCCATATCTCTTCGTGTATAGCTCTAAAATTAGCAAATGATACATCCCTGGAAATCTCTTGATGTCTTCTTTCCAATGGAAAAAGAATCAGCTCAAAACACTTTGTATTTTGACCGTTATGATCCGATGAACACTGACTGTCCAGATAACAGAGTTCCAGCAACCCAGAAGTTTCGAAATTCATATCTCCTTCGTTTCAAGCTCTTTTTAGTTGCTTCCAAATTCTGTGAAACCCTTGTTGAGTATAAAATCATATGGAATTGGTTTCACTTCATTTGGTTCTGTATAATATGAGATATAGACAGAAAACCGAGGCTATTCTGAGTTGATTCCAGAATCACATGTATCAACTTTCGAAGGCCATATCTTCCTGGTCTGAGCTCCGTTTTGAGTGGGTCAAATTTTAGTATGATGCATTTTGAGTGTAGTTTCATATGCCACCGGTTTCATCTCAATTGGATATGTATTTTGTGAGATACACCCAAAATACTGAAGCTCGCCTTGCTGTGTGGCGTGAATTGCACTGCCAACTTCCACAATTTGTTTCTCTTTCATCTGAACTCCTTTGGACTTAAATCTGGTCTCAAAATGACGCATTGGGAGTCTACTTTCATCCAAAATTGGTTTCACCTCAATCCGACGTCTAGTTTGTGAGATATCATCGAAACATTGAATGTCGCCCATGAAAAACGCAGACCAGAGGCAAACAGAGCATGAAACAGTTCCTGGAGTCGATGCAGCCATATTGGAAAGTCAGCAAAATTACGATTTTGCCATTGAAGCTGAAGTTCTACAGAATTACGATTTTGCCATTCTGAATGAATTTGGAGAAATAAATGTAAATGACTTGAAGCAATTATTTTCTTGACTCAAGGCAACTAGTCTGGAGGCAAACAAGTCATTGCAGCAAACGTATACGATCTGTATAGCACTATTCATACCGTATAACACTATTCATATATACGGTTTTGTAGCTAAGAAATTGCTATTCATGATGATGCTCCAAATAGCTTAATTTAGCACTGAATTAAGCCTTTCGAACTTCTGTTTGATCATGTAGACTTTCCAGTATTGGCACTATTCATGTATACGTGGTACTATTCACGATGCGCTACTATTCACACTGATGTTTGCTGACTCCGAATTAAGCTACTCCAACTTCCGCTTGATTATGGAGACTTCCAATATCACAAAAACTTGAGTGTTGATATTCTCATTATACTGTGTAAGTTCTTCCTTCTTTAGTCTCTTCTCTTCTTCTGGATTATTCTTCATGATTCAACTTGAACTAATCTATATTAAATAAGGTAGTTAGTCAATGTATATGATAAAACTTTTTGCTCTAGATAATGGCATCAATATAAGACATCATCAAAACTAATCAGAACTAACACTTTATAGTCCGGTCTTAAAAGTGTTTTATATATTTATGAATTGCAACCGGTCATATTTTTAAGGCTGGACTATAAAGGATCCGATCTTAAAAATATACTTTTAAGACCTATTTTACAAACATCCGGTCTTAAAAGTGTTTTAAAAAAAAAACTAAATTCGCTAAACTCGTTAAGTCCGTAAGCGTACTTGTCTTCTTGGTGATATAACATTTGCTTAGTTATAGATTCAACAAGTGTACCAAGAGCCTAACGAGTCAAATCCTCAGCAAGAATGACATCCTCTTCCTCTAATCTACTTGCAATCTTCGTAAGTCATCCTAAGAGCCACACAATCAAATCCTTGGCAACGTTGGCAGTGAGATGCTTCGAGGGTTTATGTTGGTTATGATTAGTTTTGATGATGTCTTACATTGATACCATTATCTAGAGCAAAAAGTTTATATCATATATATTGACTAACTACTTTGTTTATCGTAGGTTAGTCCAAGTTAAATTATAGAGAATAATTATGATATGAGATTGAAGAAAAGAAATTATCAATACTGGAAGTCTTGACGATTAAGCGGAAGTTGGAATAGCTTAATTCGGAGTCAAATTAAGCTATTTGGAGCATCAGCATGAATAGTAGCGTATACATGAATAGTGCACTCTATACAAGTCTTGACGATTAAGCGGAAGTTGGAATAGCTTAATTCGGAGTCAAATTAAGCTATTTGAAGCATCAGCATGAATAGTAGCGTATACATGAATAGTGCACTGTATACATGAATAGTGTCATACGGATCCATGAGTGTGCTACAATGATTTCATTACCTCAGGAGTTGCCTTGAGTCAAGAAGATAATTGTCTCAAGTCATTTCCGTCGGTTCTCCAAATTAAATCAGAATGGCAAAATCGTAATTCTGTAGAACTTCAGCTTTGATGGCAAAATGGTAATTATGTTGAAATTCAGTTCAATGGCAAAACCGTAATTTCTCTGAACTTCAAGTCAGTCCACCCCGTGCCTCGTTGAGTGTTTCGTGCTCTGCTTGCCTCTGTTCTTCGTTTTCAATGGGCAACGTTCGATGTTTCGATGATATTTCACAAACCAGACGTCGGATTGAGGTGAAACCAATTTTGGATGAAAGTAGACTCCCAATGCGTCATTTGGAGTCCAGATTCAAGTCCAAAGGAGTTCAGATGAAAGAGAAACAAATTGTGGAAGTTGGCAGTGCAATTCACGCCACACAGCAAGGCGAGCTTCGGTATTTCAGGTGTATCTCACAAATCACAAATCCAATTGAGATGAAACCGGTGGCATATGAAACTAGACTCAAAATGCATCATACTACAATTTGACCCACTCAAAACGGAGCTCAGACCAGGAAGATATGGCCTTCGAAAGTTGATACATGTGATTCTGGAATCAACTCAGAATAGCCTCGGTTTTCTGTCTATATCTCATATTATACAGAACCAAATGAAGTGAAACCAATTCCATATGATTCTATACTCAACTAGTGTTTCACAGAATTTGGAAGCAACTAAAAAGAGCTTGAAACGAAGGAGATATGAATTTCGAAACTTCTGGGTTGCTGGAACTCTGTTTTCTGGGCAGTCGTTGTTCATCGGATCATAACGGTCAAAATACAAAGTATTTTGAGCTGATTCTTTTTCCATTGGAAAGAAGACATCAAGAGCTTTCCAGGGATATATCATTTGCTGATTTTAGAGCTATACACGAAGAGATATAGCTACTGGAAGTTGAGTTATGTGCTGGATCAACTGTCACGAAAATACTGTTCATCATCTTCAACAATCACCGCGTCCGGAAATACTGTTGCGCATGGAAAATGTCCATATGATTACCAAAATCACTTATACTACTTCTTAACATTATTTATATCATTTGTGTATAAGTTTCAGGTGATTAGATCAAAGATTGAATTCAAAACTGATTGAAACGAAAATCATGTCAACGGACTCAACAGAGAAAGCAACGGACTTGGTTGATGAAGTAAAGAAGAAGCAATAGCCATTTTGATGAAGACAAGAATGGAGTGATTGAATGAAGTGTTTGATGAAATGAGGATGATGAAGAAACGAGAGTTTTCACCAATGGACGAATGATCCAGCAAACGAATGCACAACCAATGCTACAATGGTAATACACATTGATGCTTCAACGGACCAAAACTCGACGGCAATATACTCAAACGGTCAAATGATCTACAACGGTAATATTTTTCAAACGGATCAATGTGCAACGGACGAGCTTCAACGGAAACAATTTTCAAATAGTGCAGTTACTATTCACAACGGTCAATGTTTTTCTCCAACGGTTCACTCTACACGCTTATAAATGGAAGCGGATTCAAAATGGAAAAATATATGAGCTTACACCTTCAAAAATGCCTTCTGATGTTTATCTCATATTCTCTCTATTTTCTTAGTGATCATATAATTTATTAAGAGAGTGAGATTATTTGTATTGTACTTCAGTGTTCATCTTATCACTTCTTAAAGAGAAGATTTGTTTGTAAACATTTTATCTGAGAGTTACTCAAGATTGGGTGATCTTGAGTGGGAAACACATTGTGTTGATTACAGCTTGTAAGGGGAGTGAATCCTAGGGAGAGGATTACTTCGAGTACAGAGTGTGTGATCAAGCGGTGTATCCTTACGGTGTGTAAGGGGGAGTATCTCGGTAAGAGATTTATAAAAGGCTGCACAAGTGCCCGGTTAAACTTGTGGGATTGTAGCGGTTCTCAAGTACCCGATTAAAGCTTGAGGGAGATAGTGGATTGAAATCTCAGGAGGTGCCTGGGGACTAGACGTAGGTCATCGTGGATTGGGCCGAACCAGGATAAATCACAGTTTGCATATTCCTTCTTTAAACTCTTATATTTCTAGCAAATATTATTTTAACATTTATTTGAATATTTAACTGTTGATTTATGAATAATTATTTTCATACTCATTATCTTCATTAAGAGTTGAAAAGAATTTTAAAGTTACTGAATTTTTATTCGACACCCAATTCACCCCCCCTCTTGGGTGATAGCCAGGTCTAACATTTGGTATCAGAGCGGGGCTCTTGTGTAAAGGACTTAACCGTCTCAAGAGTTACAATGGCTAATTTTGGGTGTTACTTGCTTTCTGAAGGTTTCGATTATACTGTTCCACCATTTTTAAAAGATATTGATTTTTGGTTTTGGAAAGCTAGAATGACTAGTTTTATCAAAGCAACTGATTTTGATATGTGGAATGTTTTTACAAATGTTTTTGATTTCAAACCGAGAAAGGATTGGACGGAAAAAGAAAAGAAAATGTTTTTGTTGAACATTAGAGCAATGAAAATTTTGTATAGTGCTTTAACCGAAAATGATTTTGAGAAAATCAAGTCTTACTCTAATGCTAAAGATATTTGGGATACTCTTGATTCTATCTATACTTCTAATGATTGTGTTGAAGTTGAAAGTGTTGATAGTTCATCAAAGATTTCTAACTGCACATCTATGAGTGATGAACAAATGGAAGAAGGTGAAATTAGAGAATATTTTCATGATCCAGTCAACACAAAAGAACAAGAGAAAGAGGACTACCAAGAAGAGCTCATAGACAATTGTGGTCAATCATTATCTGGAGCTCAAGATGCATATGAGGTAGACAATTCCAATTCTTCTTTTGTAGTTAAGAAAAATGATTTTGAACATTTGCATAAAATTGTTTTTCAACCAATTACTGATTCTATTTTGAAAAACAAAAATGTTTTCAATCATGCTGGAAAATCATGTGGGAAGAATGAATGTTCAAATGAATATTATTTGAAGTTTTACTCTCATAATCAGTACAATACTTGCAAAAATGTTCATAATAAGCATCATTCTATTATTTGCAATTATTGTGGAAAATCTGGTCATATTTCTCATACATGTTATATTAGAAGAAATTATAATGTGAGAAATATATTTATTTGGGTTCCTAAAGGACAAGTAAAGTCCAATACTAACGGTCAAGGACCCAAATATAAGTGGGTACCAAAATGTCCATCTAGTGCCTTATGTGTGCAGGATAATTTAAAATTCAATGGACATAAGGGTACTGACGAGACGAAGACCAATCCAAGAGTTTCTCATGAGCGTAAAAGGAAACTTACTTCAAACAGGAGAACTCTCAGAGCACCCATTGCTAGAACTACAAGGTCAAACCATGAAAAGCAATGGATACATACAAGAAGAGTATCTTCTACCTCAAGAATAAATTATCATAGAGTATCCTTCAACTACCTTAAGGAAAATAAGAAGAGGAGAATCTCTGAAATGCCAAATAAAATACTATTGAAGTACATATCTTCTGAAAGAGCTTTGTCGATACCCATAGGAAGACACATGAAGAATCAATATGACAGAAAAAGACAGTGGGTAAGCAAAGTCAATTCTCCTAGTACCTAAGGCAAAGGTATACAACGGTAAAACCTCCTACTCTGTTATCTGAAATATTTATTGAGGTTTTATATTTTGTAACCTTAGGAATGAGTCTTGCAATTTTTTTTTTGACATTTTAAATTAATTTTTCAAAGTGTTTGCAATGTTCAATAATTTAACTCTTTAAGCATACATGATAATTTGAAAAGGAAATATTTCTTTTATCCATAAATCATGTTTAATTCACTGTGCTTAGTTGTTCTGAATTGAATATATTTATAAGAGCATGTGAATTTAATTTTGGTTCCTACAAGCTAACAATGATTGGATCCAAGTGAGGTTGGATACCAAGAAAGAAAAAGATTTATATGGTTTTGTAGGATCAAAGAAAGCTTCTCAAGAATGTAACAAAGAAAAATGATCCAACTTTTGAGAAAGCTCAACAAGCTATGCTTAATGTTGATGGTGAACGTCCGAAAAGGAATCATCTACACCAAAACCATCTTAATCAAGCAAGCTTCTACAAGGACAGGAGAAATTATGGTGATATCTAATTCTTATCTCATACTGTGATTGTATATTCATTTTTAGGTAATGAATACTTGTCCATTATTGCATTCCATTAGCAATCAATCATTTATGATTTTCAAAATATTTTTAGATTGCTAAATGGACCATAAGTGAATTTGTGCAAAACATTCTAAGATTATTTTTTTTGATACACAGTTCTATTCTTTTTAAAATTACAATTCACTCTATTTCTGGAAAAATGCATACAAATGTTTTGAAAATTATGCATATTTTGATTGCATTAAAATGATATTTCAAAATTGGAAGTTAAGTCTTTGTATATTGAATGTTAGATATGCTTCAAATCTTTCCAGTAGAGTTCTCCCTATCATTCACATATTGATTTTTGATATTCAATACGATGCTTGAACTCCTCATTCTTTATTTACAATCAAGTTAGATCTTATATCTAACAAGTTGATCATCTTTATGAGTTTCAAGCTTATTCAATTTGTGAAAATCTTATAAATTCTTATTGGCCAAGTTATTCCAAGTATTATGAATGTTTATTAATGTATTAAATGTTAGTGCATTAACCATTATATGGAATAACTTACTAGGATAATATTTTGAAACTCTAGTCATTTGGACTAATGAGTATGTGCTTCATCATCTAGGAATTCTAGTACTTATTCTGTTACTCAAATACATCAACATTTGTCTTCGTCCATATTTTGAGTATACATCTAGATTCATATTATTGCCTTGAATGTTCTTATATTTCTAGATTCAATTCAAAGAGGCAAGATTATCTCCTGGTCAATAGCAAAGTCTTTGTGCCTGTATATTTCTATCATACTTAGCTCTTTTTGGCAAATTCATTTTCCTTATGACTTTTGCTTTTGGGAAACTCTTCAACATGTTAACTTCAATGTTTGACATGTTCTCCAAAAATTGAAGCACTCTGACATGTTCTTTAACAAGCTGACTTCCATCATATTTAGTGTGTGCATTGATTTTAAACATATTTCAAAAATAAATTTTTCATATATGAAAATCTCAATTTCATAATGCATTATCATGTTTTAAAAGAACATTTGAGATTTGAAATAATTTGCATATTTCATTTTCATTCTTGAAAATATTAATCTCATTCATATAAATGCATATCATTATGAATAAGATTTTTTTAAAAAAAAATCTACATGCATTCTTATCAATGACATCTTTTCTACATAAATCATATTTCTAAGTTGTCATTGAAAAATAGCATTCTTGGTATCATTTAGCTATTACCCTACTTGATTCATTGTTTAAACTTATTTGATTGGGTAAAATTACGTTCTTAATCTTTGATTAACTTATTATACTTTTTGCTCAAACATCATATGATTTAATTCTATAAGAGCATAAAATTGTCATGCCTAATCATTCGTGGACCCAAGAAACATCGGGTACCAAAGAACATATTTTTGTTTTGCAGGCTCCTCTGTTCTTGCATTGGTAAACAGGGACAAAAAGAGGAAGAAAAGCTTGTAAGGTTCTCTCGTGTGAACTACAAGTGATGGCTACGGAATCATGGACATCACACAGAAACTCATCCTTATGCATCAAATCTGGGAGATCTACAGTATTGATCACATCATTAGATAGTGGCTAGCCAGTGATGCATCAATGGATAATAGAGGATTATGACTCAAGTAATTACAATATTACTTGAGTGAGGTATAGTATTTTGAAATAATATTCATATATCATAATCATCTCTCTGTTTTTCGTATCACTTTTCAGGCTAACTTGATTTTATTCATTCAAATTTTATCACATGAAGTTTAGTCTGAGAACATTCATTTTCAAAATGATCCTTATGTTTTAACCACTTTTATCATCTTAAAAAGCATAAGTAATTTCTTTATACTAATTTCAATGATTTTGAAAGTTCTTAATTTTGAGATACCATGTTGTGAGCAAGATATTTTCAACCCTCATAACATTTGGTGTCACACTATTATTTGTTATTATTAAAGAGAACTTCATATTTTTAGACATGCATTCATTAAGGGGGAGCTTCACATTCATATGTGTTTTATATTCTATAAGTTCTTCTCCTTTATTTGAAGAAAAATCCTTTTAAGCATACTCATATACAATTATTATTTGTTATTAGTTTTGATGATGAGTTAATATTATATTTTCCTTTCATTATTATTTGAAAATATGTTTTCGAGAGGAACACTTTGATATCTGGTTGCACTAACAAATCTCTTCAGAAAAGAATATTTTTAATTTGTAGCAAGAGATTTGGTTATGTGTTACAACTTTCCTTAATACACTACAAGGAGAAATTATTAAATTAAGGAAAGATGCTTTGGGGATTAATTATTGAAGATGAGATATGCTCTACAGAAGAGATCTATGAAGGCAAAGGATGGAAGCTAAAGTACTGATCAAATTTATTCAAATGAGAAACAACTCAAGAAGCCAGTACTTTCATCTTATTCGCATCATACAAGATATTCATGATCATTCGATTGAGCCTCTTCAAAGAACTTTATACAACAAGAAAGAAGCCTATCACTACTTCATCTCAGGGCATGGCGACTCAACCAAATTTCTTACAGCAAGCAAATGGACTTCATCGATCATTCAACAATTTGCAGAATCTACATGAGCATTTCTAATCTCTATCTTTTTATATTCAGTAGACATTCTGCACATGTTTGATATGAATTTTTTTTTTAACCATGAAAGTTTAAGTTTCTTGAAAAACCTCTCCAAATTGTTTTTTCAAACATACTTTCATGAAAAATCTTTTCTACTTGCATCAAATATTTTCAAAAGGGGGAGAGAAATGACAATTATTTCTAACTTGTTTTCCATATTTATCTCTCCACTAGTATATCTTCGTTACTTCAACTTTTTGCTAATGACAAATAAGGGGGAGAGAGTGGCAAGAAAAATATGCTTCATTTAATATATCTTCATATTTATACATATTTTTCTTAATATATTTGCCATCATCAAAAAGGGGGAGAATGTTGGTTATGATTAGTTTTGATGATGTCTTACATTGATACCATTATCTAGAGCAAAAAGTTTATATCATATATATTGACTAACTACTTTGTTTATCGTAGGTTAGTCCAAGTTAAATTATAGAGAATAATTATGATATGAGATTGAAGAAAAGAAATTATCAATACTGGAAGTCTTGACGATTAAGCGGAAGTTGGAATAGCTTAATTCGGAGTCAAATTAAGCTATTTGGAGCATCAGCATGAATAGTAGCGTATACATGAATAGTGCACTCTATACAAGTCTTGACGATTAAGCGGAAGTTGGAATAGCTTAATTCGGAGTCAAATTAAGCTATTTGAAGCATCAGCATGAATAGTAGCGTATACATGAATAGTGCACTGTATACATGAATAGTGTCATACGGATCCATGAGTGTGCTACAATGATTTCATTACCTCAGGAGTTGCCTTGAGTCAAGAAGATAATTGTCTCAAGTCATTTCCGTCGGTTCTCCAAATTAAATCAGAATGGCAAAATCGTAATTCTGTAGAACTTCAGCTTTGATGGCAAAATGGTAATTATGTTGAAATTCAGTTCAATGGCAAAACCGTAATTTCTCTGAACTTCAAGTCAGTCCACCCCGTGCCTCGTTGAGTGTTTCGTGCTCTGCTTGCCTCTGTTCTTCGTTTTCAATGGGCAACGTTCGATGTTTCGATGATATTTCACAAACCAGACGTCGGATTGAGGTGAAACCAATTTTGGATGAAAGTAGACTCCTAATGCGTCATTTGGAGTCCAGATTCAAGTCCAAAGGAGTTCAGATGAAAGAGAAACAAATTGTGGAAGTTGGCAGTGCAATTCACGCCACACAGCAAGGCGAGCTTCGGTATTTCAGGTGTATCTCACAAATCACAAATCCAATTGAGATGAAACCGGTGGCATATGAAACTAGACTCAAAATGCATCATACTACAATTTGACCCACTCAAAACGGAGCTCAGACCAGGAAGATATGGCCTTCGAAAGTTGATACATGTGATTCTGGAATCAACTCAGAATAGCCTCGGTTTTCTGTCTATATCTCATATTATACAGAACCAAATGAAGTGAAACCAATTCCATATGATTCTATACTCAACTAGTGTTTCACAGAATTTGGAAGCAACTAAAAAGAGCTTGAAACGAAGGAGATATGAATTTCGAAACTTCTGGGTTGCTGGAACTCTGTTTTCTGGGCAGTCGTTGTTCATCGGATCATAACGGTCAAAATACAAAGTATTTTGAGCTGATTCTTTTTCCATTGGAAAGAAGACATCAAGAGCTTTCCAGGGATATATCATTTGCTGATTTTAGAGCTATACACGAAGAGATATAGCTACTGGAAGTTGAGTTATGTGCTGGATCAACTGTCACGAAAATACTGTTCATCATCTTCAACAATCACCGCGTCCGGAAATACTGTTGCGCATGGAAAATGTCCATATGATTACCAAAATCACTTATACTACTTCTTAACATTATTTATATCATTTGTGTATAAGTTTCAGGTGATTAGATCAAAGATTGAATTCAAAACTGATTGAAACGAAAATCATGTCAACGGACTCAACAGAGAAAGCAACGGACTTGGTTGATGAAGTAAAGAAGAAGCAATAGCCATTTTGATGAAGACAAGAATGGAGTGATTGAATGAAGTGTTTGATGAAATGAGGATGATGAAGAAACGAGAGTTTTCACCAATGGACGAATGATCCAGCAAACGAATGCACAACCAATGCTACAATGGTAATACACATTGATGCTTCAACGGACCAAAACTCGACGGCAATATACTCAAACGGTCAAATGATCTACAACGGTAATATTTTTCAAACGGATCAATGTGCAACGGACGAGCTTCAACGGAAACAATTTTCAAATAGTGCAGTTACTATTCACAACGGTCAATGTTTTTCTCCAACGGTTCACTCTACACGCTTATAAATGGAAGCGGATTCAAAATGGAAAAATATATGAGCTTACACCTTCAAAAATGCCTTCTGATGTTTATCTCATATTCTCTCTATTTTCTTAGTGATCATATAATTTATTAAGAGAGTGAGATTATTTGTATTGTACTTCAGTGTTCATCTTATCACTTCTTAAAGAGAAGATTCGTTTGTAAACATTTTATCTGAGAGTTACTCAAGATTGGGTGATCTTGAGTGGGAAACACATTGTGTTGATTACAGCTTGTAAGGGGAGTGAATCCTAGGGAGAGGATTACTTCGAGTACAGAGTGTGTGATCAAGCGGTGTATCCTTACGGTGTGTAAGGGGGAGTATCTCGGTAAGAGATTTATAAAAGGCTGCACAAGTGCCCGGTTAAACTTGTGGGATTGTAGCGGTTCTCAAGTACCCGATTAAAGCTTGAGGGAGATAGTGGATTGAAATCTCAGGAGGTGCCTGGGGACTAGACGTAGGTCATCGTGGATTGGGCCGAACCAGGATAAATCACAGTTTGCATATTCCTTCTTTAAACTCTTATATTTCTAGCAAATATTATTTTAACATTTATTTGAATATTTAACTGTTGATTTATGAATAATTATTTTCATACTCATTATCTTCATTAAGAGTTGAAAAGAATTTTAAAGTTACTGAATTTTTATTCGACACCCAATTCACCCCCCCTCTTGGGTGATAGCCAGGTCTAACAGTTTAGCGATGGCATCAACTCCAATCCTCAGCAACGGCGCAAGGCTTCGAGAATTTTGGATGACGGCGGCTCCTTCCTCTTCGATCTATGGCTCCTCTCACACCATCTTTGCATAGATTTGGCTTAAAACCAAACCCATATCTCTTCTTACTTAAGTTTGTTTCCTCCTACCTTGACTACTCCTGCTCAGATCTGGACTTTGATTTTGGTTGCTTGAAGCTTTGCCAGCATCGACAAGAGGATCCTGCTCAGATTTGGTTGCTTTAAGTTTGTGATTTTTGTAGATTTGGACTTCAATTTCACTTCTGATTTTATATTGATTCAAATTCGATTTCCATGGTAAATAATTTCTATTTCTTGTTATATTTTCTTAGTTTTGGACTTTGTATCCATCTTTTATGTTTTTCTTGTTGGTGTTGCTTTCAATCTTCTCTTCTTTTTTGTTTTTCTTATTGGTGTTGCTTCCAACCTTCTCTTGGTTCTCTGTCACTGATGATGGAGGAACATTCAAAATGTTGCCAGATCTAGTGATTTGGGAACGATTGTTTCATTTGGGGTTTTTTTTTTTAATTATTATTTTGAAACACTTTTAAGACCGGATATTTCAAAAGTTTGGTTCATCCGGTCTTAAAAGTGTAACTTTTAAGACCGCTTGGAACAAGATCAATCGCAGATCCGGTCTTACATACCTATTTCGTCCGGTCTTAAAGCCCTTTTTTGCACTAGTGATTCTTGGCTTCAACAATGTTTGGTATCTTCTAGAGAACGATAAGTCAATCTTCCCCAAACCATTTGGCAGCAAGTCTCACCTCTTATACATGAAGATATCATTCACTAAGGCTACTGGAAAGCAGAAAGACAAGGCACATCAAGCTCCTAAGTGGCTAAGCCCTCCTCCTCTAAACAACCAAAAGAAGCTCAATCTTTACAGGCTCGACCTACCTCTGATTCTGCTCCATCATTTGTTCAGGCCTCCACTTAGCCCTTGGTTGAGTCTGCAGTTTAGAGAACCATGGCTCCGTTTACTAATAAAGTGTTAAAAGCTATGGATAGCTTCAATCAACTCAATATCGGCATGATCAAAGCTATGAAAGGTGAGATGGTAAATTTGAAAGCTCATATTGACTTGCAAATTGATGCTGAGATGAAGACTTTGAGAGAAGAAATGGAAACTCATTTCTCTGCATTGTTTGAGCATTAGAGAAAGATTAAACAAGAGGTTCGGGACTTGGCTCAACAACAACTCAGTCTTCAACAGTCCATCCTGGGTCTTGAAACAACCTTGGATGCTTTTGTGATGAGCCAGTGCCCTCCTACCTCCACTTCTGAGAAGCCTCCTACTCCTGCTCTTGCTCCTATCAATGATCCTTCGACAACTATTGTTCCATTTCACTCCTCTGAGCCTACCTCTTCTGCACCACTTGTTGTGTCTTCTGCTGTTGGTCCCTCTGTTCTTGCCCCCTCTTTGATTGATGACAAAGGGGGAGAGATAGATAAAGATCTATGATAGATGAGAGTGGAAGAACTATGTCATGTCTTTTTGTTTTTGATTACAATATTGTTGTTTAACATATTGTTTGTGCCTCTGTTACTACAATACACTCTGCCAATGCTTGGAATAGTTTGAACCTTTGGCAATTATAACACATTTACTTTGTTAATGATTTTGCCTCTGATATCTGATTTTTCAAAACCAAAACTTTCATTCACCTCATTTTTGCAAAAGTGTTGTCATCATCAAAAAGGGGGAGAATGTTAGCTCCCAGTGTTTTGATGATAACAATACATGAAAGTTTTCTTTAAAGGTTTTGAATTAATGGTACTTGAGCATTATGTGTTAGTTCCCTGTGTGTTTTGATGATTACTAACAATTGTAAACAAGGTAAGGATGTTTTTTTTGAATAAGATAAGAGTGGATTAAAACTTGTCAATTTCAAGCAAAAACACTGTCTGCGACAAACTTGAGCCTATCATTTGCAACCTCGAGTTTGCCATTGATAGAAGGTGTAAACTCGCCAGTTTAATCTTCAAACTCGAGACTGTACCAAAAGTTTGAACTTAAGAGTTATCCAAAGTTTTTCAAAAACTTTGTGAACTCGAGGTTACATTAGCAACCTTGAGTTTACCAGAGGCAAAGAGCATTTTGACTTGAAAACATTTTTAAACCCGACACCTCTACTTACAAATCTCAAGTTTGCAACCTCCAGAGAAAATCTTCAATAGTTTACATAACTTGTAAACTCGAGCCTGTTATGACAAACTCGAGTTTACCTCTGGCGAGAAGAATTTTTCAAATTATGAGATTTTCACAAACTCTACACTGTTTCATTCTGAGCAAAGTTTTTCCAGTTTCAAAAATCTCAAGAGTTTACAAAACATGTAAACTCGAGTTCATCATTGCAAACTCGAGTTTACACTTGGCCGAGAGTTTTCAAGGATTTCCAACCAAAGTAAACTCGAGACTGATTTCATAAACTTCCAGTTTACTTCAGGCCAAGAACATTCAGAGTTTTTCAAAGTTGAACAAACTCGAGTTTAACATTACAAACTCGAGTTCAAACCTTACAGAGAGCAATGCACTTTTCAACTTGAGAAAACTCTAGAGTTTGCATTGGAAACCTCAGGTTTGCGTCTTGAAAGCTGAAATTAAGTTTTGGTTTAAACAGTATCAAACTCGAGGCTACCTACTTACAGACTCGAGTTTGCCTTTTAGACAAAGTTGCTCCAAGACTCAAAATCGCGACATTCCTCTCTAGATGGAGGAAACTCGAGTTCAGACTTGCAAACTCGAGTTTAAATCAACCCGAGAGCAATGTCACTTTTCAATATGTTGAAAACCTCAGGTTTTGATTTCAAACCTCCAGTTTATATATTTTGAACTTGAAACGCTTTTACAAACTGAAGCTCCAAACTCGAGTTCACATGAACTAAACTCGAATTTATAGCGCTGATTCAGAAATTCAAATCTGACGATTTTGAAAAACATTCTTGTTTGATCTTAATACTCTCCAATATTATTCTCTGATATTCCTAGCTATATTTAATGACTTTATTAGTGAATTTCAGATGATTTAAAGAATGTTTATTGAAGGGTTAAAGCAAAAAGCAGCTCAGCTCATTAAATGCTATGCCCAGAAAGTTGCATACTTTTGAGTAATCCATCTGCACATGGTTGCAAAGCATTAAAGAATGATTTCTACAACAAGCAACTGCTTCTCCAACGGATTAATCCAGAGGAAGTCAACTCTGAACCCTAGGACAGCTGGATTAAGTGGATATTAGAGAAAGAAGAAGACCAAAGAGTCTCCTAACCTTTGTAGATCATTTCCAACGGTCTAATTGAAGATGTAACGGTCATTTAATGCTATCTGACTATAAATAGAGTTGCATTCAAGTCTTCTCAACAACCACAACTACTGAAAACAAATTGCATTCAAGTCTACATTTATTTTCTTTAGTTTTCACTTGTATAGTATCTTCTGATACAAAGAGCTTCAGTGATTATCAATATTTGCTCTTAGAGAGAGTTTCTTTCTGTAAAACATTTATCGTAAAGAATCACAAGTCAAGGGGACTTAGTGATTTGGGAGTTCATTGATTACAACTTGTAAGGGGGAGTGAGTTCTAGAGAGAGAACTACTTCTTGAGTGCAGAGTGTGTAATCTTTGATATAGTGGAAATCCCAGAGAGTCTGGGGACTGGATGTAGGTCAAGTTGTTAGGACCGAACCAGTATAAATCTCTGTGTCCAGCTACTCTTTCCCTTACTCTGTTCACCTCTGTTTTTATTGTTTCAAAACAGAGCTTTTGCCGAAAATTTTAAGAATACCCAATTCACTCCCTCTTAGGTATTTAGCTCCACTTACATTATGAAGTAGCTCTCGAGAATGTATGAACTAATTCTTTCAATTAAGTTTCAAATAACAATTCTCGAGTACGAGAAGTAAGTTCTCGAGAATGACACATCACTTCAAAGAAGCTCTTATATGCTTATAATTCTCGAGAGTGAAATTCTGATTCTTGGGTATGTGCCTGCAATTCTCAAGAATGGAACGTCAATTCTCAAGAACATAAGTACTTTCATATCCATCTTGCATTAAAGCGATTCTCGATAATAGGAAATCAATTCTCAAGAATGCTAGGCAAAAGCTCACTGATCTTATTAATCTCAAATAGCTATACTTTGCTTATTCTCGATAATAGTAACATGATTCTCGAGTATGGTCATTTCAATTCATTTAAGTAGTTTTCTGAACATAACATTCCTGATAATATATGTATTGCTCTTGAGTATTATCAAATAGCTACATTTACAAAGATTTCTTGATAAGGAACTCTCGAGAATGATTCAAACGATTCTCGAGAATATGTTCTTCTTATTTCTATCATTTTCCAGTGATGCTAATCGATTCCTTAAAATCAATGGGTCTTTATTTGTTCACTCTTAGTCATAGCTGAACTTATTTATATTATATTTAATCATCTTTTTGAATGAGTTTCAGTTGATTAACCAGTTAATCTGAGTTTTTGAACAAAAGGCAATCCAACGTGTTAGACACATTAAATGATCGTTTAGAAAAGCAGAGCTACAATCGGAATAAGATTTTCATTACAGTCGAAGACATTCCTTCGAGTCATACCTATTCCAACTAATACTCTGAATTACTCTCTGCACAAGTACATCAACGACGAATGCATTTAATGAAGCAACGGTTGACTATTTACAAACAGAGTGCACCTAGGCCTAACGGAAAATATGAAGAGTCTCAATAGCTAGTTTGCAAAGCTTCACAACGGCATTAATGGTGAACGCTATAAAAGCTCTACACATTCAATTCCGCCGACTACCGAAACTCTGCACATTCAATTCGATGTTATTCCGATCAACTGTTTCATAAACTTCATTTAATGTCTTCGGATATTACCTGTACTTCAATGTTCATTTATTATCTACTTGTGAGAAGTGATTAAACACTTATTTCATTTTTGGTTTAAATTTTAAGGTCATGGAACCTTAAGTGTGTGTGTATGATAACAACTTGTAAAGGGGAGTGAGTCCTAGTGAGTTAGGATCATTTTCGGTACAGAGTGTGTAATTGTAACCATTTGTGATTAGTGAAATACCCAAAGGATTTGGGGACTGGACGTAGGTCATTGTGTTAGACCGAACTAGTATAAATTGCTCTTGTCAAATTTACTTACCTGTCTCTACTTAATTGGGTTCATGTGTATTTAGTGAAAAGTTTCTCAAATCACTTATTCACCCCTCCTCTAGGTAATATTCCACCTTCAGGTACCAATGAATTTGAACTCAAGTTGGTTTCACTTTTCAAGTGGCATCATTCATTATATTTATTATTAAATGAATGAATTACATATTTTGAGAAAATTGGATAAAAAACAATTCTGTTCGGTAAGAACACCTTACATGTTTTATACATAGGGAAAATCATACTAAAGTCGGTCAACTAAAAAAAAAAATCCGTAAAAGCCACATAATTTTTTAGTTGTGCCACTTTCACTTGTTAATGGTGTATTTTTCATTTGTCATTGACAAGTTATGAGACTTTTCATATGATATAGGAAAAATTAATTATTTAACTCTTATAGTTTTACATGCTTGCAACACAGTCCTTATAGTTTAATACTTTAATTCATCATGATTCAGTTTAGAAAATTTCCTAATTTTCTTAAAGAAAAATTTAGGCTCTTGTGACTCCATCCTATGGCGCGCTGACATTATTTAAAATAATGAGTTGTTATACTCTTTGACATTATTTACCTAATTTCATTATGTTAAAGAAATTTGTTAAATTAGTTAATATGACATGTATTTTATAAAACACCGTATGTATCTTTTTTAATTCCTCCATTCCCTCTCTTCCTTTATTATGGTTGATGAAGAAGCATCAATAGAGGTAAATTAAGAAAATATTGATAAATATAAAAACTAAGTCTTATATTTAGGATTGAAATCAACTTCTCCAATATGTCTTTTATTAAAAACTGAAAGCATAAATTTTTATTGGATAGAATTTTATGACTTGATACTCATGGAGTATGTAAGTATTTCTCATCATTTCATATGCCATGTCAGATATTTCGGTCAAATTGTCGATGAGTCATCACTATTAACAGTTACTAATGGTTTTATTTGGGTTGAATGACATTGTACCATTTTAAATATTTTAGAGGGTAACTGCACTATAAATTACTAGGGCGTTGGGTGCTGAACGCACCTTACCTTTTTTGTTTTTTGTTTTTTTTTTAAAATCATATAATTACTTAATAAAGAGCATAGATTATAAGGGGAGGAAAAACATAAGAAAATCTTGCTGGAAAAAAAAAAAGAAAAAAAACTTAAAAAGAACTAGGAAAAATCCCATATAAAGTTACTTAAAATATAAAAATTCTAAATTAGGTTGGTAAATTCAATAAATCTTTAGTTGAGTCATTAACGCAATTTAGGATTTTAAAATGTGGGTAAAATAACTTTAATACCCTCCCCTCTCTCTTCATTAATGAGTTTTATTACTCCATAACGTATGTTTCCCATGTATATATCAAAATTAATTTTAATACAACAAAATATAATTCGTTCAAATATATTAAGTATATCATCATCAGAATAAACACTACAATATTTTTAGCAAAGAATTCATTTTATTAGCATGAACAATTTTTTTTAAGAAAACTTATGATATATGTCACTATAAAAAGGACATATTTTGGTAAATATATTAATTAAGTGTGAATTTTTCTATATTTTTCACACACATATATATAGGTTCTGTTACGGACCGGCCCAATAGGCCCATAACCGGACCACGGCCCAACCATGCCTAGAACAGAATCTACGCTATAACGGGCAAGGATCTGGGATCCCACTGATTTAGGATCTCATTAAAGGGGATCTTCCCCAATCACGATCCCAGGATATCGGCCCCTGATATCTTGACCCCGGATACCGGTCATTAATGTCGAGATACTCGCGCCTAACTCCTCTATAAATAGAAGGAAACCCTAAACAGGTGCACACGTTCTATCTCATACTCTATTTACCTTCTGTTACACAGAGCACACACCCCACTCCCCTGGCTTCACGCCTCCAAGTTTACTGTGAACTACGTGGACTTTGATCCCTTCAAAGGGTACGTAGGCTCTAGGCTTGACAACCTAGTCAAGTCCAATCTCTGTGTTCTTAGGACAGAACATTGGTGCCGACCGTGGGGAACCATAAACTTCAATCCCCGTGACCACTGATGGCAAACACCAGAAGCCACAGCAGAAACCCTCAGCCGGTGGGAGGAGACCCCCAGCCAAGCCAGCAGCCACCGGACCAGCCGCGGAGAGAAAACACCCCGGAAGGACATGTCTCTGACACGGCAACCTCCCCTTCTGCGGAGGAACAGCCACAGCAGGAAGCACATACAGAACCCCCAGTGCGAGGCGTCCAGCCGGTCGAAGCCGACGTCCGCATCCTACGGAGGACGCAGGAGTCATTCCTACAGAGGTTGGAGAACAAGGAAAAACGGGACGACCTGCAGAGACAGGCCGACTTTGAAGCCTTCGGCCAGATGATAAGGGATGCGCTCGAGCAGGATCACCGTGAAGGAAACTGCAGGAGGAATCACAGGCGTGGAAGGAGGACCCCGTGGATGACAGCAGTTCCTCGAGCAGCTCAGGGCCGAGGAACAATTGCCGCGACAACGGCGAACCAGAGCGAAGGATGAGTGCGGAGCAAGGCTGACCACGGTCTCCAGAGAACCACGAAAACCACGGTGACGGTCCTAACCGCACTGATCGAGCTGCCAGAGATGGCCGAGACCGAGAAGAACGCCGCGTGGAGGACAGAACTCCCCAGACTCATAGATCACCTCGCCACGGATCCCCCCGGGAATATCGAGTGACGTACCTATCGGACTCCGGCAGATCCCCGTTCTTGAGGGAGGCAGCGACGGCCCATTACCCAAAGCATTTCGATCTGGCCGACCTTCCGAAGTACGATGGGACCCAAGATCCACGCAACCACCTGGACGTGTTTGAAAAGCTCATGTGGGTCCGACAAATTAGAGGCCCGGTTGTCCAGCGTCTCTTCGCGGCTACTCTGAGCGGACCGGCGCACAGGTGGCTGAATTCCCTCTCGAACAAATCCATCCAGGGCTACGAAGACCTCGGACGCAAGTTCGAGCTGCATTTCGCCACCAGCAAAAAGCAGCCGAAGACCGCATTCACGCTGAGCAAAGTGCGACAGAAGAAAGGTGAGGCCCTACAGAAGTACCTGGATCGGTTCCGAGACGTGGCCATGCAAGTGCGATAATTGCCTGAGGAGGTCCATGTACACTGTCTGGTCAACGGGCTGGACCCGTCATCGCGACTGGCCCGACATCTGTGCAAGAACCCAATGTACACATTGACCGAGTTCTACACCCAGGCAAAGAAGTATCTGGAGGTGGAGCAGATGGAGGCGGCCAACGCTGATGAACCAGAACGGACGAGGAACACCACGCTCAGCGACGATGAACGGCCGAGAAGGTCAAGGGCTAAACCACGAAGGTGGAACCATGAGAGTTGAGCCAAACCTGACCGGGCCGAGCAGAAGGCTAAGTACGATAGCTACACCCCCCTGAATGTCCCTCGGTCTCAGGTATGGAAAGAAGTAGCCTAGGCTGAGATGAAAAGGGTTGACAAGCCGAGGCCGATCAGAGGCCGCTCCAACACGGACCGTACCAAATTCTGCACATTCCATGACTGCCACGGCCACACTATCGACGAATGCTACGACCTCCGCGATGCCTTTGAGAAGTTTGTGAGAGAAGGAAAGCTACGTCAGTATGTTATCAAGACCCAGGGAAGGACAAGCGGCAAGCGCAACGACCGTGGCCGCACCAGGAGTCCGCCCAAGGAGACCAGAAAGCCAGGGAAGAAGCAGAGGACCGCCTCGGACGATGAGTTTCCCGACGTGGATTTCCAGTGCAACGTCGTCAGCGGAGGATTCGGAGGCGGCGGAGACACTGTGAGCCAGCGGAAGAAGTATCTCCGCGAGGTACTGACCGTCCGAGACCTGCCCAAGTTCAAAGAAGACCCCAAGAAGCCAAGGCCGCCTACCCTAACCTTCACCAACGAAGAGCTGAAGGACGTCATACCCGGCCATCTGGATGGACTGGTAATCACCGGAACCTTAGTTAATTACCGAGTTAAAAGGATCTTTGTTGATGCAGGGAGCTCGGCCGATATCATAAGCTGGGACGCCTATAAAAGGATGCACCTCGACAAAGAGGATCTCAAGCCGTGCAAGACCACCCTGATTGGTTTCAACGGTGAACAGTCCTTCCCGAAAGGTTACATCGACCTCAGGCTGACCCTCCGGACCAAAGAAGCCTTCAAATCCGAACGAGTAAGGTTCATTGTCGGTGACTTCCGGTCCCCGTACAACATCATCCTAGGTCGACCCACTATCCACAACTGGGACATACTGGTGTCCACGAAGCACCAGAAGCTAAAGATGATTAACGACAAGAACCAGGTAGTGGTGGTATCCGGAGACCAAAAGGAGTCTAGGCAATGCTACTTTGAAGCTCTCCGGGTCGAGGAAGGAGGACCTTCATCTCCACCTCGGCTCAGATCCAACGAGCAAGTAGCCAAAGTCGACTCAAAGAAGCGCCCGCGGCAGCCGTTCAACATGGTAGAGCTGGACCTTCGAGAGCAAGATAATCCGAGGCCTGAGCCGGAAGGAGAACTGGAGGAAATAATGTTAGGGGCGGATCCCTCCAAGACCGCCAAAATTAGCCGAGATATGGAAGACAACCTAAAGGCTCTTATGACCCGTTTTCTAAGGCAGAACCAAGACGTCTTCACCTGGACCTCGGCCGAAGTACCCGGCATCGACCCCCACTTCTGCTGCCACAAGCTCGGCATTTGGCCGGGGTCCAGACCCGTGGCGCAGAAGAAGAGGAACATCACAGACAACAGACAGAAGGCCCTCGAGGACCATATCGAGGAGCTCCAAGCGGCCGGCTTCATCCGAGAGGTGCAGTACACCACCTGGCTCTCCAATGTAGTGATGGTCCTCAAACCCAGCGGCAAATGGAGAGTGTGCGTCGACTACACCAACCTCAACAAGGCCTGCCCAAAGGACTCCTACCCGATGTCCAATATCGACAAGCTTGTGGACAACTCGGTCGGGTACCAACTCCTCTCCTTCATGGATGCCTACTCTGGCTGCAACCAGATTGCCATGCATCCGGACGACCAAGAGAAGACCACCTTCATGACGGATAAGGCAAATTACTGCTACAACGTCATGCCATTCGGACTGAAAAATGCCGGGGCTACATATCAGAGGATGATGAACCGAGTTTTCGAAGACCAGATCAGATGCAACATAGAGGTCTACATTGACGACATGATCGTCAAGTCGAAGCTTCCAGAAGACCACATCCGGGACCTAGAACAGACGTTTGAAAAATTAAGAAGACATCGAATCAGGTTGAATCCGACCAAATGTGCCTTCAGAGTTCCGGCTGGGAAATTCTTGGGCTTCATGCTGACCAACCGTGGGATCGAAGCCAACCCGGACAAGTGCAAGGCCGTCCTCGACATGCAACCCCCGAGGACCAAGAAGGAAGTACAGCAGCTGACCGGCCGACTGGCCGCACTGACAAGGTTTCTCCCGAAGTCAATCGAGAAGGCCCTACCTCTATTCAGACTACTGAAGAAGGAGACCCAAGGCGGTTGGAACTCCGAGTGCGATGCTGCCTTCGCAGAAATTAAACGGTGTCTAGCAACCCCGCCGGTACTAACCAAGCCGGATATAGGAGAGACCCTATTCCTCTACTTGTCGATCAGCAATGAAGCCGTCAGCGCCGTCCTAGTAAGAGAAACCGAGACCGGACAGAGACCGATCTACTTCATCAGCAAGGCCCTGCAAAGCTCGGAACTCCAGTACCAGAAACTGGAGAAAGTGACCTTCGCCCTACTTACCGCGGCCAGAAGGCTCCGGCCTTACTTTCAAGGACATCGGATAGTGGTACGAACCAGCCAGCTGATCCGCCAGATCCTCCACAAGCCCGACCTGGCAGGAAGAATGACCAATTGGGCCATAGAACTGTCCGAGTTTGACATCGCTTTTGAAGCCCGGTAAACAATCAAGTCCCAGGCCTTGGTCGATTTCATCAGGGAACTCACCCCGGCAGTAACAAATGACGAGACCTGGAAAGTCTACGTGGACGGATCCTCCAATGCTAAGGGCAGCGGCGCAGGAGTTATCGTGGAAAGCCTACAGGGGGTCGCTACGGAACACTCTCTCCAGCTGAAGTTCCCGACCTCCAACAACCAAGCTGAGTACGAGGCTCTCTTGGCCGGACTGCTTCAGGCAAAAGACAATGGCGCACAGCGAGTACAGGTTTTAACCGACTCGCAGCTCATCGCGGCCCAAATTGATGGCACCTATCAAGCAAAAGGCCCTCTTATGGCCAAATACCTAAATCGCGCCAAAGAGCTCATGGCCGAATTAGAGGAGGTAACGGTCTCCCACATCCAAAGAGAGGAGAACACCAGGGCTGACATCCTCTCTAGACTCGCAAGTACTAAAGGGCCGGATAATCACAGGACCGCAATCCAGCAAAACCTGACCAAGCCGAGCTGTGTCATGGCCATCTCAGCAGGCCTCTACTGGAGGAAGCCAATTGAAGACTACCTTGAAAGGGGAATCATCCCTACCGACTCGACCGAGGCCAAAAAACTAATTAGGGAAGTCGTGCTCTACGCGACGGTCAATGATCAGCTGTACCGAAAGGGTCTACACTGCCCGATGATGAGATGTCTCGGCGAATCCGAAGCAAAATATGTGCTGGCCGAACTCCACGAAGGCAGCAACGGCCACCACATGGGGGGCAAGGCCCTCGCCAGAAAGGCACTACGCGTCGGTTATTATAGGCCCACTATGAAGCATGATGCTATGGAAAAAGCCAAGACATGCGACAGTTGCCAGAAACATGCCAGGATCATATGGCCGCCACCCACAGAATTGCAAGGAATGCCAGCCCCCTGGCCCTTCTACAAATGGGGCATGGACATCCTCGGACCTTTCCGACCTACGCAAGGGCAATGCAGATGGCTCATAGTCGCGGTAGACTACTTCACTAAGTGGATCGAGGCGGAGCCACTCACCACAATTACCTCGGCCAGAGTGATGAAGTTTTTCCGGCACAACATCGTTTCCCGATTCAGGATACCAGTCGAGGTCGTCACGGACAATGGGACCCAATTCATGGACCACAGATTCCATGCTCTGATGTCCAACCTGGACATTAAACAACATTTCTCGTCCGTGGAACACCTCCAGTCGAATGGCCAGGCTGAAGCCGCTAACAAGATCATCCTGGACGGGCTGAAGAGGCGAATGCTGCAAGCCGACACCAACTGGACCGAGCAGCTCCACAGCGTGTTAGTTCTCTGATGGTTTTGATGATTGCCAACAACTACAAACAATTAAAGAGGTTTTGCTCTTAAGTGTTAAAATTTTGTTGAAGAGCAAACCTCGAGGTTGGTTTTTCAACCTCGAGGTTGAGCCTTACAAATGGTTTTAAGGTTAAGTGTCAAAACTTGGTTTCACAAAAGAAATACGTGAAACCTCGAGGTTGGAAAGTTAACCTCGAGGTTCAGGCCTTATTGAAAATCCCAAGTTTTACATTTAGACTTATAACCTCGAGTATCAAGAGCTAACCTCGAGTTTTTGATCCATCCAGAGAAGTCATACTTTTCATCAAGCATGGAAACCTCGAGGTTCATGTTTCAACCTCGAGGTTGGACATTCTATTTTGAAGCTTAAGTTTGAAGAAAAACCTGTTGACCTCGAGTATGGTATTTCAACCTCGAGTATTGTGACATACAGAGAACAAACTGGTTTTCAAAGCATTGAAAACCTCGAGGTTAAGATTGTAACCTCGAGGCTGGGCTTTATGTTTAACTTTGCACTTTGCATTTTCAAAAAGTCAACCTCGAGTACAGATTCACAACCTCGAGGTTGTCGGGCTCCAGTGAAAAATGAAGTTTTGAAACAATCTTCAAACCTCGAGGTTACCTTTGGAACCTCAAGGTTTGCAAGTTAATGAGATTTTTCAGAAGGTTTCTTTTTAAGAGAAACCTCGAGGTTCACTTTGCAACCTCGAGGTTGAATGTTTTAAAACCTAAGTCTGGCTGAAGTTTTCTGGTCAACCTCGAGGTTGGATGAACTAACCTCAAGGTTTGTGACCGTTGGTGCTTTTTCAAATTTGTGAAATCTGTTATATCTTGTTGTTTGATCTAATTGCTTTCATATATCATTCACTCATGATCCCAGATATGTTTAACAAGTTTGTTGAGTGTTTTTCAGTTAGCACAGATCAAGATTATTGAAGATTTGTGAGAAAAAGCAAAAAGGTGAACAGTGCATTTAATGCACCTGCACAATCTCATCTACTTTCGGCTAATCCATCTGAGCACGCCTTGTTAACGTTAAAGAATGTTTACTACATCAAGTAAAGTCAATTCCAACGGGCAGAAACTCAGAAATCCACATCAGATCACATTAACACTTGGATTAGCAGAAGTTTAGAGAGAGAAGATGACCAGAGCCTAAGCTAATCACTTCCAACGGTTGAAATCTTTCTACAATGGTCATTTAATGTTCTCTACCTATAAATAGAGAGCATTAACTTCATTTACAGAAGACACATCTACTTTGAGTGAAAGTCTACTAAGTTCATTTATTGTGTATTAGCCTTCACTTGTAAAGTATCATACTTGATACAAGCACTTCAGTGTTCATCATATCTACTCTGTAAGAGAGTCAAATACGTGTAAATCATTTATTGATTGAGATAACTACAAGTCAGGGGACTTGGTAGTTGGGGTGTATTGATTACAACTTGTAAGGGGGAGTGTGTTCTAGTGAGAGAACAACTCTTAGTACAGAGTGTGTAATCAATATTGTTGAGTTAGTGGATTGAAAATCCCAAGTGAGACTTGGGGACTGGATGTAGGTCAGGAAAGGACCGAACCAGTATAAATTGCATTGTGTTTAGCTTCTTCTCCTTATCCTCTCTATTGTGCCCTGTTCTGAGTAACCAAAAACAGAACAAGTTCCGAAAATTTTAAAGATACCCAATTCACCCCCCCTCTTGGGTATAAAGCTCCTGCTTTCACAGCGTTCTCTAGGGATATCGGACAAGCGTACAGTCGTCGACCCAGGAAACCCCCTACAGGTTAACCTATGGATGCGAAGCAATGATCCCGGTCGAAATCGGACAGCCATCCTGGAGAAAGGTCAGAGCCAGACAAGAAGGGCAGGAGTCGAACGACGACGCCTTGAAGACCAATCTGGACCTCATAGATGAAATCTGGGTCGCGACGCACTGCCGAGAATTAGCCGCCAAGTAGTTACTCGCAGCTAAGTACAACAGAAAGGTCAGACCCCGGTCATTCAACCGAGGGAACCTGGTATCCGACGGGCCGGCATAGGCAAAAAGAATGCCAAGGACGGGAAGCTGGCGGCAAACTGGGAAGGCCCCTACCGGATCAAAGAGAAGCTCGACGGAGGAGCATACATCCTCGAAACCTTGGCACGGAAGCCAGTCAAAAGAACATGGAATGCCGACAAGCTGAAAATCTACTATAACTAGATCCCCTTTCGGCAGCGTTTGTTTTCATTGCTTTCATTTGTGTTCATGTTATTTCTTCTATTCTCGAGTTATGACATTTTCTAATCAAGTTGCTTTGTAAAGCCCCTTAGGGCTATTTCTTATCAATAAAGGATCCCATTGAGGAAATTTACGAATATGCACAAAATTCGCTTAAGCATGAAGCCGAAGCCATGAAGTTCGGCTAAAAACAATAAGACCGAGGCCTAGAAGCCCGGCCAAGAAACCGAATGCCGAGGCCATTAAGCCCGGCACCGGTAAAAGGCCCTGAGGTCATTTACCCGGCCGCAAAAACTTAAAACATCTAGATGTATGAAAATCGGCCGTTGTACTCCGACAGGCATTGGTTAGAGCTCGGCGAAGGCACTGTATGCGGCCCTTCGCGAAATTGATGCATCAACGCTCGCCCGGCTAAGTACACAGATTACCATGCCGACCCTGATCAGGTCAAAATGCCCAACCTTGGGCGGACGAAGCCTCGGTTAGGCACGTGATAGTTCTGCCCTTACGCCGGTAAAATTTAATCCGACTAAGTGAAAGTTGGAGTCCGACTATCAGAAAGGCGGACCAAGGCAGTGCGGTTAGTTATGCCTGACGAGGCTGAGACAAGACAACCTTGCCCCAACCTCCCACGCACTAAATGTGGTAGAGTACCAACGGCCTGTACGCATGCGGCCGACAAACACTTAAACTTCGACGAAAGAATGATGAAATCATCCATTGTTTAAGTTACCCAAACGGCCTGTACATACACAGCTGACACGCATCTAAGCCGAGACAAAAGGATGGTGGAAATCATTCGTTGACTAAAGGTATGCGAACTAAAACAGAGGAATGATGAAAACTTAAATCATTCATTGTCAAATATAGGCAAAAGGATGGTAAAGGCCAAAATCATTAAAGCGTCTGTACATAAGGGCCCAAGGCCAGAATCATTCAAAAGTTACAAGGGCACCAACGCCCCAAAATAGAAACAAACAAACAAAAGCTAAAACTACTCGAAAGGCTCAGCCACGGGGTCTTCAGTCTCAGTAGGCTCGGCCTCAGTGCCAGCAGGACCCTCGGCGATAGGAGAAGCATTGGCGGAACCCTCGGCAGTAGGAGGCGGATAAGGGATCAGAGTCCTGTCCTCCTGTACGAAGGCACGGTGATCGTATCCGGCCACGTTCAGCTCAACGCCGGGGTTAAAGTACCGGATCTGCGTCAGAGCCTGCTTAAAGCACTCTTCGGCAGTCTGCACCAGTGCGTCCATTGCCTCCTGGCGAGCCGCCTCCTCTGCAGCAAGGGCTTTCTGAAGCTCGTCCTTCTCCTCAGCCAAGGAGTTGCGCTGCTGTTGGAGGACCTTCATTGCAACAAGGCCCTCCGACATCCCCTTCTGGGCCCAGGCACACTCCTCAGCCACCTTCTCGGCACCCGGCCGGGAGAGCTGGAGCTCCTGATCAGCCTTCACCGCCACAGCCTTCGCAGCATCTCGCTCCGCCCGAGTAGCATCCAGTTCCGCCCGGACCACATCTCGCTCTGCCCAGGCCTTGACGAGCTCCTCCTCCGCGGACCTGGCCTTGGCCTCAGCCACTTCCAACTCCTCCCTGAGGTCGCCTACGGACGCGGCCTTAGCCTCCACCGCAGCCACGCCCTTCGTCAGCTCCTCCCTCTCGGCCCTCAGTCGCTGGCACTCGACACTAACCCGGGAATACTGCTCCCGCACCAATATCAGCGCCTGGACGTACCCCACCGAGCGACATAACTCCCTCTGGTTCAAGTGCAACTCATCTAGGGCCGGTTGAGTCAGTGAAGCACTACCCGTGAAGTGCCGGGGAGGAAGGAAAGCAACGTCTATCTCAGGAACTACCCCCTCATTCCATAAACGGCCTCGGGGAAGAATAGACCTTGGCCTCGGGGAAGAATAGACCTTGGCCTCGATGGAGGAGGAGGAGGAGGAGGAAGTGATAAAGGCGAGGGCGGACCCGGCAGGGAACCAGTCGTTTCGTCAAGGAAGAATTCAGCCTCGATCTCCTCATCAGAAATCAAGACTTCCTTCGCCCTGGAAGCTGGAGATACAGCAGCGGTCTCTTGCCCCTCAGAAGCCGGGGGCCCGGTTGCAGGGAAAGACTGGGCAATTATCGGTGAAGATGGGGCGACCTCAGCAGTGGAAGGACCCTGACTAGCCGAGCCCTTTTTTACCTTCTTCGGAGCCTCGGCAGCACCGGCGCCTTCAGAAGTACTCCGCTTCTTTGGGCGACTGGGCGAGGCGGCAGCTGGATTCGCCGCACGGATATACAACGGAAGCGAGCTCATATCTCGGCCTGAAAAAAGGAAAAAGAAACCAGGTCAGATTCATGAATGCAAAAAGCCAATACAAGAACGTAAATAATACGCTACTAGAAACCCTACTGGTAGGAGGCAGCGGCTCGGCGCCATCCCCAGTTATGAAGAAGCCAGCTGGCTTCACGCCGTACTCTGCCACAAGAGCCTCTAAACGCGGAAAAGAGGAGGCCGACTCCGGCAAAAGGCCTTTGCGCGAGACCTGGAAGGAGGCGGCCTTGACCTTGAAATGGTCCTCCACCCAGTATAAGGGGAAGCGACCACCCCCTTCCAAGAACCAGGGCCGCCCCCCAGGCACGGCCTCAACTTTGAAAAACGCCCCCTTAAAGCGTTTGAAGGAGTCAGAGAAGGGAGTCATTAGCTTGCGCTCCTGATCACCGGATTGATCCGGAGGGATACCAACCCCCGCAGCTTGTCACTCCCCTTTGGCGGGCTAGCGGTAAAGGGTCCAAAGAAATAGAAGAAAAGGTTGGCCGTGCACGGTATGGGAACCGGAAAATGGCTGCACAACCTCTCAAAAGCTACCAGGTAAACCCAACCATTCGGATGGAGCTGGGACGGGGCAAGGCGAAGATGCCGTAGAGCCTCCATTTGAAAAGGGGTAAGAGGAAGGAAAGCCTACACCCGTGCCAGACAGTCACAGTAGAAGAAGAAAAAGTCTGGGTCACCCTCTGACCGAGTCGCACAGACAGGCTCATTGGCCGCCGGACACCGGAGGACGCACTCGGGCATGGCCGGGACCTTAAACCGCGCGATGTCCGCGTCAGACATCAATGACTGGGTCTTTAGCACCTCGTGCGATACCCAGCTATACTGTCGGCACAAGGCCGCAGGAGGACTAGAAGAGTCCGAACCCTCAGGCTCCGAACGCCGCTTGGAAGACCCAAACTTGGGAGCCATTAAACCTATAGGCAAATAAACGAAACTAGTATCAGTGAAGTGTGAAAATACCTGGCACAGATATACTAGCGGGCGATAAAGACTACGGACGCGGACGAACAGGGGCGCTAGAATGGGAAGCCGGCGCGGACCAGTGCCGGCAAGAACCAAGTACGGAAGAAGCCTCGACATCTCCAGCGCAAGCCATCAATGCAGAAGCCTCCACCAGGCAATCCCAGCAGGGGTCGAGATACCCCTCCAGGGCGGATGTCTGACGAACGGCAGAGCGGCCCTCATAGAAGTTGAGGGGTTGAGCCATCAGCACAGAAGGTCCGGAACCGGATGAGGTGCCTACGCCGGCCCCACTGGACGACTCGAAAGGAAGAGCGCGTGCCAGTGGGCGGAAAGGACGGCGAGGGAGCGAAACTGGAATCCTAGCCGAAGCCGGTCGAGCCCCGGCCCGTCCCGGACGGACGGCGCCACCTCGACGCAGAGGAGCCAGAGTAGACGAGGCAGGTGGCGCGCCCCCAAGAACCCAGTAAATGGCCCGGGGGAGGCGCGTACGGAGGAACATTTCTTCCTCCAGCGTCAATGACGCCCTTGGTCTAGGAGCACTCCTACCTCTCACCATGTTTAGAAGCCTAAGGCACTAAAGAATTGCCTAAGGGCAAGAAACAGGACAAACTTCAGGGTAATGACGCTAGAAACACCTAGAAAAATCCAGAAAAAACCACTTTCACATAGAGGAATGATAGTATAGACAGCGATTCCCAGAGTAAACGGTAAAATGCAGAAAACTACCAAACAAATACACAAGGGAATAGGCAGAATACCTGTGTGTAGAAAATAGAGGGAACTGGAACTCTGGAAGTGACGAACGGCAAAGTCTCTACTGGAAGAGGCTTGGGAAGAAACCAGAGAATAATCTAGGAAGAAGACTGAAGTAGCGGGAAAAAATGAAAGAGAAGCAAAAGGAAAGCTATTTAAACCAAAATCCCAAAACAGCAGGGGTACAACGGTCCATTCCCGTACAGACGCGACGGGATTGGCCTAGCACGACGCAAGCGTGATAAATGCGCACAGGCCTCGGAAGCGGAAAGGCACGGCGGTTGCAAACCACACCCACTCAGGGCCTGACAGCTGTAAAGTTGCAATAATGACACGCGCGGGGGAAGACCCGAAGCGTTCAGAGAATCCCAAAAGGCAGAAGGTTCGGGTCCGGAATCACTGCAGGGCGAGTACCCATTCGGACAGGATGGACCTGGCGTTCAAGGCGGGACATCATGGAGGAGGCATAATAAGCCGACCATTGATCCGGGCCGGACTGATGGCCACGGCAGCCAAAAGTCGACGCAGTCAAAAATTGAGGCCTCGACCATATCCGGCACTGGGGGCAATATGCATCTCGGCCGTCCAGAAGCCTGAACAACCGAGTTGGGGGGAAACTGTTACGGACCGGCCCAATAGGCCCATAACCGGACCACGGCCCAACCATGCCTAGAACAGAATCTACGCTATAACGGGCAAGGATATGGGATCCTACTGATTTAGGATCTCATTAAAGGGGATCTTCCCCAATCACGATCCCAGGATATCGGCCCCTGATATCTTGACCCCGGATACCGGTCATTAATGCCGAGATACTCGCGCCTAACTCCTCTATAAATAGAAGGAAACCCTAAACAGGTGCACACGTTCTATCTCATGCTCTATTTACCTTCTGTTACACAGAGCACACACCCCACTCCCCTGGCTTCACGCCTCCAAGTTTACTGCGAACTACGTGGACTTTGATCCCTTCAAAGGGTACGTAGGCTCTAGGCTTGACAACCTAGTCAAGTCCAATCTTTGTGTTCTTAGGACAGAACAGGTGCTTTTTTTGGAAATTTTTATATTGATGCAAACCGTTTTATGAAATTTTAAATTCATTTGATATCTTTTTTTTGAAATATCCATAGAAGTATATGAAACTTAAACGTTGCTCTTTTAAAAAGATAAATAATATTACTAATTTATATTAAATAATTAAAAAAATTAAAATTGAAATATTAACTAAATTACTATCTCAAAACTCACATTTATGTGTTAAGGAAAATTATTTTGGTTTAGATTAATATTAGTAAAAATGACTTTTATTTCAATTCAATTTTACAAAAGTGAAGTTGGCATAAGATATGAATTCTTTTTTTATTTTAATTTATGTTTTTATCTCATCCGATAAAAATAACAACGCTCTCTTTAAAAAAAAAAAACTCACCTTTATTTTTTTATCATTAATACAATTAATTGACTTTCAATTAAAATATATTTAATTGATATCAATGATACTATTATGACATGACATACTTGAATTATTCTTGATTATTCTTTTATATAAAGTCATAAAGCAATAATACTCTTTTAAGATGGGAGGAAAGAAAGGCTGGTGGAAAAGAGATAAGGGGCATTAAAGTTATTTTACATGAATTTTGAAATCTTAAATTGGGTTGATGACTTAATTAATGATTTGTTGAATTTATCAATCTTAATTTTTCTATTTGCTGAAAAAAAAAACCTTAAAAAGAACTAACAAAAAAGCCCTGAAAAACAAGCTGAAAAGGAACTAAATACTATTTTTTTTCCATAATTGGGAACCATAATTTTTTTTGATAATATTGGGAACCATAATTAATTAATTATGGTTATGACAGGTTTTGCTAGGCGGTAAACTACGAGGTCGACAATTGCGGGTTGGCGAAATGAAGATACAATGGTTTAAGAGTAAAAATACACATGTGCTTTATCTTCGAGAATGTTTAACACCACTGTTACAAACTAGGAGGCTATATACTTTTTTTTAGGAGCAAAAATACACATGTGAAAATATTGTACGAGTAAAAGTCACACTACTGTTAAAATCTCACCTGTTCTAAATATGACTTCCCTATTGTAAATGACCAAATTTTAAATTTTGTTGTAAATACAGTACTTCCTATTGTAAATCTAGCTTTTTTCTGTTGTAAATGACCTTTCTATATTCAAAATCCAGGTATTTAAATGTTGTTGTAAATATGACATTTTCTGTTGTAAATATGACCAGATTTTAAATTTTGTTGTAAATACAGCACTTCCTGTTGTAAATATAACTTTTTGTTGTTATTGTTGTAAATGACCTTTTTATGTTCAAAATTTAGGTATTTAAATGTTATTGTAAATATGACATTTTTTGTTGTAAATATAACATTTTCTGTTGTAAATGCACCGTTAAGTCAGATTTTAAGGGTAGTGTGATTTTTGCTCCTACAATGTAACCACATGTGTATTTTTATTCCAAAAAAAAGTATATAGTGCTGGGCGCTCTCGAAACTAAAGCACAAATGTATTTTTATTCCTTTAGTGAAGATACAAAACAAAGCGGCCTAAGTTTTATATTTCCAAAAGTTTATATTTTTTATTTTAAAAATTTCCAGATAAGAACGATACATTTACTCATTTAGCCATTTTCCAAAGGGAAATTTAAGAAAATTACACATCATGGTCTTTGTGTTGTTTTCATGCAAATTAATCAAACCCAAGTTCTATTTCTAAAGGATTTCCATGTTTTTGTAGAATTTTGACGTGAATAATCAAATTCCTGTCACAATTCTATGTTCTCTCTTTGCTTTTGAGAAATTTGCTCATGAATTTGTTCGTAGATGAAGTTACGTATCTTCCGACAAGTGCTATTTTAGATTAGAAGTGTCATTATATGAAGGGAACTTCGTTGATTCTATTTTCTGTGGGAACGTCTTTGTTCCAATCCTAATCTCGTTTCTCTGTTCGCATTTTCTGATTATATTGTTGTTCGTGTCTGAACCTTCCCTTTTCGTTGTCTCCCTACTTGGGGCTCTCCGTTTTACTTCTGAATCGGAATTTTCATTGCCAAGTAATGGTTTTACGACTCATTTTCTGCAACGAAGAATCCTTGTCCTTTTTATTATTATTTTTTTTTGATTTTTTTGCATTTGTGGAAATTGTATTGCGGAATGTGTCTTCCGTGGATTTTGTTTTAGCAACGTTAGTTGGAGCTAGAAATTCTGCTTTCAGAGTGTTTTGTATATGTATCTTGTCTGAATTGTTATATAAATTATAATGATTAAACTGTTTCTGAAATAATTATAAAGATTAGATTGCCTTTTCTTTTCTTATTCTAAGTCATGTTCTGCATTCCTCCATGTGATGATATTCGTTGAAATTTTGGAATGTGTTAATTAAAGTATTTATATTTTCTTTCGTTTGTAATTTCTCATATTTATTGTCATTTGTGGATATTCTTCCCCTAAGACAGTCTTATGACTACGTATTCTAGCTTCAGTTACCACACGTCCTTTCCCCCCCCCCCCCCCCTTTTTGTACGTGATTTAGATATAAACAGGCCCTTATCTCATTTCAATTCGTTAATTTTTTCGATTATGTCTAATGGATTACGTGCTAAATGGGACTGTGGTGAACACAATGCCTTACAGAATTTATATTACACTGTTTTGTGTTCATTGCATAAGGTGAGTTTATCAGATGAACACCGTGCCAAAAAATGATATAAAATGATATCTGGCTTTTCTTTGCTTGTTCGGTAACTTTTAGTTATCAAATTCATAGTCTTCAACATTTTATTCTGCCTACATGTACTGGCGTTACTAAACAAGTTAAAATCAGTTTCACCATACTTTTATTATTCATAAAATAATATGTATTAATATGATTTCCCCCTTCATCTAACGTTTATATTTCTGCATTATGGTCACAGCTAAAGTAGTTGAGATTATTTAGCACTAAGAAGTGAATGATGGATGCTGCTGAGGTTGAAGAAAATCTGTTTGCAGCAAGTGATGCCAAGGTATGAGTATGATGATGCATGCTTCATTTTGTTTTGGTCTTCTGAGCCATGTCTCACAAGCTGTTGCTAGTTTCTTTCCTTTACATGTCGAATATATAGTAATGTAGTTTAAACAATATGAACTTGGTTTATCACACAGTTACATGGAGAAATGTGCAAGGCTCTTTCTACAATGTATTGCAAAGTATTGTCAATATTTCCATCCTTAGAAGCAGCTAGACCTAGGAGCAAAGCTGGCATTGAGGCTTTATGTTCATTGCATGTAGCCCAAGAGAAGGCCAAGAATGTTCTTCAGCACTGCTCAGAGTGTAGTAAACTTTACTTGGTATGAGTTCATTGCCTTATTTCTTACCCTTTGTCTTTGAGAATAGAAAGTGGATTTCAATCTTAATCCACAGCATAGGTTTTCAATTGTTGGTTGATGAAGTCACTTTTTCTGAAATGCATTATTTTATTTATGCAGGCTATAACTGCGGATGTTGTTCTTCTAAAATTTGAGAAGGCTAAATCTGCTATTAAAGATGGCCTTAGGCAGGTGGAAGATATTGTCCCGCGATCTATTGCATGTCGGTGTCAGGTACCTGAACTATATGTCTTTATAGTGTGCTTTTCTTATTTGAAAGTAGCATACTGATGTGTGAAAAACTTAAGGTGGATCATCCTTTCTTATTTGCAATTTATCAGGTTTGTGTTTACTTGAGGCTGACAGTTTTATCCATATGCACATGCATAGACGTTGCCTTTTCTGTTATTCTAATTGGAAAGGTATTTGAACCCTCTTCATAGATGGTCTTTATTCTTTTCAGGAGATTGTGAATGAACTCGAAGGAGTAAAATTTGCACTTGACCCAATGGAGAAGCAAGTTGGTGCTGATTTAATTTCACTGCTTCAGCAAGGGAGACAGTGTGGCGACTCTAGTGACGCCAGTGAGCTTGAATGTTTTCACCAGTGTGCTATTAGGCTTGGAATCACATCTTCAAGAGAAGCTCTTACTGAAAGAAGATCTCTCAAGAAGCTCATTGAGAGAGCTAGGGCTGAGGAAGACAATCAGAAGGAATCAAAAGTTGCTTATCTTCTACACCTCATGAGGAAATATTCCAAGTTATTTAAAACTGAAATTTCAGAAGATAATGATTCACAGGGTTCTGCTCCTTGTTCTCCCAGTACTCCTAATACTCAATGTCAGGCGTTCGAAAGAGAGATCTCAAAACGCTTTGCCGTGAATTTGAATCCAATCAATAGCAAATTGGGACAGGTGCCTCTTCCGCCTGAAGAGCTGAGGTGTCCATTATCTTTGCAGCTTATGTATGATCCTGTCATCATTGTTTCCGGGCATACTTATGAAAGGGTTTGCATTGAGAAATGGTTCAGCGATGGACACAACACTTGCCCCCAGACTCAACAGAAACTTGACCATCTTTTGCTGATTCCGAATTACTGTGTTAAGGGTCTTGTCATTAGTTGGTGTGAACAGAATGGAGTTCCTGTTCCTGATGGCCCACCTGAATCGTTTGAAATTAACTACTCGAGATTGGTGCTACCAGAACCTGAATCATTAACAAATTCAAAATCTGTCAACAGTTTGAGCTCATGCAAGTTGAAGAGTGTCAAAGCGGTTCCTTTCGAAGAGAGCAGTATCTCAGAGGAAGCCAGGGTGGATACGGACGAATGTTTGCCTGCAGAGGAGCATGATGCAGAGAAGTGTCTTAGATTTCAGAAAGTTTTGGTTGAAGAGACCAATTACAGGACGAAGTGCAATGTGGTCGAACAGTTAAGGATAATACTGAGGGATAACGAGGAAGCCAGGAGTTATATGGGAGCTCATGGATTTGTCGAGGCACTTTTACAGTTTCTAAGGTCTGCTGTGTCTGAAGGGAATCTGAAAGCTCAGGAAAGTGGAGCAATGGCTCTCTTCAACCTTGCTGTGAATAACAACAGGTGTGTACTATCTCATCTTCTCTTAGCATTTTCTTAACATTGGGTGACATTACTTTTACTTTAATTACAAGATCAGGCCTCATCAGGCATTTGGCAGTGACTTTTACAAATATGGTTATAGTGTAGCTCGTCAAAACTTTCTTGACTGCTGTTTGGGTCTCTTTTTATCATATTTGTTCAGCGGCCTGTGCACTTTATTAATAGACATGACAATTGTTTCTGTGAATTATTCTTTACTTGAAATGGAAATAAATTTCATGTTCTTGTAACAGTTTAAGCATTTTACTTTGGAAGACATGCAAAATGATTACGACGACATGTGACAGATTTACTGATTTTTAGAAAACATCATTTATTCTTCCTTTAAACCTTGTAATTCCTTTCGTTCTTAGGTTGTTTTTCCTTATTAGGATATTTTATTGGGCTAAGGTGCAAATTTTCCCTGGAAATTTTCATTAAGGAGCAATGTTGTCATAGAAGTTTTTTAGGTTCAATGTCACCCTGAAAATATTAAAACATAGTAAAGTTGCCTGATACTGTTAAAAAGCTAACGTTGACCATTAAAAAAATTGACGTTAACCTTTAGCTTTATAAAGGAAAAGAGCAACATTGCTTCGCTTTAATACTGCCGGGGCAATATTGTATCTGAAAAAACTTCTAAGGTAACATTGTTCCTCCACAAAAACTTCCAGGGCTAATTTGAAATTAGCACTTTTATTTTCTAGTTCCAGGATGTGATTGAAGTTTCCAAAGACATGGAACATGATATTCCTATAAGCCTTGTCTACGCTTTAAACTTATGAAATTGGTCTTCACTAAAACCTTAGGGAGCATAATTAATTAATCACATATACTTTTTTTTATTTATTTTTCTCTTTTTGAACAGAAATAAGGCAATTATGATATCAGCAGGAGTATTACCACTGCTGGAGGAAATTTCTAACACAAGTTCATATGGTTGTGCAACGGCCCTCTATCTGAATCTCTCTTGCCTTGAAGAAACCAAGACCAAGATTGGGAAGACTCAGGCTGTCCAGTTCCTAATCCGTCTCCTCCAAGCCGACACCGAAGTCCAATGCAAGCAAGATTCTCTCCACGCACTCTATAATCTCTCCACTGTCCCTTCAAATATTCCAAACCTCCTCTCATCTGGGATCATCAATGGCCTTCTGTCCCTTCTTTCAGACCAGGGTGATGATAATAGCATGTGGGCAGAGAAATGCATTCCTATTCTGATAAATTTGGCTGCTTCCAGTTTGGGAAAAGAGGAAATAATCTCAACTCCAGGACTTATTATTGCTCTGGCTAGGAAACTAGAATCTAGTGAGCTCTTAGAGCAAGAACAAGCTGTGACTTGTCTCTTAATCTTGTGTAATGGCAATGAGAGATGTAGCTACAAGGTCCTACGAGAAGGTATAATACCTGCATTGGTTTTGATATCAGTAAATGGGACCCCAAGAGGGAAAGAAAAGGCTCAGAAACTTTTGATGCTCTTTAAGGATCAGCGACAACGAGATCCTTCGCCTGTGGAGACGCGTTTGTGTCCCACTACTGCTCTTGAACCTAAGATGAATGTGGCTGTTGTTCCTCAGTCGACAACGAAACCTGTGATGACTAAGTCATTGTCTAGAAGGATAATTGAGAAGCCTTTTAGATTTTTCTCCAAAAGCAAGAGTTATTCTGTTTACCAGATATAAGCTCCTCCAATGGTTATAAAAATCTTTGCATGTACTATATACTTTTCTTTTCTTACTCTCATCTTGCTCTATTTCTAGTTCTCATTGATTGGTGTAAATTGTCATTTTTTTTTGGGTGGTGTGGAAAGCCATGAGATGTACAGGGCAGTGTAGTTATCATTGTTTCTTCTCTTACTCTGCTCATTGTCATAAATTTTATCTTTTTCTTTAAATAAATATGGGCATGGGCATGGAGTCTGTATATATTGTTGGGAAAACCATTCTTGAGGTACTTTATCTTTCTTCGATTTAATTTGGTAACTACGTGTTTTTTCTCCTTATTAAAGATTTTAATTTTTCTTGTTTAATACTGTTAGCCATCCTAACTTTGCCCTGTAGGCACCGTTAGCCCCTGTACATTGCAAAAGCTAATTGTGCAAGCAAAATATAATTAAATGATATAATAAAGAGAGAAAAACACATAATTACTAAATTAAAAATTGAAGGAAACTTTAGGTACTTCAAGAGTGGTTTCCTATGTAATGTATTACACTATTGCTGCCCGGTTGAGTCAATTGCTAATTATTTGTTATATCTTAACATAATTGTAATTGTTAACTAGAGAATCTTAGGGAGAGAAACTCCTTAAAAATAAGGAAATATTATTGGAGAATATCAAGAGAAAGTAAAAAAGAGACCCCATCAAAAAGCTCCGAATAGGAATGTCACCAGCAAGACTATTTTAATATGCACTTGAGAGTATTGCTACATCAATAAACTTAAGCCCTGTTTAGTTGGAGGTTTTTTCATGGGAGGGAATAAGTCCAAGCGTGTTTGGTTGGGCAAAATGGAGGAGAGAAAAAAAATATGAAATCCCCCCCCCCCCGGGGAAAAAAATAAGAGTATTGAATGATGCCAATTTTTTTATTTTCCAATTTTTTGGATAGTTGTTTTTTTTAAAAAAAAAATGTTAGGATGGTTGTTTTGGAAAAAAAAAAAGTTTGTCAAGTGGCACTATTACAGAAAATGTCTTTTATGATTGTTATTATTAGTCATATATAATAGTTCCGAACTGTTATATATGCGTGTGCTATATATGCTCGGCACATATGCATGACGGTTTTGAATCGTGATTTATTCAATATATGTTATAATGGTTTAATACAACACCCATTATGTATTGAGGTGTGGTAAGGCCTTGCTGTGCATAATGCTAAAATGATAATAAAATGGTCTCACATAAACAATCATTAACCATTATATAAAGTATAAACTTACATAACGAGAGTTATATTGCAACAGTTATTTATTTGCTATAATGCTAACGGGTTTAATGAAATAGCTGTCATATATAGTTTATACATAAATAACAGTTTTATGTATGAACCGTTAATTTTTTAGGCATTTTTTTTTTAAAGAAAGGGATTCTCCTTTCAATATTCCATGCATGAATACAGAATGAAATTGTATGTGAATTTGTAAATATATTTATAGTCATTCATGTATATATACATTAAAACCTATTTATAATATATACATGAGATAGAGTTTCTTTGCTTGTTTGGTTTGATTGTATAATAAAATAAAAGCTCACGCATCGAGTATAGCCATTCAATTTAGGATCCATCAAAGACATTCCTGGTTTTGTGGCTATGCTCAATGGAACTCCCTACCGTAAAGGACTCAAAGGGCAAGCAGGCCTTAAGTAAGACTTGATAGAGAATGAGGGATATAATAGACTATAGTACACCATATGCTATGGCCGAGCCATCGCCCATATCATATGAAGTTTTATAGTAACATATGATCCCTCCTTCTCTATAAAGTCTTGCTTGAGGCTACATACCCCTTGATTCCTTTATAGTAAGGAGTTCCATTGAGACTAGCCACAAAGCCAAAAATGCCTTGATCCATGTTGGGTTGATTTCCTTGATGGCAAGTGAACCAGTCGAACAAGTAATAAAGAGTAAGTAGAGTATCGTCTCACAAAGACTGGGATACCAAATGATGACATCGAATTGCAGAACTAGTTGTGTTTAAAAAGAAAATAAATTTGATTGGTTTGAGAGTTTTTATAGCTATACTAATAAATAGGAAAATAACTAAATGATCGTAGTCATAAGAAGATATCAGTAATAAGATAGACTAAACTCGGAATCTTTTATAAGCATATCAATCCCCTAGTTGCCTATATGCATTGCTATGACATTCATATTGTATAGCACTCGCAAATGCTTCAGGATGAACACCCTTTTCAATGTTATTTAGTTAACCCACCACGTTAATCTACAGAAGCTCTCGCGTCCAATACGTACAATCCTATTCTGTACTTCTCCCATATGTTTATGGTGATTTTTCTAGTTGGATTATCAATATAAATCAAGGTGTTATGGTTATGAGCGGTAGACCCATTCATGAAGTCTACAATAATAGGTCAAGCATTGTACCAGCCTGCCTAGCAATCATTGTTTCTCAAATGTTTAACCCTGACTCCCTCTCAGTAAGTCGAGGCCACTGATCTAGCCCTTAGCTCTCGCTAATCGACAAGAAATTAAATCACTGATAAGTAAACTGAATATATTAAATTAAGAACTAGCAACTGGTTTCATTCTATAATTAGAAAATCATCCTCGTTTTGCCACAGGAAGTTAGTTCATGATTGACGAGGGAATCACAAAACAGAGTACTACAGAATAGCCCATGACAAAATGATTGACTATAATTAAATAAGGGAAAAGAATAGAAAGCTTGATGGAGGTTCCAACGACATGGAAGAAGCTTGTCACATCACAACTCCACGCCTTTTTCACTCCGTCTCACTACAAGGAAGAATGCTGGGTTCTCTTGGAGTCCTTGTGCTTCGTAATTCTCTCACTCTTCTTTCGAGTCAGGCCATATAGGAATGGTCTTCGACTCTCGATGACTTCCGACCCTCTTTAGGGTTGGCTATTGTTTCCTTATAAAGTCTGGTCTACTTGCATCGTACATTGAACAATTTGGGCCTTTCCTAATCTGTTGAGGTCTGATCGTATCTTTCTTTCCAATCTCGGTAGATTGATTTTGGTGATTCTACAGGATTCTTCAAATATTTTAGTTTCAATCCTCTGCATCTTCTATTTCAATATGTCAGCAATCTAACCGTTATTTTCGACCTACACTATATTTCCTGAAACAACCTTGACAAAAGATCAGGATATATGTTGCATAGCATTGCGTCACTTACTATGCTATAGCTTCAGGGATGCATTGTATTGCACTTCAATAAAGCTGTCTTGATGCTACAACATAGCATTGGCTATGTTATGTGACTTTCTCATAGAACCTCAAAACTTGCTCTTTCTTAGCACATGTTTAAGATGTAAATGGAATTTATCCTTAAGTTCCCTGTACAATGAATTAATACCTTTTTGCTCAGATTAAATTCAGTTAATATCATATTCACCATATAATTCAGTCATAAAATATAGGGAAAACATGGCATAAATCATACTCATCAATGCATCCCAAATTGCATGGTTATGCTCGATGTGTGAGCTTCTGTTCTATTATACAGTCAAGTCCAACAAGCAAAAGAAAAGTGAAAACTCTATCTCATGCATATATTACAAGACTCTATCTTTGTATCCAAAGGTATATTTCTCCAAAAAAGATTTTGCTCTTACCTTCGAAGAATCTAGCATATGGAAGACGTGTATATTCCTCCATTGAAGAGTAGTGCATAGGATTGAATCAACATAATGAAGTCTTTGACTTCTTGTAACAGAAGAGGAACCTTTGATCAGAGCAGTTGATTTTTCAAAAAAAAAAAAAAGAGTACGATTGAGGTTAAAACCTAGCTACAAAACATAGTGAATAATGGAGAATGCAAAATAGAGATGGGAAATCATGAGGAGAACAGACCATGCAAAGAAATGTGACCTAGCTAGGGCTAAAGAACAAAAACCTGAGTTAGGGTAAATGAAGCAACTCGCACAGCTGTTGCCACAAGTATTGTGAACACTTTGGATTTGTGGCTTAAATGAAAATGGCTAAAGAAGTGGGGTTCCGTGGTTGGTTGGTTACAATAAAACCTATGAAAGGTGTGGTAATGAACAAAAATGTGTGTTTAGGCAAACACAACAACTTGTGCAACTGTTACTAAGAAGTACAGATAAGGCTTTGGTTGGTGTGGTTCCATTGAAAACGATGGTCAAAGACCAGAAAAGATGACTGGAGTAGTGTGGTTCCAAGGTAGGGGTTTACATTCAAATAACAACACACAGTCATAACACAGAAATTGAGTTTATCTTTTTCTTTTCCTAGTCTTAGCTTTTCGCAAGTTACTCTTCTTAGCTTGAATTCTTCTCTTCTTGCCTAGTAATAATCTTCCCTCTTTAAAACCCTAATGCCTTCATTTGGATCAAGCTTGACGTATAAAACATCTTCTTCATTCAAATTTAATGGTTCAAGTGAACTCCCATTGAATGGATTATCCTTAATTCCATCAACCATCTCCTTATCAATCACTTTATTTATCAACAAAACAAAAGACCATCCATGTAAGCATAGCAGATGTAGAACACTTGTTTAGCCTGAAAATCCAAAATGAAAGGCTCATCTTTATACCCTTCCTTGTTCAAATTCAATTGTATCAAGCCTAAGTCAACAATTCTCAAGCCATGATTATTGTCAACCCACTTGCAACCAAATATGGGAACCCAAAAGCTAATATAATCCAAGTCCTAGATGTGCTCAATCACTTCAAAGTATGACATCTTCATATAGATAAGATTTCTATCTTTAGAACTCGATACATGCATGGTATAGCAACAAGAGTTACACCATTATTTTGCATTTTGCTTCAATTATCATGTTCTTCAGTGTAGAAGGTGAACCCATTGATGATGTAACTTGTTTAAGACGTCATTTGTTTGCTTGGACCATATGCTAAGAATGTCAATTTACTAGAAACTGAGTTAGGATCAACTCTATACTCGCTAATGACTTGATCTTTAAACACATCGTAAAATGTTTATTGTGTTGTTTAGCACAACAATTTTCCCCTTTATGAGGATTTTTCCTATGAATTTGATGCATATGGTTGCACATATACTCATCAACCTCCTCAGAGTTGTGCAGCATAATATATAGGTGTACCTACTCCAACTGTTAGTCTAAGATGGTCACAATTTTCCTGCTCATGATCCATTCCCCACAAGTCCTTCCCTCATGTCAAGACACAAGAAGCCCAATATCACTTGCATGTTCTCAGCATGTGGTAGAAAATTCAGCAGCCTCTTTACAAGTATATCAATTCAACAATGCAACCCTATGGAGTGACTCCAATTTTCACCAACCTTTTCATTATCTTCATGAAACATTTAACCTAAATAGGTTGGGCCACAAAGTTGTACCTCTCTAACCAAGTGAGTTGCCAGGTGGACGATAGTGTCAAAGAATGTTGGAAGAAAATGCATCTCAAGCTCTCACAATATGTGAATGATTCGGTTTTGCAACCTTGGCAATTTTTGAGGGTCTATCACTTTACTTCAAATTGACTTAAAGAAGAAACATGACTTAGTAATTGTAGATTGTACGTAACAAGTAATATTTATGCCATGTTTTCCCTTATGTGTTTTGACTATTTTGAATACTAAATCTGAGTTTTAATATCTGCTAGATGATAGAATGTCTAAGGGTTCATTCACATAGGGAAATAAAGGATAGATCTTATAAATTGTTGCATTCATATCATTATACTGTTCATGTGCATAAGAAAAGAACCACTTTATGGTTTACCATGAAAGTGCATAACAAAACTAATACAATTTTATAGCATAGGGTATGCCCATATCTGCGCTAGCAATACACTGCGACTACTATGCTGTAGCGTCGTAAGTGAGGCAGAATTATGCACTACGTTACTCTAACCTTTCCTTATGAGTTTTCAGGAAAATAAGACAAGTAATCAAAACACACATCAAGACAATGATTGAATCAAGTTGAATCCGGAAGATGTGGAGGATCGAGAGAAAGATTTGAGTAATCTTGCTGTAGTAAAAGAAGGATCAATCAACCAAATCTAGAAAATTGGACTTGACAAATTTGGAAGGCTCAGCTCGCTGGACATACAACGGAAGAAGATTGTTGGTCAAATTCCCTTATGGTAAGTGAACTAGTCAAACAAGTAATAAAGAATGCGTAAAGTATCGTCCCACAAAGACTATCGATATCGAGAGTGATGTCAGTTTCAAATGACAAGTGTGCTGTGTGAAAAGTATATTTGGTTTGGTTGTTTTAGCTATTTCTATTAATGTGAAATAAACAAGTAGTTGGAAGATGAAGGAAATATAAATTTAAAAGTAGGTTGAGCTTGGATTTCATCCTAAGTTGTAATATCCTGAATTATAGGCTTAGAGACTTGAAGAATAAGCCTAAAGTAGGCGGACGACAAAGCCCAGTATGGGAAGAGTCGCAAGAATGTTGAGAGATAGGAAACCTTTTCAGGGACTAAGTTACTTGGGTATACGAGTCAATGGACCTAGTATGTATAAGCTATAAAATTAATAGTGTCAATGGAAAAGGGGCACAGAAGACCTATACAGTGTTAATCAGTTGGTAAAAATGTCATTTAGCTATGTCCTAAGGTATGGGACAATTAGCTAAGTAAAAATGTGCAAAAATAAATGTGTACATGACATTTCCTCAACTAGTAAGGGATTCCTACGTTTTTTTTTTTTGAGGAAGAGACAGTGAAAAAGACACATGCCAAAAAGCAAAGGTTAGTGTAATGATTACATTCGAACATGTGTCACCACAGGGTTAAAAGAGGAAAAAGTAAGGGTAGAAAAGTCAAATCCTTACCCATTAAGGATGCAATTTGTCCACATGAGAGGAGAGAGAGAAAATCAGATGATTTTATCTGTACTCAGGCCCAAACATAAAGTGCGGGTCCTAAGGAGGTTAACCGGTGAAAAAGGAGACCGATAAGGACCAATTAGGGGCTTCTTTTTGGACTGAAAGAGACAAATGTGGTACCACATGGGAGAGTAAAGTGGCGCCACATATGTATGTCCAATCAGGGGAAAATATCTGAAAAGTTGAAGAAAAGTGCAAAGGGAGCACCTTTTAACCAGCGGGGCCTAACAAGGACCAGTGGATAAAAGATTAGACTGATAAAGTCAAATAAGCAGATAAAAAGTCAGAGATCAGATTATGTGGGGCCTAGGAGGTTTCACCTACACCTGAAAATATCTAGGAATTATCTAGAAAATTTGAGAAGAAAATAAGCCAAAAATCAATGTACAAGCCTTTTACCAGTGGGCAAAAAGATGTTTTGGGCCAAAACAGGTAATTTTCACCATTTGAAAAGTGAAAATCTGATTCTTATGGATGTAGATGCGCCACCTAATCCCCTCTAGAATGCTCTGAATTTTCTTGAGGATTAAGCCAAATAGCCTAATTCAATTTAATAACTAATGGACAAAAACATATACTAGATAATCCAGATTGTCTAGATTCATTTTAATCATTTTAAAAGGGCTTCAACTCTTCATTTTTGGACTTAAAGTGGCGTGCCCAATGGAGACAAGAAGTAGAGTCCAGTAAGCTTTCCACACTTAGAAAAAGAGCCAAGTTACCAAGAACAACAAGCTAAATCTTCGAAATCAGGTAAACACCAAAAACTCAATTCCTTAAAGTTCAAGTTGAGATTTTCGTCCATGGTGTTAGGGCTTGGTGTTGTGATCTGATTTTAGTGTTTTTGAGGGTTCCAATGGGTCTAAAATGTGATTTTGTGTAGGGTTAAGTCATGGTTTAAGTTTCTGAACTCAAAAACACCAAAAACCTAAAGAAGAAGCTTGCTGCCAATTTCTGGAAATTCTGGGCAACGAAGCTTCATCTGAGTTTTTAAAATAGTAAATGAACTTGGTTTGAGCTGAAATTTTATAAGCACAAAGTATACATCCTGAGCTTCACCTGATATATATTTTTATGTCTTTTTTATTTTTCTTCTAGGAGAAATTAATTTTTGAAAAAGGCTCTGGAAGCAACAGGGTATTTCTGACCAGAGGGTAGAAATTGGGCTACACGTCAAAATATGGACACTTTTGAACTTTGGAAGTATTTTTACTGAAAATTAGACATCTTAACGGTTCAGATGGCACTAATTTCGTACAACAATGATTTTTGTGGAATGTATTAAAAATGTTTGAAGTTGGGTCAGATTCACTGGAATTTCTGGAAAATTGACAAAGGGCTCAGATTTAAGAAGAAAATGTAAGGGTATTTTCGTAAATACTAAAATAAGGTATTTTGGTGTTATTTAGGGTTAAAGTATACTTGGAGAGGCTATCAAGCACATTAAAATTTTAAGAAAGTGCATATCCCACCAGGTAGTAACTGTTTTACTCAAGTACTTTTATGTGTTTGCAATATGTTTGTTTTACCATGTATGTTTGTGTGTTTTTGCCAAATATGCATACAGAGCATGTTGTGGTTCGAGTCCCTAACTATTGTCTTCCTAGCGCTGAGGATTATCCCAGGACTCGAACCCCAACACTCTCTGATTGCATATTTGGCACTAATACAAAAAGATACACACATGGCAAAACAAACATACAACAAAACAAATAAAGATATCTGAGTAAAGCGGTTACTACCTGTAGGGTATGCTCAGCCTTAATATTTTAATGTGCTTGATTGCTTTTCCAATTATGCCCTTGTCCTAAAGACCACCAAAATACCTTACTTTTAGTATTTCCAAAAATACCCTTGCATTTTTAACTAAATCCAAGCCCTTTACCTATTTTCTAGAAAATCCAGTGAATTTGGCCCAATTTCAAGGAATTTTAATAAATTACAAAAAAAAACTCATATTTACATAAAACCAGCATCATCTGAACCATTAGGATGTCTACGTTTTAGGAAAAATAATTCCAGAAACCAAAAGTACATATATTGTGGTGTGTAGCCCATTTTCCACACCCTGGTCAAAATTATCCTGTTGCTTTCTGGTCCATCTTTACCAATTTTTATCTCTTAGTATAAAAATCCAAATAATACAAAATTATATATCATGGTGAACCCTAGTATGTTTATTTTATTCTTGTCAAAATTGCATCTTAATCTAAGTTTATTTACTATTTTTAAAACCTAGTTGAAGGTTCGCTGCCCAGAAACCCAGAATTGCCAACAAGCTTGTTCTTAAGGATTTTTCGGTGTTTTCGAGTTCGGAAATTAAAACCATAGCTTTGTAAGAACCGGTTGAACCCAAGAGGGGGGTGAATTGGGTTAAGTATAAAAATTTAGGATCTTTGAAAATCTTTTCACAATTCACTGAAATCAATTTATAAAGCAATAACCAGACATTTAAGTATGTATACACATTCAAATATATATGCTGGAAATGTAAGAGATAAGGGAAGAGAATGTGCAAACTGATTTATATTGGTTCGGCCCAATCCTTGACCTACATCCAGTCCCCAAGCTTCACTTGGGATTTTCAATCCACTATCTTCTTTCAACTCGATTACACGTTCTGTACAAGAGGTAATCCTCTCACTAGGATTCACTCCCCCTTACAAACTGTAATCAACACACCGCTTGATTACACACTCTGTACTCGAAGTAATCCTCTCACTAGGATTCACTTCCTCTTACAAGTTGTAATCAACACAATGTGTTTCCCACTCAAGATCACCCAATCTTGAGTATCTCTCAGAAGAATAGAATGATTACAATAAATCTTCTCTCTTAGAAGTGAATAGATAAACACTGAAGATTAAATACAAATCACTTCACTCTCTAAGTCATCTAAACATGAAAAACAGAGTGCAAATAGTGTGAGAGCAAAGTTTCAGCATGTTGGAAGTGTAAGCTTGTTTCTCCACATTTTTCTGCTTGAATCTGTCTTCTTTTATAGGTAGAGAGCAATATATGACCGTTGAGAAGATTCAATGACTGTTGGATAAAGAAATATAGCCGTTAGAAACTAGCCGTTGGAACTTTTGCACAGCTTTTGATGTTCTGACACAAATATGATATTTTGAAGATTTGCTCCTAATCCTTCGTTTTAATCATCTGAAACTCACTATCAAATTGATTAAACATAGTTAGGAACATTAGAGAATAATGATATGAAGTATCAAGATCAAACAAGAAGGTTTTCCAAATTCGTCATATTTGAAATTCTGGATCTGAGATGAAACCTTGAGGTTTGCTCTCAAACCTGGAGGTTTTCGAAATAGCGAAAAGCATCACCCTCTCTGTGTGTCAAAACCTCGAGGTTTTGTCAGAAACCTCGAGGTTTCACTTTGAATGTGAAACCTTGCAAAATCATGCCAAGAGCAAACCTGGAGGTTCCTCTGGAAACCTGTAGGTTTTCAAAATTAGTGAAAAGTTGTTTGCTCTCTGGATTCAGAAACCTGGAGGTTTCTCTAGAAAACTGGAGGTTTCTCTGGAAACCTAGAGGTTTCTCTAGAAACCTGGAGGTTTTCAAAGACAATGAAAAGTCGTTTGCTCTCTGGATTCAGAAACCTGGAGGTTTTCAACAAATACTCGAGGTTTCATCTATTTTTCAAAATTCTCAGTTTTGCGCCAAAACAGAAACCTGGAGGTTTTTTGGAAACCTGGAGGTTTTCAAAAACCTTGAAAGTTCATTTCCTCTCTGGAACTTAGAAACCTCGAGGTTTGTGGCAATACTCGAGGTTTTGCTAAAATCATTGAAAATCAAAGTTTTGATCCAAAGCCAAAACCTGGAGGTTTTGTTGAAAACCTGGAGGTTTTCAAAGTCAGAAAAAGTTGTTTGCTCTCTGGAAGCCAGAAACCTGGAGGTTTTCAACCAATACTCGAGGTTTCTCTCTAATTTCAAAATTCTCAGTTTTGCTTCAAAACAGAAACCTGGAGGTTTGAGAGAAACCTGGAGGTTTTGAAAAGCTTAGAAAAATGCAGAACCTCTCTGTCTTGACAAACCTGGAGGTTTGTCCAGAAACCTGGAGGTTTCTCATAATTTTGAGAAACTTGAGAAAACTCCCTTTGAGCTTAAACCTGGAGGTTCACTATAAACCTGGAGGTTTTGCTTTGTTCAGAAAACTTGGAAAATTCTTGGCCAATTTCAAACTCAAGTTTACATGTCCAAGCTTGAGGTAAGAATCCAATGCAAGAAGAATCAGCTCCAAACTCATTGTATTATGTTCGTTATGATCCGATGAATAAAGGCTATTCTTGACCAGCGTTTTTGCGATGTCCTGAACTGACTGACAACTTTTGAAGGCCATATCTCCCTGGTCTGAACTCCATTTTGGTCCGTTCAACTCTTGATGGAAAGCTCTGTGAGTCTACTTTCATATGCCACTGATTTCAGCTCAATCAGAGTTTTCGTTTGTGAGATATGCCCAAAATACCGAAGGTGGGTTTGGACTATGATGTTGATTCTTGTGGCAACTTGTAAAAATCATATCTCCTTTATCTGAACTCCTTTTGGGTTGAATTTTATATCAAAATGACGCATTGGAAGTCTAGTTTCATATGCCACTGGTTTAGACTCAATCTGATCTTTGGTTTCGGAGATATCATCGAATTACTAGACCTCGCCCGAGCTGAACGTGAAACAAAGTAGACTAGAGTTGCTGATCAGTGCTGAAACCTTGAGGTTTTGCTTGAAACCTCGAGTTTTCACTTGCAACCTCGAGGTTTGCTAGTCCAGAGACACCAGAGATGCTGAAGACACTCAAACCTCGAGGTTTATACTCAAACCTCGAGTTTTCTCATCCTAAACCTTATATTTGCTTGTTTTAACTCTGAATTGAACCATTTGAACTTCCATATGATCTTGGAGCCTTTTAACATCAATATAAGAACTTGAATAATTATATTCTCATTCGACTCAACAAGTTCTTCCTTCTTTGATCTCCCATCTTGATTATTCTTCATAATCCAACTCTTTCTTTCTTCTCTTCTCTTGATCATTCTTTTTCATTCAACTTGAACTTATCATTCTCTGCAAGATCTATATCTTCTTCAATATTTCCTCTTCTTCTTGATTATTCCAAAATACTTTGATAGCTTCTTGCTTCCTTGACATTCTCTATAATTTCTTCTTTTCATTAATCCCTTATCTCCTTCTTGATTATTCTGCATGATTCAACTTGGACTAATCTACATTAAGTATAGTAGTTAGTCACTGTAGGAGATAATTATATTACCCAATATATTGCTCAATCTTTTTGCTTTTAATAATGGCATCTATATAAGACATCATCAAAACTAATCATAACTAACAAGCTTAACCCCATACAAAATCACATTTTGAACACTTTGAGACCCTTAAAAAAACAAAAAAGCAAAATCAAATTGTAACACCAAGCCTTAACCCCTTGAACGAAAATCTTAAGTTCAAGTTCCAAAGGTTCGCGTTTTCAGTGTTTACTTGAAATTGGAGTTCGGCTTGATGATCTTGATGATTTGGCTCTTGTTCTTGGCTATGGAAGCTCAGCTTATCCTTCTCTCCTGTCTGAAAATTTCGTGCCTTATGGTTAAAAGAGAAAGAGCTTATGTCCTTTTTAAAATAATAAAAAGATAGCGAAGCAGTCTAAAATAATTGAAATAAATTCCTGTCTAGTAATTAATGGATTTGATTTGGCTTTTTGACTTAAACCGCAAGAAAATCCAGAAGAGTCTAGGGTCTGGACAAGTGTCGCATCCCCCTCCATTCAGGTCAGATTTTTATTTTTCAAATGGAGAAAATTGCCTACTTTGGCCCGAAATTTATGAAAGTTATTAGTTTTGGTCCGAAACTTCTTTATAATTCTTTTATTTTGTTTTTTTTCCCAATTTATCAAATTTATCTCTTTTTATCAAGAAAGTGGGACCCACACTTTGACTTTTGGACTAATTTTGCTTTTCTTTTCCTCCAAGTAAATTTTTAATAATTATAAGGGCTAGGTGGCACCATTTGGGCCCTACCAAATCTGCCCTCTTGCTTTTCTTCTGTCTTTTCCACTTTATCCGGTCCAATCTTCTTCCACCGGTCCATGCTAGGCCCTGCTAGTTAATAAGGTGCTTTCTTTTGTACTTTTTTCAACTTTTTCAAATATTTTCCCCTGATTGGACATACATGTGTGGGACCTTTTCACTTTCCAATATGGCCCCACATTTGTCTCATTCAGTCCAAAAGAAGCTCCTAATTGGTTCCTATCGGTCCCCTTTCTACCGGTTAACATCCTATGGGACCCGTATTTTGTGTTTGGGCCATAGTACAAATAAAATCATCTGATTTTTCCTTCTATCTCCTGGGTGGACGAAATTCAATGCTTAAGGGGTAAGGAATTGACTTTTCTACCCCTGTAATCATTACTTACTTTTTGCTTTTTAACCCTGTAGTGACATGTGTCCTCTAGTACTGATTACACTGACTCCTTATCTTAAAAACGTAGGGCATCCTTGACTGCCCTGAAAATACTACATACTTACTTATATCGGCATATTTTCACTCAACTAATTGTCCTATACCTTAGGACATAGTTAGGGGCATCTTTTCCAACCGAATTTGTACCGTATGAGTCTTCTGTGCCCCGTTTTCCATTGACACTTTAATTCTATGGTTTATACACATTAGGTCCACTGACCTGCATAGCCAAGTTACTTAGTCCCTGAGAGGCTTCCTATCTCTCGTCATTCTTGGGACTCTTCCTGAATCGAGCTTAGTTGTCTACCCACTTTTAGGCTTATTCTCAATTCTCAAGGTCCAAAATTCGGGATATTACATTTCTCCCCGCATAAAATAAATTTCGTCCTTGAAATTTTGGTTATACACTAATCATATTACAAAGGACTTTACTGAGGACTTAGTTTTTTTTTTCGCCCGCTTTATTGCTCTTTCGATTCTAGTAACATGAGATAATTTTAAGAACAACACGTTCTTCCATATTAAATTCTAGAAGTCTCCTTCTTTTATCAGCATAACTCTTTTGTCTGATTTGTGCTACGAAAAGCCTCTTTCAAATCAAATTAATCTGTTTGGAAGTCTTATCAACAATCTCTAGTCCAAATAGTTTCCTCTCAAACAACTCTGTCTAACAGATAAGTGATCTACATTTTCTCCTGTATAAAGCCTCATAATGAGCCATTTATATAGCTGTTACTGTAGGCAAATTCAGTTAGAGGTAAATACCGATCCCAACTACCTCTAATATCCAAGACACAAGATCGTATCATATCTTTAAGTGTCTGGATAATTCTCTCCAACTAACCATAAGTTTGGGGATGATAAGAGGTACTGAATTTCAACTTTGTCCCCGTTGCTTAATGAAAAGTTTACCAGAATCGAGAAACAAATTGGGGATCCTTGTCAAAGATGATACTTTTTGGTGTACCATAGAGTTGTATTATCTCTTTGAAGTGAATCTCTACAACTCTTTCTTATGTATACCTACTAGGCACACAATATGCTTTTACTTGTTCTTATTTATTTTGTACCCAAATGTGGTATTCAACCATACAGAACTCACTGGTCCATTTTTTGAGCTCTTAGTTATGTAGACCTTACTACCTTACTTATTTTGCCTCTCAACTTATCACATACCGGTCTTCTGGCTCATTCTATTATCATAATGCTGGATTTTCTAACCTTACCGCCCAGGGAATCACCCTTAAGTCTTAAGCATCTCATTTACCACCCGGTACAGATCGTATGGTTTGCCAGCCTTAAGAGGCACTCTAGATACACTAATCTAAAGTTACAATGCCAGTAAGTATTCACATAGTTCTAACCATCACAGGTCTTATAGCCCAGGGACACCACCTCGTGCAATCCTTGCGCACCAGGTCTTACTGCCTCGAGCCTCTGCTTATCAATTTGGTTTGAGCTTCCTCAATTTTAACCTCTCAAATCATTTTCCTCTTGCTTAGCCCGATAACTAGCAATTACTATTTGATTTACTCAGTTCAGATTTGTAGACCATTCTATCAGTTTCTGTTATTGGATCAACATAATAACCAACTGCACCACTTTTCATTTCAATACCACAACAATGACAGTCATGTCACTTCTTACTATGTTGTCTCATACTCAACATTTCAAATTTTTACATATTTGAAAATCTCTGTGGTCGCAGTACATTTTCATAGTCACACAAAATAGTATTTTCACAGTTTCAAATTCAATTGCTGCCAGTTCAATTTATTTATTGTTTTTTTTTGTGAAAACAATTTACTGCCAGACTATTTTTAGAAAACATTTACTACCGACATGCATTAATGAGTAAGATTATTCATTTCACAAATTCAAAAGCTCTCGCCACCACTCCAACCTTTCGGTATAGTGGCACATCCTAATCCTTTTATACACGAACCATTGAAGTGGCAACACACTTGTCGACCAATATGGTCCGCACTAGCACATACAATGATGAGCCACCCACCAGAATCCCATACCGGGACAAAGTACCATCGTCCAGAGGAGCTCTACTCCAAACGCTTGCGTGGGTGCCGGCTAGACAAGGCAAAACACGCGCCTCTACAACGAAAAATTACTCAGATTGGGTGCACACACTATTGGTGCGAGTATCAGTTTCTCAAAAACTAATCCCCTCAATAGAACTTTTTAATGATAGCAAGCGATTTCCAAAATATTTTCAAAACATCTAGAAAGATCCAGCAAACTGAGTATATCTACAACAGTTTCTAGCTTCTTCCAGTACTGTACTACTTCCACCATATTATGGTTCACAATATAATTTCAAATATGGGTTCCATCAGGACCCTATCTATGAGACAACATAGTACAAGAACAACCACTTCAAACTGATTTCAAATTCATGGAAAACATTTTATTCAAAATATTTCATTCAGAAAAATCGATTTCAAAAATTCACAACATAGCAGGTGCATTGGCAAGTTCAAAATTCAATTTTTTAAATGTACCAGGAACCAGACAATTGACATAGAAGGTTATCAACTCCAATTTACATCCCAGGCTCTATCCTTGGCTACTCGAGTCATCCATGGGACACTTAGTCTCTTCTATTTCATTTGTCAAGCCATTCCAGAATAATGCCTGTAACTCTCAGGCTTACAACCTCTTTGACACTCTACCCGGCATTCATGGTTTAGTATTTATAGGTTACTGCCTGCCTATGGACATCTCAGTTTCCACAGGACTTAAGGCGTCTCGTTGAACACATATCAAACTTATCAACCTAAAATCATTTCAATCTAGTAAGTCTCCTTACCTAATGTATATTCATATCATAATTCTTTTACATCGAAAACTAGACCACCTTATAGGAATACATTACATTGTATCAACTTCATCTGAGGTCGTTTGTAATTTTTCAATGATAACCTAGCTCCAAGCATCGCCTCAGATCCAATTTTCCCCTATTGGATGTTCAATCCGTATAACAGGGATCCATTAGCCACTACCATTTCTGTCTCGATCAAGAGATCATAGCCTGTGGCTATCGAGGTTCTAGCTATCATTCAGTTCTATTGAGATACTAATTCTCAACCACACTTTCTTAGGGAATATTCTGTATTCAAGATCTTTCCCTATGTTGATATAGTAACAATCAACCTCAAAGCCATATCATATAGGTACTATCCTCGAACATACCTCAAATAACATGCTGATGACACAGCATCAATCAATATTATCACGGTCTCTACTTTCAATCATTCTTTCTAAGGGAATATTAAAGGGTTAAGGTGCGATTTGGCCAATAAACTATTGGCTCAAGAGCGTCCAACACAATTAACTATTAAGTGGACCAAAAATACCGACAAACTTTTAAAAAGGAGTGCCCAACATAACAAACTTTTAAAAAGGAGCGCCTAGTACAAGATCGTTAGTAAAAAGTTAACATCCGTTATCTAAGGTGCAGATTGACCAACAAACTTCTACTTTAGGAGCGTTTAACACAGAATTCTAAATTTTACTAAATTAAATTTTTTTTTCTCAATTGTCATTATTCAAAACTACTTGTATAGATATCTATGGACAAAAATTACTCATTCTTTAATTTTGTCAAAATTATAATTTGCTAAAATAAACAAAATTTTTAATTAAAAATATAATTATATGATTAAAATAAAACTCAAGGTGTTTTATAGTTTATTATATATGTTAAACAAAAAAAAATTATATGATTTATTTTTATTTTAGAAGAAATTTATGTGAGTTAAAAAACTCATTTAATGTTAATAAAATTTTAAAATCTAAAAAATCTATTATATCTTGAAAGAAATGAAATGAGTTTAATTTTTATTTTTATAAAAAGAACTTAATGGATATCAACGTTGATACTTAATGATAAAAATCCGGCAACTTGATGATATATTTATTAATTAAATGATCTATTGATTATATGAATATAAGACTTGTTGGGGGAAAAGAAAAAGATAACTTAAGAGGCTTGAGGAAGGACAATTTAATAATAGGTTAAGAAGCGATTATAATGGGTTAAGGAGCAATTTAACCTACAAAAGTCCCATATCCATATAAGCAATAGGTCATTTAATTAACAAATATATCATCAAGTTACTGGATTTATATTATTAAGTATCAACTTAGATATCCATTAAGCTATTTTTATATAAATAAAAATTAAACTCATTTCATTTCTTTCAGGATATAATAGATTTTTAAAATTTTATTAACATTAAATGAATTTTTTAACTTACATAAATTTCTTCTAAAATAAAAATAAATCATATATCTTTTTTGTTTAACATATATAATAAACTATAAAACACTTCGAGTTTTATTTAAAGCATATAATTATATTTTTTATTAAAACTTTTGTTTATTTTAGCAAATTATAATTTTGAAAAAAATTAAAGAATGAGTAATTTTTGTTCATAGATATCTGTATAAGTAGTTTTGAATAATAACCATTGAGAAAAAAATTATTTAATTAAGAAAAATTTAGAATTTTGTGATGGGCGCTCCTGGAGTAAAAGTTTGTTGGCCAATCTGCACCTTAGATAACGGAGGTTAACTTTTGGCTAACTGCGTTATACTGGACACTCCTTTTTAAAAGTTTGTTATGCTGGGCACTCCTTTTTAAAATTTTGTTGGTATTTTTGATCCATTTAATAGTTAATTGTGTTAGACGCTTCTAAACCAATAGTTTATTAGCCAAATCGCACCTTAACCCAATATTAAAAGATTAAAATCATTCCCTAGCAGCTAGTAACCTCTGAATACCTCATACATGTGGGTACTATACTCTAATGCCTCAAAGAATCTCTCATTGTTAGATTCTTACGTCACCATTCAATTGGCAGTAATCCCATGGGTGGTTACCAAATCTTAGGTTTATCAACTTGATTCTGGAACCTCAACCATACCCAATAACATGATACGATCATCATGATTCGTAGCCGATAACATTCAGACACTATCCTCAAAATAACCTCGGATCAATAATTGTCAGATTCACAATCGATTCCTAGAACCTTAACATCAGTTAGGCTAATGAATCATATTACCTCAACAATACCCAAAATACAAACTAAGATCACGATTAACAATTCTTAGTCTAAATCTCGAAACATTTAAATAATATCAATACTATTTACGAGGTTCTAATTCCATCTCAATCCTCAATAGTATAGGGTATAATCTAATATCATTCTATTACCTCAAGGTTAATCATTAATCCTCAATCATATACAAACATTCTGACAATGCAATATCAATTAATTTCACAGGTTCCTACTTTATGGTATTGGAACCTTAATACAACCTTAGTCATATTTAACTTAGGCATTAAGTCTGCCTAAGATCATATTCAAGCCTAATCTCATCATATCCTTACTCAATCTAATGTCCTCATAGCATCTCTATGGATCACAATAAGTCATATCTTAAGGTACTATAGCCTCAAATCAAAGGATTTCATATTCCTATGATACTTCCTAGGAAGTCACCCATCCCGAGATTTTCCTCACCTAAACATGCTTAACCTTAAAGCATCTATCGGATTTAGGGTACTAATACTGGTATAAGTCCATATACTATGGCGTATCTACTCCCAGAAATGCTAGGTATTATCCTCACAAGGAAATTTAAGCAGTACAGGGTGGGGATTCTATTCAGACCTTGATTTCCATATCAGAGGTCCTAAAGTCAGCAACAGAACCCATATTCCTTGCTGTCTCATCCAACTTTGGAGTTTTAACTCACCAGAGCTTAACCATCTTCCTTTGGGTATATGTCCTTCTGCTCCATTTGCCCAAAATTACTTTAGTACCCTAAATCTTTTACTAGTACCGTCCAAACCTTGCTCTGATACCATAACTGTTATACCCCTACTGGCCTCGCCCTTTCGGGTGGTGGGTTAGAGGGATTCCTTTTACTTGTTACCTTTCCTTCATTATTAGGTTCATTTAACTTATATTAGAGTGAGGGCAACAGAGCATTTAATTGGTTTGGACAATCTGCTGTACTAGTAAAAGTAAAATAAATAGAAAATAAAAGTCCCCGAGGGGTTAAGGGTACAGTTATCCAAAATAAATACCAAACTAATATTTATAGTCATCTCAAATATATGTACAGAACATGATAGGGCATTCCCTATTCTTCAATCTACACCGATAAGCCCTTACCTTTCCAACAAAGTTCTTCACTGCCGGCACGTCCCTCTTTATCTATAGAAGTAACTGGAGTCCAATAATGGCCCCCAGAGTAACCGTCAATACTCAAATACTAAATGTGTAGAATATATGTACGTAACCATGTCAGATTCAAAAATATAGGTAATATGCCAATCAAACCACATATGCAAATAGAAACATACATACCATTGACTACCATGTGCCATCAGGCTGGCTTACCAAGGCAAGCCTCGGACTTACTAGAGAAACGACTCGTTGAGCAGCTTACACCAGGATAGCCCTGGACCTATCAACCCGTACAGCCGCCAATTAAGGTCGGCCTTGGATTGATCGTCCTAAGTGCTAGGAACCACATAGTTAAGGACTCAAAGCCCAACATGCTTTGATTGCATATTTGGCACCAATACAAAAACATTCACACACGGAAAAACAAACATACTACAAAAACATAAAGATATCTGAGTAAAGCGGTTACTACCTATGGGGTATGCTCACCCTTAATATTTTAATGTGGCTGATTGCTTTTCTAATTATGCCCTTGTCCTAAAATGCACCAAAATACCTTATTTTTGGTATTTCCAAAAGTACCCTTGCATTTTTAATTAAATCCAAGCCCTTTACTTATTTTCCAAAAAATCTAGTGAATTTGGCCCAACTTCAAGGATTTTTAATAAATTCAAAAAAAAAAAACTCATATTTACATAAGACTAGAGTCCTCGGAACCATTAGGATATCTATTTTTTAGGAAAAATAATTCCAGAAACCAAAAGTACATATATTTTGGTGTGTATCCCATTTTCCACACCCTGGTTAGAATTACCCTGTTGCTTTCTGGTCTATCTTTACTAATTTTTATCTCTTAGTAGAAAAATGAAAATAATACAAGATTATACATCACGATGAACCTTAGGATGTTTACTTTATCCTTGTAAAATTTCATCTTAATCCAAGTTCATTTACTATTTTTAAAACCTAGTTGAAGGTTCGCTGCCCAGAAACCCAGAATTGGCAGCAAGCTTGTTGTTAAGGATTTTTCATTGTTTTTGAGTTCGGAAATTTAAACCATAGCTTCACCCCATACAAAATCACATTTTAAACATTTTGAAACCCTCAAAAACACCAAAATCAGATTGTAACACCAAGCCTTAACCCCTTAAACAAAAATCTTAAGTTTAAGTTCCAAAGGTTCGGGCTTTCGATGTTTACCTGAAATAGGAGTCCGGCTTGATGATCTTGATGATTGGGCTCTTGTCCTTGGCTATGGAAGCTTAGCTGAATTTATGAAAATTACCAGTTTTGGCCCGGATCTTCTTTATAATTCTTCTTTTTCCCCAAGCTCTCTAGATGGTTACTAGGGGTAGGTGGCACCATCTTGGGCCCACAAATTACATCCCTTGATTTTTATTTTATTTTTTCCCAATTTATCAGATTTATCACTTTTCATCCAGAAAGTGGGACCCATACTTTGACTTTTACTTATTTTGCTTTCCCTTTCCTCCAAGTAAATGTTTAATAATTATAAGGGCTAGGTGGTGCCGTTTGGGCCCCACCATTTGGGTCCTTTGGCATTTGTTTTTGAGAATCGTCATTGGTATTATTAAATAAAAGAAAAAAAACAATTGATGCTTTTAAGACAATCGTTTTCGAAAATAAGGCTTGCACAAACATTTTGCAAGCTTTGCACTTGGTCACTTGTAATTTCTTCTTAGTTATTTGGTATCTCATATGCTTGTTAAATTCTTATGCCTGTCTTTATTCCTAATTCCAAATTTAAATGATATTAATTTAGAAATCATCTGAATGAATCCATGCAACCTATAAGACCTAATGCTTGTTTTGACTAATAAAGCATGCAAGTTAGTCTAAAAGTTAGAATCTTAAATTTGACATGATGGTGAAGTAGCACTTTTCAAGGCCTATTTTCTCTCCCTATTGTATTTTTTAAATAAGTGTGAATGGCCTTTTCTGGCAAATCAAAATGCATAGATAATTTATATATTTTTAATTTTAAAATTCTACGGAAAAATGAGGTTTAAAATCTGAGCAAAGAGTGAAAACTGGAGCTTTATACCCAAGAGGGGGGTGAATTGGGTATATTGAAAATTTTCAAAACTTGTTCTGTTTTTGAGCACTCAGAACAGGGCACAACAGAGAGAGTAGGGAGAAGAAGCTAGACACAAAGCAATTTATACTGGTTCGGTCCTTTCCTGACCTACATCCAGTCTCCAAGCCTTACTTGGGATTTTCAATCCACTAACTCAACAATATTGATTACACACTCTGTACTAAGAGTTGTTCTCTCACTAGAACACACTCCCCCTTACAAGTTGTAATCAATACACCCCAACTACCAAGTCCCCTGACTTGTAGTTTTCTTAATCAATAAATGATTTACAAGTGAAAAAAAACTCTCTCACAGAGTAGATATGATAAACACTGAAGATCAAATGTCTCAAAGACACTATTACAGAAGAAAGCTGAACACTATTAATGAATACAATAAATTTTCGCTCTTGGTTGGTGTATCAGCTTGCGAAGGAGTTAATGAACTCTATTTATAGCTAGAGAACATTAAATGACCATTATAAAGAGGATTGAACCGTTGGAGATCATCTGCTGAGTGAAGGTTCATCCTTAGGCATCTTCTTTCTCTCTTTTCTACATAATCCAGCTGGTGATTAAGTATGAGCTAACTTTCTGGCAATAAATCCGTTAGAGAGGATGTTTCTTGATGTAGTAATCTTCCTTTTGATCTTTTGCAGTCGTGCACAAGTGGATTAACCAAAGGAAGCAAGTTTTCTGGACTAAGCATTAAATGTTCTGACAACTTTTTGCTTTTGCTCTAATCCTTCAATAAACCTTCGTTAATCTGTCTGAAACTCACTAGAAAGATGGTTAAACATATCTAGAATCAATATAGAATAATCATGGAAAGCATTGAGATCAAACAAGAAGGTATTACAGAATTCCCAAATTCGAATTTGCAGTAACGGCCAGAAACCTTGAGGTTTGTTCATCAAACCTCGAGGTTTGCTTGAAAAGTTCAAGCAAACTCCGTTGGCAAAACATGTAACCTCGAGGTTACTCTGTGAACCTCGAGGTTTCCTTTGAAAGAAACCTTTGGGAGAACTTTGTAAAACGCAAACCTTTAGGTTTCAAACAGAAACCTTGAGGTTTGAAACTTGGTGAAAAATCCATATTTCCTCTGGAGCCCGATAACCTCGAGGTTGCAAAACCATACTCGAGGTTTGCTTCTAAATTTGCAGAGTTAAGTCTTTGAACAAAGGGCTCAACCTCGAGGTTTCAATCTGAACCTCGAGGTTTTCAATTCTTTGAAAACCTGTTTGCTCTCTGTGTGCCATAATACTCGAGGTTTACAAACAATACTCGAGGTTTAAGTGTTTTCCTGAAATCTTGAGTTTTAGCACAAAGTGATAAACCTCGAGGTTTCAACATGAACCTCGAGGTTTTCATGCTTGATGAAAACCATGACCTCTCTGGATGAGTTAAAACTCGAGGTTTGATTTTAATACTCGAGGTTTCTTGTGTTGGTGCAAAACTTGGGTTTTTCCAAGAAGTCCAGAACCTCGAGGTTAACTTGCCAACCTCGAGGTTTCACATTGTTTTGTGAAACCAAGTTTTGAACCATGGAACATTTGTCTTTTTAAAAGCTTCTGAAAGCCCAAACCTCGAGGTTACTATACCAACCTCGAGGTTTGCTCTTAATCAGAATTTTCAACACTTAAAGAGCAAAACCTCTTTCATTGTTTGTAGTTGTTGGCACTCATCAAAACCATCAGAGAACTAACATTCTCCCCCTTTTTGATGATGACAACATCTACAAGCAATTCCTTTTGCAACACTTGAGAGAGTTTTGAAGAACTTTGAAAGATTATCAGAGACATTAAAGCACTGAAGTTTTGTACAATTATAGTGATGGAATTTAAAGCACAGACATTATCAGAGATAGGTAGAAACATGAAATAGATACTGATATTCCATTCCAATAAATTCAAACATTCAAAATACAATGGAATTCAAATAAGTTCATACATAGGATGCAAACAGCAATGCAAAAATATCAGAGAAACAAGTTCAAGCAAATACATATGCTGCTGCACAATCCTAAACAACCCTAAACCCTAAGAACCTCTAATCCTCATTGCTTGTCTCTCCCCCTTTGTCATCATCAAGGTATTCTGGGTCAAGAACCACGAGAGGAGGCTGGTAGAGAACCATGGTTGTGGTGGGATCAAAGGTGGGATCTGGCATAGGAGGATGGGCGAATGGAGAGGGTGTAGGGAAAACTTCAGTGGCCGGAGTAGGTGGAGATGGAAAGGGGTGAGGGAGAACCTCTGTGGCAGGTGTGATGGGGGAAGGCTGAACCACAGTGGCTGGAGTGGTATGAGTGGAAGTGGAAGGAGGAGATGATGTGGTATGAAGTGGAGAGCTATGTGGTGGACTGGGAAATGAGAAAGTATGAGAGGGAGGTGAGTGGCTAGGAGAGTGGGCAGGTGACTCAGTGGCTGGCTGAGGTGAAGATGGATCATGAACAAGATGAGATGAGCTAGGAACATCAGAGGAATCAGGAAGAGGGACAGAAGTAGACTCAAGAACTGGAGGTGTAGAGGAACCAGGAGTGGATGAGGAGCCAATGTGCAGATGCTCTATAATCCGGTCCACTTTACCAGTGAGATCCATCTGAGAAAATATATCAGTGGACATCTTAAGCTCAATCTCTTCCACTTTCCCTTTGACCTCAGTGGAACTTTCATCTAAGTCCTGAAGGTGCTCCTTGAGAGCATCCTGAATCTCAATAAGCCCATCATGTCCACGAGCCATCTCAGCTCTAATTTTTCCCAACTCAACATCCATCTTGACAGATAGCCTAGCAACAGCAGAATCCACAATATGCTTGATCTGACCCATTAGATCATCTGGTAGAGGTGCCTGTGAAGGTGGAGGGGCAGATTGTGCTTCCTGATTAGCTTGAGAGGCCTGAGACTAAGCTGCTCCCTCATCATCAAATTTGATCTTCATTAAGTTCATCTGGTTCTTCCCAAAGAACAGTGGATACTCCAGGGTATCAGTAGATCCCACATACCAAATTTTGTGATAATATAGAATCACAGATACTAATGAGGGGTAGGGTATGTGAGACAACTGTCTCTTGGCAAATCTAAAGCTTGTCATTCCTTGAAATAACCAGTGACCAATATTGAAGGGCACCTTCCTCACAAATGCAGTAAACGACCTATAGTCCAATGAGGTGAAGTGGGTGCAATTTCCAGCTTTTGGAATAAAATTCCTTGAATAAACATACCAAAGCACCCGATTCACCTTAGGCATATCACTTGGTTTGAAAGTAAGCTTGAGTTCTTGGTCAGGTGGGAAGGGTTTTCCAGGAATCAGTGTCTCATACACTTCCTGATTAGTGTATTCAAATTCAGGAACAGGAGGAGGGTCTTTAATTTTCAGAATTTTGTTCAAAATGGCTGCAGACAAGGTAAACTTTTCTCCTCTCACTACAGTAGACACTCTCTCTTCCACCAAATCCTTGTTGGCATTATACACATGATCATACTCCATCTTAAAATAAAACATTTTGACTATGCTAGGAGTGTAGGGACAGGCAATAGAGACATAGGATTCATACTGTTTAATCCAAGGAGATAGATCAAAGTTGCACTCCCTATAAAATTCCTCTATGTTGATAGCCACAGGAGAACAAAATACTTTTTGGAGATAGAGTTCTCTAAATTTATCATTCTCAGGTTTAGGAAGAGAAGAGGAACCAGTTACAAAACCTTCTGGAGGTGAATTGATTCGACGAATATCAATGATAGCATTTTCTTCAACCTGGGACACCTTTTCCTTGCCTTTTTGTTTTGTAGGCTGAGAAGGAGACTGTTCTTTGGTAGACTGAGAGGCTGAGACCTTCTTGGTTCTTGCCTTGGTGGGGGGTTTCTTAGCCTTTTCAGCTACCTTTTCTTTGCCTTTTTCCTTTGGCTCAGGCTTCTTCCTTTTCTTTGAAGGCTCCTTGCTTGGCTGTTGGCTGGGTTCCTTGAGAGAAATTTCCTTCTGTTTGCCCTTGGGAGGTGAAGGTGGTGGATCATTCAGTACACCTGGGATATGCTTGTCAATCCCTTGCTGCAAACGAGTAGAGCGAGTCTTCTTCCTCACCGGTTTACTTGATTGAGTCTCTGGAACAGAGGAACTCGGCTGGCGATTAGGTGGAGGAGGAGGAGACCATGACTCAGTCTCTTCAGTGGAATTTGTGGATGATTTGGAGTGAGAAGTGGATTTTGAAGTCATCTTAGGCTTTAGAGTGGAGGAACTTGACAGAGAATGAAAGATTCGCAGAGAGGAGAACGAGAGAGAACTTGAAAACTCGAGGTTAGGGTTGAATGAAATGAGATTGCACAGCAGACATATATATAGAAACGCGACAAACCTCGAGGTTGACATCCAAACCTCAAGGTTTGATGAACAAATCACTGACCTGGAAGTCAAGAGTGTAAGTGAAATCTTGGCATTCTTACCCCAGACCTCGAGGTTTTCTCCAAAACCTCGAGGTTTTGCTGTCTATCAGTTGAGGTGTCTTCTCTGTCTGCCACAAAACTTGAGGTTCACTTCTGAAACTCGAGGTTCCACCCTTCTGAAGTTTTGAATTTTTGCCTGACACCCTGAAAACCTCGAGGTTTGCTTATGAACCTCGAGGTTTTGCTTCTTGACAGCAAAACCAAGTCCTGCATAAAATCATCTATACACTCCGATGCTTAAGTTAGTGACTTGTAATCATCAAAACCATAGTTTAACATTAAAATGAATAGAAATTACTCACAGCTCATTGGGATTTACCATTCCCAATTCTCTCCTCATGAAAGTGAATGGCTCCTTGGCTAGAGGCTTGGTGAAAATGTCTGCCAATTGAAGGTGAGTTGGGATGAACATCACTTTCACATCTCGTTTTTGGACATGATCCCAGATGAAATGATGCCTCACATCAATGTGCTTGGTCCTTGTATGTTGTACAGGATTCTTGGCCAAGCTTATTGTGCTAGTATTGTCACACAATATGGGGATCTCCTTCAAGTGCACTCCAAGATCAGCAAGATGTTGCTTCAACCACAGCACTTAAGCACAGCAACTTGAGGCAGCTACATACTCAGCTTCGGTTGATGATACAGCCACGGTTGTTTGCTTCTTGCTAAGCCAAGATACAAGTGAGTTGCCAAAGAACTCGCATTGCCCACTTGTACTCTTTCTATCCGTCTTGTAGCCAGCATGATCCGAGTCTGAATATGCTACTAGGTGCTCCGGCTGACCTTTGGGAAACCACAGCCCAAGAGTTTTCGTATCAGATAGATATCTGAATATTCTTTTTACGTGCTCAGCATGTGACTCTTTGGGTGCGGATTGGAACCGAGCACACATCCCAACACTGAATTGGATGTCCGGGCGACTTGTAGTGAGATAGAGCAATGATCCAATCATTCTTCTATACTTGGTGATGTTGAAATCCTTGCCCTCTTCATCAGCATTCAAAGAAGTGGTTGTGCTCATTGGTGTGTCAGCCCTATTGCACTTGTCCATCCCAAACTTCTTCAGCAAATCATTCAGGTACTTTGTTTGAGATATGAATATCCCATCTTTGCGTTGCTTGATTTGCAGCCCAAGGAAATAGTTGAGCTCGCCCATCATTGACATTTCAAATTCACCCTGCATAGACTTAGAGAATTCCTTGCACAAGGAGTCATTAGTAGCACCGAATATAATGTCATCAACATAAATCTGAACAACTAGGATCTCATTCAATTTGTTTTTCTTAATGAACAAGGTTGTATCAGCCTTTCCTCTAATAAATCCCTGATTGAGTTAGAATTGACTCAATCTCTCATATCAAGATCTAGGAGCTTGCTTGAGACCATACAAAGCCTTTTTTAGTTTAAAAACATGATCGGGAAAGTGCTCACTTTCAAATTCAAGTATTTATCAGCAAGTTTTTCAAATTCAGATAGCACACAGAGATACTCAGTGAAAAGCTCATCATAGGAAGGTTTAGAGTCATATACCTCATCACTTGCATCATGTTGCTCTTCTTCTTCAGCAACTAGGCATATATTGGCTTTCTCTTCGTCATCCTCATCTTCTTCATCGGATGAACTATCGCCCCAAATGCTTGAGACATAGGCTTTCTTCTTGAACTTGCTGAACTTCTTCTTTTCTTTATCTTTGTTGTTGTTCAGCTGGGTGATGATTCAATATTATTACACTTATTTGTATCTCTTGGTAAATAAATTTAGGATTGTTTAGTCATTAAATAATGGATTTTATTACCTAATTGAGTTTGAGCTTTTAATCTGATTGATTTCATTTTTATGAATAAATTCTAGATTTATAGTGATTTAGTATTTTCGCCATAACTTTTGATCTAGATATCTGATTAGCCTGATTCTTCTTTATTTTTTTAGATGATTCAGAGAGCTACAATTGTTATGAAGACTCGGAAGGCTGATTCGAACAAGAAAATGGACGAAATCGGAGCTAAAGACAGACTTATTTTTCTGGATTTTTATTTTGCTCGAATTTTGTAATAAAAGACCATTTATTAGAGGTTTCCTATTTATTAGAGGTTTCTTATTTTTGGGCCAACCTTGTAGCCCTAGTATTTCCTATTTATAAATTAGATGGTGGCTACAAACATATTCTGAATTACGTTGTAGGAGATTTTTAAGATTAAATTAGAAGCTTTTTATTTTTTTTTTTTTTTGAGTTGTTCTTCATGTTCTTCTTCATCTTTTCTTCTGCGTTTTTCCTAGCCATGCTTCGTTAAGCTTCTTTGATTGACCCAACGTTGAGGATTCCATGATTCGTCCGGAGAACTTGTGCTGTATCGGTGATTTAACTCGTTTCTATTTTCATCTTATCGGATCCGATTTCTAAAAATAGTTCGAATATTAGATTTAATATTCGGTTTGGTTTATCCTAAGGACTGAGTTCGAACTAGGTTTTAAGTTTTGCTGTGCGATCGCACAGTAGGACGCCGCTGTTCGGACATATTCTAGGCGATCGTCTAGTCGAGGGATTTTCTGGGCGAATGCAGAGATCTCGATTCGTCCAGAGCCAAACGTGGGTTATTTATATTACGTTCAATGATGGAAGTCTCTGGAATCTGAACGTTGGGTTGATCGTTTTTAATCTGTTTCTTCTCGTTTTCTTATATTCTATTTTATCTTTGCTTCATTTAAATTGCATTTCTATTTTAATTTATTAATTTAAAAATCCAAAACCCAATCCCCCTTGTTTTCATTGCATTTGCATGACAATTAGATTACTTAGGATTCAATAAAAGGCTCCTTGAAAAGAGAGAACGATCCTAGGTTTGCCTATACGCAATCCTTGGTTAATTGTTGATTGTGGACCCCAAGGCTAATGACAAAAGGTCTCCATCAAATGGCGTCGTTGCCGGGGAGCTAAGTAATTGGCTCCCTAGGTGATTTAATTGTCAAATTCACTTTTGACAAGGGGTTTCTCTTGTGAAGTTTGTTAGATTTGTTTTTTTTTATTGCATCTAGTTTAGGATTTTTGCATTTAGGTAGCTTGCATATAATTCATTGCATTGTCTTAACTTGGTAGCTTTTGTGTGGTGTGTTTGCATCAAATTTGATATGATTTTGGGCTTATTTGTTTGAATTCACTATGTCTCCAAGTTAATTCATAGCATACTTGCATCTTTAATCATTTTCCAAAAAAAAAAATCTTCTTTTCTTTTTCACTTGCATTTGTATTTTATTAGATTCCTTTTCTTAGTTTTTTATAGTTTATAGTTAGATAGTTTTCTTATAATTCATTGGAAATTAATTGTATTGAAATTTCATGGCTTGGTTTTATGGCAATCATAATCTACCTTTCAATTCTCACTCTTTTGTAGGCAATCAAGAATGTCATGATCCTTTCCACCATCCATTACATGAACCATACCACCAACCTCCATTTCAACAATATCATCAACCCTCTCACTTACCACACCATCCTTCATTCCATCCCACTTCAGGACCATGTCATCCATCTCATGAATCCCAATACCCATTTGAGCCACCTTATGGACCTCATTTTCAACCATGTGTGCCCAACCAAGATCCTTCATTTTGTGAAGTCATTGGAGATTACCAAAATCAAACGGCTTGGGCTGTAAATGAAGAATGGTCACATAAGGAGAACCTTCATCAACAAATGGAATCTCTTTGTAGAATAATGGAACAACAAGTGAAATGGTCTGAGAGATTAGCAAATGAAATTGAGCAGGTGGCACAAGTGTTGAAAATGAAGTTTCCTTCTATCATGGGCACACATGCACAAGAAGTGAGACAATTACAAAAGCGCAATGAAGAGTCCTCTCTCCCATTTGGTAATCATCATATCCTTATAGAAGTAGACTCTTCTACTACTTTGACCAATGAAGCAATTCATGATTTGAGTGATAATGAGATGGACGAGGAAATCATTGTTGAATCCCCTCAATTGTTTGGAAATGTAATTGCTCAACCAATTGGCTTTAGTAGTAGTGATTCAATTGTACTTGTTGATGAGTGTGTTCCTATTTCTTCATGTAATGCTTTAACTAATGAAAATTCTTCTCTTCATAGTACTAGTGATGATTGCAATAACTTGAATGACATATTTTCATGCTGTTGTGAAGAATATCAAATATGTGTAGATTGTTATCATGAAAAATGTCATTTACTTGTTGAGCTTCAAAAGAAAGCATTTAGTGAAGTGGTTGATTCTACCATTGATCAAAATGCACCCTCTTGTATTATTGATGATAGTAAGCATGTCAATTTTGAAAAGGTTGAATTAAGCATGGATGACAATGTTGTTGATGATGTTCTTGCTCAATGGTATGTTGATTATCCTGATTTTGCATGGACGGGTAATTCTGCCAATTGTGCATGTTCTGATAATGAATGGTGCCCTATTTGCACTGAGATTAATGCTGCATTATTTGGTGATTCTGACTTGCTTAGTGATTCTTCATTACTTGTGGATTCTGTTGTTAATGTGAGTGGGAAAGATCATAGCCTAGAATACCAAATGCATAAAATTCCCATTGGATTACCCCCTTGTAGTCTTGTTGGTGACAAAGATTCTGAAATTTTGATTGATAAAATCCTGCATGTTGATCAATCTTTCCAACAAGTACTTTCTTCCGATTTGCCACCTGATTTAGAAAAACAAGATAATTGTTTTGAATCTTTACACATTCCAGGTGGTGGTGATTTGAAAACTTCGCTTCATTCTTCCACTCTTTTCCCTTTCATCTCTTGTAATTGCAACGATGTTGTGGTGTACTCCAACACTAAGTTGGATTCCACACCTTCCATTTTACAATTACAAGAGAATTTTCACAATATGACTGGTTGCTTGACTCCTACTAATGGGAGTATCATTGATTTTCTTGGATGTGATAGTTACTTGGAGAGTTTGGAACTTAACATGACCTTAATTCACTTGAAATCTCTCAATGTCTCTATTTTTGGATGGGATACTGCTATTTGCTTGTCTTATTTGCAGGCACATTCTTGGAAAGGTTGTCGATGGAACCAACATCCACTGTACATTCTTGGGCCTTTTCCAATAGATCCTGAGCCACCTCCACCAAGGAAATTCAATGTGGGAGAAGATGTTTCAAGGGAAAAATTCATGATTCTCATCAAAGATGAGAACTTCTCCTTCAAGCGACTCAAGATACTCTAACAAAGGTTGTATCTTTCCTTACTTATTTTCTTCCTAATTCATATGATTACTTGGGCTTAATTGTTGTATGAGGAAGATAAGTGTGGGGGAGGGACACAATTCAGTAGAAAAGTAGAAATAATTTAGTTTAGTAGGTAAAAAAAAATTATGAATAACACGCTCTCTTTCTATGATTGCTCTACCTCTTGTGAACCTTGACATCTTGGTTTTGATGGATCCTTCTTTTTGAGGCTGAATTTCTGGAGTCTTGGATTATATTTCTTGGTAGTTAATTTTGGGATGCTGGTTGCATGATTTGGTATTAACCTTTGTGAGATTTTGGGCCTGCATGAATAGAATTCATCTTTTACCATTCTTTCTTTCATGTGTGCATCTGCTCATGATTTGTGTTCTCTTGAACTTGCTCCTTTTCTTTTTGAAGCTAAATTTTTCACGTACATGTATAAATATGATGGAAGCTTGTTTTCTTCCTTTTATTTTCCCACTTTGGCCAAATAGCCTTTCCCTTACATTATATTCCCTTTGCTAGCCCCTTTGTGCCTTCTTGACTCATTCTTTTCTAAGCCACATTACAAGTCTAAGCGTAAAACCATTTTATTCCGCATCTTGAAAATTTATTGAGTATTGGTTTCACCTTGGTTTTGTGTTTCAGTATGGGGGTTGCCCAAGTGTGCAACATTTTAAGTGTGGGGGGAGTATTTGATTTTGATTTTGTGCCATTCATCATTTGGCATTAATGTTGGTCATTGTGATTCTATACCCCAAAAAAAAAAAGTACAAGAAAGACAAGAGAAAAAAAGTACAAAAAAAAGGGGAAAAAAAAGAGAGAGAAAGAAAAAGAAGAAGAAAAAAAAGAAAAAAAAAGGGGAAAGAAAATACAAAGAAATATGAGTGAAGTGAAATAAAAGTTTTCATATATAGAGAATGATTGTGTAATCAGTGCTCTTCTTGATATTTTTTGGTGCTTAGCCTCTCATTCCATACTATTACCTACCTTCACCCTAATCCCATTACAATCTTTCATAACAAGCTCTCTTGATTTGTGCATGCATGTGTTATGAATAGTGGAGACGTAGAAATTGAGCAAGCTTATGGTAGGACAATTTTCTTAAGTAGAATTTGAGCAATACACTTATTGACCCTATACACTTGAGAGATTGATTGAAGGCATCCCTTGAGAGACCATCTTGTGTGATTAGCATCATTGAATGAGATTGCCAGGATTTGTAATTTGAGATGAAAGGATTTCGGTCTTGATTGATTGGTCTTTAGAAGCTTTGTGTCCTTTGTTAAATTTTTGCATTGTTAGCAATTATTAGAAAGGAAGAATTTTTCATTTTAGTCTTTTTCTTTTAATTTTGCCCAGGAGTGCAAAAAGATAAGTGTGGGGGAATTTGATGATTCAATATTATTACACTTATTTGTATCTCTTGGTAAATAAATTTAGGATTGTTTAGTCATTAAATAATGGATTTTATTACCTAATTGAATTTGAGTTTTTAATTTGATTGATTTCATTTTTATGAATAAATTCCAGATTTATAGTGATTTAGTATTTTCGCCATAACTTTTGATCTAGATATCCGATTAGCCTGATTCTTCTTTCTTTTTTTAGATGATTCAGAGAGCTATAATTGTTATGAAGACTCGGAAGGCTGATTCGAACAAGAAAATGGACGAAATTGGAGCTAAAGACAGACTTATTTTTCTGGATTTTTATTTTGCTCGAATTTTGTAATAAAAGACCATTTATTAGAGTTTTCCTATTTATTAGAGGTTTCTTATTTTTGGGCCAACCTTGTAGCCCTAGTATTTCCTATTTATAAATTAGATGGTGGCTACAAACATATTCTGAATTACGTTGTAGGAGATTTTTCAGATTAAATTAGAAGCTTTTTATTTTTTTTTATTTTTTTGAGTTGTTCTTCATGTTCTTCTTCATCTTTTCTTCTGCGTTTTTCCTAACCATGCTTGGTTAAGCTTCTTTGATTGGCCCAACGTTGAGGATTCCATGATTCGTCCGAAGAACTTGTACTTTATCGGTGATTTAACTCGTTTCTATTTTCATCTTATCGAATCCGATTTCTGAAAATAGTTCAAATGTTAGATTTAATATTCGGTTTGGTTCATCCCAAGGACTGAGTTCGAACTAGGTTTTAAGTTTTGCTGTGCGATCGCACAGTGGGACGCCGCTGTTCGGACATATTCTAGGCGATCGTCTAGTCGAGGGATTTTCTGGGTGAATGCAGAGATCTCGGTTCGTCCAGAGCCAAACGTGGGTTATTTATATTACGTTCAATGATGGAAGTCTCTGGAATCTAAACGTTGGGTTGATCGTTTTTAATCTGTTTCTTCTCGTTTTCTTATATTCTATTTTATCTTTGCTTCATTTAAATTGCATTTCTATTTTAGTTTATTAATTTAAAAATCCAAAACCCAATTCCCCTTGTTTTCATTGCATTTGCATGACATTTAGATTACTTAGGATTCAATAAAAGGCTCCTTGAAAAGAGAGAACGATCCTAGGTTTGCCTATACGCAATCCTTGGTTAATTGTTGATTGTGGACCCCAAGGCTAATGACAAAAGGTCTCCATCACTGGGGGCATTCCGATTTGATGTGACCAGGCTTTTGACACTCATAGCAGATGATAGGCTTCTTAGCCTCATAACTGGAGCTACCCTTATATAGTTTCTTGAAACCTTGGTCCTTCTTGTAGAATTTTTTAAATCTCCGGACCAACATGCCTATTTCTTCATCATCGTCTTCATCCTCCTCTTCTGATTCTTTATCCTCTTTTGCAGCCTTGAGAGCGATGCCTTTGCCTTTGCCATGAACCTCATCAAGTCCCTTCTTGAACTTGAGTTTGGCCTCATATTCGGAAAGGCTTCCAAAGAGTGCAGCTACTGAGGCCATTGAATCTCCTCTTGCTTCCTCGATGGCAGTGACTTTGGCTTCCCAATCTTTGTTGAGGATATTCAAGATCTTTCTCACTTGTACTGACTGGTCATACTCCTTTCCAAGAGCAGCAAGCTGGTTAATCAAATGTGTGAACCTTAGTTGAAATTCACCAATTGATTCTCCAGGCTTCATACGTATGAGATCGTATTCAGTCATGAGCATGTTGACTCGGTTTTGCTTTACACCTGTCGTTCCTTCATGCTCGAGCTTGTCTTAGACAGAGGCTACAAACTCGCCAGTTCAATTTTCAAACTCGAGACTGAACCTGAAGTTTGAACTTAAAGCTTTTCAAAAGTTTGGACGAACTCGAGCCTACATTTTTAAGCTCGAGTTCATCAATGGCAGAGAGGTTTGTATTTTGAAAACACCTTTAAACTCGACACCTGTTTCTTCAAACCTCAAGTTTGCAACCTCCAGAGAAAATCTTTCATAGCTTTCACAACCTATGAACTCGAGCCTGTTATGACAAACTCGAGTTCATCTCTGGCGGGAAGAAATTTTCAAACTAAGAGATTTTCAAAAACTCTGCACTGTTTCATTAAGAGTAAAGTTTTCCAGTTTGAAAAATCTCAAGAACTTTCAAAACAAGCAGACTGGAGTTTAAATTGTCAAACTCGAGCCTATCTTTGGCCGAGAGCTTTCAGAGTTTTTCAAAGTAAAACAAACTCGAGCTTAAGTTTTTTAAACTTGAGCCCAAATGTTCCAGAGAGGAACGAGCCTTTTTAGAGTTGGACAAACTCGAGTCTAAAGCTTTTAAACTCGAGCCTAAAAGCTCCAGAGAGCAAAAGTGTTTTTCAACTTGAGAAAACTCTAGAGTTTGCATTGTAAACCTCAGGTTTGTTCTTTCAGAGCCAAAACTAAGTCTTGTCCTAAATAGTGTCAAACTCGAGCCTATCACTAATGGACTCGAGTCTGCCTCTTGAACACAAACTCCCCAAATCTAAAAAATCGCGGCACATCTCTCTAAATGAAGGGAACTCGAGTTCATGAAGTTAAGCTCGAGTTCAAATCAACCCGAGAGCAATGTGATTTTTTCAATGAGTTGAGAACCTCAGGTTCACATGTTTTAAACTGAAACATTTTTGTACACTGAAGTACCAAACTCGAGCCTGGAAGAACTAAGCTTGAGTTCATGACGCTAGTTCAGAAATTCAAATCTGACGAATTCTGAAAACATTCTTGTTTGATCTTAATGCTTCGTTATATTATTCTCTGATATTCCCTGCTATGTTTAACAACTTTATTAGTGGATTTTAGATGTTTTAAGAATGTTTATTGAGGAGTTAAAGCATAAAGCAAAAAGCAAGTTCAGAACATTTATTGCAATGCTCAGAAAGTTACCTCCTCTGGCCAATCCACCTGCACACGTCTACAAAGCATTTAAGAGGGATTGCTACAACAAGAAACATCCTCTCTAACGGATTAATTCACAGAAAGTCAACTATGATGATTTGGCCAACTGGATTAAGTGTAAACTAGAGAGAGAAAGTACCAAAACCACTTCAGAACACTTGGGCAACCTCTTCAATGGATCTATTTGGAAAGCAACGGTCATTTAATGATCTCTGAGTATAAATAGAAGAGCATTCAAGTCTTTCATATAACCAAAAGAATTGAGAGTGAATTTCATTGAAGTTTTCATTCATTTCTTTCAGTTTTCATCTGTATAGTATCTTTTGATACAAGAGCTTCAGTGTTCATTTATATCTGCTCTTTGAGAGAGTTTTATTTCTGATTATCATTTATTGTAAGGAATCACAAGTCAAGGGGACTTGGTGATTTGGGATCATTGATTACAACTTGTAAGGGGGAGTGAGTTCTAGTGAGAGAATCACTTCTTGAGTGCAGAGTGTGTAATCATTGTGATAGTGAAAATCCCAAAGAGTCTGGGGACTGGACGTACGTCAAGTGGTTGAGACCGAACAAGTATAAATCTCTTGTGTTCAGCTCTTCTTCCTTCACTCTGTTTATCTCTGTTTTCATAGTTCAAAAACAGAGCTATTTCCGAAAATTTTTATAATACCCAATTCACCCCCCCTCTTGGGTATTTGGCTCCACTTTCACAATAAGCATGAGACTAACTTGGAATATTTCTTAAAACCATTATCTTGATATTGCTGCTGTAGGAGCATATTTGAAGCACAAAAGGTAGATAAAGTTTTCTTTAATAAGTCCTCATTTGTTATTTTCTAACCACGTAATTTCAACTGAAACTTTATTTTGTAGAAATATACATATATGAAGATAAATAACAACAATATAAAAAGAAGAAATGTAGAAAGATGAGGTAGAATCTAAGTGATGTGTGTGTATATATATATGGATGAGGAAATGCACAATCATATTTATCACATCATATATAGTACTATAAATAAAATGACAATAATATGTCATAAAATGTAAAATAAAGAAAAGAAAAGAAAAATAATCTCAAATCTCATAATAGGAAATAAAAGTAATATGACTTTTGGTCATATAATAGTGAATCAAAGAAATATGTCTTTTAGCCATATTATATGAAAATAAGAAATCAAAGTGATATTATTTTTAGTCATATAATTTCAAAATAGGAATAAAAGGAATGTGGCTTCTAGCTATACTAAAATAAAAATAAAAGAACTCTAAAAGGAGATCAAAATAAGATATAATAAGAATAATAATCTCCAATCTTAGCCATGGAATTAGAGGTTCAAAACAATGGGTAAAAGTATTTCTTTAATTCCATATAGTGGTTCAAATTATCCAAGATAGATAAAATAATGATTAGATAGATGAAACTATTAAAGAGACAATGAGAGAATTATACATTTGTTAGAGCTTTCATACTAATAATGTGTTATAAAATGAAGGGGAAAATGACAAGAGAAAGGAAGAATGATTAGATAGTAAGAGAGATTAACTCTTATTCACTATTTAGTGTTATCTAAAATACATAATATATGCCTTCTTTTTTCTTTTTTTTTTGGGTAAAAAAAATGGTGGGGTTAGCCACCAGTACCCCACTAAGGTCAGGGCACGCCTTTAGGCTCAAAGAGTGCCTACAGAGGTACTTACAAATCGCCCACAAACAAAGCCCTCATATTGATTAGCGAATATCAAACCTCCTCCTTTTTGAGGTGAAGGCCGACGCCTTAACCAACTGTGTCACTCCTTGTTGGCATATATGCCTTCTATTTATAGGTACAACTCTCTAGTATACAATTAATGTGATTCCATAATCATAGTAATTAATGTGTTAGAATAGAAAACTATGGAGAATAGCAACTAATAGGAGATATGGACATCTACAAATATAATATTCAAAACACTCATATTTTTCCCACTTCACTAATATTTTTCCCCACCTGCTTTCTCTCACTCACCATCTTTATAAAGAATGATATAATTAGAAAAAAAATGTCTCTCACTTTTAAATTTGTAACTACTTCTAAACAATATTTATCTATGTGATTTGGGTAGACATTACCTTAAAAAGGCTGGAGGAGTAGCTTATTCTTCTAATTAATCCCCATATTATGTCATTCGAAATGCCGATTTCTTTTAATAATGAATTGAATCAAAAATTGTAACTGAAATGTTACTGCCGTTGGGGCAACACAAATGGACTAATCAAATTTTTTTTATTATTATTTTTTGTTTTATTAAGAGTATATTTGCTGACCTCTTCCTTAGTTGGATTTAACGCTCCCCCCTTAGCTTGGATAACATTGGTTTTTTTTTTTTTTTTTGGCTCGAACTTGGATAACATTGTTATTAAATGTTTGGTAATCAAATGTTTCAAATTGACACCGTTATTCATGACGTTTGTACAAGTTTAATAGTAATATAATATTAGATAGAAATAGGTTTATCCACAATATATGTTCACACAACCTGCAAGCTAGGCATATGCCTATTTTGTTATTAACTAATGTAAAAAAATAAAAAATTAATAAAATTTTAAAAAAATTAATCGTACTGATTTAATTTGGTCATAAATGTATCACAATGAATCCAAGAAGCTAAATAAATGCATGACGAGGAAATTAAATGCATCGCATAAAGGTCTTGTGGACTCACCTGTAGCATATAAATTTAAATGCGTTTCCTGAGTCTTTCTTCTCCCGCCAAGAACGTTGATGTTGCAGACAGCAAGAGTACCCTAAAAACATTTGTTGGTCAGTTGGGTAGGTCTAAAGTGCAAATATAATCTTCAAAATAAAATATTCATTAACAACAAAGAAACCCACAAGAACAATTCATCGATTTCGTTCAACCCATGAAAAACCTAGAACGATAGGTAGGAAAATCATAAAGTTATATAACCGAAACACCTCTTACAGCTTGGTCTATAGACGTTTAGCTAAGGAACCAAAAAGTAATTGTCGAGAGAGCAACGCGAAGCAGTGACGAAGCAACACACAAACATTGGAGACATAACCTGAGTAATCACTTTCGGCGCGACAAGAGAAGTTCAGAGAGGGAAATTTAATATTCCACGCGACAGAGACATGTTTTAGTATTTTAAATTTTACTAAGACCGGTTAATTATAAAGCACCCGGTTCTAAATATAATTAAATTTTTAAGACCGGCGTTTTATGAGACTCCGGTCCTAAATTTTTATTATTCATTTAATTTTAAGACCGGAGTTTTATATAAAACATCTGGTCCTAAAAGTCCTCATTTTTTTTTGAAAAAAAAAGATTGGCTTTGGCGAGCGCATCAGTAATTGAATGAATAAAAATTAAAGGAAAACTGGAGTTTATTTAATTACTGGAGAATATGAACAAAAAAAAGACACAAGCTTAATTCTTAATGCTACATATATTACTTGAATATGCACGTACACAAGAAAAAATACAAAAGAAAAACAAGCAGAAAATTATCAAAAACAAGAATCTGACTAAACATCCTAAAGCTTATTATCCTCCAAAGCCTTGGCTATATCGGCGTGAGCAGCATTAACTTCCCGCCAGAGATTAGCAAGTTCTTGTCTTATTCGCATCAACGCATCAATAGAGGAAAGAGGAGAGGGGTCAGCGATAGGCACGCTGGGGCCAACTGGTTGGAAAGGGTGAGCAGGAACCTCTTCATGGTCTGAAGGTTGGGGGTGCGGCAATCTCTTCATCATCCGAAATAACAATGGATCCAACAACCCGAGACTCTTCTGTCACAATAGAACGCACTCTCGCTAGAGGAGGCGCACTGTATAACGATCTACGAAAGGCACGAGCATTGAAAGTTGGAGCTTGATACCCAAGAGGGGGGGTGAATTGGGTATCTTTAAAATTTTCAAAACTTGGTCTGTTTTTGAACACTTAAAACAGAGCAGAACAGAGGAGAGGGAAAGGAAGCTTAACACAATGCAATTTATACTGGTTCGGTCTTTTCTCTGACCTACATCTAGTCCCCAAGCCTCACTTGGGATTTTCAATCCACTAACTCAATGAGATTGATTACACACTCTGTACTAAGAGTTGTTCTCTCACTAGAACACACTCCCCCTTACAAGTTGTAATCAATACACCCCAACTACCAAGTCCCCTGACTTGTAGTTATCTCAATCAATAAATGGTTTACAAGTGTTTGACTCTCTTACAGAGTAGATATGATAAACACTGAAGTGCTTGTATCAAGTATGATACTTTTACAAGTGAAAGCTAATACACAATAAATGAACTTAGTAAATTTTCGCTCAGAGTAGATGTATCTACTGGAGATGAAGTTAATGCTCTCTATTTATAGGTAGAAAACATTAAATGACCGTTGCAATCTTGATAGAGCTGTTGGGTATCATCAGCTGAGTGTTGGCTCAAGTTTTGGCATCTTCTCTCTCTCTTGATTATGCATAATACAGCTGGTCATTAAGTCTGAATTGACTTTCTGGCAATAAATCCGTTAGAGAGAATGTTTCTTGTTGTAGTAATCTTCCTTTTGATCTTTTGTAGCCGTGTACCAGTGGATTAACCAAAAGGAAGTAAGTTTCTGGGCTGAGCATTAAATGTTCTGACACACTTTTGCTTTTGCTCTAATCCTTCAATAAACCTTCGCTAATCTGTATGAAATTCACTAGAAAGATTGTTAAAACATATCTGGGAACATGAGTGAATGATGTATGAAAACAATTAGATCAAATAACAAGGTATAATAGATTTCGCAAATTCGAAATTGCAGCAACGGCTACAAACCTTGAGGTTTGTTCATCCAACCTCGAGGTTTGCTTGAAGGTCTCAGGCAAATACTGATTTTAAAACATGTAACCTCGAGGTTACTAAGTGAGCCTCGAGGTTTCTTTTGAAAAGAAAAGAAACCTTTTGGTAGATCTTAGAAGATCACAAACCTTGAGGTTCCAAAGGTAACCTCGAGGCTTGAAGGTTGGTTGAAAAAGCATTTTTCCTCTGGAGCCCGATAACCTCGAGGTTGCAAAACCATACTCGAGGTTGGTTTCAAACTTTGCAAAGTCAAGACTTTGATTTAAAGGGCTAGCCTCGAGGTTATAAACAGAACCTCGAGGTTTTCCTTTCTTTGAAAAACCAGTTGCTCTCTGTAAGTTGGAAAACTCGAGGTTGCAAACTAAAACTCGAGGTTTATGAATTTTCTTGAAAACTTGAGTTTCAAAACAAAGTGCCTAACCTCGAGGTTGAAATATGAACCTCGAGGTTTTCAAGCTTGTTGAAAACCATGACCTCTCTGGATGAGTTAAAAACTCGAGGTTTGCTTTTAATACTCGAGGTTTATGTGTTGGTTCAAAACTTGAGATTTTCTAAAGTGACCAAGACCTCGAGGTTAACTTGCCAACCTCGAGGTTTCACATAGTTTTTGTGAAACCAAGTTTTGAATCATTGAAACACTTGATTTTTAAAGCATCTGTAAGTCCAAACCTCGAGGTTACAACACCAACCTCAAGGTTTGCTCTTAAACAGAGTTTTTGACACTTAAGAGCAAAGCCTCTTTAATTGTTTGTAGTTGTTGGTAATCATCAAAACCATCAGAGAACTAACATTCTCCCCCTTTTTGATGATGACAATATCTACAAGCAATTCCTTTTTCAACTTTAAGATATTTTTGAAAAACTTGAGAGGATTATCAGAGAGATTAAAGCACTGAAATTTTGGACAGTTAAAAGTGATGGAAGTTAAAGCATAAGACATTATCAGAGATAGGCAGAAGCATGAAATAAGTACTGATATTTCATTCCAATAGGGTTAAACAGTCAAAGTACAATGGAAGGCAAAAAGAAAAACATACAAGTGAAATGCAAACAGCAATGCAAAAAATATATCAGAAACAATACAAAAACAAGTGCTGTTGCAATCAAAACACCCCTCAACAACCCTAAACAGCAAGATCCTCTAGTCCTCATTGCTTGTCTCTCCCCCTTTGTCATCATCAGAAGCATACTCCGAGTCTAGGATAACAATAGGAGGCTGGTAGAGAACCATGGCTGTGGTGGGATCAAAGGTGGGATCAGATATAATAGGATGGGCATATGGAGATGGTGTAGGGAAAATCTCAGTGGTAGGGGTAGGTGGAGATGGAAAGGAGTGAGTAAGAACCTCGGTGGCAAGTGTGATGGGTGAAGGTAAGACCACAGTGGCTGGAGTGGTAGGAGAAGATGGTGTGGTATCAATGGGAGAGGTATGTGGCGGACTGGGAAATGAGAAAGAGTGAGAGGGAGGTGAATGGATAGGAGAGTGGACAGGAGACACAGTGGCTGGCTGGGGTGGAGATGGATCAGGTATATGATGTGATGAGCTAGGGCCATCATGGGTACCAGGACAGGGATCAGAAGCTGCATCAGGAACTGTAGGAGAACCGGGGGCCATATCAGTAGAAGGGAAGTCAGAAGCCATGTCAGGAGCTGCATCAGTGGAGGAGCCAGGAGCAAAGCCAGAAGAAGGACCAGGGGTAGATGTGGAACCAATGTGCAGATGATCAATAAGCTTGTCCACCTTGCTAGTGATATCCACCTGGTTTATCATATATGTGGACATCTTGAGCTCAATCTTTTCCACTTTTTCCTTGACATCAGTGGATTGGTCCTCAATGCTCTGAAGATGTTCTTTGAGTGCATCCTGAATCTCAATCAGCCCATTGTGCCCACGAACCATCTCAGCCCTGATTTTGCCTAACTCAACATCCAACTTGACAGATAGCCTAGCAACAGCAGAGTCCACAATATGCTTGATCTGACCCACTAGATCATCTGGCAGAGCTGTCTGTGAAGGTGGAGGAGCAGATTGTGCTTCCTGGTTAGCTTGAGAAGCCTGAGACTGAGCTGCTCCCTCATCATCAAACTTGATTTTCATTAAATTCATCTGATTCATCCCAAATGGCAGTGGATACTCAAGAGTGTCAGTGGATCCCACATACCATATCTTGTGATAGTACAATATCACTGATACTAAAGATGGGTATGGTAAGTGAGCCAATGGCCTTTTGGCAAATCTAAAGCCAGTCATCCCTTGAAACAGCCAGTGTCCAATATTGAAGGGCACCTTCCTCACAAATGCTGTGAATGGCCTATAGTCCAAAGAGGTGAAATGAGTATAATTTCCAGCCTTAGGACTAAAATTCCTAGAGTACACATACCAGAGTACTCTATTCACCTTAGGCATATCACTAAGCTTAAAGGTCAGCTTGAGTTCCTGGTTAGGAGGGAAGGGTTTTCCAGGGATTAGTGTCTCATATACCTCCTGATTAGTATATTCAAACTCAGAAACAGGAGGGGGGGTTTTTTATCTTCAAGATTTTGTTCAGAACAGCAGCAGACAAGGTAAATTTCACTCCCCTCACAACTGTAGACACTCTCTCTTCAACCAAGTCCTTATTGGCATTATAGACATGATCATACTCCATTTTATAGTAAAACATCTTAACAAGACTAGGAGTGTAAGGACAGGCTATGGACACAAAAGACTCATATTGTCTGATCCAGGGGGATAAGTCAAAATTGCACTCCCTATAGAAATAATCTAAGTTTATAGCCACAGGAGAACAAAAGACTTTTTGGAGATAAGTTTCTCTATACTTATCATTCTCTTCTTTGGTTGAGAAGGAAGAGGCAGCAGTAATGAATCCTTCCGGAGGCGAGATCACACGTCGAATGTCAATAATGGCATTGTCAGCTACCGGGGACACCTTTTCCTTGCCTTTCTATTTTGAGGTCCGAGAGGGTGATTGGTCTTTGGAGGTTTGAGAAGCTGAGGCCTTCTTGGTTCTGGCTTTGGTAGGTGCCTTCTTGGCCTTCTCAGTAGCCTTCTCCCCAACCTTCTCTTTGCCCTTGCCTGTTGGCTCAGGCTCTTTTCTCTTCTTGGATTGAGCTTGGCTTGGTTCCTTGATGGGAATACCCTTCTGTTTGCCTTTGGGAGGTGGAGATGAAGGATAATCAATTGGAACTCCTGGGATATGCTTATCAATCCCTGCACGCAGGCGAGAGGACCTTGTCTTCTTCCTTACAGGCTTGCTTGTTTGTGTTTCAGTAAACTGACATTTGGGTGGAGGAGGAGGAGACCAAGATTGTGTCTCCTCGTTAGAATTCGTGGCTGATTTAGAATGGGAAGGGGATTTCGAAGCCATCTATGGAGTTAGAGTAGAGGAATTTGACAGATAATGAAGGATTGACTGAGAGGAAGACGAGAGAGAATAGGAGAACTCGAGGTTAGGGCTGAGGGGAAATGAGATTGCACAGCAGGTATATATATAGAAGTGCGTCAAACCTCGAGGTTGACATTCAAACCTCGAGGTTTGATGAACATAAATTCACTAACCTTCAAACTTCTTACCTCAAACCTCGAGGTTTTCTTCAAAACCTCGAGGTTTTGCTGTCTGACAGTGGAGGTGTCTTCTTTGTCTGCCACAAAACTCGAGGTTCACTCTTGAACCTCGAGGTTCCACCCTTCTGAGGCTTTGAATTTTTGCCTAACTCCCCGACAACCTCGAGGTTGGCTATTGAACCTCGAGGTTTTGGGCTTTGACAGCAAAACCAAGTCCTGCATAAGATTGTCTACACACTCCGATGCTTAAGTTAGTGACTAGTATTCATCAAAACCATAATTTGACATAGAAATGAACAGAAAGTACTCACAACTCATTGGGATTTACCATTCCCAATTCTCTTCTTATGAAGGTGAATGGCTCCTTGGCTAGTGGCTTGGTGAAGATATCTGCCAATTGAAGGTGAGTTGGGATGAACATCACTTTCACATCTTTCTTCTGGACATGATCCCTGATGAAGTGATGTCTCACATCAATGTGCTTGGTCCTCGTATGTTGTACAAGATTTTTGGCCAAGCTGATTGTGCTTGTATTGTCACACAATATTGGAATCTCCTTCAAGTGCACACCAAGATCAGCAAGTTGTTGCTTCAACCACAGCACTTGAGCACAGCAACTTGAGGCAGCCACATATTCAGCTTCCGTTGAGGACACGACCATGGTAGTTTGCTTCTTGCTAAACCAAGAGACAAGTGAGTTGCCAAAGAACTCGCATTGCCCACTTATACTCTTTCTATCCGTCTTGTAGCCGGCATGATCCGAGTCTGAATATGCTACTAGGTGCTCAGGCTATCCTTTGGGAAACCACAGCCCAAGAGTCTTCGTATCAGATAGATATCTGAATATTCTTTTTACGTGCTCAACATGAGACTCTTTGGGTGCTGATTGAAACCGAGCACACATCCCAACACTGAATTGGATGTCCAGGCGACTTGCAGTGAGATAGAGCAATGATCCAATCATTCCTCTATACTTGGTGATGTTGAAGTCCTTGCCCTCTTCATCAGCATCCAAGGAGGTGGTTGTGCCCATTGGTGTGTCAGCTCCATTGCACTTGTCCATTCCAAAATTCTTCAGCAAATCATTCAGATACTTGGTTTGGGATATAAATATCCCATCTTTGCGTTGCTTGATTTGCAGTCCAAGGAAGTAGTTGAGTTCACCCATCATTGACATTTCAAATTCACCCTGCATAGTCTTAGAGAATTCCTCACACAAGGAGTCATTAGTAGCACCAAAAATGATGTCATCAACATAAATTTGAACAATTAAGATTTCATTCAACTTATTTTTCTTAATGAATAATGTTGTATCAGCTTTTCCTCTGATAAACCCTTGATTGAGCAAGAATTGACTCAATCTTTCATACCAAGCTCTAGGAGCTTGCTTAAGACCATACAAAGCCTTTTTGAGTTTGAAAACATGATCAGGGAAATGTTCATTTTCAAAGCCTGGAGGTTGTTCAACATACACCTCCTCTTGAATGAAACCATTTAGGAAAGCACTTTTGACATCCATTTGAAATAGTTTGAAACCCTTCACACAAGCAAAAGCAAGAAGAACTCTTATGGCTTCCAATCTTGCCACTGGAGCATAAGTTTCTTCATAATCAATTCCTTCTTCTTGATTGTAACCTTTGGCCACTAATCTAGCCTTGTTACGCACAATAATAGCAGACTCATCACGTTTGTTCTTGAATACCCATTTTGTCCCAATAACCGGATGGTCTTTGGGTCTAGGTACCAAGTCCCAAACCTGATTTCTATCAAATTGATGTAGCTCCTCTTGCATAGCGATCACCCAATCATTGTCTGAAAGGGCTTCTTCTATCTTAAAGGGCTCAATATGTGAAATAAATGCAGAAAATGTGACCTCATTTAAAGTACTATTTCTGGTCCTAACTCCTTGGTTTACGTCACCTATAACTTGGTCTAAAGGATGATTCCTTATAAATCTCCAAGCTCTAGGTTGGGACTGATCAGGATTTTCAAAGTTATTTTCAGGATCAGCCTCAAAAACATTTTCAGAATTTTCAGAAGGAGTAGGAGCATTTTTCGAAAAGAATTTGTTTTTGAAAATAGTCTCCTCTTCATCATCCAAGGATTTATTAGATTCAGATTCATAGAATACAACATGTATAGATTCTTCAACAATCTTAGTCCTAGTATTAAACACCCTATATGCCTTACTTCTATTTGAGTAACCTATAAAGATAGCTAGATCAGATTTAGGATCGAATTTACCAAGATTATCTTAACCATTATTGTGCACATAGCATTTGCAACCAAAGACATGTAGATGACTGAGGTTGGGCTTCCTTCCTTTGTAGAGTTCGTATGGGGTCTTGTTCAGCTTCTTCCTCAAGTAAGCTCGGTTGGAGATGTAGCAAGCCGTACTCATCGCGTCAGCCTAGAACACTTGTGAAGTATTATATTCATTCAGCATTGCCCTTGCCATCTTAGTGAGCACTCGATTCTTTCTCTCCACAACACCATTCTGCTGTGGTGTTCTTGGTGCTGAGAAATTATGGTTGATCCCCATACCATCACAGAACTCAGCAAATGCGTTGTTCTCGAACTCTCCACCGTGATCGGTCCGTATTCCTGAAATTGAGAACCCTTTCTCGTTTTGGACCTTCTTGGCAAAGGAAACAAACTGATCATATGTTTCATCTTTAGACGATAAAAATATTGTCCAAGTAAATCTAGAAAAATCATCAACAATGACCAAAATGTATAGATTTCCACCAAGACTTTTCACTCTAGCTGGTCCAACCAGATCCATGTGAAGAAGTTGAAGAGGTCTATTCGTTGAAATCTCATTTTTAGCTTTAAAAGAAGATTTGGTCTGTTTTCCCTTTTGACAAGCATCACAAATCATATCATTTTTGAAATTCAATTTGGGAATGCCAATAACCAAATCCTTTTTCAATAACTTGTCAAGTTGATACATATTGACATGAGCTAATCGCTTATGCCATAGCCAACTCTCACTCAAGTTACTTGCAAAACAATTTTCAGAAATAAAAGCATTGCTAGAGAGGTTCAAAGTATAACAATTTCCATCTCTAGGTGCTCTAAATAAAGCTTTATTTTTCAAATCATTTATGGAGATCAAATCCTTTTTAACAATAAAGCATTCATCAGAGTCAAATATTACCAAATTACCCTTATCGGTGCTTTGGCTCACACTTAAGAGGTTGTGACACAATCCCTCTACCAGGTAGACGTCTTTGATGAGTGGTCCTTCATGATTGCCAATCTCACCAATGCCAGCGATTTTCCCGGATTGGTCACCTCCAAATGTGACTCTACCTCCATCTTTTGGCTTTATTGACAAAAATTTTGATTTGTCTCCAGTCATATGCCTTGAGCATCCACTATCAATGTACCATTTGTTAGGCCTTGATGCTCTAAGACAAACCTGCAATTCATGAAGGATCAAGTCTTAGGTACCCATCTTTTCTTGGGTCCTTTGGGGTTAGCATATACCTTGGGAACATATGTTCCTTTTAGTACCCATTGATAATTTCCTACAGGTTTAGCCTTTCTTTCTTTCCTATGAAAGCAAGATGAAGTAGAATGACCCTTCCTATTACAATAGTTACAATAAGCAAAAGGGTTTGAGGAATGAACAGACTTTGTGAAATAATTCATATACAACCTTTGTCCATTCTTTTTCTTGCCTTTCTTTTTATCAAAATCAGGTTTGTATCCAATGCCCGATCGATCGTTTATAAAACGTTGTTGTTTTAGAATCACATTGAGCATTTCACTTCCCTTAGTGAATTTCTCAAGTGCCTTTGTAAGTTGTAAGTTCTTTTTCTCTAAAACAAGGCATTCATCACAAACCAGAGATTGAGGAGAAGAAATGTTTTCAATTTGCAATTCAAGAAAAGAGTTTTTCCTTTTTAAGGACATATATTTATCTGCTAATTTCTCAAACTCCTTTTGAACAATATTGTATTCAGCAAATAATTCATCATAGGAGGGTAAAGATTCGTATACCTCATTGCTCTCATTGTGTTGCTCTTCTTCTTCAGCAACCAGGCATATATTGGCCTTTTCGCTTTCATCCTCTACAGCTTCATCTTCATCCGATGAGCTGTCACCCCATATGGCTGACACATATGCCTTCTTTTTTATTTTCTTGAACTTCTTCTTCTCTTTCTCTTGGTTCTTCAGCTGAGGGCAATCTGCCTTGATGTGTCCGGGCTTCTCGCATTCATAGCAAATGATTGGCTTCTTCAATTCATAGCTCGAGCTTCCCTTCTGAAATTTCTTGAAGCCTTGATCCTTCTTGTAAAACTTCTTGAATCTCCGGACCATCATGCCAATTTCTTCATCCTCATCTTCATCTTCCTCATCCTTTTCCACATTCAGAGCCACTCCTTTGTTGCGATTGTTGCCACCATTGACATCTTCTAACTCCTTCTTGAACTTCAGTTTGCTCTCATACTCAGATAGGCTTCCAAACAATGCGGCAACTGAAGTCATTGATTCTCCACGAGCTTCTTCAATGGCGGTAACTTTAGCTTCCCAATCCTTTGTCAGAATATTGAGGATTTTCCTCACTTGAGCTCCTTGATCGAAAAGCTTTCCTAAGGCCGCTAGCTGATTGGTCAGATGAGTATATCTCAACTGGAATTCTCCAATACTCTCGCCTTGCTTCATCCGCAACAGGTCATATTCAGTGGTTAGGATGTTGATGCGGTTCTCCTTGATTCCAGAGGTTCCTTCATAAGCTATTTCCAGAGCCTTCCACATCTCCCTAGCTGTTGACAAATTGCAGATACGAAAGTACTCCTTTTGACTAAGAGCACTCTGAAGCATCAGGATAGCCTTGCTATTGAGGGTGATGTTCTTCTTATCGTCATCATTAAACTCAGCCTCTGTCTTAGGGACCGTGATACCTCCTTCTACCTTAACTGGAACATAATCACCAGTCTCAAAGACTCTCCATAGACCATATTCTGTTGCCATCACGAACACGCGAAACTTGGCTTTCCAGAAAGAGTAGTGTTCGCCATCGAAATCGGGAGGTCGGTTGATTGAAGCTCCATCTGGAAGAATTCCTTCTATAGTGATCTTTCTCGAGTGGTTAAACTCTACAGAGAAGACCTTGCTCTGATACCAAATGAAAGTTGGAGCTTGATACCCAAGAGGGGGGGTGAATTGGGTATCTTTAAAATTTTCGAAACTTGGTCTGTTTTTGAACACTTAAAACAGAGCAGAACAGAGGAGAGGGAAAGGAAGCTTGACACAATGCAATTTATACTGGTTCGGTCTTTTCTCTGACCTACATCCAGTCCCCAAGCCTCACTTGGGATTTTCAATCCACTAACTCAATGAGATTGATTACACACTCTGTACTAAGAGTTGTTCTCTCACTAGAACACACTCCCCCTTACAAGTTGTAATCAATACACCCCAACTACCAAGTCCCCTGACTTGTAGTTATCTCAATCAATAAATAATTTACAAGTGTTTGACTCTCTTACAGAGTAGATATGATAAACACTGAAGTGCTTGTATCAAGTATGATACTTTTACAAGTGAAAGCTAATACACAATAAACGAACTTAGTAAATTTTCGCTCAGAGTAGATGTATCTACTGGAGATGAAGTTAATGCTCTCTATTTATAGGTAGAAAACATTAAATGACCGTTGCAATCTTGATAGAGCCGTTGGGTATCATCAGCTGAGTGTTGGCTCAAGTTTTGGCATCTTCTTTCTCTCTTGATTATGCATAATACAGCTGGTCATTAAGTCTGAATTGACTTTCTGGCAATAAATCTGTTAGAGAGAATGTTTCTTGTTGTAGTAATCTTCCTTTTGATCTTTTGTAGCCATGTACCAGTGGATTAACCAAAAGGAAGTAAGTTTCTGGGCTGAGCATTAAATGTTCTGACACACTTTTGCTTTTGCTCTAATCCTTCAATAAACCTTCGCTAATCTGTCTGAAATTCACTAGAAAGATGGTTAAACATATCTGGGAACATGAGTGAATGATGTATGAAAACAATTAGATCAAATAACAAGGTATAATAGATTTCGCAAATTCGAAATTGCAGCAACGGCTACAAACCTTGAGGTTTGTTCATCCGACCTCGAGGTTTGCTTGAAGGTCTCAGGCAAATACTGATTTTAAAACATGTAACCTCGAGGTTACTAAGTGAGCCTCGAGGTTTCTTTTGAAAGGAAAAGAAACCTTTTGGTAGATCTTAGAAGATCACAGACCTTGAGGTTCCAAAGGTAACCTCGAGGCTTGAAGGTTGGTTGAAAAAGCATTTTTCCTATGGAGCCCGATAACCTCGAGGTTGCAAAACCATACTCGAGGTTGGTTTCAAACTTTGCAAAGTCAAGACTTTGATTTAAAGGGCTAGCCTCGAGGTTATAAACAAAACCTCGAGGTTTTCATTTCTTTGAAAACCAGTTGCTCTCTGTAAGTTGGAAAACTCGAGGTTGCAAACTAAAACTCGAGGTTTATGAATTTTCTTGAAAACTTGAGTTTCAAAACAAAGTGCCTAACCTCGAGGTTGAAATATGAACCTCGAGGTTTCAAGCTTGTTGAAAACCATGACCTCTCTGGATGAGTTAAAAACTCGAGGTTTGCTTTTAATACTCGAGGTTTATGTGTTGGTTCAAAACTTGAGATTTTCTAAAGTGACCAAGACCTCGAGGTTAACTTGCCAACCTCGAGGTTTCACATAGTTTTTGTGAAACCAAGTTTTGAATCATTGAAACACTTGATTTTTAAAGCATCTGTAAGTCCAAACCTCGAGGTTACAACACCAACCTCGAGGTTTGCTCTTAAACAGAGTTTTTGACACTTAAGAGCAAAGCCTCTTTAATTGTTTGTAGTTATTGGCAATCATCAAAACCATCAGAGAACTAACAAGCATCACCAGTAAGAGTACCCCTACGAGCAGTTCTCTTGAATCTAACCATTGTTTAAGCAGTTGGGGAAGAGAGCCACGTAGTATGGAGTTACAAGGTAGTGAGGAGTTAATAAGGATAGAGAGATATGAGGAGATAATAAAGCTACTTTAAGAGCGGCTTTTATAAATATGCGGTCTAAAATTCTATTATTTATTTATTTTTTAATTCTGTTGATTTTAAGACCGACCTTTTATAATATATCTGGTCCTAAAAGTCTATTATTTATTTTTTTAATCAATTCAATTACTTTTAAGACTAACCTTTTTCTTTCATCCGATACTAAAATTCATTTATTTTTTTCAAATTCAAATTTTTTTATAGTAAGGATTTATTTTCTTAAAAAATATTAGTTTTAAGAACGGATCTTTTACAATATCCGGTATTACAAGTTCATTCTTTTCTAGATAGCAGAGTCGTACCCGTACACTCAATTCAAATGAATGATTCAGAGTCTCTTCAGCTTCCAGATAAACTTCCCAACTAGGCGTCTCCTCGTTAAAGTTTCCGGCGTTTCACATTGTTCAGGGTAGATTCTATATTTAAACCCGTTGTTACTTTACTTTCTTCACATTCTTCTCCATCACTTCTACAACCTCCATTGTAATGGCTGCTCCACCACCACGAGGTCCTCCTTTTCCTCGTCCTCCTCTTCAACCTCCGTACCCTCCTCCATTACCTCCCAACCCGTCATTCTACCAGATGATGCAACACCCCGTGGCCCGCGTCGATCATATAGACAGACGCTTGGGCCAACTTTACCAGGTCTATCACGCCATCAACAACAAGTTGACTGTGGTACTCGACGCCCAGGACGTTGAGTACCATCCTTCAGATGATGACGTCTCCGACCTCTCTGACGACTCCCTCCCCTCCGACAACGATGGGGAGGAGTAAATGTTTTTATGTTTTTTATTTGTACTACTGCTGCCCCCCATGGGGCAGTATAAAAAAATATAATAAATTTTTCTTTCCTATTTCGATCGCCTTGTCCTTCTCATTATCTTCTTTCTTTTTTCGACAAAAAGGTAACAAACAAAACATTGTCCTCATGTGTGATCAACATTAAAAATTTGCAGAATACAGTTAAGAGCATATAAAACAAAAAACATCATTTACCTTATTCGAATAAAAACAAACACAGTGACAATTCTTCTCAAGGTTGAACCATCGTTGTCATCGGTTTTACCTCGTCCTAATTTGAAACAAAGTGTCCTTTTTATTATCTTCCTTCTTTTTCCGACAAAAAGAAAAAAGACAAAGAAAATGGACACCAATAATGATGCTCAAAACCAGGAGAGGTAAAAACAACGACAACGAAGGACCTAGCTTGAGCAGAACGCTAGAACCTCGGTTGTCTTAAACCCTAACAATGTGTCTGAAAAGCGAGTCAATGAAGACTATTAAGACCGGAGATTTAAAAATTACACGGTCCTAAAGGATAAGCAATATTTTCAAAATAAACCAAGACTTTATTGTTAGTTTCCTATATGTTTTGATGATGACTAACAATTGAATCATATGATCAAAATAATTGAAACTATTCTTGAGTTCTTTGAAAAAGGATTTAGAGGATTGGTAACTCAAGCTACTGATTACAACTCAGGTTACAGGACTTAAGAATTTTTTCAAAAAATTATAACTCAAGTTGGAAATCATAACTCAAGTTACAAATCGTTTTTTAGATGATCATAACTCGAGTTATGGGTAGTACTTCACTGTTCCAGAAAGCCTCTCACGATATAAATTTTTGATCATCTGATGTAACTCGAGTTATGTGGATTAACTCGAGTTATCTGATGTAAACTACTGATATAACTCGAGTTACTTGAAACAACTCGAGTTAGTACTGTGGCGATTGCTCTTTGTATGTTTTTAATTTTAACATAACTCGAGTTATGTCTATGCAACTTGAGTTAGCCCAAAAGCGTATTGCTCTCTGATGAGTATATATTTTATCATTAAATAGGTGTATATTTTATGAGATTTAATTGGAATTATTGATATTATATATCTATTTAATTATCTTTTATGAACGTTTCCATAACTGAATGAAACTTGGGATCAAAGAATAAATCGACATAAAATCTACTCATATCTTATTTTTATTATGCAGGAAATATTAGCTGATTTGGAAAGAAATAGAAAGAGCAATTAAAAGGATATGCAATCAGACAAACTTGATGGTCCCCCACAAGAAAAATAGAAACAAAATCAATTGTGTGATCTGATGGAGTAAATTACAAGATATGAGATATCTTTATAATAAGAAAAAGAGAGTCAATGACCCAAGACCTAAATTATAAATAAGGAGGCAGAGATAAGAAAAAGGGGAGGAGGACAAAAAGAAGAAGCAGAGCGTGATATTAATTCAAGAAGCAGAGTTGTTCTGGGATTTCTTCTTCTTCTTCTTCTCTTTATGTTGGAATTTGAATTTCTTATTTTTGTAATGGGTTTTCTTATAGCCATGTGTGGCTAATTTTCTTTTGCAACCTAGGGAATCTATGAACTTGTTTGGGTTTTAGAGATTATTCCCACTTGTTAGTTCTGCTTAATTTTATTTCAGTTTATTTAATCCTGTGTTCATTGTTATTGCTTATTGATTGATCACCATTGAGCATGTTTTGGGGATTTAGGGTTGGACTTGAAAGAGGGAATCCTAAATTGACCTTGAGAATAAATAATGTGGAATTAGGTTTAAATTTAACGTGAAGTTAGGTTTTAATCTAATTTGCGTCTAGGATAGACATATACCTAGAAGCTCTGCATAGTCAAATTAGAGTGAACCCGATTTGAATTGCGCCTTAATTAGTTGTGTGAGACATTACATAATTATTTGAGGTAGGTGTATAAGTGGACCGACAGGCACTTATAAACATTAATACTCTAGATTAGCTGATTAAATTTAGTCAAAGTTAATTTAGTGGGGATAAAATCTAAGAATCAAATAAGGGATTAGTGACTCTAGGTTGCTTATTTGATTATTGTGGTAGTTTTCTTATTTTTATTTTAGTTTTGATTTTCTTTTTCTTTATCTTAATTAAATTCAATTTGTTTTACTCAAATTAAACGATTGTGAGATTAATGCTTAACTAAAATTGTGATACTAAGTCCTCGTGGGAACGATACTTTTCTTATCACTTTATTACTTGATACGGCCCGTGCACTTGCGGAGTTTTTTTTAGGCCTAAAGTTTTGCCCTATCACTCTCTGTATGATTTTAATTTTAAATTAACTCCGAGTTATTCCTGTGCAACTCGAGTAAGGCAAAAGTGAATTGTTCTCTGTTTGAATTTAATGAGAGAGTAACTCGAGTTAATGATTATAACTCGAGTTGGCCTTCTTCTTTCACAATCTCTAGAACTTGATTGTAACTCGAGTTCCCACTGTATAACTCGAGTTACTCATATCAGCTTTTGAATTCAGCGTTCTCGAAATCTGAAACTCTATGATTATGCAATGGGTACTTAATATTATTGTTTCATATCATTTCTAATCAACTTTAATCAGTTTGCCAGTGTGTTTTAGACAAGTTTAACAGGTTTAAACTTCAAATTATCATAAAGCAAATTTTTGTCAGAAGCATTTAATGCAAAGTACAGACATTCACCATTTTGGCAAGAAATCATCTAAGCAAGCGAAAAGCAGTCTGACTATTTTTCAGACAACATTCCAACTATTTCTCAACAGACAATTTGAATAAGGAATGTCAACGGAGAATAACAGACGAATATCGGAGACATACGAAGAGACAAAGCCACGTAATCTCAACGGATACATTCATCACATACAACGGCTCATTAATCACTTCTCAACGGTCATTAAATGCAAGCATCTATAAATACGAGAAGCATTCAAGTCTCCACCTACCGAAACTCTGCGCATTCAATTAGCGAACAAGCTCATTTATTGTTTCGACGAAAAGAATCAATATCTTCTGATATTTTAATCTTCAGTGTTTATTCATCTACTCTTTTAGAGAGTTCTTCATTGATTATCATTTATTATAAGAATCTCAAAGTATTGGGACTTTGGGATTGGATTATCTGATTACAACTTGTAAGGGGGAGTAAGTTCTAGAGTGAGAGAATTACTCTGAGAGTACAGAGTGTGTAATCATTTGAGTTAGTGAAATCCGGGAGAGTCTGGGGACTGGACGTAGGTCAAGGATTTAGACCGAACTAGTATAAATCTCTTGTGTTCATTCTCCCTCAACTCTACTCTGTTCACCCCTGTTCTTGTAGTGCGCTAACAGAGCACTAAACGTGAGAAAATTTAATATCCCCAATTCACCCCCCCTCTTGGTGATATTCCGTCTTTCATTTATAAACTGAAAATTTAGGAGCGAACATTAAAAAAATATACGGTCCTAAAAGTCCCACAATATAAAGACTTTTAAGACTGGACGTAAATAAAAATGCAGTCCTCAAAGTCACGCCATATTTTTAGAAATAAACGAAGACTTTTAGAACCGAACGTAAATAAATATGCGGTCCTAAAAGTCACGCCATATTTTTAAAATAAACGAACACTTTTAAGATCGGACATTAAACAAACACATAGTCCTAAAAGTCTAGCTATATTTTTAGGTAGACTTTTAGGACCGGACTTTGAACAAATATACGGTCCTAAAAGTCTAGCCAAATTTTTAGAATTAAATGAGGACTTTTAGGACCCGATCTTTAAAAAAATATGCGGTCCTAAAAGTCGCAAATACTTTTCAGTAGTCTCTTATTGCTCATTTACAACATCATGTACCTCAAATTTCAAGCATTAAATAGCTTGAATGAATGAATTTCTTCGAAAAAATAAACAAATTTATTTATTGAATTACACATTGCGTATGTATATTTACAAATGAATGAATTGTTCGAAAAAATAAACAAATTTACAAAAAATTATTGTTGCTACAGCATATATTTACAAATGAATTTACGACATTAATTATTGTCCGGACTTTATGATCAGGTCATACAAATATTCACAAAACACATTGTGTATGTGCTCCACTTCACCATCAGGAAAGGGATCAGGATAGGCAAACCTCTGTAAAATCAAAGACAAAAACTGAATTAACTTGTGTACATATTTCATATGTAACATTAAGCCAAAGAAACTGAATTCAACCATAATATGTAACATCAATTACATTTACCTTTGCAGTTAATTTAGTCATTGCTTCCGTGATAATATCACATGTGTTTCATGACGTACTAGCCACATAAGTTGGACTCTGTTGGTTGTCGATGTATCTAAAAAGAACAAGAAATATATATAAGAGCATATATAGTTTACTGACCAAGTTCACAAGGCAGTGTGCCAGTGTCCAAGTATGTACCAACCTTTAGTGTGTGCCATTTAGGATAAGTGGTTGATACCCACGCTTTTTGTTTACCTCGATTTGGAAGGTCCTCATGGCACTATCATCAAAATCACAACTTTATCAATAATGTTCACTAAAAATTCACAGTAGAGATTTCAGACAAGAGAATCAAAATGTCATGCTTACTCGTTGATGGTTTGCACCAACGTAGGCCCTAGATCACTGTGAGTGGAGCATAAGAAGATAACTTTATGCTCCTCCATGCACATGAGGACCAACTGCCAGTGGCGGCTGAAAATTCACAGCAGTAAAATACTCAGTGATATATGTGGCAGAATTAAGTGAATTGCATATAAGAATTGTGATATGTACTTGTGGTAGTATGGAAACACATACACCTTTCTTCTCACTTCACACAACCTCTTTGATATGTACTCCTGTCTCTCCTCCTTGGATGTTGTACTTGCAAAGACTGGGCACAAAAATCCAAAATCATTGGTTCTGCCCTTTTGAACCAATAGTTGATGCATGAACCTACAATAATGACATCGATCAGGAAATTAGTATATATGTATGTGTGTCTAAACGATGCATTTAAATTATGTACTCAAAGAATCAGATACTTACTTCATAAACATTTGAATGATTGGATTAGTAAGCTCCTGTCGAGGAAGCAGCAGGTACGTAACATCATCGGTGTCAACGTAAACCGGTTGAGGATGAGCAAGGCCTACTACTTCATTGACAGGCCACGATTTAAGACTTCTAAAATATCCACTATTCACCATATTAGATATTTTTTATTGGCAGTCAACTGAACAGTAGGGGATAGAGCTTGACGAGGGGATGAAACTTGAGGAGAAGGGGATGAAGCTTCAGGAGGAGTAAAGACATGTACAAGCTTCACTGGCCAAGAGATGAAGGTTCCATTGACATCACTCACAAGCTTCAGCTCATCAATTGGGAGAGAGAGAGGTGCATCAATGATCACCTTTTCAACTGACACTCTGACTTCATCATCAGCCATTCGTTGGTAGTGTACAGTTGATCCCAAGTTGTGGACAGTCCTTTTTGCAACTAATTGTCTATGACTATCACGATCCTCCACATACAGGTCACAAGGTTGCTTTGACTGTCCAACAATGTAGCTCCCTCTAGTGCTCTGCTGCATAGGTGCAGGTGAATGTGTGAAGGGAACACTGGTCTCTGAACGAGAGCTCAAAAGCAGCCTCATTTGATTCATTTCCTCCTTCATCTGGCTCATCTGTGATTGAAACATTACTTCTTTAGTCGCTGCTTCCTCACTTAATTTGGCCAGTGTCTGTTCCATCTCCTCCCGGGTAACCATACTTTGTTTATGGCATTTGACTTTACCAAAGTATAGCTTTAGGCCTACCCATCCTCCAATCCCCCTTACACGCCCCGAGTGATTCGGTTTTCCGGTCGCAACGGTCAGAATATCATTCCTCCCGTCCGACACAAAGATCCCCCTGCTTCTTTATTTTTAAGATATTCCTGTAAGATACAAATAACGAAAAGCTTAGTAATGAAACATGTTTAGTAACTAAAAAATAACAATAATGATACTTACAATTCTTTCAGCAACTACACGAGTTTGTTCACTCGCGTAGGCGCCGCTTGGCTTTTGCCGTATATGCAACCACAACTCCTCACGATGCATTGGAGATGGCTGATCAACTAAGGCAAAAGGATTGGATTCAGCTTCATCTTCCAATCTCTTCCACTTGGCCGCCATCAATTCTTTTTCGACCTTTTCATATCCGCCGCGAGAAACCTTATGTGGGCAATCATTCGTTCTCCCTATCTCCTGTGCTTATTCCCTTCTTTTCTATGAATCAGAATTGAAAACAACTATTAATTATAAATTCCAGTCATGTCACTAACAAAAATTAGAGAACTTCTGCTTCATATGAATGCAAACATTAGTCAAATTCACTTCATCAAGTTTCAACATTTTATTTAAGGAAGATGTAGAATTGTAGAAGAAATTGGGAGAAACAAAAGAAATGGAGTTGCAGAATTGCTGCCAACTCAGTCAATTCATTCATTCATCATAACTGGTTCCTACACATATTAAACTAACCAGTCTTATATATAGTTAGAGGCTTGACTCTTTAAGGCCTAATAACAGCTTGCACCAAAACCATTACACAGTTAACATACTAACTAACTAACAGCAATGTCTAACCACTACCTATTATAACAAAACTAAATCTATAATAATGGCTTGACTCTTATGCCATTATTATTTCCCTAATTACCTACTTAGTATTTTACCTTTTCACAGTTTACATATCAAACTTGCATAGACAAAGGCAGAAAATGTGTACTTCTATTCACACACCAAAACCATTTAACTAACAGGATTAGATGAACACAATAACATTCACATATCTGCACAAGTTAATAAGCAAACAAAAGGGCAAACAAAACTAAATATAAACTCACTAGAGCTTCAAGAGTGGTCCATAGCTGAACAAATTGTTGCTAAGTTTGTTCATTAATAAATGTGTACTTGTCCCAAGGACTTTGGTCAGGCTGAACCTCGGCCAAAATATAGTTGTTAGCTAGAAAGGTCTTAAACTTCCTCCACCGATCAGCACAATAAGACAATGTCTTGTCTTTCAACTTCTGACAATCAGGGACAGTGTATGTAAGCCAGATAGTGTCCCAAATAGGATACTTTACTGTGCGCAGGTCCACATTTTTTCACTCATCTGTCAAGATGCTAACCTTGCTGCGTGCTAGATAGTCAACAAAACTAGTATATTTGCTTTTATTAGGACCGAAAGGTTCCAATAACTTTTCATCAAACTGAATCTCGAGCCTTGACCCAGAAGTCTGACTTAAGGTTACATCCATCATTCGTGTGCCTCTTCTACCACGACATGCAGGGCGGTTACGAGGCTCATTGTGAGATGAAGATGAAAGACCTCACTATCACCCAAGAGGGGGGTGAATTGGGTATTTGATAAAACTTGAGGAACTTTGAAAATCTTTTCGCAACTTATTTAAAGCAGTTTGAATGATAATAATAATTGATAAAACAATAGACAGTCATTCAAACATGTATGAACATTCAGACATATATGCTGGAAATATAAGAGATAAGGGAAGAGAATGTGTAAACTGATTTATACTAGTTTGGCCCAATCCTTGACCTACGTCCAGCCCTCAAGCTCCGCTTGAGATTTTCAATCCACTATCTTCTTTCAACTTGATTACAAGTTCTGTACTCGAAGTGATCCTCTCCCTAGAATTCACTCTCCCTTACAAACTATAATCAATACACTTGCTTGATTACACACTCTGTACTCGAAGTAATCCTCTCCCTAGGATTCACTCCCTTTACAAGTTGTAATCAACACAATGTGTTTCCCACTCAAGATCACCCAATCTTGAGTAACTCTTAGATAGTATGAAAGAATGATTACAATAAATCTTCTCTCTCAGAAGTGAATGAATACACACTGAAGTACAAAATAAATCATCTCACTCTCTATGATGAACTATACAAGCATTGAGAACAGAAAGCGTGTGAGCTAAATGTAGGATTTAGAATATCAGCATTTCGCTGTCTCTATTTCGAATGCTTCTTCTTTTATAGCTAATGAAGAACATTGAGCAATTCTTCCAGATTTGAATATGACCGTTGTAAGCGTATATGACCGTTGGAGAAATATTACCGTTGAAGCTTCTGACATCATCATCTGCTTTTTGATAATCTGTAATTAATCTTTCATATAATCATCTGAAACTAATTAACAAACTGATTAAACATAGTTAGGAATAATAATGAGTGATTATAAGGATTAATGAAATCACAAACAATGATTTTGGATTTTCGAACACGGTGATTTTTCTGAAGCAGGGATGATGACTCGAGTTATTCCATGTAACTCGAGTTGTTTTAAGCGCTAGATCATCTCTGTTTTAATTCTAAATCGAGTTGGGGTTTGTAACTCGAGTTGAAAAAGTGACTAATTGCTCTCTGCCTTCTTGAGTAACTCGAGTTGGTGGTCATAACTCGAGTTGCATTAAATTCCCACAATAGTCGATTACTCTTTGTGTCTAGTTTGACTCGAGTTGGTGGACCTGACTCGAGTTGGAATCTCTTCTCAATATTCTCTCTTCTCTTCTACCTTTCTGATTGACGTTGATTCGAGTTTCCAATTCTAACTTGAGTTATCCAAACTCAGTTAACAACTCATTCAAAATCTCATTGTATGTTGAGTGTTTTTTTAACCATCTTGAACTTATTGTAATTTTGGAAGGCCATAGATCCTTGAATATAACTCAAAATATAGCAAATGACCTATCCCCAAAAAGCTCTTTATGTCTTCTTTCAAATGCCACTAGTTTGAGATCATTTGGATGTTTGGTTTGTGAGTTACACTCAAAATACCAAAGCTATGTCTGAACTGTGGCGTGAACTGATATGCCAACTTGTGAAATTCATAACTTCTTGATATGAACTCTTTTGGGCTTGAAACTTTGTCACAATGACGCATTGGGAGTCTAGTTTCATATGCCTTTAGTTTCGTCTCAATCCGATTCCTGGTTTGGGAGATAACGTTGAATTACCAGACCTCGCTAGCTGAAACGTGGAACAGAGTAGAACAGAGGTGCTGAAAGTCACTGGTAACTCGAGTTTTTAAGTGGTAACTCGAGTTACTCCTGTCTGAAACTGTTTTGTAACTCGAGTTATCATACATAACTCGAGTTGGGTCAGTCCAAAAACCCAGAAATAATGTAGCGAAGCACTCTAACTCGAGTTGGACCCCATAACTCGAGTTGGACCATTCTGAACCTTATATTTCCTTGTTTTTAACTCTGATTTGAGTCATTTCAACTTCCATTTGATCATGTAGACTTCTAGGATCAATTTCAGAACTTGGATAATGATATCTTCATTCCATTCAGCAAGTTCTTCCATTTTTCATCTCCTTTCTTGATCATTCTTCATCATTTAGCTTGGGCTCATCGTTCTCTTCAGCTTCTACCTTCTTCAATATCTCCTCTTCTTTTCTTCTCCTAATCATTCTATACTTCACATCTACATTAAACATAAGAATTGGTGCAAGTAGAATGTAAATGTAGTATGCAACCTTTTTGCTCTTAAAAATGACATCTATATAAGACATCATCAAAACTAATCATAACTAACAGAAGAGGGTTCGTTCTGACTCACACCAGTCACACCAGTAACTGGTGAGGCCGGAACATGAATAGAATCGTTTTCACCATTCATTTTCGAGACAGGAAGAGAGGAATGCCTGAGCAAATGAGAGAGTAATAGAGGCTAATGGTACGTGGGTGAGGAAGAGAGGTAATGCAACAGGAAGGGTTTCACAACATGAACAGAGGTTCTTCAGTAAGAGTAACAAAAGCTTTCGCGCGAAGAAATGTATATTTGGCGCTTCATTTTTAAGACCGGATAATAAAAGAGACGGTCTAAATATTTAAAATTCAAGACCTATCATATTAAAGTCCGGTCTTAAAAGTAATTAATTATTTGTTTAATTTTTCTTCAATATTGAGGAACCGACCACAATTTAAGTCCGATCTTAAAATATTTAACTTTAAGACCGGACAAATATAAGACGGTCTTAAAAGTTAATCTTTAAGACCAGTCTTATAAACCTCCAGTCTTAAAATTAATTAATTTTTTTGTTTAATTTTTTTCTATATTTTGTACCGGCCGTATTATATGTCCGGTTTTAAAAGAATAACTTTTAAAACCGGCTAGTAAATATGTGCGGTCTTAAAACTTTTAAACTTTTATATTTAAATTTTTCCTTATTATGTTGGACTGCAGAAAATATAAGTACGGTTGTATGAGATTTCTCTACAAAGTAATTGAAATTTCAGTTTTCTTAAAGACCGGTTGTTTTTTAGTCCGGTCTGAATAATATTTTTAAAACCTATGAAAGAATGATCCGGTCCAAAAAGTTCTTTCTATTTACAGAACTGCCACCGGTCATTCTTTTAAGACCAGGACATGTTACTCCAGTCTAAATGAGGCGGTTTTAAAGTCCTTTTTTGCACAAGTGATACATTCATCAACAATCTGTAAATTTAATTTCAACTTCTCTTTCTTTTGGTTAGCATCTTCTCTAGAAGAAACTAGATCATAATAAAAAAAACATAAAGGGCAAACAGAACAAGTAAAAGTAACCAAAAACAGAAGGAAAAATTGCTGAAAAATCTCAGATTACAAAATGCTTTTTCTCAGAAATATCTAAGGACCCAGGTCCTTATTAAGCTAGTGCAACTTTTGTTTTGCTATGTACAACATATCTTTAACTATATGTATATGTCTTCTTTTTTTGATATAATGTATATGTCTTCTATTTTGCACCATATGTTGAACACACAGCTGAAGATGAGTTGTATTCATTCAAATAAATATTGCATCTGGCCTGGAACAAATTTCAGATAACTTTGAGCAATAGATTTTGTAATGGAGAAGATTCAACAATTTTTTCGAAAAGGGATTTCGTGTTTCACATCATAACTTGTGAAAATGAAAGAAGATAGTGTGAGAAGTCACAAACATATCACTCACATAATAACCACATGCAGGTTTTGTTTTTGCATATGGGAAAAGAAACCGGCCGATCGATGATCAAGGGCTCAACCATCTTTTCTGAGCTATCCATTTTATGTATCTATCTTCTGCACAGGAGAGAACAATGGGGCAATATAACCCTAATTTGATAGCCATTTAGATTCAAACAATTGCACAATCGGATGTTCTTCTTGCTTAATTACTCTCTTGCCAATATCTCTGAATTTAACAATACCTTCACTTTATTGAAAACAAAATATTGAAAAAAAAAAAAAACACAATACTTTCACTTTCTCTTGCCCTATCTATATCCTTCTCTTTTCTTTCACTTGCGCCTTCATCAGAATCAATCCGATCCAATATCTTCCCTAAATCTTTATCACTCTCAGCTGCAGAGCAGAAACTGTCAATTGTACATAAAGAATCTGAGGACTCTGGTGGAAGAAGCAGGTTACGATTATCAATTGCTATATCTTTCATCCCCAAATCTTCCCGATCCATTTGATTAAACGTTAAGATCAAATAATTCAACCACGAAATCAAATGAACCAATGTCCATCGTTTGATTGAGAATGAGTATTGGTAAATTATTGCCGGCAATTTGTGGATGGCATCGGAGAATTTTTCAGGTAGGGACTCTATCATGAGCACGATTGCTCCGATCTTTTTGTCGAGTGCATGTGAGGAGGAAGGGCAAAATTGCTTCATCGTCATTACTATCCCCTGAAACAGGTAATCAAGGAAGAAGACAATGATTCACCATTGATATTTCAAGGTGTAGATGAGAGGACTCATAACAATTTTGGCCAATTTCGCAGTTGTTCTTAATGTTGAGCCTAATGGTCCGTTGAGATGATCTTGAGATTTTATGGCGGCAATGTCAGCCATTGCTGAGATTACATAGATATATTTTGAGATAGTCGTTTATGGCCAAGGTTATTAGAATTGGATTGGTTACTCAATCGTTTAGAGGATTGAGTTAAAGGTTAGTGGGTCAGACCGGAATCAAACTGAAGTTAAACCGAAATCAAACCAGTGAAAATGTGAAAATTTTAGAATTATTCATATGAAATTATAAAAAAAAAAATAAAAGAAATGAGAGGATAACGAAGGAGGTTTAAATTTCAAAGGAAAGGACTCCATATAATGGTGATTGGCAAGACCCATCACGAACAAGTCAATTTTAACAGCCCAATGCTACTAAAATTTATTTAAAATTCATAATAATTAATAAAATATACAAAAGTATGAGCGAAGAGAAATCACATGGGTGTTTAAACTTTAGTGACAAGACCCATGAAGCCATCACCCCCAAAAACCCAAAGGTCAGATGCATATGCGTGTACAAGAGAATAAAATATATTTCCTTGGAATTCTTCCTTTGTTCATACCAGAGATGGGGAAATAGCGGCGAGCGAGAAAGAGAGAGAGTTGAGAAGTCAAAAGAGAAAGCAAATCAACAAGAATAAACACAGACCACGCTCCGATTGCTGATGATATGGTGCAGAAAGCAAATCAGAAAGCATAACTCTGATCTTCACGAGAACCTCCAGTCCCTTCACCAGACCAGATCATGACGAGACACAGTGCAAAGACACCGGCCTGAAACCTTACACAGTGTTGTTCCTCTCCGTCTTTCACTTTTTTTTTTAAAAAATACTGGCTGCGACCCTGGTTTCTGTTATTTTTCGAACCGGTTTCACGGCCGGTTTCTGTCATACTCGTGATATACAAGCCCATAAATGAAATGGATGAATAAGTGAATGGTAGAGCACTAGGTTGTTGGATATAATAAATAATAATTACTTTGATGAAATTGAACTAGGATTAGGGGTAAATGTATTTTTGATAGAGTTTGGACCACTGATTAAATGTTTTTAAAAATTTTAAACTTTTAGAAAAGTTCATTTGAACTATAGTTTTGGAATCTACGAATGGGTTAAGTCTTTAAAATACTTTTGAAAAAGGTTTTTTACTTTCCAAAATCAAGTCTAACTTAGTGGTTTAACTTCTTTGTTAATTAATATGTTTGATGCATGATAGAAAAAGATATCACTCTGTTCGAGACTTAGAACATGGGGTTGTTGCAGTGTGTATACATATGTGTGGGTGTTATATGGGCCAAAAATATTATAACATCAGATTTTCATTCTAATAGACTTTTTAACTCTCCAATATGTTAAACATATACACATGAGATTGTAAGATTTATAATTTAAATTTTTCACCATATTTATTGAAATTTATTAATAGTTTCTTCAATGACTAAAAATATATATCAAACATTTTTTTTTCTGTCAAATATAATATACTATATAGGTTTGAGAGATTATATAAGTCATTAAATTAATAATTTCATTTTTTACAAACATTTAAAAAAACTTACTCAAATTTTTAAAAGTTGGTAATATTTACATGTCAATTAAAATTTGGGATTTAGTAAAAAAAAATTATTTTTATACAAATTTTAATTAAAAATATATTTTTAGAATATTCTTAACAGAGTTAATGATTTATACTTAAGTGTATGTTTTCCGAATAAAATGATGTTTGTGTAATTAAGGCAAAGCAGAAGAATGGTTAAAGTATTTTACTCTAAATATCATCATTTAATTATAAACCTACATGAAAAAAAATACACACATACCTATATATGATTGGATAACTTGACATAATGGATATAAAAAGTTGATGTAAATATGATATATATTTTTAATCTTTGTGATTCAAGATATTTATCTGTACTTTTTAAGCTCCATCTTTTTAATTTAATATTGTTATGCCTTTTTTCTTTCCAAAAACAAATATTATGCCTAAATGCTTAATGATACGTCATTTCTTTATTGATTTGTCTTACACGTACTAAATGTATCCTGCGTTTAAAAGGCCTTTTAACACCAGTTAAAAGACCCTTTAATATAGGTTCTCAAGGCAGTGTAAATATAGCCGATATAACAAAAATTAAGGTTATGAAATTGAAAACCCAGTAGAAAAACAGGGCCGGGTTAAAAGGCAAACTGAAGTTCATAGTCAACTTGAAACCAAACCAAAGTTATTATTCCAAATCATAACATCAAATTACCACACAAATAGATAAAGAAGAAGAAAATACAACATGATAATAGAACCACCAACTCATCATCAACATTCATCATCTTATCATTGTTTAAAGCAAGTAATTAAGCCGTAAATGACACGTGAATTAATTTAGAGCAGCAATGGGATCTTTTGCTAGTGCCTGGTCTTCTAGATCCTCAATAAGTTCATCATATAGAACGGGAGTGGGATCTTTTGCTAGTGCCTGGTCTAAATCCTCAATAAGTTGATCAGCATCCTCAATTCCTACAGAAAGACGCACAAGATCTCTAGTAATACCCACCCTTTCTTTCACCGAAGCAGGCATCTCACTATGGGATGTATACCAAGGCAAGCATAAGGCGGATTCTACACTACCTGTATACACAACAACAGCAACAAATTAACAACGCAAGGGTGAAATTGTACATTCACTTTAAAATTTTAAGGGAAAATTATGTGTAGGTCCCAAGGATCAGAAATAATTACAAAAGACTCCCTTGAAATCACTAAATTACACAGAAGTCCCAAGAGACTTTTTTGATATTATTTGTATGGAAAAAAAAAATCCACATTTTTAAATGTTGTTATAAATATGGTTTTTTTTAAAAAATGTAAATATGGTTTTTTTTGTAGTAAATGATTAGATTTTAAATTTTGTTGTAAATATAACACTTTATGTTGTAAATATAGTACCTTTAAAATCTAAGTGTTTAAATATTGTTGTAAATATGGTTTTTTCTGTTGTAAATGACTAGATTTTAAATTTTGGTTGTAAATATAGCACTTCCTATTGTAAATCTAGCATTTTTCTGTTATAAATAACATCTCTACGTCCAAAATCCAGGTGTTCAAATGTTGTTGTAAATATAACACTTTTTGTTGTAAATATGACGTTTTCTGTTGTAAATGGTTATGTGTTTAAATGTTGTTGTAAATATGGCCCTTTTTTATGTAAATATGGCATTTCCTGTTGTTAATACAAATAATATCAAAAAAGTTATTTGGGATTTCTGTGTAATTTGGTGATTTCAATAGACTTTTTTATAATTATTTTTAGTGCTTGGGACCTGCACATAATTTTTCCAAATTGTAATGATGTGATTTTTGAATGGGAGCAGACGAGTATGATATATAACTCTCAAAGTAAAGAGATATTTGTAAATGATAATAATTTACAAGGTATATTCCCAACAAAAATACTTACCAAAACCGAGAGTCAAGCTAAAGCGTTTAGTGTCTCTACAAACTTGCTTTGAGAGTGCGAAAGAGCCTGTTTTAAAGCTAATCACGGTTCCTGGCCCACGTGCCTGTGAAATAGGAACTCGGTAGATGGACACAGTCATTTTAGAGATGCATAAAAAAATATTACTACTCTCTCCGATCCTAATTATAAAAGGTAGTTGATTTTTGTGGAAAGATTAAGGAAGCTAATTAAATTACTTTAGAGTATTCTTATTTTTTTTCTTCAAACTAATTAGCTTAACTGATAAACTAGTATAAAATCTAATGATATACAACGTATGAAATAGTTAAATAACTTATTTAGCTTTCTTAATCTCTCCAAAAAAAAATCAACTAGCTCTTATAATTAGGATCGAAGGTAGTATTAAATCATACCTGCTTCTGATGCAGTTCATATCCAGGATTACTAGGAAGACCAGGATAGTTTACTATCTTTACTTTAGGATGTTTGGCAAGAAACTCAGCTACCTTTATTGCATTTTTCTGCAAAATATAAAATAATTTGCTCTCACTATTATTGTTCTTTTATTTATTTATTTATTTATTTTTATTAAGATTATTGTTCTTTTATGTTAATGAGTTATCATATGTTTTATTAGGAACCTGTTTTTCTTGTACTCGCAGGGCCATCGTTTTGATTCCTTCCAAACAAAGCCAAGAGTCCATTGGACCCAAGCAGCAACCCGTCGAATTTTTATAGTCTTCTATGAAATCCGCCAAACTTTACCGGATGGAAACAAAAAAAGATCAACATTGTTAGTTGATGAATTAAAAGGAATACAACATCGTATCAAAAAAAAAAAAAAAGGAATACAACAAAATGGAAAGACTATAGAAAAAGAAAAAAGGGATCATACTCTTTTCTATTCGTTGCAAGGCTGCCAGCGATTACACTGTTGTTTCCACCAATAAATTTTGTAGCTGAATGCATAACAATATCTGGAAACCAAAAAAAAAAAAAAAAAAAAACGAGTAAGCATCTCACTTCAGTTATATATATATATATATTCTCCATTATCTTTTGCAAGTGTGAATGTGTGTGTATATATATACCTGCTCCAAGGTCCAATGGCTGATTTAACACTGGAGACATTATAGAATTGTCAATAAATAGAATAGCACCAAATGCACGGGCTATTTCTGCTATTGCCTGGACATAAATCAACAAAATAAAATAAATTTTTTAACATTTAAAATAATTCAATACTAGTGGCTCACATAATTCATACTTATATATATAGGCAAGGGCCTATACTTCTTACCTATATGTGCAAGAAAAGAAAAAAGAAAAAAGAAATATATACTAATGGGACATTAATAGTTGAAGAGAAGAGCCCCAAAAAAGGAAAAGAAAAAGAAATTTCAACTAGGCAATATCTTACTCTGATATCAGATATTTTTAGCTGAGGATTAGTGGGAGTCTCTAGCCAAATCAACTTAGTCTTCTTAGACATATTGTCTATCACATGTTTTAGATTAGTTGTGTCCACTCTCCTGTAGTCCAAGCAAGCAACATTACAACCATATATAATTATTGTTTCCATAATCCACTACTCAAAAAAAAAAAAAAAAAGAAAGAAAAAAAGAAGTAATACTTACTTCACTATGATTCCTTCCTTTCTTGCCATTAGATTCCGTATGAAGTTATATGAACCCCCATAGATATCCTCTACTGTTACGATTTCATCCCCTGCATATTGGAACTATATATAGTAAATAAAAGCAATGCTTTAAGCATACGGAGTCTCCAATGAAAATAATGAGAAGAAATATTTGCACAAGTAGTACTTGTCTTTGTTTCTTTATCTCCGATAATTTTTATAAGAAACAATCTCTAGAGGGGTGATCCTTAATATAAGGTAAAAAATTCTTTTGATGTGAAAGTTTAAACAGGTTTTTTCATTTTTACCCTATGTTACTTATTATCTCTATGTAATAAGTTTTCACTCATTCTCATGTACCCTCTTTATGCACAAGGATATAATTGAAAAGTATAGGTGTGTGTGTATATATATATGTGTACACACAAATATACATATATATATATATATGTGTGCGCGCGCGCATATATATATATATATTTTTGTTGATTTAGACTAATATTTTAAACCATATGATTTTGATATACACCGGAAGAGAATATTTTATATAGTGAAAATAAAAGTAGAGGGATTTTAATATGTGTATTAGGCATTTTACATAAAGTTGCATTAGGCTCTCACTAAATATTTTTATAAATACAAAGTTATGTTTACCGGGATTAACAAGTTCAAAAACGGCAGTCAAAGCAGCCATTCCAGTGTTAAAGCAATAGCCATATTTTGCATTGTCAAGCTTTGCTAACAACCTGAGAATACAAAAGTAAGCCGAGTTATATAATAAGAAAGTGCATGAAAAAAAAATCGGATATAGACAAAAAAAGATCAAGACAACTAATCAGAACATACACTTCCAAAGCTTCTCGGGTAGGATTTGAAATTCTAGAATAGGAAAATCCAGTAGATTCTGTTGGAGATGACTGCATTGAGAAAAGAAAATATAAAAGACAATTACAATATAATAATAAGAAAACGCTTATAATGGAGTAATAGAGAGATACTAATTAAATTCACAATTATTAAAAAGCTTAGCATTATGCATAAATCAAATTCTCTTACCACTTTGAAAGCAGCAGTTTGGTAAATTGGAGTGGAGGTTGCGTGCAAAGTATCCCAGTCAGCATGGTAACTCACTAACTCTGTAGACATTCTATTATAGAAGTCTTCTGCCGCATCTTTTGCTGCAAATAAAAGCAAAAACTATTAACAAAAATTAAAGAAAACACACACACTCACATACACAGAGGCACATCACAAACCAATAGGCGGAGCCCCATTAGATTCCGTAAAAATCATCGGTTTGGTCTGAGGCATCTGCTCTGCAATTTGGACAGCACGTTTTACTGCGAAGCACTTTCCAGCTCTCGTGACCTAAAAAAACACAGTAATATAGTGAGAAACGTTAATATTAAACTATCACAGTATAACTATACTTGCAATTCCTTGAACAATAACGCATTTTTGGTAAAGGTACATACAGCAGATAAGGTGTGTTTAAAACAATGATTGTTAATTGTTACCTTAGGGCGGGGATTAGAAGAGACTGCAATGACCAAAGGGTTGAAAAAAGTTGAGGATAATAAAGCCATCTCTGAGAATATGAAGAAAGAGATAGAGAGATTATTTGCTTATGCTCTTCTATTAGCCGTAGCAAATGAGCAAATAAGCATAAGTTGATTCAAAACCAAAGCTATGCATGCACTTATATACACAAGGACACACACTCAAACTTACATTCGCACAGAAAAAATAATATTTTTTGGAAGACGTCACACAAACACGTTCACATGCGACTTAATTACAAGTACAATAATTAACGTGTTTGGGGAACAATGATTTCATTATTATATTAGTATTATAATTAAAACTAAGAGTGAAGGTGCAGATTGATCAACAAAGTTTTACTCTAATAACATCCAATACAAAAAAGTTTTAAGTGAACAAAAAATACCAAAAAACTTTCAAAAATATAAAGTTAGCATAACGTCGTTTAAAAAAAGAAAATCAATGTTTGTTAAAATCGCAAACTTTTAAAGGTTAAGGTGTAGATTGGCCAACAAAATTTTACTTTAGGAGCGTCGACCAATAAAAAGTTTTTAAATGGACCTAAAATATCTACTCGTTACATTTTTTTTTGTTGTATTTATTCTTTCTAACTCTAATGTACATGGTTAAGGGGTCTAGGCAAGGATTTGCAACAGTCGGATTTTTGGTGGATTGTATAGGACTTGCCGGGGCAATTTTGCAACTTAACATCCTTACTCAAAATGAAATCTATTTGTTACATTTGTGATTTTTGTTGTTATATTCACTCTTTTTAATCCCAATGCACATAGTTGAGGGTCTGAGTAAGGATTTACAACAGTCGGATTTTGGATGAATTGCACATGGACTTGCTTGGGCAAGTTCAAAAACTTACCACTTTACTTAAAATGAAATCTACTCGTTACATTTGTGATTTTTTGTTGTATTCACTCTTTCTAACCCCCAAGCATATGGTTGGAGGTCAGAACAAAGATTTGTAACAGTCAGATTTTGGATGGATTCCACATGTGCCCGGGCATGTTCGAAAATTTAAACTTTTAAGGGTGCCTGGTTAAGTTTTCAAATGTGCTCGGGAGTGTTCATGTGCAATCCACCCAAAATCCGACTGTTGCAAATCATTGCCCAGATCCCTCAACCATGTGCATTGGGGTTAGAAAAAGTTAATGCAACAAAAAAAAAATCATAAATTTAACGAATAGATATTTTATGTCCACTTAAAAACTTTTGTGTTTATCACTCCTAACGGTAAAATTTTGTACTCTGTATTCCTAGGGTAAAATTTTGTTAGCTAATTTGTACCTTAACCCTTAAAAGTTTATAATTTTAACAGATGTTAATTTTTTTCTAACGGTGTTGTGCTAACTTTATATTTTTAAAAGTTTTTTTGTATTTCTAGTCCACTTAAAACCTTTTGTATTAGTCGCTCATGGAGTAAAACTTTGTTGGCCAATCTACACCTTAACCCTAAAATTGAAAGAAAACTGGGATAAGAGATTAAGAGAAAAGAGTAGAAAAAATCAAGAGAGAAAGTGGGGAGCAATTCACATTCAGTTTCTTGTGTGTTATGTATTACAACAATGCTTTATACATGGCCTCTATTTATAGGCCTCTAATAGTCACTACAAAGTGTCACCAGTTAATTGACATCCACATTATTAATATATTTATAATACTCTCCCTTGGATGTCTAATATGAATGTCCCTCATTAAAAGCTTTAACTAAGAAAAACTAAGTGGGACAAAAATCTAGTCAAAGAAAAGAGTAATCATTCATTGATACATTGTCCATTGCAGCGTCATTAAAAATCTTTCTAGAAAAGTCCAATGGGACAAAATCTAGATAAGGGAAAAAGAGGACAGCATTTATCAACTCTCCCTCTTGATGACATCAGTTTTACTTCCCTTAATAACAATATCACTTTCAATATCTTTTCGAGCATATATTCCTTCTAGCCGCCAAACATTATATTGTTTCCTGTGGAACAATAAAAGAATTATCATGAAAATTACCTAATCTTATTTTCATTATCCATTGTGTACCTGCAAGAACTAAATTTTACATACCATCAATAAAATCATAATAGATATAATATTAACATGATCTCTAAATATTCTCTGTAAGGCATTTTTAGAATATCAAATAATATATATTTTGCAAGAAAAATCATCTATAGAAATGCTTCAGGAATTTTGGATCATTTGAAGATTTTTATGCAAACTTCATTATTTAGTGAGCTATATACATAGGTTATATATAATAGTATCTAATAGACATATAATTTTTCTTTCACAGGCTACCAAAGTAATAATATATACAAAATTATTGTATCCACCACAAAATCATATATTATATCATAATCATAATCATATTAGACTTTGTGAAAATATTTATTTTTCATATAAATACATAAACATTCATATTTCTCAAAATTCTATCATCATATCTCCAATGTTTGAATTGTATGACTTTAACTATTATAATATAATCATATTTTCATCGCGTCTATTCAATTTTCTACTTTTCCTTTAGGCCAATCATCTTGATGTCTACTTCTTATGATATACTCCCTCTGGTCTTAATTATAAGAACTAGTTGACTTTTTTGGAGAGATTAAAGAAACTAATTAAATTACTTTAGAGTATTTTTATTTTTATTTTTTTCTTTAAAATAATTAGTTTAACTAATAAATTAATATATAGTTTAAAAATACATAACAAATGAAATGATTAAATAACTTATTTAGCTTCCTTAATCTCTCCAAAGAAAGTCAACTAGTTCTTATAATTAGGACCAGATGTAATATCTTTATATAATATCATCATTTGATCACGTGATATCTTTTTTAAAATTGTTATCGACAATTTTATCTTTTTGATTCCATTTTTTCAATTGTGACATAGCTTAACAAGATCTATATTACTTCTCAGGTACCTGAATATCTCTTGAGGTTTTTGCAATTAGTTATGTCTCGGTACTCTTTTGGAGTACTTGTCTCCTTAATATGATCATCTTAATTATATGCTTTACTTTATTCATAATATTTATATTTGGAATCAAATAGTTTCTCATATTTCGGACATATCTCACTTTTATTCATACTTATTGGAGCATTTTTTATTAGAATATGAGATTTAGTAAGTCTCATTTACGAGTAATTCTATCTGGCAAATACTTCATAATTGCATAGTATGATGAACTTCTGGTTTCCTACTTTTATATTTGATTATATATATTTAATAGTAATAATGCATTCTATATATTATCTTTTCTAGTTATTCAATTTCTCCCCCTCATTAGGAAAACAATACCAAGTGAGATTAACTAATCATGCAATATAATTTATTTCTTTTCATTAATTCCGGTCATATAATAGTACCTCTTGGAGGACTAATAACAACTTCCTCAATAATTGATCTCGATCGAACAAGTCATAGCCCAAGGGCCCATCTCATCACACAAATCAACACATTAAATACACTCAGATCAATCATCTTTAAATTATAATATACTCCCTCCGGTCTTAATTCTAGGACATATTTAATTAATTTTGGAGAGATTAAAGAGAGGAGTTAAATTAGTTAATTGTACTCATTTTCCTAAAATGTCCTTATATAACTTTAAAATGATATAAGTAAAAGTGAATTAACAATCTCCTACCACATATTTCTTCGACCTAAACTTTTTCTTTATGTATACACACACACATATCTACACACACATATATATACATACAAGCGTGTGCGTGTGCGTGCGCACAGATATATATATAGACACACCCATATAAACTGACACACACACACACGCATATGCGTGTTTATATATGTACACACACTATATATTGACACACATACAAATATATACGGGGGCGGACCTAGAATTTTACAGAAGAGGGCACAATTGATGGGGATATTCGGGGGCTCGAGGGCAATTCCCTCGAATTTTTTGTTTAAAGGAAAGTTTTAAATGCATTAAAAAATAAAAGAATATAAACAAGAAAAAAAATATAGATGATGTAATAAAAGATGCAATTATTTTACAAACCTGTCATTTAGAAAAGCAAAGCTAAGTACTGTTAGAAATAAATGTAGCTACATAAATTACAATGAAGGGTGAGCACTCAATAAGTTCAAGTATATATATTTTAATTAAAAAAAAATATTACAATAAAAATAATTATAATGTCATCCTTCTAGGCCTTATTTTTTGAAATTTCATCATAATTGCCTTATTATTAATGCTATCAAATATATCTTTTTTTCAATATAATGTACTAAACATTCATTCAACCATTCATCCTCCATCCCATTATAAAGTACAGCATTGATATATTAAGAGTGAACACTTAATTTAAGGACGGATAATCATTCAAACATGTATAAATTTTTTTAAAAAAAAAGGAAAAAAGAAAAAAGAAAAAAGCATCCCAATTCAAGGGGGGCACCCCCCAACTCATAACCTGGGTCCGCCCGTGAATATATATGTATAAACACACACACTTATATATACACAAATACACACACAGATATGTGTGTGTGTCTATATATATGTATTGACAAATTAACAATAGTTAATTGATAAATAAATTAAAATCTAACAATTTAAAAGTTTCACTGACTAGAAGAGTTTACTCACCCACATAATATAAACACAAAAAGTCAAACACACTTGAGAGAATAAAATAGGGGTATTTTAGAAAGAAATTGACAAAAATTAGAATGTTGTCCTCTAATTAGGACGAAAACTAATTTCTAAATGTTATCCTATAATTAGGATCGGAGAGAATAGATTATAATGCAATGTGCTTAATAAATATTCATTCCTCATCAAGTGTGATGAATGGATGGATGGGAAAATTTTCATATTATATTAATAATGTAATATTATAGGACACATTATTTGGTGTTTCACTTTCACGTATATGGATGCTATTATTTGAAAGGGAGGAGTCGGGAGATTTCACTTTCCTATTGTGTGTTTTTGTGTGCAATTCACATTCTATTCTATGCTTCTTTTTTGTGTGTTTTTTATGTGCTTATCCTTCTAAATTTATGGTGGAGATATTTTTTATTTTATTTTTATGTATTTTTTATTTCGTTTAAATAGAAAATATTTTTTGCATGTAGTATCTTAATTAATTAATTTTTAATCCTGTATTTTAAAATATTTTTCTTATGATAAAATTAATTAATTTGAGATATTGAATGAAAAAATATTTCCAAGTGTAGGATAGAATTTAATCTAAATAAAAAAATACATAAGAAATTAAAAAAAAATACGAAAATGTCTCCACCGCAAATTTAAAGAAATGAGAACGTGAGTAACATATGAACTCGTTCTAATGAATGTCATCTTTAAAAAAGGTTGGGGACTTCCAGCGAGGAAAAAAAAAAAAAAGAAAAGGTTGGGGACAAAAAGTGCGAACGTACTAATGATTGGAACCTCCACCGCATAAAGCATACCAACTGACAAAGTTGAAAAGTCGGGGTAGGGGAGCGCATAATAATTATATATATATATATGGATTTGGCTTTGGTGCTTTGCACCCTTCGGTCCGCTGCATCCGCTGCAGCGCCTTCCACACTTTGGTGCTTTAAAAAAAAAAAAAAAAAAATCAGGCACACACTCTTGTCTTTTTTTTAAGGTTTTTTTTTAAAAAAAAATCTTAAAAAATTCAGACAGTTTAGGAAGTAAAAAGATAATTTCGAATACTGAGTGGTACTAAAAAAAACTTTCATAATCTTCAAAAAATTATTTTAACATCTTCAAAAAAATATATCAGGGTACAAACAGGTACTTAAAGGATACTTCAGAATACTAACTGGTACTTAAAAAATTATTTTAAAATCTTTAAAAAAAATCCTAAAGCATATTTTTAGTAACAGTCAGTATCTGAATTATTTTTTTAAAATCCTAAAATAATTTTTTTAAGTACCAGTTAGTATTGTGAAGTAGCCTTTAAGTACCCGTCTGTACTATGAAGTAGCCTTTAAGTACCCGTCTGTACCTGATATATTTTTTTGAAGATCCTAAAATAATTTTTTCAAAATTATAAAGGATTTTTTCAGTACTACTCAGTATTTTAAATTGTCTTTTTACTACCTAAGGTGCCTGAATTGTTTTAGATTTATTTTTTTATTAAAAAAAAGCTTAAAAAAAGAGCAGAGTGTGTGCCTGATTTTTTTATTTTTCTTTTAAAAGACCAAAGTGTGTGGAAAGCGCTGCAGCGGACGCAGCGGACCAAAAGGTGCAAAGCACCAAAGCCAAATCCTATATATATATATTATGGTTTATTCAAGATTGGAACCTACACTGCTTAAAGCATACCATTTTGCTTCTATTTATAATTTTTTTTTATCAAATCACACATAACAATGAGAGGTAGTTAGCTTAATAATTATGAGATGTATTTTAAACTTTATTCTTATTTATGATTGGGTACTTTTAATTTTGAGAAAATTATAATAAAGGATCTAAGAAAAATAATATTTATTAAGAATGACCATAAAAAGTGGTAATTATTTTAAAGAACCAAAAATTAAAACATTAAAATAGAAAGACTAAATTGCGCTTAATCAGATTTTCTATATTATCTCTAATGAAATCAGAATCTAATTGATTTTTTTTTATACGTAGAATCTGATTGATTGAAAATAATAAATGGAAAGTTTCAGTATGGGTCTTCGTATGCAACTGATCAATATTATTTTTCTTAGGTCCTTTATTATAATTTTCTCTTTAATTTTTTCTTCTCTATCTATTTTCTTTGGTACAATTAATATGGGCAAATTTATCACAATTTCATTTATTTAATCAAAGAAGACTTATAAATAGGATCAATTTTTTTTTTTGTAAAAAGGAACTTATAAATAGGATTAGAGTGATACCCACTTTTTTTTCCCTCAAAACATCACGCATACCAACTGACAAATTAAAGTTGAAGTGTCGGGCTAGGGGAGCGCATAATAATGATTTGTTTTTTTTGGGTAAATGAGAGGCTTTCGCCATATATTAGTCACAAACCAGATAGAGGTGCAGGACCCAAGCACTCAGCCAGATACACAGCCCGTAATTTTTCTGGGCAATAATGAAATATTGATAGCAGCCCCTTAAGATTGTACCCTCCACTGCATGAAACTTACATGCTCACAAATGCTAGCCAACACATTAATCCCTTCAATAATTTCACATTTTTCCCCCAAAGTCATTTACTGTGATTAAATTTTGTTTTTTAATCCACTTATACAAAACAAAATTCTATCAAACTAAAAGGCGTTGGTTAAAAACTTGGGAAAATATCACTTGGGTTCTAAGAAATATAAAAATATATAAAAAAAAGTCTTCACCCAAATTACATATTAAAAAAGTCTCTAAAGACTTTTTTGATATTAGTTGTATTGACAACAGAAAATACTATATTGACAACAAAATTTAAAAATCTGGTCATTCACAACAAAAAAAACTATATTCATAATAGGAAGTGTTATATTTATAACAAAATTTAAAAATCTGTATTTTGTTTCAAGCTCAAGTCCCTAAGCATATAAAGGCCATTTACAACAGAAGAAGTTAGATTCACAATAGGAAGTACTATATTCATAACAAAATTTAAAAATATGACCATTCACAACAGAAAAAAAGTTATCTTTACAACAAGAAGTGCTATTTTCACAACAAAATTTAAACACATAGATTTTGTTTTAATACAACTAATATTGATATGTGATTTTAGATTAGGATTTTTTTGATATTTTTTATGCTCTTTGAGACCTGAGTGATATTTTCCTTAAAAACTTATAGGCTTCATTTTAAAAAAAAAAACTTTAAAGCAAAAAAATAGGAACTAAAAGCAACTAGAAGCTTCTAGACCGAAGAGTAAATAACTAAAACATTGGATTATGTAGTTTAAGAAACTTATTAAAATTAGTTAAAAATTATAAATATGTAAAAAAATGTGTTTTTTCAATATGCCTTTATTTGTAAGAGGGTAAATGAGAGCAAGAAATAATGACAAATAATATGTAAGAAACTTCATGATAAAAAGATAATGAGAAGACAATGAGAGAGTACATTAATTAGGAGAAAATATGGTAAAAATGTATTTAATATTCAAAATAACCCCAAATTAGTTTTTTAAAAAAAAAGAAAAAGAAAAATGATTTGATCAATTCAAGGATTTTGATCTCATAAGAAAAGGATCAAAGATAGTATTGACAATCCCTCATCACTATATAGGGTTTCTGAACATTGTCCGTATAAAAAACAAAACTACTCAATCAACTTAAATAACATTGGCTTTTGAAAAAAAACAAGGAACTAAATGGAAAAGCAACAAGATATTTTTAAAAGAACATGAAGTAATCATTATTATTTCACTACTATAAAACAGGGGTACGACGTCCTATTTTTTGTACATTTAACGTCCTTTTTCCACGAGATGTATATGTGGGAGGCGCCATATGGAAAACTTACGGCATCCTATTTCATAATTAGACGCCTTAAAGTCTAATAAATAGAATTAGACTCCTTAAGACATGACTTAAGGAGTCTAATTACATTACTTAGATTCCTTAAGTAATGACAATTACCCTCTCAGATCTCACTTAAGGAGTTCAATAAATAGAATTAGACTCCTTAAGTCATGACTTAAAGAGTCTAATTACATTACTTAACTCCTTAAGTCATCACAATTACCCTCTTAGCACTTAAGGAGTCTAATTTTATAAGTTAGATGCCTTAAGTCAACCTAAGGCGTCTAATTCAAATAATTAGACTCCTTAAGTGTTGACTTAAGGCGTCTAATTATGAAAATTAGACTCTTTAAGTGTTCTTTTTTTTCTTAGAAAAATAATTGCTTCGTATATTCACTATCTTACAATTTCTTACAAAAAACATTCTTACATATCAGCAGGAAACAATCACCAGAATGTGATAAAATAAAATAACACCTAGTTATGTGCTAAAAGGTTAGCTCAGCTAACCTTATATAGAAACTAAATACATGCACCTTTATATAACAAATATCCCAAGATACATAGTTCATGATGAGTTGGACATAGAGGTAGCAAAGTAGTAACAACAAACTTGGCTAACTTCAAATCATCTTAACCAATTAGCTCTAACTAATTCAAGTGGTAACTACTACTACTTCTATGTACAACAATCACCACAAAGTGTCAAAATGTTGTTTAGCTACATGCTACTAATCAAGCAATATAAGGACTAACTTCATTCATCTATGTGTTGCAGAAGATGTCTAGCCAACAGGTTTCGAACCAAATCGATTTCTTCCTTTAAGTAGGCATCCTTAGTACTAAAAATCTGTAAAATAGAAAACAATGTATAAGTTAAATCAATCAAGTAAATGAATTAATTACATAACTAAAGTACAACTTCAAAAAATATTATTATTTGAGATGAAGGAGAAAGTACCTCCTCAAAATCTGAAGTACATCCGCTTTGAATGGTGGAGTACAGGTAGAGCATAACGTAATATCCACACTCCCAACCCCCTGGTTGTCTAGAGCATTATAAATCAAAAGCAAATGGTTACTTGAATTCCTTTTTAATGAATATAGGCATGTCGAATTCCACTGTCAACGAAATAACTTGAATAGAAACAAACTACTAACTATCGGATAAACCTACGCCGGTTCTCCACTTGGACCCGCTTTAATCCCAGAAATCAATCTATATGCCTTTAGTGCACTGTCATTAAAATGAAAATGAACAAATATTATAACAATTCATTTAATTCAAGAATATCAATGATTGTGCAAAAGGTTTACGTACTTGCTAAACATGGTTTTTATTTCTTTGTGCGGCCTCCAACCCATGGAATCAAACCAATAGACGGTGTTAATTGGTGGACAAACAACACACAAAGTATAATGATAACTAAAACAACATATACAGAATAAGATGAAGTTAAGATAACAAGGCAATTTATTCTTAAACATTTTAAATAGACAAAACTAAAATATGTACCCTTAATGAATCGGTGCTATATAACAAGGCAATTTCGACTCTGTCAATGTAGAACCCACATAAAATGTCCTTAATTCCAAGGTACTGTGGCTCCTTGATGTGTTCAATGGACATAACAATCGATATGAGTCATTTCTTCCAATTTGCACACATAGGTTGTGGAAGAAACTATGATGGAATTAAAAAGATAAATGAATTGTTGAATATATAAAATGAAAAAATCACATGATTAATTGAAAGGCGAAAGATTTACTTACAAGACTCCAAGTTTAAGCCAACATACATCTAGCTCCTCTAAATGAATAAACTGCAACAGATCTGTATTGTCAATTGTAAAAGGAGATGATGGCACTCTTGAGCCAAGAATTCCCTCAGGCATCTGCATGCTAACTTCTTTAATGTCATTGTACACATGTTGCGATCGTGCCAAGAAAGGAAATTGTGTCGCATGGTGTTCATCCTAGTAAAACATAAAATACAGATTATGAGTAGGTTGACAAGAAAATGTAGCAATCAGATGTATAGTGTTAGTTCTCAATATGTTTTGATGATGATTAAACAATTGGAAAGTCCTGAAAACCAAAAAGATAAGGTTCATGATGCAATAAAATCAGTTTTCCTTGCTGTCAGAGGAAAACTCGAGTTTTGGGATCCAAAACTCGAGTTTTGGTCTATGGCAAAACTGCTCAAAGCCATCACCGCCAGTTTTCGTAATCACTGCCAGTTTTGAACTTGTGAAAAGTTCAAAACTCGAGTTTTGGGATCCAAAACTCGAGTTTTGGCCTGGCAGAGAGGTTTCAAAGTTTCCTAAGTTTTTCAAGTTTCGAAACCTCCAGTTTTCCATGATCACCGCCAGTTTTGAACTTGCTATGTTTTTCATGAAAGTTCAAAACTCGAGTTTTGAGAACCAAAACTCGAGTTTTGGAGAGACAGAGAGCAACTGAGTTTTCTCCAGTTCATCACCGCCAGTTTTAATTCATCACCGCCAGTTTTCAACTGTACATGTATTATCAAAGTTTTCATAAAATATGAAAACTCGAGTTTTGAATACCAAAACTCGAGTTTTGCCAAGGCAGAGAGCATTCAATCTTTTCAAAATTGAAAACCGCCAGTTATGAACTTTGCACAGTTCATAACTCGAGTTTTGACGATCAAAACTCGAGTTTTGGCCCTTTTGACAGAAAACGCTGTTTTGGTAAAAATTGCCAAATCTGACTTGATCTTCAATTATTTGAGATACCCATTGATTGTTTACGTTACATAAACTATTTATGTCTATATCTGAGCTGTTCTAATGTGTTTATTCCTGAGATTACAGAAGATTCTTGAATTTGGATGAAATTCAAATTAAGAGCCACTTTAGGAAACTTGCTGAAATCATGGAGAAACGTTATACAGAATCTCTAGCCGTTATACAAGATCATTTGTCCGTTATGAAACATCTTCAACGGGTGAATTCATTAAAAGGAAACAAGAATCTAGCATTCAGATCAGCAACAGCTATATTTCAAATAGGAAACAAATTCAGCAGCTTAATCCATGTTATAACTCCAGCAACAGCTATAATTTTGAATTGGAAGAAGGCACAACGGATCTATCACGTTCAAAAGTCTCAAACCAGTATAAAAAGCTGAAGAATTCAACCTGGATATACACAGAACTGAGCTACAACAATTCTACTCGAAAATATCAGTCAAGAACTGTTCTTTTCATCTGTTTACATTGTGCTTCAGTGATCATCATTATTCACTCTTAAAAAAAGAGTTTCTTCTCTGTAATTTCTTTTCTGTAAGGATCTCAAAGTTGTGGGACTTTGAGATTGGGTTATTCGATTACAACTTGTAAGGGGGAGTGTGTTCAAAGTTTGTGAAACATCCTTCGTTTGCAGAGTCTGTAATCGTCAAGAGAGTTAGTGAAAATCCCAGAGTGACTGGGGACTGGACGTAGGTCATCAGATTGGACCGAACCAGGATAATTTCTTTGTGTCCTGCTCCTCTTCTCTTCAAACTCTTTTCAATTCTGTTTCATCGTGTTTTTGCCAAAAACAAAGTATACTCGAAAAGATTTTTAAAATCCCCAATTCACCCCCCCTCTTGGTGATTTAGCTGCACTTTCATTTGGTATTAGAGCTAGGCTTCTCAAAGGAGCTTAACATCTCGAGAAGAATCACAATGGAAGGAATTTTGCCCGATGGAGCCTCTATCAATCGTCCACCAGGTTTTAATGGTGAGCATTATTCTTTCTGGAAAGCTAAATTCAAAGTTTTTGTTTTGGCTACAGAATATGGCTTGTGGAGAGTTTTTGAAAAAGGAGACTATGCTCCAACAAATGAGAGAGAAGGAATTAGGATTCCAAAACCTGAAGAAAACTATGATGATAATGACAGAAGAAACATCACTCTCAATAGCAAAGCCATACTCATGCTACAGAGTGCCTTGAGCCAACAAGAATACTTCCGCGTATGCACTCTAAGCTCAGCAAAAGCCATGTGGGATGCTTTGGAAATAGCACATGAAGGGACAATTGGAGTCAAGTAGAATAGAATCAACACCCTTATGACAGAATATTATCTCCTTCGCATGAAACAAGGAGAAACCATTGGTGAGTTCCAGTTAAGATTTACTCATTTGATTAACCAACTTGCCTCCTTAGGAAAAGTGTATGAACAATCTGTTCAAGTGAGGAAGATCCTAAATGTCCTCAACAAAGAATGGGAGGCAAAAGTCACTGCCATTGAAGAAGCACGTGGAGAATCAATGACATCTGTAGCAGCCCTCTTCGGAAGTCTTTCTGAATATGAAGCTAAACTAAAATTCAAGAAAGGTCTTGAAGAAGTGCATGGGAAGAGTAAGAGCATAGCTCTCAAAACCTCTAAAGAACCTAAATCTGATAACGAAGAAGATGAGGATGATGATGAAGAAATAAGCCTGATGGTCAGAAAATTCAAGAAATTCTTCAAAAGGGATCAGGCCAACAGAAAGTTTTTCAAGGGTAGTTCAAACACAGAGACAAAGAAATCCATCACATGCTACGAATGTGGACAACCCGGTCACTTCAAATCTGATTGCCCACAGCTCAAGAATAAAGAAAAGAAATCAAACAAATTCAAGAGAAGAGCCTATGTCTCAGGCATATGGGGAGATAGCTCATCTGATGAAGATGAAGCTAAAGAAGAAGAAAGAACCAACATCTGTCTTGTAGCTCAAGAAGAATCTGATAATGAAGAGGTAAATGTTTCTGACTCATCTTATGATGAATTATCCTCTGGGTACAATCTGCTCTTTATTGAATTTAGAAAAATAGCCAAAGAACTTTCATCTGCAAAGAAGAAAATCAAACTTCTAGAAAAACAAGTTCAAGATACTTCTTCTACTTCTGAAAATATTTCCAAAAAGAATTTTGAGAAAAATCCAGAAAAGAATTGTGAAAATTGCTGTATTTTAGAAAAGAAAAATTTACTTCTTACTAAAACTCTTGAAAAATTCACCAACAGAAGCGAAATGCTGAATGTTATTTTAAAACAGCAAAGATTCACAAATGATAAATCAGGAATTGGTTATCAACCTGATTTTGATAAACAAAAAGGAAAGAAGAAGTTTGGACAAAAATCATATATAAGTTATTTTCGAAAATCAGTTCATTCATCTAATCCTTTTGCTCACTGCAACTATTGCAATCGAAAAGGTCATACCACTTCATCCTGTTTTCATAGAAGAGAAGGTAAAAGCAAACCTATAGGTAATTATCAATGGGTGCCAAAAGGATCCTATAAGGTTCCTAAGATACAAACTAACCCAAAAGGACCCAAGAAAAAGTGGGTACCTAAGACTTGATATCTTATGTTTTGCAGATTTGTCTTAGAGCATCAAAAACCAATAAATGGTTCATTGATAGTGGATGCTCAAGACACATGACAGGGGATCAATCAAAGTTTGCAACAATCAAATCTAAAGATGGAGGCAAAGTAACATTTGGTGGAAATCAAACAGGCAAGATTGCTGGAATTGGAGATATTGGAAACACCAATGGACCAAAGATTAAAGATGTATATCTTGTTGAAGGATTATGCCATAATCTCCTTAGCGTAAGTCAAAGCACAGATAAAGGTAACTTAGTTATCTTTAATTCAGAAGAATGTTTGATTGTTAGCAAAGATATGCTACCCCTAGAAGATATTAAGTCTAAAGCATTGTTTAGAGCACCTAGAGAAGGTAATTGCTATACACTTAATCTTTCAAACAATGATGAAGTTTCTGAAAAATGTTTTGTAAGTAATACAGATGAAACTTGGTTTTGGCACAAAAAATTGGCACATGTTAACATGTCCCAACTTAACAAACTAGTCAAGAAAGACCTAGTTATTGGCATTCCTAAACTTGTTTTCAAAAATGACATGATTTGTGACTCTTGTCAAAAGGGAAAACAGACCAAGTCTTCGTTCAAAGCTAAAAATGAAATTTCAACTCACAAAGCTCTTCAATTACTTCACATGGATTTGGTAGGTCCTGCTAGAGTTAGAAGTCTAGGTGGCAATTTGTATACTCTAGTAATAGTTGATGATTATTCCAGATTCACATGGACCATATTTTTATGTTCTAAAGATGAAACATTTGATCAATTTGTTGCCTTTGCCAAAAAGGTCCAGAACGAGAAAGGTCTTTCTATTACAGGAATTAGAACTGATCATGGAGGTGAATTTGATAATCAAGCTTTTGCTGAATTCTGTGAAAGTATGGGAATTGATCACAACTTTTCAGCTCCAAGGACTCCTCAACAAAATAGAGTATCTGAAAGAAAGAACAGAGTCCTTACTGAGATGGCAAGAGCAATATTAAATGAAAATAACACATCTCAAGTATTCTGGGCAGATGCAATGTCTACGGCATGCTACATCTCAAACAGAGCATATGTACGAAAGAAATTGAACAAAACTCCCTATGAGCTGTACAAAGGAAGGAAGCCAAACTTGACACATCTACATGTGTTTGGATGTAAGTGCTTCATCCACAACAATGGTAAGGATAACTTGGGTAAGTTTGATGCTAAATCAGATGAAGGTATTTTTCTGGGATACTCTAATAGAAGTAAAGCATATAGAGTATTTAACACTCGAACACGTTGTGTAGAAGAATCTGTACATGTAGTATTTTGTAACTCTTCTTCTAACAAGTACTTGGATAATGATGAAGAAGAACCAATTTCGAAAAATCAACTTCATATAAAAACTTCTTCTGTTTCAAATGAACTAGATGTTTTTGAAACTGATCCTCAAAACCATTTTGAAAATCCTGAACCATCTCAGCCTAAAGCTTGGAAATACAATAGGAATCATCCTTTAGATCAAGTAATAGGTGATGTCAATCAAGGAGTAAGAACCAGAAAAAGCACTTTGAATGAAGTAACATTTTCTGCATTCATATCTCACATTGAACCCTCTAAAATTGATGAAGCCCTCTCAGACAATGATTGGGTGATAGCAATGCAAGAGGAGTTACATCAATTTGACAGAAATCAAGTTTGGGATTTGGTACCTAGGCCTAAAGACCATCCGGTCATTGGCACTAAATGGGTATTCAAAAACAAACGAGATGAATCTGCAATCATTGTCCGCAACAAGGCAAGATTGGTTGCCAAAGGCTATAATCAAGAAGAAGGAATTGATTATAAAGAAACTTATGCTCCAGTGGCAAGATTGGAAGCCATAAGAGTTCTTCTAGCCTTTGCTTGTGTTAAAAAAATAAAGCTTTTTCAAATGGATGTAAAAAGTGCATTTTTAAATGGTTTTATACAAGAGGAAGTTTATGTTGAACAACCTCCAGGATTTCAAAATGAAAAATTTCCAGATCATGTTTATCATCTCAAGAAAGCATTGTATGGTCTTAAGCAAGCTCCTAGAGCTTGGTATGAACTTTTAAGCAAATTTCTTCTTGATCAAGGTTTTGTTAGAGGAAAAGCTGACACAACTCTTTTCATTAGAACTAATAAGTTAAATGAAATTTTAGTTGTTCAGATATATGTGGATGATATAATATTTGGTGCTTCTAATGATGGTTTATGTGAAGATTTTGCAAAGAAAATGCAGGGAGAATTTGAAATGTCTATGATGGGAGAACTTAATTACTTTCTTGGTTTACAAATTAAGCAAAAGAAGGATGGGATCTTCATATCACAAACCAAGTATCTAAATGATCTCTTAAAGAAATTTGGAATGGATCAATGTAATGGTGCTGACACTCCTATGAGTACAACTACTTCACTGGATGCTGATGAAGAGGGCAAGGATTTCAACATTACAAAATATAGAGGAATGATTGGATCATTGCTCTACCTAACAGCAAGCCACCCGGACATCCAATTCAGTGTTGGAATGTGTGCAAGGTTTCAATCAGCCCCAAAAGAGTCACATGCTGAACATGTGAAAAGAATTTTTAGATACCTTGCTGACACTAAGACTCTAGGATTGTGGTTTCCCAAAGGTCAACCTGAACATTTGTTAGCATATTCAGATTCAGATCATGCTGGATACAAAACCGATAGGAAAAGCACAAGTGGACAATGTGAATTCTTTGGTGGGTCACTTGTGTCATGGTTTAGCAAGAAACAAACAACGGTAGCTGTATCATCTACTGAAGCTGAATATGTAGCTGCTTCAAGTTGTTGTGCACAAGTTTTGTGGCTGAAACAACAACTCTCAGATTTGGGAATCAACCTCAAAGAAGTTCCAATATTGTGTGACAATACAAGCACAATAAGCTTGGCGAAAAATCCAGTTCAACATACTAGGACCAAGCACATTGATGTGAGGCATCATTTCATAAGAGATTATGTTCAGAAAAAGGAAGTCAAAGTCATGTTTATCCCGACTGATCTCCAATTGGCAGATATCTTCACAAAACCACTAGCTAAAGAACAATTTAATTTCATAAGAAGAGAATTGGGAATGGTAAATCCCAATGAGCTGTAAGTATCTCTCACATAATTCAATGTTAGTTATGGTTTTGATGATTATAAGTTACTAACTTAAGCATCGGAGTATCTAGTTTTCTCTTTTGCAGGATGTTTTAAAATTAGTCTTTACTGTCAAAAGATGAAAACTCGAGTTTTGGAGACCAAAACTCGAGTTTTGGTGGTTCTATAACAAGGATAAAGAAACCTGCAAAGATGAAAACTCGAGTTTTGGTGAAAACTCGAGTTTTTTGAAGTTTCAGTATCGAGGTCAGAGAATAAGCAAGAAATTTTCACACTGGCTGAAAACTTGAGTTTTGGAGTGCAAAACTCAAGTTTTGGACTCGGAATGTCAACGGTTCACGGTACACCATTGACAACCAGGTAAGTCACTAACATTCATCAAAACTCGAGTTTTGGTGATGAAAACTCGAGTTTTGTACTGTGTATATATATATATCTGTGTGTGTTCTTCGAAACCATCCCCAAAACTCCGGTTATGCCCTAAAGTTCTGCTATCTTCTCTCACTCTGTTCTTCACGAATCCACCCAGAAACTCTCGAAAATCACTCATATTTCACCAAATGGCCTCTCAATCGTCTAAACCCACTCAATCTGAGTCTCATTCTCAATCATCTCCTCCTCCTCAGAGACCACCGCGAACGAAAATGGTACCCAATAGACTCCACGATGGCATTGATCATGCAATCCCTGGCGTAAGTAGTGAAATTCCTCAGTCTAGCAAGAAGGACACTCCAGCAACTCCCACTCGGTCCAGAAGTGTGTCATTTCAAGAGCCTATTGCTACATCACTACGAAAAAGAAAGGAACCAGAGGTTGCAGCAACGGCTAAGAGCAAGAAGAAGGCCAGAATGAAGAGAGCTTCGAATTATGAAACAAAAACAACAAAGAAGAAGAAATCTTCCACCTCAGTTCCTCAAACAACTTCCAGAGCAGAAACAACTCAACAACCTGGAGCATCCTCATCTCAGTCTTCACCAATCATGGAAAATGCCATTGAAGACATTTATCGTATACAGTCTCCTCCTCTATCCTTTGATTTTTCTACTGTGATTTTAAAAGACCAAGACAACATTTTTAAAGAAAAGTTTGCTTCTAGGGAATTCTGTTCAGTAGTTGCCTTGGACTTAGAGGAATTTGAAAAAGAAAACAATCTGAATCTGCGACCTTGGCTCAATTTCTATGAGAACTTTGTCTCAATTGCTTGTCCATACTCCCCTACTCTTGTCCTGCAATTTTATTCAAATATGGTTTATGATAATGTATTGGGTCCAGAAGGCGAATTAATAGAGGAGAGGATAACTACGAAAGTTAGACATACTAAGTTCACCCTCTCAGCCTCTATTTTGAATACAATTCTGAAATTAAACCAATTTCCTGTACACAAATCTGAGTATGGTAATAGGGCAATATGGTCTGTTCTCATGCCACATAAGTCTTTCTCTGAAGACCAATCACAGACCCTCACTCTCAGTCCTAGTTCCATGCCTCCTAGGAACAGGGTCTTATGGTATATTTTTTCAAGAAATTTCATCCAGAAGGGTGGCAACTTCACCCATTTTGGCCAGAGAGACTATCCTTTATTCACTTCCTTTGTAAACAAGACCCCTTTCAACCTCGGTCACCACATCCTGAAAGAGATGATCAAGTTCAAATTCCCTACTAGAAAGCTATCTCACATGCCATTTCCATCTCTGATATCTGTCATTCTGTTTTACTTCAAAATATGGCATGTTGGGACAGTTGATGCTTTAAAATTTCCTCCCTACTTTGGCAAGGGACAGTTGAATTTGATGAATTTGACCTTTGAGGGTGCAGGCTCAGGCCAATCTAAAGCACCTACTAGGTCTAAGGCTCCAGCTAGATCCAAAGCTTCTCAGTCTCACTCTCAAAACCAAGAAGTCCAATCTGCACCGCCTCCACCTTTCACAGAATTTGAAGCTCGGGTAAAGGAGATCATTGATACAGCAGTTAGAGACATGGGTATGCAAATTGGTTATGAAATTGGGAAATTAAGAGGAGAATATGTCAAGGAAACAAGGCAATTGGTTGATGTCCAAGATGACATGAAGCAGGATTTGGTAGGTATGAAGAATGAGTTGGAAGAGCTTACTAATCAGAACGCCAAGCTTGCAGACTTGGTGAACAACCATGACATTTTACTTACCTCAATGAGTATATCTAATTCAAGTCTGCATGACAAGGTTGATCTGTTGTTGAAACATTTCAACATCAGTCTTTCTTCAAACTTTGGGACTGGCTCTGTACCTGAAGCTTCTACTCCTCCTATGCCCTCAGCCTCCACACCACTTGCACATTCTCCTGATCCAGAGCTCCCTGATCCACATGTTTCAGAACTCCATGACCCTCTAGCCACACCAGTTGCAGAGCCTATTGATCCTAACCCTCTAGCAATTGTACCCTATATTCCTCCTATCTTTGTTCTTGACCCAGATTTTGAAGATGACAAAGGGGGAGAAGATCAGAGCTAAAGGAAGAATTTGAAATCTTTTGATTTTGATTGTTGTTTTGATCTCTGTTTTGTAGTGTTTTCATTGCCTTGTATTGACATTAAAAATGATGAATTTGCTTGAGTTGCTTAAGTTATTTGCTCTGATAATGTCTACTTCTGTTAATTACTTCTGCCATATAATTTTTGAAATATCCTTGATGTCTATCAAGTCTTTAATACATATCAGTTTAAAAGCCAAATGAATTTCAAGTGTTCAAAATCCAAATTTTCTCAAATTCTTAAAAGAATGGTTTTCAAGTGTTGTCATCATCAAAAAGGGGGAGAATGTTAGTTCTCAATATGTTTTGATGATGATTAAACAATTGGAAAGTCCTGAAAACCAAAAAGATAAGGTTCATGATGCAATAAAATCAGTTTTCCTTGCTGTCAGAGGAAAACTTGAGTTTTGGGATCCAAAACTCGAGTTTTGGTTTATGGCAAAACTGCTCAAAGCCATCACCGCCAGTTTTCGTAATCACTGCCAGTTTTGAACTTGTGAAAAGTTCAAAACTCGAGTTTTGGGATCCAAAACTCGAGTTTTGGCCTGGCAGAGAGGTTTCAAAGTTTCCTAAGTTTTTCAAGTTTCGAAACCTCCAGTTTTCCATGATCACCGCCAGTTTTGAACTTGCTATGTTTTTCATGAAAGTTCAAAACTCGAGTTTTGAGAACCAAAACTCGAGTTTTGGAGAGACAGAGAGCAACTGAGTTTTCTCCAGTTCATCACCGCCAGTTTTAATTCATCACCGCCAGTTTTCAACTGTACATGTATTATCAAAGTTTTCATAAAATATGAAAACTCGAGTTTTGAATACCAAAACTCGAGTTTTGCCAAGGCAGAGAGCATTCAATCTTTTCAAAATTGAAAACCGCCAGTTATGAACTTTGCACAGTTCATAACTCGAGTTTTGACGATCAAAACTCGAGTTTTGGCCCTTTTGACAGAAAACGCTGTTTTGGTAAAAATTGCCAAATCTGACTTGATCTTCAATTATTTGAGATACCCATTGATTGTTTACGTTACATAAACTATTTATGTCTATATCTGAGCTGTTCTAATGTGTTTATTCCTGAGATTACAGAAGATTCTTGAATTTGGATGAAATTCAAATTAAGAGCCACTTTAGGAAACTTGCTGAAATCATGGAGAAACGTTATACAGAATCTCTAGCCGTTATACAAGATCATTTGTCCGTTATGAAACATCTTCAACGGGTGAATTCATTAAAAGGAAACAAGAATCTAGCATTCAGATCAGCAACAGCTATATTTCAAATAGGAAACAAATTCAGCAGCTTAATCCATGTTATAACTCCAGCAACAGCTATAATTTTGAATTGGAAGAAGGCACAACGGATCTATCACGTTCAAAAGTCTCAAACCAGTATAAAAAGCTGAAGAATTCAACCTGGATATACACAGAACTGAGCTACAACAATTCTACTCGAAAATATCAGTCAAGAACTGTTCTTTTCATCTGTTTACATTGTGCTTCAGTGATCATCATTATTCACTCTTAAAAAAAAGAGTTTCTTCTCTGTAATTTCTTTTCTGTAAGGATCTCAAAGTTGTGGGACTTTGAGATTGGGTTATTCGATTACAACTTGTAAGGGGGAGTGTGTTCAAAGTTTGTGAAACATCCTTCGTTTGCAGAGTCTGTAATCGTCAAGAGAGTTAGTGAAAATCCCAGAGTGACTGGGGACTGGACGTAGGTCATCAGATTGGACCGAACCAGGATAATTTCTTTGTGTCCTGCTCCTCTTCTCTTCAAACTCTTTTCAATTCTGTTTCATCGTGTTTTTGCCAAAAACAAAGTATACTCGAAAAGATTTTTAAAATCTCCAATTCACCCCCCCTCTTGGTGATTTAGCTGCACTTTCATATAGTTCAAGTTTATGTAAATATACACAATTTAAGCAATTTCAAGTTTCACAACAAAAATCCCAAAGTCACAGTAAAATGATGCCATACACAAAAGATTTTCTCTCAAACACATAAGCACATCAATAATGATAGCAATAGTCTAAAATTCAAGTAATAGTTAGTATTTTCTACCATTGGAGTTGCCAAATTGTAGTCAATAAGTCTCTTCAGCCAAAGGATGAACAATGCTATCGTCTTGCCCAGTTTGGGAACCTTGTCATCAGGGATCGAGATGGCTATTTCTCCTTCCCCCTCTTGAACACTCGTCATAGTCACCCTACATTCATTTTTTGGGATTTGTTTATTATGGTGGGTGGTGAATTGTGAGTGAACAAGGGCATTGGCAACTTGACGAAGTTGTGGGACATCCATACATAGCTTGCAGGTTTGCCACCCTGTGGATGGAGAGAAGGTTCACATTGTAGTAACTATCTTTCGTGCTTGGGATGGACGGGGAATCTTGGGTTGTGCGTTCCTTCGACGATTGCATCATAGTTGCCACTTCACCACGCACCTTTTTCATGATATCTCCAAGGAATTCTGCTCGAAGTTTGGCTATAAGCTCTGGACTAGGCTCAGTATTTGAACAACAATGTGATTTGCGTCCAAAATATTTTCCAATACCAACTCCTCTTGGCTCCCCTCGAAGACAACCAGGGTTATCTAGCTTTCCAATCGATGTTGATAGGATGACCATCCCGTGACTCAGTGTGAATGAACCTTGGTTGCTCTGCTATTCAAGTGAATCCTGTATCATACAATTTAAATCCAATGAAAATTTAAAACTAGTAGTATGAAAAAAATTTTATCAGTATTTTAACTACTTACGATCTTTGCAGCAACCTCAGAAACAAATGGATTGATGTATTTATCATCCTTAAGCCTTGCAGCTTTCCATTTTTGGTAATGCGGAGGAGGATTTGGGGCTTGAACAATTATGCTAGGATCTTATTTGGCAGCTTCCTTCCTTTTCTCCAACTCTTCTGCCATCATCCTTCGTTCAAGCTTTTTATAACCAGCTCGAGACATGTAATGCTGGTACTTATTTGCTGCTTGCTTAACTTTATTTGCTTCACTTACTTCCTGTTAAACAAAAACAAAGAAAACTAAGTCAATGATGTCAAGTATATTGAAATAAAAGATAAGATAAGATTTGAAAGAAATTTTACAATAAATTGAGGCTCTTGTCGTGACGCCACAAACGACCTCCAGTCTTCTAGAGAAATGTATGTATATTTAACACATGGATCCTCGTTCCTCCTTGCCCCTTGAATATACTTTCAAGAGAGCTTGTTCTTGAAATCTTTCTAGCGAAGACGAACCGCCCCCATCAAGTGTTTCTTCAACGCCTTATTGTCTAGGACATCGTATGTTTGCAACAAGGTAAATAATAAGATAATTACATTTCAAACAATATGACTAAAGATACAAATGTAGATATATTCAAAGTTATATACCAAAAGTTGTTGCCAAATCAAGTCCTTCGTTTTTTGTGGAACCAATCTCCAGTCCAAGTACACAATGCAAACTTTGCTTCGAGCTAAATATCCAATATAGCTAATGAATTTGTCTTCCTCATCACCAATTGGATTCTTATTAGCATTGAAGTCCATATGCAGCCTCTCCCGTTGTTGTTCATGACGTGCAACCAAAGCTCCCATCTTTGTGCTACCTCTAACCCTTTTCACAACGGGTTCGGGTTCATTACTGTGTGACCTATCAGAGTTGTTCATATTCCTGTTAAGACAAATAAATATAAGATAGGTTATTAAATTGTAATTAAATGAATAAAATAAACAAACAGGTAAAATGAAAACAAAAATTACATAGTACTATTTCATAACTTAAGGTCTTATTTTATATGGTTTCCTATATTCCTTCACAATGATCATTTCTTACAACATATTCTTCATCATCTACCAATTCTACTTCAGTTGCTGTAGGTGGATTTGTTGTGAAAGGTGGTGTATCGTCAAGGTTTAAGGATTCTTCACTGTACTTCTGTTTTCTACTTTGGATTACAATGGACATCTTTTTATTTGCAGGGTCTGTGACATAAAACACTTGTTTTACCTGGCTTGCTAGAATGAATGGCTCATCTCTATGACCAACTCTATAAAGATCAACTGAGACAAATCCAAATTGTGGATCTACTAAAGCAGCATTATTGCTAACCCACTTACATTTCGTAAAGCAACTTTGAACTTATTGTAAGACATCTCCCATATTTCTTCAATAACGCCATAATAGACCATTGATGCTAATATGAGGTTTTTGTCTTTTGAACTCAAAAAGTGCATGGATTCAGCTTCAACCATCACCCCACTATTTTGCATAGAACTTCTGTCTTCTTGGTCTTTGGTGTAGAAAGAATACTTGTTTATCTCATAACCGCTCCAAGTGATGACTTGATAAGAAGGCCCCAAAGCTAACCACTTGATTGTATCAGACACCTCGGTCTCATGTGACCCTTTCTCCTCGAACCACTTTATGAATGTCTTGATTTGCTCATTCGCTATCTGCAGGTCATTCTTCCTTAGATTCATATTCTTCAAACTCTGTCTATGTTCATCTATGTATGGTCGAACTTTGTCCATATTATTCAAGATATATAAGTGTGCCTGCAACAACACTTCACGAGACATATTCTTCATTTTGAGTCCTTTAGTTCCCTTGCTTATCCTCTTGTCATGCTGAGATTGTACCATGGCCCTTGATAGATAATCTTTGCAAAAGTCCATAGCCTCCTCAATTACATATCTTTCAACAATTGAGGCTTCCGATCGACAAGGATTTTTAGAATACCCTTTTAAGATCTTCATATATCGCTCGAAAGGGTACATCCACCTTAGGTAAACTGGATTGCAGAGCCTTACCCCTTTACCAAATGCACTATCAAGTGCAACATTATATCAAAAAATGCGGGAGGAAAATGCATCTTTAGTTAGGACAAAATAATATAACCCTCATTTTCCAATTCATCCAACTTTTCAATGTCAATGACTTTGTTACAGATAGCACTTAAAAAAAAATACACAGTTTTGTTATAGTGGTTCGCACTTCATCTTTCATAATGTCTCTAATAGTTACTAGTAATAGTTGTTGCATCAACACATGATAATCATGAGACTTCATTCCCATTAACTTCAAATCGTTCATTGACACATACTTGCTCACCTTAGAAGAATACCCTTGTGGAACCTTAATGTCATATAAATACCCACACAAACTTTTTTGTCTCCGCTTTTAATAGTGTGTGCGCTACTGGCCCCATGTATGCCTTCTTACCATCTTTTATTTGTGGATGTAACCGTTCTCTTATTCCCATATTAACCAGATCCAATCTCGCACTAATTTCATCCTTAGTCTTCCCTGGTATGTGCAAAAGCGTACTGACAAGGCTATCACAAATGTTTTTTCTCCTCATGCATCATATCAAGACTGTGTCTTACATCAAGACTATGCCAATATGGAAGATCAATGAAAATTGATCTCTTTTTCCATATGTTCTTCTCACTTGTAATCCTTTACTGCTTACCCAAGATGACATTGATATGTTTCACTCGACTATAAACTTTCTCTCTGGTTAATGCCTTTGGAGCCGTTTTATGCTCCGGTAAGCCGTTAAAACACTTTCTTAACTTACGATATGGGCGGAACCGATGAAGAAACCTCTTGTGGCTGAGGTAAACCATTTTTCCTGTGCTTTAGTTGATGGAAGTTTGTGTTTTCTTCACATATCGGACATGCTTTATGCCCTTTCACACTGTACCCTGACAAATTTCTGTATGCAGGAAAGTCGTTTATCGTTGTAAAAATCATTGCACGCAGCTTGAAGGACTCCTTCTTGTATCCATCAAATAAATCTACACCTTCATCCCACAACTTCTTCAAATCCTCAACCAAAGGCGCCAAGTACACATTGATATTGTTTCTTGGAAGTTTTGGTCCAGAAATCATCATAGAAAGCATCACATACTTGCGTTTTATACATAGCCAAGGAGGTAAGTTGTATACTACAAGGAGAATCGACCATGCACTATGGGTGATACTAAGAGTTCCATATGGGTTGAAGCCATATGTACAAAGCCCCAACCGAAGGTTTCTTGGCTCGGTGCCAAATTGAGGGAACATTTCATCTATTTTATTCCATTGTGGAGAGTCAGCCAGGTGCCGCATATATTTTCCATCCGATATTCTCTCATCGGAATGACATCTCAACTTCTTCGTCGTTGATGCACTAGTAAACAAACGCTTAAACCACGGTATTATTGGAAGATACCACAAAGCCTTTAAAGGTTGCCTTTTTCTTTTCTCATCTCCAGAACCACCATCTTTTTTCACTTTGTATCGTGAAGTATTATAGTTCGGACACTTACTCAGGCCTTCATACTCATTTCTGTACAATATGCAGTCATTAGGGAAATAGTGTATCTTTTTATACTCCATACCCATCGCAGACAAGATTTTCTTCGCCTCATACATACGATTTGGAAGTACATTATCATCTAGAAACATATCACACAACAAATCAAGCAGCATTGTGAAACTGCTACCGGTCCACCCACAAGTTGCCCTTAAGTTGACCAAATGTAAGGTCCTAGTCAACCATGTATACTTAGTACACCTAGGGAACAAAGGTGTCTCTACATCACTCCGTATGTTATCATATTCATGTGATTGTGCAAAAGATTCGACCTCAACATCATGAATCATTCTCTCCATTCCATCATCATCTACCTCAACTTCATTTTCGTGGGACGCATCAGTTCTTACTTCCTCACCATGCCATATCCACGTTGTGTATCGAAGGTTTATTCTGTCACAAAGTAGGTGATCCCTTATATCAGAAATATCCCGTCGACTCTCATTTAAACAATTTACACATGGACAAAAATACATCCCATTTTTTGTAGCCACATTCCTTCTAGCAAATTCAATAAACTCTTCCACCTCATTCTCATATTCTTCACTAGTTCTCAAAGTATTCATCCAACTATGATCAATTTTATTACCACCTATGACATTTCCAACAATATCAGCTATTAAATCTAGCACTTTCATCAACAAAGAGAACGCTATAATTATTCGTACTAACATATACTTCAATGGTAATGGTAAACCATGAAGCCATAACTTTTTTTAATGAAGTTCATGTAATTCAGATGACTAATAATAAAGGAAAGACAATAGAACAATCTCAACGACTAGATTATGAAAATGAGGCCAAATACCCAAGAGGGGGGATGAATTGGGTATTTTAAAAATTTAAAGATCTTGTTTTGTTTTAAGACAGTAAAAATAGGGCAGAATAGAGCAAGAAGAAGAATAGCAAGACACAAGGATTTATACTGGTTCGGTCCTAACAATTTGACCTACATCCAATCCCCAGACTCTCTGGGATTTTCCACTAACTCAAAGATTACACACTCTGTACTTTAGAAGTAGTTCTCTCACTAGAACTCACTCCCCCTTACAAGTTGTAATCAATGAACTCCCAAATCACCAAGTCCCCTTAACTTGTGATTCTTTACAATAAATGATAATCAGAAAGAAACTCTCTTTAAGAGTAGATATTGATGAACACTGAAGCTCTTTGTATCAGAAGATACTATACAAGTGAAAACTGAAGAAAATAAATGTAGAATTGAATGCAATTCATTTTCAGTAGTTGTGGTTGTTGGGAAGACTTGAATGCTCTTCTATTTATACTCAGAGATCATTAAACGACCATTGCTTTCTCAATAAATCCGTTGGAGAAGTTCAGCCAAGGTTAGGAAGTGGTTTTGGCATCTTCTCTCTCTAATTTCCACTTAATCCAGCTGGGCAATGTTTTAGAGTTGACTCTCTGCAAATAAATCCGTTGGAGTAGCAGCTGTTGGAAGTAGAAATCATTCTTTAATTCTTTGTAGGCGTGTGCAGATGGATTATCCAGAAGTGTGCAACTTTCTGGGTTTAGCATTTAATGTTCTGACATCACCTTTTGCTTTTGCCTTAAACCTTCAATAAACATCTTCTAAATCATCTGAAACTCACTAAGAAAGTGGTTAAACATAGCTGGGAATATAGAAGATTAATATTGGAAAGTATTGGAATCAAATAACATGATTTCACAAAATCGTTAAATTCGAATTTCAGAATCAGTGATGGAAAGTCGAGTTTGTTCACCAAAACTTGAGTTTTCAACTGTGCACTTAAGTCCAAACTCGAGTTTCAAACTCTAAACTTGAGTTTTCTTCTTCTAGAGAGCAAAGTCGTGTTTTGAGCTTTTGGACCAAAGTTTAAGTAAAACTCAAAACTCGAGTTTCCAAACCAAAACTCGACTTTTGGACATTTAAAGAAAATAACACGAGGAAGTCCAAAACATCAAAACTTGAGTTTCTAAATCAAAACTTTGAAAATCTTAAGCTCTCTGTTTGATCAAAACTTGAGTTTCCAAAGTGAAACTCGAGTTTTCACTTAAATGTGAAAACGTTGAGAAAAGTTCCAAGGCTCTCGGTCTGATCAAAACTTGAGTTTCCAAACCAAAACTCGAGTTTTCATTTGAATATGAAAACTAGGAAAAGTTCAGACCTCTCTACCTAGCCAAAACTCAAGTTTTCAAACCAAAACTCGAGTTTTCATTTTAAGAATGAAAATGTTGAAAACATTGAAACTTCTCTGACTAGCTGAAACTCGAGTTTTAAAAGTAAAACTTGAGTTTTCATTTTTAAATGAAAACCTTGAAGATTCTGAGCCAGTTCACTCTCCAGTTTTCAAAACCTGTGTACAATGTTGAGAACTCTTTGTCAAGTCAAAACTCGAGTTTTAAAACCAAAACTCAAGTTTTCTCTTAACTTCGAGAAAACTTGGAAAAATCATGATAGAGTGAAAGCTTAGTATTTTAAGTTGAAATTGAGTTCAAAACGTCAAAGACTCTTTCTATGACCAAAACTCGAGTTTTGTCTTTTTCAGAAAACAACATGTAGTCTTTGTGTAAACCAAAACTTGAGTTTCCAAACTGAAACTCGAGTTTTGTCTTAAGGCGAAAAACAAGCGCTCTCTGTAAGTTCCAAATGAGGAAACTCGAGTTTTGCCATTTTTATGAAAATAGAGCAACTCTCTGTCAATCCCAAAACTCGAGTTTTGAAACCAAAACTCGAGTTTTGTCTTGACAGTAACTTTTTCAACTTACCAAGACAAAACTTCACTTTGGGTTTGCAATTGTCAGTCATCATCAAAACCCATAGAGAACTAACAGATTAAAAACACTTAAATCCATAATGGTAAACCATGAAGCCATAAGACAAGTGTTGTTCTCACTCAGTTAGAAGGTATTCATATGAGCAAAATATATGTGTGTGTGAATAAAATGAAAGCAACTGACCTAATTTGAGAGCAAAAAGTTTTCTTCAAACCTTTGACCAAGAAGGTAGAACTTATGAGATTAAATTCTCTTAAGAGTGAGGACTCACATAGAATAGGATTAACTACAGAAGAAAATTTGACAAAAATTAAAAATACTTGGTTGAATGCAGGTTGCAGCGAGCATAGAAGGTACATAATGCTAATAGACCTACTTATGTCTACTGTCAAAAAATTTAGTTAATATTATTTCAAAGAAGATTTTCTTATCTGTATTAATGTTCCCCTCTGAGCTCCCAACCAAAAAGAAATAAAACTCATACCCCCAACGAAAGCAATGTTGTGTCATTGAGTCCTTATCATACCCTTCGATTTCCCAATACTTTCCATTACCCCCTATTTCAAGAGATAAAGTAAGAGTTAAATAGAACGAACTTAGAAATTGCCCAAATTTTTGCATCTACAAGCTAGAGAAAAATAGTTCAAAGAGAGAGTTTGAATGTGAGAGATTTGTTATTGTGAGTTCTCAAGGGTCACAAGCAAGCCTTCTTCCATCTTCATTGAGACAATAGAAAAAGGAAGAGCCAATAATGTTCATTTACAGAAAACACATTTATAATGTTCATTTTGATTCTTCACATTTTGAGGTTCATAAGCTAGCATGGTAAGTTATTGGGGGTGAGATTCAAAGAACCCCAATAGCAAACAATTACCATTCAAGTAAGCGAGTTATGCTTTACCATTAAAAATCAACAAATAGCATTACAAAAACTTTCATGTAATTAATAACATGCATGCAATTGTCAATCATGGCCATGAAAAGATTCAAGAAAACATTCAACATGTTGAAGATAAAATAGTCATTCAACTTATGGCAAGCTAAGAAGCATTACAAAACATATACACAATTTAAATACAAGAAGGTAAAGTTGCTACCTTGAAACTTTAACTTCTTTCTCCTGCTTTGAATTCCTCCATACTTGAAGATTTATTGTTCAAGCTTATAGTTCAACTTTCACATTGTCCAGTGGCCCTAATTAAATATCACACATCTATTGCTAGTTCATTAGGACCCTTGAAATTATTGACATTTTAAAACTACTCTTGCCAATTAAACGTCAACTTTACACTTTCAATTTCATAGACTTAAAAAATTAATCTAACATGCTTCTTCCCCAATAATGTTCATGTATAATAATTGTAACCTAAAATTAATCAAAATTTTACGTCAACTATACTAATTAGTAACTACATCAAGTATAATAATTGCAACCTATAAAATAATACAATACTAACAACTCTCATGAATTGAAAGTAATCACAAATGCTACTTATAATTATGTCACATTAGCTCTCAGGTTAGTTTTTCAAAGAAACCAAGCAGAGGAAAATGACTCATGTGATGTCTTGGCACTATATTTAATTGTTCAATTCCTGTCAATAAAATCATAGAAAATTCATAATGACATGTGAATCAATGAGAAGAAAATGAGGTTGAAACATTATATGAGAAAATTGAGAAGATACAAAACATTCATATTTAGGAGCTCTTTTTTTTTTTTTTTTTTCTATTTCATGCAATGCAATAATACATTATAGCAAAACTACATCAATGCAACCAATATGCCAAAGGTGTAATCATTTTTAACAGCCACCACAAATTCCGACAATGAAATCTTAAAACGGCTAAAAGTTTCACAAACACTGGCATGCCTTTGAGTGTTATGAGTAAATCTAGTTTGTTCCACATCCATCTCACTAAATTAAAAAATCAATAGCAAATTATGATTAAGTCTGAGTTTAGCACCAACCAATTAACAAGGAAGTGGGGAACTATGCTTATAGATCAAACCACTTTTAAGTAAATGAAAGGGGAACCACATGTCTATGCTAATTTTCTTCTCCAAAGATAAGGGGCAAAAAGTTCTCATGAGAGATCCTGCTTACCTCAACAAGTCCACTGATTACAATAATTTAATCATCTAATTTGGTTAAGCTTGTCATTTTCCATAGCTAAAATGGTGGCAGAATCTTAACCCTTATGTATCAATTTTTTTACAGAATACAGGACCAAAAGCATTCTTTTTCTCAGATTTCGTGACAAAATGTACAAAAATATGACCACAATCGCATAGAAATAAGAGCATAAATACCCGTGAGGAAGTGGTTTAGCTTATTTAGACAAGATTGGAATAAAAAATGTACCCCATTCACTCAATGTTAGAGATACTGAGAGCAAAGTAAGATCCAGTGAAGATATCGCAGAGATTGAATAGGAAGAAGCCAACTCCAAAATCAAAAAGCGAGGACCTATCTTGAGAATTGGAAAACCAAAATGAATAAGGGTCAGTATGTTTCAGCTATCTACTGGGTTTTTAAGAACAATCAAGGCAAAAGTGTTGTTTGCATTTGGGGCAAATAACAGAAAAACTGGGCTTGTTTCGGGCCAAAAGGGATGAGGAAGAAAATACTTGAAGGTGCGATGGCAACAGCAGCGACCAAGGAAGAGGCAGTGGTGTCCACAACGACGAGCACGGGAAGGACCACAAAAGGTCCGATGGTGTGAGAGAGGAGGCAAGGAGGACGGTGAGAGAGAGGACGGAGACTGGAGGAGCTACGGTGGAGAGGGGGACGACAGAGCAATGGTGAAGTAAGGGAAGAAACAAGGCGGACCAAGGTTGAGAAGAAATCCGAGAGAATAAGAATTTATGGATACGCGGGAGACAACGCGGGAAAGGGTTTTGGGGTGGGGAAAATGACCTAGGGCGTCTAATACTAGGACTTAGACTCCAAATTGTTTCCCTTTTTCGCTTGGGCGCACTTTTCTCTTGCTTTTGGCGCCAGAGCTACACTTTTGGTGTTTAAGTATTAAAATTAGACATCAAAAGTCACCTGTTAATTACAAAAATGCTACCACGTTCTTTTTTACTTCCTTTTTTCATAATAGGATGCCAATTATGGAAGTAAAAGCCATTTTCTATAGTAGTGTTTATTATTTAACTTTTTCTTTTTTTTTTGCTTGAATCAAATTATCATTAGGGAACATTGACAATACCTCATTAAGAATCTGGAGAAGGTTTTTTTTTTTTTTTGTGAGGTTGAATCCTTTTTTGTTTAAAAAATAGGATTGAATGAAAGTGAGAAGGTGGGATTCGAACCCACTCCATCTTCATCGGGCTAAGTGGCCCCATTAGGCTACTTGGTTCCTTTGATATATATAAATATATATATATATATATATGCATTAACAAATATATATTTCCTTCTTAACATTTTTTATCCGAAAACACTCTTGTAAATCTCATTATTGAACTTGTAAATCCCATTATTGAACTTGTGAATCCCTGTTACACCATTACCGGCCTCGCCCTTTTGGGTGGCGTGTTAAAGGGATTCCTTTACTTAGTTACCTTTCCTTCATTATTAAGTCCATTTAGTGTGTATTAGAGTAAGCGCAACAGAGCATTTAACCGGTTCAGACAATCTATTGTACTGGTAAAAGTAAAATAAGCAGAAAATAAAAGTCCTCGAAAGGACTAAGGGTACAGTTATCTAGAATAAATACCGAAATAGAACATACCGACATCTCAAATACATATACAAACACGATAGGGCATTCCCTATTCTTCAGTTTGTACCGAAAAGGGATCTTCACATCGGACACGTCTTCCTGTGACTACAGAAGAGTCTAGGGTTCGATAACGGCCCCCAGAGTAACCGTTAATACTCAAATACTAAATGTGTAAGGAGTGTATAAGCTACCATGCTAATCAGAATCATAAGAGCATGCCAAATACATACCATATATACATCCAGATCATACCACAGCAAAGCACATATCACAATCCAAGAACCTGTATAGCTGCCTTACCAAGGCAAGCCTCGGACTCACTAGACTCACAACCCGTAGAGCTGCCCTTTCTAGGTTAGCTCCGGATTGATAACTCAACCCGTACAACCGCCAACCAATGTTGGCCTCGGATTGATCGTCCTCAGCGCTAGGAATCACACAATACTGTATGCATATTTGGCATAACATATACAAAGAAAAATACACATGGCAAACACAAACATACAACAGAACACATGAAAATATCTGAGTAAAACGGTTACTACCTGGTGTGGTAAATATTGTCCTTAATATTTTATTGGGCCTGTTGACTTCCCAAGGGTTCCTTTGACCTGTAAATCATTAAAATATACTTATTCAGTATTTACAAAAATGCCATCACATTTTCCTTGACAAAACCGAGCCCAACACCAAATTTTCCAGAAATCCAATAATTCTGGCCCAACTTGTGCGATTTTTAATAAATTCCACAAAAATCATTTTTGCATTCTTCCAGTGCCATTTTAACCATTGAAATGTCTGTTTTCCATGAACAATATTCCCAGACCCTGAAAGTACTTTTATTTTGGCGTGGTGCTCACTTTTCACACTTGGGTCAGATTTCGCTCTGTTGCACACAGATCTAACTTTGCCAATTTTTATCTCTTAATTGGTACGTCACAAATATATCGAATTACATATCAAAATGATGCCCCAGAAGTCTAATTTTCACCTGTAAAATGTCAGCTCAAACCAACGTCTACACTAGTTTAAAAACATTTTTGAAGCTTTGCTGCCCAGAATCCTAGAACACTGGCAGCAAGCTTCATCTTTGAGTTTTCGAGGTTTTCGAGTTCGCAAACTTAAACCATAGCTTAATCACACACAAAATCACGTTTTAAAAACTTTGGGGCCATCAAAAACTCCAAAATCAGATCCCAAAACCAAGTCCCAACCAGAAGCACGAAAATCCCAACTTTGAACTTCAAAGAGTTGAGTTTTCGGTGTTTACCTGAAATCATATGTTGAGTTGATGATCTTAGGTGCTTGGAGCTTGAGCTTGGCTATGGAGGTTGGCTGAATACTCTCTCTTTTATCTACAAATTTCGTACTCACCTTGGTCAAGGAGAGAGAAAACATGTGTATTTAATAATAGGAAAACTAACCAACTAGTTCCAAAGTAATCGGGTAATTCTTCCATTCGGTTGGTAATCAATTGACTTAGTTTCATCTTTATCCCATGTGACAATTTGAGAGCCTTCTAGGAGGGATATGTGGTGTGTTCTCTACCCAAATAATCAGATTCCACTTTTTAATTTGATAAGAATTATCCAACTTGACTCAAAATGCTATCTTGACTTACTGGCGGGCCCCACGGTTTACTTAATAGACTAGTCAAGCTTGTTTTTGGTCTTCAAATCAGATTTTACTAATGAGAAAGGGCCTTATGCGCCTAGGGGGTCCCTCCAAACTGATCCCCAATAATTAATTCCAGTTTCCCAACTTATCGGTCATATTCAGGGTCTACCGACTCCTATCGGGTCCCACCGGGTCCAAAAGTGTGTCTTTTTGTACTTTTCTCTGTCTTTCCCAGATATTCTTCTCTGCCTGGGCATACTCATGTGGCGCCTTCCCTCTTCCCAATATGGCCCCACATTTGTCTCATTCCGTCCAAAATAATCCCCTAACTGGTCCCTATCGGTCCCCTTTTCATCGGTTTATCGCCTGTGTGTCCCGCGTCTTGTGCCTGGACCAGAATATAGATAAAATCATCTGTTTTTCTCTCTATTCTCATGTTGGATGAAATTCAATTCCCAAAGGACATGGAATTGACCATTTTTCCCTTGCCTTATCTTCCTTTAATCTTGTGGTGACATGTGTCCAAGTGCAATGATTGCCCTATCTCTTGCTTTTGGAACATGCCTTTTCAGTGTCTCTTTCTCTCTCCTATCCCTGTATGGCGCATACAAACTTCCAGGGGTTAGGAATCTGTGTTTTATCATTTTCCCTGGGTCCTGCTTCATCACACCGGCTTTATACCTCACCGGTATCTTGCCCTGGGCCCGTATCTTTTCAAACCTGGGCCCACCAGAGACTTCCTATCTCTTGTCATTCTAGGGATTCTTCCCGAACCAAGCTTCGTAGTCTGCCTAATTTGGGCTCATTCTCAATTTTCAATGTCCAAAGTTCAGGATATTACATTTCTTCCCCCATAAAATGAATTTCGTCCTCGAAATTTCGGTGATACACTAATCATATTTCAGGACATAAAATTAGCATAGCAGTTCTTCTTATCCTTAACTATCTCCCACGTCGCTTTCTGGGAGGACAATTTACCTGCTTTAACATAAGGAATACTTTTCAATATGGAAGATATCATGTAATCTGCTAAGGTTTGGTGGTAATACTAATCGATACACCAATGGTCCTTAGTATTTCAAAAGGATTGATATACTGAGGACATAGTTTTCTCTGCTTTACTGTTCTTTCAATTCCAGTAACAGGAGATAATTTAAGAGAAACATGATTTCTCACATCAAATTCTAGAGGTCTCCTTGCTTTATTAGTGTAACTCTTTTGCACAAATTCTGCTGTAAGGGATCTCTTTCGGATCAACTTAATTTGTTCTGAAATTTCATCAATGATTTCTGATCCAAACAATTTCCTCTTAAATCATTCCGTTTAACAGATAGGAGATCCATATGTCTCTCATACAAGGCTTCACTGCCTTACACATTTTACCTCTCGTTCTGTCACATACTAGCCGTGTGGCTCATTTCATCTACAGCTAGTACAAATCGTATGGTTTGCCAGCCGCAAGAGGTACTTTAGACATACTAGTCTAAAGTCATCATGCCAGTAAGTATTCCACATAGTGCTAAGCAATCACAGGTCTTACAGCCCAAGGGTACCGCCCCATGCAACTTGCACATCGGGTCTTACTGCCTTGAGCCTCCGCTCATCAACTTGTCCGAGCTTCCTCAATTCAAAGCTCTCAATTCATCTTCCTCTTACTTCGCACGGTAACTGGCAAATACTATCTGATTTGCTCAGTTCAAATTTGTAAACCATTCTATCAGTTTTTGTTCCTGTATTAACATCATAACCAACTGCACCGCTTTTATTACAAAACAACAGCAATGATAGTTAAGTCACTGCTTAATGCGTTGTCTCCTGTTCAACATTTTAGATTTTCACATATTTGAAAATTTCTGTGGTCGCAGTACATTTTCATAATCACACAAAACAATATTTTCACATTTTCAAATTCAATCGCTGCCAGCTCAAACTTTCAGGAAAACAATTCACCGCCGGACTATTTTTACCGGCATATATTATTGAGTGGGATTATTCATTTCACAAATTCAACATTCAAAAGATCTTGCCACCACTTCAATTTTTAAGTGCAGCAGTACATCCCAATCCTCTCATGTACAAACCACTGCACTTGTCGGCCAATGTGGGAGAGTTTCCATACATGAGGGACCCATTGTTCACACTGGCACATAAAATGTCAGGCCACCCACCAGAATCCCATACCCGGGACAAGGACCATCATCCACAGAGCCCTGCTCCAACCGCCTGCATGGGTGCCGACTAGACAAGGCAGAACACACGCCCTCACAAGGTGAAACTACTTGGATCTGGAGCACACACTGCTGGTGCGACTATCAGCTCTGTAAAACTAATCCCCTCAAAAGAATTTTCAAAAATGGCCAGGGATTTCAAAATATTTCTCAGAACACCTAGTAAGATCCAATAAACTAAGTACATCTACAACAATTTTTGGCCTCTACCAGTTCTATACTGCTCCTACTACAAACATGGTTCACAATTCGATTTCCAAATTTGGGCTCCATCAGAACCCTGCTTATGAGACAACATAATTCAAGTACAATCATTTCAAATTGTTCATAAATTTTGAAGAACATTTCATTTGAAAATTTAGTTCAGAAAAATTCAATTTCACAATTTCCTATACATAACAGGTGCATTGGTAAATTCAGAACTCAATTTTCACATATATCAGGAACCAGACAACTGACATAGAAGGTCATAAATTCCAATTACATCATGACTCTATCCTTAGGCTACTCAAGCCATTCATAAGATACTCAGTCCATTCCATTTTCTTTTGTCAAGCCATTCAAGAACAATGCCTGTATCTCTTAGGCTTATAACCTTTTTGGCACTCTGCCCGGTACCTATGGTCTAATAGTTGTGGGCTTCTTCCATTCTATGATTATACCAGTCACGCAGGACTTAGGGTCTTTTCATTGATCACATATCTAATTCAACGACCTGGAATTATGCCAATTTAGTAAGTCTTCTTGCCCATTGTATCTTTGTGTCATAGTTTTCCCATAATATAAGTAACACTGGACCACCCCATAACAATACATCGATATCGAATAATCCTCATTTGCGGTCGTTCTGTATATGATCTCTTAATAACGATCCTGCTCCAGACATAGCCGCACATTCAACTTCCCCTAACAGGTATCTAGTCCACATCTTTCCAGAAACCGACTAGCCATTCACAAATCTATAGCTATCGACCCTAATCATGAGACCGAAACCTGTGGCTATCGGGGTTCTAGCTATTATCCGGTTCCATTGAGGCATTAATTCTCAGACATATAGTCTCAGGGAATATTCTTTATTCAAGATATTTCCTTATGCTGATACAACAACTATCAACCTCCAAGTAACCCATAACATAAAGGTATGATCCTCGAACATATCGCAAATAACACCGTGGCAATCAATAGTATCACGGTCTCTACTTTCAAGCTTTCTTTCTAAGGGAATATCATGAGATTAAAATTATCCCTTAGCAGCTAGTAACCTCAAATTACCTCATTCATATAGGTACTATACTCTAATGCCTTAATGCATTCAAATCAATCAAATGCCTAAAGAATATCTCGTTATCAGATTCTTGGGTCACTATTCGAATGGCATCAACCTTAAGGATGTCGACCAGATCTTAGGTTCATCAACCTAATTCTGAAACCTCGATCATACCCAACCATCATAATTTATAGTTGAGAACGTTCAGGTACTAACCTCAAATAACCTTGAATTAATGATTATCAGATTCACAATTGATTCCTAGAACTTCAACATCGAATGGGCTAAGAAATCATAATACCTTAACAATATCCAAAATACGAACTAGGGTTATGATTCACAGTTCCTAGTCTAAACCTCAAGACATTCAAATGATATCAACACCATTAACAGGGTTCAGATTTAAATCCTCAATATCACAGGGATATAATCTAATGTCATTCTATTACCTCAAAATATCTCATCTCATATTCAATCCATCATCCTCATGGCATCTCTATGGATCACCGTAAGTAAGTCTTCAAAGTACTAAGACCTCAAGTCCAAAGGATCTCACATTTATATAGCACTTCCCAAGGGTCACCCATCCCGAGAATTTCTCTCGCCAAGCACGCTTAACTTTAAAGCGCCTATCAGATCATGGTATAGATACTGATACAAATCCATATTTTGCGTTTAGATATTTACAAGTTCTAATATAACATATCTATCCCTCAAAGATGCTAGGTATTGTCTCCACCGAGGAGCTTAAGCAGTACTCGGTTCTCCATGCAACTCCTTTTTGAGTTCTTGTAACACCGAGTGAGAATTCTACTTAGACCCTGATTCTGTATCAAGAGCAACAGAATCCATATCCTGTGCTACCATTTTTGTCACAAGACCCTTATCTTACCGGAGCCCAACCCTTTTCTTAGGGTATATGTCCTTTTTGTTCCATTTACATCAAATTACTTCAGTACCCTTAACCACGTACCTTTTACCAGTACCGTCCAAACCATGCTCTGATACTAAACTATTACACCCCTACCGACCTCGCCCTTTCGGGTGGCGGATTAGAGGGATTCTTTTACTTAGTTACCTTTCCTTTGTTAATAAGTCCATTTAGCGTGTACTAGAGTAAGCGCAACAGAGCATTTAACCAGTTCGGACGATCTATTGTACTGGTAAAAGTAAAATAAACAGAAAATAAAAGTCCTCGAGAGGGTTAAGGGTAATCCAGAATAAATACCGAAATAGAACATACTGACATCTCAAATACATATACAAACATGATAAGGCATTCCCTATTCTTCAGTCTGTATCGAAAAGGACTTATCATTCTGAAAAGGGGTCTTCACATCGGGCACGTCTCCCTATGACTACAAAAGAGTCTGGGGTCCGATAACGACCCCAAGAGTAACCGTTAATGCTCAAATACCAAATGTGTAAGGAGTGTGTAAGCTACCATGCTAATCAGAATCATAAGAGCATGCCAAATACATACCATATATGCATCCAGATCATACCACAACAAAGCACATATCACAATCCAAGAACCCGTACAGCTGCCCTACCAAGGCAAGCCTCAGACTCATTGGACTCACAACTCGTAGAGCTGCCCTTTCTAGGCTAGCCCCAGACTGATAACTCAATCCGTACAGCCGCCAACCAATGTTGGCATCGGACTGAACATCCTCAGTGCTAGGAATCACACAATACTGTATGCATATTTGGCATAACATATACAAGGAAAAACACACATGGCAAACACAAACATACAGCAGAACACATGAAGATATCTGAGTAAAACGGTTACTACCTGGTGTGGTAAATATTGTCCTTAATATTTTATTGGGCCCGTTGACTTCCCAAGGGTTCCTTTGACCTGTAAATCATTAAAATATACTTATTCAGTATTTATAAAAATGCCATCACATTTTCCTTGACAAAACCGAGCCCAACACCAAATTTTCCAGAAATCCAATAATTCTAGCCCAACTTGTGGGATTTTTAATAAATTCCACAAAAATCATTTTTGCATGATTCCACCGCCATTTTAACCATTGAAATGTCTGTTTTCCATGAACAATATTCCCAGACCCTGAAAGTACTTTTATTTTGGCGTGGTGCTCACTTTTCACACCTGGATCAGATTTCGCCCTGTTGCACACAGATCTAACTTTGCCAATTTTTATCTCTCAATTGGTACATCAAAAATATATCAAATTACATATCAAAATGATGCCCCAGATGTCTACTTTTCACCTGTAAAAGTTCAGCTCAAACCAACGTCTACACTAGTTTAAAAACAATTTTGAAGCTTTGCTGCCCAGAATCCCAAAACACTGGCAGCAAGCTTCTTCTTTGAGTTTTCGAGGTTTTCGAGTTTGAAAACTTAAACCATAGCTTAAACCCACACAATATCACGTTTTAAAAACTTTGGGACCATCAAAAAATCCAAAATCAGATCCCAAAACCAAGCCCCAACCAGAAGCACGAAAATCCCAACTTTGAACTTCAAAGAGTTGAGTTTTCGGTGTTTACCTGACATCAGAAGTTGAGTTGATGATCTTAGGTGCTTGGAACTTGAGCTTGGCTATGGAGGTTGGCTGAATACTCTCTCTTTTCTCTGCAAATTTCGTGCTCACCTTGGTCAAGGAGAGAGAAAACATGTGTATTTAATAATAGGAAAAGTCATCAACTAGTTCCAAAGTAATCGGGTAATTCTTCCATTCGGTTGGTAATCAATTGACTTAGTTTCATCTTTATCCCATGTGACAATTTGAGAGCCTTCTAGGATGGATATTTGGCGTGTTGTCTACCCAAATAATCAGATTCCACTTTTTAATTTGATAAGAATTATCCAACTTGACTCAAAATGCTATCTTGACTTACTGGCGGGCCCCACGGTTTACTTAATAGACTAGTCAAGCTTGTTTTTGGTCTTCAAATCAGATTTTACTAATGAGAAAGGGCCTTATGAGCCTAGGGGGTCCCACCAAACTGATCCCCAATAATTAATTCTAGTTTCCCACCTTATCGGTCAAATACGAGGTCTACTGGCCCCTATCGGCTCCCACCGGGTCCAAAAGTGTGTCTTTTTGTACTTTTCTCTATCTTTCCCAGATATTCTTCTCTGCCTGGGCATACTCATGTGGCACCTTCCCTCTTCCCAATATGGCCGGACATTTGTCTCATTCCGTCCAAAATAATCCCCTAACTGGTCCCTATCAGTCCCCTTTTCTTTCGGTTTATCGCCTGCGTGTTCCGCGTCTTGTGTTTGGACCAGAATATGGATAAAATCATATGTTTTTCTCTCCTCTCTCATGTTGGACAAAATTCAATGCCAAAAGGACAAGGAATTGACAATTTTTCCCTTGCCTTATCTTCCTTTAATCTTGTGGTGACTCGTGTCCATGTGCAATGATTGCCCTATCTCTTGCTTTTGGAGCATGCCTTTTTAGTGTCTCTTTCTCTCTCCTATCCCTGTATGGCGCATACACACTTCTAGGGGTTAGGAATCTTTGTTTTATCATTTTCCCCGGGTCCTGCTTCATCACACTAGCTTTATACCTCACCGGTATCTTGCCCTGGGCCCACCAGAGACTTCCTATTGAAAGTGAAGGAAATCACCAAGAGGGGGGTGAATTGGGGATTTCAAAATTCTTTTCGAATCACCCACACAACAGATAATAACCAAGGTAAAGTGGAGATAGAGAAGAAGAGCTTGACACAGAGGATTTATACTGGTTGGTCTAACTCCTTGACCTACTTCCAGTACCCAGACACTCTGGGATTTTCCACTATCACTCAATTACAATTACACACTCTGTACTCAGGATGATCCTCTCCCTAGGACTCACTCCCCTTACAAGCTGTAATTGTATACAATCAGATACACACTCTGTACTCAAGAGTTATCCTCTCCCTAGGATACACTCCCCCTTACAAGTTGTACTCTGATTTTCCCAATTTCCAAGTCCACTGACTTGAGATTCTTACATTGAATGATATACACAGAAAGAAGCTCTCTCTAAGAGTAGATATGATAAACACTGAAGATCAAATATAGATCACTTCACTCTCTAAGTTATCTAAACATGTAAGAACAGAGTGCAAATGATGAGAAAGCAGAGTATCAGCATGTTGACAGTGTAAGCTTATATCTCCACGTTTTCTGATAATCATTGAATTCATATTATTTTAAATGCAAAAAGAAGCTATAAACTCTGTCATTATCATGCTTTAATGGAACAATTAGTCAAATATGTGATTTCATCTTCATAATGAGTTTTTAGATTTTATTTGCATTAATCTTGGTCACATCTTGAGGTTGGACTCAAAATTGAACTTTTGTCACATTCTTACTACAGTTGGGTCATGAACACTGTTCGGTATTTTGGGAATAACTTGAGATATGTAAATCCAATTGATCCCCAATTTGCATTTTCAGAAAGCTAAGAGGAAGCCCTACAACTCCTATGAAGAGCCCAAAAGCTAACTCAGATGTTTAGAGGGCCAAAATTGGACTGGAAACCGAAACAGGCTGCTTTCACTGGACTCTGGAATGACGTTCGGTATTTGACCCATATCTGGAGCTAAAGACCTCCAAATGGGGCACCGTTTGAACGACTGGAAAGCTGACATCCGGGGCTACATTTCATATGAAGATCACATGGCCATATTCGGATGATTTCGTGGCCTAACATGGGCTGGAAAAGAGGACACGGTTTTGGAGCTGTAAAGTGATTCAAAGATGCTTCCAAGTTGGCCACTAACTAAAGTGACGAATTTGAGTTGTAAAGTGCATGGATGAGATGCTCCTAGCTGCCTATAAATAGAAGAGTGTTGTGAAGAGCAAGACACACCTTGGAGATGACCAAGATCTCTCCCATTCTTTCCTTCTTGTATTTTCTTGCCTCCTACATGGAAGGCTTAGTTTTTCTTTATTAGTTTCATGTATTGTCTTTAATTCTTGTCTTTAATTTCTTGCCTCCTACATGGAAGGCTTAGGTTTTAATCTTTCCTTTTAATTATTTTATTTTGATTTCATGTTCTTTATCTTTTTCTGTATGGATTCACTATGTTGTTGAGATTTATTTTGGAATAGAAGCTTTCATTTTCTTTAATTGTTCTTTGTGTTCTTCGTGTTCATGATGAACTTGTTCATGTTCTTCATGGTCATGCTGAACATCATTGTTTTTGCATTTTCATTTTGCAAAGCCATGCTTGGCTAAGTTTCTGTGATCGACCCATGAGTTGAGGATTCCATGGTGTCATCCGGAGGACTTGCGCTTTAATCAGTAACTGACTTGTTTCTATTAATTTTAATCGGATCCGATTATAATTATGGATTGGGTATTAGATTTAATATCCAGATTGAAATCCCGAGGACTTAGGTCGGACCGGGTTGCAGAGAGCGTTGTGCGATCGTACAACGAGCTCACCACGTGTTCGATCAAATGCTAGGCGATCGTCTAGTCGAGGGAGTTTCTGGTCAAATGCAGAGATTTCGGTTTGTCTAGAATCAATCACAAGTTCAGTCATTCTATTTTTGTTCGATGATGGAAGGTCTTGGAATCCCAATTCTGGGTTGATCCGTTTCAATTTGATTAATCTCACTTTTCTCCATTCTGTCTTTAATTTCTATTCTAATTTCAACAAAAACCAATCCCCCCCTTGTTTTCATTTCATTTGCATGACATCTAGATTACTTAGGATTCAATAAAAGGCTCCTCGAGAAGAGAGAACGATCCTTGGTTTGCCTATATGCAATCCTTGGTTAATTGTTGATTGTGGACCCCAAGGCTAATGACAAAAGGTCCTCATCATTTTCCTGCTTGAATTCATCTTCTATTTATAGGTAGAAATCAATATATGACCGTTGAGAAGATTCAATGACCGTTTATAACCGTTGTCTATCTCAGACAAGGTTCTGGTTCAGCTTTGGTCTTCTTCTCTCTCTAGATTTTGCTTAATCCAGCTGGGCAAAATGTTTAGAGTTGACTTCTGTCGAATTGATTCGTTGGAATAGCAAGTGCTGGATGTGGAAATCTTTCTTTAATGCCTTGCAAACGTGTGCATATGGATTAACCAGAAGTATGCAACTTTCTGGCCTCAGCATTTAATGTCCTGACATGCTTTTTGCTTTTTCTCCAAACCTTCATTAATCATTCTCTAAACAAGCTGAAACTCACTAATAAAGTGGTTAAACATAGAAGTGAATAGTAGAGAATAATTCTAGAAAGTATTAAGATCAAACAAGGATGATTCGCAAAATCGTGTAAATCAAATTTCAAACTTAACTTTGGAAACTCGAGTTTTGTTCATCAAAACTCGAGTTTTCAACTGTGCGCTCAAGTCCAAACTCGAGTTTGCTTCTTCTAGAGAGCAAAGTCGTGTTTTGAGCTTTTGGACCATAGTTTGAGAAAATCTCAAAACTCGAGTTTTCAAACCAAAACTCGAGTTTTGTACTTTTAATGAAAATAGCACGTGGAAGTCCAAAACATCAAGACTTGAGTTTTCAAACTAAAACTTGAGTTTTCAAAAGGTTGGAAAATCATATGCTCTCTGTTTGGCCAAAACTCGAGTTTCCAAAATGAAACTCGAGTTTTCACTTAAGCGTGAAAACTTTGAGAAGATCAAGTCAGGCCAAAACTTGAGTTTCAAAAATGAAACTCGAGTTTTTAAATCATCGTGAAAACACATTGCTCTCTGCCTGACCAAAACTCAAGTTTTGAAATCAAAACTCGAGTTTTCATTTTAGCATGAAAACTTTGAAAACTCTGCAATACTCTCGGTTTGATTGAAACTCGAGTTTTGCAAACAAAACTCGAGTTTCAACTTAAAGTATGAAAACTTTGTGAAAACCTGTGAACATATCAAAACTGGTGGTTTTGCTTCAAAACTGGCGGTTTTAAACTTGTGAGAACTTGGAAGCACTCGCCTAGTGTCAAAACTCGAGTCTTGCTCCAAAACTCGAGTTTTGAACTATTTCACAAAATATGAGAAGTTCTTTGAAATGTTCAAAACTGGCGGTGTTAATGAAAACTGGCAGTTTTGCTTTGTTCAGGATTTTCTCAGAAAACTCAAAACTGGAGTTTTACTTCAAAACTGGAGTTTTCCCTTGACAGCAAAGTTTTTAAAGATTTGCAAGAGAAAACTTCTCATTTTGTTTACAATTGTTAAAACATCATCAAAACACATATAGAATTAACACCTATCTCTTGTCATTCTAGGAATTCTTCCCAAACCGGGCTTAGTAGTCTGCCTAATTTAGGCTCATTCTCAATTTTCATGGTCCAAAGTTCGGGATATTACAATCCCATTATTGAACTTGTTCTTCCTATCAAAAATTTTCAATCGTATTATATATATATATTTATATTTATATTTATATAACACGCACATAGACATGTGTGTGTGTATAATATAATATATAAATATATATTTTATATATAATATTTAGATAATGAGATTTACAAGACTAACAATGTGTGTATATATTATATTATATAATATCTAAATATATAAATATATATTTATATATAATTGGATTCATAAAAATGAATAATGTTTCTTTGTAAATCAAGAATGTTATTGCAAATGAAGGGTATGGTATTAACAAAAAAGTAAATCATTTAAAGCAAATATTGTGATGGTAATTACCAATTCATTAATGCTATTTACAAGTTCCGTAATAATAATTACCAGTGCTTTCATTAGGTTTTTCAATAGTGTCTCTCATGAAAAAATAAATAAGGGTCAATAATAACAAATATTGTAATGAGAATTACCAATTCGTTAATGGTATTTACAAGTTCCGTAATGGTAATTACCAATGCTTTCATCAGGTTTTTCGCAAGTGTTTTTCATGAAACAACAAATAAGGGTCAATTATAACAAATCTTGTAATGCCAATTGCCAATTCGTTAATGGTATTTACAAGTTCCATAATGGTAATTACCGATGCTTTCGTTAGATTTTTCACAAGTGTCTCTCATGAAACAACAAATAAGGGTCAATTATAACAAATCTTGTAATGTCAATTACCAATTCGTTATTGGTATTTACAAGTTCCGTAATGGTAATTACCAGTGCTTTCGTCAGGGTTTTCACAAGTATCTCTCATGACACAACAAATAACGATCAATTATAACAAATCTTGTAATAGGACTTACCAATTTGTTAATAGTAGGGTTAAGGTGCGATTTGATCAATAAACTATTGGCTCAGGAGCGTCTAACACAATTAACTATTAAGTGGACTAAAAATACCAACAAACTTTTAAAAAGGGGCGCCCAACACAACGCGGTTAGCAAAAAGTTAACTTCCGTTATCTAAAGTACAGATTGACCAATGAATTTTACTCCAAGAGCGTCCAGCACAAAATTCTAAATTTTACTAAATTAAATAATTTTTTTCTCAATTGTCATTATTCAAAACTACTTGTATAGATATCTATGGACAAAAATTACTCATTCTTCAATTTTGTCATAATTATAATTTGCTAAAATAAACAAAAGTTTTAATTAAAAATATAATTATATGATTTAAATAAAAATCAAGGTGTTTTATAGTTTATTATATATGTTAAACAAAAAGAAATTATATGATTTATTTTTATTTTAGAAGAAATTTATGTGAGTAAAAAAATTCATTTAATGTTAATAAAATTAAAAAAATCTAAAAAAATCTATTATATCCTGAAAGAAATGAAATGAGTTTAATTTTTATTTTTATAAAAAGAGTTTAATGGATATCAACATTGATACTTAATAATATAAATCCGGCAACTTGATGATATATTTGTTAATTAAATCTACTGCTTATATGAATATGGGACTTTTGTAGGCCAAATTGCTCCTTAACCCATTATAATTGCTCCTTAACCATTTATTAAATTGTCTTTCCTCAAACCTCTTAAGTTATCTTTTTTTTTTTTCAACAAGTCCCATATTCATATAATCAATAGATTATTTGATTAACAAATATATCATCAAGTCGCCAGATTTATATTATTAAGTATCAATGTCGATAACAATTAAGCTCTTTTTGTAAAAATAAAAATTAAACTCATTTCATTTCTTTAAGGATATAATAGATTTTTTAGATTTTTTAAATTTTATTAACATTAAATGAACTTTTTAACTCACTTAAATTTCTTCTAAAATAAAAATAAATCATATATATTTTTTTTGTTTAACATATATAATAAACTATAAAACACATTGAGTTTTATTTAAATCATATAATTATATTTTTAATTAAAAATTTTGTTTATTTTAGCAAATTATAATTTTGACAAAATTAAAAAATGAGTAATTTTTGTTCATATATATCTATACAAGTAGTTTTGAATAATGACAATTGAGAAAAAATTATTTAATTTAGTAAAATTTAGAATTTTGTGTTGGGTGCTCTTGGAGTAAAAGTTCGTTAGCCAATCTGTACCTTAGATAACGGAAGTTAACTTTTGCTAACGGCGTTGTGCTGGTCGCTCTTTTTTAAAAGTTTGTTGTTCTAGGTGCTCCTTTTTAAAAATTTATTGGTATTTTTGGTCCACTTAATAGTTAATTGTGTTGGATTCTCCTAAGTCAATAGTTTATTGGCCAAATCGCACCTTAACCTTTAATAGTATTTACAAGTTCCGTAATGGTAATTACTAGTGCTTTCGTTAGGTTTTACACATGTGTCTCTTGTTAGTTCTCTATGTTTTTTTGATGTTTTGATGATAACAAATATAATGTAAACAAGTTAATAGATTCATGGTTAAATCATGTTTTATATAGTTAACTTGAATCTATAATGTGTTTGGAAGTTTTGCATTGGTTGCCTCGAGCTAAAATGGTTTTGCCTTGGAGTTAATAAATTAAATCTATGCAAACCTCTAGTTAAATCCATGTATGACTCTAGTTAAATGATGGAAATGATTTAAATAAATATTGTTAACTCAAGTCAATTATTTAATTGCCTCGAGTCATGTGTTTTAATCTTGAGATTTTGAAACTATCGATTTTGACTCTTGAATATCAAGTTGATGACTCAAGTCATTGACTTTAGGAAAACACTTATTGACTCTAGTTAATCTCTCATTTGGTCCATTTCTTAGAGAGCATCGGATTTGACTTTTGGCATATTAAGTTAATGACTCAAGTCATTCACTTATTAACTCAAGTTAAGTCTACATTTGGCCATTTCTTTTGAAAGCATCGGGTTTAACTTTTGCATTTCAACTTAGTGACTCAAGTCATTCACTCTTCATATCGAGTTAAGCTTTCAATTCTCTACTTTTTGGAAAGCATCGTCTTTGAGTCTTGATATCAAGTTAATGACTCAAGTCATTAACTAAAGGCAAATACTTATTGACTCAAGTTAAGTCTTTCATTGGTCTATTTTTTTTAAAGTATCGACTTTAACTTTTGCATATCAAGTTAATGACTCTAGTCATTAACTCAAGGCATGACTTTCAAACTTCAAGTTAAAGTTTTCAATTTGTGCATTTCGAAGAGAAAGTCATTAACTATTGCATATCAAGTGAATGCCTCAAGTCATCAACTCAAGTCATTGACTCAAGGCAATTATTTATTTGAATCAAGTTAAACCTGCAACTATCTTTTACGATGAGAGAGTCTTTGACTCTTGAATATTAAGTGACTACCTCTCTTCACTTACTAGAGTCAATTACTTTTACCTCTAGTCAAGTTGTAATTTCATTTAACTTGTGTTTTTAACTTGTGCAAAATGAATTTGCCTCTAGTCAAAGTTTCAAGTAAACTTCTTCTGGACTTTAAATTCTCTTATAAGATTAACTTGCCTCGAGTCATTTACTCTTTTACCTATCAAGTCATCTCTTTAACTAAGAGTTAATCTTCTATGTTTTCAAAATCACCGTCTCCGGAAAATCAAATCAATTGATTATGATTTTGTTAATTGTTACTCATTACTATTCTTAATTGCTTTAATCAATTTGTTAATGAGTTACAGATTATTAGAATGAGGATCAACACAGGATATTGATCAAAGCAATTTGGCATTTATTAAACTTTCCTATTCAAGAAACTCAACAACAAACATACCTCTGCAATGTACTGGTTAAGAATATTTCATTTCTTTTGCTGGGTCTCAACGATCATAATCACAATTATAGGAATAATGACGACAATTATTCCAATCCTGCTGCTTCATCTCTAATGGTCATTTTAAAGAGCCTCAACGGATATTTCTTCAATCTTCAACTACTATAAATACTTAAAGGATTGAATCCACTAACAAGAACCAACGCATACACAGACAAGGCACTCAAAGCGATCAATTTCTATTCTGCTTATATCTTTGGATACTATTGAGCTTCAGTGTTTATTATTCATCTGCTCTGTGAGAGAGTTTTATCATCTGTTTTACATTCGTTCAAATCTCAAGGTAGTGGTATCTTGAGTGTGGGTATACGATTACAACTTGTAAGGGGGAATGAGTCCTAGGGAGAAAGGATCATCCTGAGTTACAGAGTGTGTAATTGTATTTGTGAGATAGTTAAAATCTCAGAGTGTCTGGGTACTGGATGCAGGTCAAGAGTTGGACTGAACCAGTATAATTTCTCTATGTCATTTCTCTTTACCTTTCATATTGCTTTCATCATTTATCCATCATACGTCGAAAGAATTTTTGAGATCACCTATTCACCCCTTCTAGGTGATATTCCACCTTCATCTCTCATGAAACAACAAATAAGGGTCAATTTTAACAAATCTTGTAATGATAATTACCAGCACTTTCATTGGATTTTTCATGAGTGTCTCTCACGAAACAACAAATAAGAGTCAATTATAACAAATCTTGTAATGAAAATTACCAATTCGTTAATGGTATTTACAAGTTCAGTAATGGTAATTACCTGTGCTTTCCTCGGGTTTTTCACAAGCGTCTCTCATAAAACAACAAATAAGGACAAATTATAACAAATTTTATAATGAGAATTACCAATAAGTTAATGGTATTTACAACTTCAATAATTGTAATTACCAATGCTTTCGTCAGGTTTTTCACAAGTGTCTCTCATGGAACAACAAATAAGGGTCAATTATAACAAATCTTGTAATAAGAATTACCAATTTGTTGATGGTACTTACAAGTTCTATAATGGTAATTACTAGTTCTTTCTTCAGGTATTTTCACAGGTGTCTCTCATGACACAACAAATAAAGGTCAATTATAACAAATCTTGTTATGAGAATTACCAATTCGTTAATGGTATTTACAAGTTTAGTAATGGTAATTACTAGTGCTTTTGTCAGGTTTTTCACAAGTCTCTATCATGAAACAATAAATAAGGGTCAATTATAATAAATCGTGTAATGGGAATTACCCATTCGTTAATGGTATTTACAAGTTTAATACTAGTAATTATCAGTGCTTTCATCAGGTTTTTCATAAATGTCTCTCATGAAACAATATATAATGGTCAATTATTACAAATCTTGTAATGCAAAATTACCAATTCATTAATGGTATTTACAAGTTTAGTAATGATAATTACTAGTGCTTTTGTCAGGTTTTTCACCAGTGTCTCTCATGGAATAACAAATAGGAGTCAACTATAATAAATCTTGTAATGAGAATTACCAATTTGTTAATGGTATCTATTAGTTTAGTAATAGTAATTACCGGTGTTTTCGTCATGTTTTTCATAAGTGTCTCTTATGAAACAATAAATAATGGTCAATTATAACAAATCTTGTAATTAGAATTACCAATTTGTTAATGATATTTACAAGTTCAATAATAAGATTTATAAGAGTATTTCTTAATAGAAAAAATGTAAAGAATATATATATATATATATAGTAAGAACCGACTGTCACCCAAGAGGGGGGTGAATTAGGTGTTAGATAAAAACTTTAGTTACTTTGAAAATCTTTTTGTAACTTACTAAAATCAGTTTATAAAACAATAAGCAGTCATTCAAATATATGTATGCACATTCAAACATATATGCTGGAAATGTAAGAGATAAGGGAAGAGAATGTGCAAACTGATTTATATTGGTTCGGCTCAATCCTTGACCTACGTCTAGTCCCCAAGCCACACTTGGGATTTTCAATCCACTATCTTCTTTCAACTTGATTACACCTTCTGTAACTGAAGTAATCCTCTCACTAGGATTCACTCCCCCTTACAAACTGTAATCAACACACCGCTTGATTACACACTCTGTACTCGAAGTAATCCTCTCACTAGGATTCACTCCTCCTTACAAGTTGTAATCAACACAATGTGTTTCCCACTCAAGATCACCCAATCTTGAGTAACTCTCAGAAGAATAGAATGATTACAATAAATCTTCTCTCTTAGAAGTGAATAGATAAACACTGAAGATCAAATACAAATCACTTCACTCTCTAAGTCATCTAAACATGAAAAACAGAGAGCAAATGCTATAGGAGCAGAGTATCAGCATGTTGGAAGTGTAAGCTTGTTTCTCCACGTTTTTCTGCTTGAATCTGTCTTCTTTTATAGGTAGAGATCAATATATGACTGTTGAGAAGATTCAATGACTGTTGGATAAAGAAATATAGTTGTTAGGAACTAGCCGTTAGAACTTTTGCACAACTTTTGATGTTCTGACATCACTTTTGCTTTTGTCTTAAACCTTCAATAAAATTTCTTTGATCTGTCTGAAACTCACCAAGAAAGTGGTTAAACATATCTAGGAACATTAGAGATTAATCACGGGAAGTATTAGGATCAAACAAGAAAGTTTCAGAAAATCGCATAATTTGAATTTCAAAGGACGTTATGAAACCTTGAGGTTTGTTCTCAAACCTTGAGGTTTTGGACTGCAGAAAGTGAAAGAGGTTTAAGTCCAAAACATCAAACCTGGAGGTTTCTCCAAAACCTGGAGGTTTTTAGAGTAGCAGAAAAGCGTCATTCTCTCTGAGTGTCAAAACCTCGAGGTTTTCTCAGAAACCTCAAGGTTTCACTTTGAAAGTGAAACCTTGCAAAAACGCGCCATGAGCAAACCTGGAGGTTTTCTGGAAACCTAGAGGTTTTCAACATTAGTGAAAAAGTGTTTGCTCTCTGGATGCCAGAAACCTGGAGGTTTCTCTAGAAACTTGGAGGTTTTCAAAGTCAGTGAAAAACGTTTTCTTTCTGGATGCCAGAAACCTGGAGGTTTTCAAAATCTTTGAAAAACATTTGCTCTCTGGATGCCAGAAACCTGGAGGTTTTCTGGAAACCTTGAGGTTTTCAAAATCTTTGAAAAACGTTTGCTCTCTGGATAGCAGAAACGTGGAGGTTTTCAACCAATACTCGAGGTTTCTTTCTAATATCAAAATTCTCAGTTTTGCGCCAAAATAGAAACCCGGAGGTTTGAGAGAAACTTGGAGGTTTTGAAAAGCTTGGAAAAATGAAGAACCTCTTTGCCTTGACAAACCTGGAGGTTTGTCCAAAAACCTGGAGGTTTCTCATAATTTTGAGAAACTTGAGAAAACACCCTTTGAGCACAAACCTGGAGGTTTCCCATAAACCTAGAGGTTTCGCTTTGTTCAGAAAACTTGGAAAATTCTTGGCCAATTTCAAACTCAAGTTTACATGTCCAAGCTCGAGGTGAGAATCCATTGCAAGAAGAATCAGCTCCAAACTCATTGTATTATGTCCGTTATGATCTGATGAATGAAGGCTATTCTTGACCAGCGTTTTTACGATGTCCTGAACTGATTGTCAACTTTGGAAGGCCATATCTCCTTGTTATGAACTCCATTTTGGTCTATTCAAATCTTGATGGAAATCTCTGTGAGTCTACTTTCATATGCCACTAATTTCAGCTCAATCGGATTTTCCGTTTGTGAGATACACCCAAAATACCAAAGGTGGGTCTGGACTATAACGTTGATTCTTATGGCAACTTGTAAAAATCATAGCTCCTTGATCTGAACTCCTTTGGGCTTGAATTTTAGATCAAAATGACGCATTGGGAGTCTAGTTTCATATGCCTTTGGTTTCGTCTCAATTTGATCTCTGGTTTGGGAAATATCATCGAATTACCAGACCTCGCCCGAGCTGAACGTGAAACAGAGTAGACCAGAGTTGTTGATCAGTGTTGAAACCTCTAGGTTTTGCTAGAAACCTTGAGGTTTGCTAGTCCAGAGACACCAGAGATCATGAAGACACTCAAACCTCGAGGTTTGTACTCAAACCTCGAGTTTTCTCGTCCTGAACCTTATACTTGCTTGCTTTAACTCTAAATTGAATAATTCAAACTTCCATATGATCTTGGAGCCTTTTAGCATCAATATAAGCACTTGAATAATTATATTCTCATTCCATTCAACAAGTTCTTCCTTCTTTAATCTCCTTCTCTTGATCATTTTCCACAATTCAAATCTTTCTTTCTTCTCTTCTCTTGATCATTTTCTGTCATTAAATTTGGACTTATCATTCTCTGCAAGTTCTATATCTTCTTCAATATTTCCTCTTCTTCTTGATTATTCCCAAAATACTTTGATAGCTTCTTGCTTCCTTGACATTCTCTATAATTTCTTCTTTCCATTAATCCCTTATCTCCTTCTTGATTATTCTGTATGATTCAACTTGGACTAATCTACATTAAGCATAGTAGTTAGTCAATGTAGGAGATAACTATATTACTCAATATATTACTCAATCTTTTTGCTGTTAATAATGACATCAATATAAGACATCATCAAAACTAACCATATCTAACATATATATATATATATATATATATTTGTTAATGCTTATATATATCAAAGATACCAAGTGGCCCAATGGTTGGACCACTTAGCCCCTATAAGGTGTGGCCCAGTGGTTGGGCCACTTGGGCCCCATGATTGTGGGGTGGGTTTGAAGCCCACCTTCTAACTTTTCATTCAATTTTTTTTTTAAAAAAAGATTCAACCCCACCAAAAAAAAAAACTCATTGGGTCTCAGGCTGCCAACGACCAAAGCCCAAGTTGTCGACGGTTGGAATTTTATTAAGTATTCAAATAGAATTTTCCCCAAACTAAAAGGCATTGGTTAATGACTTCTAGGCTTCATAAAATAAAAAAATAAAAAAAAATTAAGGCAAACAAAATAGGAACTAGAAGCAACTAGATGTTTAGGAAAATTTCCCTTAGAGCCCAAATAACCAAAAAATTGTCAAAAAAGACCCCAAAAAAGTCACATGTCAGAAAAGGCCCTATCTCATTTTTTGGTAATATTTAATAAATGTTAACAACTATATTAGTATAACGTCAACAATTAAATCAGTATACGTTAACAATAATATTTTAACAACCAAATCAGTACATGTTAACAACTATATCAATATATGTTAACCACTATATCAGTACACGTTAGTAACTATATCATCAGTACAACGTTTTCTGAAATAATACCAGAAAAGGCCCTAGGACCTTTTTTGGCTGTTTTTGACAATATTTTAAAAACTTGGGACCTGAGAGGGATTTTCCCTAGATGGTTTTAGACCAATATCAGTTCATGAAGGGTAAATATTCCCTCCAGTACTTTTTATAAAATCTAAAATATTGGATAATATGGTTTAAGAAATTTATTAAAATTAGATAAAAATTATAAATATGTAAAGAATGTTTTTTTTTTTAAAGTATGCCTTAGTTATAAGAGTGTAAATGAGAGCAAGAAATAATGACAAAAAATATGTAAGAAAATGCATGGTAAAAAGACAATGAGAGAGTACATTAATTAGGAGAAAATATGGTAAAAATGTATTTAATATTTAGAATAACCCCAAACTAGATTTTTTTTAAAAATGATTTGATCAATTCAAGGATTTGGATCTCATAAAAAAGGATCAAAGATAGTATTGATAATCCTTTATCACTATATAGGGTTTCCGAACATTGTCCCGTATAAAGAACAAAATTCAATCAAGCTAAATAACATTGGCTTTTGAAAAACAAAATGAACTAAATGGAAAAAGCAACAAGATAATTTTAAAAGAACATATCATTAGGGAATATTAACAATTCCTCATTATTTGGACTTGTGTAAACGTATTTTTCAAACCCAGCTCAAACCAGCCCTATATATTATTGCAAAGCATTAATGCTTGAATGGGATCTTGAGGATGCAAAAGCAACTTCTCTTGGATTGTGGTTTTGATTTGATGTCCAACTTGATAGTTAATTTTGCCTATTACATAACTTTCATGTAAAGTTTCATGAGGTTAAAAACAAAAATTGTGTTTAATCGTTGTGTGATGAGAACAATTTATGCCATGTTTTCCCTATATTTTATCATTGAATTGTATGGTAAATATAAGCTTAACTACAATCAATCTAAGCAAAAAGGCATTAATTCATGATATAGGGAACTGAAGGATAAAAACCATTTACATCCTAAACATGTGCTAAAAAAGGAGCAAGTTACAAGGTTTTGAAGGAAGAACGTGTAGCAAAGCTAATACTATGCTATAGCATTCTGACAGCATATCGAAGTGCAATACAAGGCATCACGAAAGCTATAGAAGAGTAAAGGACGCAATGCTATGCGGCATATTTTTTAATCTTCTCTCTAGATGTTTCAGGAAATAATTGTAGGAGTCGAGAAAAGATAGGTAGATTGGTGACGTAACGGAATAGAAGATGCGGAGGATTGAAACTGAAAGATATGAAGAATCCCGTAGGATTAGCATAATCAATCTACCAAGATTGGAAAGAGATAGATGATGGATCTCGACAGATTAGGAAAGGCCCAGCTCACTGAAACTTACGCCGCAAGAAAGTCTGATTATAAAGGAAACAGCAAGCCAACCCTAAGGGAGGTTGAGTCGTAGAGAGTCCAATCAAAATACACATTCGGCCAGACTCCAAAGAAGAGAGAGAGAATTCCCAAGGCACGAGAACTCCAGGAGAACCCAGCATCCTTCCCTGCAGTAAGACGGAGAGAAGCAGACGTGTGTTGGGATCCGTACACGCAGCGGATTAAAATATTTTACGAATCCCATCCGGAGGATCACTCGGGCGCATTTAAATCAAGGTTAAGGAACCCGAATCGTACCTTATAGAATTCGGAATCATTTGGAGCAGGAGGTTTGCCTTTGATTTTAGCGAACTAGTACCTCAAGAATCTACACAAACCTTTGCGCATATTTTCTCATGGTGATCAAGAAAACCCAAACTGTAGTGAATTCATCCGCGTCTCGTTCTCTTTGAACTGGTGGGCTACCTTCTCGATCAGCAGAAGACGACTCTTAGAATCGGCTTCCTCTACTGGTATCCATACGAACAATCCCCGAACACGGCTATGGCAGCGTGCTAGCACCTCTTGTGCGTCTCTCTCAATTTTTTTAGTCTAGGGTTTCTCGCGGCTTTCTATAATACGCTCGACTAAAACTCCTGTAGGTTTTTCTAAACCCGATAGGCGTATTATATAATCAAAATTAATCCTCATTAATTTTGAAATTTGAATTTTGAATCTGGATAATATATTAATTAAACCTATCTAATAGATCTAATCTAATATATTTATTTAATCCGAATTAAAACCAGATCTGAAATTTGAATCTTGAATTTAGAGTAAATCTAAATTAAAAGCCTTCTGATTTAATTTATATCTATAAATTAAATCCGAAAAATGATATCTATTTATTTAATTAAATCTGAGATACAATATCTCAATTTAAATCAAATAGATAATGATATCTTTGTCTGAAAATTAAATGAGATACAATATCTGTATTTGTTTTAGATATTTAATTTATCAAACAAATTAAATATAAACAAATATTATAATAATATTATAATCTCCATTAAATAATATTATTATATTATTTTCGAATTTAAATATATATCTATATATATATTCACCCCAGATTAAATTCAATATTCATTAAATCTCAGATTAATCTAAGATTCAATGAACTTGGACACTTTTTCTCGTGTTGGGTTATTCTTGTGTGCGACCCTGCAGGCCCATATGAGATTGGCAGTTGGCCAATACTGTACCAGCCCACAAGTCGCAAGCGGCCTCTAGTAAGACATTGCGACTATCCAATTCACATGGGGATCGATAACACGATACTACCTATCGTACAACCATGTCACATCCCTTTTGTCACGCGATAATTTGGTCAAGGATGAGGCATGGATAACGTCAACTTCCTGTTCTTGACCACTACTTTCTCGATTCTTGAGTAGCCTAAAAGGTGAAATGAAAACTCTTTTCCATTACAGTATGACCATACATTTCTTAAAATCACTCATCGAGGGGCCCAGTATTATCTCTCTACAAATGTGAGGGACAAATTCCATCTTGACCATTTACATTCCTCCGCATGAAAACCACTGATCTCGATCCCAACCTTTATCATCACCTGGTCAAAGGTGACTTTTGACTAGGTCAAAGGTCAGTGACTCATCATGTAGGAATCCATGATGATCTCAGGTCATAGGGCGTTGTGACGCGGTTATACATGAGATAAGCTTATGACTTAATCCATGCAGCTTTCTTATAATGGGTCGGTCCAGCACTCCTACAAGTGCCCATAACTTTGATTCGTATCTCCATATAGCATCAAAGTCATACTGGTCTTGTTTCATCTTCGCTCCCGCGTAGATGACCGACCAGGGACATTTAGGATAATCTATAAGATATATCCAGGGATATAGTTATCACCATAAACATGTGTATGAAATGATAACTTATGGAGAAGAATGACTTGCCCCTAGGGCATAATTTCCAACAGACTCCCACTTACACTAGGCGCAATCATTAATTACTCTAATTCCCATTGCCCTAACATGACGCTCATGTTTTGCTTGTGCAAGCGGTATAGTAAGAGGATCAGCTTCACTGTATTCTCCTAGTACTTTGCATTTCTTTGTATCACTTTTTCATTGATTTCTCTGATAAGATGAAATCGCCTGAGTATATGCCTGGTCCTTTGATGTGACCTAGGCTCCTTGGTTTGTGCAATAACGTCGTTATTGTCACAGAACAAGACTATTGGATCTGAGATGGTAGGAACCACCCCCAGTTCAGTGATGAACTTTCTGATCCAAACGGCTTCCTTAGCTGCATCCGATGCTGCTATATACTCAGCTTCTATATTGTATAATCAGCTACAGTGCTCTGCTTAGAGCTCTTTCAGCTCACCGCACCACCATTCAACAGGAATACATATCCTGATTGCGATCTTGAATCATCTTGGTCAGTTTGGAAACTCACATCTGTGTAACCAGTTATACAGAGCTCATCCTCCAAGCCACCATATACCAAGAATAAGTCCTTAGTCCTTCTTAAGTACTTAAGGATATTCTTGACAGCAGTCCAGTGACCCTCACCAGGATCTTGTTGATATCTGTTGGTCATACTCAAGGCAAATGACACATCCGGTCGAGTACATAACATAGCATACATGATAGATCCAATGGCGGAGGCATATGGAATCTTACTCATGCAGTCTCTTTGATCTTATGTACTAGGACACAGATCCTTACTGAGATGGATGCCATGAGATATGGGCATGTTACCCCTTTTAGAATCCTAAATACTGAACCTATGCAGTATCTTGTCTATGTATGAAGTCCTATGAAGAAGCCCACGGTTTATTGGAGTGGATGGCTATGAATAGCCATCAATGGCAAGCAGATAGAGCTACATCCTCCCGAACCGTCACTGGAATACCTGAACTAGATGCTATGACTACTCTCACAGCTCAAGTATTGTCTCTGACCAATATGGTGAAAGGACTGACCCTTCCATCAAGCAACACATTGCTGCAACCATCGCAAGTAGCTTGTGTGTACTGTGGTGGAGAGCATTCTTACTCTCAGTGCTTCACCAACCCTAAGTCTGTAAACTTCGTCAACAACTTCAACAGGGGCAGTAAAACCAACAATCCGTACTCGAACACATACAATCCCAGATGGAGGCAACACCCCAATTTCTCATGGAATCCTCAAGGTCAACAAGTAGTGGGACAACCATCAGGCTCTCAATATGGGAACAAAACATTAAACCCACCAGGTTTACCTAGCAAGCACGGCAGTAGGGCAGTGATTCAGACCCGCAGCACTCTATGTTGACCCTTTTAAAGGAATATATGGCCAAAAACGATGCAATCATTCAGAATCAGTAAGTAACCTTGAGAAATCTCAAAAATCAAGTGGGACAACTAGCTACTACTGTCAATAACAGACCCTCAGGATCCCTGCCCAATGACACTGAAGTACCCAGGATCCAAGGAAGAGAGGAAGTCAAGCTGATAGAACTTCGAAGTGGTAAAAGCTTATAACGCATGAGAGCAACCAAGCAACCTATAGTTGTTACTGATCCAAAATTGGAGAAATCGAAGGAGGGGCAAGGAAGTACTAAACAACTTGCTGAAGACGAGCAGAGGCAACCAAGACCGTCACAACCGGATAGGATATCAGCGCCGCGACATTGCCTCCACGCATTGCATTGAATGATCACGTGCAATACCAACAATCAAACCTGCTAATCATGATCCCGGGTCTTCAAGGATGCTAAAGCAACCCCCAACTTTCCCACAAAGGCTACAGAAGCAAGGTCAAGAGAAACAATTCAAGAAATTCCTTGACATGCTACGGTAATTACACATTAATTTTCCTCTGGTGGAAGCTTTGGAACAAATGCCAAGCTATGTGAAATTTATGAAGGAAATTCTATCCAAAAAGAGACGACTGGAAGAATTTGAAATAGTGGCATTGACCCAGGACTGTAGTGCCATGCTAACCAATCGGCTACCACTGAAATTAAAAGACCCTGGCAGCTTCACAATCCCTTGTCCAATCGGACCTCAATATTCAGGGAAAGCTTTGTGTGATTTGGTTGTTAGCATCAATCTCATGCCCATGTCTATTTTTAAAAAGCTGGCGGTTGGGGAAGCCAGGCGCGCAACAGTTACGTTGCAACTGGCCAACTGCTCCATAGTTCTACCTAAGGAAAAATCGAAGATGTTCTCGTAAAAGTGGATAAGTTCATCTTTCCTGTGGATTTTGTTATTCTCAACTTCGAAGCAGATCGCAATGTCCCAATTCTTTTGGGAAGACCTTTCATGCCAACTGGGCGTACGCTGATTAATGTGGAAAGAGGAGAACTTACTATGCGCATAAATGATGATCAGGTCACCTTCTCGATCCTTAAGATCGAAAGATTCGAAGACCCAGCTGAGAAGTATTTAACCTCTGAAGATGATGGCAAAGGCAGTAAAGAAGTGATCAGCCGTCCAGCACTACCGCAACATTAAATTGTTATGGCAAAGTCTGGTTGAAGACTTTAAAGCAAGTGCTATTGGGAGGCAGCTCAACTTCGTGTTTCCTTAGCATAATAGCAGGAGGGGATGAGTCCAGCATGGGCCATGCTACGACATTATGCAAGGCATTACGGCCTTAGCACAGCAATGCGGCAGAAGCCCACTAAACGCTAGTCAGGTACGCTCCCATCTCTAAAATAAACACTGTGTGCATGCATTTATCTTAGCGGGCCACTCTTGTGGGCCCACTATGCGCCAATTGAGTTTAACTTATTGCCGAAGAGTCATGGCGCTTCGCATTCAAAATTCTGCCTTTATCCTGTCTATTCTCTCCATCCTCCCCTCCTGCATGTTTTCACCTTCGTACGATGCTCCTTCTCCATCTCTTACTCTCAGACCCACCATGCCTAGAGTCAAGAAGATGACACAGCTTCACCAAGCGCCCCCATTGGTCTATGCTCGCCGTCAACCCAATCCACCACCTGAGCAAGCACCTTCCACTCCCATACCAACTTCTTCTTCCTCTTCTTACTTCACCAACTCTTCAGCGTCAATAGGCCTTACCTCCGAGTATGACAAGGTCTACATGATTGCCAACGCACCCCTCTACTGGTGCCCGGACACTGACACGAACTCTACGGGCAGGTATCTCAAACGTCTTCGCCACCTTCAAAAGGACTTGAAGACCATTCACAGCGACCCACGCGCGTTCTCGGTCCCCCATCGCTGGGATTCACCGAAAGCCCTCTCCCTTTCATAGGCACATTCGGGGATTTCGGTGGTCAACGGGGTGGATGATAATTCCTCCGACGAGGATACGACCAGCAGTGCCCCAGCCCTGCCCGCTCCTCTTGCCCCTCAATTTTATTTTCTTCTGTTAATTTTATTTTCATTTATTTTTAATGACAATCTGCTAATGCCCTGGGTGTTTGCCCTAGGGCCATTTTGTGAATGGTGCTGTGTTTAATTCTGTTTTCGTGCTATTCATTTTTATCCCCCACTGCCCATATACGCGTTTTGTTTTTAATTGCCCTCATCTCTATTGCTGCAATGAGGGCATTGCATCGCTCTAGTATGGGGGAGAGATTATTTAGGATTAGTTATGTTAATTTGTGATCTAATCTGTTGTTGTTCAATGTGTGTATGCCATACTAGTTCACCCAGCATGTAGTTTTTTGCACAAACTGAAAATTTTTCCAATTTGCATGATGAAGCATGAACAAGATTTTGTAATAGTAGCATGAATGTCTGTGTGACGAAGTATAGCATGATTGTCTAAGGAAATTAAACCTTTCGGCTTGGGAAATTGACTGTACTAGCTAATCTGATGCGGGGTAGAGTGGCAGTGAGAAAATTTAGAGAGAAGAACCCACAATGGAAGGAATTATTTGAGCCTAATTGTTTTATTCTAGTGAGCATGTCGCTAGCTCATGTATGATCCTTGATTTGTCTTAGTTCTTCAATAAACTGTTTAGCATCTGAGTATGAAATTTGTAGGATGAAGGCATTCATGTCATACCTATCATACCCATACACAACCCATTTACCATCATTCTCATTTTGCTACCCCATTGAGCCTACACGATAATGCTATAGTAGAAATAGTTAAAAAGACAAGAGTGAAGACTGTAGAAGAAAATGCTAGGACAGAGTGCCATACAAATGCTGCAAAAAGAGTTGTTGTGCCCTATGCTTAAAGTGGCAGCTTAAAAAAAAAAATTTAAAAAAAAAGAGAAAGGGAAGAAAAAAAGAAGGAAAGGAAAAGGAAAAGAGTAGCAAGAAATACCAAGTTCAAAAGGGAGGCACTTTGATATGGCCAAAAAGATTGTCCAAATACCCTGCTATAAAGCACCACCATCACTTTTCAACTCAACACCCATATAGCCATACCATAATAACCCAAGAAGTCCTTTGGAAGAATGGAGACTCAGATGCTAGGTAGCAATCTTAGAACTTTAACAAGACTATGGAACTCTAGGTTAGCATGACAAGAGAGAAAGCTAAAATCCCCTGGGTAAGGGAGCCTCTTGTGAGCTGTTGGTACTGGGCAGTGGGATTGCTGAAAAGGGGACAAGAACTAAAAGCGATTGTGCAAGCAAAGTTATATAGGCAAGAGTGCTATGACTATGAGATCTTGCTGACTTTATTTTATTTTGACCAGGAGTGCAAAAAGCTAAGGCCACGTTTGGATCAAAGAAAAGGTGGGAATGGAAAGGAATAGAAATGAAAAGAATTGAATGGAAACGAAAATATTTTCCTTTGATGTGTTTGTTTCGCAATGGAAAAGAAAATGGGTTGATAGGAAAATTTTTGTTTGGTTGGAAGAAAATAAGGTAGGAAAATGACGCAAAATACCATTTTACCCCTGAATATAAAATATTATTTTAAACCACACAAAACCAATGCCTTTTTGCTAATCACAACTTAAGCATTGTTAATCAACTAAAAATCACTCAAAAAGATTATTAGAAATAATATAAATAAGTTTGAGTGAAATTAAATAAAAATAGATAACAACCTAGAGTGATTAAAGTAGAGATTAAAGTTACAGCGAAGTAATTTAATATTTAATATTTTGAAGATCCTTACTTGAAGTAATTCATCTCGTCACTTGAAGTAATGTTGTGATGTTTTAAATCATGAAGCTTGCTGGACTGTTTTTTTGAACTTTTAAGGACTGTTTTTTTAAAAATAAAAACAGTTAAAAAACTTTTGATGACTGTTTTTGAGAAAACAGTCATTAAAAGTACTGAACTTTTAAGGACTGTTTTTTACAAAAATAGTCTTAAAAAACTTTTGATGACTGTTTTTGAGAAAACAGTCATTAAAAGTACTATTTTATCACATTCAACAATCAACAGACTCGAGTAGCTCCTTTCCAATACTCGAGTATCTCCATTTCCCAGCAACTAATTCCCGATATTACTCGAGTATATAAGTGACATACTCGAGTATCATCTTCGAATGTCAAACTCCTGGCTGCCATATTCTACGTTGTTGTGCAGATTTCAAACTTTCAAAGATGCAGTACTATTGGCAATACAACGGGCAATTTCTGGTGAGCATAGCGTCTTCTGTATAGCTTCAAATTTGGAAAACCACCCCATCTCAGAAAGCTCTTCAAGTCTTCTTTCCATTTCAATAAGAATCAGCTCCAAACTAGTTATATTTTGTCCATTAACATCAGATAAATGGAGGTTGTTCTTATCCAGTGTTTTTGCAGCATCCAGAACAGACTGTCAACTTCCAAACATCATAACTTCTTCAATTGATCTTCTTTTTCTATGTTTTTGATGTTTTTAAAAAGGTTTTTGAGTTTAGTTTCCAATGGCACTGGTTTTAGCTCAATTGGATTTGTCGTTTGTGAGATACACTCAAATTATTGAAGGTTGGTCTGGACTGTGACGTTGATTCTTGTGGTAACTTGTAAAAATCATAGCTCCCTCATCTGAACTCCTTTGGACTTGAAATTTTGTCAAAAATACGCATTGGGAGTCTAGTTTCGTACAAAATTGGTTTCACCTCAATCAGACTTCTGGTTAGAGAGATATCATCAAATTACCAGACGTCGCCAGAAACAGAGCTGAACAGAGTGTGTTGGAATCACGACATTACTCGAGAAGATAGACGAAGAAGCACCAACGAACCTGTTGTGCGAGATGCACATCCGTCGTCATTGAAATTCTACTCTCCCTCTACGTTCTCCACAGGTCTCTGTTTTTCAGGCTCTTGTCTCCTTTTATAGAGGTAGCTATGTTTAGGGGCAAATTGGACTTTGGTACATTTGCAGAGCGGCTGGAAAATGGCTTCCCACCATTTTTTGGTGGGAACCCATTTTCATTTGAACGTGGGAAAATGGAGCGGCGTGGGAAAATATTTTCCTAGGAAAATTTGAACCAAACAACCGCCGCCACTGGAAAATTTGAATTCTCCTTTTCCCTCCCTTGATTTTATTTGATCCAAACAGGGCCTAAGTGTGAGGGTATTTGATGAGAACAATTTATGCCATGTTTTCCCTATATTTTATCACTGAATTGTATGGTAAATATAAGCTTAACTGCAATCAATCTAAGCAAAAAGGCATTAATTCATGAAATACGAAACTGAAGGATAGAAACCATTTACATCCTAAACATGTGCTAAAAAAGAAGCAAGTTACAAGGTTTTGAAGGAAGAACGTGTAGCAAAGTTGATACTATGCTATAGCATTTTGACAGCAAATCGAAGTGCAATGCAAGGCATCACGAAAGCTATATTAAAGTAAAGGACACAATGTTATGCGACATATTTTCTAATCTTCTCTCTAGATGTTTTAGGAAATAATTGTAGGAGTCGAGAAAAGACAAGTAGATTGGTGACGTAACGGAATAGAAGATGTGGAGGATCAAAACTGAAAGATATGAAGAATCCCGCAGGATCAGCAGAATCAATCTATCAAGTAATGGCATTGTGAAGATTTTGGAGTCTTGCTCGAGCAGGAATCTCAGCATGCTCGAGCAACATCAGTCTGAACTGACATACAGTAGGGTTAAATTGCCATACTCAAGTAAGGTAAGAAAGCATGCTAGAGCAGGCATAATGGGGTTACTTGAGCAAGGTTGAGTAACTTGTCTTCTGGTCTCTGTATGGCTCTTACCCGAGCAAGCTCTGGTTGCTTGCTCGAGCATTAGCGATAGGCTTGCTCGAGCATGGGATTTGACTTGCTCAAGCAACATCGATGTAAATAATTTTCAAAAGCCCTCAAAGAAGCTTGCCCAAGCATACACCTGTGCCTTACTCGAACATTGACCAAAAGTATTTAATTCTCAGAACACCTTGCCCGAGCAAACTTTGTTCTTTGCTCGAGCAATGGGTGACTCATCCTCTCTAAATTTCACATCTCTTGCCCGAGCACACATCTTGATCATGCTCAAGCAAGGTTACCTTTGTGTTGAAATTTCCGACTCCGTAAACCTTAAATCATCCTATATCAATTTATTTCTTCATGCTATTACTCATGACCTCTTCTAAACATTTTTAATGAGTTTGCTAATGAGTTTCAGATCCTATTGTCATGGATTAACCACAAATTTACATATAGTGAATTATGTGTTAGAAGCATTAAACGCAGTTGCCTAAACCGGTGATAATCTCGGTTACCAACACTTTGATCAAAGTAAAGCTACCATTGTTATTCTGCATACGCATTGAATGCTATTTCACAACGAGCAAAACAAAAGGAATGAAGTAGAGAATATCGTCGCTGCAAAATTCACCTGGAATATTCAAACAGCAAAAGCCTTAACGAAAGCCTTATCTGTCTAACGGATACATTCAAGACTTTCAACGACTATACCTCAAGCTTCATCAACAGTCATTAATTACAACATCTATAAATAGCCGAAGCATTGAATTCGCCATCTACCGAAACGCCGTGCATTCAATTCGAACTTATTGCATTTCGCTGTTTCAATTGTTTCATTAATATCTTTAGATAAACTGCACATCAGTGATTAACAATTATCTACTCGTGAGGAGTTATTTAAACACTTATTTCATTTTTCGGTCATTAAATCTTAAGGTTGTGGAACCTTAAGTGTGGGTGTACAATTACAGCTTGTAAGGGGGAGTGAGTCCTAGTGTAAGGATCATTCGAGTACAGTGTAATTGTTCTTGAAAGATAGTGAAATCCCAGAAGTTCTAGGGACTGGACCTAGGTCAGAGTTTTGGATCAAACCAGTATAAATTGTCTTGTGTCAATTTCTACTTCTCTGACTTCTACTCTGTTTCTCTGTCTCTGTTACAATTTGGTCTTGTGTAATTTTGGCGACGAAAATTTTACAATCACCTATTCATCCTCTCTCTAGGTGATATTCCACCTTCACAATTGAAAGTAAGCAAAAATACCAATAAAGAAATAAATTTTGATGAAAGTAGCACAATCCCCGATTGGTCTATTCGCTAAAGTTTTAAATTCTTCATTGGTATTTTTACTCCCTTTCAGTTGTTCATTGGTACTTTTTATACCTTCAAAACATTTTTGTGCCTGGTGCTCCTAGCGTAACACTTGGTTGGCCAATCTGCACCTTAACCCTTAAATATAATGGTCAAATCCAAGGCTTGAGTTATTAATTACTAACTCGAGTCATTTAACCTTGAATTTTGAAAAAACTTTAAGTTCACAAGGCTTGACTGGAGTCACCAGGCATTGGCTTGAGTTCACATCATAACTCGAGTCAAAAGTGTGCAACTTGAGTCTATACAACATTTTTCCAATCTCTTGATTAAGTTCGAATTGGTTGGTATACGTGACTAGTTGTATTGGCCACTTATATTTGTGTCATGTTCAAATGTTAATTTGGTTAGTAACTGAACTAGCTAGGAAGTATGGAAGGCAATCATTATAGGAGTTGGATATACAATCGTCTAACTGATAAAAGACAACTAACTCAAGCATTCTTGCCGGGTTTGAAAGAGTTCATCCAATTTGCTTTGGCGCATTCAAATGATTCAAGTAGGGCGATCAGTTGTTTGTGTGTCAAATGTAGGTGTTTAAGATTTAAGGATCCGGGCATGGTCAAAATCCATTTGTGTAAAAAAGGATTCATGAAGGATTATGAATGTTGGGAATGTCATGGTGAAGTCCGACAGCAACCAAGTGGTTATTACAAGGACATTACTCATTGAAAAAACCTTAATCAATATGAGCAATTGGTTATGGATGCCGCGGGACCGTCGATCGGCCAATATTTTGATACCGTTACTCATGTTGAACCATCATAATACTCAACCATCATACATGGGAAAGGATCCTCATCCAAAAGTCGATAGGTTCTATAAAATGCTTCAGGAAGCACAACGTCCGTTATGGGAAGGTTGCGAACACTTTGAAAATAGTGAATATTTATTGCTATCGGCTACCCTAGTAACACTAAGCTTGAAGACTGATCGTCATATGAGTGAGAGGAATTACAATGAAATGATGCAGATCATGAGTAAGGTTGTTCCCAAAGACAATAATTTGCCAAAGGATTTTTACCCAGTAAAAAAAAAAGATGAAAGAGCTTGGGCTTAGATGTGAAAAAATCCATTGCTGCCCCAAAGGATGTATGTTGTATTACAAGGATGATGCTGAGTTGACCAATTGTAAATTCTATGGACATGACAAATATAAAATTGTGAGGAATGAAAGGAAAATGATCCATCAAGCATTAAGTAAGATGTGGTACTTTCCTCTGGTGCCCAGACTTAAGAGATTATATGCATCAGAACAAACAGCTACTCACATGAGATGACATCGGGAGCATTGCAGGGATTAAAACTTTGTGACGCATCCATCCGATGTTGAAGCTTAGCGTAAATTTGACGAGGTGAATCCTTTCTTTGTTATGGATCCCACCTTCTATATGCATGAGAAGAGAGTTTTTCTTCCTTAATGCCTTAATCCCTGGGTCATCCAACCCAAAAAAGAAGATAGATGTGTACCTCAGGCCTTTGATAGACGAGTTGAAGATGTTGTGGAATGTAGGGGTTCTTACGTATGATATATCATTGAACCAAAATTTCACCATGCAGGCTGCCTTAATGTGGACGATAAATGATTTCCCTGCATATGGGATATTGAGTGGTTGGCAAACGTCGGGAAAGCTTGCATGCCCGGTATGTCTTGAGCAGAACATGGGTTTTAGCTTGGAACACAGTCGCAAGTCTGTTAGTTTGACTGGCACCGGCGATTCCTATCCCCCGATCATCCGTTTAGGAGAAACAGAAAAGACATCACATAGAATGTCGCTGAACGAGCAGATCGACCTCATCGTTTAAGTGGTCAAGAAATATGGGACAAGTTTAAGTACATTCAAAGTGTCAAAGAGGGGGCTGCTTCCAGCAAACCTGAGGGATATGGTGTTGATCATCATTGGAACCAACACAACATCTTCTGGGAACTACCATATTGGAAAGATCAATTGTTAAGACACAACTTTAATGTCATGCATATTGAGAGGAATGCGTTTTGCAATATTCTGTACACTATGATGGACACCAAGGGCAAGACGAAGGACACATTCAACGCAAGACGGGACATAGAAGCGATTTGCAGAAGGCCTGCTTTGCATTTGGTGGAGAATGGCACGGGACGGACTTCCAAACCTAGAGCGCCATACACATTCAACAAATAGCAGAATTTAGAATTGTTGGAATGGGTTAAAAATCTGAAACTCCCAGATGGTTATGCATCAAACTAGAAAAGATGTGTCGACATACACGAGGCAAAGTTATTTAGGGTGAAGAGTCATGATTGTCATGTTTTTTTTCCAGAGATTGTTGTCGTGGGCCTTCAAAGCACTACCGAAGCATATATGGTCTATTCTGACGGAATTTTCCATGTTCTTTAGAGAAATTTGTGCTTCTAAGCTTAATGTTGAAAAGTTACAGCACCTGGAGGCGAGCATGCCAATAATTCTATGCAAGTTAGAAATGATGTTTCCTCGTAACTTGTTTGACTCAATGGAACATTTGCCTATTCACTGGCCTATGAAGTAAAGGTAGGAGGCCCGCAACAATATAGGTTGATATATCCATTTGAGAGATAATATATATTTCTTTTGCGTTGTTATTAATTGACTGACATGGTACTTTAGTTTATAATTACCCTCTGATTGTCCATTGTAGGTTTTTACGCACACTTAAGCACAAGATCAAAAATCCAAGGTACATTGAAGGATCTATCGCTGAAGCGTATCTAGTCGAAGAGGCCACAAAATTTGTGTCATACTATTATCCCCTTGAAATAATATCAAGATGGAGAGGGGTACCTCGCAACAATGATGGCGGTGATACGAGGGATCAAAAATCAATATTTAATTTCCTAAGGCGAGTCGTGGGAAAACATTGGAGGTCAACTCTTGAAGGAAGAGATAAGCAAGCAGCGGAGTGGTACATTCTAAATAACTGTGAAGAGGCCACCCAGTACTTAAAGTAAGATTTCTTTTTCTTTTTATTGTTACCATAAGTATTAAAGTATTAACTTCATTTTTTTGTTACAGTTACTTCTCTAATTGGGTCCAATTGGAAAATCCTTCAATGTCAGAATCCAAGTTGATCAATTCATGAACTCTGAGTTTCCAAAATGGTTTTAATCCTACTTCGTGGAAAATCCATCAGATCCCAATGAAGTTGCGTGGAGATTATCTTATGGAGCTTCAATTAGTGTTACCTGGTGCAACAAATATGCAATCAATAGGTATCGGTTTTCAACTGTTGAAGCGAACGCAAGTACACTATGTTGCAATTATGGTGTATATTGTCGAGGTGACCGAGTTGGCAAGGTGGAGGGTGACTACTACGGGAAGTTAATTGGCATAATTCAGCGGAGTTACCCGTGGAACAAGGTGGTGACCCTTTTTAAATGTGAGTGGTTTGATAAGAGTCCTCGTGGGACAAAAGTGGATAAATATGGAAATATTGAGATCCACTAGACAAGTAGATATATGGTTGGTTATAACCCATTCATCCTTGCTCAATAGGCGGAACAAGTTTACTATACATCATACTCCACATCCCACCAAGGGTGGAGGGGAGTTATCAAAACCAAAGCACGAAATATTATACCTAAGTCGAAAGAGTCAGAAACAAATGACGGTATGACTGAACCGTTCCAAGTTGATGTGGAACATGTATTGCCCATAAACATTGCGGATAACAATGTACCAAGCAATTTGTTTGATTCTGCTGCGGAGATAGAGTTGATTCCTATCTAAATTGATGATGAAGAATCAGACGATGAGGCAGAAGTGATTTACTCTGATAGTGAATCTGAGTTTGACGACTATGAGACTCCAAAGGAAGGCGTGCAAGCCAATGTCAAAGAACAGGAATCGTCATTGATTTGTGTTAGTTCTTTGTTTATGACGATCTGTTATACTACATACTCCGTTACTTCACTACTGTCATATTAAGTAAATATCTTTTATATATATATATATATATATATATATATATATATATATATATATATATATATTGACATAATGCTTATAAGTATTCAGAGATGGAGCATCCAGGAGGATGTTCAGGTAGTGGACGTAGTAGTGGCTGAGCCCGACCCCATCCTATCAGAGGGGGTAGGGCAACGCCATCTGCTCCCTCTATAGGCAGAGGGATCAAGCTTCCCCAGAGGTGCCACCATTTGAGATGTCATCTTTACTGTCGGTTTATTTGTCATCTTCACTGTCACTTTATATGTCGTCGTCACCGTCTATCTCCACTGATCCACAGTAAGGGGGATAATAGGTTTACTTTACGATTTCTAATTGATTTATATTTGTTTAGTTTTCTTTAACCATTTATGTACAAACATCTTCAATAGTTCACATTCCTTCCTTCAGCACATTGCATCACCTCAGAGCCACGTTGGGGAAGAAGGTAGTTCCTTCGATACACCAATTTGAGGCACAAGAGATCCTGCGATAGGGAAGCTTTGGATCCGTCCTGTCGACACCACCGAGTAAGTCATGTAAAGTTACCAGTAATGTTATGATTTTCTACCTTTAGTTTGTATGCTAATATTTGCATGATGTCCTCTATATTCAAATTTGAGCCTTATAATCAGGTGACAGATTTCATCTCAGCCCAAACATTCCGTAATTTCAATCAGCCTTGGGGCAAGTGGACAGAGATTCCTAAAAAGAATCTAGATGTTTGGTTCAATGAGTTCTTGGTAAGTTATGTGTTTTATGGTTATTAAGTTCTTATCCAAATGCAAACAGATTAAGTACTCTTAAAATTTGGAGCACTAATTGTTTGTTATTGATTTTCAGGATCAGCATATGATATTGCCTGGACATAGTGAAGATCTGAAAAAAAGCTTATAACCACAAGGGAGGCTGGTGGTTGTCTCAAAAGTTTTGTACATTGAGAAAGGATAGAGGCAAGCAAGATTGGATTCAACTTGAGACTGCAGAGGAATCAATTGAAAAGTGGGCCCACGATGAGAAGTTTCAGAACACAAGTGCGAAAAATAAGGAAAATACCATAATGAAAGGACGTCATATAATGGCGGCTCCATTCCAATCAGTGAGCATTAATGAAAAATTGTGAGTACACATTATTTTCTATTTAAGTATTCAATATTTTGTACTTTGAAGAAATTAATTAAGGTCATCATTTGTGTTTGCAGGTAGAGTTTGGGGAAGTTCTTGCAGGATCAATTGAGTGGGATACCTTTGAGCGAACCCATTTCCAGCAATCTGAAGGGAGTGAGAGGCACTGGATCAACCCAAGGGCACAGCAAATAGTGGTGAGACATTTATTGCATTTATTACTTCTTTTATGCACCACCATCTTTATTTCATTTTACATGTCTTATTTGTTATGTATTTTTGTGCTTGTAAGAAACATTTCAGAAGCTGTCGCAGGAGAGAGACTCGCAAGGTGGGACCGACCCTTCTCCTCTCAGTTTGATAATGAGAGTCTGTTCTTTGAGACTGCAGGTGGATTTAACAAGAAAGGGAGATTCTTCGAGTACGGTGCCTTTTTGCCAGCCGACTGAAGCAAACAAAGCGCTCCTCATCCAGCACTAAAGGTGTTTCTTCAGGTAAACGTAATACATTTGATATTGATAATTTTTATTCCCTTGTCCATTTAAATGAAGTACAAATAATAAATGTACTTCATAATGTTTTTGTAGATGAGCTAAAGAAGATGAAGGCGTTGGTGTAGGAGCAAGCAACGCAGATTGAAGGTGGAATATCACCTAGAGGGGGGTGAATAGGTGATATTAAAATTCTTTTCGTTAATTGCTCAAGAATGCTTAGAACAGAGATAGAGAGAAAAGCAATGAACACAAGAGGTTATACTGGTTCGGTCCAACTCTTGACCTACGTCCAGTCCTCAGAAACACTCTGGGATTTCACTATCTCCAAACTTGATTACAGACTCTGTAACTCTCGAGTAATCCTCTCACTAGGACTTACTCCTCTTTACAAGTTGTAACCAAATAACCGTAGACACAATTACACACTCTGTAAACGAAGGATGATCCTTACACTCTCGGACTCACTCCCCCTTACAAGTTGTAATTGATACACCTACACTCAAGATACCTCTATCTTGAGATTTGAATGAATGTAATACAGTTGATAAAACTCTCTCACAGAGTAGATAAATGATGAACACTGAAGCTCAGTAATATCCTAAGATATAGAAGTTGAACTCTATGTATGCTTTGTCTGTGTATGCGTTGGTTCTTTCGATGAGTTCAAACCTTCAGGCATTTATACTAGTTGAAGCTTGAGGACCGTTGAAGGATTTGATTCTGGCCGTTTGAATGTTTGAATATGTCTGTTGATGAAGCATGAAGAATAATCATTGTGACTCATGAATATAACCGTTGGAGATGAAGTGGAATGATCGCCATCATTTATTCCCGTAATTGTTATTATGACTGTTGAGACCCAACAAAGGAAATGAAATATTCTCGCCCAGTATGTTGCAAAGATATGTCCGTTACTGATTCTCTCGAATAGGTAGGTTTAAGAAATGGCAGATTCCCGCCTTGATCGATGTCCTGTGTTGATCTTCATTATGATAGTCTGTAACTCATTAACAATTTGATTAAAATAGATCAAGAATAATAATGAGTAAGGATTTGAAGGAACAAGATCATAATCAAATGATTTTGATTTTCCGGACGGTGAATTGAAAACAGAGATATCATTGCTCGGGCAACATTTCAGGCTTGCTTGGGCAAGGGTCAAGCAGAGGCGAGAATTTGTGAAATCAACGATGTTGCTCGAGTATGTTTTTTTCTTCTGCTCGAGTACCACTCTGCTCGAGCATGCTTCAGACCAAGGCATTGTGCTTGGGCAACGCTGACAGAGAGAGTAAAATAGGTTCAGATACATGGTTGCTTGGGCAACCTTTTTCATCTGCTCGAGCATGGTGCTCGAGGAAGTCTTTTTCATGCTTGGGCAAGTGTCTTGCAAAGATGGGAAATGAAGAGTCGATCGATGTTGCTTGGGCACATTTTTCTTCTGCTTGAGCATGGTGCTCAAGCAAGCCTTAAGAGCGTGCTCGGGCAAGATCCAAGCAGAGGCAAGAAGAGCTATTTCAACAACGTTGCTTGAGTAAGCCTTCCCTTGTGCTTGAGCATGACTTCCCATGTTGCTTGAGCAAGCCACATAGTCTGCTTGAGCATGCTTCCCAGAATTATACTTCTTTGCTCTGAGATCAATGATGCTCGGGCACTAAGTACTCTATTTAAATGGCCATCTCTGTGAGTCAAGCTTCCAGCTACCATTATCATTTGCAAATTTCAGACTTTCAAGAAGCAATTACGTTGACATCAATTTCCAGTGAGCATAACGTCTTCGGTGTAAACCCAAATATAGCAAATCATCCCATCTCAGAAAGCTCTTCAAATATTCTTTCTAATTCAATAAGAATCAGCCCCAAACTAGTTTTATTGCATCCATTAACATCATATGAATGGAGGTTGTTCTTATCCAGCGTTTTTGATATATTCAGAACAGACTGTCAACTTCAAAACATCATAACTTCTTTAATTGATCTTCTTTTTCTGTGTTCTTGATGTTTTCGGAAAGGTATTTGAGTCTAGTTTCAAATGGCACTGGTTTCATCTCAATCCGATTTGTCGTTTGTAAGATATGCTCAAAATACCGAAGCTTGGTCTGGAAAGTGACGGTGATACTTGTTCCAACTTGTAAAATTCATAGATAATTCATAGGAACTCCGTTGGACGTGAATGTTTGTCAGAAGTACGTGTTATATGTCTAGTTTCATTTGCCGCTGGTTTCATGTCAATCCGATTCTTGGTTTGGGAGATATTGTCGAATTACCGAAGGTCGCCAAAAACAGAGCTGAACAGAGGAAGCTGGAGATGAGCATACTTCTCGGTTTTGCTTGAGTAAGGTCTGATTTTGGCTGAAAGTATGCCTTGCTCGAGTATGCTTCTGTCCTTGCTCGAGCAAGGTACTGTTTGGGCGAAAAATGGCCTGGAAACATATTGCTCGAGCATGGAAATATTTATGCTTGAGCAAGGCACTTGGAAAAGTGCTGAAATTGCATTTTGACCCCAAAACAAACTACTATTCTTCCGGAAGCTTGAACTTGCTCATTTTAACTTCGAATTGACCCGTTCCAACTTCTATTTGATCACAAAAACTTGAATATTGATATTTTCATTATAATTAACAGATTCTTCTTTCTTCAAACTCCATTCTTCATTATATTAAATTTTGCATCTACATTAAATGTAATAATTAGTCAAAATATAAGATAAATGTAGTATACAAACTTTTTGCTCTAGATAATGACATCAATTTAAGACATCATCAAAACTAGTCAGAACTAACATTCTCCCCCTTTTTTATGATGGCACATACCTTAAGAAACATATGTATATATAAGATAAATATATTAAAAATGCAACATATTTTTCTTGCCATTCTCTCCCCCTTATTTGTCATTAGCAAAAAGTTGAGGTAATGAAGAAATACTTGTAGAGAGATAAATATGAAGTCTAATTAGAAATGATTGTCTTTCTTTAATCATATTTTAAGAAAGCAATTTTTCTCTCTCCCCTTTTTGAAAGTATTATGATTTTTTAATATGATCCAAATAGAAAAGAGTTTTCATGTAAATATGTCTGAAAACAATTCGGAGAGGTTTTTAAGAAATCTTTCATATTTAAAGCATATAGATACCAAACATATACAAAATATTCACAGAATATAAAGAGATAAAGTTCAGAATTGCTCATATATATTCGGCATATTGATGAGTGATCTGTGAAGTTCATTTGCTTGTTGTATGCAATTCAGTTGAATCTTTGTGGCCTGAGACGAAACAATGGTAGACTCTCGTAGTTCAGCTTCAACCATCAAGGCATCTTTCCATAATTTAATAGTTTCTCCTTGAGGTGTATTGAGAGATATCCGCATAATGAAGTCTCCTGCTACAAATTGAAAGCTTTCCTTGCAAGAGGGATTTGTCAGTGCAACCAAATATCAAAGTATCCCTTTCGATATGATATTTTCAAATAATGATAATGAAAGGAAAATATAAGACATTTTCAAATATGAAATTAACTCATCATCAAAACTAATAAAACATAGTGAATACAGATGAGCAGATTTGAAAAGGATTTTCTTCAAATAAAGGAGATTTGCTTGTAAGATATAGAACACATGTGAATGCGAAGCTCCCCCTTAATGAATGCATGACTAAAAAATATGAAATTCCCTAAAATGATACCACATAATTGTAAAACTTATGCTTTTTGTGATGATAAAAAAAATGTTTGAAAACATAAGAATTATTTTGAAAATGAATGTGATCAGACTAAATTTCATGAAATAGGATCAGATGAATAAAATCAATTTCACCTAGCATAATTATGATATGCAGTACGTATATTGTTTCATAATGCAATACCTCACTCAAGTAATATCGTAATTACTTGAGCCATATTCCTCTGTTGTTCTTTGATGCATCTAGTCAGTATGATCTGTACTGAAAGTCTCTTAAGGTGGATGAGGATAACCTTCAAAGGGATGAGTGCTTCAAGCGTGTTCTATGAATACTTGAGCTTCTTTGGAATGAAATCTCGTTTTTGAAATTTGATATGAGAATTTCATGGTCAGTATTGAGTTTTGGCTTCTTGAACTTTGGTCCCTATCTTTGTTTGACTTGAGTCTATCATCAACACATTCGAGTCTGCCACTGGCATCTTCAAAATTCTCTTGCACTTCAGTAGCTTTCCTGATATGACCTAAGATAAACTTGTATCTGATAGTCTCTGCATCTTTTCTTCTTGAGAGAGTCCTACAAGGCAAAAGTACATGTGGTACCCAGTTCTTTCTTGGGTCCATACAAGATCAGACATGACAACTCCAATGCTCTTACAGAATTAAATCATATGATATTTGAGCAAAGAGTAGAACAGTCATAGATCAAAAACATAATTTTACCCAATCAATTAAGTTCAGACCAATGAATCAAAAGGGCAAAAATTAAATCATGTCAAGACAATTTGTAAATACACTTTATGTAAAAAGATGTCATTGATATGAATCTCGTGTAATCCATGGATTAGAAAGAAAAAAAAAATTTGATAATGAAACATGAGAATTGTTTCAAATTTTGAAAGTTCTTTCAAACCATGATAATGAATTCAAAATTTTCATAAATAAAAGATTCAGTTTGACACATATTTGAAATCAATGCTTACTCTAAACATGGTGGAAGTCAATCAGTTTAATGAATATGTCAATATGCTTCAATTTTAGAGAACATGACATTGCAGTTAATATGTTACAGAATTTTTCAAAGCAAAAGTCATGAACATAGAGCATTAACGAAACATGGTTAGCATAAAGAAACACATGAGCACAATGACTTTGCTATTGTCCAAGTGATAATCTTGCCTCTTAGAATTGAATTTAGAAACATATGAATGGACAAGGCAAGAATTTGAATATAGTTACTCAAACTAGAAATGAAAACAAATGTTGATGTATTTGAGTAACATAATGACTACTAGGATTCATGGATGATGAATCACAAACTCATTAGTCCATATGACTAGAATTCCATAATATTATTTTAGTAAGTTATTCCATATAATGGTTAATGCATTAATATTCAATGCACTAATGAACATTTATAAATCTTGGAATAACTCAGCCAACTAAGAAATTATGCTTAAAGCATAACAGATTCACAGATTAGATTCCTTTCTTGAAGATAGGTTTGAAACTCATATATGATTAACTTGTTAGACATAAGGTCCAACTAGTCAGAGAATAAAGGATGAAGAGTTCAAGTATCACATTGAATGCTAAAGGTCAATATGTGAATGACAGGGAAAATTAGCTGGACAAATTTGAAGCGTTCCGACATTCAATAAACAATCTTAACTTCCATTTTTGAAACACCATTTGAATGCAATAAAAATATGAATGTTTTTCAAAAGCAATTGTATGCATTTTTCACAAAACAGAGTGAATTGAAGTCAACAATAAATTTTAAAATTGTGCACTTCATTAGCATAATCTCATAAAGTTATGCACAAATTCATTTACCGTCCATTTAGCGATAAAAAAAAATTTTGAAAATCATAAACAATTGATTGCTAATTGAATGCAATAATGGACAAGTATTCATTACCCAAAAATGAATATATAGTCACAGTAAGGGGTAAGAGTTAGATATCACCATAATTCCTCTTGTCCTTGATGAAGCTTGCTTGGTTGTGATGGATTGATGTAGATCACTTCTTTTCTGGTGTTCACCATCAACACAACCATTGCTTCGTTTGCATACTTGAGACCTGTACTCGGGTACTGTTCTATCATAAGCAGTCAGCAATGATTGATCTGACTAGCCAATATTTGAGTATCCCTCAACCCATACTAGAGTAGTATATTGGAACCAGTATGTAATACTTCATCTGTCAAACCAATGCTCGAGTATAACTTACCAATACTCAAGTATTGATCCCTGAAACACTCAAACATACTCATTAATGCCCGAAAATACTCAAGTATGTTAACCATTACTCGAGTACATTTTAAAATTGCAATTCATTAGAGGGAATTATCAAATTATTGTACAAGCATTTAGACTTTTTGAACATTGCAATCCTTTTACGAATAAATTTGTCAAATGGATTTTCAAGAGATAAGAAGAAAATTAATTTCAAAATAGTTTTCAATGTTCATTCATAATATCCAAAGTATAAAACCTCAACAATTATTATTGATAATAGCGTAGGAGGTTTCACCATCGTGTACCTTATACCTTACACAGTTGAAGGATTGGCTTTGCTTACCCATTGTCTCTTCCCATCACATTGATTCTTCATATGTCTTTCCATGGGTGTCTGCAAAGTTCTTTCAGAGGGTATAAACTTCAAGAGTCTTCTGCTTGACACTTGAGAGAATCTCCTTTTCTTGTTTTCCTCAAGATAGTTGAATGGTATTCTGTGGTAGTTTGTTCTTGAGGTGGAATATACTTCTCTTACTTGTATCCATTTCTTCTTTTGGTGTTTTGACCTTGTAGTTCTAGCAATTGGTGTCCTGAGAGCTCTCATACTTGATATAGGTGCTATGCTGTTTTTCATAGGTGCATGAGAAACTCTTGACTTCTTCACTGTACCCTTATGTCCATTGATCTTCAAATCATCCTGCACATATAGACCACAAGATGGACATTTTGGTACCCATTTATACTTGGGTCCTTCAAGGTTAGTTCGAGCCTTAGGGAAAACATAAGTTCCCTTTGGTACCCATTGATAATTACCAACAGGTTTATCTCTTCTTTCTTTCATATGAAAACAAGATGAGGTGTTGTGCCCTTTTCGGTTACAATAATTACAATGAGCAAAGGGATTCGAAGTATGAACTGATTTCTGAAAATAGTTCAAGTAAGATTTTCCACCAGTTTTCTTTTTGCCTTTCTTTTTGTCAAGAATAGGATTATATCCTATCCCTGATCGATCATTTGTAAATCTTTGAGCTTTCAGAATCTCATTGAGCGTTTCACTTCCCTTAGTGAATTTCTCAAGTGTTTTCGTAAGATAAGAGTTTTTCTTTATAAGATCAGGACAAGTTTTGCAAACAGAGTTTTCACAAACTGAAACTAGAGGTAAATCTTTGGTTTGTTCGAGCAATTTAATTTTCTTCTTGGAGGCAATAAACTCTTTTGCAAGTTTTTCAAATTCAGAATGTAGTTCATTGTATTCAGACATTAATTCATCATAAGTAGGTTCAGAATCATATACCTCATCATTATTTTCACATTGCTCTTCTTCTTCAGCAATCAAGCACATGTTCGCAACTTTTTCTTCCTCACTTTCCTTGGTTGAAGAGTTATCTTCACATATAGTAGACACATATGCCATTTCCAAAGCTTTCCACATTTCCTTGGCAGTAGATAGATTGCAGATGCGGAAATACTCCTTTTGACTAAGAGCACTCTGGAGCATCTGAATGGCTTTGCTGTTAAGAGTAATTTTCCATCTGTCATCCTCATTGAACTCATCTTCTGCCTTGTGAACATTAATTCCGCCTTCTACTTTTGTGGGAACATAATCCCCATTCTCTATTACTTGCCAGAGACCATACTCTGTCGCTAACATAAACACTCTGAACTTTGCTTTCCAGAATGAATAGTGTTTACCGTTGAAGCCAGGTGGTCGATTGATTGAGGAACCCTCAGGTAATATTCCTTCCATGATCTATCTCGGGATGTTAAGCCCAACTGAGAAACCTGCGCTCTGATACCAAATGAAGGTGGAATATCACCTAGAGGGGGGGTGAATAGGTGATATTAAAATTCTTTTCGTTAATTGCTCAAGAATGCTTAGAACAGAGATAGAGAGAAAAGCAATGAACACAAGAGGTTATACTGGTTCGGTCCAACTCTTGACCTACGTCCAGTCCCCAGAAACACTCTGGGATTTCACTATCTCCAAACTTGATTACAGACTCTGTAACTCTCGAGTAATCCTCTCACTAGGACTTACTCCTCTTTACAAGTTGTAACCAAATAACCGTAGACACAATTACACACTCTGTAAACGAAGGATGATCCTTACACTCTCGGACTCACTCCCCCTTACAAGTTGTAATTGATACACCTACACTCAAGATACCTCTATCTTGAGATTTGAATGAATGTAATACAGTTGATAAAACTCTCTCACAGAGTAGATAAATGATGAACACTGAAGCTCAGTAATATCCTAAGATATAGAAGTTGAACTCTATGTATGCTTTGTCTGTGTATGCGTTGGTTCTTTCGATGAGTTCAAACCTTCAGGCATTTATACTAGTTGAAGCTTGAGGACCGTTGAAGGATTTGATTCTGGCCGTTTGAATGTTTGAATATGTCTGTTGATGAAGCATGAAGAATAATCATTGTGACTCATGAATATAACCATTGGAGATGAAGCGGAATGATCGCCATCATTTATTCCCGTAATTGTTATTATGACTGTTGAGACCCAACAAAGGAAATGAAATATTCTCGCCCAGTATGTTGCAAAGATATGTCCGTTACTGATTCTCTCGAATAGGTAGGTTTAAGAAATGGCAGATTCCCGCCTTGATCGATGTCCTGTGTTGATCTTCATTATGATAGTCTGTAACTCATTAACAATTTGATTAAAATAGATCAAGAATAATAATGAGTAAGGATTTGAAGGAACAAGATCATAATCAAATGATTTTGATTTTCCGGACGGTGAATTGAAAACAGAGATATCATTGCTCGGGCAACATTTCAGGCTTGCTTGGGCAAGGGTCAAGCAGAGGCGAGAATTTGTGAAATCAACGATGTTGCTCGAGTATGTTTTTTTCTTCTGCTCGAGTACCACTCTGCTCGAGCATGCTTCAGACCAAGGCATCGTGCTTGGGCAACGCTGACAGAGAGAGTAAAATAGGTTCAGATACATGGTTGCTTGGGCAACCTTTTTCATCTGCTCGAGCATGGTGCTCGAGGAAGTCTTTTTCATGCTTGGGCAAGTGTCTTGCAAAGATGGGAAATGAAGAGTCGATCGATGTTGCTTGGGCACATTTTTCTTCTGCTTGAGCATGGTGCTCAAGCAAGCCTTAAGAGCGTGCTCGGGCAAGATCCAAGCAGAGGCAAGAAGAGCTATTTCAACAACGTTGCTTGAGTAAGCCTTCCCTTGTGCTTGAGCATGACTTCCCATGTTGCTTGAGCAAGCCACATAGTCTGCTTGAGCATGCTTCCCAGAATTATACTTCTTTGCTCTGAGATCAATGATGCTCGGGCACTAAGTACTCTATTTAAATGGCCATCTCTGTGAGTCAAGCTTCCAGCTACCATTATCATTTGCAAATTTCAGACTTTCAAGAAGCAATTACGTTGACATCAATTTCCAGTGAGCATAACGTCTTCGGTGTAAACCCAAATATAGCAAATCATCCCATCTCAGAAAGCTCTTCAAATATTCTTTCTAATTCAATAAGAATCAGCCCCAAACTAGTTTTATTGCATCCATTAACATCATATGAATGGAGGTTGTTCTTATCCAGCGTTTTTGATATATTCAGAACAGACTGTCAACTTCAAAACATCATAACTTCTTCAATTGATCTTCTTTTTCTGTGTTCTTGATGTTTTCGTAAAGGTATTTGAGTCTAGTTTCAAATGGCACTGGTTTCATCTCAATCCGATTTTTCGTTTGTAAGATATGCTCAAAATACCGAAGCTTGGTCTGGACAGTGACGGTGATACTTGTTCCAACTTGTAAGATTCATAGATAATTCATAGGAACTCCTTTGGACATTAATGTTTGTCAGAAGTACGTGTTATATGTCTAGTTTCATTTGCCACTGGTTTCATGTCAATCCGATTCTTGGTTTGGGAGATATTGTCGAATTACCGAAGGTCGCCAAAAACAGAGTTGAACAGAGGAAGCTGGAGATGAGCATACTTCTCGGTTTTGCTTGAGTAAGGTCTGATTTTGGCTGAAAGTATGCCTTGCTCGAGTATGCTTCTGTCCTTGCTCGAGCAAGGTACTGTTTGGGCGAAAAATGGCCTGGAAACATGTTGCTCGAGCATGGAAATATTTATGCTTGAGCAAGGCACTTGGAAAAGTGCTGAAATTGCATTTTGACCCCAAAACAAACTACTATTCTTCCGGAAGCTTGAACTTGCTCATTTTAACTTCGAATTGACCCGTTCCAACTTCTATTTGATCACAAAAACTTGAATATTGATATTTTCATTATAATTAACAGATTCTTCTTTCTTCAAACTCCATTCTTCATTATATTAAATTTTGCATCTACATTAAATGTAATAATTAGTCAAAATATAAGATAAATGTAGTATACAAACTTTTTGCTCTAGATAATGACATCAATTTAAGACATCATCAAAACTAGTCAGAACTAACACAGATGAGTCAGCAAGCAGCTGAGCTGAGCCAAACAAAGCACCTCTGGAGTCAGACATCAAATGAGCTTAGCAAGACACGGCAGTTCATGAGTCAGGAACAGGAGATGATGAGGTAGCAAATGATTCAAGAATAGTAGATGATAAAGCAGCTGATGATTTAGGAACAGGAAATGATGAGGCAGCAGATGATTCAGGAATAGGAGATGATGAGGCAGCAGATAAGTCAACAAGCGGAGATGATGAGGTAGATGCAACTTCAACTCCTGTCCCTAATGAAAGACAAGGGTTCGAGGTCGGCTCTTGGTGATGATGACCATGTTGGTGTTGATGATGATCACAATGCTACTGTTTAGACTACTTTTTGGTATATGCTCTTTGTAACATTATTATTTATATCTTGTTTTCTCTATGTAAACTTTTTATGATTGTTATTATATATATTCATGGTACACTACTTTTGTATTTAATTTTTGAATTTTTTTTAAAAAATTGAATATATTTTTTTTTGTTTTACAAAAATTTGTAATTTTGCTATGGATACACTACTTTTTTATTTAATTTTTTTAAAAAATTATTTTTTAAAAAAAATTGTAATTTTGCGACAGAATGAGAATCTGTTGCAAATTTTCGAATTTGCAATGGATTTTTCCTTTTCCATCGCAATTGCGTTGAAGTTTTTTGCGACGGACAAAATCTATCGCAAATTGATTTTGCGATGGAAAAAGCCTTTTTTGCGACGAATTTTTTCCGTCGCAAAAACTGATTTTTTTTTTTCTTTTTGGTGTTTAGTGAAACATGTTGTCAATTGTTATTAGCCATTTTACACTTCGTTAAGTTATTATTTCACTAGACATTTACTCCCTTTCATTAGCCAATTTTGTCAAACAAAAACTTTCATTTCAGTACAAATGGATTTATTTGATATTATTGACATTGAAGTCATCACTAATGTGTATTGTTGATGTTTTCAGAGTATTTGTATGAAATTTTCCGTAAAATAGGTGTTCATTTCCCAAAAAGGAAATTTAAATGAAGTTGTTTAAATAGGTACCAATGAATCTGGACTCAAGTTGGTTTCACCTTTCAAGTGGCATCATTCGTTATATTTATTATTAAATGAATGACTTATGTGGCGCTGACATTATTTAAAATAACATGACTTGTTATTCCCTCTGGTCCTTAATGTAAAACATATTTACCTAATTTCATTATGTTAAGGAAGTTTCTTAAATTAATTAATATGACATGTATTTTATCAAACACCGTATGCATCTTCCTTGATTCCTCCATTTCTTCTCTTACTTGATTATAGTTGATGAAGCATCAATAAATGTAAATTAGGAAAAGATTGACAAATATAAAAAGAGTAAATACCCTTTCTGGTCCCTGACAAAAAAACACGAACCTCATTTTGGTCGCTTCCAAAAAAATCGATTCTTATTCGTCCTTTTTATGGACTAAAAAGGGCCTTTTGGAAATTTGTGACGAATCAAAATGTCAACCAATTTATGGACTAAAAATGATCTTTTTTTTGTAAGGGATCAAAATGGGGATCGTGTTTTTTATCAAGGACCAAAAAGGGTATTTACTCATATAAAAATTATGTCTTATATTTAGGACCAAAATCAACTTCTCAAATATGTCTTATATTAAGAACTGGAAGAGTATGTTTTTATTGGATAGAGTTTTAAGACTTGATAGTACTTATGAAGTATATAAGTATTTCTCATCATTTCATATGCCAAGTCAGATATTTTGGTCAAACTGTTGATGAGTCATCACTAATAACGGTTACTAACGGTTTTGTTTGGGTTGGATGAAATGTTACCATTTTAGATATTTTAGAGGGTAATTTCACTATAAATTACTAGGGCGTTGGGTGCTGAGCGCACCTTACGTTTTTTTTAAAAAAATATATAATTACTTAATAAAGAGTATAGATTATAAGAAAAAAACTGTTACGGACCTACTTTAGGCCCAATAGCGATATAACCCAACAATAGATATGGTATATATCATGATCTATCTACAATGAAGGATCTTAACCTACCCATGATAAAGGGATATCCTCGGATACGATATAACGGCATGGATCCTCGGGCCAAATATCGTGTGTGGCCTAAGATATCCAAAGGTGCACATGTTCTAAACTCTGAACTATTTAATACATATCGTCACATTGTGCATACACACTGCTGTTGGAAATTATGCCCTCAGGGCAAGTCATTGTACTTTAGACATTTATGTTATTTAAAGTATTCTCTTTTAGTTATCATTTCATTTGCATGTTTATATTGATAATTGTATCCCTGGATATATCTTATAGATTATCCTAAATGTCCCTGGTCGGTCATCTACACGGGAGCGAAGATGAGATAGGACCACTATGACCTTGATGAGGTATGAAAATATGAATCAAAGTCATGGGCACTTGTAAGAGTACAAGGTGTTGGACCGACCCACTATGAGAGAGCTCCATGGATTAAGTCATAAGCTTATCTCATGTATAACCGTGTCGCAATGCCCTATGACCTGAGATCATCATGGATTCCTATATGATGAGTTGCTGATCTTTGACCTTGTCTAAAGTCACCTTTGACTGGGTGATGATAAAGGCTTTGATCAGGATCAATGGTTTTTATGCGGAGGAATGTTAGTGGTCAAGATGGAATTTGTCCCTCATATTTGTAGAGAGATAATACTAGGCCCCTCGACGAGTGAGTCTGAGAAACGTATGGCCATACTATGGTGGAAAGGAGTTTCCATTTCAATTATTAGATTATTCGGGAGTCAAGAAAGTAATGGTCAAGAACAGGAAGTTGACATTATCCATGCCTCATCCTTGACCAAATTATTGTGTGACAAAAGTCACATGACAATTAGGTAGTTACAATGTCTTGCTAAAGTTGAAAAGTTCAATGCTCTCTGTATGGTTTAAACTCGAGTTTGCAATGTTAGGCTCGAGTTTGTTCAACTTTGAAAAACTCTAAATGTTCTTGGCCTGAAGCAAACTGGAGGTTTAAGAACTCAGTCTCAAGTTTACTTTGGTTGAAAATCCTTGAAAGCTCTCGGCCAAGTGTAAACTCGAGTTTGCAATGATGAACTCGAGTTTACATGTTTTGTAAACTCTTGAAATTTTTCAAACTGCAAAAAACTTTGCTCAGAATGAAATAGTGTAGAGTTTGTGAAAATCTCACAATTTTGGAAATCCTTCCCGCCAGAGGTAAACTCGAGTTTGTCATAACAGGCTCGAGTTTATAGGTTATGTAAACTATTGAAGATTCTCTCTGGAGGTTGCAAACTGGAGGTTTGAGAGCAGAGGTGTCAAGTTTAAAGATGTTTTCAAGACAAAATCCTCTCTGCCTCTAGCAAACTCGAGTTTGAAAAGATGAACTTGAGTTTACTCATGGTTTTAGAAATTTTGGAAAACTTCTCAAGTTCAAACTTTTGGTCCAGTCTCGAGTTTGAAAATTCAAACTGGTGAGTTTACACTTTCTGTCAATGGTAAACTCGAGGTTGCAAATGACAGGCTCAAGTTTGTCGCAGACAGAGTGTTTTTGCTTGAAATTGACAAGTTTTAATTCACTCCTATCTTATTCAAAAACATCTCCACATTGTTTACAATTGTTAGTAATCATCAAAACACATAGGGAACTAACAGAGGGCATTGGAGCTTGAATGACCGTCTGAGATGTTAGGGTAACTTGGGGGCACCAGTAGAGGGAAGAATAATCAGGTCCTCTTGGGATGTCTCATGGATGTCCTTAGCTTTCTTGGACATTTTCGCCGGGACGTCCGTAACGACTTTGGACTTGTGGGGCTCGGAGCAGAGCGCTTGCAGCCTTTACTTGTATTCGACCCCCTAGCGGCTGGATTCATGTGAACCAAATAGTTCGGTAGTGGCTCCATACCTTGAGCTGCAAGTCAGAAAATGAAATTGATTAGAACAGAAAACCAAGATGTTCATATAATGATGTAGCGCAAAGAGTAAATCATGGAACACAAATGAAAAGTATACACGGGAGTGAGACGGGCTCAACGTGAGGTTGAGAGAGTATGGAAGCAACAGTTTTCACGTCGTGCTCCCTGACAAAACCACCAAGCGAGACATAGAACTGACGTCTTTGGTGGGAAGGTCGTCCTGTTCAACCTGGTAACTAGTTGAATGTTTTCTATGATGGTCATTGGTCCAATATAAGGGGAACCTCCACTTCACATCTTTGGATTCAGGGCCATGAAAGAACTAGGGTTGTTGCTCGGAAATGGCCACAACCTTAAAAAAAACTGGTTTTAAAATGCTCAAAGGATTTAGAAAAAGCATGAAAAAGTTTTCTACTTGGGATCCCCCAGATGGATGTCAAACCCTTCAACTCTTCGTTATTTTTGTCAGAACAGGGCATAAAGGGACATAAGAAATAGAAGAATACAGGAACCCTACAAGGGAGGGGCTCGACGAAAGAATTACAAAGACGCTGCCCCATCCATTAAGGTGAAGCTGTGAAGGGGCGAGACAGAGATAATTTAGGATGGCTATTTGGAACTCGGTAAACGGGAATCGGACACTGAGCCGGGTAGCATAATCTCTATAAAATAAGAAGAAGGAGGGATTGGTCCCTTCTTGCACGGCGCAGACAGGCTCCCCGTCGGCAAGAGGACATAAGGTGCATCCTGAGGTCTCTCCCAAATCGAGCCTGGTGATGTCAGAGTTGGACATCAAAGAGTGTATCATCAGTATCCCATGAGCGACCCAGGGGTATTTCCTTAGTAAGACTTGTAGGGGATTGATAGAATCTGATTCCCCAGTAACGGAAGGTGTCCTATCAGGTGACAAGTGTTACTCCATTTATACCTAAAACAAATACAAAAAGGCTAAAAATCAGTGAATGCAAGGTGTACTTGGCGTATGCAAGTTACTCCTAGAAGGAGGAAAAATAGTTGGATCATGAGGAAAGTCAGCTCCAATGGCCGGGGTGAGGCTAGAGGGAGATCTATGTCGGCAAGAACCTAGAATTTCATTGGCAAGGGAATCTTGACCGAGGGAAATGTAGTGGGAGCTGGAGGCGATACAATCCCAACAAGGGCCGAGATACCCTTCTGGAAGGTATTCCAACCTCGGCCAAGGGTGATCCTAATAAAAGCTTAGGGGTGGTGCCGAGATGGCGTAAGAATCACCTTAACCCCCGACGCGATGGAGGATGGTGCCAGAACTCAGATGAGAAGACCCGACAACAACAAATATAGATCCCTCGACTTTCCCATAGCTAGACCCACTGCTGTTAGTTCTCAATGTGTTTTGATGATTAACAACAAGTGTAAAACATGTTTTGAAGTTTCCAAGATCCTTTAAAAATCATCTGATAGTTGCTTACCGCAGTATGGGTCTGCATACTGCAGTAAAGGGTCTTCCAGAAAGGCAATAATCTTTCAAGATTACTCAATACTGCAGTATAGGGTGCTATACCGCAGTATTGGACTTACAGAAGGTCATAAAATTTTTTGAAGTTTAGTCAATACTACAGTTTAGGATGACATACCGCAGTATAGGGCCATCCAGAGAGCAACCGTGTTTTCAAAATAAGCCAATACTGCAGTATAGGATGACATACCGCAGTATAGGGCCATCCAGAGAGCAACCGTGTTTTCAAAATAAGCCAATACCGCAGTATAGGTATGTATACTGCAGTATAGGGCCATCCAGAGAGCAACTAAATTTCTAAGTCAAGCCAATACCGCAGTATAGGTATGTATACTGCAGTATAGGGCCAACCAGAGAGCAATCAAATTTTCTCACCCAAGTCAATACCGCAGTATGGATATGGATACTGCAGTATAGGCTTATACAGAAAGCTCTCAAATTTTATAACTATTGCATACTGCAGTATAGGTTTGCATACTGCAGTATTGGGCAATTACGGTGTCTCTCAACTTTGTCAAAAACTCGCATACTGCAGTATGTTAGTTGCATACCGCAGTATAGGACATATCTTTCAAAATCAATTCACGATGTTTTTGTCTCTGGAAGCTGCTTACCGCAGTATGACTTTGGATACTGCAGTGTGGACACTTATGCACAGTGCCATACTCCAGTATAGAGGAACTTACCGCGGTATACAACGGTCAAAATTGGTTTTTGAATTACGCGAATTTGCAAATCATTATTGTTTGATCTTATTGCTTCCATAATTCGTTCAATCATATTCCTAGCTATGTTTAACAAGTTTGTTGAGTGAATTTCAGCAATCACAGATGAAGATCAATGAAGGTCAAAGCCATAAAGCAAAAAGTGTACAGTGCATTAAATGCACTTCTGCAAATCAACCTATTCTCAGCTAATCCATCTGAGCACGCCTTCTAAACGTTAAAGAATGCTTACTACAACAAGTAAAGTCATCTCCAACGGGCAAATTCTCAGAGAGCCACATCAGATCACATTAACACTTGGATTAGCAGAAGGTTAGAGAGAGAAGATGACCAGAACCCAAGCTAATCACTTCCAACGGTTGGAATCATCTTTCAACGGTCATTTAATGTTCTCTACCTATAAATAGAGTGCATTAACTTCTTCTCAAGCTGATACAGCAACTTAGAGCGAAAATTTATTGAGTCATTTATTGTATCAAGCTTTCATCTGTATTGTATCATTTTGATACTTTGTACTTCAGTGTTTATTCTATCTACTCTTTGAGAGAGTTTTCACTTGTGAAATCATTTATTGTTTGTGATAACTACAAGTCAAGGGACTTGGTAGTTGGGGTGTATTGATTACAACTTGTAAGGGGGAGTGTGTTCTAGTGAGAGAACAACTCTTAGTACAGAGTGTGTAATCAATATTTGATTATAGTGGATTGAAAATCCCAGGTGAGGCTTGGGGACTGGATGTAGGTCAGAGAAAGGACCGAACCAGTATAAATCTTGTAGTGCATTGCTTCTCCTCTTCTCTCCTCTGTTTTACCCTGTGTTACTTAGCCAAAACAGAGTAGAAACTCTAAATTTTTAAAGATACCCAATTCACCCCCCCTCTTGGGTATTTAGCTCCAACCTTCATTTGGTATCAGAGCAAGGTCTTCTCAGAAGAGCTTAACCACTCGATAAGGATCACTATGGAAGGAATTCTTCTTGATGGAGCTTCAATCAACAGACCTCCCGGTTTTGATGGCGAACACTACTCTTTCTGGAAAGCAAAATTTCGTGTGTTTGTTATGGCTACTGAGTATGGCTTGTGGAGAGTCTTCGAGACAGGAGATTATGTTCCGGTCAAAGTCGAAGAGGGGATCACTGTTCCAAAGACCGAAGCTAAGTTCAACGATGACGATAAAAAGAATATCACTCTCAATAGCAAGGCCATCCTAATGCTTCAGAGTGCTCTTAGCCAAAAGGAGTACTTTCGTGTCTGCAATCTGTCATCAGCAAAAGAAATGTGGAAAGCGCTGGAGATCGCATAAGAAGGAACTTCTGGGATCAAGGAGAACCGGATTAATATTCTGACCACTGAATATGATTTGTTGAGGATGAAACAAGGAGAAAGTATTGGAGAGTTTCAGCTTAGATATACTCATCTCACAAATTAGCTAGCTGCATTGGGGAAGATCTTTGACCAACGATCTCAAGTGAGAAAAATTCTTAACATTCTCACGAAAGATTGGGAAGCAAAGGTCACTGCTATTGAAGAGGTTCGTGGTGAGTCTATGACGTCTGTTGCTGCGTTATTTGGAAGCTTGTCTGAGTATGAGAGCAAGCTGAAATTTAAGAAAGATCTGGAGGATGTTAATGGAGGCAACAATCGAAATAAAGGGGTAGCTTTGAATGTCGAAAAAGATGATGAAGATGAAGATGAGGATGAAGAAATTAGCATGATGGTTCGGAGGTTCAAAAAGTTTTACAAGAAGGATCAAGGCTTCAAGAAGTTTCAGAAGGGAAGCTCAAGTTATGAGTCGAAAAAGCCTGTCATCTGCTATGAATGTGAGAAGCCCGGACACATCAAGGCAGATTGCCCTCAGCTGAAGAATCAAGAGAAAGAAAAGAAGAAGTTCAAGAAATTCAAAAAGAAGGCATATGTGTCGGCGATATGGGGAGATAGCTCATCGGATGAGGATGAAGCTGAAGAAGACGAAAGCGAAAAAGCCAACATATGCCTAGTCGCTAAGGAAGAAGAGCAACTCAATGAAAGAAATGAGGTATATGAATCTCTTCCTTCCTATGATGAATTGTTAGCTGAATACAATGTTGTTCAAAAGGAGTTTGAAAAACTTGCAGACAAGTATATGTCATTGAAAAAGAAAAATTCCTATCTTGAGCTGCAAATTGAAAACCTCTCTTCTCCTCAATCTCTGATTTGTGATGAATGCTCTATCCTAGAGAAAAAGAATTCACAACTTACAAAAGCACTTGAGAAATTTACTAAGGGAAGTGAAATGCTCAATGTGATTTTGAAACAACAACGTTTTACAAACGATAGATCGGGCATTGGTTATAGACCAGACTTTGATAAGAAGAAAGGAAAGAAAAAGAATGGACAAAAATCCTATATGAATTATTTTACTAGATCTGTTCATTCCTCAAATCCTTTTGCACATTGTACATATTGCAATAGGAAGGGTCATTCTACTTCATCTTGCTTTCATAAAAAGGAAAGAAAGGATAAACCTGTTGGTAATTATGTGTGGGTACCGAAAGGAACATATGTTCCCAAGGTGCATGCTAACCCCAAAGGACCCAAGAAAAGATGGGTACCTAAAACCTGATCCATCGTGAATCGCAGGTTTGTCTTAGAGCATCAAGGCCTAACAAGTGGTACATCGATAGTGGATGCTCAAGGCACATGATTGGAGACAAATCAAAGTTTTTATCAATAAAGCCAAAAGATGGAGGTAGAGTCACATTTGGAGGTGACCAATCCGGGAAAATTGCCGGCATTGGTGAGATTGGCAACAATGAAGGTCCACTTATCAAAGATGTCTACTTTGTAGAAGGATTATGTCACAACCTTCTAAGTGTAAGCCAAAGCACCGATAAGGGTAATTTGGTAATATTTGATTCTGATGAATGCTTTATTGTTAAAAAAGATTTGATCTCCATAAATGATTTGAAAAATAAAGCTTTGTTTAGAGCACCTAGAGATGGAAATTGTTATACTTTGAACCTCTCTAGTAATGCTCCTACTTCTGAAAATTGTTTTGTGAGCAATTTGAATGAGAGTTGGCTTTGGCATAAGCGATTAGCTCATGTCAATATGTACCAACTTGACAAGTTGTTGAAAAAGGATTTGGCTATTGGCATTCCCAAGCTAAATTTCAAAAATGATATGATTTGTGATGCTTGTCAAAAGGGAAAACAAACTAAATACTCTTTCAAAGCTAAAAATGAGATTTCAACCACAAGACCTCTTCAACTACTTCATATGGACCTAGTTGGACCAGCTAGAGTCAAAAGTCTTGGTGGAAACTTATATACTTTGGTCATTGTTGATGATTTTTCTAGATTTACTTGGACAATATTTTTATCCTCAAAAGATGAAACATATGATCAGTTTGTTTCTTTTGCCAAGAAGGTCCAAAACGAGAAAGGTCTTACCATTTCAAGGATAAGGACTGATCATGGAGGAGAGTTCGAGAATAATGCCTTTGCCGAGTTCTGTGATAGTATGGGGATCAATCATAATTTCTCGGCGCCAAGAACACCACAACAGAATGGTGTTGTGGAGAGAAAGAATCGAGTACTCACGGAAATGGCCCGGGCAATTCTGAACGAATACAACACTTCACAAGTGTTTTGGGCTGATGCGATGAGTACGGCATGTTACATCTCCAACCGAGCCTATTTGAGAAAGAAGATGAACAAAACACCATACGAACTCTACAAAGAAAGAAAGCCGAACCTCAGTTATCTACATGTCTTCGGATGCAAGTGCTATGTGCACAATAATGGTAAAGATAATCTTGGTAAATTCGATCCTAAATCTGATCTAGCTATTTTTATTGGTTATTCAAATAGGAGTAAGGCGTATAGGGTGTTTAATACTAGGACTAAGATTGTTGAAGAATCCATACATGTTGTATTCTGTGAATCTGAATCTGAAAAATCCTTGAATGATGAAGAGGAGACCATTTTCAAAAACAAATTCTTTTCGAAAAATGCTCCTACTCCTTCTGAAAATTCTGAAAATGTTTTTGAGGCTGATCCTGAAAACAATTTAGAAAATCCTGATCAGTCTCAACCTAGAGCTTGGAGATTTATAAGGAGCCATCCTTTAGACCAAGTCATAGGTGATGTAGACCAAGGAGTCAAGACCAGAAATAGTACTTTGAATGAAGTCACATTCTCTGCATTTATTTCACATATAGAGCCTTCTAAGATAGAAGAAGCCCTTTTAGAAAATGATTGGGTGATTGCTATGCAAGAGGAGCTACATCAATTTGATAGAAATCAAGTTTGGGACTTGGTACCTAGACCCAAAGACCATCCGGTAATTGGGACAAAGTGGGTATTCAAAAACAAACGTGATGAGTCAGCCATCATTGTGCGTAACAAGGCTAGATTAGTGGCCAAAGGTTACAATCAAGAAGAAGGAATAGACTATGAAGAGACTTATGCTCCAGTAGCTAGATTGGAAGCAATAAGAGTTCTTCTAGCATTTACATGCACAAAAGGTTTTAAACTCTATCAAATGGATGTCAAAAGTGCTTTCCTAAATGGGTTCATTCAAGAGGAGGTGTATGTTGAACAACCTCCAGGTTTTGAAAATGATCAATTTCCAGATCATGTTTTTAGACTTAAGAAAGCCTTGTATGGTCTTAAGCAAGCTCCTAGAGCTTGGTATGAAAGATTGAGTCAATTCTTACTCAATCAAGGATTTATTAGAGGAAAGGCTAATACGACATTGTTTATCAAGAAAAATAAATTGAATGAAATTTTAATTGTACAGATATATGTTGATGATATTATTTTCGGTGCTACTAATGACTCTTTGTGTGAGGAATTTTCCAAGACTATGCAGGGTGAATTTGAGATGTCAATGATGGGAGAGCTCAACTACTTCCTTGGACTGCAAATCAAACAACGTAAGGATGAGATATTTATATCTCAAACCAAGTATTTAAATGATTTGCTGAAGAAGTTTGGAATGGACAAGTGCAATTGGGCTGACACACCAATGAGCACAACTACTTCTTTGGATGCTCATGAAGAGGGCAAGGATTTCAACATCACCAAGTATAGAGGAATGATTGGATCATTGCTCTATCTCACCGCAAGTCGCCCGGACATCCAATTCAGGGTTGGAATGTGTGCTCGGTTTCAATCCGCTCCTAAAGAGTCACATGCTGAAAATGTGAAGAGGATATTCAGATATCTCTCTGATTCTAAGACTCTTGGACTATGGTTTCCCAAAGGTCAGCCGGAGCACTTAGTGGCATATTCGGATTCCGACCACGCTGGCTACAAGAGGGATAGAAAGAGCACAAGTGGCCAATGTGAGTTCTTTGGGAACTCACTTGTGTCATGGTTCAGTAAGAAGCAAACAACTGTGGTCGTGTCATCAACCGAAGCTGAATATGTGGCTGCCTCAAGTTGCTGTGCTCAAGTGCTATGGTTAAAGCAACAACTTGCTGATCTGGGAGTCCACTTGAAGGAGATCCCAATATTGTGTGACAACACTAGCACAATAAGCCTGGCCAAGAATTCGGTGCAACATACAAGGACCAAGCATATTGACGTGAGGAACCATTTCATTCGAGATCATGTCCAGAAGCGAGATGTCAAAGTAATGTTCATTCCAACCCATCTTCAACTAGCTGACATCTTCACCAAGCCTCTAGCCAAGGAACAATTCACTTTCATAAGGAGAGAATTGGGAATGGTAAATCCCAATGAATTGTAAGTAATTCTCTTTCAATTTAATATTAGATGTGTTATTGATGATTAATCTTTACTAACTTAAGCATCGGAGAGTTTAGCCTTTGTTTTGCAGGGTGTTTTGATGTTTCAGAAGAGCTATACCACGGTATGCAAGTGCTATACCGCAGTATAGGGTGTGTCAGAGGCCAAATCTCCAAGTGTGCAAGATGCATACTGCAGTATGTCAGTGGTATACTGCAGTATGACCATCGGGTTTCAAAGCTTCAGATATGCAAGAGGCATACTGCAGTATGTAAGTCATATACTGCAGTATGGGGTCAAACAGAAACCAAGTTTCAGGTATGCAAGAGGCATACTGCAGTATGTAAGTGCTATACTGCAGTATGGCCATCAGGTTTTCAAAAATTCTCTCGACATTTTTGAAGTCCAGGTCAGTATACTTCCATCTATACTGCAGTATGTAAATGAAAGTATGCTATACTGCAGTATGCAAGAATCTTACTGCAGTATAGAGGTTTGCCTATATATATTGAACTGTCGTGTTCTTTCATACTTGCGTCTATACTCCAGTAAGCCCTAGCAGTATCGTGTCTTTCTCTCTTATCTCACTCTGAAACCGTCTCAATCCCTCATTAAAACCCCATAAATCCTCACCAAATCTCTCTCAATCCCTTCCCACTCTCATTCTCACCGAAACCCTATCGTCAAAATGTCCAAAGATCAATCTCACTCCAAACAACCCACTTCTTCTCTTCCACTCAGAGCACCGAGGTCGAAATCAATTCCAAGGAGATTAGATACCGGCATTGATCGTCATATTCCCGGAATCGGTATAACTATCCCAGAGGCATCTTCGCCGAATCCCAAGAAGAGGGGAACTTCATCCAGAGCATCTATCCCATCTTCAGCCGCAAAGAAGAAGAAGACCGGAGAGTCGAGCAAGGCACAAGGGAAGAGGACCGTTGTTCCTCAAAAGGCAAGATCCAAGAGAGCTTCCATGACTGTCATTTCCTCTCCTTCGTCTGTTGAGGTTTCTGGATCCTCGTCAGAAACTGAGTCTGAGCAAGATTTTTCTCTCGTGGTAGCAAATGCAGTTGAGGAGATCAAAATTCACAAGAATGCGCCAGAGGGATTCAAGGTTACTCCTGTCCTACTTCCTCCCAGTTTAAATGCCAAGTTCAAAGATCTTTTTGGGAGCCGAGGATTCTGCATTGTCACCTCTGTTGATCTGGAACAAGTCTACCGGGAGTGCAACGTGGATCTTTCGCCATGGTTCGGGGCATATGCTACGCTTGATTCCATCGATGCTGCTTACTGTCCTGAGTTGGTCAAGATTTTCTACTTCAATATGGCGACCAATCACATCTTGGACTCGGAAGGAAGACTGGTTGAAGAAAGGATCTCAACATCAGTCAGAGGAGTACGATTCACACTGTCTGCCGCCATCCTCAATAAGATTCTCAAAGTGGTTAATCCTCCAGAGGCATCCACACCGAAATATTCAAACGAGGAGGTGTATGCCACACTATTGCCCGGTCAGGACATACCGGATGATCAGAGAGTCCAATTAACCTTCAAGCCCTCGGAGATGCCACATTTGCACCGAGTAATTTGGTACGTGTATTCACGTAATTTTGTGCAAAAGGGCGGAAGCTACACGCACTTCACGCAGAAGGACCCGATTCTTCACTGCCTTCATTCGCAAGCATCCGCTCAATATTGGACAGTGGCTATTCAAGGAAATCAGCCACTTCAAGTTTGTGTCCCGCAAAGGATCTTACATGCCTTTTGCATCTCTGGTTTCCTTAATTATGTACTACCATAAGATATGGTACGTGGGTCCCCCTGAGCAAATGAAGTTTATCCCGGCCTTCGGCAAGTCTCAGCTTAACTTGATGAAGATTCAGTTTGAGCCGGAAGGATCTGGGCAGTCGAGGGCTCCACCAAGGTCACTGACACGTGCATCACAGTCAGTCGCACATGAGGCTCAGTCGGCTCCACCTCCTCCACCATTGGACTTTGATGATAGGATCAAGAGGATTGTGGATGCTGCTGTTGCATCTCTCTTTGTGAAGATGCAGTTCGAGTTTGGACGACTGGCTGCTGATATGAGACTCAAGATGGACGCGGAAGTGGCAAAGCTCACGGAACAATTTGACAAGAAGCATCAAGAGATCTTCGATCAGTGTATTGATTTGGACTCCCAGCTGGCTCTCACACTGACAGTTGCATCTGACGCCCGGGATAAGGTTGATCGCCTGATCAAGCATTTTGATGTCGGTGCTTCTTCGTCAACCTTCGGGTTCACTACTAGCCCTTCCTCCTCTTCTCCTGTACTAGAGGTCCAGCCATCCATTTCTGTTCCTCAGCCCTCTACCTCTTCTCCTGAGCTTCACCTTTCCCCACCTTCTTCACCATCTTTCGGTTTTCCTAGCCCACCGCACACCACTTCTCCGCCTGCCTCATCATTCCCAGCCTCCATTTCCACACCAGCCACCGTCATACCACCTTCACCTATCACTCCTACCACAGAGGTCCTTCCTGGCCCACTCCCACCTCCACCTACTCTGTCTACTGAGATTTTCCCTACACCTTCTCCATATGCAGAGCCCCATGATCCCTCCTTTGATCCAAATACAGCCATGGTGCTCTATTCTCCTCCTGTCTTTGTCCTTGACCCCGAGTTGTTGATGACAAAGGGGGAGAAGGAGAGAAAGATGTAGATGTCTAGTGTCTATATATGTATTAGTGATATGTATTAGTGTTTAGATCTGTATTTTGATATTTATGTAGTTGTGTGTTAGAAAGATGTAGATGTCTAGTGTCTAGATATGTATTAGTGATATGTATTAGTGTTTAGATCTGTATTTTGATATTTATGTAGTTGTGTGTTCTGATATCAGTCATTATCAGTGTATTCATCCTTTCTGATATCAGCTCCGCTTGTATGCATCATGTTTTATGAATATATTTCAAATTGTTTATGTTCTCAAATTCATATCTGATGCCAATCTCTGATTTTTATGGTTGAAAATGCAAAACTGATTGTTTTCTGATAACTTCACATTGCCTTCTGAAAACTTCAATTCAAAACAGATTACATCTTTCAAATTCTTTAAAAAGAAAATTTACAAGTGTTGTCATCATCAAAAAGGGGGAGAATGTTAGTTCTCAATGTGTTTTGATGATTAACAACAAGTGTAAAACATGTTTTGAAGTTTGCAAGATCCTTTAAAAATCATCTGATAGTTGCTTACCGTAGTATGGGTCTGCATACTACAGTAAAGGGTCTTCCAGAAAGGCAATAATCTTTCAAGATTACTCAATACTGCAGTATAGGGTGCTATACCGCAGTATTGGACTTACAGAAGGTCATAAAATTTTTTGAAGTTTAGTCAATACTGCAGTATAGGATGACATACTGCAGTATAGGGCCATCCAGAGAGCAACCGTGTTTTCAAAATAAGCCAATACTGCAGTATAGGATGACATACCGCAGTATAGGGCCATCCAGAGAGCAACCGTGTTTTCAAAATAAGCCAATACTGCAGTATAGGATGACATACCGCAGTATAGGGCCATCCAGAGAGCAACCGTGTTTTCAAAATAAGCCAATACCGCAGTATAGGTATGTATACTGCAGTATAGGGCCATCCAGAGAGCAACTAAATTTCTAAGTCAAGCCAATACCGCAGTATAGGTATGTATACTGCAGTATAGGGCCAACCAGAGAGCAATCAAATTTTCTCACCCAAGTCAATACCGCAGTATGGATATGGATACTGCAGTATAGGCTTATACAGAAAGCTCTCAAATTTTATAACTATTGCATACTGCAGTATAGGTTTGCATACTGCAGTATTGGGCAATTACGGTGTCTCTCAACTTTGTCAAAAACTCGCATACTGCAGTATGTTAGTTGCATACCGCAGTATAGGACATATCTTTCAAAATCAATTCACGATGTTTTTGTCTCTGGAAGCTGCTTACCGCAGTATGACTTTGGATACTGCAGTGTGGACACTTATGCACAGTGCCATACTCCAGTATAGAGGAACTTACCGCGGTATACAACGGTCAAAATTGGTCTTTGAATTACGCGAATTTGCAAATCATTATTGTTTGATCTTATTGCTTCCATAATTCGTTCAATCATATTCCTAGCTATGTTTAACAAGTTTGTTGAGTGAATTTCAGCAATCACAGATGAAGATCAATGAAGGTCAAAGCCATAAAGCAAAAAGTGTACAGTGCATTAAATGCACTTCTGCAAATCAACCTATTCTCAGCTAATCCATCTGAGCACGCCTTCTAAACGTTAAAGAATGCTTACTACAACAAGTAAAGTCATCTCCAACGGGCAAATTCTCAGAGAGCCACATCAGATCACATTAACACTTGGATTAGCAGAAGGTTAGAGAGAGAAGATGACCAGAACCCAAGCTAATCACTTCCAACGGTTGGAATCATCTTTCAACGGTCATTTAATGTTCTCTACCTATAAATAGAGTGCATTAACTTCTTCTCAAGCTGATACAGCAACTTAGAGCGAAAATTTATTGAGTCATTTATTGTATCAAGCTTTCATCTGTATTGTATCATTTTGATACTTTGTACTTCAGTGTTTATTCTATCTACTCTTTGAGAGAGTTTTCACTTGTGAAATCATTTATTGTTTGTGATAACTACAAGTCAAGGGACTTGGTAGTTGGGGTGTATTGATTACAACTTGTAAGGGGGAGTGTGTTCTAGTGAGAGAACAACTCTTAGTACAGAGTGTGTAATCAATATTTGATTATAGTGGATTGAAAATCCCAGGTGAGGCTTGGGGACTGGATGTAGGTCAGAGAAAGGACCGAACCAGTATAAATCTTGTAGTGCATTGCTTCTCCTCTTCTCTCCTCTGTTTTACCCTGTGTTACTTAGTCAAAAACAGAGTAGAAACTCTAAATTTTAAAGATACCCAATTCACCCCCCCTCTTGGGTATTTAGCTCCAACCTTCAACTGCGAAGCAAGGTAGCGAGCCTTTGCTCTTCAGAAAGAGGAGACCCAAACAACTAAAAGTTGGCTCTAGGGTAACACGCACACAATGCTTCCTCCTCCTCTGGAGTTGCCCTCCGATTCGAGGAAGGAAAACGGTTAACTCTACCCATTGACACCAAAGGACAAGACCTAGGGAGAAATAAAGAGATTGGTGAAAGGGGTGACAAAGGAACTTTGTACAACTAAGGGAAATGGCGGAGGTGATCACACCTAGAAAACAACTAAACTCCTATCGGAACCTACTTAGAAGATTGTGAAGCCAGAACCCAGTTCAGAGAAAAATGGAAAGAGGAGAAAAATCAAACATGGAAAGAATCTATAAATCCCAAGCAGAAAAAACCAAATGAATGGAAAATAAGGGTGAAAGTACCTGTTTGAATGAAGGAAAAAGAGTGTCGCGTGGATTAACTCTGAGCAACACGAAAGGATAAACAACTCAAGAGAGTGAGAGGTTTTTGGCAATAGCGAGTGCGAAAAGTGTGAAGAATAGAGGGAAATATGAATTATAAATGTTGAGATACCGAACTGTCAAGGGTACAAGAGACTTTTTACTCGGCAAAGTAATGGTAACGTACACGATGTGACAGGCGCATTAAATGCGCACAGAAACCGTAGGCGGCTAGTGTTGGTTATGATTAGTTTTGATGATGTCTTATATAGATGCCATTCTTAATAGCAAAAAGATTGAGTAATATTGTTATCTCCTACATTGACTACCTGCTATATTGAATGTAGATTATTTGAAGTTAAATTAAGAAGAATAATCAAGAAGGAGATAAGAGATGGAAGAAAGAAAGCATTTGCAAAAGTTGAAATGAAGCTTCATCATGTTCTGAATGTTGAAGAAGGCAGAAGCTGCAAATAATGATGAGCCCAAGTTAATTGATGAAGAATGATCAAGTTGGGAGATGGAAGAAGGAATAACTTGTTGAATTTAATGAAGAGATCATTATTCAAGTTCTTATATTGATGCTAGAAGTCTCCAAGGTCATATGGAAGTTGGAATGGCTCAATTCAGAGTTAAATCAAGCAAATATGAGGTCCAGGACGAGTAAACTCGAGGTTTGGGTATAAACCTCGAGGTTTGAGTGTCTTCAGCATTTTTGGTGTCACTGGACCAGCCAACCTCGAGGTTGCAAGTGCAAACTCGAGGTTGCAAGTGCCAACCTCGAGGTTGTAGTCATAACCTCAAGGTTTCAACACTATCAGCAACTCTGGTGCACTCTGTTCCACGTTCAGCTTCTGGCGACCTTTGGTAATTTGATGATATCTTCCAAACCAGAGATCGGATTGAGACAAAACCAAAAGCATTGGAAACTAGACTCCTAACACGTACTTTTGACAAAGATTCAAGTCCAAAGGAGTTCAGAACAAGGAGATATGAATTTTACAAATTTACACAAACATCACCGTCACAGTCAGAACCAAGCTTCAATGTTTTGGGTGTATCTCACAAACCACAAATCCAATTGAGCTCAAATCGGTGCCAGTGGAAAGTAGACACACATATCTTTCCAACAAGACTTGAACGGACCAAAACGGATTTCAGACCAGGGAGATATGGCTTTTGGAAGTTGACAATCAGTTCAGGACAACGCAAAAAGGGCTGATCAAGAACAGCCTTCATTCATCCGATCTTAATGGACATAATACAATGAGTTTGGAGCTGATTCTTCTTGCATTGGATTCTTACATCGAGTTTGGACATGTAAAATTGAGTTTGAGGTTGGGTATTCTGTTTTAAACTTGAGATTTCATGAAAATACTTTGAACCTCGAGTATGGAGTTTCAACCTCGAGTATTATGGCTTACAGAGAGCAAACTGGTTTTCAAAATATTGAAAACCTCGAGGTTAAGTTTCCAACCTCGAGGCTAAGCCTTGTTTTCAAAAACTGAACTTTGCATTTTCAAAGGCCAACCTCGAGTATGGATTTCCAACCTCGAGGTTGTCGGGCTCCAGTGAAAAATGAAGGTTTGAAAATAGCTTCCAACCTTGAGGTTCACATTGTAACCTCGAGGTTACATGTTTTAAAACCAGTACTTGCCTGAAACCTTCAGGCTAACCTCGAGGTTGGCCTCAAGGTTTGTGACCGTTGGTGCAATTTCAAATTTGGGAAATCTGCAATACCTTCTTGTTTGATCTCAATGCTTTCCATGATTATTCTATATTGATTCTAGATATGTTTAACCATCTTTCTAGTGAGTTTCAGACAGATTAACAAAGGTTCATTGAAGGATTAGAGCAAAAAGCAAAAAACTGTCAGAACAATAAATGCACAGCCCAGATAGTTGCTTCCTTTGGTTAATCCACTTGTACACGTCTGCAAAAGGCTAAAAGGAAGATTACTACAACAAGCAAAGTCTTCTCCAACGGGCAAATCCACAGAAAGCCACCTCAGATCAATTATACAACTGGATTAGTTGGAGATTAGAGAAAGAAGCTGACCAAACTTAAAGATAATCAGCTACAACGGTCTGATTGATTCTTCAACGGTCATAAACGGTCACAGACTCTTCTCTACCTATAAAAGACATGGATTGAAGCAGAAAAACGTGGAGACATATGATTACCATGCCAAAATGCTGATGCTCTGCTTCTACATCATTCTCACTCTGTTTTTCATATCTAAATAGCTTAAGAGTGTGAAATGAATTGTGTCTGTACTTCAGTGTTTTTTTATCCATTCCTTTGAGAGGAAATTCATTGTAAACACATTATCCTTCTGAGAGAAACTCAAGATTGGGTAATCTTGAGTGGGTTATACATTGTGTTGATTACAACTTGTAAGGGGGAGTGAATCCTAGAGAGAGAGGATTACTTCGAGTACGAAGTGTGTGATCAAGCAGTGTATCCTTACGGTGTGTAAGGGGGAGTATCTCAGTAAGAGATTTGTAAAAGGCTGCACAAGTGCCCGGCTAAACTTGTGGGATTGTAGCGGTTTTCAAGTACCCGATTAAAGCTTGAGTGAGATAGTGGATTGAAAATCCCAAGTGAGGCTTGGGGACAGGACGTAGGTCAGAGAGGGCCGAACCAGTATAAATCTGTTTGCAAGCTCTTCTTCCTTATCTTTTGCATTCCCAGCATTTACATTTGAGCAATTATCAATTGTTTGAAAACTTACTTTTGTTACTCAAGATGAAAACACTGAATTGCGAAAATGTTTTAAAGAGTGGAAATTTTTATATATCACCCAATTCACCCCCCCTCTTGGGTGATAGCCGGAACTTACAGCTAGGCATGTCGGTTGAAACCCCACACAAATGCGAGGCAGCCAGGTGTCAGTTGGCAATGATGATGAATACTGAAGGGCCCTGAATTCGAATACAGGCAAACCACCTCGGCATTAGCCAGGATCTTTGAGACATGACCTCAAATCTTTGGATAGGCCGCCTTGATAGTAGAAATCCAGGTAGTTCAACCCAGCCATAAAAAGGTCCGCGATAGCGAAGCTCAGCCAGTTCATGCAACCCGGCCAAACTGATTGGGGGCTTGGTACATCCCAGCAGCTCAAAAGCTTGAACTACCAGGCTGGGGGCAACTGTTACGGACCTACTTTAGGCCCAATAGCGATATAACCCAACAATGGATATGGTATATATCATGATCTATCTACAATGAAGGATCTTAACCTACCCATGATAAAGGGATATCCTCAGATACGATATAACGGCTAGGATCCTCAGGCCAGATATCGCGCGTGGTCTAAGATATCCAGCCTAAGGTATACTTTATAAATACATAGACCAAATTCTAAGGTACATACATTCTAAACTCTGAACTATTTACATATTGTCACACTGTGCACACACACCACTCCCTTTGGCGAGAGTCTAGTTTGTGCACAGTCATCCCATGCTCTCCTGGATATATTCTCTATAGATACTCAGGTAGAGCCCGTCGGTCCAAGATTAAAGCAACAACCCAAGGTTGAACATCTGTGTTCTACACCAAAACAAAAACCATAAGAAAATCTTGCTGGAAAAATATCTTAAAAAGAACTAACAAAAAAGCCCAGAAAAACAAGCTGAAAAGGAACTAAATACTATCTTTTTCATAATTGGGAACCATAATTAATTAATTAATTATGGTTATGACAGGTTTTGCTAGGCGGTAAACTAGGAGGTCGTAAACTGTGGGCCGGCGAAATGAAGATATAAAACAAAGCGGCCTAAGTTTTATATTTCGGAAAGTTTTTATTTTTTAAAAAAGTTTTTCCAGATAAGAACGATACATTTACTCATTTAGCCATTTCCCAAAAGGAAATTTAAGAAAATTACATATCATGGTCTTTGTGTTATTTTCATGCAAATTAATCAAACCCAAGTTCTGTTTTTGAAGGATTTCCATGTTTTTTGTTACAATTTTGACGTGAATAATTAAATTCCTGTCACAATTCTATGTTCTCTCTTTCCTTTTGAGAAATTTGCTCATCAATTCGTTCGCAGATGAAGTTACGTATCTTCCGACAAGTGCTATTTTAGATTAGAAGTGTCATTATATGAAGGGACCTTCGTTGATTCTCTTTTCTGTGGGTACGTCTTTGTTCTAATCCTAATCTTGTTTCTCCGTTCGCATTTTCTGATTATATTGTTGGTCGTGTCTGAACCTTCCCTGCTCGTTGTCCCCCTACTTGGGGCTCTCCGTTTCACTTCTGAATCGGAATTTTCATTATCAAGTAATGGTTTTACGGCTCATTTTCTGCAATGAAGAATCTCCTTGTCTTTTTTTTTTTTTTGCATTTGTGGAAATTGTACTGCGGAATATTTCTTCCGTGGATTTTGTTTTAGTAACGTGGGAGCTAAAAATTCTGATTTCAGAGTATTTTGTATCTGTATCTTGTCTGAATTGTTATATAGGAGTATAATATAACGATTAAACTGTTTCTGAAATAACTATAAAGATTAGATTGCTTTTTCTTTTCTTATTCTATGTCATGTTCTGCATTCCTCCTTGTGTATTTGTTGAAATTTTGGAATGTGTTAATTAATGTATTTATATTTTCTTTTTTAGGAATTTCTCATATTTATTGTCATTTGTGAATCTTCCCCTAAGATAGTCTTATGAGTTATGACTACGTATTCTAGCTTCAGTTACCATCCCTTTACGTGATTTAGATATAAATTGATAGGTAGGTTATAGAAATTTAAAAGAATTGGGGAAATAAGATAGAAATAAGAGGGTTTGAGAAGAGAAAAGACCGGAGAAGAGAGCAAACACATAATCACATCATTATGCATATTAATTCATCATGACATCTATTATTCCATACCATAGAATTAGTTTAAGCTTTTCCTTATATAGGATACTGGACTTTATTTCCAGCAAACATAATAGAATTACCTAATTATTTCCCTAACTAATTCACTAATTCCTAACTAACTAACTACCCAATTCATCATTCACAGTTTACATATCAATACCCCGTTCCCAAAGACACCTTTGCCCTCAAGGATGATTGACAACAAAAACACAAAACCAAACCTCAAAAATACAAAACTAATGCAAAAACACATAGGCTTGAAACTTTGAAACTTCTGTTAGTTATGGAAAACTTCTTAGTAATGCAAAAATATGTGACTTGTGTTGGTTATGATTAGTTTTGATGATGTCTTATATAGATGCCATTGCCATTGTTATTAGCAAAAAGATTGAGTAATATAGTTATCTCCTACATTGACTAATTGTTGTATTTAATGTAGATTAATCCAAGTTGAATTATAGAGATTAATCAAGAAGGAGATAAGAATTGAAAGAAAGAAGTATTTGCAGAAGTTGTCAAGGAAGCAAGATGTTATCAATGGGTTTTGGTGATAACCAAGTAGAAGAGAAGAGACCAAATAAAGAACATGCATATATATTCTTATATGTGTTACTGGAAGTCTCTATGATAAGCAGAAGTTGGAAAGAAGTTTCATCACTTTATGGATATTGAAGAAGGTAGAAGCTGTAAAGAATGATGAGCTCAAGTTAAATGAAGAAGAATGATCAAGTTGGGAGATGGAAGAAGGAAGAACTTGATGAATGGAATGAAGATATAGTTATTCAAGTTCTTATGCTGAAGCTAGAAGCCTCCAAGATCATATGGAAGTTGGAATAACTCAATTCAGAGTTAAAGTCAACAAAAATTAGCTTCTGGATGAGCAAACTCGAGTTCAGGACCCCAAACTCGAGTTTAGGACCTCAAACTTGAGTTTAGAATCACAAACTCGAGCCTATAAGTGTCTTCAGCATTTCTGGTGTCTCTGGACTAAGCAAACTCGAGCCTACAAGTGCAAACTCGAGCCTATAAGTGTCTTCAGGATTTTTGGTGTCTCTGGACTAGGCAAACTCGAGCCTGTGAGTGCAAACTCGAGCCTGTAAGTGCAAACTCGAGTTCACAATGGTCATCAGCACTTCAGCTCCACTCTGTTTCACGTTCAACTCGGGCGAGGTCTGGTAATTTGACAATATCTCCCAAGCCAGAGATCGGATTGAGACGAAACCAAAAGCATTGGAAACTAGACTCCCAACACGTATTGGTGACAAAATGTCATGCCCAAATGAGTTTATATAAATTATTTATGAATTTTACAAGTTGAAACAAGAATCAACGTCACAGACCAGACCAAGCTTCAGTATTTTGAGTATATCTCACAAACGACAAATCCGATTGAGCTGAAATCAGTGGCATATGAAAATAGACTCAAAGGGCTTTCCATCAACATTTGAACGGACCAAAATGGAGTTCAAACAAGAGAGATATGGTCTTTGAAAGTTGACAAAGTTGCAAACTCAAACCAGGCCAACTCAGAAACAACCAAGTCGCAAATCAACTTACAAACTCGAGTTCATCAGTCACAAACTCGAGCTCGAGAGTTCCAGAGAAGAAATAAACATTTGGAAAAAGCCAAACTCGAGCCTATAAGTGAACGAACTCGAGTTCATCTCAGACAGAGAGCAATGTAACTTTTCAATGAGTTGCGAACCTCAGGTTTAGATTGTGAACCTCAGGTTCATTTTATCCCGAGAGCAATTTGGCTTTTCAAACACTTGAGAACCTCAGGTTTAGAAAACAAACCTCAGGTTCACACTTTTTGAACTTACTTATTTTTGAACACTGAAGCCTCGAACTCGAGCCTGCAAGAACTGAACTCAAGTTCGCGACGCTGATTCAGAATTTCAAATCTGACGAATTTGCAATGCCTTCTTGTTTGATCTTAATACTTCCCATGATTAATCTCTAGTGTTCCTAGACATGTTTAACCACTTTATTGGTGAGTTTCAGATGATCAAAACGAAGGATATCAGATTTGTGCAAGAATATCGAAAGCCGTGCAAAAGCTCCAACGGCTAGTTTCTAACGGCTATATTTCATCCTACAACGGTCATAAACCGTCACAGACCTCTCTCTACCTATAAAAGACATGGACTCAAGCAGAAAAACGTGGAGATACAAGTCTACAATGCCAAAATGCTGATACTATGCTTCTACATCCTTTTCACTCTGTTTTACTTGTCTAGATAGCTTTGAGAGTGAAATGAATTGTGATTGTACTTCAGTGATTATCTATCCATTCCTTTGAAAGGAAATTTATTGTAAACACATTATCTTTCTGAGAGCAACTCAAGATTGGGTAATCTTGAGTGGGTTATACATTGTGTTGATTACAACTTGTAAGGGGGAGTGAATCCTAGTGAGAGGATTACTTCGAATACAGAGTGTGTGATCAAGCGGTGTATCCTTACGGTGTGTAAGGGGGAGTATCTCTGTAAGAGATTTGTAAAAGGCTGCACAAGTGCCCGACTAAACTTGTGGGATTGTAGCGGTTCTCAAGTACTCGATTAAAGCTTGAGGGAAATAGTGGATTGAAATCTCAGGAGGTGCCTGGGGACTGGACGTAGGTCAAGGATGGCCGAACCAGTATAAATCTGTTTGCACATTCTCTTCCCTTATCTCTTACGTTTCCAGCATATATGTTTGAATGTGTTTACATATATAAATGTATGGTTATTGCTTTCTAAACTGATTTCTTGGAGTTACGAAAAGAATCTGAAGTTAACTAAAGTTTTTTATACTGAACCCAATTCACCCCCCTCTTGGGTTCAGCCGGAACTTACAACTTGAAGCCTTGAACCCATAATATATTGCTCCCCCTAGTTGGCTTTCAATACTGCCACACCCTTTTTTATCTTTGCTTTTCCACTCAGAATACATCATCCTCCCCAAGAGCATTATAATTAACTTGCCTCGGAGCCAAGTTTGCAGCAAACTTTGTGTTGGAGAATATTGAAGGGAAAAAAACTCCTTGCAACAACTCGTTGCTGATGATACCATAGGAATTGTGAGACCCAATTGTAAAGATATTGGGCTCATGTATGCTTCTCTAAAGCCCAATTGTCTATCTGGAATGAGATAACTAGAACATCAATTTGCAAGTCAAAGGCTAATGAGGATTGACACAGTTGGCTAAGGTGTCAACCTTCACCTCTCAAAAGTGAGGAGGTTGGATACCTGCTGGTCGATGTGAGGGCCTTGTTGGTAGGTGATCTGTAAGTACCTTTGTAAGCTCTTTGAGCCTGAAGACATGAAAAAAAAAGGTTTGCAATTTAGAGAAGATGGAAAACAACTGTGAAGCAATATTTGACTTTTCAAATTGTACTCTCTTCACCCAGGTGAACCCAAAATCAGTTTCTTAAAACATGTCAGCGCCTTTCCGCGTAACTCTCTCATCCTCCTTCATTGAGCCACGTTCACTCCTCTTGGCTAACAAGAAATCCATAATTGGAACGATAGCATTGAATAGAGGCAACAATGAACACGGAGCAAGTAGCGACATCAAATTCGCCGTTAAAAGCACATTCGAAATTTCCAATCCTCGACAATTAGCACTGGAGGAGTCAATTGTATCAGGAATATCAAAATTCAATAATGATTGAGACAGAGAACCACGCGATAACATTGACCTCTGTCTCAATGTTCTTCCCGTCACACACGAAGCCTTCTGAACGGAGCTGGAATTGTCGGCAACCAGAACTAGGGCCTTTGTTGTGGTTGGTGGCGCATACTCTGCTTTCGCCACGTCCTGATCAGCTTGCTTGTCAAAGGGCTCTTCTTGGGAAGACCCACAAGCTTCTTGAGTCAACAAAGTTGAGCCATCACTTTCTTGAATTAGCGATGCTTCCTGCATGGGTGTAGATGGTATTGCTGTAGCCTTTTCTTGGATATGATGTTGGTTGAACGAGACCCATCTTTTCCTAGAGTAGCCAGGCCTTCTTCTTGCTCCTCCAAGGCTTTCCTTGCCCTCTCTGCTTGCCTTTCAAACGTGATTTCTAGTAGTAGTAAGGCGTGACTCTTGGCTTGGTGTAAGGTTTTTGGGTGAAAGAAACGAATAGAATTTGCTATCTCCTTCTTAAGCCCAACCACATATGTCATGACATGATACCTTTTGGGAAGTTCTAATTTATTTGTGGCTTCATTAAAGAAAACATTATATTCCCTGACATAGCCTTCTTGCCATAGCCACCTCTGGTTTTCATGTAATCTTGGAAAGAAGGGGAAGAGATGGTTCTCTCTCTCTCTCTTTTTTTTTTCATTTGTTCTGGGTTGCCAAGAATACTTCTTGGATTGCTGATGAACGTTCTTGGTTGTTTCTTGGTGTTTGTTTTTAAGTTTCTGGATGGTTGCCTCTTGAATACAAAATTGTGCCGAGAAGAAGAATGGCTCTAGACTGATTCAGGACTTGCATAGATTAACAATTGGGGAGCCGAGGATGACTTTGCGCTGATACCATTGATAGATAGGTTGTAGAAATTTAGAAGAATTGGGGAAAGAAGATAGAAATTAGAGGGTTTGAGAAGAGAAAAGGGAAAGGGAAAGAGAGAAAACACATAATCACATCAATGTACATCTTTATCCATCATGACATCCATTATTCAACACTCATAAAATTAGTCTAGGCTTTTTCTTATATAGGATACTGCCTTAGACTTTATTCCCGCAAACATAACAAAATAACCTAACTATTTCCCTAACTAATTAACTAATTCCTAACTAACTGACTAACTAACTAACTACTCAATTTATTCACATTTTACATATCATAAACGGACCCTTATCTCATTTCTATTGGTTAATTTTTTCCATTATGTCTGATGGATTACGTGCTAAATGGGACTGTGGAGAACACAATGCCTTACAGAATTTTTATTACGCTGTTCTGTGTTCGCTGCTTAAGGTGAGTTCATCAGATGAACACCGTGCCATAGAATGATATCTGTTTTTTCTTTGCTTGTTCGGTAACTTTTAGTTATCAAATTCTTTGTCTTCAACATTTTATTATTCCTACTTTTAATGGCGTTACTAAACAAGTTAAAATCAGTTTCACCATACTGTTATTATTCATAAAATAATATGAATTAATATAATTTCCCCCTTCATCTAACATCTATATTTCTGCGTTATGATCACTGCTTAAGTAGTTGAGATTATTTACCACTAAGAAGTGAATGATGGATGTTGCTGAGGTTGAAGAAAATCTGTTTGCAGCAAGTGACGCAAAGGTATGAATATGATGATGCATTCTTCGTTTTGTTAGGGTCTTCTGAGCCATGTTTCACAAGCTGTTGCTAGCTTCTTTCCTTCACATGTCTAATAAATAATAATGTAGTCTAAAGAATATGAACTTGGTTTATTACACAGTTACATGGAGAAATGTGCAAGGCTCTTTCTACAATGTATTGCAAAGTATCGTCAATATTTCCATCCTTAGAAGCAGCTAGACATAGGAGCAAAGCTGGCATTGAGGCTATATGTTCATTGCATGTAGCCCTAGAGAAGGCCAAAGATGTTCTTCAGCACTGCTCACAGTGCAGTAAACTTTACTTGGTATGAGTTCATTGCCTTATTTCTTACCCTTTATCTCTGAGAATAGAAAGTGTATTTCAATCTTAATCCACAGCATAGGTTTACAATTGTTGGTTGATGAAGTCACTTTTTCTGAAATGCATTATTTTATTTATGCAGGCTATAGCTGCGGATGTTGTTCTTCTAAAATTCGAGAAGCCTAAATCTGCTATTAAAGATGGCCTTAAGCAGGTGGAAGATATTGTCCCGCGATCTATTGCATGTCAGTGTCAAGTACCAGAACAATGTCTTTATAGTGTGCTTTTCTTATTTGAAAGTGGCATACTAATGTGTGAAAAACTCAAGGTAGGTCATCCTTTCTTATTTGTAATTTATCGGGTTTGTGTTTACTTGATGCTGACAGTTTTGTCCATATGCACATGCATAGACGTTGCCCTTTTCTATTATTCTAATTGGAAAGGTATTTGAACCCTCTTCATAAATGGTCTTCATTCTTTATAGGAGATTTTGAATGAACTCGAAGGTGTAAAATTTGCACTTGACCCAACGGAGAAGCAAGTTGGTGCTGATTTAATTTCACTGCTTCAGCAAGGGAGACAATGTGGCGACTCTAGTGACGCCAGTGAGCTTGAATGTTTTCACCAGTGTGCTATTAGGCTTGGAATCACATCTTCAAGAGAAGCTCTTACTGAAAGAAGATCTCTCAAGAAGCTCATTGAGAGAGCTAGGGCTGAGGAAGACAATCAGAAGGAATGAAAAGTTGCTTATCTTCTACACCTCATGAGGAAATATTCCAAGTTATTTAAAACTGAAATTTCAGATGATAATGATTCATAGGGTTCTTCTCCTTGTTCTCCCAGTACTCCTAATACTCAACGTCAGGTGTTCGAAGGAGAGATCTCAAAACGCTTTGCCATGAATTTGAATCCAATCAATAGCAAACTGGGACAGATGCCTTTTCCGCATGAAGAGGTGAGGTGTCCATTATCTTTGCAGCTTATGTATGATCCTGTCATCATCGTTTCCGGGCATACTTATGAAAGGGTTTGCATTGAGAAATGGTTTAGAGATGGACGCAACACTTGCCCCCAGGCTCAACAGAAACTTGACCATCTTTTGCTGATTCCGAATTACTGTGTTAAGGGTCTTGTCATTAGTTGGTGTGAACAGAATGGAGTTCCTGTTCCTGATGGCCCTCTTGAATCGTTTGAAATTAACTACTCAAGATTGACGCTATCAGAACCTGAATCATCAACAAATTCAAAATCTTTCAACAATTTGAGCTCATGTAAGTTGAAGAGTGTCGAAGTGGTTCCTTTCGAAGAGAGCAGTATCTCAGAGGAAGCCAGGGTGGATAAAAACGAATGTTTGCTTGTAGAGGAGCAAGATACAGAGAAGTGTCTTAGATTTCAGAAAGTTTTGGTTGAAGAGACGAAGTGCAATGTGGTCGAACAGTTAAGGATAATACTAAGGGATAACGAGGAAGCCAGGACTTATATGGGAGCTCATGGATTAGTCGAGGCACTTTTACAGTTTCTAAGGTCTGCTGTGTCTGAAGGGAATCTGAAAGCTCAGGAAAGTGGAGCAATGTGTCACGGTCTTAGACAAAATCCACCCAAAACCGTGCCGGCCTTAGCATGATCACTCCCACAATCCTAAGTAGCATTCCAACAAGAAATTCACCCTTTCGGTTTGTACATCAGTCTGTGGGTGAAAACTTGTAGAGAAGTGTAGCTCGGTGCCCAAGAGCTTGAACAACTCGGTCCACAATTTTCCAGTGAAGCGGGGGTCTCGATCGCTAATGATTGTCTTAGGTAACCCCCAATACTTCACCACATTCTTGAAGAATAGCCTGGCCGCTTCTTCTGCTGTACAATCTGTTGGGGCAGCTATGAAGGTTGCATACTTTGAGAATCGGTCTACCACCACCATGATAGAGCCGCATCCCTCGGACTTTGGCAAAGTTGAGATAAAATCCATGGAAACACTTTCCTATGGTTGCCCTGGTATGGGGAGAGGCTCCAACAGTCCCGCAGGTTGTTGGTTTACTATCTTGTCTTGTTGGCATACAAGACAAGTCTTCACATAAAGTTCCACCTCATCCCTCATCTGCGGCCAGTTTTAAGCTGCTTCCAACAAAGCGAGTGTGCGTCTTTGTCCCGGATGACCAACCTACTTGGAGTCATGACACTCCTTAATGAGCTCTTTCCGTAAGTTGTCCCATTTCGGAACAAAGACTCGTCTTCCAACAGTATAGAGAAGGCCATCCTCTAACCAAAACCTCTTGGTTTTCCCTTCCTTAGCCATCTCTACTAGTTGTCGAGCAACGGGATCATGGTTCATACCTTCAACGATTTTTGTGATCAAGTCGCCCTTGGCTTGACTTATCGATGCCAACTCTGCTTTTCGGCTCAATGCATCCGCCACTACATTAGCCGTGCCGGGTTTGTACTCCATCACATAGTCAAACTCAGGTAGGAAGTCTTGCCAACGAGCTTGCTTGGGTGTCAACTTCTTTTAAGATTGGAAATATCTCATAGCCACATTATTAGTCTTGATCACAAACCTGGATCCCAGCAGATAATGCCTCCAAGTCTGCAAGCAATGCACTACGGCTGTCATCTCTTTCTCTTGGATGGTATAACGTCGCTCGGCATCATTGAGCTTGCGACTCTCAAATGCTATTGGATGCCTTTCTTGCATCAGTACTCCTCCAATAGCAAAGTCAGAAGCATCCGTGTGAACTTCAAAAGTCTTGGAGAAATCCGGGAGAGCTAACACAGGTTCCTCCATTACAGCTGTCTTTAAGTCTTCAAAGGCATCATGGCACTCTTGAGTCCATTCCCAGGGCTTGTTTTTCTTCAACAAGTCTGTCAAAGGGGCTCCTTTGGCAGAGTAACCCTTGATAAAAAGCCTGTAGTAATTCACCAACCCAAGAAAAGATCGTACCTCGGATACTCGGGTGGGTGGCTCCCATTCCTCAATAGCACGAATCTTCTCCTTATCCATCATAAGGGTCCCCTGGCAAATGATGTGTCCAAGGAAGTGCACCTCCTCCTTGGCAAAAGAACATTTCTCCTTCTTAACATATAGCTCGTTTTTGCGTAGAGTCTGGAATACGGCTCGCAAGTGTTCTACATGGGTTTCCAAGGTATCACTGTAGATGAATATATCATCCAAGTATACCACCACGAACCAGTCAAGAAAAGGATGAAAGATCTCATTCATCAATGTGCAGAATGTCACCGGTACGTTGGTTAGTCCAAAAGGCATCACCAACCACTCAAAGGATCCGTACCTCGTCACACAAGCGGTCTTAGGTTCATCTCCTTCGGCAATGCGAATTTGATGGTACCCCGACCTCAAGTTTAACTTGGAGAAGTACTTTGCATTGCCAACCTGTCAAACAGATCTGCTATTAAGGGAATAGGATACTTGTTCTTGATAGTTACCTTATTAAGGGCCCAATAGTCGATGCAGAGTCGTAACGATCCATCGTGCTTGCGTTGGAACAAGACAGGTGCCCCATAAGGTGCTTTGGAAAGCCGTATATGCCCAGCATCAAGCAATCCCTTCAATTGCCTTCTTAGCTCTTCCAACTTAAGCGGTGCCATGCGATAAGGTGCCATGGCGGGTGGACGTGCTCCCGATTCCAACTCGATCTTATGGTCCACCTCCCGTCTAGGTGGCAACCTCTTAGGAAGTTCGGGTGGCATGATGTCCTCATTTTCTTTGAGGACGTTCTGAATGATAGGGGGAAGGCTTCCACTATCCTCTTCATTAGTGTTCACTTCCTTCAAGGCTGCAAGGTAGGTGACTTCCCCTTTTCTAAGTCCCTTCTCTACCTGCATGGCTGGCAAGTGAGCAACCCGATCATCACTTGTTGCAGGTACTGTGCAAGCGATCCCCTTTTTCATGATACACACGGAGTCATAGCTGTAGGGATTCGTACACACAGTGGATTAAAATTTCTTACGAATCCTTCCTGAGGATCACTCAACGACGTTTAAATCAAGGTTTGGGAACCGAATCATACCTTATATTGAACACGTCCGTGTCACGTTCTCTTTGATCAGGTGGGCTACCTTCTCGATCAACACGTCCGCGTCTCATTCTCTTTGATCAGGTGGACTACCTTCTCGATCAGCAGAAGTCGACTCTAGGATCGGCTTCCTCTACTGGTATCCACACGAACAATCCCCGAACACGGCTGCGGCAGCGTGCTAGCGCTTCTTGTGCGTCTCTCTCTCAAGTTGCTCTAGGGTTTCTCGCGGCTTTCTAATACGCTCGACTGAAAAGTCTGTAAGTTTTTCTAAAACCTGATAGGCGTATTATATAACCAAAACTAATCCTGATTAATTTTGGAAATTCGGAATTTCGAATTTGGTCAATATATTAATCAGATCTATCTCATAAATGTAATCAAATATATTAAAAGCCAGATTTGAAATCCGAATCTTGAATTTAGATCAAATCTAAATTTAAAGCCTTTTGATTTAATTTATCATTATAAATTAAATCCGAGATATGATATCTATCCATTTAATTAAATCTGAGATACTATATCTCAATTTAATATTAAACAGATATACGATATCCTTATTCGAAATTAAATGAGATACAATATCTCTATTTGTTTCAGATATTTAATTTATCAAATAAATTAAATACTAAACAAATATCATATATAATATTATAATCTTCATTTATAATATACATATTAATTTCGAATTTATATATATATATATCCTAGATCAAATTTAGTATTCATTTAATCTCAGACTAATCTGGGATTCAATGAATCTGGACACTTTTACCCGTGTTGGATTATTCTTGTGTGCGACCCTGCAGGCCCATATGAGATTGGCAGTGGGCCAACACTGTATCAGCCCACAAGTCGCAAGCGGCCTCTAGCAAGACATTGCGACTACCCAATTCACATGGGGATCGACGACACGATACTACCTATTGTACAACCATGTCACGTCCCTTTTGTCACGCGATAATTTGGTCAAGGATGAGGCATGGATAATGTCAACTTCCTTTTCTTGACCATTGCTTTCTCGATTCTCGAGTAGTCTAATAAGTGAAATGGAAACTCTTTTCCATCACAGTATGGCCATACATTTCTTAGACTCACTCATCGAGGGGCCCAGCATTATCTCTCTACATATGTGAGGGACAAATCCCATCTTGACCACTCACATTCCTCCGCATGAAAACCACTGATCCCGATCCGAGCCTTTATCATCACCCGGTCAAAGGTGACTTTTGACTAGGTCAAAGACCAGTGACTCATCATGTAGGAATCTATGATGGTCTCAGGTCATAGGGCGTCGTGACGCGGTTATACATGAGATAAGGTTATGACTTAATCTATGCAGCTTTCTCATAGTGGGTCGATCCAGCACCTTGTACTCTTACAAGTGCCCATGACTTTGACTCGTATCTCCATACCTCATCAAAGTCATACTGGTCTTATTTCATCTTCACTCCCGTGTAGATGACCGACCAGGGACATTTAGGATAATCTATAAGATTATCCAGGGATGCAGTTATCAATACGAACATGAAAACGAAAATGATAACAAAAGAGAATACTTTAAATAACTTAAATATCCAAAGTACAATGAATTGCCCCTAGGGCATAATTTCTAACAATAGCATGGCATAAGGAATGCCTTGGCTTTGCGCAAAACGCCCATCCCGAATACTACTTTGAAATCATCCATAGGGGCCACTGATAGATCCATGGTCCCCTTCCACGTGCCAAGGCATAGCTCTACTCCACTTGCTACGCCATTGAGGGGTTTGGCAGGGGCGTTCACTGTCTTCAACCATCCTCCTCGTGGTTGAGTAACCGAGAGGCCAACTCGCTTAGCTTCCTCTGGAGTAATGACATTATGGGTTGCCCCAGTGTCCACCATCATCTTTACGGGCTTCCCATTTAGCTTAGCCTCAACATACATTAGTCTGTTACTCTGTGGAGCAGGCTGCACAGGTTTAGCCTTCAAGGCATTCAAGAGCCTGAGAGACCCTATCTGAGAACTTGGCCCTTCCTTGTTGGGTACATCTTGCCCTTCAACAATTGCTAGCAAGGTACCGAGTTTAGGACAATTGCTCATGCGATGTGGCCCTTTGCACACGAAGCAGCTGATTGTGTAGTTCTTGTTCTTCTTCTTTTCCTCATATTGATTCTTATGGAGGGACTTGCCAACTCCTCCCTTGGTAGTCCCCTTGCCTTTGTCTCCCCCACCTTTACCCTGACTAGGTTTGGAAGACTCACCTTTCTCTCCCCTTTGATACTCGGTAAGGCTTTCGGCAATGGCAATGGCTTCATCTACATTCGTCACACCACGTCGTTGAAGCTCATGTTTAGCCCAGTTCTGAAGACCGTCTATGAAATAGAACAATGTTTCTTCACCGGTCAAGTTGGGGATCTGCAATATGAGGGTAGTGAAACCCCTTACATAGTCGGTAATCGTGGTCTTGTGTTTGAGTTCCCTCAACTTCGTCTGAGCCTCATAGAGCACATTCTCAGGATAGAATTGCTTCTTTAGCTCTTTCTTAAAATCTTCCCATGTTGCAATCATGCAAAGGCCTTTATCCATATCCGCATGCTTCCTACGCCACCATAGCATAGCATTATCAGTAAGGAATAAGGAATCAGTGCGTACCTTGTCCGTGTCGTTGGCCAAGTTCAAGCTTTCAACGTATCGCTCCATTTGCCACAAGAAGTTCTCGACCTCTTTGGCATCACGGACACCTTTGAATTCTTTCGTCTTAGGGAGGTCCAACCTTACCTCTCTCGCTCCACTGGTCCTAACTCCCAATGGAGTTCTAGCTTGACTCTCCAAAGAAGCCTTAAGAGAGTTGAGCTGATCCTGCATGGCGGTAATTGCATCCATTACCTTAGCCTCGAGTCGCCTAATAGACTCGGCTCATTCCTCCTCGACATTGAGGTGCGAATCAAGATCTGACCTCACATTATCCAATTGCTCTAGGGTGTGACTTTCAAGAGTAGCAAAGTCACCTTCTACTTTGCCCACCCTAGCGACCACCTCCTGCAAGGCCTCCTCCAAAGCCTCCACCTTCGCTGTCAAGGTAGCAACATCCTGGCTTGGCGAGACTTGCTCGTGCCTCGAGCCTTCTTAGGTTGATGAGGAGGTTGAGTCTCCCTACCCCTCTCTTTTCCAGTAACCACAATGTCCTCAGTTGTGCCTGACATCGTTGCCTACACAATGGCTCCCACGAACCACGCTCAAAGCTTCGAACCAAAGCTCCGATACCACGTTGTCACGGTCTTAGACAAAATCCACCCAAAACCGTGCTGGCCTTAGCTTGATCACTCCCACGATCTTGGCTAAGTCAGCCGAACCCTCACAGGCAGGCAAAGAGCACAAGAACAAAGAGAACTTTTTATAGAGAGAAGCTCTGGAATGCAAAGAACTTGAATTGCTTTCGATGGTTTACAAATGTGGGTGGCACCTCCTATTTATAGGCATCCACCTCCTCAACGAATGGCTATGATCGATTACATCCAACGGTTGGGAACGGTTCTCCAGAACCTTCCCTAGAAATATCTAGATCTTTACACTTTACATGAGAGCTCTAGAATTCTCTCTACATTTCTACATCTATGTACAAGTATCTACAGGATTCTGGAGTTCTCTAGAAACCTCCTTGGGAGTGTCTTGTGCACAAAATATCTTGTGTTTCCTGCGATCCGTGACAAATGGCTCTCTTCAACCTTGTTGTGAATAACAACAGGTGTGTCCATTTTCTTGAACATTGAGTGACATTACTTTTACTTTTATTACAATATCAGGCCTCATCAGGCATTTGGTAGTGCCTTTTATAAATATGGTTATAGTGTAGGTGTTAGGGGTCCACGTGTCCAGTACTCCAAAAGGAAGACACATGTCTGGGAGTTAAGAAATAGTTTGTGTCCGTTTGTATTAGTTTAGGGAAGTTATTTTTATATTATCTTTTTATTAGTAGTTATTATAGGTAGTTAGGATTATAGAATTACATGTGTGTATATATATATATATGTAATATGTTTTATGAATGATTGTGAAGAATATTACATGAGAATTATTGTGTATTAATTAGAGTACAGATCCTAACTCTAGATTATCTTTACCTTCCTTTTGTAATCTTAAATTCTGCAAGTTCTAACAACTTGGTATTAGAGTGGTGATCTTTGGACCTATTAGATACCGTGGTTAACACACAAAATTCTTCTTATGAGAACTAATTCCCCATTACATCCAACCCATAATCCAGAAAACCCACCCAATCCCAATCTGCAGAATGACCTTGCTGTAATTATGGTGCAACAACCGTCACAAACGCATTTGGATCCAATCACCAACAACTGGTGGCCATTCTTGCATAATTGCACGTGATGAATTTAGAAATTAATGCTTTAAAGAAACAAAAGGCACTAGCAATAGATTGTGGAGAAACAATCCATAACTACAAAGATACTGAAGATGAACAAGATGAAGCCGATATGGATAATACGTGGTGGAGTAAAAGTCCATCTAAACGACCTTATTTGAAGGTTTAATTCTCAAAATATTAAGGAGGTGATCCTAGAGGCTGGGTTTTAAAGGCAAAAACATGTTTTCAGTATTACCAAACACCCGAAGATTTGAAAGTTGATGTAGCCATGATGAATCTGGAGGGTGACGCATTAGATACTTTTACCTGGGTTTCCTTGGGAAGAACTATAAGGGATTGGGATGAATTGGTGGAGATTTTCCAAGAACAATTCAATCCTGCTGAATTTCAAAATCCTGATGCTTATCTCTAAGCATCAAGTAATTGCACTTACTACACGAGTATAAGCAAGAATTTGTCAAGCGACAAGCCCAACAACAAGGTTGGCCAGAACATTGTCTCTTTGGAGTATTTATCAATGGACTCAAAGAAGAATTACAGTCAAATGTGAAAATTCAAAAACCTCATACAATTTATAAAGCAGTGAGTTTGGCTTTGGAGTACGAGATGAAATTACAGCCCCAGGGTGCCCAACGTCCCAGTCACCATTTTAATAATCCACGTGGCACAGATTATAAGGGAAGTGATTACAAAATCTCAATACACAATCAGTTAGGTTATGTTCACGCCGCAACTTCAGGAAACTCTGGGACCGTATATCCGTTTGGCGCTGCATCGCAAGGACACAATCCATATTCAACTCCTACCTATCAAACCAATGCAATAGTTAGTTGGAATTCAAATTTTGAAAATTGAATTCCCAAAAACAATTTCTGCTGCGGTAAGACTATTTTAATATGCGCTTGAGATTATTGCTATATCAATAAACTTAAGCCCTGTTTAGTTGGAGGCTTTTTCAGGGGAGGGGATAAGTCTGAAAGTGTGTTTGGTTGAGCAAAATGGAGGAGAAAAAAAGAAAAAAAAATGAAATTTTTCTTTTTTTCCTGCCCCTCCCTTTTAAATTGAGAGTACTGAATCATGCCAATTTGTTGATATTCCAATTTTTTGGGTAGTTGTTTAAAAAAAAAATGTTTGGTTGGTTGTTTTGAAAAAACATATTTTTTTTAAGTGGCACTATTATAGAAAATGCCTTTTATGACGATTATTATTAGTCATATATAATGGTTTAGAACCGTTATATATGCGTGCACTATATAAACTTGGTGTATATACATAATGGTTTCGAACCATGATTTATTCAATATATATTATAATGGTTCTAATATAACACCTGTTATGTATTAAAATATAGTGAGGTCATGTTGTGCATAATGCTAAAATGATAATAAAATCATTTCACATAAACAATTGTTATAAACTTTGTAACATACATAATGGTGCCTTAACAATAACCATTATATGAAGTGTAAACTTACATAACGAAAGTTATATTGCAACCGTTACTTATTTGCTATAAATGCTAATGGGTTCAGTTAAATAGTTGTCATATATATTTTATACATAACTAACGGTTTTTATGTATGAAACATTAATTTTTTAGGAAACTTTTTTTCAGGGGGGGAGGGGATTCTCTCCTTTAGATATCCAATGCATGAATGCAAAATGAAATTGTACATAATTTGTATATATATTTATAGTACTTCATATATATATACACACACATTAAAACCAAAAGTTTAGAGCCTATTTATAATATATGCATGAAATAAAGTTTCTGCTTTGCTTGTTTGACTTGTTATATAATAAAATAGAAGTTCACACATCGAGTATAGCCATGCAATATAGAGTCCATCAAGACATTCCTAGTTTTGTGGCTATGCTCAATAGAACTCCTTGCCGTAAAGTGCTCAACGGGTATGCATGCCTTGAGCAAGACTTTATAGAGAAGGAGGGATCATATGTTTCTATAGAAAACCAAATGTTATGGCCAGGCCATAGCCCATAGTATATGGCGTTCTATAGTAACATATGATCCCTCCTTCTCTGTAAAGTCTTGCTTGAGGGCATACCCATTGAGCCCTTTATGTTAGTTCTCTAAAGGTTTTGATGATTGCCAATGATTGTAAACAAAGCGTGAGGTGTTGCTCTCAGTTGTTTGAAAACTCACTGTGAGAGCAAACCTCGAGGTTTGCCCAAAAAACCTCGAGGTTTGGCCTTACAGAAAAGCTCTCATGATTTCTGTTTTATCTTGGAAAATCTTGGTTTCACCAAAATGTGTGAAACCTCGAGGTTTGAAAAGAAACCTCGAGGTTTGAAAAGAAACCTCGAGGTTTTAACCTATATCAGAAGATTCAAGTTTTCGCTAGTTCCCAAACCTCCAGGTTAGGAGTAAACCTCCAGGTTTGAAATCAAACATGTCTCCTCAGGTTTCTCAAAAACTTGAGAAACCTCGAGGTTTGTCACAAACCTCGAGGTTTGTCAAGGCAGAGAGCCTCTACACTTTCTAAGTTATGAAAACCTCCAGGTTTCCACTCAAACCTCCAGGTTTCTGTCTTGGCGCAAAACTGAGGAATTTGAAATTTAAAGTGAAACCACGAGTATTTGAGGAAACCTTTAGGTTTCTAGCTTCCAGAGACCAAACGACTTTTTCTATCTATGAAAACCTTGAGGTTTTCAACAAAACCTCCAGGTTTTGTCTTTGGATCAAAACTTTGATTTTCAATGTTTTGGCAAAACCTCGAGTATTGCCAAAAACCTCGAGGTTTGTAAGTTCCAGAGAGCAAATGAACTTTCACTGATTATGAAACCTCCAGGCTTCCATAAAACCTCCAGATTTATAGCTGTATCGCTTTCTGCAAGGTTTCACTCTCAAAGTGAAACCTCGAGGTTTTGACACTCAGAGAGAATATTGTGTTTCTGGGTTTCTGAAAACCTCCAGGTTTGCATAAAACCTCCAGGTTTGTTGTTTTGAACCAAAACTTCTTTCACCTACAGAAGTCGAAAACCTCGAGGTTTGTGAAACGAACCTCCAGGTTTCTGAACGTTGTAAAAAATTCAAATCTGTCGATCTTGTTATACTTTCTTGTTTGATGTCAATGCTTTCCATTATTAATCTATAATGTTTCTAGATACGTTTAACCATCTTTTTAGTGAGTTTTAGACAGAATAGGGAAAGTTTATTGAAGTTTTAAAGCAAAAGCAAAAGTGATGTCAGAACATTAAATGTTCAACCTAGAAACTTGCATACTTTTGGTTAATCCATCTGCACACGATTGCAAAGCATTAAAGATTGATTTCTACAACAAGCAACAGCTTCTCCAACGGATTAATTTGTAGAGAGTCAACTCTGATCATCTAGCTAGTTGTATTAAGTAGAAATTAGAGAGAGAAGAAGACCTAAGCAACTCATAACCTCTACAGATCATCTCCAGCGATCAAATTAACAATGCAACGGTCCTTTAATGCTATCCGACCATAAATAGAGTTGCATTCAATTCTTCTCAACAACCACAACATCTAAAAACGCATAAGCATTCAAGTTCTTCAACTACGTTTCTGTTTTCACTTGTATTTTGTCTTCTGACATTATAAGCTTCAGTGTTTATCATTATCTACTCTTAGAGAGAGTCTTTATCTATAAATCATTTATTGTAGGGAAACACAAGTCAAAGGGACTTGGTGATTCGGAAGTTCATTGATTACAACTTGTAAGGGGGAGTGAGTTCTAGTGAGAGAATCACTTCTTAAGTGCAGAGTGTGTAATCTTTGATATAGTGGAAAATCCCAGAGAGTCTGGGGACTGGATGTAGGTCAAGTTGTTAGGACCGACCAGTATAAATCTTCGTGTCCAGCTATTTCTTCACTTGCTCTGTTCACCTCTGTTTTCATTATTTAAAAACAGAGCTCTTACCGAAAAATTTGATAAATACCCAATTCACCCCCCCTCTTGGGTATTTAGCTCTATTTACACTTTACGGCAGGGAGTTCCATTGAGCATAGCCACAAAGCCATGAATGTCTTGATGGATCCTAAATTGCATGGTTATACTCAATCTGTAAGCTTATGTTTTATTATAAAGTCAAGTTGATGAGAGTTGCCAGGCTCTCACAAAATAACCAAGTTCAGTAAAGATTTGCAGTATAGAGAACCTAGATCATTTCTCTCAAGGAGTTCACAGTGGGTCTAATTTGAACAGTATAAGCAAAAAAACAATGAAACAATAAATGGTTGGGGGGCTTTCAGTGTGAAATCAATGGAACAGTAAACTGCAATTAAAGATAGAAACAAAACGCAAAAACGAGACTAATCATATTAAAACAACTAATCTAGAATTGGGATTTCAAATACTTTCTTCTATCATCGAACTAAATATTGCAACTAAACTCATGATCGATTTTGGATAAACCGAAATCTCAGCCTTTGTCCAAAAAATCCCTTGGCTTAGGCTTGTAATGTGGCTTAGAAAAGAATGAGTCAAAAAGGCACAAAGGGGCTAGCAAAGGGAATATAATCTAAGGGAAAGGCTATTTGGCTAAAGTGGGAAAATAAAAGAAAGAAAATAAGCTTCCATCATATTTATACATGTAAGTGAAAAATGCAATTTTAAAAAGAAAGGGAGCAAATTCTATAGAACATAAATCATGAATAAATGCACACATGAAAGAAAGAATGGTAAAAGATGAATTCCATTCATGTAGGCTCAAAATCTCACAAAGTCCATACCCAATTATGCAATAAACTACCAAGATATGTAATTCAAGAGGCAAGAATTTCAGACCAAACAGAATGATCCATCAAAACCAAAATATCCAAGTTCATAATATATAGCAACTAGCAACCATAGAAAGAGAGATTGTATTACTCAAAAACTAATTTTATTTTAAAAAAAGCAAAGTGAGAGAATGGAAGAAATAAAAGAAAAAGAGAATAGAGGAAGAAGGAAGAATACTCTCTAAGGTTCTTATGGAGGATAAGTGGCATCAATAAGTATGTCCTCTACACCCACAAGCTGCAGCTAGGATCCCTCATGTAATTGCTTGAGGCGATGCCTGTTAACCTTGAAAGTTCTTCCCATGGGTGGATTTCACAACTCAACAGTACCAAAGGGGAATACATTAGTAATAAAAAAAAGGGTCATCCCATCTAGATTGAAGCTTACTAGCATAAACTTGAGATGAGAATTGAAAAAATGAACTTTTTGGCCCATAGAAAATTCTTTCCTCAGGATATGATTATCATGGGATGCCATTGTCTTTTCCTTGTACAACTGGAACTCTCATAGGCATCGAATCTAAGCTCATCTAACTCTTGCAACTGCAACTTTTGCTCTATCCTAGACCACTACTAGAAAAGACTAAAATTGCGACGGATTTTGCGATGGAATTATTTCTATCTCAAACTTTCTGATATTTACGATGGATTTTAAAATCCGTTACAAAAAAAAATGCAACGGAAATGAATTCTGTTGCAAATCCCCAAGGGGTTTGCGATGGAAACGAATTCTGTCACAGATCCCTTTCACAAATCCCCTCGGGGATTTGCGACGGAAACGAATTCTGTCGCAAATCCCAAACCAAATTCCTTTGCAAATCCTAAATAGTGTATTAGATATAGTTTCTTTAGTCAACTTCTCCAGTATAGTTATCTATCTCTACACAAACACACATGAATAGTGTTATGGATTCAAATATTAGGCCCAACCAAGATGTGGCCCAACAAGAGGCAAGCAAACCCTGACCCTAAGGTACCTCTATAAATAGATGATAAACCCTAAAGTACACATATGTTGAACTCGACCTCTTTACTATTTTGCCGCACAGAGCACACACCCCACTCCAATGGGTGAAAACCCTTATGTTTGTGCTCTGTGATCTCATATCTTTTTAGGTATCTCATCCATGGATATCTAGGAGAAAGCTACAGATCCCATATCAACAAACTAGCCCACCTAGGGTTAGACACTTATGTTCACAAAACAGAACATTGGCGCCGACCGTGGGGAGTCGATAAACTTTTGATTCCTGCGACCGAAGATGGTCAATAATTTTGATTCCCAAATGCCAAAGGAACAATCACCGATCTACTGGAGAAGCTTTTCACAAAGAAGGCGTGATGCAGACAGGAATTTCCACAGGCTTGCACCTGAAAGGAAACCCTAACTCTTGTCGTGAGGAGCCCATTTTGCTGCACATACAATTTAATCAATGAACACCCATGGGATCAGCGGAATATCATTGATCGTCAATGCGGGGGTGGTGTAGACACTTGTCTCTTGAGTAGCGTGGGATTTGAGTTGGTTCCTGCTGTTAATATTCTTGGCTTTTGTTATAGCCGTTGCATTGCATACGCTAGTCAAGAAAACAGCCCTGAAGTACTTTGAGGTTGACGCGACCAACTGATGGAATTCCAATGTCGGCATGGTAATGGAGTGAGATAACTGAAGCCACGATAATTGAAGTCGGCAAAAAGCAGAGAAGAAGAGTTGGTGCAACCAGGCCAAAGTATCTTGGTCAAACAAACTTGCTGACATTTAAGTTGGCAAAAAGCAGAGAAGAAGAAGTGGTGTAGCCACAAGTCCACGCACCGACAGATTTGCTTGAAGGAGCTAAGAGAAGCAGGCGTCCAGGCGCAAATCAAAAGGCGTTCGTCAAAATTATGCAATGAAGATGATGAGGTGCCGAGATGAGCAAGGGCTGAGATGAGGATGTGTCAGGCTGAGGTGCATAAGCTTGTAACCGATGTAACAGTGCCGAAATTATGGCATTGAGTTTTATTCGGGCTGAGTTAGAGACTTCAGAGTATAAGGCTATGTCCGAGTATTTACAAAACGCACCCACCCTCTACGCTTTTGTCGCTGCTATATGAGCCTCTACTATTTGCTAGTGGTGATACAAGTATGCATGGTGGCCTCTCTATAGCACGCATGGTGGTTTAATCCTTGCTATGCATATAAGAAATGCCAAACGAGATTCTCATATCCATCTACACAGTTAAAATCCAAGTTAATTAAGATCCTGGAAGTTAGGTTGGTCACAGGAGAACGCCAGGATGTCTTGAAGATTTTCTGGGTTTGCGTCGCGGCCTAGATTGGAGTTGCCGGAATGCCGAGAGATTGTGGTGCTGAGTTGTGGGCTTCATAGAAGGTTGTGTTAGTTCTCTAAGTGTTTTTGATGATTTCTAATTATTGTCAACAAAGCATGAGGTTCCGTTTTAACTTGAAAAATCTGGGTTTCACAAAATTGTATGAAACCTCGAGGTTTGGAAAGGAACCTCGAGGTTTTGTCCTACCTGAGAAAGCTCAGTTTCACCCTAGTTTTCAAAACCCCCAGGTTTATGAGAAACCTCCAGGTTTGAGCTAAAAAGATTTCTCTCAAGTTTCTCAAAATTATGAGAAACCTCGAGGTTTCTGGAAAAACCTTGAAGTTTGTCAAGGCAAAGAGGTTCTGCGTTTTTCCAAGTCTTCAAAACCTTCAGTTTTTCTCTCAAACCTCCAGGTTTCTGTTTTGGCGCAAAACTGAACATTTTGAAATTTAAGTGAAACCTCGAGTATTGAAGAAAACCTCGAGGTTTCTGACATCCAGAGAGCAAATGTCTTTTCACTAATTTTGAAAACCTCCAGGTTTCTCTCAAACCTCCAGGTTTCTGTTTTAGCACAAAACTAAGAAATTTGAAATTTAAGAGAAACCTCGAGTATTGGAGAAAACCTCCAGGTTTTTGGCATCCAGAGAGCAAACGCCTTTTCATTAATTTTGAAAACCTCCAGGTTTCCAGAAAAACCTCCAGGTTTGCTCTTGGCGTGATTTTGCAAGGTTTCACATTCAAAGTGAAACCTCGAGGTTTCTGACAAAACCTCGAGGTTTTGACACATAGAGAAGGTGACGCCTTTTCCCATTTTGAAAACCTCCAGATTTTGGAGAAATCTCCAGGTTTGATGTTTTGGACTTAAACCTCTTTCAATTGCTACAGTCCAAAACCTCGAGGTTTTGAGAACAAACCTCGAGGTTTCAGCACGTCTTCAGAAATTCAAATCTGTCGATTTTGCTATGCCTTCTTGTTTGATCTTAATACTTCCTATGATTAATCTCTAATGTTCCTAGATAAGTTTAACCACTTTCTTGGTCAGTTTCAGACAGATTAAAGAAAGTTTATTGAAGGTTTAAGACAAAAGCAAAAGTGATGTCAGAACATTAAATGCTCAACCAACAAAGTTGCATTCTTTTGGGTAATCCATCTGCACACGTCTACAAAGAATTAAAGAATGATTTCTACTTCCAGCAGCTGCTACTCCAACAGATTTATTTGCAAAGAGTCAACTCTGAACCATTGCCCAGCTGGATTAAGTGAAGTTTTAGAGAGAGAAGAAGACCTAACCTGCTCTTAACCTAAACAGAACATCTCCAACGGTTTAATCCAAAATGCAACGGTCATTTAATGCTATCTGAGTATAAATAGGATTGCATTCAAGTCTTCTCAACAACCACAACTACTGAAAACGAATTGCATTCGAGTTTACATTCATTTTCTTTAGTTTTCACTTGTATAGTATCTTCTGATTACAAAGAGCTTCAGTGATTATCAATATCTGCTCTTAGAGAGAGTTTCTTTCTGTAAATCATTGATTGTAAAGAATCGCAAGTCAAGGGGACTTGGTGATTTGGGAGTTTATTGATTACAACTTGTAAGGGGGAGTGAGTTTTAGAGAGAGAACAACTTCTTGAGTGCAGAGTGTGTAATCTTTGATATAGTGGAAAATCTCAGAGAGTCTAGGGACTAGATGTAGGTCAAGTTGTTGGGACCGAACCAGTATAAATCTCTATGTTCAGCTATTCTTTCCTTTACTCTGTTCCCCTCTGTTTTTATTGCTTCAAAACAGAGTTATTGTCGAAAATTTTGAGAATACCCAATTCACCCACCCCCTTTTGGGTATTTAGTTCCACTTACAGGTTGAACGCCGGTTTCCTTAAGAGCCTGAAAGTCGATCTCCTCCAAGGCCGAATGATCCTGATTCAGCCAAACCTCCAATTTATTCGTGATCTCCGCAAAAGAAACAGAAGAGGACGAGAAGCTTGATCTTCGACGAGTCCCACTTCAAGAGGAATCACGGCAGAAGCATCACCATAGATGATGTTTGTATAATTCAACGGTTTGGATGGCCATCAGTATTTTACTCCTGCGGGTCATTAGGAGTGATCTGGTTTTCTTTTTGGGTTAATAAGGCACATAGTTCGCTTCTTGATGATCCTGAACTCCGGATTGAAGAAAAGAAATTAATTATTACCTTTATCGTGGCTTACAATGGCACTTGCCGCAAATCTTGGTCGGGAGGAACTTCTTTCTTTTTCAGTCTCTGGTTTCCGTTTGGATTTTCCAGTTTTGAAGGTTATTCTCCTTTCTTGGAGGTTTGATCTTTATATATTGCATGGGAACAATGTGGCGAGCCTTTCATCAACTCCTGCATCAGGTTCTGTTGCATAGCATGAAACCAAGACCTTATAAAGCAATTGCATTGATAAAGAATTCTTTATGCACTTGCTTTATAAGAACAATTCAAACACTTGTGAGGGTACAGAGATACTAAGCAACTTTTGCTGTGTAAGCATTCATTTTTCATCCGTGAATCAAGAGGCTGTCCGTAATGATAGTCAGAGTTGGTAGGTTGCGGAAGAAATCATGGCAGTGACTGGTTGCTAGACAAAATCAACGAAGAAAAATGCTTGGCCTTTCATATTAATCTCATGTGCAAGCAAAACAAGAAGACAAATGATGAACTTGGTTGAATAAATGGGAATGTATTTCCCTTTCATGCGCTGTCATGAATCTAGATATGACATGAAGCTGCTGCGCATATATTGCTACGGATAAGTCTCATTATCATGTAATTAATTATGCAGATAATGGCTTTGGATCAAGCATGTGATACGTCCACTACTTTAGTTTTATACTTTTATCTCTCTTCTGATAGAGGTGCTGCAGTAAAAAGTGCGCTTATCCATACATGTAAATATGGCACCAAGAGCCACGTGCACACTGTCTGTTAAGACTTTTGAGCACCATTTGATGCATATACGTAGGGTCAAAATTATTCTCTTGCAGAACAACTTTTTCTGCAGATGCAAAATCTTGGGTGGCAGTCATCCAGGAATACATATGAGGCTTATTTTTCAAAGAGCTGAAGACTTTTATCTATCAGTTTCTACAAAGGAATTAATTCCTTGAGAAAATATATCAAAGCAGGATCAAATATATTCACATGCAAGTGTTGATAATTCCCAACGGATCGCATCACTTATGCTAAAGATCATTTTCCAATCATGGCACCTGTCTTGGAGCATCAACCAACTGCTTGAGACTGCTTTCTGAGATATTGGAAGTGGAAATCATGGAGGGGCTTATCAGTGTATCATTTGAAGGATACAATGCCACATGAAGTAAGCTTCAAATTTTGGTGGGATATCCAAGCCCCCATTTATTATTGCTAATTGCTTTGAATCATGTGGAGGTAGTTTTCTGTGTTTACTGATAGAAAAATACAATGCCACATCAAATGTGAGGAGAAACGAGAATATGGTTGAAGCACTCCTATTATCTTAAAAGTGCGATGTGGATATTGCTTCAGCTGCCAACCAAGGCTCATTCTCTCGTTCAAAGTCGATGTGTAAATTGACTAGAGACTCAGTCAACAAGCCAGAGGAACATATCTGGAAGCATATGAATGGGAAAAGATTTCTCAATAAACTAGAGAAGAAGGATACAGATAAGAATAGGAAGTCGACGAGAAAAAGGAAATTATATTCATATATGATGTTGAATTCTGGTCAAGTGACGTGAAGTAAGCTTCACGGTAGGATACTTATCTGCTCATAACAGATGACCAAATTCACTGGTTCTCTATTTATAACTCATTGGTGATTATTCTCTTTCTTTCGGGCATGGCAACTGCAAATTATTTTCCCTGGATACTCATATTATATTTATGAGTGATGACATTGCAAAGATACTTCACAGTTTTGTTTCATGGGTTCCTCATACTATTTTTATGAGCAATGACGTTGCATGAATTTGTTAGTTGACCAAAGAAAAGCTGAACAAGTCAAACCACTATAGCTAATCTGAAGATCTCTAAGACATGATATATGTTGACTGTTGACCACGTGGATTGTAGGCTCTTCCCTTTTTACTACTATCCTAACTCAGTGATTGGGATGTAATGGCTAAAATTTAGATTCAACTATTGCTATTTTTCTCTTGTATGCAACATGAGATCAGTGAGATTTGGATCCCCAAAATGCACTATGCAGTGTTGGTTTCTCATGACAGGTTTCCACGTGTTCTTGATATGATTCACCTATATTATTGTGACAATGTCAAGTCCCAATTATCTACTGGAAATATCCCTTTTCTACATCCAACCACAAAACAAGTGGTTAGTGAAAGACCTAGTAAAGAAGAACATTGCCGGAGAGCAGAGCATAAAGTTGAAAGAGCGGCTGATTTGATTGGAGGCCGAGCGTTGCTTAATTTCATGGGCCATGAGTTTGGGCACCAAAAAGAATTGAGTTTTCGGCACAAAGCAAAAAGTTTCATATTCACTTGCCAACCGTCAGGGCGGCTATGAATTTCCTTCTAATGTGATAAGTTTAATTCCAATCCTTGCCTCCTTTTATTTGAATTTATCACTTGTGAATGTTATTCATGCGTTATGGGACAATATTCTTGTATTGTATGTTACCCAATTGTGGAGTACTTCCCGATAAGAAAAAGAAAAATGGCTCTGTCTAAAACAAAAATTATGTTGGAGCACTCAGAGGGTAGTTGTTTGTGCTGTAGGGCACTCAGCTACTTATGTTACCATTGTTTCTGCTTTATCAAGTGATGGAGAAATTCTTGAGCTCGCCATCTAATTAACAAAGATGTTTTTCAAAGAAGTTCAGGACCCCAACGGTATTTTATGTTGAGCCGTCGTGCCATTTTAGTATTTGTTACAAAGAAATTTTGTTTTGTTGTTGCTACGCTTACTGCTGAGGAAAACTCTATTCCTGGCACGACACTGTTCATTCAAATAATTGTTCAAGAAGCAGTTGCTGAATTTGTGATTGCTGCTGCAATTTCATTTGTTGGAGAAAAAGGTACTCAGCACAGAGGCGATATATATTTTCCTGATATTAAAAAGGGTGTTCATTTGTTGAATCAAAATGACGAAATTGTGACGTTAGATCCCAAGAGAGAATCTAATAAGTGGTTGTGAGCAAGGTTCAAATAATGAAGTTTCAATAGATTTCCTAGCTCAATGGGTATCAGCCCTGTAATGTTATTCGCAGGAAAAATTAATGCTTGGAGACTTGTGCAGTTTCCCAAACTTGATGGAATTATTCCACTGATTTTGTTCTTGCTCATGCTCATGCATATGATATTCTGATTACTTTCAAAGTCGGAAAGAGACCCAGAAAGGTTAGTTTCATTGAGAACCAACCTCCCAAGAGTTGCACATCTTCCAAAATCTTGAGGTTTTGAGGAATTGATCCTAATAATTGATCGTCAAACAAAGGAATATTTGTTAGATACTTGAGCTCGGTCATCTCGGGAAGTAATTTCCCTGTAAGGCTATTATTATGAGGAATGACATGCTTTTCATTTTGAATCTTCCAAATATTATATGGAATTTCACTTGTCAAATTATTGGAGTACGATTCGAGATCCTCCAAATTAAATTTTGGAGAGCGGATCCCGATTACACCGAATCTGGTTAAAATCTGGGATCCGTGATAATTCTTGAAGTCGGGCCCGGTTTAAACCAAATTTGGTTAAAATCTGAGCTCCATGTATCTAAAATCCTTTATTGGATTATTTGTGATGGCAATGCCACCAAGTTTATAAACATGTAGGAATCCGAGGTACATAAACCTATTTCCAAAAATCATGTTCAAGTTAAACATGTAGCAATCCGAGGTACATAAACCCGTTTCCGAAAATCATGTCGAAGGAAAACATGTACGTGAAGATTGGAGCAAAATACCCAAGAGGGGGGGGTGAATTGGGTATCTTTATAAAATTAAAGAGTCTACTCTGTTTTTGACTAATGAACACAAGGTAAAACAGAGGAGAGAGGGAGAGTAGCAATGCACGACAAGATTTATACTGGTTCGGTCCTTTCTCTGACCTACATCTAGTCCCCAAGCATCACCTAGGATTTTCAATCCACTATAATCAAATATTGATTACACACTCTGTACTAAGAGCTGTTCTCTCACTAGAACACACTCCCCCTTACAAGTTGTAATCAATACACCCTAACTACCAAGTCCCCTGACTTGTAGTTATCACAATCAGTAAATGATTTACAAGATGATAACTCTCTCAAAGAGTAGATAGAATAAACACTGAAGTACTAAGTATCAAAATGATACAATATAGATGAAAGCTTGATACAATAAATGACTCAATAAATTTTCGCTCTAAGTAGTTGTATATCCTTGAGAAGAAGTTAATGCTCTCTATTTATAGGTAGAGAACATTAAATGACCGTTGTAGGATGATTCCAACCGTTGGAAGTGATTAGCTTGGGTTCTGGTCATCTTCTCTCTCTAAACTTCTGCTAATCCAAGTCTTAATGAAGTCTGATGTGGCTCTCTGAGGATTTGCCCGTTGGAGATAACTTTACTTGTTGTAGTAAGTATACTTTAACGTTTAGAAGGCGTGCTCAGATAGATTAGCTGAGAATAGGTTGATTTGCAGAAGTGCATTTAATGCACTGTACACTTTTTGCTTTATGGCTTTGACCTTCATTGATCTTCATCTGTGATTGCTGAAATTCACTCAACAAACTTGTTAAACATAGCTAGGAATATGATTGAATGAATTATGGAAGCAATAAGATCAAACAATAATGATTTGCAAATTCGCGTAATTCAAAAACCAATTTTGACCGTTGTATACTGCAGTATGTTCCTCTATACTGGAGTATGGCACTTGTGCATAAGTGTCCATACTGCAGTATCCAAAGTCATACTACGGTAAGCAACTTCCAGAGACAAAAACATCGTGATTGATTTTGAAACATAAGCTCTATACTGCGGTAAGCAACTAACATACTGCAGTATGCGAGTTTTTGTCAAAGTTGAGAGTCCCCGTGATTGCCCAATACTGCAGTATGAAAACCTATACTGCAGTATGCAATAGTTATAAAATTTTGAGAGCTTTCTGTAAGAGTCTATACTGCAGTATCCAAATACATACTGCGGTATTGACTTGGGTGAGAAAATTTGATTGCTCTCGGGTTGGCCCTATACTGCAGTATACATGCCTATACTGCTGTATTGGCTTGACTTAGAAATTTAGCTGCTCTCTGGATGTCCCTATACTGCAGTATACATAGCTATACTGCGGTATTGGCTTGTTTTGAAAAACACGGTTGCTCTCTGGAAGTCCAATACTGCGGTATGTCATCCTATACTGCAGTATTGACTTTACTTCAAACATTTGCTTGCCTTCTGTAAGTCCAAATACTGCGGTATAGCATTCCATACTGCAGTATTGACTTAACTAGAAAAATTGGATTGTTCTCTGGAAGTCCAATACTGCGGTATGTCATCCTATACTGCAGTATTGACTTAACTTCAAAAATCTGATGACCTTCTGTAGGTCCAATACTGCGGTAAAGAAACCTATACTGCAGTATTGATTTAACTTGAAAGATTATTTCCTTTCTGGAAGGCCCTTTACTGCAGTATGCAGACCCATACTGCAGTAAGCAACTACCAGATGATTTTTAAACATCTTGGAAACTTCAAAACATGTTTTACACTAGTTGTTAATCATCAAAACACATTGAGAACTAACATTCTCCCCCTTTTTGATGATGACAACACTTGTAAACTTTCTTTTTAAAGAATTTGAAAGATGTATTCTGTTTTGAATTGAAGTTTTCAGAAAGCAATGTGAAGTTATCAGAAAACAATCAGTTTTGCATTTTCAAGCATGAAAGGCAGAGATTGGCATCAGATATGAATTTGAGAACATAAACAACTTGAAAAATATTCATAAAATATGATGCATACAAGTGGAGCTGATATCAGAAAAAAAAATGAATACACTGACAATGACTGATATCAGAACACAATCTACATAAATATCAAAATACAGATCTAAACACTAATACAAATCTAGACACTAGACATCTACATCTTTCTCTCCTTCTCCCCCTTTGTCATCAACAAATTCGGGGTCAAGAACAAAGACAGGAGGAGAATAGAGCACCATGGCGGTGTTTGGATCAAAGGAGGGATCATGGGGCTCTGCATATGGAGAAGGTGTAGGGAAAATCTCAGTAGATGGAGTAGGTGGAGATGGGAATGGGCCAGGAAGAATCTCTGTGGTAGGGGTGACTGGGGAAGATGTGGTGTGGGGTGGGCTATGAGGTGGACTAGGAAATGAGAAAGTAGGTGATGATGGTGGTGAGAAGTGAGGTTCTGGTGAGTTTGGGGAAGGCTGAGATACGGGTATAGATGGTTGGGCTTCCGGAACAGGAGTCGAAGAGGATGGACCAGTGGTGAAGCCGAATGAAGATGAAGATGAGCCACCAAGTCCAAAGTGCTGAAGGAGTTGCTGAGCCTTGTCTCTGGCATCTGAGGCTGCAGTTAAGGTGACTGACAATGTAGAGCCCAAGTTGAGCCCTTGATCATCAATAGCATCTTTCACCTTGACCAGTTCAGAGAGGACCTGTGACTGAGCCACGATCACATCCATAACCCCCAACTTGATGTCAGCCTGAATCATATCAAACTCTGCTTTCATCATAGCTCAGTGAGATACAAGTGCAGCATCCACAATTGCTCTAATCCGCTCATCAAAATCTGAAGGTAGTGGTGGTGGAGCAGACTGGGCCTCATGTGCAACTGACTGAGATGCACGAGTCTGAAACCGCAGTGGAGCTCTCGACTGCCCAGATCCTTCCGGCTCGAACTGAATCTTCATCAAGTTGAGCTGAGTCTTGCCGAAGGTCGGAATAAACTTCATCTGCTCTGGAGGACCCACATACCATATCTTATGGTAGTACATTATCAGTGAAACTAGGGATGCAAAGGGCATGTAGGATCCTTTGCAGGACACAAATCTGAAGTGGCTAATCTCCTTGAACAGCCACTGCCCAATATTAAGCGGATGCTTGCGGATGAAGGCAGTGAAGAAACGATAGTCCTTCTGCGTGAAGTGCGTGTAGCTCCCGCCCTTTTGCACAAAGTTACGTGAATACACGTACCATATCACGCGGTGCAAATGTAGCATCTCCGAGGGCTTGAAAGTCAAGTGAACCCTCTGATCATCCGGTATGTCCTGACCGGGTAAAAGTGTGGCATATACCTCCTCATTTGAATATTTTGGTGTGGATGCCACTGGAGGATTAACCACCTTGAGAATCTTGTTGAGGATGGCGGCAGACAGTGTGAATCGTACTCCTCTGACTGATGTTGTGACCCTTTCCTCAATCAGTCTTCCTTCCGAGTCCAAGATGTGATCGGTCGCCATGTTGAAGTAGAACATCTTGACCAACTCAGGACAGTAGGCAGCCTCGATGGAAACAAGCGTAGCATACGGCCCGAACCATGGTGAAAGATTCACGTTGCACTCTCGGTAGACTTGTTCCAGATCAACAGAAGTGACAGTGCAGAATCCTCGGCTCCCAAAAAGATCTTTGAACTTGGCATTTAAACTGGGAGGAAGTAGGACAGGAGTAACCTTGAATCCCTCTGGCGCATTCTTGTGAATTTTGATCTCCTCAATTGCATTTGCTACCACGAGAGAGAAATCTTGCTCAGACTCAGTTTCTGACGAAGAGCCAGAAACCTCAACAGACGAAGGAGAGGAAATGACAGTTGTGGAAGCTCTCTTGGACCTTGCCTTTTGAGGAACAACGGTCCTCTTCCCTTGTTCCTTGCTCGACTCTCCGGTCTTCTTCTTCTTTGCAGCTGAAGATGGGATAGATGTTATGGATGAAGTTCCCCTCTTCTTGGGATTCAGCGAAGATGCCTCTGGGATAGTTATACCAATTCCAGGAATATGACGATCAATGGCGGTATCTAATCTCTTTGGAATTGATTTCGACCTCGGTGCTCTGAGTGGAAGAGAAGAAGAGGGTTGTTTGGAGAGAGATTGATCTTTGGACATTTTGACGCTAGGGTTTGGGTGAGAATGAGATTGGGAAGGAAATGAGAGAGATTTGGTGAGGATTTGTGAGGATTTGTGACGGTTTCAAAGAGAGATGGAAGAAAGATGCGATACTGCTAGGTCTTACTGTGGTATAGACGCGAGTATGAAAGAACACGGCGTTTCAGTATATATAGACAGACCTCTATACTGCAGTAAGGTTTTTGCATACTGCAGTATAGCATATTTTCATTTACATACTGCAGTAAGGATGGAAGTATACTGACCTGGACTTCAAAAATGTTGAGAGAATTTTTGAAAACCCGATGGCCATACTGCAGTATAGCACTTACATACTGCAGTATGCCTCTTGCATACCTGAAACTTCGTTTCTGTCTGACCCCATACTGCAGTATATGACTTACATACTGCAGTATGCCTCTTGCATACTCAACTTTGGCTTCTGTCTGATCCCATACTGCAGTATATCACTTACATACTGCAGTATGCATCTTGCACACTTGGAGATTTGGCCTCTCACACACCCTATACTGTGGTATAGCATTTGCATACCGCGGTATAACTCTTCTGAAACATCAAAACACCCTGCAGAACAAAGGCTAAACTCTCCGATGCTTAAGTTAGTAAAGATTAATCATCAATAACACATCTAATATTAATTTGAGAGAGAATAACTCACAGTTCATTGGGATTTACCATTCCCAATTCTCTCCTTATGAAAGTGAATTGATCCTTGGCTAGAGGCTTGGTGAAGATGTCAGCTAGTTGAAGATGGGTTGGAATAAACATCACTTTCACATCTCTCTTCTGGACATGATCCCGGATGAAGTGATGTCTCACATCAATATGCTTGGTTCTTGTATGTTGCACGGGATTCTTGGCCAAGCTTATTGTGCTAGTATTATCACATAGTATTGGGATCTCCTTTAAGTGCTCTCCCAAGTCAGCAAGTTGTTGCTTCAGCCACAACACTTGAGCACAGCAACTTGAGGCAGCCACATATTCAGCTTCTGTTGAGGACACAGCCACGGTAGTTTGCTTCTTGCTAAACCAAGAGACAAGTGAGTTGCCAAAGAACTCGCATTGCCCACTTGTACTCTTTCTATCCTTCTTATAGCCAGCATGATCCGAATCTGAATATGCCACAAGATGCTCCGGCTGACCTTTAGGAAACCATAGCCCAAGAGTCTTCGAATCAGAGAGATATCTGAATATCCTCTTCACATTTTCAGCATGTGACTCTTTAGGAGCGGATTGAAACCGAGCACACATTCCAACGCTGAATTGGATGTCCGGGTGACTTGCGGTGAGATAGAGCAATGATCCAATCATTCCTCTATACTTGGTGATGTTGAAATCCTTGCCCTCTTCATCAGCATCCAAAGAAGTAGTTGTGCTCATTGGTGTGTCAGCCCCATTGCACTTGTCCAATCCAAACTTCTTCAGCAAATCATTTAAATACTTGGTTTGAGATATAAATATCTCATCCTTACGTTGTTTGATTTGCAGTCCAAGGAAGTAATTGAGCTCTCCCATCATTGACATCTCAAATTCACCCTGCATAGACTTGGAAAATTCCTCACACAAAGAGTCATTAGTAGCACCGAAAATAATATCATCAACATATATCTGTACAATTAAAATTTCATTCAATTTGTTTTTCTTGATAAACAATGTCGTATCAGCCTTTCCTCTAATAAATCCTTGATTGAGTAAGAATTGACTCAATCTTTCATACCAAGCTCTAGGAGCTTGCTTAAGACCATACAAGGCTTTCTTAAGTCTAAAAACATGATCCGGAAAGTGTTCATTTTCAAAACCTGGGGGTTGTTCAACATACACCTCCTCTTGAATGAAACCATTTAGAAAAGCACTTTTGACATCCATTTGATAGAGTTTAAAACCTTTTGTGCATGCAAATGCTAGAAGAACTCTTATTGCTTCCAATCTAGCTACTGGAGCATAAGTCTCTTCATAGTCTATTCCTTCTTCTTGATTGAAACCTTTGGCCACTAATCTAGCCTTGTTACGCACAATGATGGCTAACTCATCACGTTTGTTCTTGAATACCCATTTTGTCCCAATTACCGGATGGTCTTTGGGTCTAGGCACCTGTTAGTTCTCAATGTGTTTTGATGATTAACAACAAGTGTAAAACATGTTTTGAAGTTTCCAAGAACCTTTGAAAATGATCTGTTAGTTGCTTACCGCAGTATGGGTTTGCATACTGCAGTATAGAGTCTTCCAGAAAGGCAATATTCTTTCGGGATTAGTCAATACTGCAGTATAGGTTTGTCTACCGCAGTATTGGTTTCTTTACCGCAGTATTGGACTTACAGAAGGTCATCAAATTATTGATGTTAAGTCAATACTGCAGTATGTTAGTTACATACCGCAGTATTGGGACTTCCAGAGAGCAAATGTATTTTTCAAACAAGTCAATACCGCAGTATATCTTTGTATACTGCAGTATTGGGACTTCCAGAGAGCAAATGTATTTTTCAAACAAGTCAATACCGCAGTATATCTTTGTATACTGCAGTATTGGGACTTCCAGAGAGCAAATGTATTTTTCAAACAAGTCAATACCGCAGTATATCTTTGTATACTGCAGTATAGGGACTTCCAGAGAGCAACTGTATTTTTCAAACAAGTCAATACCGCAGTATATCTTTGTATACTGCAGTATAGGGACTTCCTGAGAGCAACCGTGCTTTTCAAACTAGCCAATACCGCAGTATAGGCATGTATACTGCAGTATAGGGCCAACCCGAGAGCAATCAAATTTTCTCACCCTAGTCAATACCGCAGTATGGAGTTGCATACTACAGTAAAGGGTCATACAGAAGGCTCTCAAAAATTCATAACCATTGCTTACTGCAGTATAGGTTTGAATACTGCAGTATTGGGCAATCACGGGGACTCTTCTCTTTGACAAAAACTCGCATACTGAAGTATGTTAGTTGCCTACCGCAGTATAGAACATATGTTTCAAAATCAATCACGATGTTTTTGTCTCTGGAAGCTGCATACCGCAGTATGACTTTGGATACCGCAGTATGAGCACTTATGCACAGTGCATACTGCAGTATGGATGAACATACTGCAGTATACAACGGTCAAATTTTTTTTTTTGAATTACGCGAATTTGCAAATCATTATTGTTTGATCTTATTGCTTCTATAATTCATTCAATCATATTCCTAGCTATGTTTAACAAGTTTGTTAAGTGAATTTCAGCAATCACAGATGAAGATCAATGAAGGTCAAAGCTTTAAAGCAAAAAGTGTACAGTGCATTAAATACACTTCTGCAAATCAACCTATTCTCAGCTAATCCATCTGAGCACGCCTTCTAAACGTTAAAGTATACTTACTACAAAAAGTAAAGTTATCTCCAACGGGCAAATCCTCAGAGAGCCACATCAGACTTCATCAAAGTCTTGGATTAGCAGAAGTTTAGAGAGAGAAGATGACCAGAACCCAAGCTAATCACTTCCAACGGTTGGAATCATCCTACAACGGTCATTTAATGTTCTCTACCTATAAATAGAGAGCATTAACTTCTTCACAAATAGATACAACTACTTAGAGTGAAAATTTATTGAGTCATTTATTGTATCAAGCTTTCATCTGTATTGTATCATTTTGATACTTAGTACTTCAGTGTTTATTCTATCTACTCTTTGAGAGAGTTATCATCCTGTAAATCATTTACTGAACGTGATAACTACAAGTCATGGGACTTGGTAGTTAGGGTGTATTGATTACAACTTGTAAGGGGGAGTGTGTTCTAGTGAGAGAACAGCTCTTAGTACAGAGTGTGTAATCAATATTTGATTATAGTGGATTGAAAATCCCAGGTGAGGCTTGGGGACTGGATGTAGGTCAGAGAAAGGACCGAACCAGTATAAATCTTGTAGTGCATTGCTTCTCTCTCTCTCTCCTCTGTTTTACCCTGTGTTCATTAGTCAAAAACAGAGTAGACTCTTTAATTTTATAAAGATACCCAATTCACCCCCCCTCTTGGGTATTTAGCTCCAATCTTCAGCACCAAGTCCCAAACTTGATTTCTATCAAATTGATGTAACTCCTCTTGCATAGCAATCACCCAATCATTGTCTGAAAGAGCTTCTTCTATCTTAGAGGGCTCTATATGTGAAATAAATGCAGAAAATGTAACTTCATTCAAAGTACTATTTCTGGTCCTAACTCCTTGATTCACATCACCTATGACTTGGTCTAAAGGATGATTCCTTATAAATCTCCAAGCTCTAGGTTGAGACTGATCAGGATTTTCTAAGTTATTTTCAGGATCAGCCTCAAAAACATTTTCAGAATTTTCAGAAGGAGTAGGAGCATTTTTCGAAAAGAATTTGTTTTTGAAAATAGTCTCCTCTTCATCATCCAAGGATTTATCAGATTTAGATTCACAGAATACAACATGTATAGATTCTTCAACAATCTTAGTCCTAGTATTAAACACCCTATATGCCTTACTCCTATTTGAATAACCAATAAAAATAGCTAGATCAGATTTAGGATCGAATTTACCAAGATTATCTTTACCATTATTGTGCACATAGCACTTGCATCCGAAGACATGCAGATGACTGAGATTCGGCTTTCTTTCTTTGTAGATTTCGTATGGTGTTTTGTTCATCTTCTTTCTCATGTAGGCTCGGTTGGAGATGTAACATGCCGTACTCATCGCATCAGCCCAAAACACTTGTGAAGTGTTATATTCGTTCAGCATTGCCCGGGCCATTTCCGTGAGTACTCGATTCTTTCTCTCCACAACACCATTCTGTTGTGGTGTTCTTGGTGCCGAGAAATTATGGTTGATCCCCATACTATCACAAAACTCAGCAAAGGCATTGTTTTCAAATTCTCCACCATGATCGGTCCTTATACCTGAAATTGAAAAACCTTTCTCGTTCTGGACCTTCTTGGCAAAAGCAACAAACTGATCATATGTTTCATCTTTTGATGATAAAAATATTGTCCAAGTAAATCTAGAAAAATCATCAACAATGACCAAAGTGTATAAGTTTCCACCAAGACTTTTCACTCTAGCTGGTCCAACTAGATCCATGTGAAGAAGTTGAAGAGCTCTATTTGTTGAAATCTCATTTTTAGCTTTAAAAGAAGATTTGGTCTGTTTTCCCTTTTGACAAGCATCACAAATCATATCATTTTTGAAATTCAATTTGGGAATGCCAATAACCAAATCCTTTTTCAATAACTTGTCAAGTTGATACATATTGACATGAGCTAATCGCTTATGCCATAGCCAACTCTCATTCAAGTTACTGACAAAACAATTTTCAGAAACAGAAGCATTGCTAGAGAGGTTCAAAGTATAACAGTTTCCATCTCTAGGTGCTCTAAATAAGGCTTTGTTTTTCAAATCATTCATAGAGATCAAATCCTTTTTAACAATAAAGCATTCATCAGAGTCAAATATTACCAAATTACCCTTATCGGTGCTTTGGCTCACACTTAGGAGATTGTGACACAATCCTTCTACAAGGTAGATGTCTTTGATGAGTGGTCCTTCATTGTTGCCTATCTCACCAATGCCAGCGATTTTCCCGGATTGATCACCTCCAAATGTGACTCTACCTCCATCTTTTGGCTTTATTGATAAAAACTTTGATTTGTCTCCAGTCATGTGTCTTGAGCATCCACTATCGATGTACCACTTGTTTGGCCTTGATGCTCTAAGACATACCTGCAGATCACAAGAGATCAAGTTTTAGGTACCCATCTTTTCTTGGGTCCTTTGGGGTTAGCATGTACCTTGGGAACATATGTTCCTTTTGGTACCCAGACATAATTTCCTACAGGTTTAGCTTTTCTTTCTTTTCGATGAAAACAAGATGAAGTAGAATGACCCTTCCTATTGCAATATGTACAATGTGCAAAAGGGTTTGAGGAATGAACAGATTTAGTAAAATAATTCATATAGGACTTTTGTCCATTCTTTTTCTTTCCTTTCTTCTTATCAAAGTCTGGTCTATAACCAATGCCCGATCTATCGTTTGTAAAACGTTGTTGTTTCAAAATCACATTGAGCATTTCACTTCCCTTAGTAAATTTCTCAAGTGCTTTTGTAAGTTGTGAATTCTTTTTCTCTAGGATAGAGCATTCATCACAAATCAGAGATTGAGGAGAAGAGAGGTTTTCAATTTGCAGCTCAAGAAAGGAATTTTTCTTTTTCAATGACATATACTTGTCTGCAAGTTTTTCAAACTCCTTTTGAACAACATTGTATTCAGCAAACAATTCATCATAGGAAGGAAGAGATTCATATACCTCATTTCTTTCATTGTGTTGCTCTTCTTCCTCAGCGACTAGGCATATGTTGGCTTTTTCGCTTTCGTCTTCTTCAGCTTCATCCTCATCCGATGAGCTATCTCCCCATATTGCTGACACATATGCCTTCTTTTTGAATTTCTTGAACTTTTTCCTTTCTTTCTCCTGATTCTTCAGCTGAGGGCAATCTGCCTTGATATGTCCGGGCTTCTCACATTCATAGCAGATGATAGGTTTTTTCGATTCATAACTTGAGCTTCCCTTCTGAAACTTCTTGAAGCCTTGATCCTTCTTATAAAACTTTTTGAATCTCCGGACCATCATCCCAATTTCTTCATCCTCATCTTCATCTTCCTCATCCTTTTCCACATTCAGAGCCACTCCTTTGTTGCGATTGTTGCCACCATTGACATCTTCTAACTCCTTTTTGAACTTCAGTTTGCTCTCATACTCAGATAGGCTTCCAAACAATGCAGCAACTGAAGTCATTGATTCTCCACGAGCTTCTTCAATGGCAGTAACCTTAGCTTCCCAGTCCTTTGTCATAATATTGAGGATTTTCCTCACTTGAGCCCCTTGATCGAAAAGCTTTCCTAAGGCTGCTAGCTGATTGGTCAGATGAGTATATCTCAACTGAAATTCTCCAATACTCTCGCCTTGCTTCATCCGCAACAGGTCATACTCAGTGGTTAGAATGTTAATGCGATTTTCCTTGATTCTGGAGGTTCCTTCATAAGCTATTTCCAGCGCCTTCCACATTTCCTTAGCCGTTGATAAATTACAGATACAAAAGTACTCCTTTTGACTAAGAGCACTCTGAAGCATCAGGATAGCCTTGCTATTGAGAGTGATGTTCTTCTTATCATTATCATCGAATTCGGCTTCTGTCTTGGGCACAGTGATGCCTCCTTCTACCTTGACTGGAACATAGTCTCCAGTTTCAAAGACTCTCCATAGACCATATTCTGTTGCCATCACGAACACACGAAATTTGGCTTTCCAGAAAGAGTAGTGTTCGCCGTCGAAACCGGGAGGTCTGTTGATTGAAGCTCCATCTGGAAGAATTCCTTCCATAGTGATCCTTCTCGAGTGGTTAAGCTCTTCTGAGAAGACCTTGCTCTGATACCAAATGAAGATTGGAGCAAAATACCCAAGAGGGGGGGTGAATTGGGTATCTTTATAAAATTAAAGAGTCTACTCTGTTTTTGACTAATGAACACAGGGTAAAACAGAGGAGAGAGGGAGAGTAGCAATGCACCACAAGATTTATACTGGTTCGGTCCTTTCTCTGACCTACATCCAGTCCCAAGCCTCACCTGGGATTTTCAATCCACTATAATCAAATATTGATTACACACTCTGTACTAAGAGCTGTTCTCTCACTAGAACATACTCCCCCTTACAAGTTGTAATCAATACACCCTAACTACCAAGTCCCCTGACTTGTAGTTATCACAATCAGTAAATGATTTACAAGATGATAACTCTCTCAAAGAGTAGATAGAATAAACACTGAAGTACTAAGTATCAAAATGATACAATACAGAGGAAAGCTTGATACAATAAATGACTCAATAAATTTTCGCTCTAAGTAGTTGTATTAGCTTGAGAAGAAGTTAATGCTCTCTATTTATAGGTAGAGAACATTAAATGACCGTTGTAGGATGATTCCAACCGTTGGAAGTGATTAGCTTGGGTTCTGGTCATCTTCTCTCTCTAAACTTCTGCTAATCCAAGACTTTGATGAAGTCTGATGTGGCTCTCTGAGGATTTGCCCGTTGGAGATAACTTTACTTGTTGTAGTAAGTATACTTTAACGTTTAGAAGGCGTGCTCAGATGGATTAGCTGAGAATAGGTTGATTTGCAGAAGTGCATTTAATGCACTGTACACTTTTTGCTTTATGGCTTTGACCTTCATTGATCTTCATCTGCGATTGCTGAAATTCACTCAACAAACTTGTTAAACATAGCTAGGAATATGATTGAATGAATTATGGAAGCAATAAGATCAAACAATAATGATTTGCAAATTCGCGTAATTCAAAAACCAATTTTGACCGTTGTATACTGCAGTATGTTCCTCTATACTGGAGTATGGCACTTGTGCATAAGTGTCCATACTGCAGTATCCAAAGTCATACTGCGGTAAGCAACTTCCAGAGACAAAAACATCGTGATTGATTTTGAAACATATGCTCTATACTGCGGTAAGCAACTAACATACTGCAGTATGCGAGTTTTTGTCAAAGTTGAGAGTCCCCGTGATTGCCCAATACTGCAGTATGAAAACCTATACTGCAGTATGCAATAGTTATAAAATTTTGAGAGCTTTCTGTAAGAGCCTATACTGCAGTATCCAAATACATACTGCGGTATTGACTTGGGTGAGAAAATTTGATTGCTCTCGGGTTGGCCCTATACTGCAGTATACATGCCTATACTGCGGTATTGGCTTGACTTAGAAATTTAGTTGCTCTCTGGATGTCCCTATACTGCAGTATACATAGCTATACTGCGGTATTGGCTTGTTTTGAAAACACGGTTGCTCTCTGGATGTCCCTATACTGCAGTATACATAGCTATACTGCGGTATTGGCTTGTTTTGAAAACACGGTTGCTCTCTGGAAGTCCAATACTGCGGTATGTCATCCTATACTGCAGTATTGACTTTACTTCAAAAAATTTGCTTGCCTTCTGTAAGTCCAAATACTGCGGTATAGCATTCCATACTGCAGTATTGACTTAACTAGAAAAATTGGATTGTTCTCTGGAAGTCCAATACTGCGGTATGTCATCCTATACTGCAGTATTGACTTAACTTCAAAAATCTGATGACCTTCTGTAGGTCCAATACTGCGGTAAAGAAACCTATACTGCAGTATTGATTTAACTTGAAAGATTATTTCCTTTCTGGAAGGCCCTTTACTGCAGTATGCAGACCCATACTGCGGTAAGCAACTATCAGATGATTTTTAAACATCTTGGAAACTTCAAAACATGTTTTACACTTGTTGTTAATCATCAAAACACATTGAGAACTAACAGATTTAGTATTTGAATTTTTTATTAGAGTCTACCCTTTGTAAATTATTATAAATAGGCCTAGTGCCTCATCAATAAAGTGTCGAATATTTCAGAGAGTAATTTATCGGAGTTTCCTCCTGAACTTTAATTAATTAGTGGAATTTCCTAATTATTAAAGATTGGCTAGTCTCTTCACCGAGATTAGAGATCGTAATTTGTTCATCACCGGCCAGGTTCTAACATTTATGTTCTTTTTTTATTTGTAAAATGTTTTTGTGTATTTGCTTGTGTCTTGTTAATGTATCTCGTTAATGGCATTTGTAGGTAAAAGTTTAACTAAATACCCTATTTGGTCCCTGAAAAAAATCACGGACCCATTTTTGGTCCCTCAGTAAAAATAACTCATCTCGTAATCCCTGTAAAATCCAAAAACCGTCCACGTTAGTCCTTCCAGGTTGAAGAGGACACATGCAGTGAAGTATCCCAAATGTAGTCAGAGATTACTAATGATGAATTATTTTTACTGAGGGACCAAAAAGAGGTCTGTGATTTTTTTCAAGGACTAAATAGGATATTTACTCTAAAATTTTCATTAAGTGTCAGATCGTGTATATTCTTGATTTTGTCATGGTTTGTTCCCCTCCTCTTTTGTAACTAGTCGTCTTAAAACATTTTGAAATGGGATTTTTTGGGGTTTTAATATTATGATAGTTTATACATATAAACAATTTGTTGCTATTCTCGTGGCTTCTTGTTATCAAATTTTGAAAAGTGATATCTTTGTGTTTTAGTATGAACATTTTTGAGAAAGAATCGAAATTAAATATAAAAATTGTGATTAATCTTATAACATATAAAAATTTGTTATAATTTTTAGATCTCATAAATCAGGATTTCTTGGCGTTCACGTTGTTATTATTGTTGCAAATACATAACATGAGTTATAATTAAAAATTAGTATCACTTTTTATCAACAGTATTTTTTTGCCCTCATTAAGAACTCCAATAATCTTGAGATATGTTGTTATTAATATGTACAATAAGAGCTCATTGAACAATGTTAGTTAATATTTATTTTATAACCTTGGTTATTAGTTTGTTGGGATCTTATTAAAATTATTGTTAATTTTTTTTAAAAAATATCTCATTTAAATTTTTTATTTGAAACATGGATAATTTGAAAAAACAAATTATAATTACGTTTAGATTAAAAGGTAATTGTAAATACAAAAGATAAAGTTGATTTTGTATATTATATTTTTTTAATATAATTTCTTATTTTTTTAAAAAAATTATTTTAAAAAAAAATCAAAATTTGCGACGGAATCCAAATCCTTCCTATTCCGTCACAAATCCTTTCGGAATCAAATTCTATCCCAAATCCCTTTGGGGTTTGCGACGGAATTTCAGGTTCCGTTGCAATTGTGACAACAGTTTTTGCGACGGACGGGTTTCCGTCGCATACGACTTTTGCGACGGAAAATCCCTGTTTTGAGACGGAAAAATTCCATCACAAAACAAGAATTTATTTATTTATTTTTTTTTTTGTAGTGGACTAGGCCAAATCCATGTTCACTGCTTAATGGCCCAATATGTTTGATGCTCCAGCTCAAGTAAAAGATGACATGCCTTACCAAAGACAAGACGATAGGTAGACATCCCAATTGGGTTCTTGTAGGCAATCCAATATGCCCACAAAGCCTTATCTAGTCTCTTGCTCCAATCCTTCCTAGTATAGTTAACAGTCTTCTGGAGCATTTGCATGATCTCTCTATTCAAGACTTTGGCTTGACAATTGGTCTAACGATGATATATTGTGGAGACTTTATGAAGCACTCCATATTTCCGTTATAAAGCACCCATGCTTCGGTTACAAAAATGAGAGCCTTAGTCACTGATAATAGCTCTAGAAATACCAAACCTGTATAAAATGTTAGACCTAACAAAATCCGCCACTATAGAAGAATCATTAGTCCGAGTGACTTTTGCCATCAATGTCCTAGACATCAAAGATTTCACAAAACAAAATAGGTAATGTGACCTTGAATGTGGTTGTAAGATTACAACTTATAAGGGGAAGTAAGTCATATATGTTGAGGATTTCTTTGTACTGTGGTACCAAGAATCTGTGGAATCTTGGAACAATATTGAAAATCTCATAAACGCTCTAGGGACTAGACGCAGGTCAAAAAATTAAGGCCGAACCAATATAATCCACTATGCACACTTCAGTGATATTCTTCTAACTCTTCTATTTAATTTAATTGTTTATCATCTTCAGTTTAAATTTTTAATATCACCCAATTCATCGCTGAAATGTTTGCACAAACAAAAATGACATGGTTCAGTTAATGGAGTCTTCTTATTCTAGAGCGCTGATGAATCATTTTCATTTCTTTCTAACTATCTTAATCTGGAACTTTTCCATTTAAAGACATGATTTAAAGACTCGTCATCACCATCATTTTTGTCTACATAAAATGAACGGTGGCGTAAGAACTTTGACAACAAAATAAAATAATCACTTTTTCTGTTTGGTACCGAGTAGAAATGGAGTCACCTTCGAAACGCGTTGATAAATTTGACTGGACATTGCTAATATCCTTCAAAGATCTGGTCCTTCTTGTTCTTCGTCCCTCAATTTGAGCACAAGGTGAAATGTGGAATTGCGATAGTGGTGGTTGTGTATAGACTGAGGCAGAAGATGTTGGTGTGTGTGAGATGATAATCAGAAACCTGTCATCCTTGAGAGTGAAGTAGTGTAGTATGTTGAGCTGCTTCATTGGCTACACTAACGACCATGCCGTTAAAACCATGGATGGGAAAGCTTATGTTCTCTGTTGGTAAGAGCAAAACATGGAGGGAAAAAATTGTTAGTGCCTACGTTTTACCCAAGAGGGGTTGATTTGGGTGATATTAAAAATTTAAACCGAAGATATTAAACGATTAAATCAAATAGGAATAGTTAGAAGAATATCACCGAAAGTGCACAATAGATTATATTGGCTCGGCCTTGACTTTCTGACCTATATCTAGCCCCCAAAGCATTTATGAGATTTTCACTATTGTTCCAAAATTTCACGCGTTCTTGGTACCATAGTACAAAGAAATGCTTAGCAAAACTCACTTTCTTTTACAAGTTGTAATCTAACAATCACACTCAAAGTCCCACTATTTTGAGATTTTATAGAATTTAAATCGTTTGTAAATGACTCCCTCATAGAGTAGATATGTAATCATTGGTGAACAATGAATATCACAAGATATTATAACAAGAATATGTGAGCAATAAATGAGCAAAAGATTAATCATGTGTTTCATTGGTTGCTCCGTATTGAATGATCAACTATTTATAGTTGAACGTCATTAATGACCATTGTGAGCGTTCAAACTTTATGTTAGAGTGCCTGTTTGGTATGGCCGTCAACACACGATGGATGCCCAGTGAAATGAGAAGCAAAAAATTGGGTGTTTGGCATGTGAGTAGATATTGATGGGCATCATGATTATTATCACATCAAAATGGGTTTCTGATGAAGCAAGATGGAGTTGCTTATTATCACATCAACTTCATCTTTTCGTACTGTTACCCAAAAGTTAAAAAAAGTTGTGCATTCTCTCTCCTCCACTCATCTTTAATTTCGCATGCCTCATCCCCTATGTAATGAAATTTCACGAGCTACCTCCTGATCAAGAAAATTAGAAACCAATTTGTAGAAGATAGATTTATTTAAGTACTATTTCATTGTGTTGTAATTTTTTTAATGGCAATTTTACTATTTTATTTAACAAATTTATATTTAATTTTAATTTTTTTATCTCAAATTGTCACATTTTATACAACACATATATATGATTCATGCCTTTTCAATCATTTTCTATCTCATCTACTTTTTCAAATGCTATACAAAACAAGTGTCCATCAAGAAAAAAGTCACTTCTGTCACCGTTATCTCAAACACAAATCACATCAGAAAAAGTCCATCAGAAAAGAATGTTAGTTCTCAGAGTGTTTTGATGATCACTGACAATTGTAAACAATAGTGGAAAGATTTGACAAGTCAAGGATGTTTAAAACTCATGATTTTTCTATCTGTCAAAATAGAACTCGAGCCTATGAGTGATGAACTCGAGCCTGTATTTAACAGAAAGCATGAACTTGCAAAACCAAAGTTCAAACTTGAGACTAAACCTGAAGTTTATAATTAAACCTTTGAAAGTTCGCATGAACTCGAGCCTATAACTGTTGAACTCGAGCCTATGTTTAACAGAAAGCATAAACTTGTCAAACCAAAGATCAAACTTGAGACTGAACCTGAAGTTCAAAATTAAATCCTTGAAAGTTTGAGTGAACTCGAGCCTACCATTTAATGAACTCGAGTTCGCCATTGACAAAGTTTTTTTTTAACTTTTGAAAACCTATTACAAACTCTAAACCTCTACTCAAACCTCAAGTTTGAAAAAGTTCAAAGAAGATATTAAGTAAAAGAACTCGAGCCTGTCATGATGAACTCGAGTTCATCCTTGGCAGGACAAGTTTGTTTAAACTTGAAAACAGAACATTGTCTATAAACTGGAGCCTAAACTCTTCAGACTCGAGCCTAGTTTTGACCGAGAGCCTTCAGAATATTTTAGAGAACTAAACTCGAGCCCAAGCTTCTCAAACTCCAGTTCAAAAGTTCCAGAGAGTAATTAGCCATTTTCAAAAGTTTCAAACTCGAGCCCACTTGTCTTAAACCTCCAGTTTGTTTTATGTTAACCCTTTTTTGAAGTTCTCTAAGTAAAGAGAACTCGAGTTCATCATTAATGAACTCGAGTTCGTGTTCTTACAAACCTCAGGTTTACACACAAACCTCCAGTTTGATTTTGACAGAACCGAATTCTCAAAATGAATAAAGGCCGAACTCGAGCCTAACATTATGAACTCGAGTTCAGACCTCCAGAACAGAAAAACGCATTTAAACTCTGATATGTCAAATTTGATTCTTTCTTCATGTTTCAAATTACCCATTGAATCTAATCATTATATCTATCTCTTATATATGTAAGTGATCTGTTCTAACAAGTTTATTTATGAGATAACAGAAAGAATTTGAATTAGACAGAGATTCAATTGGAGCAACACTTTATGCAACTTGGATTATTTTATCTTATCCTTCAAGACAAGATTAAATGCATGACAGGTTGGCATTACAGACAGTACAATCACCTCTGAAGAAAGCCAAACGTGATTATTCTAAAAACAGAATGTCATGGGTCACCAATATTCAAATGCAAAAGCTACAAACACCCAAATCTGGAAAGTAGCAACAGAATATTACCCATCAGCTTCTGCAGTACCTTTACACATGGAAGAACACTCACAACAGTCACATTTTCGAATGGGAACAAGCTTCAGTGGATTATTAACGTTCAAATGATTCAAACAATTATAAATGACTGAGGAACTGAAGCCAAACAGACACAACTGATGAACAACTACTCTACTCGAAAATAATCATCCTGAGTTGTTCTTTTCATTAGGCTGTATCTTTGATACATTGTACTTCAGTATTTATCTTATCTACTCTTTGAGAGAGTCTTTCTTGTAATCATTCATTGATTGAGATAACCACAAGTCAGGGGACTTGGTGGTTGGGAGTATTGATTGCATCTTGTAAGGGGGAGTGAGTTCTAGTGAGAGAACTACTCTGAGTACAGAGATTGTAATCAAGTCTTGTGAAGTTAGTGGATTGAAAATCCCAAGTGAGGCTTGGGGACTGGATGTAGGTCAGAGAAAAGGCCGAACCAGTATAAATTGATCCGTGCAAAGCTTCTCCACTCCTCTCTTCATTTATCCTCTGCTTTAACTTGCCCAAAACAGAGCCAAGTCTTTAAAATTTTATAGATACCCAATTCACCCCCCCCTCTTGGGTATCAAGGTCCATTCTTTCATTTGGTATCAGAGCCTGGTCTTCTCAAGAGAGTCTAACAGCTCGAGAAGGATCAATATGGAAGGAATTCTTCCCGATGGAGCCTCTATCAACAGACCACCTGGTTTCAATGGAGAACACTACTCATTCTGGAAAGCCAAGTTCAAAGTTTTTGTCATGGCTACTGAATATGGACTATGGAGAGTATTTGAAAGAGGAGATTACACTCCTACAACTATGGAAGATGGTGTGAGAATTCCAAAACTTGAAGAGGAATATGATGACAATGATCGAAGGAACATCACACTCAACAGTAAGGCAGTTCTACTTCTCCAAAGTGCATTAAGTCAACAAGAATACTTCCGAATTTGCACACTTCCATCTGCAAAGCATATGTGGGATGCACTAGAAATTGCTCATGAAGGGACAGCAGGTGTAAAGCAAAATCGTGTAAACACCCTCATGACAGAATATGATCTCCTTAGAATGAAGTCCGGCGAATCCATTGGTGAATTTCAACTTCGTTTCACTCATCTCATAAATCAACTTGCTGCACTTGGTAAAGACTATGATCAGTCAGTCCAAGTAAGAAAAATTCTCAATGTTCTCAACAAGGAATGGGAGGCCAAAGTCACAGCAATAGAAGAAGCTAGAGGAGAATCAATGACTTCTGTGGCTGCTCTATTTGGTAGCCTCTCAGAATATGAAGCAAAAATCAAGTTCAAGAAAGGACTTGACGAGGTACATGGGAAAAGCAAGGGATTGGCTCTTAAAACAGCCAAGGAAGCAAGAGATTCTGATAATGAAGAAGATGAGGAAGATGAAGATGAAGAAATCGGTATGTTGGTCAGGCGCTTCAAGAAATACTTCAAGAGAGACCAAGGATTCAAAAGGTTTCAGAAAGGAAGCTCAAGTCATGAAACAAAGAAACCAATCATCTGTTATGAGTGCCAAAAGCCTGGACACATCAAGTCTGAATGTCCTTTGCTGAACAACACCAACAAAGAGAAGGACAAAAAGAGCTTCAGCAAGTATAAAAAGAAAGCATACATTTCAAGCATATGGGGTGATAGCTCTTCAGATGAGGATGAAGAGGTTGAAGATGAAAAGGCAAACATATGCCTAGTAGCTCAAGAACAACAAGATGATGATGAGGTATATGACTCAAAACCTTCCTATGATGAACTTGTTGATGAATATTATCTTGTGCAAAAGGAATTTGAGAAACTCGCAGAAAAATACTTAGCTTTGAAAAGGAAAAATCTCACTCTTGAACTACAAATTGAAAAACTATCTTCTTCTAAAATTTTGATTTGTCAGGAATGCCCTGAATTAAAACAGAAGAATGTACATCTTACAAAAGCACTTGAAACATTTACTAAGGGCAGTGAAATGCTTAATGTAATTTTGAAACAACAAAGATTTGTAAATGATAGGTCAGGTATTGGTTACAAACCAAATTCTGATAAGAAGAAAGGTAAAAAGAAGAGTGGTCAAAAATCTTACATGAACTACTTTACAAAAACAGTTCACTCCTCAAATCCCTTTGCACATTGTGATTATTGCAATAGGAAGGGCCATTCAACTTCATCTTGTTTTCATAAGAGGGAAGGAAAAATTAAACCTATAGGAAACTATAAATGGGTACCAAAAGGAACTTATGTTCTCAAGGTGCAAGCTAACCCAAAAGGACCCAAGAAAAGTTGGGTACCTAAAACTTGATCCCATTGTGATTTGCAGGTTTGTCTTAGAGCATCAAGACCCAACAAATGGTATATTGATAGTGGATGCTCAAGACACATGACTGGTGATAAAACCAAATTCCTTACAATTAAACCAAAAGATGGTGGTAGAGTCACCTTTGGAGGAGACCAATCAGGAAAGATTGCTGGCATTGGTGAGATTGGAAGTAGTGATGGTCCACTCATCAAGGATGTCTATCTAGTAGAAGGATTGTGTCACAATCTCCTAAGTGTGAGCCAAAGCACTGATAAGGGTAACTTAGTTATCTTTGATTCTGATGAATGCTTTATTGTCAAAAAGGATTTGATTCCCATAGAAAATTTGAAAACTAAAGCCTTGTTTAGAGCACCTAGAGATGGCAATTGTTATACACTTAACCTCTCTAGTAATACCTCCGTGTCAGAAAAATGTTTTGTAAGTAACTTGGATGAAAGTTGGTTATGGCACAAAAGATTAGCTCATGTGAACATGTCTCAACTTGACAAGTTGCTGAAAAAGGATTTGGTTATTGGTATTCCAAAATTGAATTTCAAAAATGATAAGATATGTGATGCTTGCCAAAAAGGAAAACAAACCAAATCATCCTTTAAAACGAAGAATGAGATTTCTACTACCAGACCCCTTCAATTACTTCATATGGACTTAGTTGGACCAGCTAGAGTTAGAAGTCTTGGTGGAAATTTATACACTTTGGTCATAGTTGATGATTATTCTAGATTCACATGGACAATTTTCTTATCATCTAAAGATGAAACATTTGATCAATTTGTTGTATTTGCCAAGAAGGTCCAGAACGAGAAAGGTTTTTCAATTTCAGGTATACGAACCGACCATGGTGGAGAATTTGAGAACAACGCCTTTGCTGAGTTCTGTGACAACACGGGGATTGATCACAACTTTTCAGCACCAAGGACACCACAACAGAATGGTGTTGTGGAGAGAAAGAACAGAATACTCACTGAGATGGCAAGAGCAATGCTGAGTGAAAACAACACATCACAAGTATTTTGGGCTGATGCCATGAGCACTGCATGCTATATCTCCAATAGAGCTTACTTAAGGAAGAAGTTGAACAAGACTCCTTATGAGCTCTACAAAGGGAGAAAGCCAAATCTCAGCCACCTTCACATTTTTGGTTGCAAGTGCTATGTGCACCATAATGGTAAAGAGAGTCTTGGTAAATTTGATTCTAAGGCTGACTTAGCGATATTTATTGGTTATTCTAATAGAAGCAGAGCATATAGAGTTTTTAACGCTAGAACTAAAGTTGTAGAAGAATCAATACATGTTGTGTTTTGTGAAAATGATTCTAACAGATCTTTGGATGATGAAGAAGAAAACATTTGCAAAAATCAATTCTTTTCAAAAACTACCCCTTCCTCTGAAAATTATGAAAATGTTTTTGAAGCTGATCCTGAAAACAGTTTAGAAAATCCTAATCAGACTCAGCCTAGAGCTTGGAAATATATAAGGAATCATCCTATAGACCAAGTTATAGGTGATATTAATCAAGGAGTAAGAACCAGAAGAAGCACGTTAAATGAAGTAACCTTCTCTGCATTTATTTCACACATTGAACCCTCTAAAATAGAAGAAGCCCTTTCAGACAATGATTGGGTGATAGCTATGCAAGAGGAATTACATCAATTTGACAGAAATCAAGTTTGGGACTTGGTACCTAGGCCTAAAGACCATCCGGTCATTGGCACCAAATGGGTATTCAAAAACAAACGTGATGAATCTGCAATCATAGTCAGAAATAAGGCAAGACTAGTTGCCAAAGACTACAATCAAGAAGAAGGAATTGATTATGAAGAAACTTATGCTCCAGTGGCAAGATTGGAAGCCATAAGGGTTCTTCTAGCCTTTGCTTGTGTTAAAGGAATAAAACTCTTTCAAATGGATGTTAAAAGTGCCTTTTTAAATGGTTTCATACAAGAAGAAGTTTATGTTGAACAACCACCTGGATTTCAAAATGAAAAATTTCCAGATCATGTTTATCATCTCAAGAAAGCTTTATATGGCCTTAAACAAGCTCCTAGAGCTTGGTATGAACGTCTAAGTAAATTTCTTCTTGATCAAGGCTTTGTTAGAGGAAAAGCTGACACTACCTTATTCATTAGAACTAATAAATTGAATGAAATTTTAGTTGTACAAATTTATGTGGATGATATCATATTTGGAGCTTCTAATGATACTCTGTGTGAAGAATTTGCAAAGAAAATGCAGGGAGAATTTGAAATGTCAATGATGGGAGAACTAAATTATTTTCTTGGATTGCAAATCAAGCAAAGGAAGGATGGAATTTTCATATCCCAAACCAAGTATCTGAATGATCTCTTAAAGAAGTTTGGAATGGATCAATGCAATGGTGCTGATACTCCCATGAGTGCAACTACTTCTTTGGATGCTGATGAAGAAGGCAAGGACTTTAACATAACAAAGTATAGAGGAATGATTGGGTCATTACTCTATCTTACAGCAAGCCGCCCCGACATTCAATTCAGTGTGGGGATGTGTGCAAGATTCCAATCTGCTCCAAAAGAGACACATGCTGAACATGTGAAAAGAATCTTTAGATATCTTGCTGATACTAAGACTCTTGGCTTATGGTTTCCCAAAGGACAACCAGAACACTTAGTAGCATATTCAGATTCAGATCATGCTGGATACAAGACAGATAGGAAGAGCACAAGTGGACAATGTGAATTCTTTGGTGGCTCACTTGTGTCATGGTTCAGCAAGAAACAAACCACTGTTGCTGTATCATCTACTGAAGCTGAGTATGTGGCTGCCTCAAGTTGCTGTGCTCAAGTGTTATGGTTAAAACAACAACTCGCTGATTTGGGAGTATACTTGAAAGAAATTCCAATACTATGTGACAACACAAGCACAATAAGCTTGGCCAAGAATCCTGTGCAACATACAAGAACCAAACACATTGATGTGAGACATCATTTCATCAGGGATCATGTTCAGAAGAAGGATGTCAAAGTCATGTTTATCCCAACACATCTCCAACTTGCAGACATTTTCACAAAACCTCTTGCAAAAGAACAATTTAATTTCATAAGAAGAGAATTGGGAATGGTAAACCCCAATGAACTGTAAGTATTTCTCACTCATTTTAATGTTAGTTGTGGTTTTGATAATGATTGATTACTGACTTAAGCATCGGAGTATCTAGAAGTGTCTTATGCAGGATGCTCTTATCTCAAATTTGCTGAAGTTATGACCGAACTCGAGCCTGACAAGAAAGAACTCGAGCTCGAGAGAGACTGGAAGTAGTGAAAGGCAAAAACAAGAATGAACTCGAGTTCATTAGTGAATGAACCTCAAGTTCATTTTTGGCAGAGAGCAAGGCTGGATCTCAGGCATGACGAACTCGAGCCCATAAGTGACGAACTCGAGTTCGTAAATCACAGAGAGCAACCTTGGAGGAAAGTCATCCTGAACTCGAGCTCGTAAGTGAGAACCTCAGGTTCACGAGGAAGTTCAAGAGTTCTCAGCACACTCTTGAAGTCCAGGTAAGCAAATTTTAATGACGAACTCGAGCCTGAAAGGTGTGAACTCGAGTTCATCACGAACTCTATATATACTACAGTTACAAACCTTTCACTTCACTCTTCACACACCTCCGGTTTGCCCTAGTCCTCTGCGTCTTTCTCATCATCTTCTTCCTCTGTTTTCTGCGAAAATGGCCTCTCAATCCACAAATCCCAAAGACACAAACCCTAACCCTTCTCAATCTGTTTCTCAAACTCAATCTGAACGCCCTGTCCGTACAAAAAAGCGCTCTTCCCGCCTACAAGATGGAATTGACAAATTCGTTAGAGGAGTTGACAGCGAAAATACTCAAACTCCTCCTTCCAGACCGAAAGGAGTTGTAATTGGAGAAGAGAGAACGAAGAAGAGGCATGATCCCGAGCCTCCTGTCCAAGGAAGAGGTAAAGCCCCTCAGCCAGCTGCTCCTCTGAGGGAAAAACAACCCTTCAAGAGAAAGAAAACCGCGGGTATCCACTCTGTTCCCACTCCCGGTCAAGGTAGTAGTCAAGCTGAACCTCAATCTCAGAAACAAGGGACTCCTCAGGTATCTCAGCCCTTACCTGCAATTTTAGAAATTTACAAGCATAAGAGGTGCCCAGAAGGTTTCAACATAGAACCATGTAGAATGACAGCAGAAGAGGGTGTTTTATTCAAGAAAAAATATGATGAAAAGAAGAAATTCTGTCCTATAGTCTTTGTAGATTTAGCTAAGCTAAAAGAAGAATGTAATTTGGATTTGAGCCCCTGGATGAATCAATTTGAGTCCTTAATTTCAATCAAGGCTGCCTATAGTCCCAAACTTGTGAAAGTCTTTTACTTTCACATGAAATCTGATAATGTGCTAAATTCAGATGGTGATCTGGTAGAAGAAAGAATTGTCACAAAGGTTAGAGGTCAGAAAATCACAATTACTCCTGACTATCTGAACTCTATCCTACAAATCTCAAACCCTCCTAAGCCTGAAACTCACAGATATAAGCAACAGGCTATATTTAGTTTACTCAGACCTGATGAACCTATTCCTAATACCCTTGAGATACTGAATTTCACCCCAGCTGCCATGCCTCTGAGAAACCGAGCCATCTGGTACATTTATTCCAGGAATCTTCTTCAGAAGGGAGGCAACTTTACACACTTTGCCAAGAAAGATTTTAACATCTTCGCCTCCATTCTAGACCAACAACCTCAGAATGTAGGTTACTGGCTCTTTCAAGAAATAGCAAAATTTGCTTTTCACTCACGCCAGTCATCCCAGATTCCCTTTGCCAGCCTGGTTTCAGTAATTCTATTTCATGAGAAGATTTGGCACTTGGCTGAGAATGACTCTCCTCAATTTCCAACTGAATTTGGACAGCACATCATGAACTTGATGCAAACTCACAGGCCTGAGTACTCAGATCAGTCCAGAGCCCCAAAGAGGTCCAAGCCAGCTACATCCAGAGCCACACAGTCCAGAGCTGAAGAAGCTCAGAGTGCTCCTCCACCTCCTTCTGATTTTAATGTCAGAATTCAAGAAATTGTGGACAAGGCCGTATCTGATCTAATAGAAGGAATTGAACTAGCTGTAGGGAAGCTAGTTGCTGAAGTGAACAAGGGTCACAATAACCTGGTGGATGCTCAAGAAGCCTTCAGAGTTGAACAAGAAGCACTGAAGACTCAAGTCAATGAACAGACCTCTACTATGTCCACCTTATTGGTTACAATGATGAACCTAAGCGATAAGATGGACAAGATCTTAAAGTCTCAGTCTCCGGATGCTTCTACCTCTGTACCTGCCCCAGACTCAGAACCTGCTCACGCTCAGCCTGCACAGACACCTCCTTCTGCTCCTACACCTTCGACCTTCACATCCTATGCTGAGCCACTAGCCATAGTACCCTATGTCCAAATTGAACCTATCTCTTCTTCCCCTCCTTTTGATGATGCCAAAGGGGGAGAAAGTGTGGAGTGAATATTGATTGTTTTGTAACTTTTTGTAGTCATTTTGGAATTATGTGAATTTTTTTTAAGTTTCAGTTATATTTTTTGGTCTTAAAGCTTATCTCTGATAATTTGGTTAAGTCTCTGATAATCTGCAAAATTTTTGTTTCACAAAACAAATCCTTGATATTCTGCTTCTGATATATGTTTTCTGTCAATTTGATCACAAGCTGAATTTCAAAATAAATTTCAAACTAAGTTTCCCAATCAATTGTTTACAAGTGTTGTCATCATCAAAAAGGGGGAGAATGTTAGTTCTCAGAGTGTTTTGATGATCACTGACAATTGTAAACAATAGTGGAAAGATTTGACAAGTCAAGGATGTTTAAAACTCATGATTTTTCTATCTGTCAAAATAGAACTCGAGCCTATGAGTGATGAACTCGAGCCTGTATTTAACAGAAAGCATGAACTTGCAAAACCAAAGTTCAAACTTGAGACTAAACCTGAAGTTTATAATTAAACCTTTGAAAGTTCGCATGAACTCGAGCCTATAACTGTTGAACTCGAGCCTATGTTTAACAGAAAGCATAAACTTGTCAAACCAAAGATCAAACTTGAGACTGAACCTGAAGTTCAAAATTAAATCCTTGAAAGTTTGAGTGAACTCGAGCCTACCATTTAATGAACTCGAGTTCGCCATTGACAAAGTTTTTTTTTAACTTTTGAAAACCTATTACAAACTCTAAACCTCTACTCAAACCTCAAGTTTGAAAAAGTTCAAAGAAGATATTAAGTAAAAGAACTCGAGCCTGTCATGATGAACTCGAGTTCATCCTTGGCAGGACAAGTTTGTTTAAACTTGAAAACAGAACATTGTCTATAAACTGGAGCCTAAACTCTTCAGACTCGAGCCTAGTTTTGACCGAGAGCCTTCAGAATATTTTAGAGAACTAAACTCGAGCCCAAGCTTCTCAAACTCCAGTTCAAAAGTTCCAGAGAGTAATTAGCCATTTTCAAAAGTTTCAAACTCGAGCCCACTTGTCTTAAACCTCCAGTTTGTTTTATGTTAACCCTTTTTTGAAGTTCTCTAAGTAAAGAGAACTCGAGTTCATCATTAATGAACTCGAGTTCGTGTTCTTACAAACCTCAGGTTTACACACAAACCTCCAGTTTGATTTTGACAGAACCGAATTCTCAAAATGAATAAAGGCCGAACTCGAGCCTAACATTATGAACTCGAGTTCAGACCTCCAGAACAGAAAAACGCATTTAAACTCTGATATGTCAAATTTGATTCTTTCTTCATGTTTCAAATTACCCATTGAATCTAATCATTATATCTATCTCTTATATATGTAAGTGATCTGTTCTAACAAGTTTATTTATGAGATAACAGAAAGAATTTGAATTAGACAGAGATTCAATTGGAGCAACACTTTATGCAACTTGGATTATTTTATCTTATCCTTCAAGACAAGATTAAATGCATGACAGGTTGGCATTACAGACAGTACAATCACCTCTGAAGAAAGCCAAACGTGATTATTCTAAAAACAGAATGTCATGGGTCACCAATATTCAAATGCAAAAGCTACAAACACCCAAATCTGGAAAGTAGCAACAGAATATTACCCATCAGCTTCTGCAGTACCTTTACACATGGAAGAACACTCACAACAGTCACATTTTCGAATGGGAACAAGCTTCAGTGGATTATTAACGTTCAAATGATTCAAACAATTATAAATGACTGAGGAACTGAAGCCAAACAGACACAACTGATGAACAACTACTCTACTCGAAAATAATCATCCTGAGTTGTTCTTTTCATTAGGCTGTATCTTTGATACATTGTACTTCAGTATTTATCTTATCTACTCTTTGAGAGAGTCTTTCTTGTAATCATTCATTGATTGAGATAACCACAAGTCAGGGGACTTGGTGGTTGGGAGTATTGATTGCATCTTGTAAGGGGGAGTGAGTTCTAGTGAGAGAACTACTCTGAGTACAGAGATTGTAATCAAGTCTTGTGAAGTTAGTGGATTGAAAATCCCAAGTGAGGCTTGGGGACTGGATGTAGGTCAGAGAAAAGGCCGAACCAGTATAAATTGATCCGTGCAAAGCTTCTCCACTCCTCTCTTCATTTATCCTCTGCTTTAACTTGCCCAAAACAGAGCCAAGTCTTTAAAATTTTATAGATACCCAATTCACCCCCCCCTCTTGGGTATCAAGGTCCATTCTTTCAAAGAAGTCCATCAAAAAAAGTACATAAAAAAAAGCCACTTCTCTCGCCACTATCCCAAACAGACTCAGAGACAAATTGGAGTCATGGGAAGAATTCAAGAAGAAGTCTCTTTCATTTCACTGCAATAAATATTAATACAACATCCCTTTAATCTGCTATGAGATTGCTTAAGATTTAGTTGCTTTTGCCTTCAATGCAATAGACGTTTCACACGATATTCATTTGGTTTGCTCTGAAGCCACGTTCTTCCACTGCAATGTCAGCTCCAAAGAACAAGAGCACCGTCAACTTTGATGTGGATGAGATATCTTGAACCGCGCAGAAGGAACCGCAAAAGGGTCAGGAAGAGGATAATAGGCGTGAAACTATACACATCAGGGAGAGAGAAGAAAGAAGATCACAGGTACTACAAACACTGAGTTGGTTTGCTTTATAGAAAAGTAATAGATGTTACATGAGAGGGGAAGAGGGAAAGAAGATATGGATTGGGTGGTGACTAAAATGGGTACCAACTTTACTGACTTGACCTAGCTAAAAATAGGACAAGTAACTAAATAATGATATGTGTTTTGGGCACGTGTCTCTTTTTAAAACCTAAAAAGGTGCTTATATTTATAAGATGGCCACCTTTACGACATCTGTTTTAAGAAAAAAAGATATGCATCGTCTTTTAAAATATTTATAAAATTGTCACCACGTTTTGTTTTAAGAAAACATACATATATGTATTTGTATTTTAATTTGATATGTCTTTAAGATTGTCACATTGTTTTTTGGGTTAAATACCAAATTTACTCCGGAAGTTTTGATAAGGGGGCGCTCAGCAGCTGAAAGTTTTTTTGGTACCAAATTTGCCCCGAAAGTATTAAAAAGGTATCAAATTTCCCCAAACGTGACGAAAGTCCACGTAGATCGTTAAAATGCCACCTCATCACACGTGGCATGCCACCTCAGCACACGTGGCATGCCACCTCATCAATAAAAAGGTATCATTTTTGCCCTGGAAGTTTTCATTAAGGAGCAATTTTGCCCCAGAAGTTTTCATTGAGGAGCAATTTTGCCCTGGAAGTTTACAAAAGTAGCAATTTTGCCCTTCTTTCTCCCAATATTAAATTTTACTATTAAATCAGTCAAAGACCACACATGTCATGCCTTGAAAAAGTCAAACTTGGAGTCAAAGAAGGAGATCCTTGAGATGTTGAGCTCTAGGCGGCCAGAATTTGTGAAGCTGAACTAGTCACAGGGACTGAAGATCCTTGAGGTGTTGAGCTCAAGGAAGCATCACTTACGTTTGTATCAATGTTTTGAAAACCAGACCGAACTGGCCGGTTCAGACCGGAAACCAACATACCTTTTTTTTCCCCCCTCAAGAGGTACCCAACATACTTTAACTCATTATTTAATGGGTATATGAGTGCAGTGAGACATTTTTTTTATCGGAGGGTGGTATTTGTTCTGTTCTGGGAACAGGACTAATTGGACTTGACTAAGTGTCAAGCCTAGAGCCTATATACCCTTTGAAAGGATCAAAGTCCACGTAGTTCGATTGAAACTTGGAGGCGTTTAGCCAGAGGGTGGATCGGGTCTGTTGAGATACCAGATCTATCACCCAAACTCAGTGAATCATGGTTTCGGACCTGCTCGCCGCTGGGCCACACTATGGATTTGGGCCTTTGGGCCGGTCCGTAACAGTATTAAAAAAAGATTTTTTTTTAATGATTTCATATTAATAACATGAAATTTTTATTTTCACTGGTTCGCCCCGATTTGACTCCGGTCTGACCCACTGACCCTTGACCTAGTACCTTGACCGGTCCGGTTTTATGAACCTTGGTTTGTATAGTCTGATCATTTGCTTAAATTATAAGTGGTGCTTCCTGTGACCAGTTTGGCTTCATAAATTCTGGCTGCCTTGAGCTCAACATCTCAAAGATCTCATTCTCTGGCTCCAAGTTCGACCTTTTCAAGGCATGACATATGTGGTGTCGTCTTTGACTGATTTAATAGTAAAATTTAATATTGGGAGAAAGAAGGGCAAAATTGCTACTTTTGTAAACTTCCGGGGCAAAATTGCTCCTCAATGAAAACCTCCGGGGCAAAATTGCTCCTTAATGAAAACTTCCAGGGCAAAAATGATACTTTTTGATTGATGAAGTGGCACGCCACGTGTGCTGAGGTGACATGCCACGTTTGATGAGGTGGCATGCCACGTGTACACTCAGTTAAACTTAATGGTTAAAATTAACGGAGGGGCAAATTTGCTACCTTTTTCATAATTCCGGGGCAAATTTAGTACCTTTTGAATACTTCCCGGGCAAATTTGGTACCAAAAAAACTTCCGGGTGCTGAGCGCCCCCTTATCAAAACTTCCGGGGTAAATTTAGTATTTAACCCTTATTTTTTTACCACCCTTTTTTTAATCTTTGTATTTTAATATATTTATAAGATTGCCCTTGCATTTTTTATCATGTCTATTAAGAAAACATATGTGTATTGCAGTGTTTTTAAAGTTTGGTTTCAAAAAACGGACGTTAATAATTTTATTTAACATCTGTTTTTGGAAAAAAAAAAAGTTGAAAACTCAAGCAAAAGTTTTAGAAATGCCGCCACCTAATTTTTAACGTCTTTTTTTTTTAAAAAAAAATAATGGACGTTAATTTTAAACATTTATTCTATATAATGTAGTAGTGAAGACCTTTCTTCCTTTTTCTAGTAGTGACATGAATGTATGGCCAATATTTTAAAATCAACATTAATCATCAAACTGAGTAGTAAGGTTATCGTTCAAGAGTTAATAATTAAACATTGGTCAAACCGTGATCGAACCAGTCATGATTAATTTAATACATTGTTGATAATATACACCAAAAATATAAAACAAACTTATCCACAATTATAAAACAAAATTTAAAATAAACAACAATAAAATTCCAAAAGCAATATTTATCTATAGGGTTAAATGCCTAATTTGTCCCGGAAGTTTTGCTAAGGGGGCGCTCAGTACCCGGAAGTTGTTTTGGTACCAAATTTGCCCTGGAAGTATTCGAAAGGTACCAAATTTGCCCCGGAAGTTTGAAAAAGGTAGCAAATTTTCTCCTCCGTTAATTTTAACCGTTAAGTTTAACTGAGTGTACACGTGGCATGCCAACTCATCAACTCAATAAGAATTAAGTATCATTTTTGCCCTGGAAGTTTTTATTAAGGAGCAATTTTGCCCCTGAAGTTTTCACTCAAGAGCAATTTTGCCCCGGAAGTTTACAAAAGTAGCAATTTTACCCTTCTTTCTCCCAATATTAAATTTGACTATTAAATCAGTCAAAGACCACATATGTTATGCCTTGAAAAGGTTGAACTTAGAGTAAGAGAAGGAGATCCTTGAGATGTTGAGCTCAAGGCGGCCAAAATTTGTGATAACTGATTTTTCAATTATTGATTTGGGTTTTCTGTGATAGATATTTGGTTTTTGGTTCGACTCACTGAAAAAATTTCAATTAAAATTTTAAAACCAAAATCAAACATAGAATGTTTTTTTTTTTTGCTTTTTTGCTTACGCAAGGAATCCCCACAGCTGACAGCCATGAGACTAATCCTTCGCCCTACTGTCAGCGCACGAAGCGGTAGAAGGTTGGCCACGGGATGCTTCCCATTTACAAGAGTTGGGGATCGAACCCCCAACCACTTGCTTAAGGGACGAGATGCTGAGCCATTATGCCCACCCAACGTGGTTAAACACAGAATGTTAGATCTTATAAGTTTCTATCCTTGTCTGAGTCCAACAATCATAGTTTTTAGGGAAAAAAGGTCCATGGCCCAAACCATAGCTAAAACGCTAAATTCCAATACCAAAAACTTCACTCTCACTCAACCTCCTTTCTTGGCGTCAAGGGTGGAACGAGAGGTTAGGGTTGGTTCCCACCCCTCTAAAATTACATAATAGAATCCAAATCTAAATGTTTAGAAAACTACATTTCAACCTTATAAAAATTTCAATATTATTTTCATTTTAGTCCCTACTAAAAGTTTTATGGAGGGACTAAATGAACATCTAGAAATGTTTATGGGGCTAAAATATAATTTCATAAACATTTGGGTCTATTCTATAATTTTGATCCCTAATTACAATTCCTTTCTTTACCTCTACTTGGCGTCTCTAGTCTCCACGGCAGAAAGGCAAGATTGTTTCTTGAACCCTCAAAGGGAAGCTTTGCCATCGTCTAAAGTCTCCACTATGGCACAAAGGTGCTACCTTGACTGAACTGTGTCAATCCTCACTTCCTCACCATCTCCTCCTCACTTTGTTGTTGTCTCCAATGTGATCGTGCCTTGACGGGTACTTCATCACTCCCTCTTTCCTTAGTCTCAATCTACTCTCTCTCCCAGTTGGTAGGAAGGCCACTATGGACAGTTATATATCTTCCTCTTGTAAGAACCGGCTGAACCCAAGAGGGGGGTTGAATTGGGTGAAGAATAAAAACTTTAGTTACTTTAAAAATCTTTTCGTAACTTACTAAAATCAGTTTATAAAGAAACCACCAGACATATAAGTATGTATACACATTCAAATATATATGCTGGAAATGTAAGAGTTTAAGGAAGAGAATATGCAAACTGAGATTTATACTGGTTTGGCCCAATCCTTGACCTACGTCCAGTCCTCAAGCTCCACTTGAGATTTTCAATCCACTATCTTCTTTCAAACTGATTACAAGTTCTGTACTTGAAGTAATCCTCTCTCTAGAATTCACTCCCCCTTACAAACTATAATCAATACACTTGCTTGATTACACCCTCTGTACTCGAAGTAATCCTCTCACTAGGATTCACTCCCCTTACAAGTTGTAATCAACACAATGTGTTTCCCACTCAAGATCACCCAATCTTGAGTAACTCTCAGATAGATATAATGATTACAATAAATCTTCTCTCTCAGGAGTGAATAGATGAACACTGAAGAGCAATACAAATCATTTCACTCTCTAAGCTATCTAAACATGAAAAACAGAGTGCAAATGGTGTAGAAATAGAGTTTCAGCATGTTGGAAGTATAAGCTTGTTTCTCCTCGTTTTTCTGCTTGAATCTGTCTTCTTTTATAGGTAGAGATCAATATATGACCGTTGAGAAGATTCAATGACTGTTGGATAAAGAAATATAGCCGTTAGAAACTAGCCGTTGGAGCTTTTGCACTGCTGACATCACTTTTGCTTTTGTCTTAAACCTTCAATAAACTTTCTTTGATCTGTCTGAAACTCACCAAGAAAGTGGTTAAACATATCTAGGAACATTAGAAATTAATCATAGGAAGTATTAAGATCAAACAAGAAGGTTTTCCAAATTTGTCATATTTGAAATTCTAGATCTGAGATGAAACCTTGAGGTTTGCTCTCAAACCTGGAGGTTTTCGAAAAAGCATCACCCTCTCTGAGTGTCCAAACCTCGAGGTTTTGTCAGAAACCTCGAGGTTTCACTTTGTATGTGAAACCTTGCAAAATCGCGCCAAGAGCAAACCTGGAGGTTTCTCTGGAAACCTGGAGGTTTTCAAAAACCTTGAAAGTTCATTTCTTCTCTGGAACTTAGAAACCTCGAGGTTTTCAACCAATACTCGAGGTTTCTCTCTAATTTCAAAATTCTCAGTTTTGGTTCAAAACAGAAACTTGGAGGTTTAAACAGAAACCTGGAGGTTTTGCTTTGTTCATAAAACTCGGAAAATTCTTGGCCAATCTCAAACTCAAGTTTACATGTCCAAGCTTGAGGTAAGAATCCAATGCAAGAAGAATCAGCTCCAAACTCATTGTATTATGTCCGTTATGATCCGATGAATGAAGGCTGTTCTTGATCAGCGTTTTATGCGATGTCCTGAACTGACCGTCAACTTTCAAAAGCCATATCTCCCTGGTCTGAACTCCATTTTGGCCTGTTTAACTCTTGATGGAAAGCTCTGTGAGTCTACTTTCATATGCCACTGATTTCAGTTGAATCGGATTTGCCGTTTGTGAGATATACTCAAAATACCGAAGGTGGGTCTGGACTGTGACGTTGATTCTTGGGTCAACTTGTAAAAATCATAGTTCCTTGATATGAACTCCTTTGGGCATGAAATTTTGTCACCAATACGTGTTGGGAGTGTAGTTTCCAATGCTTTTGGTTTCGTCTCAATCCGATCTCTGGTTTGTGAGATATCATCAAATTACCAGACGTCACCCAAGCTGAACTTGAAACAGAGTATACCAGAGTTGCTTATCAGTGCTGAAACCTTGAGGTTTTGACTGAAACCTCGAGGTTTCACTTGCAACCTCGAGTTTTGCTAGTCCAGAGACACCAAAGATGCTGAAGACACTCAAACCTCGAGGTTTATACTCAAACCTCGAGTTTTCGCATCCTAAACCTCATATTTGCTTGATTTAACTCTGAATTGAGCCATTCCAACTTCCATATGATCTTGGAGCCTTCTAGCATCAATATAAGAACTTGAATAATTGTATTCTTATTCTATTCAACAAGTTCTTCCTTCTTTAATCTCCCATCTTGATTATGCTTCATAATCCAACTCTTCCTTTTTTCTCTTCTCTTGATCATTCTTTGTCTTTCAATTTGGACTTATCATACTTAGCAAATTATACCTTCTTCAATACCTCCTCTTCTTCTTGATTATTCTCCAAAATCTATTGATAACATCTTGCTTTCTTGACAAACTGTGTAAGCTCTTCTTTCTTATCTCCTTCTTGATCAATCTTCTTTATAATTCAATTTGAACTAATCTACATTAAACATAGTAGTTAGTCAATGTAGGAGATAACTATATTACTCAATCTTTTTGCTTTTAATAATGGCATCTATATAAGACATCATCAAAACTAATCATAACCAACATTCTCCCCCTTTTTGATGATGGCAAATACCTTAAGAAAAATATGTATGAATATGAGAGTACATTAGATGCAACATATTTTTCTTTCCATTCTCTCCCCCTTATTTGTCATTAGCAAAAAGTTGAAGTGAAGAAGAAATGCATAGAGAGACAAATATGAAACCATATTAGAAAGAATCAAAGAAACTAATTTTCTCTCCCCGATTGAAAGTGTTTTCATTCTAAATATGATGCAATTTGGAATGTTTGTATGAAAACAAAATTTGAAAGAATTTGGAGAGGTTTTCAAGACAACTTTCATAATTAAAGCATATAGATACCAAACATGTACAAAATTTCGACTGAATATAAAAGGATAGAGATTATGCTCATGTTGGTTTTGCAAATTGATGAATGATCGATGAAGTCCATTTGCTTGCTTTCTTGTATGAGATCATTGCTTGAGGTTATCTCATCTGAATGATTATGACAGTAACCAGCTTCCATCCTTTGTCATTTTCTTCACAGATCATCTATGTAGAGCAAATCTCAACTTTAAGGATTGATCGCCAAAGTTGTAACACATAACCAAATCTCTTGCTATGAATTGAAAAACTTTCTTTTCAAAATAGATTTGTTAGTGCAACCAGATATCAAAGTATTCCTTTCTAAATGATATTTTCAAATAAGAATAATGAAAGGAAAATGTAAAATATTTTCAAATATGAACTTAACTCATCATCAAAACTAATAGAAGATAGTGAATACAGATGAGTATGCTTAGAAGGATTTTCTTCAAATAAAGGAGATGAGCTTCTAAAATATAAAACACATATGAATGTAAAGCTCCCCCTTAATGAATGTATGACTAAAAAGTGAAGCTCCCTTTAATGATACCAAATAATAATGAGACACTAAATGTTATGAGGTTTGGAAATATCTTTGCTCACAACATGGTACCTCAGAATTGAGAAGTTCCAAGTTCACTTAGGTGGACTTGAAATTGGTATAAAGAAATCACTTATGCTTTTTATGATGAAAAAAATGTTTAAAGCATAAGGATCATTTTTTTTTTAAAAAAAAAAAGAATGTGCTCAGGCTAGACTTCATGTGATAAGATTTGAATGAATTAAATCAAGTTAGCCTGAAGAGTGATGCAAGAGCAGAGAAATGATTATGGTATACAATACCTCACTCAAGTAATATCGTAATTACTTGAGTCATAATCATTTTTAGTCCATAGACACATCACTGGCTAGCTTTTATCAATTGTTCTGAATGCATCTTAGAAGCTGAAATCCCAAATGAGCTTTGTATAGGATTTCAAATTAGTTTCTGCTCATAGCTTCTCATCAAGCGAGTATGCTCCTTATCATTTTGGTTTAAGCTTCTTGCTAGTGATGGGATGTCACTCAAGTGATGCCACAGAATTTGCAGACATAGCCATTGAAATGATCTATCTTGTTGGCCTATGTTCTTTGTATCCGACAATAGAATATTTTGGTCAACTTCTGCAAAAACATATGTTCTTTGGTACTCAATGATTCTTGAGTCCACAACTGATTAGACATGACAACTCTTATGCTCTTATATAATTTAAACATACGATATTTAAGCAAAGAGTATAACAATCAAAGACCAAACTATAGCTTTACCCAATTGAATAAATTCATGCCAATGAATCAAAAAGGGTAACAACTAAATAATACCAAGAAAATTATTTCTCAATGACAGTTTGTAAATATACTTTATGCATAAAAGATGTCATTGATAAAATGCATATAAGTTTGATCAAGTAGCATTGAAAATCTTATCCATAAAGATAAACGTTTATCAATTCACAGTTCATGAATGAAATTAGATTTTTCAAGAATGATAATGAAATATGCAAAGTGTTTCAAATCTTGAATGTTCTTTCAAAATGTGATAATGCATTGTGAAATCAAAATTTTCATAACTGAATGATTCATTTTTTAAACATGCTTGAAAAACAATGATCACTTTAAAAACATGGTGGAAGTCAATAAGTTGAATGAATATATCAGCATGCTTCAATTTTAGAAAACATGTTGAACATTGAAGTTAACATGTAGAAGAATTTTCTGAAAAGCCAAAGTCATGAAAGTAAAGCATTATCAAGACATGCTTAGTACAACATATATAAGCTTAATGACTTTGCTATGACCAAGAGATAATCTTGCCTTAGAGAGTAGAGTCTTGAAAATATAAGAACATTCAAGGCAAAAGTATGAATATGCAGAGATGGTTACTCAAAATATAGATGAACACAAATGCTGATGTATTTGAGTAACATAATGAGTACAAGGATTCATGGACGATGAAGTATAAACTCATTAATTCAAATAATTAGAGTTCCATAATATTATCCTAGTAAGTTATTCCATATAATGGTTAATGCATTTAATGCATTAATGAACATTCATAATGCTTGGAGTAACTTGACCAATAAGAATTTATCCAATAAGCATGAGATTTTCACATATTGAATTCTTTTCTGGAGATAAGCTTGAAACTCATATAGATAATCAACTTGTTAGATATAAGATCTAACTTAATTGAGAATAAAGAATGAGGAGTTCAAGCATCATATTGAATACCAAAGATCAATATGTAAATAATAGGGAAAACTCAACTGGACAAATTTGAGGCATATCCAACATTCAATATACAATATTGACTTCCAATTTGAAACATTATTTGAATGCAATCAAAGTATGGTATGTTTTCAAAGCATTTGTATGCATTTTCTCAAAACAATATGAGTTGAAATCTAAACAGATTTTATACTTGTGCATTTCAAAAATATAAAATCAACAAAGTTATGAACAAGTTCACTTGTTTGATTATCAAAAATTCACTAACAAAATCATTTATGGTCCATTTAGCAATCTGGAATTTTTTTTTTTGAAAAGTATAAATGATTGATTGCTAACGGAATGCAATGATGGACAAGTATTCATTACCCAAAAATGAATTTCATATAATCACAATATGAGGTAAGGATTAGATATCACCGTAATTCCCCTTGTCCTCATAGAAGATTGCTTGGTTGAGATGGGTTGGTGTAGATAACTCCTTTTTCGGTGTTCACCATCAACATTAAGCATAGCTTGTTTAGCTTCCCCAAGGCTTGAATCATTTCTCTATCTTTCATTTTTGAGAAGCTTTCTTTGATCCTACAAAATAGTATAAGTCTTTTTCTTTCTTGGTATCCAACCTTGGATCCAATCATCGTTAGCTTGTAGGAACCAAAATTCACATGCTTTTATAAATATAATTAATTTAGAATAATTGAGCAAAATGAATTAATCATGACCTTATGCATAAAAGAAATACTTTCTTTTCAAATCATCATGTATGCATAAAGAGTTATACCTATTGAACATTGCAATCTCTTTCAAAAATAGATCAGGATGTGAGAACCCGGATTTTAAGGAAAATAGTTGCAATGCTCATTCCTAAGGCTACAAGATATAAAACCTCAAAGAAAATTTCAGATGAAAGCATAGGAGGTTTTACCATTGTATACCTTAGCCTTAGGTACTGGGAGGATTGACTTTGCTTACCCAATGCCTCTTTCTGTCGCATTGATTATTCATATGTCTTCCCAAGGGTGTCTGCAAAGCTTTCTCAAAAGATATAGACTTCCAGAGTCTTCTATTTGAAACTTGAGAGATTCTCCTCTTCTTGTTCTCCTCAAGATAGTTGAATGGTACTCTATGGTAATTTGTTCTTGAGGTAGATGATACTCTTCTTGCTGGTATCCATTGCTTCTTATGATTCAGCTTTGTAGTTTCAGCAATGGGTGCCATAGGAGTTCTCTTGCTTGATATAGATTCTATGATCTCCTTCTTTGGTGCATGAGGAACTCTTGGCTTCTTCTTCCTCTTCTTTGTACCTTGATATCCATTGATATTCAAATCATCCTGCACACATGGAATACTAGATGGACATTTTGGTACCCACTTATACTTGGGTCCTTGACTGTTAGCATTGGACCTTGATTGTCCTTTAGGAACCCAAACAAATTTATTTCTCACATTAGAATTTCTCCTAATATAGCATGTATGAGAAATATGCCCAGATTTTCCACAATAATTGCAAATAATAGAATGATGCTTACTATGAACATTCTTGCAAGTATTGTGTTGGTCATTAGAGTAAAACTTCAAATAGTCTTTATTTGAACATTCATTCTTCCCAATAGATTTTCCAGCATTTTGTTTCAAAACATTCTTGCTTTTAAAATTAGAATCAATGATTGGTTGAAAAACAATTTTATGCAACTGTTCGAAATCATTTTTCTTTAATACACAAGAAGAATTGGAATCGTTTACCACATGTGCACCTTGAGCTTCAGAAAATGGTTGATCATAATCGTCCATGAGTTCTTCTTGAGAATTCTCTTCCTCTTGTTCTTTTGTGTTGATTGGATCATGAAAGTATTCAATGATTTCTCCTTCTTCATTCTCCACTTCCAATTGTTCATCAAATGAGGATACATAGCTTGTAGTTTCAGATGAACTGTCAACACTACCAACTTCAACACAATTGTTAGAAGCATAAAGAGAATCAAGAGTATCCCAGATTTCTTTAGCACTATAGCAAAATTTTATTTTCTCGAAATCATTTTCTGTCAATGCACTATATAAGATTTTCATTGCTCTAATGTTTAATGAAAACAATTTCTTTTCTTTTTCAGTCCAATCCTTTCTTGGTTTGAAATCAAAGTCATTTGTAAGAACATTCCACATATAGAAATCAGTTGCTTTGATAAAACTAGTCATTCTAGCTTTCCAAAACCAAAAATCAACATCTTTAAAAAATGGTGGAATAGTAACATCAAAACCTTCAGAAAACGAGGAACACCCGAAATCAGCCATTGAAACTCTTGAGACGGTTAAGTCCTTTAAACAAGAGCCTGGCTCTGATACCAAATGTAAGAACCGGCTGAACCCAAGAGGGGGGTGAATAGGGTGAAGAATAAAAACTTTAGTTACTTTAAAAATCTTTTCGTAACTTACTAAAATCAGTTTATAAAGAAACCACCAGACATATAAGTATGTATACACATTCAAATATATATGCTGGAAATGTAAGAGTCTAAGGAAGAGAATATGCAAACTGAGATTTATACTGGTTCGGCCCAATCCTTGACCTACGTCCAGTCCTCAAGCTCCACTTGAGATTTTCAATCCACTATCTTCTTTCAAACTGATTACAAGTTCTATACTTGAAGTAATCCTCTCTCTAGGATTCACTCCCCCCTTACAAACTGTAATCAATACACTTGCTTGATTACACCCTCTGTACTCGAAGTAATCCTCTTACTAGGATTCACTCCCCTTACAAGTTGTAATCAACACAATGTGTTTCCCACTCAAGATCACCCAATCTTGAGTAACTCTCAGATAGATATAATGATTACAATAAATCTTCTCTCTCAGGAGTGAATAGATGAACACTGAAGAGCAATACAAATCATTTCACTCTCTAAGCTATCTAAACATGAAAAACAGAGTGCAAATGGTGTAGAAATAGAGTTTCAGCATGTTGGAAGTATAAGCTTGTTTCTCCTCGTTTTTCTGCTTGAATCTGTCTTCTTTTATAGGTAGAGATCAATATATGACCGTTGAGAAGATTCAATGACTGTTGGATAAAGAAATATAGCCATTAGAAACTAGCCGTTGGAGCTTTGCACTGCTGACATCACTTTTGCTTTTGTCTTAAACCTTCAATAAACTTTCTTTGATCTGTCTGAAACTCACCAAGAAAGTGGTTAAACATATCTAGGAACATTAGAAATTAATCATAGGAAGTATTAAGATCAAACAAGAAGGTTTTCCAAATTTGTCATATTTGAAATTCTAGATCTGAGATGAAACCTTGAGGTTTGCTCTCAAACTTGGAGGTTTTCGAAAAAGCATCACCCTCTCTGAGTATCCAAACCTCGAGGTTTTGTCAGAAACCTCGAGGTTTCACTTTGTATGTGAAACCTTGCAAAATCGCGCCAAGAGCAAACCTGGAGGTTTCTCTGGAAACCTGGAGGTTTTCAAAAACCTTGAAAGTTCATTTCTTCTCTGGAACTTAGAAACCTCGAGGTTTTCAACCAATACTCGAGGTTTCTCTCTAATTTCAAAATTCTCAGTTTTGGTTCAAAACAGAAACCTGGAGGTTTAAACAGAAACCTGGAGGTTTTGCTTTGTTCATAAAACTCGGAAAATTCTTGGCCAATCTCAAACTCAAGTTTACATGTCCAAGCTTGAGGTAAGAATCCAATGCAAGAAGAATCAGCTCCAAACTCATTGTATTATGTCCGTTATGATCCGATGAATGAAGGCTGTTCTTGATCAGCGTTTTATGCGATGTCCTGAACTGACCGTCAACTTTCAAAAGCCATATCTCCCTGGTCTGAACTCCATTTTGGCCTGTTTAACTCTTGATGGAAAGCTCTGTGAGTCTACTTTCATATGCCACTGATTTCAGTTGAATCAAAAACTTGATAGGGCAAAATTTAACGCCTATGGACTCCGCAAGTATACGGGTCGTATCAAGTAATAAAATGATGAGTAAAGTATCGTTCCCACGAGGACTTAATCCAACTATCGAGTAGATATTAAATTTCCTTATTTCGTTTAAGTTGAGTGAGTCAGATGTATTTTGAATAATTAAAAAGAAATTAAATAATAAACTAATAATAGCAGAACTTCGCACGAAAGAATAAATTCCAATATTGAGACGGACAACCTAGAGTCACTAATCCCTTGTTGGCTTCTTTGATTTTATCCCCACTAAATCAATTTTGATTTAACTAACTCAGTTAATCTAGAGTATTAATATTTATAAATGCCTTCCGGTCCATTTATAAACCTATCTTAATTAATTATGTAATGCCTCACACAATTAACTAAAATGCGTTTTAGATCGAACTCACCCTAATTTGATTATGCGGAGCTTCTAGGTATATTCCTATCCTAGACGCAAATTAGATTAAATCTTAAACCTAATTCCACATTATTTAATCCCAAGGTCAATTTAAGATTCCCTCTTCCAAGTTCAATCCTAAATCCCCATAACATGCTTACTAGTGGCCAATTAATAAGCAATATCAAGAAAAACAAGATTAAATAAACTGAATAAAATTAACCAAAATTAATCGTGGGAATACTATCTAGAACCCAAACAAGTTCATAGGTTCTCTAGGTTGAAAAAGAAAACTAGTCACACATGGCTAAAATCAAAACCATGAAAAGATGAAAATCAGATTCAGAAAAATAAAAGAGAGCATAAAACAAGATAGGAGAAATCAAGACTCAAAGAATCTCTCAATACTCCTTGCGCGTCCCAGTATGCGTTCCAGCCTCTGATGTGCGTCTATGCTTCTCGTCCCAATGCTTGCGGCTATGCTTCTCTTTTCTTTCAATTGTAGCTTCTTGAATTGCCGTTTGCCCTTGCCTCTCCAATGCTCTGCGGCTTTCTTTTTCTTTTCTTTTTTTTGTGCGTTCTGTTCCACTCCAATTGTTTTCTGCGTCTATGATTCTTGATTTCTCTTTTTGTCTTCCGTCTTCTCCCCTGTGCGCCTAAGCATGCTCTCTTTAAATAGATATAAACTTGCGTTGGGTCCCACGCATTATTCCAACTCTCTTATAGATATGATATATCTTCCAAATCTGATGATCTATCCACACGTGGTTTCACACCTTTTAGCATATTATATTATTTGATAATAATATGATATGCTATATCTCTTTTTTAATTAAATTTCTTGCCCAATAATATTGCACTCTTCCTATATTCTCTCAGATCAAATAAATTAGGATGTCAATAGATTTTCTGTTATAATATTCTTTTATCCTATATTTAATTAAGAGATAGATAAATACCTAAAAGATAATTAAATAAGCGTAAGATATTAATAAATTTAATCAATATATCCCAAAATCTATACTTATTTAATTATAAAATATCTACTTATCAAACTCCCCCACACTTAAACGTTTGCTTGTCCTCAAGCAAAAGAAATAGAATTCATTATTTGAAAAAAACATTGCTCAAGAAATTCCTAAACAGAAAGCAATAAACCACCACACTTAAATCATATCATCAAACCTTATTTAAGTTTAATGTCTTATGAAAATAGATCACTAAGCCAATAGTCTTAAACATTTGTAACAATCTTTTAACATTCCATGATCAAAAGACCGGCACGCAATACGTTCAACAATAAGATTAGTAAAAAAAATATTATACTACTCAATTTCTCCAGAAAAATTCAAATTCCCTTACTAACCAAGTTTTTTTTCATTTAATTTAATTTAATAAGGATCCTCAGGTAGAAAATAACTCAATTTTTTTTTCCTTTTTTTTTTCCTTGAGCCGTTGTAGGTCCCCTTTTGACGCGACCCTGCACATGGGTGATGCAGTACCGGTTACTCAGTTACTCCAACAGGCACCTCAAGAGGCTTTTAGCCTAACTCATAACCCTCCTTGACTTTACCGTTTGACGTGAGTGCCAACATTGGTGATGAAGTGCCCCCAGTTACTAAGTAAGGTTTAGAGAAGTCATTGGAGTTGTGTGCATGTGTGTGTTTGTGATTGACATCTTTTTTTTTTTTTTTCAACTACCTGAGTCATTTCCCCAACAACAGTTTTACTTTGTTGGCAAGGTTATCATCTAATTCTCTAAAGAAATCATGTAGCAAAATATTCATAAACTAATAATCTGTTGATTATATTACAAACTAATCTCTATTCTCATAGTCAATCTCAAGATTGTAAAAAATTCAAGACTTTAGAGGTTTAGTTAGATTTTTTTTTTAATTTTATGAAAAAAAAGATTTGATAATATTTTTCTAAGATGGGGAAAGCTCAAAGTTAAGGTCAATCCTAAACAATGCAAAAAAAAATGTAAAAAAATCTTTTCAATTGCATAAGGACAAGCATAACCAAAGAAATAATATCTCTCCCCCACACTTAAATCAAACATTGTCCTCAATGTTGCAAAAATATAAAGAGGGAAAAGAACTAGTACTCCCCTGGTTTAGGTCTCTAACTCTGATGCGGAGTTCTTCCTTTAGTACCATCCATAATGTTTCAAATTTTGAGAGAAAGAATGAACAAGCAAGACTTTGCAAGACTTTGCAGCAACAAGAGGAGCAATCATCTTCAAACCTAAATAAGCTGAAAGAAAAAAAAAACAAAAAACAAAAACAACAGAAAAAGAAAAACAAAATAATAATAATACTAAATAATGCAAGAAAAACCCTTGGGTTGCCTCCCAAGAAGCGCTTGGTTTATAGTCTTCAGCCCGACTATGTCAACATGTCAAGGAGGTTGAGACAAGCGGCGCCAATATTTCCTAGAAGAGGATGCAGAAGTCTTCACAATTTGTTCACTGCGCCGACAAGTATTCTCCAACCTATTTTTCTCCGTGAAGATCGTTTTAAGGGGCTCCTTACTAGCAAATGAATCCAATTTAGCTTGATTAAGGTCATGTATCACAGCAACTCTTGCACATTGCTTGAATTCATATTGAGACTCAATTGCTTTGTCTCTCTTAAACTTGACTTGCTCATCACCAAGTCGTAGAATTATTTCTCCTTGTTCGACATCTACCAATGCTCTCGCAGTAGCCAAGAATGGTCTCCCGACAATTAGCGGAATTTCTCGATCTTCATCCATGTCAAGAACAATGAAGTCAGCAGGATAGATAAAAGAGCCAACCTTTACTAGGACATCCCTAATGATACCATCTGGATAGGAGAGACTTTGATCAGCTAACTTGAGTGTAACAGTTGTAGGACTAGCCTCCCCCAGTTGCAGCTTCTTAAAGAGAGATAAAGGCATAAGATTTACAGAAGACCCCAAATCACACAGTGCACCACCTTCAAATTGGTCACCAATCACACATGGAATAGTGAAGGAACCAGGATCTTTACACTTTAAAGGAACATTAGGTTTAATGACACTAGTGATCTCCTTGGTCAGCGCTACAGTTGCAAACTCAGTAAAATGCTTCTTCTTACTCAACATCTCTTTCAGGTACTTAGCATACTTAGGCATCTGCTCCAAAGCTTCTATCAATGGGATGTTAATGTGTAATTGCTTGAAAATCTCCAAGAATTTCTTGTATTGCTCATCGAATGCCTTCTTTTGGAATCTTTGAGGAAATGGTAGAGGCGGTCTCCATTTAGGAATCTCAGTATCTGCTTCCCTTTTCTTTGCTTCCCTTTTCTTTGCTTCCTTCTTTTGGGATTCATTATCCTTGTCTACTCCCTTAACCTTTTGCGTAGACTCTTTATCATTTCCTCCGAGGCTCTCGGGAATTTCTTCACTATTAGAACTTGAAGGCTTCCTTGTTGGTTGTTGTACCTCAGGTAATTCTTCACAACTTCTAAGGGCAATGGCCTTACAATCTGCTCTTTCATTTCTACCAGGATTAGGCACAGTATTACTTGGCAATTCTCTCTGTTGTAAAACGTTCACAGTATTTGCAAGTTGTCCCATTTGTATCTGAAGATCCTTGATTGATGAGGCCATCCCTGCAACAGTGGCATTAGTAGTAGCTAGATCCTGAGCGCTCTTTAGTTGACAACTTACGAGCTGAGACATCATTGCTTGTAGGTCAGATTTAGGCTCTTGGGCAGGAATGTCTTCCTTTTCTGATTGTTGAAATCCAGGAGGTGGCATTTGTCTTGTACTAGAGGTTGATGCTTCATTAAGAGTTGCACCATATTTCCAAGAGAGGTTAGGATTGTTACGCCACCCAGAATTATAGGTGTTTGAGTATGGATTGTTCTGGTTATTACCCCGATAATTTCCTGCATAGTTCACTGGCTCTATTTGTTGAGATATGAGGCATTGTCCATTTTCATGATCATCTCCACAGTAATCACAAGGAGCACGAATAGCATTTACTCTCATGTGTCCGCTATTTGATCGGTTTACTTGAGCTTCTAAGTGATCAATCTTCTTGTTGATTGTACTTAATATTGCCATCAGATGTGAAGAAGGGGCTTCAATGATTTTATCAACTGACTTCATTGACCTTCTTTCATTGTTGTTCTGTAGAAAGTCAGTGGATAAGTCATCCAAGCATTTCCAAACATAATTTATCGGTTGCTTTGTAATTCCTCCATTACTGACAGCATTTAATTCTGATTTAGATTCAGGAGTCAACCGAGTACTGAATATTTGAAGCAAGACCCACTTCTCTAGATTGTAACCAGGGCTCTGTCGGACAAGTAACTTGAACCTCTCCCAAGCCTCATACAGATGTTCTCCATATTGTTGACAGAAATTTGTAAGAGCGGCTCGTGCGTCCACAATTTTATTATGTGGAAAGAATCTCGATCTGAACTTTTCTTCCAATGTCTCCCAAGAGGTTATGCTGCCCTCTTCTAAGTTGTTGAGCCATTCTTTAGCTTTACCTTGTAGAGAGTAAGGAAAAAGCCGAAGGCGAATCACATCATCAGGAACTCCATTCATCTTGAATGAGTCGCAGACGTCAAGAAATTGTATCAGATGCCGATTTGGGTCTTCTGAATTGTTCCCGGCATACTGACCCTGTAGTTCAAGCATCTTGAGCATAGTCTGCTTGATTTCGAAATTGTTGGCTTGGAACGCAGGCACCTTGATTCCTGACTGATATCCTCGCGATTGTCTTCCTAGAAAGTCATTGATACACAAACGATCATTTTCATCTGCAGCCATTTCTTCAGTGTCAGTCTGTATCAATTCCTCCTCTTCGTGCTGAGGTGTTGTAGCTTCCAAAAGCTCTTGGATATTCCTTGATTTATGTGGTGTTTTAGTAGATTTGGTCTTACGAGTCATGTACCGAGGTACCTGCAAAACCAAATAAATTTCAAAGTACCAGCTAACACCAAAAATTGACAAAAATTGAAAAAAAGAAAAAGAAAAAGAAAGAAAACAGAAAGAAAAAGAAATACTCAAACTAAAACTACTAAAGGATTCTTAATACTAGTCACCAATTGCCTTAAGTCCCCGGCAACGGCGCCAAAAACTTGATAGGGCAAAATTTAACGCCTATGGACTCCGCAAGTATACGGGTCGTATCAAGTAATAAAATGATGAGTAAAGTATCGTTCCCACGAGGACTTAATCCAACTATCGAGTAGATATTAAATTTCCTTATTTCGTTTAAGTTGAGTGAGTCAGATGTATTTTGAATAATTAAAAAGAAATTAAATAATAAACTAATAATAGCAGAACTTCGCACGAAAGAATAAATTCCAATATTGAGACGGACAACCTAGAGTCACTAATCCCTTGTTGGCTTCTTTGATTTTATCCCCACTAAATCAATTTTGATTTAACTAACTCAGTTAATCTAGAGTATTAATATTTATAAATGCCTTCCGGTCCATTTATAAACCTATCTTAATTAATTATGTAATGCCTCACACAATTAACTAAAATGCGTTTTAGATCGAACTCACCCTAATTTGATTATGCGGAGCTTCTAGGTATATTCCTATCCTAGACGCAAATTAGATTAAACCTAATTCCTTATTAAATTTAAACCTAATTCCACATTATTTAATCCCAAGGTCAATTTAAGATTCCCTCTTCCAAGTTCAATCCTAAATCCCCATAACATGCTTACTAGTGGCCAATTAATAAGCAATATCAAGAAAAACAAGATTAAATAAACTGAATAAAATTAACCAAAATTAATCGTGGGAATACTATCTAGAACCCAAACAAGTTCATAGGTTCTCTAGGTTGAAAAAGAAAACTAGCCACACATGGCTAAAATCAAAACCATGAAAAGATGAAAATCAGATTCAGAAAAATAAAAGAGAGCATAAAACAAGATAGGAGAAATCAAGACTCAAAGAATCTCTCAATACTCCTTGCGCGTCCCAGTATGCGTTCCAGCCTCTGATGTGCGTCTATGCTTCTCGTCCCAATGCTTGCGGCTGTGCTTCTCTTTTCTTTCAATTGTAGCTTCTTGAATTGCCGTTTGCCCTTGCCTCTCCAATGCTCTGCGGCTTTCTTTTTCTTTTCTTTTTTTTGTGCGTTCTGTTCCACTCCAATTGTTTTCTGCGTCTATGATTCTTGATTTCTCTTTTTGTCTTCCGTCTTCTCCCCTGTGCGCCTAAGCATGCTCTCTTTAAATAGATATAAACTTGCGTTGGGTCCCACGCATTATTCCAACTCTCTTATAGATATGATATATCTTCCAAATCTGATGATCTATCCACACGTGGTTTCACACCTTTTAGCATATTATATTATTTGATAATAATATGATATGCTATATCTCTTTTTTAATTAAATTTCTTGCCCAATAATATTGCACTCTTCCTATATTCTCTCAGATCAAATAAATTAGGATGTCAATAGATTTTCTGTTATAATATTCTTTTATCCTATATTTAATTAAGAGATAGATAAATACCTAAAAGATAATTAAATAAGCGTAAGATATTAATAAATTTAATCAATATATCCCAAAATCTATACTTATTTAATTATAAAATATCTACTTATCAATCGGATTTGCCGTTTGTGAGATATACTCAAAATACCGAAGGTGGGTCTAGACTGTGACGTTGATTCTTGGGTCAACTTGTAAAAATCATAGTTCCTTGATATGAACTCCTTTGGGCATGAAATTTTGTCACCAATACGTGTTGGGAGTGTAGTTTCCAATGCTTTTGGTTTCGTCTCAATCCGATCTCTGGTTTGTGAGATATCATCAAATTACCAGACGTCACCCAAGCTGAACTTGAAACAGAGTATACCAGAGTTGCTTATCAGTGCTGAAACCTTGAGGTTTTGACTGAAACCTCGAGGTTTCACTTGCAACCTCGAGTTTTTACTTGCAACCTCGAGTTTTGCTAGTCCAGAGACACCAAAGATGCTAAAGACACTCAAACCTCGAGGTTTATACTCAAACCTCGAGTTTTCGCATCCTAAACCTCATATTTGCTTGATTTAACTCTGAATTGAGCCATTCCAACTTCCATATGATCTTGGAGCCTTCTAGCATCAATATAAGAACTTGAATAATTGTATTAAGTTCTATTCAACAAGTTCTTCCTTCTTTAATCTCCCATCTTGATTATGCTTCATAATCCAACTCTTCCTTTCTTCTCTTCTCTTGATCATTCTTTGTCTTTCAATTTGGACTTATCATACTTAGCAAATTATATCTTCTTCAATACGTCCTCTTCTTCTTGATTATTCTCCAAAATCTATTGATAACATCTTGCTTTCTTGACAAACTCTGTAAGCTCTTCTTTCTTATCTCCTTCTTGATCAATCTTCTTTATAATTCAACTTGAACTAATCTACATTAAACATAGTAGTTAGTCAATGTAGGAGATAACTATACTACTCAATATATTACTCAATCTTTTTGCTTTTAATAATGGCATCTATATAAGACATCATCAAAACTAATCATAACCAACACCTCTTACTTGCAAGAGTCTATGAGGAGATAAATAAACAAATATATAACATAAATTAAATAGCATCAGAGACACTATCAGAATTATTAACGTGGAAAACCCCATCAATTCAAGGGTAAAAACCATGGGTTTTCTACACCAAAGAAAATCACATCCACTTAATTAAAACATGGTACAAGAGAGTCTCTACTAGATGTATAAACACGTGCAATTACCCAATCAAACAATAAAAGCTACAAGATTACAATAGAAAATAAAGAAGTTGAACATTCCAAAAAAATGTCCCTCACTATGAACAAGATTTCTCTTACACCAGGCCATCAAACAACAATCCCACTATTGAAAATGATGAACTATGTGTTCGAAAGCTCTTAACCAAATTTCAACTGAATCAACGAGTGCACAAACACCGATTTACTGAAACTGCCCTATTAAGTGGTTTTTTGCTTTGTCTTCTTTTCTCTCAAATGGTTCTATAATTAGACCTCTTCGGTCTCACCAGCCTCTTTGGGGCCTATTTGGCCCAAAACCTATTTATTCACTCTCTCCACTTAAACAAGTGAGTCACAATGGGTTTCAAATTATGAAACTCTCAGAGACATTATTTCTTACAAAAGACAATCAAGAAACCTTCTTTTTTTCATTCTCTCACTCTCTTTCTTCTTTCCTTTTTTTCTTCTCATAAAACAAGAAAATGCATAAAGTTTGGGTATTTCTTGTCGCTTGATTTGTTGTTAACAACTTTTATCAATTTGCTGCTAATTAGAACTATAAGTTTATGCCAAGCGCCTCGTAGCGCGATGGCACTAGAGCTAGCCTTAGGAGCTGGTCTTCCCTCTTATCCAGGGTTCGAGCCCTGCCTCCCCCTCCCCCCACTAGCTGTATCAAAAAAAAAAAGAACTATAAGTTTATATTTATTACTGTTAGAATTTGTGCCAATTGATAAGAACTAGGTGTTTATGTTGAAGTATTAGTTTGGCATGAAAATACTCTTTGCTTGAATAATGTTTTTCCCTATGCTAAAGAAAGGGTTAAGGTATAGATTGGTCAACGAAATTTTACACTAGCTAAGAGCACCTAGCACAAATAAGTTTTGAAGGGGCAAAAGTACCAATCAACAATTGAAAATATAAAAAAAAATACCAATGAACAATTTAAAATGGGGTAAATAGCACAATCCTGTTAAACTTGTAACTAATTGTAAACAATATTTTATCTATGTGATTTGGGTAGTCATTATTTAAAGGTTAAAGTATATGTTTGGTTCTTTATGTTTGCCTGTGATATCATTTTAGTCTCTTAAGTTTGTAAAATGTACGTTTGGTTCTTTAATGCTAACACCGTTAGTGTGACTTAATAAAAATTAAAATACTGACTCAACAATTTTAATGGATGACTGTGCAATTAAATGCTAACCAAGCATACTTATATGTTGGTATTTTAATAAATTAATATTTTAAATCCTATAAATTGAAAATATTTAATCTTCATATACTGTTATACAGTTTTTCACAGTCTGTGAAGATTTTTTTTTGGTTGAAGAAGATTAAATATCTTTCAATTAATAGGATTTAAAATATTAATTTATCAAAATACTAATAAATAAGCATACTTGATCATCATTTAATTGTAAAGTCATCGCTTAAAATTGTTGAGTCATTATTTTCTGTTAAGTCAGACTAACAGTGTTAACATTTAGGGACTAAACGTGCACTTCACAAACTTAAGGGACTAAAATGATACTAAAGACAAACATGAAAGACTAAACGTATACTTTAGCCTTATTAAAAAAAAGGCTGGAGGAGTAGCTTATTATATTCTTCTAATTAATCCCCATATTATGTAATTCTAAATGCCTATTTTTTTAAAAAAATTAAAAAATAATGAATTGAATAAAAAAATTGTAACTGAAATATTAGTGCCATTGGTGCAACACAAATGGAGTAATCAGTTCCTTCTTCTTCTTTTTTTTTTTTTTTTTGTATATTTGCTGACCTCTTCCTTAGTTGGATTTAATGCTCCTTCCTTACTTGAATAACATTGTTATTAAAATGTTTGGTAATCAAATGTTTCAAATTGACACCGTTATTCATGCTGTTTGTACAAGTTTAATAGTAAATAATATTAGCTAGAAATAGTTTTATCCACACTAAATGTTCACACAACCTGCAAGCTTGGCACATAATCTGCTTATTTTGTTATTAATTAACTGATGTAAAAAAATATTATATACGCCGTACTGATTTAATAGTCAGTGTTTGAAAGTAAGTTTCTTTAACACTAAAGCTTCAATCTAGTAAGCTTCAACTTTACAAGCTATTCACAAAACTTCAGAAACTATAATATAAAAATAACATTAAAAAATTTCTTTTGGCGCTGGATATGACAATAATACGATTATTATAAACCTTTTGCAAGTGAAAAATTAAATACACAAATATTAAACAGCAAGATTGCATGCTAGGTTGAGTTGTCAAAAGAATTTTTATTTAGGATTTTCTTTAACTATGTAGCAATTTATATGGCTTATATCTTTGGCTATGTAGCAATATATATGGCTTATAATTTTTTCAATTTGCTTTTAATTTTTTGTGAACAACCGAATTACCTTATATTGAATATAAAAAATTACAGCTAAGAAAAGCGAAATAGAAAAACAGAGCATATAATATAATTAATTGCAACAATAATCATATTTATAAATGTAACTTTCATTTTCTCATATTATATTTTTCTTAAAGTAATGTGAGTCTATATATATAAGTTTATAAGTCAGATAAATTATTTTAGGAAAAAAATCATAAATATAAATAGCGTCATTACTCCTTCCAAAAAAAGAGTCAATTGTCTCTTATATTAAGGATAAGAAGGAATAGTATATCATGTTTAAAATGTGATGAAATTTCGTTATCAAATGTAACCTAAGAATCTGTTCTGTTTCAAGAACAGGATTTATTGGACTTAACTAGAAGCCAAGCCAGGGCCTACGTACGCGATGAAGGGATCAAAGTCCACGTAGTTCGCAACATTGGGTGGCATTAGCCAGAGGGGTGGTGTGTGTGCTCTGTGTGATTGTATGTAAATAGTCTAGGGTTAGAATGTAGAACCTGTTATGTGTATACCTTAAGGCTTGAGCTCTGTATTTATAGAGTTTATGTTGGTTATACTTAGTTTTGATGATGTCTTATATAGATGCCATTCTTATAAGCAAAAAGATTGAGTAATATAATTATCTCCTACTTGGACTAACTACTGTATTTAATGTAGGTTATTTGAAGATTAATCAAGAAGGAGATAAGAGATGAAAGAAATAAGTACTTGCAGAAGTTGAAATGAAGCTTCATCACTTTATGGATATTGAAGAAGGTAGAAGCTGCAAAGAATGATGAGTCCAAGTTAAATGAAGAAGAATGATCAAGTTGGGAGTTGAAAGAAAGAAGTATTTGCAGAGGTTATCAAGAAAGCAAGATGTTATCAATGGGTTCTGGTGATAACCAAGTAGAAGAAAAGAGACCAAATAAAGAAGAAGCATTCAAGGCTGAAGAAAGAGTTGCATTATCAAGAATGATCAAGAAAAGAGAAGAAAGAAGGAAGAACTTGATGTATAGAATGAAGATTTTAGTATCCAAGTTCATATATTGATGCTAGAAGACTCCAAGATCATATGGAAGCTCAAATGGCTCAATTTGGGGTTGAAGACAACAAAAATCAGCTTTTGGATGAAGAATACTCGAGTTTCCAAGTGTTTACTCGAGTATGGGACTCTATACTCGAGTAAGGGACCTTATACTCAAGTATACAGTGTCTTCAGCATTTCTGGCGTCTTTGGACAGAGCTTTACTCGAGTAGGAAACTAGCTTACTCGAGTAAACAACATTTTCAGCAACTCTGTTCTACTCTGTTCACGTTCAGCATGGGCGACGTCTGGTAATTCAATGATATCTCACAAACCAGAGATCGGATTGATACGAAACCAAAAGCATTGGAAACTAGACATCCAACACGTACTTCTGACAAACATTCATGGCCAAAGGAGCTCAGATGAATTATCTATGAATTTTACAAGTTGGATCAAAAATCAACGTCACTGTCCAGACCAAGCTTCAGTATTTTGAGGATATCTTAGAAACGACAAATCCAATTGAGCTGAAATTGCTGCCATTGGAAACTAGACACACAGAGCTTTCCATCAAGAGTTGAACGGACCAAAACGGAGCTCGGACCAGAGAGATATGGCCTTCAGAAGTTGACAGTTAGTTCAGGAAGTTGCTCAAATGCATTTTACAAGGCTTACTCAAGTAGACTACTTACTTACTCGAGTAAAGGACTTCCAGAGAGCAAAAGACTTTCGAGTTTAAGGCTTTACTCGAGTACACACTTGCTTACTCGAGTATAGGACTTCCAGAGAGCTAAAGTCTTTCAAATTTAAGGCTTTACTCGAGTATACACTTGCTTACTCGAGTAAAGGACTTCCAGAGAGCAAATGAACTTCTGGATTTAAGCTGTTTACTCGAGTAAAGGATTCCTTACTCCAGTAAAGGGCAAGTGAACAGTGCTTTACTCCAATAAAGAAGAACATACTCAAGTATTGACTCAAGTATTGAATACTTCACTTGCTTACTCGAGTAAAGACGCAAGTATTGGACGCCAACTTCAGAATTTCAAATCTGACGAATTTGCAATGCCTTCCTGTTTGATCTTAATACTTCACAGGATTAATCTCTAATGTTCCTAGACATGTTTAACCACTTTATTGGTGAGTTTCAGATGATCAAAATGAAGGATATCAGATTTGTGCAAGAATATCGAAAGCCGTGCAAAAGCTCCAACGGCTAGTTTCTAAACGACTATATTTCGTCCTACAACGGTCATAAACGGTCACAGACCTCTCTCTACCTATAAAAGACATGGACTCAAGCAGAAAAACGTGGAGACACAAGATTACAATGCCAAAATGCTGATACTCTGCTTCTTCATCTTTCTCACTCTGTTTTCCATTTCAAAATAGCTTAGAGTGTGAAAAGATTTGTATCTGTACTTCAGTGATTATTTATCCATTCCTTTGAGAGGAAATTTATTGTAAACACATTATCCTTCTAAGAGTAACTCAAGATTGGGTAATCTTGAGTGGGTTATACATTGTGTTGATTACAACTTGTAAGGGGGAGTGAATCCTAGTGAGGGGATTACTTCGAGTACAGAGTGTGTGATCAAGCGGTGTATCCTTACGTGTGTAAGGAGAAGTATCTCGGTAAGAGATTTGTAAAAGGCTGCACAAGTGCCCGGCTAAACTTGTGGGATTGTAGCGGTTCTCAAGTACCTGATTAAAGCTTGAGGGAGATAGTGGATTGAAAATCCCAAGTGAGGCTTGGGGACTAGACGTAGGTCAAGGAGGGCCGAACCAGTATAAATCTGTTTGCAATCTCTTCATCCTTATCTCTTACTTTTCCAGCATTTACATTTGAATATTTATCAATTGTTTGTGATCTCATTTTTATTACTCAAAGTTGAATTTCCTGAATTGCGAATACTTTTCTGTGAAAGAAAATTTTTATACTTCACCCAATTCACCCCCCTCTTGGGTTCAGCCGGAACTTACATTTGGTATCAGAGCTAGGCTCTTGTTTAAAGGACTTAACCATCTCAAGAGTCTTAATGGCTGATTTCGGGTGTATTTCATTTTCAGAAGGTTTTGATTATACAATTCCACCGGTTCTCAAAGATATTGATTTTTGGTTTTGGAAAGCTAGAATGGCTAGTTTTATCAAAGCAACTGATTTTTATATGTGAAATGTTTTTACAAATGATTTTGATTTCAAACCAAGAAAGGATTGGACAGAAAAAGAAAAGAAGATGTTTTCTTTAAACATTAGAGCAATGAAAATTTTGTATAGTGCTTTAACCGAAAATGATTTTGTGAAAATCAAATGTTGCTCTAGTGCTAAAGATATTTGGGATACTCTTGATTCTCTTTATGCTTCTAACAATTGTGTGGAAGTTGGTAGTGTTGACAGTGCATCTGAAAATACAAGCGATATATCCATGATTGATGAACAATTGGAAGTGGAGAATGAAGAAGGAGAAATCATTGAATGCTCCCAAAGTCCAGTCAACACAAAAGAACAAGAGGAGGACGATTCCCAAGATGAGCTCATAGACGATTATGGTCAATCACTAGCTAGAGCTCAAGATGCACATGAGGTAAACAATTCCAATTCTTCTTGTGTAGATAAGAAAAATGTTTTTGAACAATCACATAGAATAGTTTTTCAATCTTTTACTGATTCTATTTTGAAAAACAAACATATTTTTGAAAATGATGCTGGAAAATCGTGTGGGAAGAAAGAATACACAAATATGAGTCACTTGACATTGCATCCACTAGACTCGCACAATTCTTGCAAAATTGTTCATAATAAGCATCATTCTGTTATTTGCAACTATTGTGGTAAGTCTGGACATATTTCTCACTCATGCTATATTAGGAGAAATTCTAATGTGAGAAATAAATTTCTTTGGGTTCTTAAAGGACAATTAAGGTCCAATACTAACTATCAAGGACCCAAGTATAAATGGGTACCAAAACGTCCTTCTAGTGCTTTATGTGTGCAGATAGATTCTAAAAAGAATGGACATCAAGGTACAGAGAAGATGAAGAAGAAGCCAAGAGTCTCTCATGCACCAAAGAAGAAGATCATAGAATCTATATCAAGCAAGAGAACTCTCTTGGCACCTATTGCTGGAACTACAAGGTTTAAACATCAAAAGAAGCAAGGGGTACAAGCAAGAGGAGTATATTTTCCCTCAAGAACAAATTACCAGAGAGTACTGTACAACTACCTTGAGGAGCACAAGAAAAGAAGGATTTCTCAAGTATCAAGCAGAAGACACTTGAGACCTACCTCCTCTGAGAAGACTTTGCAAACACCAAAAAGACAATGGGTATGCAAAGCCAACCCTTCAAGTACCTAAGGTAAAAGGTACACAATGGCAAAACCTCCTACTATATTTTCTGGAACATTTATTGAGGTTTTACACATTGGATAGTAGGAATAAACATTGAAAACGATTTTTGAAATTGAAAATCTATTTGATAGATTTATTGATATATAGTTTACAATGTTCAATAGCTTAACTCTTTATGCATACATGGTGATTTGAAAAGAAAGTATATCTTTTATACATAAGGTCATAATTAATTCATTTTGCTCAATTATTTTGAATTGATTATATTCATAGGAGCATGTGATTTTAATTTTGGTTCCTACAAGCTAACAATGATTGGATCCAAGGTTGGATACCAAGAAAGACAAAATATTTATAAAGTTTTGTAGGATGAAAGAAAGCTTCTCAAGAATGCAACATAGAGAAATGATTCAAGTCTTGAGAAAGCTCAACAAGCTATGCTTGATGTTGATGGTGAACAACCGAAAAAGGAGTTATCTACACCAATCCATCTCAACCAAGCAAGCTTCTATGAGGACAAAGGGAAATACGGTGATATCTAATCCTTACCCCATATTGTGTTTATATAAAATTCATATTTGGGTAATGTATACTTGTCCAATACTGTATACCATTAAGCAATCAATTACTTGTGACCTTAAAAATGTTTTCAAGATTGCTAATGGATAACAAGTGAATTTGTGCATAATTCTCCAAGTTTAAGATTTCTGAAATGCACAATTCAAAATATTTTAAATCACAATTCATTCTGTTTTTGGAAAATGCATCCCAATGTTTTTGAAAATATGCATGATTTGATTAATTCACATGATTTTCAAATTGGACTTTAACCACCATTATACGTAATGGACGCATTGATTTCCTGAGTATTTCTTCAAGGATGAGTTGTCATAGAAGAATGAATTTCTTGGTATCATTTATTTGCTTATGTGCTTGTTCGAATTTATGAATCATTTAAATAAGCTTATCTGTGATGCAGAACTTTGAAAATGACATATTCATCTAAGAGCAATTCGGTTTTATCATGAGAAAGTTGTTGATATTTAATCCCAATAGATTGAGAATTGCCTGCACTCAATGTTAGTTGTGTTTTTGATAATTAATATATACTAACTCAAGCATTGGAGTGTATAGCAATTGTTTTTGCAGGATTTTCTGATGTTTCATGAATTGCAAACTCGAGTATAAGAAGAGGTACTCGAATTTGGAAGTTGCAGAAAGCTGAAACTGAAGTTCAGAAAAGCTTTACTCGAGTAAGGAAATGGTTACTCGAGTAACCGGCAGGCAGAGAGCACTTTGCTGAGTAAAGAGGCTGCTTTACTCGAGTAAGGGATGATCTACTCGAGTCAAGACCAGACAGAGGCCAACGCTGAAGTTAAGCCAAAGGCTTACTCGAGTAAGTAAATGTTTACTCGAGTAAAGCCATCAGGGATTCAAAAATTCACATTACATTTTTGAAGTCCAGGTAAGTATACTTCCACCTTTACTCGAGTATGTTAGTGAAGTATTCTTTACTCGAGTAAGCTAGAACTTTACTCAAGTAAAGGGTCTGCCTATATACTGAACTGTTGTGTTCTTTCACACTTGCATCCCTTATCCTAGCAGACATGTCTTTCTCTCTTCTCTCACTCTGAAACCGTCGTGTTCCTCCTTCAAACCTCCATAAATTCCCATTAAACCTCCTCCAAATCATCTCTTAACTCGAGTTGGATGATCAACAATCTGAGTTTATTTTATTTTGATATGCGCAATTCTAAAATATTGTTTGAACTTGAATTCACTCTGTTTTGTGAAAATGCATACACATGATTTGGAAAATATTCATACCTTGATTACATTCAAATGATGTTTCAAATTGGAAGTTAATATTGTTACTGAATGTTGAATATGCTTCAGACTTCTCTAATTGATTTTCATTATCTTTCACATATTGATCTCTAGAATTCAATGCTTTGCTTGAACTCTTATGTTTCATTCTCTAAATGGTAGGACCTTATGTCAAATAAGTGAATCATATATGAGTCTCAAGCTAATTTCCAGAAATGAATTCAGTATGTGAAAACTTATGCTTATTGCATAAAACCTTATTGATTAAGCTATTCCAAATATTATGAATGTTCATTAATGCATTAAATGTTACTGCATTAATCATTATATGGAATAACTTACTAGGATAATTTCATGGAACTCTAATCATTTGGATTAATGAGTTTGTACTTCATTGTCTATGAATCCTAGTACTTCTTGTGTTACTCAAATACATCAACATTTGTGTTCATCTATATTCTGAGTAACTATCTCTGCATATTCATACTCTTGCCGTGAATGTTCTTATATCTTCAAGACTCTACTCTCTAAGGCAAGATTATCTCTTGGTCAATAGCAAAGTCATTAAGCTTATATATGTTGTACTAAGCATGTCTTGATAATGCTTTACTTTCATGACTTTGGTTTTTCAGAAAATTCTTCAACATGTTAACTTCAATGTTCAACATGTTTTCTAAAGTTGAAGCATACTGATATATTCATTAAACTTATTGACTTCCACCATGTTTTAAAGTGATCATTGTTTTTGAAGCATGTTTCAAAAATGAATCTTTCAGTTATGAAAATTTTGATTTCATAATGCATTATCATTCAAGATTTGAAACACTTTGCATATTTCATTATTATTCCTGAAAAATCTGATTTCATTTATGAGCTGTGAACTGATAAATGCTTATCTATATGGATAAAGTTTTCTATGCTCATTCTTATCAATGACATCCTTTTTGCATAAAGTGTGTTTACAAATTGTCATTGGTAAACAACATTTTTGATATCATTTAGTTATAACCCTATTTGATTCATTGGCTTCATCTTATTTGTTTGAGTAAAACTATGTGTTGATCTTGATTGTTATACTCTTTGCTCAAAAATCACACGATTTAATTCTATAAGAGCGTTAGAGTTGTAATGTCTAATCCTGTGTGGACTCAAGAATCATTGAGTACCAAAGAACATATATTCTTGCAGGAGTTGATCAAAATGTTCTGTTGTTTGTGTGCAAACTCTGCGGCATCACTTGCGTGACATTCCATCACTAGCAAAAGGCTTAAACCAAGATGATAAGGAGCATGCTAGCTTGATGAAAAGATATGAGCAAAAACTACTGTGAAGTCCTACACAAAGCTCATTTGGGATTTCAACTTCTAAGATGCATTCAGAACAATTGATAATAGCTATCCAGTAATGCATCTATGGACTACAGAGGATTAGAACTTGAGTAATTACGATATTACACAAGTGAGGTATTGTAATATGCATATTGTATATCATAATCATGCTAGGCTAACTCGATTCATTTGTTTCTATCTCATGAAATTTAGCCTGAGCACACTCATTTTCAAAATGATCCTTATGCTCTAATCACTTTTATCATCTTGAAAAGCATAAGTAATTTCTTCATACCAATTTTAATGAACTTGAAAGTTCTTAATTCTGAGGTACCATGTTGTAAGAAATGTTATTCCCAAATCTTATAACATTTGCTGCCGCAAGAGTTCATCGGTTGTCAACTCTCTTTTGAATATTTCAAAAGTTAACTCTTTATTTCAAGTTAACTCTTTTTAAAAAGTGTTGAGTTAACTTTCTGGAGCCTCTGGAAATATCAAAGAGTTAACTTTCTGAAACTGAAAATGATTCTAACGCATTTGTTTCTTGAAGAACTTTAAAAAAAAATTGTATATTTTCCTGAAACCATGAGTAAGTTCTTGCAAGTTCCAAAAACCATGCATTTGTGCTTATACTCTACTATAATCATTTTGGTATGATTGAAAGGAACTTCATTTTCCCAAAAAAAAAAAAAAGCTTTCATTAAGGGGGAGCTTCACATTCACTAGTATTTCATATCTTAAAAGTTCACCTCCTGTATTTGAAGAAAAATCGTTTTAAGCATATTCATATGCATTCATTATCTTTTGTTAGTTTTGATGATGAGTTAATATCATATTTTCCTTTCATTATCTTTATTTGAAAAATATCACATAGAAAGGGATACTTTGATATTTGTCTTGCACTAACAAATCTTTGGCAAAGAAAGTTTTCAATTCATAGCAGGAGATTTGATTATGTGTTGCAACTCTGAAAATCAATCTTTGAAGCTGATATGTGCTCTACATGGATGTTCTATAAAGAAAAAGCAAAGGATGGAAGCTGAGTGCTAATTATATTTAGATGCGACTTCAAGAAAGAGAGCCTTCCATTGCTTCATCTCAGGCCATAGCAACACAATCAAACTTCTTGCAGCAAGCAAATGGATTTCCTTGATCATTCATCAGTTTGCGGAACCAACATGAGCATTTCTAAACTCTAGCCTTTTATATTCAGTAGAAATTGTGCACATGTTTGGTATCTATATGCTCTAATTGTCAAAGATGTCTTGAAAACCTCTTTAAACTCTCTCAAATTTGTTTTCATAAAAACATTCCAAATTGCTTCATATTTAGAATGAAAACACTTTCAATTGGGGAGAGAAAATCAGTTCTTTAACTCTTTCTAATATGGTTTCATATTTGTCTCCCTAAGCATTTCTTCTTTACTTCAACTTTTTGCTGATGACAAATAAGGGGGAGAGAATGGCAAGAAAAATATGTTGTATCTAATGTATTCTCATATTCATACATATTTTTCTTAAGGTATTTGCCATCATCAAAAAGGGGGAGAATGTTGGTTATACTTAGTTTTGATGATGTCTTATATAGATGCCATTCTTATAAGCAAAAAGATTGAGTAATATAATTATCTCCTACTTGGACTAACTACTGTATTTAATGTAGGTTATTTGAAGATTAATCAAGAAGGAGATAAGAGATGAAAGAAATAAGTACTTGCAGAAGTTGAAATGAAGCTTCATCACTTTATGGATATTGAAGAAGGTAGAAGCTGCAAAGAATGATGAGTCCAAGTTAAATGAAGAAGAATGATCAAGTTGGGAGTTGAAAGAAAGAAGTATTTGCAGAGGTTATCAAGAAAGCAAGATGTTATCAATGGGTTCTGGTGATAACCAAGTAGAAGAAAAGAGACCAAATAAAGAAGAAGCATTCAAGGCTGAAGAAAGAGTTGCATTATCAAGAATGATCAAGAAAAGAGAAGAAAGAAGGAAGAACTTGATGTATAGAATGAAGATTTTAGTATCCAAGTTCATATATTGATGCTAGAAGACTCCAAGATCATATGGAAGCTCAAATGGCTCAATTTGGGGTTGAAGACAACAAAAATCAGCTTTTGGATGAAGAATACTCGAGTTTCCAAGTGTTTACTCGAGTATGGGACTCTATACTCGAGTAAGGGACCTTATACTCAAGTATACAGTGTCTTCAGCATTTCTGGCGTCTTTGGACAGAGCTTTACTCGAGTAGGAAACTAGCTTACTCGAGTAAACAACATTTTCAGCAACTCTGTTCTACTCTGTTCACGTTCAGCATGGGCGACGTCTGGTAATTCAATGATATCTCACAAACCAGAGATCGGATTGATACGAAACCAAAAGCATTGGAAACTAGACATCCAACACGTACTTCTGACAAACATTCATGGCCAAAGGAGCTCAGATGAATTATCTATGAATTTTACAAGTTGGATCAAAAATCAACGTCACTGTCCAGACCAAGCTTCAGTATTTTGAGGATATCTTAGAAACGACAAATCCAATTGAGCTGAAATTGCTGCCATTGGAAACTAGACACACAGAGCTTTCCATCAAGAGTTGAACGGACCAAAACGGAGCTCGGACCAGAGAGATATGGCCTTCAGAAGTTGACAGTTAGTTCAGGAAGTTGCTCAAATGCATTTTACAAGGCTTACTCAAGTAGACTACTTACTTACTCGAGTAAAGGACTTCCAGAGAGCAAAAGACTTTCGAGTTTAAGGCTTTACTCGAGTACACACTTGCTTACTCGAGTATAGGACTTCCAGAGAGCTAAAGTCTTTCAAATTTAAGGCTTTACTCGAGTATACACTTGCTTACTCGAGTAAAGGACTTCCAGAGAGCAAATGAACTTCTGGATTTAAGCTGTTTACTCGAGTAAAGGATTCCTTACTCCAGTAAAGGGCAAGTGAACAGTGCTTTACTCCAATAAAGAAGAACATACTCAAGTATTGACTCAAGTATTGAATACTTCACTTGCTTACTCGAGTAAAGACGCAAGTATTGGACGCCAACTTCAGAATTTCAAATCTGACGAATTTGCAATGCCTTCCTGTTTGATCTTAATACTTCACAGGATTAATCTCTAATGTTCCTAGACATGTTTAACCACTTTATTGGTGAGTTTCAGATGATCAAAATGAAGGATATCAGATTTGTGCAAGAATATCGAAAGCCGTGCAAAAGCTCCAACGGCTAGTTTCTAAACGACTATATTTCGTCCTACAACGGTCATAAACGGTCACAGACCTCTCTCTACCTATAAAAGACATGGACTCAAGCAGAAAAACGTGGAGACACAAGATTACAATGCCAAAATGCTGATACTCTGCTTCTTCATCTTTCTCACTCTGTTTTCCATTTCAAAATAGCTTAGAGTGTGAAAAGATTTGTATCTGTACTTCAGTGATTATTTATCCATTCCTTTGAGAGGAAATTTATTGTAAACACATTATCCTTCTAAGAGTAACTCAAGATTGGGTAATCTTGAGTGGGTTATACATTGTGTTGATTACAACTTGTAAGGGGGAGTGAATCCTAGTGAGGGGATTACTTCGAGTACAGAGTGTGTGATCAAGCGGTGTATCCTTACGTGTGTAAGGAGAAGTATCTCGGTAAGAGATTTGTAAAAGGCTGCACAAGTGCCCGGCTAAACTTGTGGGATTGTAGCGGTTCTCAAGTACCTGATTAAAGCTTGAGGGAGATAGTGGATTGAAAATCCCAAGTGAGGCTTGGGGACTGGACGTAGGTCAAGGAGGGCCGAACCAGTATAAATCTGTTTGCAATCTCTTCATCCTTATCTCTTACTTTTCCAGCATTTACATTTGAATATTTATCAATTGTTTGTGATCTCATTTTTATTACTCAAAGTTGAATTTCCTGAATTGCGAATACTTTTCTGTGAAAGAAAATTTTTATACTTCACCCAATTCACCCCCCTCTTGGGTTCAGCCGGAACTTACAGTTTACCTTAGGTAGGATATGTCAGACTTTGCGTGATCTCCGATGCAAGTATCCAGGCCACTATATCATGTATGAAGATACCCCTTTATTCTAGGGGAGTTAGGATATTTACCTGTTATAGATAGATTCCGATAGATATGCAATATATCTCCTCTTGGGCCTCACATTGAGTATGGGCCCTATTCAGATCCATAATAGATGCCCCCCAGCCCGGTAGTTCAGGCTTCTGAGCTGCCGGGATATATTTTGCCCCCAGTCAGTTTTACTAGCCGAGCTTTGTTGTTGTGGGCCTTACATTACCGAGCTGAATTACGTTGATCCTAACTATCGAAGTGGCGAGATGAATTACGTTAATCCTAGCTATCAAGGCGGCTTACTTCGACGATCCGAGGTCTTGTCTCAAAGATCCTAAGTAGTACCGAGATGATTCGCCTGCATTTGAATCCGGATGTCAATCCCGGCTATCGAAGTCGTCTATCCCAAAGATCCGAGGTAATGTGTCAAAGATCCGGGGTAACGTCAAGGCGGTTTGCCTGACTTCGAGGTCAGGATCTTTCATATCCGAGTTATCCGAGCTAGATTGCTATGAATCTTACCCTCTTGCCTATCTGGGTTGTGTCATATTGACCCCGGTTACCGATGTTATTTGCTCAAAGATCCGAGGTAAAGTCTCAAGGATCCGAGGTAATATCAAGGAATTCACTCGATTTCCAGGTCGGTAACAATCTCATCATACCTCGGCGTTTCGGCACCTCCTTATCTCGGCGTATCATTAGCCTCGACAATCGTAATGGAGTTGAGACGCCATAGGCGTTGAATCAGCCTTGGCTATCTCAATTTGCTCGTTTGCCCTACCTCAAAACAATTTTGTTAGAAGAAATACTAGGTCAATGAGATCAGACGCTATTGCTATATGTTTGAAGGGTTTTAGTAATCCGCTAACTCTTTCTAATGTGAATAATATAGAAAAGGAAAATAGATATAGCAACGGCAAACACGAATTAGACTTCCTTGCATCACCGGTCGTAAAAATAACTCCTTTGGTATTAAATCAGCCTCGGCTTACCAACAACCTTGGCTATCTCAATTTGTTTGTTTTGGGATTCTCTAATGGGTATTGAACCCGCAGCTGTATCAATTCCTAGATCTCATTCTCTGTCCAGTGGTTGTTGTTACGCGGTGGACCCGGAGGCTGCTGTGCCGACGGCTGCTGGCACGATGATAGGAGGATCTGAAGTTGTCGAACGAGATCCTCTAGGTCTGCTAGTTTTTTTATTAAGGCCATCAAAGACTCCTCTAAGTTCTTCCTAGTGATCCTTCCAACTATCTTCTCATCATGTAGAAGCTTATGATCCAAATAAAGCATCTAAATTTATGATAGAGTTGAAAAGTCCGCTTGTTTAAGGACTAAGCATATGGTTTATGTGCTTCCTGATACACACCCCTTCTTAAAAGAATTCCCAAAGAGAGAACCTGGTGATCCTTCCAACTATCTTCTTGTTATGTGGATACAAGGAGAATTATAAGAAAACCCATGTAAAGCAACTCAAAACCAAAGTCGTTGCTCAAACAACAATCGTTTCTCTAAATCCTTCACAGGTTACTACGGTTCTTGATTTTGTTGCTGTGGATTTTCAGGAACTGTCTGTGGAAAGGCATTTGACTGTTGCTTCTGGTGTTGACCATCTTTGGTCGCAGGAATCAAAATTTACCGATCCCCACTGACGACGCCAATGTTCTGTTTCAAGAACAGGATTTATTGGACTTGACTAGGAGCCAAGCCTAGGGCCTACATACCCGATGAAGGGATCAAAGTCCACGTAGTTCTCAACACTAGGTGGCGTTAGCCAGAATGGTGGTGTGTGTGCTCTGTGTGACTGTATGTAAATAGTCTAGGGTTAGAACGTAGAACCTGTCATGTGTGTACCTTAAGACTTGGCCTCTGTATTTATAGAGTTTACCTTAGGTAGGATATGTCGGACCTTGCGTGATCTCCGATGCGAGTATCTAGGCCGCTATATCATGTATGAAGATACCCCTTTATTGTAGGAGAGTTAGGATATTTACCTGTTGTAGATAGATTCCGATAGATACGCAATATATCTCTTCTTGGGCCTCACATTGAGTATGAGCCCTGTTCAGATCCGTAACAGAATCCAAATTAAAGTGCAATTGTAGTTCTTGCTTGCTTGATATTCAATTCCTCATTGAAAATAAATACTGCATCTGGGTTCTTAAACAAATTTCAGATAACTTTGAGCAATAGATTTTGTACAAAGGAGTAGATTCAACAATTTTTTCAAAAAGGAATTTCGTGTTTCACATCGTAACTTGTGAAAATGAAAGATGCTAGTGTGAAAAGTCACAAACATATCACTCACATAACAGCCAAATTTAGGTTTTGTTTTTGCATATGGGAAAAGAAACCGGCCAATCGATGATCAAGAGCTCAACCGTCTTTTCTGAGCCATCCATTGTTATTTGTATGTATCTATCTTCTGCACAGGAGAGAACAATGGGGCAATATAACCCTAATTTGATAGCCATTTGGATTCAAACAATTGCACAATCGGATGTTCTTCTTGCTTAATTACTCTATTGCCAATATCTCTGAATTTAACAATTCTTTCACTTTCTCTTGCCCTATCTATATCCTTCTCTTTTCTTTCACTTGCACCTTCATCACGATCAATCCGATCTGATATGTTTCCTATATCCTTATCACTCTCAGCTGCAGAGCAGAAACTGTCAATTGTACATAAACAATCTGAGGACTCTGGTGGAAGAAGCAGGTTACGATTATCAATTGCTATATCTTTCATCCTCGAATCTTCCTGATCCATTTGATTAAACGTTATGATCAAATAATTCAACCACGAAATCAAATGAACCAATGTCCATCGTTTGATTGAGAATGAGTATTGGTAAATTATTGCCGGCAATTTGTCGATGGCATCGGCGAATTTTTCAGGTAGGGACTCTATCATGAGCACGATCGCTCCGATCTTTTTGTCGAGTGCATGTGAGGAGGAAGGGCAAAATTGCTTCATCGTCACTACTATCCCCTGAAACAGGTAATCAAGGAAGAAGACAATGATTGACCATTGATATTTCATGGTGTAGATGAGAGGACTCATCACAATTTTGGCCAATTTCGCTGTTGTTCTTAATGTTGAGCCTAATGGTCCGTTGAGATGATCTTGAGATTTTATGGCGGCAATGTCAGCCATTGCTGAGATCGATAAGGTGCATGCCAGTAGTGGTCGATGCCTTGAACTCATTCTGAGAAATGAAAAGAGAATCACGAAAGAAAGATCAAGAAGATTAGCACAATACTATATGTATACCAGTTACTTTTGGAAATATTAATTTCATGAATTGTAATTATTAAATTATTTTTTTTTAGTAAACTTGAGGAAACAGGAGACGCTAGGAATTCCGACGATCACGGAGCAACCTCTTCTTCTCAGAAGAAATCAGTACGGAGGTTATTTCTTGTATCTTTGGTGGTTGATGATTGAACGGCTGAGAATTTAAGAAGGAATACTTGTGGAATATAGTTCGCGCAAAACCTGAAAGTAGTTCATGATGTCTGATTTACCGTTACTCTTACTTTGAAAGAGATACAAGTTTATATAAGTTTTCAATTTGGTCCACTAAATTTAAGTTTTCACGGGATAAGGTAGTTTGTGCTGGTACTCTAATTTTATTAAAGTTTTCAACTTCATCCCTAATTTTATAAAGGACTTTTCAATCATTTAACCCTTGCATAATTAGTTACAAATAATGCCTTTTTTCTTAATTTTATGTAAGTTTTATCGTAATGCTCACTATTACAGAATCTTTAATTTATAACGCCCAATATTTTACAGTTTAGGGTGTAAAATATTAAGAGGCGGAGATTGTGCAAGGCAAAGACTTATACGGTTATTATTAATAACCTGTGAAGTATTGCGACAAATATTTTATGGTCTAACGAAACAAACGTTAAATATATCTTTAATTTCTTTTGATTATTAAAATATTCTCATATACTTGATGGTTAAGTTTCAACAATAGTGAAACTTATATATTTCTCATTTGTTCAGAATTGAACCATCACTTCGACCGAAAAAAATAATAATAATTGAACCATCACTACTACATAAAGTACTTTTAATGTATGCTTTTAGACCCTTGCTGCATTCATTTAAAGAGGGACAGTCATGTGAGTGACGTTATAAAATTTGAGAACAATGTCCATTATAAAACAGACGTTGAAAGACACCTAAAAGGTAAATTTTTGTCAAAATGGAGGACAAAACTAATGGAGAAAATTACAAAAATGCCACTGTTTTCTCTTTGACGTCATGTTTTTCTAAAATGGGATGTTAAATCTTTCCTCTATAGTAGGGCGTGAAGTATTTGCCATTAAAAATCCATTTTGGCCCTATTTACTTGTGATTTCTATTATGGACTCGCATATTGGGCCCAGTTGTTATGCGGCCCAACAAGGACGCTTTATGACAAGGTCTTTCCATAATCAAGTAAAATGCTAATTACACTATAATTTCGGCTATAATCACAGGCAGTACAGGTAGTGGAGCAGACATGCATAGGTAGTGGAGCAGGCGTAAAGGGCTGGAGGTGCACAGGGTCTAAGGACCAAAAACCTAGAAGTAATCTCTATAAATAGGAGATTAACCTCATAGGTGTACACTCTCTATTCATCTATTTTACTATTCAATCTTACTATGCACACACCCCACCCCATTTTGGCTACCCGCCATTTTCTCGTGCATAATGATCCCTTGATACTCTCTAATATCTTCCTTATAGACATCACTGAGCAATCAACCTCTCTTTGGTAACTGAATCATAGTTATCTTAGAGAGACCATTCACTACAAAAAAAAAAAAGTTTTTGCGACGGAAAAAATCCATTGCAAAAACATGATTTTCCATTGCAAATTCATTTTGCGACGGATTTTGCCCGTCACAAAAAACGAGTAGCAATTGCGACGGATTTCAAAAAATCCGTCGCAAATTCAAAATTTTGCGACAGATTTCAATTCGTCGCAAATTCCAAATTTTGCGACTCACAAAATTTAAATTTTGCGACGAACTGAAATCCGTCGCAAATGTGACGGACATCAATCCATCGCAGTTGTGACGGATTCGAATCCGTCACAAATTTTAATTGTTTTTAAAAATACTTTTTGAAAATTTATTTATTTATTTATTATGCTTTAATAATTTGTTTTAATTTCGTTTTAAGAATTATATTCTTTTTCATTATTTTTTAAAATAGATTTATTTTATTTTTAAAATTTTGTTTTAAAAATTATATAATAAAAGTTTTCAAAAAAATTGTATAACATAAAAGCTGATTTTTCATAACAATCCTAAAGTGTTTTATATAGAAGAGACAAAATATAAATAGTGTTCCAAAAAACATGTACTAAAAAGTAGTCTAAACAGCAGCATTGTGATCATCATCATCAGCAGGATCACCACCAGGAGCCAGCTCCGGACCCTTGTTTTTCATTAGGGACATGATTTAAAGCTGCATCTGCCTAACCATCTCGCGTGTCTCGTGAAGCTCATTTACTGTCTGCATTTGTTGTTGCCTTGTCTCGCTCAGCTCATTTGCTGTCTCCATTTGCTGTTGCCGTTATATATTTACTCGAACAAAATACTAACCCATATGCCAATCAATCAAAACTTATACAGCTTATATTCTAAGTAATTCCCAAAATAATTCCTGCTTCTTTCCACCTAACGGGGAAGTGGATATTGGGATTCACTTCAAACCAAACCGATAGGATTAATGAAAAAGAATGAAAATGCACATAAGAAACTAACCTACCTGAAGACAGAGATTGAAAGCAACAAAGGAAGACGGAGATTGAAGACAAGGCCTGAAGCTGCGAGAGACGAAGACAGAGTCGGAGACTGAGACGGAAGGCAAGAGAGGAAGATGGTCGACGAAGGCTGTAGGCGACAGAGGAAGACGGAGGCTTGGCGTGAAGGTTTGGAGATGTGAGCGAGTAATCCGAATTTGCAGATCTAAGAACGCAGCTGCTAAATCAATTGCTGAAAGGTCCACATACAGATGTTCCTAGAAGAAATGAAAGAGGAATTACCTGTTATCAGCTTCGTTGTACAGCTCCTGCGCGAGGCTGAAGACTCAGAAGAAGGTCACTGCTGCAAACTCGTGCTGCTGTACGATCTTGTAGATTAGGGATTTGAAGTTGGAACAAATGTGGCCCATGCGACGGATTTGTTTTTCCGTCGTAAAATTTTACGATGGATTTGTTTTTCCGTCGTAAAATTTTACGATGGATTTGTTTTTCCATCGCAAAATTTTATGACGGAATTATAAAAATTTTGCGACGGAAAATGAATTCCGTCACAATTTACAATGGATTTTAAATTTCATCGAAAAATGTAAAAAAAAAATCCAGAAATATTAATTTAGCTCAAATGGTGGAAAAAAGCCCGTTAACTTGCGATGGAAAAATAAATCCGTCGCAAAAATTTTGTGACGGAATTTATTTTCCGTTGCAATTTGTAACAGATTTTAAATTCCATCGCAAAATTTTGTGACGGAAACTAAATTCCGTCGCAAATTGGTGAGCTTTTTCCCGCCATTTGGGCGAAATAATATTTATGGATTTTTTTCTTTATTTTTGCGGCGGAATTTAAAATCCATCGCAAATTGCGACGGAATTCATTTTCCGTTGCAAAATTTTTGCGAGGGACTTGTTTTTTGCGACGGATTTTAAATTCCATCACAAAAGTTTGTGATGGAATTTATTTTCCATCGCAATTTGCGACAGATTTCTATTCCGTCGCAAATTCCGTCGCTATTTTGACTTTTTCTAATAGTGATTTGATCCTACATAAATCACCAACTAACCCATCGAGGTTAGACATTTGTGTTCTACCACAGAACATTGGCGCCGATCGTGAGAAAGATAAACTTCGATTCCTAAATGACCAAGAATGGTAGCAAATACCAGAAGCTATAGCTCGGCAGGACCAATTGCCAGAGGGGCAACCGCAACAGCATCAGGAGCGAATGATCCAACAAGAGGACTCAGTCGTTTTTGGTTATAATCATGTTACAGTGGAGGCTGAGGCGAAGACAACTAACACCGCTACCTTTCCAGCCCCTCAGAACTGGGTTATCCAGCAAGTCCAACCACCAATACAACAACAAGACCCTTCTCCGCAATTTCAAATCGAAAACCCGGACATTTGACTATTACAAAATACAGTGGGTTCAGGGTTCATTATCCAGGTGGATGGAGGAGATGGAGCACTGAAGCTGACTTCAGAGACAAGAGGATATCCGACTTATGCAAGAAGATATGAACCGTCATAATGCGCTTTGGCAGTAGGAGAAGAAGTTATTGGAGGAATGTTTCAGACTGATTAAAAACCCTATTCTCGGTGAAAATCATGATGAGGCTGGTCCTAGCTGGGTTAGAGCCCTCGCTCAAGTCAATACTGAGGTCAGTAGAAGCATAACTGCGACCCATAATGAAGATGCACCCATCCGGGTTAATGTCGCGTCTTCTACTTGAACCAGTACAGAGGATACTCAGTAGGTGGATACTAGACATTTGTGTTCTACCACAGAACAACTTCAAAATTCCAACCCTTCCTCCATGCTCCCATCAAACACCTCCAACCACTTTTTTCAAGCATCTGATCCGCCACTATTTTGCCCTTTGTTGTTAATGGACTGATCATTCTCCTCCATTCTGCGTTCATTGCTGTTCATGAAGGCGTTTGTTGTTTGTCCTATTTCGAGTCACACATTCATAAAGGTGAGTACTTACTGGCCTTAATTCTTTGTAAAGTTCATATGAAGGCCTCAGCTGCCCCCCAGTACTTGGTCGCGGCTATGGATCCATTTACACAAGGAAGAAAGTAGATGCAATTCACCAATATGTGTGTGTGTGTGTGTTTCATTTTAATTTTGTTCTTGTACTTATCAGAGTTGTTTATTTATTTTCCTTTTACCCAAATGAAAGCAGGGACTAATACATTTCATTTGCTTATTTATAGTTATACGACAACCACATAAGGGCTCTGATAGTGGGTACTATGTCATGAAAGACATAGTCACCCACAATCCCGCCTCAATTAATACTAAGATATGTATATAGATGCATATATGTGTTTAAGTTAAATGGATAGTAAACTAATTATATTTTAACCTATTTAATTTGTTTTTGTATGCAGTACTTTAGAGACAGTAATTATGAGCAATATTTGCCCCACTTAGTGTTCCTGTAGTTTTGCCTTCTCCAGCTAGCATATTGTCTGGGTCCTACATGAGGTGAGGAGAAAACAAAAAAAAAGTTGGTCGCCATTATTTCATGGTTATTCACTAATAATCATAATATAATGAGACATATATAATAGTTCTTTCAAATGACTGTGAAGTATTTTATAGTTATAGCCCAACAACCATGAAATATGTTAGTTCTATATGTTTGTTTTGACGATGACAAACAATTGTAGATAAAATAAACTTCATGATTCAAGTGAAAATATTGTTAGTTCTCAGTGTGTTTTGATGATTACTAACAATTGTAAACAATATTGATAAGGTTTGACAAAGTTTGGAATAATTTAAACTTGTATTTTTCAATCTGTCAAAATCAAACTCGAGCCTACTAATGTTGAACTCGAGCCTGGATTTGACAGAGAACACAATCTTGCCAAGCTGATTTCCAAACTTGAGACTGAACCTGAAGTTTAAAATCAAACTTTGGTAAAGTTCACATGAACTCGAGCCTACCAATGTCAAACTCGAGTTCATCCTTTCCAAGAGAGTTTTTGAACTGTGAAAACATGCTAAACCTCACACTTGCTCTCTTCAAACCTCAAGCTTAAAAGTTTGTTCAAAGAAAGTTCAAGAGTATGAACTCGAGCCTGTCATGGCAAACTCAAGTTCATCTCTGGCGGGACAAGTTGTTTCAAACGTGAAGATATTTTCAAACTCTGCACTGTTCCATTGAAAGAAAAGTTTTTCGGTTTGAAAAGTTCACTAATGCTCAAACTCGAGCCTAGCATCTTCAAACTCGAGCCTAGTTTTGACCGAGAGCTTCCAAAGTTTTTCAAAACATTCGAACTCGAGCCTAAACATTTCGAACTCGAGCCTAAAAGTTAAGAGAGCAAAGAACTTTTCAAAATGTTTTAAACTCAAGAGTTTGCTTTGCAAACCTCAGGTTTGTTCTTTCAAGCTAAAACGAAGTTTGCTCAAAAGTGTCTCGAACTCGAGCCTGATATTAATGAACTCGAGTTCATTTCAACCCGAGAGCTTTTTAGTTTTTCAATGACATGAGAACCTCAGGTTTAGAAGACAAACCTCAGGTTCACACATTTTGAACTCACATAATTTTGAACACTGAAGCAACGAACTCGAGCCTGTAAGAACTGAACTCGAGTTTGTGTCGCAGGTTCAGGAAATTTGAATTTGGGCATTTCAGAAATCAATGTTATTTGATCCCATTTTCTTCCAATATTATTCTCTGATATTCCCTGCTATGTTTAACGTATTTGTTAGTGGATTTCAGAGCATTAAAGAATGTTTGGTGAGAGGTTAGAGTATAAAGCAAAAAGCAACTCAGAGCATTTATTGCAAAGCACAAAAGTTACTCCTTCTACCCAAATCCTTCTGCACACGCTTACAAAGCATTTAAGGATGTTAGCTGAAACAAGAAAACTCCTCTCCAACGGATTAATTCGCAGAAAGTCAGCCTTGATGATTTGGCCAACTGGATTAGGAGTAAACAAGTGAGAGAAGAACCCAAAACCACTTCAGAACATTTGGGCAACTTCCTCAACGGATTTATTTGGAAAGCAACGGTCATAAATTGATCTCTGAGTATAAATAGAAGAGCATTCAAGTCTTTCCAACAACTAAGACAACTAAGAGCGAAATTTGATCAAGAGTTCATTCATTTCTTTCAGTTTTCACTTGTCTTGTCATCTTGACATTCTGTACTTCAGTGTTTAACTTATCAACTCTTTGAGAAAGTATTCTTATTGATTATCTTTTGTAAAGAACCACAAGTCAGGGGACTTGGTGGTTGGGTGCGTTGATTAACACTTGTAAGGGGGAGTGTGTTCTAGTGAGAGAACAACTCTTGAGTGCAGAGTGTGTAATCATTTGCAAGAAGATTAGTGGATTGAAAAATCCCAAGTGAGGCTTGGGGACTGGATGTAGGTCAAGAGAAAGGGTCGAACCAGTATAAATCATTATGTCGAGCTTTTCTTTCCTTCTCCTCTATTGTGCTCTATCTTTAGCTGTCCAAAACAGAACAAGGTTTCGAAAATTTTGTAGATACCCAATTTACTCCCCTCTTGGGTATCAAGTTCCATCTTTCATTTGGTATCAGAGCAAGGTCTTCTCAGAAGAGTTTAACCACTCGAGAAGGGTCATTATGGAAGGAATTCTTCCGGATGGAGCTTCTATCAACAGGCCACCCGGATTCGATGGCGAACACTATTCTTTTTGGAAAGCAAAATTCTGTGTATTTGTGATGGCTACTGAATATGGGCTGTGGAGAGTGTTCGAGACTGGAGATTATGTACCGTTTAAAATCGAAGGAGGCATTACTGTTCCAAAGATAGAAGCTGAGTTCGACGATGATGATAAGAAGAACATTACTCTCAATAGCAAGGCTATCTTGATGCTTCAAAGTGCTCTTAGTCAAAAGGAGTACTTTAGAATCTGTAATTTGTCAACGGCAAAAGAGATGTGGAAGGCTCTGGAAATAGCATAAGAAGGAACCTCTGGAATTAAAGAGAACCGCATCAACATTCTTACCACTGAGTATGATCTGCTACAGATGAAGCAAGGAGAAAGCATTGGAGAATTTCAACTCAGATATACTCATCTAACGAATCAACTGGCTGCCTTGGGGAAGATCTTTGATCAAGGGTCTCAAGTGAGAAAAATTCTCAATATTCTGACCAAAGATTGGGAAGCAAAGGTTACCGCTATCGAGGAGGCTCGTGGAGAGTCAATGACTTATGTTGCTGCTCTGTTTGGTAGTTTATCTGAGTACGAGAGCAAGTTGAAGTTTAAAAAGGACTTAGAAGATGTCAATGGCGGCAACAATCGAAACAAGGGAGTTGCTCTTAATGTGTTAAAAGATGAGGAAGATGAAGATGAAGATGAAGAGATAAGCATGATGGTCCGGAGATTCAAGAAATTTTACAAAAAGGATCAAGGCTTCAAGAAATTTCGGAAGGGGAGTTCTAGTTATGAATCAAAGAAGCCGATCATTTGCTACGAATGTGAAAAGCCCGGACACATCAAGTCTGAATGTCCTCAGCTGAAAAACCAAGAGAAAGAAAAGAAGAAATTCAAGAAGTTCAAGAAGAAAGCATATGTCTCAGCTATATGGGGTGACAGCTCATCGGATGAGGATGAAGCTGAAGAGGATGAAAGTGAAAAAGCAAACATATGCCTGGTTGCTGAGGAAGAAGAACAACACAATGTAAGCAATGAGGTATACGAATCTTTACCCTCCTATGATGAATTGTTTGCTGAATACAATGTTGTTCAGAAGGAGTTTGAAAAACTTGCAGACAAATATGTGTCTTTGAAAAAGAAAAACTCTTTCCTTGAACTGCAAGTTGAAAATCTTTCTTCTCCTCAATCTCTAGCTTGTGATGAATGCCTTGTTTTAGGGAAAAAGAATTCACAACTTACAAAAGCACTTGAGAAATTCACTAAGGGAAGTGAAATGCTCAATGTGATTCTCAAGCAACAACGCTTTATAAATGATCGATCAGGCATTGGTTACAAACCGGATTTTGATAAGAGGAAAGGCAAGAAAAAGAATGGACAAAAGTCATATATGAGTTACTTTACAAAATCTGTTCATTCCTCAAACCCTTTTTCTCATTGTAATTATTGTAATAGGAAGGGTCACTCAACATCATCTTGTTTTCATAAGAAGGAAAGAAAAAATAAACCTGTAGGAAATTATGTTTGGGTACCAAAAGGAACATATGTTCCCAAGGTACATGCTAACCCCAAAGGATCCAAGAAAAGATGGGTACCTAAGACTTGATTCACTATGAATTGCAAGTTTGTCTTAGAGCATCAAGGCCCAACAAGTGGTATATCGATAGTGGGTGCTCAAGACACATGACTGGGGACGAATCCAAGTTCCTATCAATCAAGCCAAAAGATGGTGGAAGAGTCACATTTGGAGGTGACCAATCGGGCAAAATCGCTGGAATTGGTGAGATTGGCAACAATGATGGCCCTCTCATCAAAGATGTCTACTTGGTAGAAGGATTGTGTCACAATCTCCTAAGTGTGAGTCAAAGCACCGACAAAGGTAACTTGGTTATCTTTGATTCAGATGAATGCTTGATCATTAAAAAGGATTTGGTCTCTATTGATGATTTAAAATCTAAAGCTTTATTTAGAGCGCCTAGAGACGGTAATTGTTATACACTTAACTTCTCTAGTAATGCTACTATTTCTGAAAATTGTTTTGTTAGTAACTTGAATTAAAGTTGGCTTTGGCATAAGCGGTTGGCTCATGTCAATATGTATCAACTTGACAAGTTGTTGAAAAAGGATTTGGTTATTGGTATTCCTAAATTGAATTTCAAAAATGATATGATTTGTGATGCTTGTCAGAAAGGAAAACAAACCAAGTCTTCTTTTAAAACTAAAAATGAGATTTCAACAAATAGACCTCTTCAACTTCTTCACATGGATCTAGTTGGACCAGCTAGAGTAAAAAATCTTGGTGGAAATTTATATACTTTGGTCATTGTTGATAATTTCTCTAGATTTACTTGGACTATATTTTTATCATCCAAAGATGAAACATATGATCAGTTTGTTTCTTTTGCCAAGAAGGTCCAAAACGAGAAAGGTTTATCAATTTCAGGTATAAGGACCGATCATGGTGGAGAATTTGAGAATCATGCCTTCGCTGAGTTCTGTGATAGTATGGGGATCGACCATAATTTCTCAGCACCAAGAACACCACAACAAAATGGTGTTGTAGAGAGAAAGAATCGAGTGCCCACTGAGATGGCTCGAGCAATGCTGAACGAATACAATACTTCACAAGTGTTTTGGGCTGACGCAATGAGTACGGCTTGCTACATCTCCAACAGAGCCTACTTGAGAAAGAAGCTGAATAAGACCCCATACGAACTCTACAAAGGGAGAAAGCCAAACCTCAGCCACCTACATGTCTTCGGGTGCAAGTGCTATGTGCACAATAATGGTAAAGATAATCTTGGTAAATTCGATCCTAAAGCTGATTTAGCTATCTTTATTGGTTATTCTAATAGGAGTAAAGCATTTAGAGTCTTTAACACTAGAACTAAGATTGTTGAAGAGTCCATACATGTTGTATTCAGTGAACCTAATTCTGATAAACCCTTGGATGATGAAGAAGAGACTATTTTCAAAAACAAATTCTTTTCGAAAACTACTCCTTCTGAAAATACTGAAAATGTTTTTGAGGCTGATCCTGAAAACAATTTAGAAAACCCTGATCAGTCTCAACCTAGAGCTTGGAAATATATAAGGAATCATCCCTTAGACCAAGTTATAGGTGATGTGAACCAAGGAGTAAGAACTAGAAATAGTACTTTAAATGAGGTCACATTTGCTGCATTCATTTCACACATTGAACCCTCTAAAATAGAAGAAGCCCTTTCAGATAATGATTGGGTGATAGCTATGGAGGAGTTACATCAATTTGACAGAAATCAAGTTTGGGATTTGGTACCTAGGCCTAAAGATCATCCGGTCATTGGCACTAAATGGGTATTCAAAAACAAACGAGATGAGTCAGCAATCATTGTCCGAAATAAGGCAAGATTGGTAGCCAAATGCTATAATCAGGAAGAAGGAATTGATTATGAAGAAACTTATGCTCCAGTGGCAAGATTGGAAGCCATAAGAGTTCTTCTAGCCTTTACTTGTGTGAAAGGGTTCAAACTTTTTCAAATGGATGTCAAAAGTGCATTTTTAAATGGTTTTATTCAAGAGGAGGTATATGTTGAACAACCTCCGGGTTTTGAAAATGAACATTTTCCAGATCATGTTTTCAAATTAAAGAAAGCACTTTATGGCCTTAAGCAAGCTCTTAGAGCTTGGTATGAAAGATTGAGTCAATTCTTGCTCAATCAAGGATTTATCAGAGGCAAAGCTGATACAACACTTTTCATAAAGAAAAACAAATTGAATGAAATCTTAATTGTTCAGATTTATGTTGATGACATCATATTCGGTGCTACTAATGACTCCTTGTGTGAGGAATTTTCCAAGACTATGCAGGGTGAATTTGAAATGTCAATGATGGGTGAGCTCAACTACTTCCTTGGACTGCAAATCAAGCAACGAAAAGATGGGATATTCATACCCCAAACCAAGTATTTAAATGATTTTCTGAAGAAGTTTGGTATGGACAAGTGCAATGGAGCTGACACACCAATGAGCACAACCACTTCCTTGGATGCTGATGAAGAGGGCAAGGATTTCAACATCACTAAGTATAGAGGAATGATTGGCTCATTACTCTATCTCACAGCAAGTCGCCCAGACATCCAATTCAGCGTTGGGATGTGTGCTCGATTTCAATCCGCTCCTAAAGAGTCACATGCTGAACATGTAAAGAGGATATTTAGATACCTCTCAGATACGAAGACTTTAGGATTGTGGTTCCCAAAAGGACAGCCAGAACACTTGGTAGCATATTCGGATTCGGATCACGCTGGGTACAAGACGGATAGAAAGAGTACAAGTGGTCAATGTGAGTTCTTTGGCAACTCACTTGTCTCTTGGTTCAGCAAGAAACAAACAACTGTGGCTGTCTCTTCCACCGAAGCTGAATATGTAGCTGCATCAAGTTGCTGTGCTCAATTGCTATGGTTGAAGCACCAACTTGCTGATTTGGGAGTGCACTTGAAGGAGATCCCAATACTGTGTAATAACACTAGCACAATAAGCTTGGCCAAGAATCCAGTGCAACATACAAGAACCAATCATATTGACGTGAGGCATCACTTCATTCGGGATCATGTGCAAAAGAGAGATGTAAAAGTGATGTTCATTCCAACCCATCTCCAATTGGCAGACATCTTCACCAAGCCTCTAACCAAGGAACCATTCACTTTCATAAGAAGAGAATTGGGAATGGTAAACCCCAATGAGTTGTAAGTTTGTTCTTACCCAATGTTAGTTTGATTTTTGATGATTAATTGATACGAACTTAAGCATCGGAGCTTCTAGACATGTTTTGTGCAGGATGTTTTTGTTTAAAATCTGATGAAATTGGGGACAAAATCGAGCCTGAGAAGAGTGAACTCGAGCTCGAGAGAGACTGTCAAGAAGTGAAAGGCAAAAGGGGGAGTGAACTCGAGTTCATTAGTAAATGAACCTCAGGTTCATTTTTGGCAGAGAGCAACCCTGGACCAAATAAGAAATGAACTCGAGCCTACACTTGATGACCTCGAGTTCAAAAGTCACAGAGAGCAACCCTGCTGAAACATCAACCTGAACTCGAGTTCATAAGTGACAACCTCGAGTTCGAGAGGAAGTTCAAGAGTTCACAGTACACTCTTGAAGTCTAGGTAAGTAAACTTTAATGACGAACTCGAGCCCACGAGTTGTGAACTCGAGTTCGTGACGCAATATATATATTTATCAGTTGCAAACTTTTCACTCCACCTCTCTCTCAACTCCGGTTTGCCCTAAAAACCTCTCATCTTCTTCATCTTCCTTTCTCTCTGTTTCTGCGAAAATGTCTCCAAAGAAGCCTCCCACTGAAAAACCAAACCCTAATTCCTTTCAAACCTCCTCCCAAGCTCAATCTGATTGCCCTGTACGAACCAAGACCCGTTCTACTCGATTACGGCATGGGGTTGACAAACACATTCCTGGAGTTCAAAGAGAAGTCACCAGTGTTCCTCCTTCCAGACCCACCGGCGTTGTGATTAGAGAAGAAAGAACGAAAAAGAGACATGATCCTGATCCTCCTGTACCAGGAAGAGGAAAAGCTGCTCAGCCATCGGGTCCATTGAGGGAGAAGCAGCCATTCAAAAGAAAGAAAACTGCGGGCGTTTCTTCGGTTCCTACTCCTGGTCAAGGTAGTGGCCATGCCCCAGCTCAACCTCAATCTCAGCCTCAATCTCAGGACCAAGGTGGTCCTCAAGTATCTCAGCCCTTACCTGCTATTTTGGACATTTACAACTATAAGAGGTGTCCTCCTGGTTTTAGTATAGAACCCTGTAGGATGTCCCCTGAGGAGGGCACTCAGTTCAAAAAGAAGTTTGATGATAAGAGAAAATTTTGTCCAATTGTCTCAGTGGATATGACAAAAATAATAGAAGAGTGTAGTTTGGATTTGAGGCCTTGGTTGAAGCCCTTTGAGTCTTTAATTTCCATCAAGGCACCCTATAGCCCCAAGCTTGTCAAGGTGTTTTACTTTCATATGAGGTCTGCTAATATTTTGGACTCAGAGGGGGATTTAGTGGAGGAAAGGATCATTACCAAGGTTCGAGGCAAAGAGATCACAATTACCCCTGCCTACCTCAATTCCATACTCCAAATTTCTAATCCTCCCAAGCCAGAGACTCATAGATATAAGCAGGAGGCAATCTTCAGTTTGCTGAGGCCAGATGTGCCAGTTCCTGAGGGATTGGAAATCCTCAACTTTACACCTGCATCTATGCCCCCAAGGAACCGGGCAATTTGGTACATTTACACAAGAAATTTGCTGCAGAAAGGAGGCAATTTCACTCACTTTGTCAAGAAGGATTTCAATATCTTTGCATCTATCCTTGACAAGCAACCTCAAAATGTTGGATATTGGATCTTTCAGGAAATGGCTAAGTTTGCTTTTCACTCTCGACTGTCCTCCCAGATTCCTTTCCCGAGCCTAATCTCTATAATCCTATTTCACGAGAAAATTTGGTATCTGGCTGAGAATGATCCTCCACAGTTCCCAATTGAATTTGGGCAACATATTATGAATCTCATGAGAGTTGATGAGCCTGAGGGATCTGACCAATCTAGAGCTCCTAAGAGATCCAGGCAAGCAAGGTCAAGAGCTACACAGTCTAGAGCTGAGGAAGCTCAGAGTGCCCCTCCTCCCTCTGATTTTGATGCATGGGTTCAGGGAATTGTTGACAAGGTTGTTTCTAATTTGGTTGAAGGGATTGAGTTGGCTGTAGGAAAATTGGTTGCTGAGATGAACAAGGGCCACAGTGACTTGGTGGATATTCAGGAAGGTTTCAGAGTAGAGCAAGAAGCCTTGAAGAATCAAGTCAATGATCAAGCTTCTACACTGTCTACCCTACTTGTTACCATGATGAGCCTCGGTGACAAAATGGACAAGATTTTGAAGGCTCAATCATCAGAGGCTTCCACTTCAGTGCCTGCACCTCCAGATTCTACTTTTGTGCCTGTCCCAGTTTCTGACCCAGTACCTGAACCTTAGCCTGATCCCATTGAACCTCACTCTGCACCTCCGGTTCCTGAATCAGATCCCATTGTTGAGCCCTCTGTGCCTGTTCCAGATCCTCCCTCTCCCTCCCCTCCTTTTGCTGATGACAAAGGGGGAGAGAGTGCTGTGGAATGATTTTGATTTTGAATGTTTTTGTGTTTTACATTTTGATGTTTTGATTGTAAAGTGATATTTTGTGCTGTGTGTTTAAATTTGTGTTCTTGACTTCATTATGCTTTAGACTTCATTTGGACTTCTTTTTGTGTTTCTGAAGTTTCAAGATATATGAATGATATATGAAATTTAAGTTACCTACACTTTGGCTGTGTTTCTGCTGTACTTTCATTATCGACTCTGATATTTTTGTTCATTTCCTTGATAATTTGCAAAAACTGAGTTTTAAAAAGAATTTCAAATTTGCTTTTCAAAATCAATTGTTTACAAAGTGCTGTCATCATCAAAAAGGGGGAGAATGTTAGTTCTCAGTGTGTTTTGATGATTACTAACAATTGTAAACAATATTGATAAGGTTTGACAAAGTTTGGAATAATTTAAACTTGTATTTTTCAATCTGTCAAAATCAAACTCGAGCCTACTAATGTTGAACTCGAGCCTGGATTTGACAGAGAGCACAACCTTGCCAAGCTGATTTCCAAACTTGAGACTGAACCTGAAGTTTAAAATCAAACTTTGGTAAAGTTCACATGAACTCGAGCCTACCAATGTCAAACTTGAGTTCATCCTTTCCAAGAGAGTTTTTGAACTGTGAAAACATGCTAAACCTCACACTTGCTCTCTTCAAACCTCAAGCTTAAAAGTTTGTTCAAAGAAAGTTCAAGAGTATGAACTCGAGCCTGTCATGGCAAACTCAAGTTCATCTCTGGCGGGACAAGTTGTTTCAAACGTGAAGATATTTTCAAACTCTGCACTGTTCCATTGAAAGAAAAGTTTTTCGGTTTGAAAAGTTCACTAATGCTCAAACTCGAGCCTAGCATCTTCAAACTCGAGCCTAGTTTTGGCCGAGAGCTTCCAAAGTTCTTCAAAACATTCGAACTCGAGCCTAAACATTTTGAACTCGAGCCTAAAAGTTACCGAGAGCAAAGAACTTTTCAAAATGTTTTAAACTCAAGAGTTTGCTTTGCAAACCTCAGGTTTGTTCTTTCAAGCTAAAACGAAGTTTGCTCAAAAGTGTCTCGAACTCGAGCCTGACATTAATGAACTCGAGTTCATTTCAACCCGAGAGATTTTTAGCTTTTCAATGACATGAGAACCTCAAGTTTAGAAGACAAACCTCAGGTTCACACATTTTGAACTCACATAATTTTGAACACTGAAGCAACGAACTCGAGCCTGTAAGAACTGAACTCGAGTTTGTGTCGCAGGTTCAGGAAATTTGAATTTGGGCATTTCAGAAATCAATGTTATTTGATCCCATTTTCTTCCAATATTATTCTCTGATATTCCCTGCTATGTTTAACGTATTTGTTAGTGGATTTCAGAGCATTAAAGAATGTTTGGTGAGAGGTTAGAGTATAAAGCAAAAAGCAACTCAGAGCATTTATTGCAAAGCACAAAAGTTACTCCTTCTACCCAAATCCTTCTGCACACGCTTACAAAGCATTTAAGGATGTTAGCTGAAACAAGAAAACTCCTCTCCAACGGATTAATTCGCAGAAAGTCAGCCTTGATGACTTGGCCAACTGGATTAGGAGTAAACAAGTGAGAGAATAACCCAAAACCACTTCAGAACATTTGGGCAACTTCCTCAACGGATTTATTTGGAAAGCAACGGTCATAAATTGATCTCTGAGTATAAATAGAAGAGCATTCAAGTCTTTCCAACAACTAAGACAACTAAGAGCGAAATTTGATCAAGAGTTCATTCATTTCTTTCAATTTTCACTTGTCTTGTCATCTTGACATTCTGTACTTCAGTGTTTAACTTATCAACTCTTTGAGAGAGTATTCTTATTGATTATGTTTTGTAAAGAACCACAAGTCAGGGGACTTGGTGGTTGGGTGCATTGATTAACACTTGTAAGGGGGAGTGTGTTCTAGTGAGAGAACAACTCTTAAGTGCAGAGTGTGTAATCATTTGCAAGAAGATTAGTGGATTGAAAAATCCCAAGTGAGGCTTGGGGACTGGATGTAGGTCAAGAGAAAGGGCCGAACCAGTATAAATCATTGTGTCGAGCTTTTCTTTCCTTCTCCTCTGTTGTGCTCTATCTTTAGCTGTCCAAAACAGAACAAGGTTTCGAAAATTTTGTAGATACCCAATTCACCCCCCTCTTGGGTATCAAGTTCCATCTTTCAAATATTTTATCTTGATCAAATCTTGAATCAATAAGTGGCTTAATATATTTTTCAAAACTAACTCGAGTTAAGGTTTAATCAACTCGAGTCAAGTGTTTTGAAACTTCAGTCAAAATGAGTTTTAGCTTTGGATAGACTCGAGTTATTTCTATGTGACTCGAGTTAAGACTTTGTGAAATGCTTTTATGAAAAGCACCAACTCGAGTTAACAGTGTTAGACTCGAGTTGACCTTATATGGACTTAAACTTATCTTTTCAAAATCCTAAGTCCCACGTTCAAAACACTTGTGTCAGAGTCTACAATCGTCATATTTCTATAAAGCTCAAAGACAAAATCACAACAAGAATATGAATGTTCCTAATGGATACTTCAACATCTCCAATGGTCATCTGAGCTACATCAACTATAAATTGAAAAGCATTCAGAGCCTAAGAAAAGAGCTTGTACCTTCACAGTCGAAATGCCAACACTCTAACTATAACGTTTCTCTCATATGCTCTATGTTTTCTCAATGTTCATAAATCTATTTTAGAGAGAGAGGTTATTTATATTATGCTTTAGTGTTCATCTTATTCACTTCTAGAGAAAAGATTGATTGTAATCCTTTATCATCAACATTGTATCCTTACGGTAGGTAAGGAGGAGTAACTCAGTGTGAGATTTGTAAGAGGCTTCACAAATGCTCGACGTTGTGGGATTGTAGAGCCTTCCCTTGTACCCATATTAAACAAGAAGAAGGTGGACTAAAAATCTCAATTGGAGTTTGGGGACTAGACGTAGGTCATCAAGGATTGGATCGAATCTATAACACCCCTACTTTTGTAATACATGTACAAGCATAAGTTGGTATAGTAATTAGAAGCCTTGAGATGATTTCAAAGCATTTATTTTCTATAATTTATGACGTAAATTATATTAAAGGCCCTAAGATGAAAATCCATTGGTTATAATTAAGTAGAGAACTTTACTAAATCAAAATAAGAAGAAACCATGACCAATTGTGAGGTAACTTGTGCACGAAGTAAGCTCGAGGAAGAAAGTTGGAATAATGTATAAGAGACAAAAGACATTAGAACGACGGGGACACTGACCCTATGGGATAGGGTATGCATGATCAAACAAGGAGGATAGAGAGAATAAGTATCTGGCCTAGTATCTGGCACGTATTACGAGGTAGATACAAGACACTGGAATAAGGGTTTCTTGATCCCCAAGGTATTATGTTCCATCCGCTTGTGGTCAGGGAAAAGTGACTGATGATCCGGGCCCACATAAGCCCAGTTGAAGGGCACGAATTACGAGGAAAGGTGTAACTGGCAAAAAGGAGCAAAGCGGGACCGACTAGGATTTCTCAGAGTCAGGCCCAGGCCCAGAACACTGAAAGGGGTGAAATTTGGTGGGCCCAAAGAGGAAATAAAAGGTCATGTCATGTAATTATAAAGAGAAAAAAAATCACATCAAGTAATTATGATGAGAGAGAAAGAATAAAATAATCCGGTTTAATCTGGACCACATCTTTTGAAATTGACAAGAAAATGGAATCACATGTAATTATGACTCATAAATTTAATTTATGGCACATCCAAGGGCAGATTTTGTGGGTCCCACGGCCTTGGAGAGAGAGCAGTGCGAAATGACCATTTTGCCTCTAGACCTAAAACCTACAACTAGCAATTTCAGGGACTACCACCAGGGGCAATTTTGGAATCTCATTTTTGGGTCTTGGAATGCGCCACCATCTGCCCAAAAGATCCCTCTAGAAGCCTTGAGAAACAAGCAAGGAAAAAATAATTTAATCCGAGGAATCTTCCCGACCGTCGGATCATGATCAAGGTTGGATAAGGGCCCCATCTTTGGAGTCTATATAAAGGGCACTCCCCCCTTCATTTTCCTCACACCAAACACGAGCCCGAGGTGACGAAGGAGGGTGCTCAGCTGAAGCTTTAGTTCAGGTGGTGAAGAAGGCGATACGCAAGCGACATTCCAAGGTAAGTCCCTTAACCGGCAACCTAGCTACTTTCACTTCTGCCCTATGGTGTTTTTCGTGGGAAGGCAGTAGGATTTTCATATTTTTATGGTTCCCAATGGGTCCATAGGGTGTTTTTGTGTGGGGACATGTGAGATCGAGTTCACATTAGGTGCTTATTAGGTGCTAATACCTCTAATTAGAGGTATTTGCATATTTTTTTTTTATTTTTTTTAAATTTTTTTATATATTCTATTTATTTAGATTTAAATTATATGTTGCTTTATGAGATTTTTTTTCACCCAGTATCTCAAATTAATTAATTTTCATAATACTAGTGTTACAGACAAATGTAGAACTGGAAATTAATTAATTTGAGATACTGAGTGCAAAAAACATCTCAGAAAGCAGCATATAATTTATATTTAAACAAATACAACATATAAAAAATTTTAAAAAAATTTTAAAAAAAATGCTAATACCTCTAATTAGAGATATTAACACCTAATAAGCACCTAATTCTAAGCACCTAATGTGGATTCATGTGAGATCACCTTTTTCCAACTCAAAAAGCTCAAGTCTTTATTATACGAAAATATGTCGGTTCGTACGGATTCTGGGCAACGAATGGAAATAAGTAGTTTTGAAGTAGTAAACAAAGTTTGATTGCTTTGTTTATAATTATTGGAAATCATCAAAACCCTTAAAGAATTAACACAGAGAACAAGTTAAAATTTAACGTAACAAGAGCAGAGTTAGAGAGATAACCTGAAGGGTTTAGAGTTGGAGCATATGAGAGGGATTGGATATGCTATTGAAGAATATTATATATATAAATTAGGTTGCCCTATACCCATATACTTTATAGGTTTTCGGCTTGTGCCCAAGCCCACCAAGAAGCCATTAAGAAGCAAGGGCAAGAAGTGGAAGTTCAAGGAATATTTTGCAAAATACTAGTGCAAAAAAGGGCTTTAAGACTGTCCCATTTAAACCGAAGTAGCGATGTCCCGGTCTTAAAGGAATGACCGGTGGCAGTTTTGTAAATATAAAGAACATGTTGGACCAGATCATTTTTTCATAGGTCTTAAATATATTATTCAGATCGGACTAAAAAACAACCGATCTTTTAAATGTTATTAAGAAAATTGAAATGTCAATTACTTTATCGACAAATCTCTTACAGCCTGACTAATATTTTCTGCGGTCCAAAAATAATAAGGAAAAATTTAAATATTAAGGTATTAATGTTTTAAGACCGAACATGTTTAATAGCCAGTCTTAATAGTTATTCTTTTAATATCGGACGTAAAATGTGGCCGGTACAAAATATAGAAAACGATTAAATTAAAAAATTAATTAATTTTAAGACCAGGTTTATACATAGATCGGTCTTAAAGGTTAACGTTTAACACTGGGTACTAATTTATCCGGTCTTATAGTTTAAGATCGAACATAAATTTTGGCCGGTAGAACAATATTGAAGAAAATGAAACAAATAATTAATTAGTTTCATTTAATTTAGTAAAAATTTGTCTAGACTTTTAGGACTGTATGTTTGTTAAATGTGCGGTCTTAAAAGTCCCGAGACTTTTAGGATCGTATATATATGAATTGTCCGCTCCTAAAAGTCCTGACTACTTAAACTTTATGACCATGTAGTTGTAAATATCTGGTCTTAATAGTCTTCCTTTAAATATCTAGCAAATCATTAATGTTCAAGACAATCGAGGTTCTGGCGTTCTCCTCAAGCTAGGACCTTCGATGTCGTCGTTTTTATCTCTCCTGATTTTGAGCAGCATTATCGGTCTGCCTTTTCTTTGTCTTTTTTCTTTGTAGGAAAAAGAATAAAGATAATGAAAAGAACACTGAAAATATTCAAATCAGGGCGAGGTGAAATCGACAACAACGACGGTCCAACCTTGAGAAGAATTGTCACTCTATTTGTTTTTATTCGAATAAGGTAGACGTTTTTTTTAAATGTTCTTAACTGTATTCTGGGAATTTTTAATGTTAATCCATGAGGACAATGTTTTGGTTGTTTCCTTTTTGTCGGAAAGAAAAAGAACATAATGAAAAGGACAAAGCGATCGATATCATTTCTTTGCCTTCAAGAGATGCATCAATATTACTTGTGAATTTCCTTTTTTGTTTCTTTAGAAAAATTATATTAACGTTCGTGGGCGTCGAGTACCGCAGTCAGCTTGTTGTCGAAATTGAAATAGAAATAGACATGTATAAAAATTGAAATAAAAATTTTTATTTAATAATATTTTTATTTACATAAAAAAAATAAAAATATCTAATCATCCTCATCGTTGTTGGAGGGGAGGGAGTCGTCGGAGAGGTCGGACACGTCGTCATCAAAAAGATGATACTCAACGTCTTGGGCGTTGAGTACCGCCGTCACCTTGTTGTTGACAGCGTGATAGACCTGAAAAAGTTGGCCCATGTGTCGGTCTATATGATTGACACAAGCCAAGAGGTGTTGCATCATTTGGTAGAATGACAGGTTCGGAGGCAGCGGAGGAGGGTACGGATTGTGAAGACCGGTAGGACGTGGAGGACCTGGTGGTGGTGGAGCAGCCATTACGATGGTGGAGGTTGTAGAAGTGATAGAGAAGAATGTGAAGAAAGTAAAGTAACAACGGGTTTAAATAGAGAACCCATCTTGAACAATGCGAAATGCCGGAAACTTTAATGAGGAGCCGCATAGTTCCTCAGAATACGAGGAGTCGCCTAGTTGGGAAGTTTATCTGGAAGCCAATTGAAGAGACTCTGAATCTATTCATTGAACAGATACAACTTTTAATATCGGATATTTTAAAAGACCCATTCTTAAAAGTAATATTTTTAATTGATTAAAAAAATAAAAGAATTTTAGGATCGGATACAAGACAAAAGGTCGGTCTTAAAAGTAATTGAATTGATTTAAAAAAATAATAGAAGTTTAGGACTGGATATATATAAGAGGTAGATCTTAAAAGTATTTTAAGACCGGATATGTATAAAAGGTAGATCTTAAAAGTAATTTGAATTCAATAAAAACATTTAGGACCATGTATTTATAAAATACGCTCTTAAAGTAGAAAATCATCAATTGTCATCTCTCCTACTCTCTACCCTTATATTAACTCATCACACTACCTCTATGTCCTTATTAACTCCTCATTGCCTCCAACTCCTCACCAGTAATTAAAGAAGCTTATTAATTTTCCAGTTTCCCTTTATTATATTCATTCAGTTGCTACTGCACTCGCCAAAGCCAATCCTCTTTTTTTCGGTTTGGTTTAATAAATAGACCATTAAGACCGGATACATTATAAGTAACTGATCTGAAAAGTGTTTTACTTTTAGGACCGGATGTTGTATAAATCTCTGGTCTAAACATTAATAAAAATTTAGGACCAGAGTCTTCTAAACCTCCGGGCTTAAAAATTAAATTTATAAAATCTTTAGGACTGGATGTATTATAATTAATCAGTCTTAATAAAATCCAAAATACTAAAAGATGTCTCTGTCGTGCGTAAAATTAAATTTCCCTCTCTAAACTTCTCTTGTCTCGTCGAAGTGATTACTCAGGTTCTGTCTCCAGTGTTTGTGTGTTGCTTCGTCGCTGCTTCACGTCGCTCTCTCGACAATTACTTTCTAGTTCCTTAGTTAAATGTCTATAGAACAAGCTGTAAGAGTTGTTTCGGTTATATAACTTTATGATTTTCTTGCTTATCATTCTGGGTTTTTCATGGGTTTAATAAAATCGATGAAATGTTCTTGTGGGTTCCTCTGTTGTTAATGAATATTGTCTTTTGAAGATTATATTTGCACTTTAGACCAACCCAACTGACCAACAAGTGTTTTTAGGTTACCCTTGCTATCTGCAACATGAACATTCGTGGCCGGAGAAGAAAGACTCAGCAAACGCATTTGAATTAATATACTACAGGTGAGTCCACTAGACCTTCATGCGATGCATTTAATTTCTTCGTCATGCATTTATTTTGCTTCTTTGATTCACTGTGATACATTTATGACCAAAAGTGATTCTTCGTTATGCACTTAATGGGCAAGTTTCTCCGTAAAACCAAAAAAAAAAAAAAAAAAAAAGAAGACCTACCCGACATTGAGCATAAATATGCATTTTTAATTGGCTTATTTTATATTCAAGTTTCAAATTTTTCGGATTATGTATGTTAAACAAAATGGGGCGAGGGAATTTATAGAATTTGCTAAACAAAATGCTCATGATGATAGTGGAAAGTTTTATTGCCCTTGTGTAAAATGTTTGAATGAGAGGCGACTTGTTAGTTCCCTATGTGTTTTGATGATAATCAACAATTGTAAACACACATTGGAGTTTTGTCTTTGGTAAAAACTTACTGTCAAAGACAAACTCAAGTATTGATATGAATACTCGAGTATTGAACACTCAAGTATTCAATTGAATACTCAAATATTGACTTGATAGAGAGTTGCTCAAATCCTCTTTCACGAAGCAATACTTAAGTATTGGAAGCAATACTCGAGTATTGGACTTACAGAGAGCACTCCAAGTTTTCACCCTAAGACAATACTCAAGTATTGGTTGCAATACTCGAGTATTGGACTTACAGATAGCACTCCAAGTTTTCACCTTGGAACAATACTCAAGTATTGGTTGCAGTACTCGAGTATTGAACATACAGAGAGAATTTCAACATTGACATAAGTTCTCAATACTCAAGTATTCAATTGAATACTCAAGTATTGGTCATACAGAGAGACATCAAACATTTAGACCTCATGAATACACGAGCATTGATTTTACATACTCGAGTATTGGACTTTTACATAGTTTTTCAAATCAACATTTGTTTATGAATACTCAAGTATTCATTTGAAAACTCAAGTATTGACATGGAAAAACTCCACAAAATTTTCAAATGAGTGCATACTCGAGTATTGATTTGGAAACTCGAGTATTGGGCATACAGAGAGCTTTTCCTCTTGTCAATAACTTGAATACTCGAGCATTGATTTGAATACTCGAGTATATTCCTTAAGGTCCAAAGTTCTCATCACGGTGATTTCTCTTTGGATGATGAATACTCAAGTATCAGGATGGATACTCAAGTATTGACTTAAGTGCACAGTGACATATGTAACACCCTACTGTTCTGAGCCTAGAACAGAGTGGCATCTTCACTTATAGGAATTCTGATGTACTATTTAATAAAATTTAAACCACTGGGCTAGGTTTTCTTCTTGAAAATGAAAGCCCTTTTTAATAACAAGTTCAAAATCATATTAACATTCGAATGGGCTTTTCTAATCCATTTAAAACATTTTAACAGTGGTTTAAACTTATTATTTAACGAACATCATACTTAAAAACCTATCCAGATTTATCAAAGTATTTCCTTATTTCTCCAATTCATCCAGTGCTCTACTAATTCATTCACCACGATTTGGGCTTGTTATATACATGCCCGTCCTGCAGCAACCGTTAGCAGCATATACGTATCTTGTCTACTTCAACGAAATCATATGTATCTAATTAAGTATATACATCCCAATAGCCACAAATGGCTTTCTCAAAATAATATCTAGTCATAAGGAAATAAAATATACAATATTAAAACTATATGTTTTAGTTTGTATCATCAACTCCAACTTCTTCTCAAGACCAATCAATATCTACGCCTTGCCTCTTCCTCCTTGCCTACCAATCTGCACACATCCTGGATTTATGGAAGGCCCTGAGATTCAAATGAATGAATCCCACAGTAACAGGTTAATCTCAAATTCGAGCATATGCAATACATGTAAATCAACCAAACAGAGTAGTCCACACAACATATAAAGCATTCCAGTTTAAACGACAAGTATTACATATCAAATGCAGCTTGTAATACAAGTAAATCATAAAATGATTTCAAATACCTTGGCACAAGGAAATTCATTTAGGTAATTCAATACCAAATAATGAATGCACTAGGCCCTGCCTAGCCACCGGGAAGTTGGCCCCATGGTCGGCCCTTCCGCTCAATCGAGCCACGAGTGGTGCTGGCCTCATACAGGCGGGACATACAAATATGGCATACATAAACATATATAGCTATGCAAAGAATGTGAGATTAGAATTACTACCTGTTGGTCTTACCGACAAAACCCCTTCCACCAGATTCTTATCAGTACGCTTGACCTTCAGGCACGACGATTTTCAGGTCCTATAATTAACATTATATATAGAGGTGGGTCACTAACCAATTCGATCATAATTATAAATTCAACTTCTCTAGACCCAGACCCAAAAATACTTGTCTTTTAATATCCTTATGACTAGGGATGTATACTCATTGAGACTTATCTAATTAGATACTATTCATTATAGATAACTATCATCTCAGCCATTTCACCTTACATTTTATCCAAAGAAACCTTTACTTTAAAGGTTTAACATAATTAACAACTTATATGACTTTTTAAGACTTATCAAAAGTTCAGCCTTCAACTTTTCTGAGAATTTGGAAAATTCATAACTTGACTTATACAACTCCAAATGGAGTGATTCTAATTTCTACTTACTCTTTGATAAGTCTATTTCTATAAATTAAAGTCACCAAGTTGATTTATGACTGAGAAAATTCCCAAGATTCAAAAACATAAACCCTGTCCAGAAATTCGTCAGATTTTCTGACCAAACTTTGAGAAACCATAACTCCTTCAATACTTATTGGAATTCGACGAATTATCTATCAAATTAAACCTCTATGAGTCTACTATTTAACTTGAAAATTTCACAATTTTATGATTTTGTTTGGTCTGTCCGAAATATCACGCCATTTTGCTGTTCTTGATGCATACCAGAGATTTTCCCAGATTTTGGCTCAACTTCTAAAAATCATAACTGGAGTTGTAGACCTCCGTTTTAGGTGAACCAAAGCTTATTTTAAAGCTTAAGAAGTCTACTTTCTCCTGTAAAAATTTCAGATCAAAAATCAACCTATAACTTTCAAAAACGTCAAGCACAATATGCTCTGTTTTTACTTCTTCCTGCAGAGTTGAGAAAACACACATGAAATTTTATTTTCTGACTTATAGCTCTTGAAAACCAGACTCAAGGCACATATATCAGACATGCACAGCCTCTAAGCATGTTTACTGAGCCAAAGGAACCCAAAAACCATTCATATTTTCAATCCCTAAATCAGAAAACTCATGAAACCCAACTTAATCTACTTGCATGCCCCTTATCAACCATCAGACCTCTCATGCAAGAAGGTAAAGGGAATTAATGACTTACCTTGATTTTCTCTGCCTCCTTGGCTGACCTTCAAGAGAAGTAAAATTATGATGATGAGTACGGTGGAAGGGAGAAGGTAGTGGTGTGTGCGTTTCTTTGCTGATCCGAGAGTGAAGAATGGAAGAATGGGAGATGTGTGGTTTGGGAATTGGGAGTTGTGGTCAGATGGAAGAGTGGAAGAGAGGGAATTAATGTGCCGTGTGATGAGGAAAGTGAAGAAAGAATGAGAGATTGTGTGTGTAGCTGGCGTAAAAAGAAGAAAAGGAAGGACACGTGGTAGACATGCATATAAGGAAATATGCTGATCCCTCACTCTCAATTCCTTCTCTGCATTGGACTAAATGGGTTGAAGGAATTAAATATGGAAATAAGGATTGGTGATAGGAAATGATCCTTAGACTTAAATAAAGATTTTCCTTCCTTAAATAATTTATTGAGGCCATTAAATATTATCTCCAAAATATTCAGGCCATAATTATTCCATAATTATTTGTCCTTAATTCACGGGAAAATATGCCTTTTAATTCCAAAAATAAATTCCAAACTTCATTAAGGCTAAATTTCTCTTAATCACCTCCAAATCATATTTAATTCTCAGTTTCCAAATTTTGGGATGTTACAACATACTCGAGTATTGATGAACATACTCAAGTATTGAACGCTAAACTTGAAAATCAAATCTGACGAATTTCTGGAATCATCTTATTTGATCCTAATACTTTCTCTTATCATTCTTCTATATTCTTAGCTATTTAACTATCTTTTTGATGAGTTTCAGACAGATCAACGAAAGTTAATTGAAGGTTAGAGGAAAAGCAAAAAGGTAGTTCAGAACATTAAATGCTAAACAAAAAGTTGCTCCTTTTTGGCTAATCCAATTGCACATGCCTACAAAGCATTTAAGAATGATTTCTACAACAAGTAAACTCTTCTTCAATGGACTAATTCACAAAGAGTCAACTCTGCTTACTTGAACAGTTGGATTAAGCTGAGTTTAGAGAGAGAATATGCCAAAACCACTTTCTAAACATGGCAAAGCTTATCCAACGGATCTATTGGGATAGCAACGGTCATATATTGATCTCTACCTATAAATAGAAGACAGATTCAAGCAGAAAAACGTGGAGAAACAAGCTTACACTTCCAACATGCTGATACTCTGTTTTCACATCATTTACACTCTGTTTTTCATGTCTAGATAGCTTAGAGAGTGAGATGATTTGTATTGTTCTTCAGTGTTCATTTATTCGCTTCTGAGAGAGAAGATTTATTGTAATCATTCTATCAATCTAAGAGTTACTCAAGATTGGGTGATCTTGAGTGGGAAAAACATTGTGTTGATTACAACTTGTAAGGGGGAGTGAATCCTAGTGAGAGGATTACTTCGAGTACGGAGTGTGTAATCAAGCGATGTGTTGATTACAGTTTGTAAGGGGGAGTGAATCCCAGTGAGAGGATCACTTCAGTTACAGAACATGTAATCAGATTGAAAGAAGATAGTAGATTGAAAATACCAAGTGAGGCTTGGGGACTGGACGTAGGTCAAGGATAAGGCCGAACCAGTATAAATCAGTTTGCACATTCACTTCCCTTATCTCTTACAATTCCAGCATATATGTTTGAATGTGTATACATATTTAAATGTGTGGTTATTGCTTTTTAAACTGATTTCAGTGAGTTACGAAAAGAATTTCAAAGTTCCTAAATTTTTATACTTCACCCAATTCACCCCCCTCTTGGGTTCAGCTGGTTCTTACAGGACTAAGTCTTGAAGTTATACACACACATTTAATTTGTGAAGGATTTTGTAAGACCTATACAGTATGGGCATGGCATGGTGAAAAAATCCCAAGTGGGTCTCAACATGGGGAAGTGGCCTTTGATGATAATGACATGGATATTGATAATGTGTGCAGTGATGCAAAGACCCCGCTATACCCTGGGTGTAAAAAATACAAATTGTTGAACGCTGTATTGAAATTGGTAAGCTTGAAGGTATAGCGACAACATTTTTTCTAAAATGTTTGAGCCTTTTAGGACATGCTTCCGGATGATAATTTGTTGCCGCATTGATATATATATATATATATATATATATATACACACTATGATATTCCTTCTATATATGTTCTTAAACAATGTCATTGACTATAAAGTTTGTTCTTGTTTTATTTTTGTGGCAAGATTCGATCCAATGGGCATGTTATAAAAGAGGATGTGTTTACGTTGTTGGGTGGGAATTAGATGAAGGCATGGCGAAGATATTATATTGGGCATGTATGTTGATTTACGTGTTGTATTTGTAACTCAGCTCATTGTATTTATAAGTAAGTTATCTTATTGTAAAAATTAATTTAGGTGTTGTAGTCATAGTATAATCATTAAATAAGAGGTCACATAACTAAACTCATGGTGAAAAATATTTGTATTCTTTATCCCAATTCAATTTATTCATAATTGTTCATAGCTTGTAGCTTAAAGTATAGACTTTTATGTGCTGGATTGGGCGGTGGATTTGTGTATATATATTGATTAGGAAGAATAGAGAAAAAATTCAGGAAAATTTAGACCGGAATAAATACGCCAGTCTTAAATGTTCAACTGTTAAGATCGGATTTATTTTTGTCCGGTCTTAAAAGTTGGATTTTAGGACCGAACAAAAAATATTTCAGGTTTATTAGTACGACTTTTAAGACTTAAGGTTTTAAATGTCCAGTCTAAAAGATTTTCTTTAAGACTGGTTTGAGTCTGATTTAAAAAATATTAGACTTTTAATACCGGCTGGAACAAGACCAGTCGCGGGTCCAGTCTTACGATGTCTCTTTTGTCCGGTCTTAAAACCGTTTTTTGCACTAGTGAAAGGTAGTGAATCTTATTGACTATTTGCCCTCTATGCTGTAATTAGGCCTTTGAATATCCTGAGCTTGTGTCACGGTCACATGTATTTACCTGTAAGGTGTTGTTCTTACATTGATTGTTTTACATGCTTAATTAATTAGCATTAAACATTATATATTGAGTTAATGGTTTACTACCGAAATTGCTCTGAATGTCATCCCTTTTCTGCCATGTGGTGGAAGAGAATTGAAAGTGGAGACCTATAGAAGTCTCTAGTTATTTATTTTGTTAGTTATCTATGTGTTTTGATGATGATTTGACAATTGCAAACCCAAAAATGAGGTTTTGTCTTGGTAAGTTGAAAAACTTGCTGTCAAGACAAAACTAGAGTTTTGGTTTCAAAACTCTAGAGTTTTGGTCTTGACAGAGAGAGATGCTCGTCTTCACTAAACAAGAGCAAAACTCCAGTTTCCTATGGAAACTCGAGTTTTGAACATCACAGAGAGCACTCAATTTTCATCTCAAGACAAAACTCGAGTTTCAGTTTTAAAACTCGAATTTTGATTCTTACAAAGACTTATGACATTTTTCAACTAAAGACAAAACTCGAATTTTGTTTTGGAAACTCGAGTTTTGGCCATACAGAGAGTCTCTGACTTTTGAATCTAGTTTTGCGCCAAGACTTCATTTCTTCAAGTTTTCTCTAAGTTAAGAGAAAACTCGAGTTTTGATTTCAAAACTCGAGTTTTGACTTAACAGAGAGTTTCACGTTTTCACCTAGATTTTGAAAACTCGAGTCTTTGAGTGAAAACTCAAGTTTCCAACTTGAGCTGATTTTCTAAGTTTTCATTGTTGGATGAAAACTCGAGTTTTGGATTAAAAACTCGAGTTTTGACCCAACCCGAGAACATTGCCAGTTTTCAAAGTTTTCATAACAATATGAAAACTCGAGTTTTGATTTCAAAACTCGAGTTTTGATCAGGCAGAGAGCAATGCATTTTCACGAAGATTAGAAAACTCAAGTTTCAGTTTGAAAACTCAAGTTTTGATGTTTTGAACTTCCACGTGCTATTTTCATTAAAAGTCCAAAACTCGAGTTTTGAGATTTACTCAAACTATGGTCCAAAAGTTCAAAACACGACTTTGCTCTCTGGAAGTAGAAAACTCGAGTTTCAGTTTTAAAACTCAAGTTTTGTATTAAGTGCACAGTTGAAAACTCGAGTTTTGAAGAACAAACTCAAGTTTCCATTGTTAAGTTTGAAAATTGAATTTCAAGTTTTTGGAATTGCTTCATGATTGATCTTAATACTTTCTAGGATTAATCTTCCATATTCCCAGCTATATTTAACCATTCTATTTGTGAGTTTTAGACAGATTAATGAAGGTTAATTGAGAGTTGGAACAAAAGCAAAAAGGTAGTTCAGAACATTAAATGCTGATCAGAAAGTTGCTTCTTTTTGGCTAATCCAACTACACACGTCTACAAAGCATTAAAGAATGTTTTCTACAACAAGAAAACTCTTTTTCAACGGATTAATTCGCAGAGAGTCAACTCTGATCATCTAGCCAACTGGATTAAGAGTAATCAAGAGAGAGATGTTGTCAAAACCACTTCAGAACACCTGGACAACCTCTCTAACGGATTTATTTGGAAAGCAACGGTCATTTAATGATCTCTGAGTATAAATAGAAGAGCATTCAAGTCTTTCCAACAACCACAACAACTGAGAGCGAATTACATTGAAGTTTTCATTCATTTCATTCAGTTTTCATCTATATAGTATCTTTTGATACAAGAGCTTCAGTGATCATTTATATCTGCTCTTTAAGAGAGTTTTACTTCTGATTATTCATTTATTGTAAAGGAATCACAAGTCAATGGGACTTGGTGGTTTGGGTTCATTGATTACAACCTGTAAGGGGGAGTGAGTTCTAGTGAGAGAATCACTTCTTGAGTGTAGAGTGTGTAATCATTGTGATAGTGGAAAATCCCAGAGAGTCTAGGTACTGGACATAGGTCAAGTGGTTAAGATCGAACCAGTATAAATCTTTTGTGTTCAGATTTTCTTCCCTCACTCTGTTTATCCCTATTTTCATAATTTAAAAATAGAGCATTTTCCGAAAATTTTTAAAATACCCAATTCACCTCCCCTCTTGGATATTTGGCTCCACTTTCAAATTTGAGTTATTATTTCTGTTTAAGAATTTTTGCATCTATCAATTAAATAAAAACATTTTATTTCATTGAATAGAAACAAGAATTTAGTTAATCCAACCCAAGTAATTTATCATATTCTGGGCCAGAAATTGTTGCTTGCATGACAGTTTGAGGATTAATGACCCCATCATTGTCTAAGAACATTTGAAGCAGATTCTTAGAAAACCCGCTTACTAGTGCTACTCCATCTTGATTACTGTGCACTGGGGTTGCAATAGAGTGTCTCAGGTTCCAAAAAACTATCTGAGGCACTGCAGACCCATACCCCTTTTCTCTGTACTTTCTTTTAATTGCTTCATAATCAGTCTCCCATGGATTCAATGATGCTTGATCAAATTCCATGTCACTGAAAACAAATACCCTCTTAATCATTTGGTCTTCCCTGAGATTCCCTTTCACTGCAACCTTTAGAATCACGTCGAACACCTTCAAAAAATCAGTGTTCATATCCCATTTCATCATTCTCACGAACTGTACCTTGGTCTTCAGATCCCCCCTTTTATCACATGCAAATTCGGGTTCTCACTAAATGTAATGACCTTCCCTTTCCATGGCTTTTCAATCGTTTCAGATATCAATAACCCCATTGCCACAGATACATCAATTGGAATTCCACGCATGCTTCCTGAAACATCACAAACAGCTAAGCTGCTTCTCAGTTTACCTTTTTTGAGTAAGTCATCCACCATTCTCTTCCACTGAAGCTCCGCAACTGATACATTTGTACCACATCCACAATTTAACGATCTTATGATCTCATGGGGAAGCAATGCGCCGGCTGCTATAGTAGACTTGCCCGATTTGACATCCAAAAGGTATTCCATAAATCTCGGTCCATCATGCATCATAAATTTCTCTGTGTAGAATTTCATGGCCACCGAGGCCACTCTATTGTATGGTATTAAGCCCCACTGATTGGCACCAATATAGACTTCAGGTAATTCCAATACTTTCCTTAGTGGCACCAAAATTTCCTTTCTTAGACGGTCCCGAATCCTATAAGCATAATGAGCTTCCTCAAGTTCTTGATACTCTTGATAGGATTCACGAGGGAAAATCCTCCTTGCAATGCTTTCACAAAGCAGTGTAGAACGATCAAAGGAGGAATCAATTGATGGACACCATTTGGCAGCAAGACTAATCCTTCGTAGTTCCCCACGTTTGAGGAATTCTGCATCTGCCTTCAAACATTCAGCAAAATGATCTGAGATGCGATCGTATAGAAAGTGAAATTTAGGATCATCCTGATATCTTTGTACGACTTTCTTAGCCATCGCTATTCTCTTTCCTTGCCTTGTTGGAATGGATGATTTTGTGAACAATGCTTTCTTGTCTTTTCTCCTTCGAGGTTTCTTGTGATAATAATTTATGACGCTTCTTTTTCTTTGCAGCCATTCCTCTTTTTGAAGTTTTCTCACGTCAAGACCTTCCAAGATTCTATAAAGAATCTCAGGCAAGTCCTTGAAGTAGCCAAAGTCAGCAAAAGAAGGGACGTTGATTGCGAGGGTTCGGGGATGATTGGTGTAAAGCCAAAGGGCGGCACAATAAAATCCGTCCTTGTCTGACTTTCCCGTTCCTCGGACTCCTCGGAGATTACATACGAGCTTGAGGGCGGTTAAGGGGTTATGTGACCAAGCCAGCTGAAGCCTATGTGTCAAAGAAGAAGAAGGAGTATCAGGAACAATATGAAAGAAGAAATCAAGATAGGGATCGCCGGAGGAGATGAAGGTGGGGGAATTATTCTCTGTGAGGCCCATGTTTTGGCACTTTGATGTTTGAATTTTGTTGAAATCAGCCATCATTTGATCCATTGAAGGATTGCTGTCGGAAGTGGCATCAACGGTGGATGATGATGGGGCATCGTGGCTGTGGATGGAGTTATAGATTTCAGGAGGACCAAGTAGAATTGCCATGTGACTTGACACAGAGAGGCGGTGGAACTAATTAGGAGGAAGTGAATGAAAGAAAGAGATTTCAATATAAAACTATCTTGCAAACAAAAAAGACAAAAACAAAAAGAATGGGAGATGAAAGAAAGTGATGAGGGCTTTAAAGTAATGGGCACATATTCAAAGTCTGCGCTTTTCTTTTGCCCCAAGTCATATTCTTAGTCCCCAAGGAAAGACAATAAAAATAAATAAATTAGCAAGCGGCGGATAAATTCGGAGAATATGTGCATTGGAGTAAGACATGGTGGAAATATATTTAATTAGAGAAGGAAGATGCAAGTCGAGGCACTGCCATGTCGACGAGAAATTTTGTTTAAACAATACTCACTGTACACCCACTAAGGTCTAAAGACATGTTTGATTAGAGGGGAAGGGATGGAATATGAGGAAATTAAAAATGAGTCATTTCCCTTATCTGGTTTGCAATTTTAGAGGGGAGGGCACCCCAAAGTTTTCATCCACTCCCCTCAAACCCTCCTATTTTAAAGATAGGAGGAACTATTTAATTTTGACTTCTTTAAATGTCTACAAGTCCTCTTACCCAATAAAAACCACAGTTTGTAATGATATTAATAAGTTATCCAACATTTATTTATTTATTTTAACCATGGTTTATCAAATTTTATTGGCTCGTTTAAACATTTTCCTCCTCATTTTACAAGTTATTTCTTAAAATTTCATTTCACAAGGCAAATCATGTTAGATAAGTGGTAAAAGAGTATCCCAAGCTTCGTATTACTGCATGTTTGAGAATCACAAGACCATGATTTTAAAAGCGTATTTCTATAAGTCGAGACAAAACTTTTCTCACATACCTACCTCATAAATATTTAAAGTAATTTTCAAAAGTTAATCCAAATATGCATAGCCTCAAAGGAGGTGGGATCCACCGCTAACTTGGTTTGACGCTGTCGTCTTTCAAAGATGTCGTTTTACTCAAGTCGGTCACAAGCAAGGAAGACAAGGCTGTTGAAATGTTGATAATTTCCAGATTAAATTCTTATTTTTGTGGATTTATGGTGTCTAGTGTTGTATAGTGAAGATATGGTGGCTAGTTATTTTCACAGACATGGATGGTGGCTAGCTGATGAGATGAATGTCGAAGAAGGCAAGGGGCTAGGGATATTTTCATTTCTTGGAGAAATAGGGGTAATTTAGACATTCAATTTGTAATTTTCCTTTTCTTTCTAGGGCCTACCAAACATGAACGTGGTTGAAAATTTTCCATTCTTTATTTTCCTTTTCATTTCCTTCCATTCGTTTCCATTACACTCAATAATTCTTTGATCCAAATAGTCCTCAAGGTAGGGGCAGAGGCACACTTGTTTTTATGGGGGCAAGTTAACCCATAAAAAATTTTAAAAATATATATATAATATAGGACTTTCATTACAATTTATCTCATTAGATTAGTTGGTTACAACTTTTGACATCCATCTAAAGGTCATGGGTTCGAACGTCCTGATCCCTTCTTCTTCTTTTTTTTTTCCCAATCTCCAAATCCCTCACCCACTCCAATTCCCTCTGTCAGTCCGTGTCCGTCCCAAAACCCAAATTGATCACCCACTCCAAATCGTTCCTTCCTCCAAATCCCTTCGTCCCAAATTGATCCCTCAACTCTCACGCCTTCTCAACCCCGGCTCCAACTCGATCCACCAAATCTTTGTAAAGCTTTCTCCAATTTTTCATTATATATTTTTCTCATTTTCTCCCCCAATTCCATCGTGCAGGTCAACCCTATTGGTCCTTGCGATCCCAACCTCATCGACATTTTTCAACGCAATCACACTGGATTTGGTCGACGGTGACAAGTGGTCCACTGCTCAGGCGACCTGAGACTACAGCTGAAGTGATTGGCCTGATTTTGTGGATGCAGAGGAGTGATGAGTCACGACATTATCTGCAAAAAATTTGTTTATCCTAGAGAGTGATGAGCTTTTGATACATTTATCCGAAGCATTCAACTCTCTGAGGGATGAAAGGAGAGACAAACCTATGCAAGTTTGAAGGAGGCGTGCCAATTGCTAAACAAGACTAATCGGTATTCCTCCTCCTTTCCAATTTCGCGATTAGGGATTTCTGATTACCAAACAATGCCTAAGATGGTAGTGATTAACTTTTGTCTGAGAATGTTCTTTTCATTGGCAAGAAGCGATTTAATCAGCTTCGAGGCAAATGGCTTGTTTTACACTCTTAGGTATGCCCTGTACATGTTGCTACTTAGTTGCTCTGTTTCCAAATTTTAAGGATATGATTTGAAATTTTTGGGAGAAAGGAAGATGGTGGGATTTGTTTTTAACTAATTCATACTCATATCATATGCATGTTGGGAGTTTGTTTGGTTTGGATTGGATTGGATTGAATGGAAACAACTTCAATTTACAAGTTTTACTTGAAACATGAGCATGCTCTAAATTCTAAGGCAAATGCTCTGGATTGGTTTATTAAAATTGCATGCAAGCTGACTCAGGTATCACTGCATAAAAAGAAAACTAGAAGTTTGAAGAGTCCTTTTATGGCAGCACTAAAGTATATTATTTTTGTGATTAAGCAATTCTCTTGATTGTTAGATGTTGATTCTTTGGTCACCTAATTTTTGTCTTACAGAAGTGTGATGAATAGTTTGTGCCTCTTGACATTGGATGAAATTGTTAGGATTTAGAAAATCCATAGTTTATTGTTGATTTGATGGTAGTTGCTGATCCTATTTATGCACATCTGATTTGCTTAGAACCCATTGAAAGGAGCTTTCTTTTCTTTTCTTGTCTATATTCATTTGATTTTTAAGCATTTAAAACTTTCCTTTAAAAAAATTTCGGGGGCAGCCCTCACAAATTATGCACCCACAAATATAAATTCCTGGCTCTACCACTGCCTCAAGGGTATCCAATGATATTTCTATGATTCCTTCCCCTTATTTTCTTCACGTTTCTTTATTCTACTTCTCCCCAACTGTCACAGTCACTTTAATAATCTATACAACCCCTAATACCTCTCCACCAAGCCGAATGCTTAAGGTTGGCTTTCCATCAACTTCAGACACAAATCACTGCAAACAATAGTGACCCGGCTTGGATTTTCCAAAAAAAAAAAAAACATTGAACTGCATTCCAAGCTAATGGCTTATAAATTTTGCATGCGGATTTGTGAAAATTTGAATTCCCCCTTGTTCATTCCCCAACAAATTTGCCTTACCTTCTCTACCCTCCCTCTCTTTCATGATTTTGAATTTCAAATTTAAAATGATTAAATCCACATTTGTCTACCCTTTTTCTCTCCCTTAATTTATATCTCCATTTATATCATTGTCTTTTCCTTTCTTCTCTCTCCCCACCTTACTTCGTCCTCTTCTTTCTTTCGTTTCCCAAGTTTAAACTCTATAAGTAATTGCACGGTCGATGGGTACATCTGATGTTGATACCAGCAATGAAGCATATTCATGAGGATAGCAATGACGGGGTGGACACAAAGATGAGGAAGCGATCGTGATGGTGGGGAGTTTGACATAGATTCATTTATGTTCTTCAAGGTGACCCTCTTTCTCATGATTCTCTCAAGATCTCATTCTTTTTATTACTCTGTCTTGCCTCTCTATCGTTCCCTTTGCATTCTTTATTTTCCTCTCCAAAATTTGTTGTATTGACTTTAAAGTTTTAAAATTTATGAATTTGATATAGTTAAGAATCAAACGGACTCTTCGAGACTAATGCGACGATTATGGTGATATCTCCTTCTTTGAGCAAGCATGCAAGTCCTTTCATGAGTTAATAAAATCCCCACCATACCGCTTCACCATTTTTGCAAGTCCTTACAGGACATTTTGTAAATCTTTTGGATATGAGTTTGGAAATTAAATTTCTGGATGCTTCTAGAGGGTATGTGGTTAATTAGATAAATGACTGTTAGTATGACATCACCCCAGAAGATGGTGAGAACACTTCGCTCCATTAACAAGGTTCGAGTTACTTCCAACAAGTGACGATTCTTACACTCAGCCACTCCATTATGTTGAAGAATCTAAGGGCAGGAAGTTTGGTGATGAATTTCTTGTCGATCAAGGAATTCCTTAAAAACTTCGCTTGTGTATGTTTTGACACTATCACTTTGTAGTACCTTAATAGAAGTATTGAATTGGGTTTGTACAAAGTATATAAGCTTTGAAATACTTTAGCTACTTCAGACTTTTCTTTCTTTAAGTAAACCCATGTGGTTCTTGTGTGGTCATCTATAAAAGTAACAAACCATCTAGCATTAGTGAAGGTTTTCATTCGTGCAAGTCCCCAAACATCATTGTGGATTAGTGTGAATGTACGAAAGGGTTGTTTGGGATACGAGGATTGAGTTTGTTTTGCAAGTTGACAAGTTTCACAATGAAAAGGAACATAGTTTTTATTGAATAAACTTGGAAACATGTGTCATTAATCAAAATTGGGGTGGTTTGAACGACAATGCTATAACAATACATCCTTGTTTTGAGAGTCAGAGCTAACTAGTGCTCTGCTTGCCTTCCATACATCTTTATCTTTCAGACTCAATCCTTTAAGGTAAAACAATCTATCACATTCTTTAGAAGTCTCAATCATCTCCTCAATCTTAAATCTTGAAAAACACAAAGATCATCATCAATGATTACTTGGCATATACGGCCCTTAGTCAACTTGCTCACATATATTAGATTACAATTGGGTGTAGACACGAAATAGGACATTGTATATTTCCAAATGATCAGATAATTTGCCTGTGCCAATTCCCTCAACTCATGTTAACACCATTAGCTACTTTTACTTTGACGTGTTTGTGATAGAATTTAAGGTTGTGGAATAAGTTTTTGTTATTGGTCATGTGATCTATAGCTCTTGGTCAACAATCCAAGTATCTTCACTAGTCTTTACATCATTGAGAGCTAAAATGGAATTATCTGATTATACTAGATTCACACTAGGAACAAAGTTTGAATTATTTTGCTTCTTAAGTATCTTGCTGAGCACTTGTAGTTCTTCTTGGCTTAGGTGATCTTCATTCTCAATTTTCTGCTCATTTGTGATAAGGTGACTCTGTGAGGTCTATTTTCTATTGGACGGCTTTCCATGTTGATGCCAACATTCTTCTTAGATATGACCCTTCTTTTTGAATTAGTTGCACCATTTGTTATTCATTCGTTCACCTTGTGGTCCTCCCACAGCAAGTACTGAGCTCAATTTGACTTAGACCAGTTTGATTTAGGGTTTCTTCCTCAAGTCAATAGCTTTCTTTCCTCTGTCTTTATCTTCAAAGCCTACTCAACATCTAGCCTAAGATCTTGCAATTATCTTTTGTATTTGCATAAGAAAAGATCAACGCATAATGAAATATGATATTTCATATACTTATCTGTACAATGTTGTAGCTTCAAGACTGCATTGCTTTGCTAACTCAGAAAAATATATAGTTATGATGTTGTAGCATCGAGTCAACATTTACATGTCAATTTAGGAATGCATAAGATATAAGCCCTTTTAATGTCAATTCAAGATATTGAAGGTTACTTTTTCCTCATTGACTCTCATTATCGGTTCCTCTTTTTGGACATCGATCAGTATTCTTCCTATAGCTAAGAATGATCATCCTAGAATAATAGGCATTTCACAATCAACTTCGAAGTCTATCACGATGAAATCAACAGGGAATATGAACTTATCTACCTTCACGAGTACATCTTCAATTTTTCCTTCTGGGTGAATGATAGATCTATCAGCCATTTGCAGTGTAACAATAGTAGGTCTTGCTCTCCTACCTCCAGTTGCTTAAAAATTGACAAATGCATTAGATTGATGATGGCTCGTAGGTCACACAATGCTTTTCCACAGTAGTTTCTTCCAATGGCACACGAGATTGTGAAACTTCCTAGATCTTTCAGTTTCAATGAAAGCTTGTTAAGTAGGATAGAACTGCTCTCTTCAATTAAGGTCAATGTCTCAAATTCAACCAGTCTTCTTTTCTTAGATAGAATGTCTTTCATGAACTTCACTTAACTAGGCATTTGTTCTAGTGCCTTTACCAATGTATTGTTAATATGCAACTGCTTCAGGACATCTAGGAATTTTCTGAATTGTTTTTCTTGGCTTTACTTCTGTAACCTTTGAGGAAAGGGAGGTGGTTGCTTTTCTACCTTTGAAGTTCATGGTTCTATTGATTTTTTCTGCGGCATTGTTGCAGCATCAAAAATACTCTATCTAGCTTTTGTAATTCCGATATACTATGTTGCGGTAATATTGTAGCATTAGATGTACTACCAGCTTCCTTCAGTTCTAGAGTGAAACTGTTATGCTATATGTTCATCTCTAGTAGCTTCCTTGCCTCTCTTTGCTTGTCCTGTCAAGCGTTCCACATTTTCAATAGGCCTTTCTTCATATTTTGTGTTGCTCAACAGATTTTCCACTCCTCAACTCTATGACTTTGATTTTCTACTTACCTTCTCTCTTAAAGACTTCAGTATAGTAGGTAAGGAACCTGAGGGCCTATTATTTAGAGCGGTAGCAAGTTGTCTGACTTGATTTTCCAAGTTTTCTCAGAGATACTTGTTGACTCTAAATGATAGCATCATTTTTAGCCATGTATTCCTTGAGTAAGGCTTCCATTGATGATTGAGGAGATGGCTCTAAACTCGATTGTTGTGATTGCTGATTGAATCTAGGGGGATATTAAGGTTTATTGGATTGTGAGGGACCATTAGATTGTTGTCCTTGCTTACCCCAAGAGAAATTAGGATGTTGTCTAAGTTATTGTTGTTCCTGTTATAATTGCCCACGTATTTGACATACTCAGGATTAGTTAAATAATTGGCGTACAGATGTTCTCTTCCATAATATATATAAGCTATTGGTGCAAATCTCAATGATTGTGTCCAAGTAGGGAGACTCATTGATTTGATCATATTAGTTAGAGAAGAAACTTGTGCAATCAAAGCTGTTATGGCATCTAGTTTATGAACTCCAACTACTGTCCTAATTGATAACACCCTTTTTATTGGCCATTGATAGCTGTTAATGGACATCCGCTTTAGAATTTCATATGCTTCATTATAGGATTTTCTCAAGAGGGGTCAACTGGCTGAAGTGTCAATTATCTGCCTAATCTATGCAATTAGTACATTGTAAAAGGTTTCTAACTGTACGCAAGGCCTGATTCCACATTATGGGCACTTTCTTAATAACTCTTTGAATCTTTACCAGGCCTCATAAGTGGGTCCTCCATTGCGTTGTGTTAGTCAAAATCCTCTTATGACAAGAAAACCAATCGAACAAGTAATAAAGAGTAAATAGAGTTATCGTCCCACAGAGACTGTAAATACAAATTATGTAGCCAATTTCCTTATGAAAGTTGTGAGATGGAAATAGAGTTGTTGTTTGTTATCTATTACTATTGGCAAAAAAAAGTAAACAAGTGATCAAAAGTTCAGTTGAGAGATATCAGATAAAAGATAGGCAGAGCTCATATTTCATCCTATGTCACATCAATCCCTCAGTTTGCATGTGACGCATTACTAAAGCATTTTACTGCACAGCTTCCACAATGCTACAACAAAATGCCTATCGCAACATCATTCAGCTAACCCACTACTAATTTATACATAAGCGTCCATATCCTATAAGTACACTCTTCACTCTACTTCTCCCATATTCCTATGGCGACTTTCTAGTTTAGAGTGTGAGCTTAACCTAGGTGTATTGGAAATGTAAGGTAGACCCATTCCTATAGCCTACAATGTAGATCGAGCCCTGCATAGACTCGCCTAGCACACGCTGTTCAACAAAGGTCTAACCACGACTCCCTTCCAGTAAGCTGAGACCATTGTTGTAGCCTCTTCACAACTAACTAACAGACAAGACGTTAAATCACAATTAAACAAACTGAATTTATTGAATAAAAAACTTAACAAACTTGGTCCATTCTACAACTTAGAAATCCACTAGTCCGATGCCTACGTGGTGTCCGGCCCCCACTGGGGCAAGTAATGTGCCTTCCTCTAGGTTTTGTCCCATGGGAATTAATTCCCAAGAGCACCTCCCCAAGGGCTCGAGGCCACAACCTAAGGCATTAATACATGCCTTAAGAGTCCCTTGATATCCATTACACCAATACAATATTTACACACCTACTAGCCTCGCCTTTTCAGTTGGCAGGTAGTGTGATCCTTTATTTTTATTCAATTTTAAATTACTTACCCAGGTTATTTTACTTCATTCATCAGAGTATTATTAGCAGAGCATACATCAGTTTGGACAACTATATAATGGTAAAATAAAATACTAAAAGGTAAATTTCCCCGAAGGGATTAAATACAATTATCCCGAATCATAATACCCAAAATAAATATATCATAATACAATCATCTAGGAAACCAAAAAAAAAAAAAAAAAACCAACCAAAAAGAGTCACCATTAGCCTCCACCATAAATACCCTAATCCAACTCTATAGTCTTACCTCTATCTCCCGACTCAATCCTAAAAGTACTACTTGGGAACTTAAAATGGCCTAGGATTTAGAGTTGAATCCCAGAGTAACAATTAATCTTATATAAGATGTATATGCAATGCATGTAGGAAAGATCACAAATAAACACAAACCACATAGCATTCAGTATCATGCACAAAGTAAGGCACACGACCAAATTCGGAACTAGTAGTCCTAATAGCATACAACACAGACTGCGATAGTCCTAATAGCTCGCTTCACAGACTGTAGGTCATGGCACACAGCAAGGTCCTTAATGCACATAGCATGTTTCGGTTGCATAGCGCTTGGAAATAAATGACAACTTAATGCATACAATATCCATAGTAAAACATACATACAAGAGACATACAAAGTATATAAGGTTAAGGTTACTACCTGGCGGTCAATCACAAATATCAATAATTTTTCCGGTGCACAAATATCAAAGATAACCCCAGAATAACAAAATATAAATATGAATAAATCATCCTCCATAAACATTTTACTTTGCCGATTTAAAGGAAGGCCTTTTCAAGTATCCATATTCCATAAATTCCTTTTCTTACTAAGGAATTTATTATTGGCAAAAATCCTTCTTATGTTTGGCCTTGATCAGAGATTCCAGAAACAAACACCAATGTTCAAACATTCATAACTAATTCTAGAAAAATTTTATTAAGATGGTTCACAAAGCCAACTGACCATTACCATGTCTATTTTTGACAAAAATAACCTTTTGGACCAATCACTGTCAAAAATTTAACTACAAACAAAAATATCATTGCTGGTCGAAATTATTTCCTAGTTTCAAGGTCAATTTTCAAAAATTCATTTCTCTTAATACAAAACTCCAAAAATTACAAATTACCTACCTATGAAATTAAACCTTGAGATGTCTGCTTTATTTTTGGAAAATTTCACGATTTTAGGAGTTCATTTACTATGCCAAAAACCTTGCACAAACCAACTAGTTCCACAGGATTTTCACAAAACAGTTTTTCAATGTTTTGAAAACTTCCACCTCTACTTCCAAAATCATGATCTAAGTTCATTCTCATAAAAAATCTCATTCTAAACGCTTTAAAATCTTCAAAATCAAATCATGTCCTCATAAGCAAGCAGCTGGCCGAAAATCATGGTGAACAAGCAACATACGAAGTTTTTGTTTTAACAACATATTGTTTCTTAATCATGCTTGATCTATCTTTCTAGACCATGAATCTTAACTTTAGTCCTATATTCATCATCTTCCTTAACCAAACTGACCCCTTACACACACACACACACATATGCTCAAGGACATGACTATTTTCAAACTCAACAAATCGAAAATCATAAGGAAGTTCGAGTTAAAGCTTACTTGATCTTAAATCTCTAACTTCCTTGAACCTTTATCCTCTTTATGCTTCAAGATCGCTTCGTCCTAGGCTCCTCCAACAAGATGAGAGTGATTTACTAAGATCTTGACACAATGAAGAAGGTGGAAGAGAGTAGGAAGAGTAGCTACAACAACATACCTTAGTCTTTAGCTTCTCTTAGAATGCTTGAGCTTCACAAGATAGATTTTCTTTTCTCTCTTCCTCTCTCTCAATTTCAAAATGTCTAGCAGCCCCAAATGAAAAGGAATGGGTTTTTAAAATGCTCCACTTACCCTACTTGCCCTCCAAGTTAAGCTTAGCTTGTACGAGAAGCTTTTTCTTTCTTGATTTTTCCATAGGCTTCTAGAAACTTGGCTTGCCTTATAATCAATTTTTTTCCCTCCTTGGTCGAAAATTAGGGGCTATTGGGAGGAAGTTTTTGGCCTTTAATTTCCCTTAAATAAAGTGTCCAATCACCCTCCTTTCACAATTAAATATTAACCCATTTTTCCATAATTTTTCTCTAGGTCCTTCTAAGTAATTTTTAGCTTCTTACTTGTCATAAATTTTTTCCCTCTCCTTGTTGCCTTCAAATCCTAAATATTAGGGGCATTTGGGAAAAATATTTATGTCCTCTAGATCCTTCTCTTGGCTCAAGCATTTATGAAGTTGATGATGTAATGTGGATGGTGTCATCTTGCTTGCATGAGCATGACTTCATTGATTTTCAAATTACAAACTTAACTTCTTAATTAAGTCATTTAGCTTCTAGAAACTCCCTAGCTTCATGAACACATTTTTGCTTCCTTTTCCCCTCTTATGCAAAATGGGCCTTCTTCCTGGGCTCCCAAAAATTGTCTCAACTCTTAGCCCATTGGTCCTAAGTTCTTGGCTTATAACATGTAACATTCTTGGGCTTATTTGGAAGTTTACTCTTTTCTTCCTATTTCTTCCCTCTTGATCGAAATACTTAGGGTAAAAAGGGGAAATTTGTGTTTTGACTTCCATTATCATCTACTCCTTTAGGTTGTCCATGACCAGTTTAATTTAACTAAGCTTAAATAAACAATTCATCATCCTTCTCTTACTTTAATTATTCCTACTAGAAAATAAATATCATTATCTAGGGACTTGATGAAAAAATTCATATATTCCATTAGCTTCACATTACTTCATTCAATATAATTTACATGATATTGGGGATATTACATTTCTTCCCCCGTAAAATAAATTTTGTCCTCAAAATTCTTCATATCCTCAATTGTTTCTCACGTCGCTTCTCTAGGAGATAATCCTCTTCAGACACACCTGAGCTGCTTCTCTTGATAATCAATGATCCACTTTGGCTCCACTGCAAAAGTATGATCTTCTTGAACATCAATATCTTCATGGATTAAACATGGGGGGTTTGGGTTCAAATAAAATAAAAATGAAATAACAGAAACAAAACGAAATTAACACGGATTAAACAGATAAACAGAAGATTAACCCAGGATTTCGAATTCCACCACGTTCCTTCCTCGGACGAAAACAGATTTGAAACGAACTCGTGATTGATTCTAGACGAACCGAAATCTCTGCGTTCGTCCAGAAAATCCCTCAACTAGACGATCACCTAGCATTTATCCGAATAGTGGCGTGTTACTGTGCGATCGCACAGCAAGCACTTTAGCCTAGTTCGAACTCGGTCCTTGGGATATCTCAATCTGGGCGTTAAATCTAACCCCCAATCCGAAAGTAAATCGAATCTGAAATTACAAAACAAAAACGAATTTGTTACCGTTAAGAACGAATCCTGTGGAAATAGTGGAATCCTCAATACATGGGTCAATCACAGTAGCTTAGCCCATCATGGTTTTGCAGAACGAAAATCGTACAGAAATGAAGAAGTTCATCATAAACACGAAGAACACGAAGAACAGATGAAGAACAGTTGAGAGAATTTTTAAACTTCTATTTGATCCACAAAACCTAAAAAAAACGTGAACGACATGTGTTTGTGGCTGCTGCCTTACTTAACCTAAACCTAAAATGGAAATGGGCCAGCCCAAATAAATGAAATGGGCTTTAGTTATAAAATCCAAAAATATACATCGGCTTCGGCTTCAAAATCGACCGCCCTTTTGTCCGAATTTTCTCTTCATGTCTTCATAACAATTGTAGCTCTCTGAATCATCTGAAATATGAGACAAAAATGAGGCAAATACGATGTCTGGTTTAAGAGTTATGATAAAAATAGCGAAGCAATGTAAAACTGGAATTTAACTATTAAAAATGACTAAAATAAAATCAAAGGCCCAAAGCCCAAATAGATATAAAAGCCATTATTTATTAGCTAAAGAGTTTTAATTTATTAATCAAGAGACAAAAAGTAGTGTATGAAATATTCAATTATCACAGGTATTGTCCCCTCCTCTAGGGGTTGGGGTTTTGTCCCTTAAAAATTAATTCTAAAGAGTGCCTCCCTAAGGGCTCAAAGCCACAACATGAGGCATTAATACATTTGTCGAGACACGCTCGGAAATCAATATGTCTCTCCTCCATGGTGGGTATGTTAGTCATGATGAACGATCAAAGATAAGTAAGAGCAAAGTAATCCCTTCAAAATTCATTGTCGGTCCCCACAGTCGACGCCAAATTAATGAAACAATAATTTGCAGAAAGGGGAAATTAAATGAAAAGGTACCAACAACGGAGGGATGGGTAAATGAAACAATGATTTATAATAAAGCAAGAGGAAAATAAAGAGTGATCTTATTATTGATATGTGCACTGAGGAGTACAAGTGATTATAGGAAAGAAAGAAGAGAGCAGAGTAGTGAGTTTGTAATGTAATCTTTCAGATGGAATAACTCCTATTTATAGAGCCCTCGTCATGATTTTTCAGATCCTATAATTCCGGATCTGAGCTGAGCGATGTCCAATGAAAGTTGCAATATCCACGGGTTGAAGTGGCTGGGAGTGAGTTTGACCATGTAGTCAAGCGTAGCGCAAATGGACTTATCCTACTGGGCTTGCTTGGGCCAGCTTGTATTGGGCCTACCTCGTGTGTAAGTCCGAAGGCGGATTTTGGGGCCCACATATGTCATTAATTATCATACAGAAACTTATTACACATACAGTTGCAACTAAAATCTAATCGTGCCCTATTTTCTAGATGAGTGCGGATTTTGGCAGGTTGATGTTATCTCTATCCCTAGGGAATGCGGATGCCTTAGCTAAAAGGGGCATCTCAAATTCTAGTATTCTAGATGAGTGTCCTATTTTCTTGAGAAGTTGGGTTGATCAGGAGTGTTTGGGATTTATTTCCCTTTGGTGTAATTTCATTTTATGTAATGTAGGCTATATGCCATCATTTACAGCCAAAAATAAAAAATAAAAATCTAATCATGCGTGTTTACTTGAGTTTTTTTGATACAAGTGTTTACTTGAGTTTGGAATACTTGGCGAGTCCTCTTTTGCGAAGGTAAAGATGTTGTCGCATGAGATACCAATTAAGGAGTGAATCAGGAACCATTCGTAGGAGAAGACATTGAAGAGAATGGAAGATATAGGGCACACATATACTCTCTTTATAACCAAACCATCTCATGCAACTTTTGCTGTAATCGTTAGCAGTTGGAATGAATAAGGATGTCTTCAGTTTCACCATCTTCGTTGCCACAAACATTGGTACCTATACATAAATATCATCCAACAATATTCATCACATCATGGATCATTAATTATATCATAAATAACTAAGGGTCCGTTTGGACGAGCTTTTAAAAAGAAGTTTTTTTTAAGTGTTTATTTTTTAAGTTTCAATTTGAAGCTTAAAAAAAAACAGTATTTTAACTTTTTTGTGACTTTTGCTTTTTAAAAAAAAATATCATCTAAATACATAAATTAATTAAAAAAGCATTTTTTTAGTATTAAAAAAGTACTTTTTTTTTCCCTAAAAAAAACCCATCTAAACAGTCCCTAAATTGAGAGTCATGTATCTTGCAAAGAGTTTGAAGCAAGCCTATCTATGATTTTGTTCTCTCTTTTTTCTTTTTGTTTTCGTTTTTTATGTTATAATATATATTAAAGATGAATGAATTTAGAAGGTTAAGAGTGGAGTACTTGGCACTGGATGTCAATCCCTTTTGATTTGTATTCTACACCGATGCATTTTGATAACATCCACAAATATCTGTGAAATTGGCAAAGCATGAAAACAGTAAAATAAACATGTTGAACCATTTATTAAATAATATCACATAATATTAAAAATATAAATAAATAATAACTGATAATTATAAATTAAAAAGAGATATAAGATAATAACATTTTCAATAGGTATCTCAAATAAGAATTTTGCTTTTCTCTTATAGCTCAATGAGTAATGAACCAAACATTATCCTAAAGATATCACAATCATATCGCAATCATAATAATAATATGTATAATGAATTAATAAAATTAACACTTAAATATGTATTCCACCTAACTCAAAACAAACTAATTGGAGAAAATAAAAGAAATATAATATGAATCTGAAAAAATATTTTAAAAAACATAAAATATGATTCAATTTCAGCTAAGCAAATAACCTATTATAATCCCTTTTTTTAAAAGAGAAATTCATTATAAAATCATAAGAAAACGAAATAATAAATCCAAACTCATTAAAATTATTCATTAATCATCCTCTCTATATATATATATATAGTCATCTATTATCAAAACTCAAAACTCTTCTAAAATCATAATCCTAAAATTTTCACAAATAACACAATATTGCTCTTATTAGAAAGAATAAAATACGTAGAATAAAATATTTTGTTGGGTCAAATTATTGGCTAAAATAAAATATTATATAATACATATATCACTCTGGTCCTATTTATAAATCCAGTTTGACCAAAAAATTTAATCCTTTTTATAAATATATTTTGACCAAATAAATGAGATTGTAACAATTTTGCCCATAGTAATAATGATGAGAGAGATTGGCTAGTAATGTTGGAAAGAGAAAAATGTGAGAGAAATTTGACAATAAATTTTAAAAAGTACTCATTTATAAATGAGGGTAAAGTTGGAAATTTATTTTATAATCATTGAAATACTTATCTTTTCTTGGTATATGAGATTTGATCAAACTGAACTTATAAATAGGATCAGAGTGGTATATAAGTATATAACATAAGAGAAGGACAACTCACGCCAAAACCCAGCTGGCCACAACAAGATTCCGCCATTCTTTGAAACTATAATTACATATGTTAAAGCAATAATTGCTTTACAACTGTATCGTTGCCACAAAGAGAAGCAAAGATTGTCGGGGTGGTTGGGACTTGGGCCCATTCACATGCCACCCTTTTCCTCTTGGTCTTTCTTTCTTTTCATGTTATACTATTACAGATTATATATACAGTTACGTTGCCGTCTAGAATCAATATATATATATATATATAAATCAATTATAAAATAACTGAAAAGCTGATACTAGGTGCTTGAGGATTAAATACGACATGACAACTGAAAGCATAATTTTTTTAAAAAAATTGAATTAGAATCAAATTTTTCATGTTTTATATATTATTTTTAAAATTTTAATATATATTTCATATTTTTAAATGATCAAAACAAACAGAAAGTTAACTTGAACCCATATTGGAACAGAGAGCATCGATACTCCGATCAGGTTTTTAGAACTTGGTGGAAAACAACGTTTCTCTTTAAACTTTTATAAGTACTGCTTCTTTAATCCAATTTAATGTAAACTCATACCAGAAATAACCTTAAGCTGCAATGTTCAAGAAACCGGTTGAGAACTTCAAGATTAATAATAAATAAAACTTACTTTGGAAAAAACAAAAAGATTAAAAATGAATAAAACTTACGCTTTTGTAGCAGCATAGAGAGAACACAGAGGATAGGAAGGAATGATAGAGCATGAACCAGAACCAATGTTGACGATTACTCCTTTTTTCTTTCTGATCATTCCTTCAATCACAGCCTTTGTCACCCAAGTTATTGCTTCCAAATTCACTTTAATTATTGCTTCCATGAACTCCAAATCATCTTCTTGAAAGTACCTCGGATAAGGACTTGCCATTCCTACGTTATTCACCAACACACCCACATCTAAACCTTCAGTTTCTTCCCCTATCTTCTTCACTATTTGTTCTCCATGAACTTTCTCAAAGTCTATCATTACAAGCTTCACTTCAACATGTTCACCATGTGCGTCTCTTATCTCCTTCGATGTGGCTTCGAGCTTTTTAGGGTTTCGACCAACCAGAAGGACGTTGAGTCCTTTGGAAGCCAATTCCAAGGAAATGGCTTTTCCGATTCCATCGGTCGAACCCGTGACAATAGCCCATGAACCATAGGTTTTGAGATTCTTGGATGGCCGTATAAACATGACCCACACCCACCTCACAAAATAGATGAAAGCTTTGAAAAGAGTGATGAATCCTGTGGAGCATGTTGCCACCAGGAAGATTTCCGGCCACTCCATTGCCATATGCCTGACAATAATTGAGTTGTGAATATTCCTTTTTAAAGGCACATAATATATATGGTTATCATCAATGCATTGTCATTAATATTTATCTATTTATTTATTTTATAGACTGTAGGCTAATTTACATAAAATTTCCCTAAAGTTAGAACAATGTATAAATAAGGATTAAGGAACAATTTGGCTAATGAACTATTACTTTAGGAGCGCCCAGAACAAATAACTTTTAAATTGACTAAAAATACCAAAAAACTTTTAAAAATGTGCAATCAATACAAAAAACTTTTACTCTAGGAGTGTCCAGTACAAAATAGTTTTACTCTAGGGGTGTGCATGGCAACCATTCTGTTGCCCAGCACTGTTTCTGAGATGAAACAGTTTTTTCTGATTCTGTGCTTTAGAAGAGTTCTGAGAATTAGAATTACGTTTGTTAACTCATTTTATTTTTACTTCGAGAATCAGAATTACATTTGATAACACATTTTTCCTCCCCTTGCTTGGGAGTTAAAAAAAATAATTAGGGAAGACAATGAAGGATTAATGAGTTATTTTTACCATTTTGTCCTTTTCTTTAATAATTAATATAATTATTATACTTTACAAAGAAAAATAAATTTAAATTTCATAAAAAATTATTTATGTAATTTTTATATTCAAAAAGTTATTTATGTGGCGGCGGCGGTGGCGGTGGCCGTGGTGGTGGCGATGGCGGTGGTGGTAGTGGTGGCGAGGGCGGTGGCAGCGATGGCGACGGTGGGGCGGTGGCGGCGGCGGTGGTGGTGGGGGCGGTGGTGGGGTGGTGGTGGGGTGGTGATGGTGGTGGTAGGGTGGTGGCAGGGTGGTGGCGGTGGTGGTGGCGGTGACGGTGGTGGTAGTGGCAGCGGTGGTGTTGGGGGGCAACAGCAGTGGTGGTGGCGGCGGCGGCGGTGTTGGGGGGCAACAGCAGTGGTGGTGATGAATGATGGTAAATTTCTGCATCGATTGAAGGAAAAATAAATTCTGATTTTTGGTCCTGGAATAAAGAAGCCAAAATTTTTAGCTTCTCTTTTTTACTTCCCAGCACAAAAAATAAACCGGTTCATCCCGAGAGCCAAAAAAAAAAACCGGATTTATCAAATACAATTCCCATCCATTTTTGTTCCGGGACACAGAAATTAAGAAAAAAGTCATTCTGGGAGTGTTACCATGCACACCCTAGGAGTGCTCATCACGAAAAAGTTTTACTTCTTTTTTTTTTTTTGTGCTGGTTGCACATTTTTTAAAAATATTTGATATTTGTAGTCCACTTAAAAATTATTTAAGTTTGGCGTTCTTGAAGCAATAGTTCGTTAGCTAAATTTCTCTTTAACCCTATAAATAACACCATTAATCATTAACATTTCATAATAAAACCTCCTTAAAATTTTAAACCATGTTGATAATCCTAAATTATCATATTTAATTTATACCATCTAAACTTTATTTTTAGCATATAACCTCCTCAAACTGAGTTATATGAAAATAAATCCTTTAAACTTTAACCCTGTTTAAAGATAAGAATAATTATCAAAGCTAATAGTATAATTGTTATATATATTGTTCAGATGTGAACAAAGTTGCTCGGGCTTGAACTAGGATCAGAGCCTAGGGCCTACGTACCCTTGAATAGGGATCAAAGCCCACGTAGTTCAATTATACTTCCGGCGTTTAGCCACTGAGGAGTGGGGTGTGTGCTATGTGAAAATGGTAGGACGAAATGGCATGTACCGTTCACCAGTGCAAAGATCTCCTATTTATAGGAGAAGGTAACCGTCCCGACTTGGGCAGTTATCATGCGCATAGATGCAACCGCAGATGGTAGTTTCCATGATGAGTTGGGCTTCAGGGCCCAACTTCCCAGGTCCATAACAATTGTCCCCCAGCCTGACAGCTCAGGTTTCTGGGTTGTCGGGATGTACTGATTGTTGTACTTGGTAGGGAATTGTCGGAGATATTCTCGCCTCGTCTAAGTTATCCATGGGCTTCATAATTTGCCTTCCTGCCGATGTGAATGCTTCGCTTTACGCATCTACGAAGTCGGTAGCCTTTGACTGTGGGTTATCGACTTTATCTCGATCCAGAGTTCCGAGTTTGTAGTTATTTGAGGCTTTTGCCAGAAAGATTTTTTAACAGAGGTGTTCGAAACCATACCATTCGACATGACTTTTTGCTTGTCTTTGCGCCTTTAGGTTTATGGCGCCGTATCGTGTAACCACTATCTCCGAATTCGAAGTGACACGTTCTTCAAAAATCTGCCTTCGGTTACCGTGCTCATTAATGCCCTTACGGCGAATATTTTTTGTTGCCGTGGGAAAAAGGAAAAGTCCCACTCCTATTAAGATAGGAACTGGAAGTGGAATGAAGGGTATGATCCATGAAAATTGATGTGTATCGTCACACTCCCTTTGTTGGAAATTATGCCCTAGGGGCAATTCATTGTACTTTGGATATTTAAGTTATTTAAAGTATTCTCTTTTGTTATCATTTTCGTTTGCATGTTCGTATTGATAATTGTATCCCTGGATATATCTTATAGATTATCCTAAGTGTCCCTGGTCGGTCATCTATGCGGGAGTGAAGATGAGTTAAGACCAGTATGACTTTGATGAGGTATGGAGATACGAATCAAAGTCATGAGCACTTGTAAGAGTACAAGGTGCTGGACCGACCCACTATGAGAAAGCTGCATGGATTAAGTCATAAGCTTATCTCATGTATAATCGCGTCACGACGCCCTATGACCTGAGATCATCATGGATTCCTACATGATGAGTCACTAGACTTTGACCTAGTCAAAAGTCACCTTTGACCGGGTGATGATAAAGGCTAGGATTGGGATCAGTGGTTTTCATACGGAGGAATGTGAGTGGTCAAGATGGGATTTGTCCCTCACATATGTAGAGAGATAATGCTGGGCCTCTCGATGAGTGAGTCTAAGAAATGTATGGCCATACTGTGATGGAAAAGAGTTTCCATTTCACTTATTGGACTACTCGAGAATCGAGAAAGCAGTGGTCAAGAAAAGGAAGTTGACATTATCCATGCCTCATCCTTGACCAAATTATCGCATGACAAAAGGGACGTGACATGGTTGTACGATAGGTAGTATCGTGTCACCGATCCCCATGTGAATTGGGTAGTCGCAATGTTTTGCTAGAGGCCGCTTGCGACTTGTGGGCTGATACAGTGTTGGCCCACTGCCAATCTCATATGGGCCTGCAGGGTCGCACACAAAAATAATCCAACACAGGTGAAAGTGTCCAGATTCATTGAATCTCAGATTAATCTGAGATTAAATGAATACTAAATTTAATCTAGGATTTATATATATATATATATATATATATATATATATATATATATATATATATATATATGATATTTGTTTACTATTTAATTTATTTGATAAATTAAATATCTAAAACAAATAGAGATATTGTATCTCATTTAATTTCGAATGAAGATATCGTATATTTGTTTAATATTAAATTGAGATATAGTATCTCAGATTTAATTAAATAGATAGATATCATTTCTCGGATTTAATTTATAATGATAAATTAAATCAAAAGGCTTTTAATTTAGATTTGATCTAAATTCAAGATTCGGATTTCAAATCTGGCTTTTAATATATTGGATTACATTTATGAGATAGATTTAATTACTATATTAAACAGATTCAAAATTCAAATTTCAAAATTAATGAGGATTAATTTTGATTATATAATACGCCTATCGGGTTTAGAAAAACCTATGGGATTTTCAGTCGAGCGTATTAGAAAGCCGCGAGAAACCCTAGAGCAAAAAGAAAGAGAGAGACACACAAGAGACGCTAGCACGCTATCACAACCGTGTTCGGGGATTGTTCGTGTGGATACCGGTAGAGGAAGCCGATTCTAAGAAGTCGTCTTCTGCTGATCGAGAAGGTAGCCCACCTGATCAAAGAGAACGAGATGCGGACGTGTTCAATATAAGGTATGATTCGGGTTCCCTAACCTTGATTTAAACGTCGTTGAGTGATCCTCCAGACGGGATTCGTAAGAAATTTTAATCCGCTGCGTGTACGGATCCCAACACCCTTCACCATGATTATTCCTAAGATTCTAGTAGGGTTTAGCCTTGATTCTGTCAGTCCAGTCGAGGCTAAACGTTTGAGCTCCTAACCGTCATCCCTCTTGGCACTTCGTAACCGGTGAAACGCCTGGATTTTGAATCGTCACACGTTTTGGTTTATTCATAAATACCTCTTCGAACGCATTGCTCATTTCACTATTCTCATTTCGTCTGATCAGTCTCTCTTTCGCACGAAGGATTTACCAGCAGAGCATCTTCTACACTCTACTTTTCTCCAGATTCTTCCTTAAGTAAGTCCTTCGTTCAAATTTCTGCTTCATTCATCTGTTATAGTTCTTTTTCTTTAAGTAATTCTCTCAACTTCTATGTTCATCTGTCATTGTTCTTCGTTTTTTCTGGGTTTTCAATAGTTGATGCATAAATTTTGCTTTTGTTGGGTGTCTCGAACGACGATGATGACTTTGTTGAATTCCTCTCTAAAAGGAAAATGTTGAGAATCAATTGTGAAACCCCTTTGTCTGAGTCGTTGCAATACTGGAAAATCTGGGGAAATCTGGAATCATGTTCTTCGTCTTCATTGTATTGTTTTGGTAACTCCACATGTTTTTGCTATTTTTGTCTTAAAATTTTTTACAAGCCTGCTTAACAATCGCAAATTGCCTGTACTTTAGCGCGTTAGTTGTTTTTCAAAAGATGGATCCCCGACCTCCATTGGTAGATATGTATGGTTGGCCCATCCCGGAAGAGGATAGAGAACTGCTTCAACGAGTTTCAGGTCGAACTAAGCTTTGGCTGTGGTCCATCCTTCCCACTGAGAAAGAAAAGATGGAGGATATGCTTCGTTCATCTCGAGGTAGCGGCTTCTCCCGAGGTGGTGGAAGTGGGGGACCCCGCCGAGGTCACGTTCAACCTTCTCCATCTGCCTCCCCAGTGCGTCCCTTAGTAGCCCCGAGCATAGTTCCCGAGGTTTCCGTCCCGACCTACCTAGTCGAGATTTCTGCTTCTTGCGAAGAGTGTATCTATAAAGCTGTCAAATTCGCACGTATGGGTTTTGACCGAGATGCCGAGCAAGTTTTGGGTCGCTGTCGTTGTAATGAAAGGCCCCAGAGCTCTTCAGCTACTAATGCCCCTTTACTGCCTTCAGCATTTCAATCTCCCTCTGTAAATCTTGTGACTTTAGGTATTCTCGAGTTCTGACCTATCCTATTTTTGTGTGTCTTGTATAGGTATTTAATGTCTTCCCTTTCCCATCAAACGAACCAATCTGAGACCAGCGAGTCTGCTCCGTCCAGGTCTTCACGAATGACCACGATCAAAAGATATGCCGTGAGCAATGCCGTCACCGATATGAAAAACAAGCTGTCTGCTCTGGCTATTGCTCGTATCATCCGAGGTGGGGACGGGTATGCTGTATGCCAGCCTTTGGCCAGTGAATCGGTAGCTTCCAGGCGCTCCAAGAAGGAGTGTAATTTTTTCTTCTTTTACAAAAACCTCATAACTCGACTTGGGATGGAATTTCCCTTTTTTGACTTCCAAATGCAGCTTCTCCACCATTTCCACCTTGCTCCTTCTCAACTTCATCCTAATGGCTGGGCGTTTGCTGTGGCCTTCGAAAGTTTTTGCCATAAATTCGACTTAGAATGTTCTATGCCTGTTTTTTGCCATTTTTTTGCCCCTCTAGAAACCAACCTTTCCCCGGATGGAGATTTGTTAGAATTTGGGTGGACTTCACTCCGGGCCTCGCCTGGTCGTAAGTTCCTCAAGCCTTTTACCGATTCTTGGAAAGGCTTTAAGAATGTGTTTGTCAAAGTTTCAGCCCAACCCGGGTGTGTCCCCTGGTTTCTTCAAACTTCGGCTTCTGGGGATGTTGTAGGGCGTTTCCCTCTATACTGGACCGAGGAGCAACATAAATTTGAGGCCAAGGATTTTTTGACTCCTCTCTCTCAAATGACCGCCGGGGAGAATGACGCTATCGCTTTTATTTCTACTTTGGTTAATAAAGACCCTTTCGTAGATTCGGCCGATTACATAACTTCTTTTGCTTGGAAACAACCCACTACGGGTATGGTAGTTCATTTGATTCAAATGTCTTGAAGCATATTCTTCTTGAATTTTGTTTAATTCATTTCTTTTTCTTTCTGCAGGCGATCCAATGGGAAAAAGACCTGACTATATGGACGTTACCCATCGCCCAGAAGCAGTGATACCACCATCGCGTTCTTTGACTCCGGGCGCAAAAAGAACTATTCCAGTCTCTGAGTCATCTGACCCGCAACCGGCCAAGAAGACTAAGACGTTGAGGAAGAAGAAAATCATTGATGTTGGTCCAGATGAGGTCGAAACCGACATTCCTTTGACTCTTCCTATCCTTGAGCCTGAGAGAGCGGCTCCTGAGGTCCCGGCATCTTCTTCAGAGCTTATTATCCAAATGCCGACGTCGTATCTTTGGGAAAATAAAGTTCCTTCGGGCCTTCGTTTAGGTCTCCAAGCTCCCGCTCATTATTTCGACATGAAGAAATTGTCGAAACTAGAGGCAAAGGAACTCAGGGAGATGGAACACCTGAACTTGAAGAATGTCGGACTTAGCTATCTCGCCGCGCACCTTAAAGATCAAGTCGGGGATCAAGCATTGGAGATAGCTGCTTTAAAGGCCGACAAGAAGACGGAAGATGATCGGGTAGCTCAGGCCCAAGAAGATTTGCATGTAGCCCTGGCCAAGAAGGAGAGCTTGTCAGACGAGATCATTGCATTGCGTGACAAGCTCCACAAAGCTGAATCTGAGATCACCCACCATCTGCAGGTCCATGAGCAAGATGTGGCTTCGCTTACGAAGTCCAAGGACGAGATCAACAAGTTAGCGTCGTCGCTAGAATCTAGCCAAGCGGCTCTTGAGCTTGCCAATGATGACGTAGAGAAGCTGAAGACGGGCGTGGTGGACGCCTATGAGAATGCTTTGGAGCAGGCCCAGTTTCTGAATCCCGAGGTTTCTTTGGATCTGCAAAAGGCTCATGTTAACGCTTATGTTGAAGATGGGGTGTTTCATCCGGCTCCTTCTTCAAACGCTCCTTCAACTGGTATAGGTCCTGAGGAGGCTGGTGGGGACCATCATGCTAATGCTTGATCGAATTTGCTCTCTTTTGTTTGTAAATTGCATTGCCCGTGTTGGGCTTTTATTTGGATTTCATATCCTGGATAATAGTTGACTTAATCAAAAATTACCCAGTTACTTTTATCTTTGTCAAACTGCTTTCCTTTTTTCGAGATTAAGGGAAATAACCGACGTGATCAAGGTCGATTAATACACCCACAAGTGTTTATTTCCAGCAATTACGTTGCTGACTTTACATGATTCACGAAAATATTCGTTTGCAATGCGTCCGTGCATGTCTTTTAATATGGCCATTATTGCGATACGGTAAGCACGAATCATCCAACCCGAGTTCCTTTCGTTGTTTTTCAGCGGCTTTGCCGCTATATGGTCATTTTTAGACTCATATTTGGCGGATTGTTCCGCTGGCATTTTAATCGTTACATGATTTATGAACTAACTCGGAATTCATACATGTGTTATAGCTTACAAGATTTATGAACTAACTCGGAATTCATACATGTCTTGGTAGCTTTAAAGTGATTGAATTAGGCTTTGTAGCCCCTGATTTCATTCATTGAGTCTTTATATAATACTAGGCGAGATTAAGATCCCGCAATTAAACTTCTTGAAAAGAAACTTGATAGGTAACATAATCAAACATAACAACTAAACTTAAAAGCTTTTTAGCAAATAACTTCAACTATAATAAGCCTTGAGCTTATCGGCATTCCAAGTTCTTTTAATTGCCTTCCCGTCTAGCGATTCCAGAGTGTAAGCCCCATTCTCAAGTCGTTCTTTGATTCTGTAAGGGCCTTCCCAGTTGGCTGCCAACTTTCCATCTCGGGCATTTTTGTTGCCGATATCAACTTTCCTTGAACAAACGCAGACAAACCTTCCTGTTATATCGGGCCATAATAAGCTGCTTTGTGGCCAAGTCCTTAAGGTGAGCTGTAGCCCGAACTTCGTCAACCAGGTGCAATTCAGCCGTAATGGCCTTGTCATTAGCCTGTTCTTGTACAGCGTACAATTTTCTCCAGGAGGGCTCACTGACTTCAACGGGAATCATAGATTCGCATCCATAGGTAAGTCTGAAAGGAGTTTCTCCCTTAGATGATTGTATTGTTGTCCGATATGCCCACAACACCGAGTACAGATGCTCAACCCAGCTATCTTGGGCTTCTTCCATTCGCTTTTTTAACCCATTCACGATAATTTTGTTCGCTGCTTCCGCTTGCCCATTGGATTGCGGGTGTTCCACAGAAGCAAAGTGTTGCTTTATCTGGAAGTCGGACATCATTTTTTGAAACCCTTGGTCTGCGAACTGTGTTCCATTGTCCGTGATTATCTCCGCTGGAATCCCAAATCGTGAGATGATATTCCGCAGGAAAAACTTTTGCACTCTGGCTGAGGTTATTGTTGCGAGTGGTTTGGCTTCAATCCACTTAATGAAATAATCAACTGCCACAATCAGCCACTTCAATTGACCGGGTGCTGGCTTGAAAGGTCCTAGTAAGTCCATCCCCCACTTGAAAAATGGCCATGGAGCCGTGATTGCTTGTAAATCAGATGGTGGGATTCTTATGATTTTCCTGTGTTTCTGACAACTCTCACATCTTCGGACGTGGTCTTTGGCATCCTGAGCCATTGTAGGCCAATAATAACCTGCCCGAATAGCTTTCTGCGCTAGCACTTTGGTACCCATATGCTCTCCATTGATGCCCTCGTGAATCTCTGCCAAGACATACTGAACCTGATCCTTCCCGAGACATTTTGCCAAAGGCGCATGTATTCCCTTCTGATAGAGTTGGTCATCTACCATCATATAGGCGGCTGCCAATGTCACCAAATTTTTAGCTTGCACCTCGTCTTCGGGGATGATCCCTCGCTCCAGATAATCTGCAATTGGCTTTCTCCAATCTTTCGAGTTCGATATTAGCATGATGCAACTGGGTTCCAGTAAGTTTTGCTGGACTACTGTTCTCAAGTTCCCTGGACATTTGGTACTCGCCAACTTTGATAGGATGTCAGCTTTGGTGTTTTCCGTCCGTGGTATGTGTGTCACCGTTACCTTATCAAATAGCTTCATGATCTCTTTAACGTTGGCTAGATATTTAGCCAACAACGGCCCTTTAACCTGATAAATTCCTTGAATTTGCAATGCCACCAGTTGAGAATCCGTCGATATATGTACCTTCTGGGCTTCGTTTTCCTTTGCTTGCGATAATCCTGCCAATAAAGCTTCATATTCGGCTTGGTTATTGGATGTCGGGAAATCAAGTCGGAGAGACAGCTCCATGGCGACACCATCCGGGTTTTCCACAATAACACTTGCGCCTCCTCCTTGTAAATTTGATGAGCCATCTACAAACACTTTCCATGGTTCCGATCTCGCTTCTTTTCCTTGAACGAAAGTCGATTCCACCAGGAAATCAGCTAAAGCTTGTGATTTTATCGCTTGGCGAGCCTCATAAGCGATATCAAACTTGGACAACTCTATTGCCCAATTCGTCATTCTTCCTGCTAGGTCCGGCTTGTGTAGGACTTGCCAAAGTGGTTGATTTCTTCGGACTATGATAGAATGGCTGTGAAAATAGTGCCGAAGTCGTCTTGCAGCTGTTAGCAGTGCGAAAGCCATCTTTTCTAACTTTTGGTATCTCACCTCGGGTCCTTGTAAAGCACGACTTACAAAGTACACTGGTTTCTGTTCTTCATTGGCTTCTCTAGTTAGAACTGCGCTCACTGCTTCTTCTCCCACGGATAAATATAGAATTAATTTCTCCTTAGGTTCAGGTCTTGATAGCACCGGTGGGGAAGATAAGCACTGTTTAATCCTAGTGAACGCTTCTTCACAATCCGAGTTCCAACTTCCTTGAGCTTCTTTCTTTAAGAGTTTGAAGAATGGGAGTGATTTTTCAGCCGACTTTGGCAAGAATCTTGTCAAAGCCGCCAACCTTCCAGTCAGCTGTTGAACCTCTTTCTTATTTGTTGGAGCCTGTATCTCCAAAATCGCTTTGCACTTCTTCGGGTTAGCCTCTATGCCTCGGTTGGTTAGTAGGAAACCCAAAAATTTTTCGGAAGGTACCCCAAAGGCGCATTTTGCTGGGTTTAGTCGAATCCGGTGCTTCCACAACTTTTCGAATGTCTTGTCCAGATCTCGGATATGGCTGCTTTGTTCCCCGGATTTGACTATCATGTCATCAATGTATACCTCTACATTTTTTCCCAATTGCTCGCTGAAAACTTTCGTCATCATCCTCTGATAAGTTGCTCCTGCATTTTTCAGACCAAAAGGCATCACATTGTAACAGTAATTTGCATTATTGGTAATGAAAGCTGTTTTATCCTGATCATCGGGATGCATAGCAATTTGATTGTATCCCGAGTATGCATCCATAAAGGAGAGTAATTGGAAACCGGATGATTGATCCACTAATTGGTCGATGTTGGGCATGGAAAATGCGTCCTTCGGGCATACTTTGTTCAAATCTTTATAGTCAACACAAACGCGCCACTTGCCATTGGGCTTTTTTACCATGACGACATTGGACAACCATGTGGTATATTGCATCTCCCTTATAAACCCGGCATCAAGTAATTCTTTGACCTGTGCGTCCAGAGCTTGTCCTCGATCTGAACCAATCTTCCTTTTTTTCTGCGCGATTGGCACTGATCCCGGCGGAATAGCCAACTTGTGACAGCAAAACTCGGGATCAATTCCGGGAATCTCGGATGGTTTCCATGCAAACACGTCCCTATTGTCTCTTAGAAACTTCTCTAGCTCTATACGAACCTCAGGTTTCAGCATCTTTCCGATTTTTGTGACTTGCTCTGGACTTTCTCCTAGGACAAAGTCCTCTACTTCCTCGCTTGACTCAGCTCTTTGCACCTTGTCCTCCTCTCTCAGATCCAACTCGACTACATGTACCGAGCTGCTGCTAGCCTTTCCTCTGTTGGCCGACTTGCCTTCTTGTACTGCCTCAAAGTAACATTTCCGTGAGTCTTTTTGATCTCCTCTGACGGTAACTACTTGGTTCTTCTTGTTGATGAACTTTAACTTCTGATGGTTGGATGATACTAACATGTTCCAATTATGGATAGTCAGTCGTCCCAATATTATGTTGTAAGGTGAAGGGAAATCAGCCACCACGAACCGAACTACTTCGGTCTTGAAAGCTTCTTCTATTCCTATAGTTAGCCTGAGGTTGATGAATCCTTTTGGACGGGTATCCTCTCCATTGAAACCAGTCAATGTGGTCTTACATGGTTTCAAGTCTTTTGAATCTAATCTCATCCGTTTGAACACGTCCCATAGGATTATATCTACTGCACTCCCGTTGTCCACAAATATCTTCTTAACTTGGCAACATTCTACTGTTCCTGTGATAACCAAACCATCGTAATGTCCTGGTACCACGTCATTTAAATCGTCTTGTGAAAATCCCAACAACGACTCATTTGGCTTCTCTTTTTTGAATTTGGGGCGGTCAGTAACAGACATGACCTCCTTCAGATATTTCTTCCATTGATTTAAAGAATCTCCTCCTCCCCCGAAGCCTCCAACGATCCCATTGCATACATATTTTGACTTGGGGAATTCATCACTACTGTCTCGTCCAGTTTTGTTACAATCTCGTCTCTTTTGTTCTCCAGGTGGACTCCTGCTCTTGTTCTGTCGCTTGTTTTGCCGGCCTTGAGTCTGGATGACGTACCGGTGTAGCTTTCCTTCACGGACAAATTTCTCAATAGCGTCCCTTAAATCCCAGCAAGCTTCTGTGTTATGTCCGTGTTGGTCGTGAAACTCACAATATCTGGACCGATCTAACGGTTGATTGTTTCGCATCGGCCGCAGCCGTTCAACGTTTTTCATTTCCGTCAGAAAACCTCTTTCCATATCTGAGCCTGAGGCAATCTCAATGGTGCATATCTGTCGTACCTTCCTTCTGCTCTGCTTCCTCGGGGCCGATTATTCCTTTCCTGACCACGGGCGTCACGCTTATTTGGGTTGTACCGATCTTTGCCTCGGGAAGGGGAGCCCTTAGTTGATTCCCTAGGTGTCTGGTTTATAGCTTCCATCTGCTCCAACTCAATGTATTGTTTCGTGCGATCTTGGAATTCGGCCAAAGTTTTGGGACGACGTTTCATGACCGACTTCTTTAGTGGTGAGAATTTATCCAAACTTGCAGTCACACAATGTAAATGTACATCCTCCTTCAACCCGGGGACCTACAATGCTATACTGTTGAAGTGCTCCAAGTATTTTTGTAGAGTTTCCCCAGGTGCTTGCCTTATCTGATCAAGCTGAAATTCCGTTTTGGGTTGCTTCATACTCGTAGCAAAATGGAGAAGGAATTTGTTCTCCAAGTCTTTAAGATCCGGGATTGAGTTAGCTGGTAAACTGTTGAACCATATTTGCGCGGGTCCTCACAATGTTCCCGCAAACAGGTGTGGTATCACGGGTCCCGAGTACCCCTTGACCATGATTTCCATCTTGAAATTGCTGACATGAATTTGCGGGTCTTGGCTGCCATCATACTTGGGAAAATCCTTCGTGTCTAGGCCTTTTGGGTAAGGCGCTGCCATTATTTTTCCCGTAAAAGGAGTTTCAACCTTTTCTTCATCGTCGGAACTTGAGTCCGATGAGGAGGATGTAGCGTGATTTCTTGATGAACTCGGATCCCTAACCGGTTCTTTGTCTCTTCTTTGCGCCCGAGTTGATGCCTGATCTTGCTTGGTGCCGCTTGTTTCCTCATGAATCGTAGTAGTTCGACCTCGCCCTTGATCTCATCCATCTTCTTTAGATCGTCTCGGGTGTTTCCGGTGTCCATTTTCTTGCTCATCACCTCCGCGCATTGGTTGTTCTTGGTGGAGGGGAAAATCATGTCGGCTTGGTTCCGTAGTATTTTGTTGGTTCTAGTATCCTGATTGTCAACTCGTCCGGCGTACCGCTCGAAGAGCCTCTTCCATTCTGCATCGCGCCGGTCCATTTCTTCTTTTAAAACTCGGGCTTTTTCTTCAATCTGAAGGTTGTGGCGATTTTCCATCCCGTCCATTCTGTCTAAGATGGATCCTATCGTGTTCTGCAATAAGCGAATGTTTGGGTTAACAACTTGGAGTTGTACTTGCGGACTGCCCGAGGGGGTTTGAGAGTCCATTTGCTGCAACACGTCATTTTCTGGAATGGGGGAATTTGCCGTGTCCAACATTTCTGCTTCAGTTTCCACTATCACCTGATCTATATCAACATTGGAAGGATCCTGGTGTACCGTTTGTTCCACTTGTTGTTCTGGTTGTTCTTCTGGCACTTGAGTTTGCTGAGTTGCTAAAGTTCGTCCTCTTGTATTTGCAATCGTAGTACGTAACTTGATAACCTCATGGTCGAACCTTTCTGGTCCCCACAGACGGCGCCAAATGTTCAGATGTGAACAAAGTTGCTCGGGCTTGAACTAGGATCAGAGCCTAGGGCCTACGTACTCTTGAATAGGGATCAAAGCCCACGTAGTTCGATTATACTTCCGGCGTTTAGCCACTGAGGAGTGGGGTGTGTGCTATGTGAGAATGATAGGACGAAATGGCATGTACCGTTCACCAGTGAAGAGATCTCCTATTTATAGGAGAAGGTAACCGTCCCGACTTGGGCAGTTATCATGTGCATAGATGCAACTGCAGATAGTAGTTTCCATGATGAGTTGGGCTTCGAGGCCCAACTTCTGACTTCTGAGGTCCATAACATATATAAATATATATATATAGCTTGTACATGTTTATTATAAAAGTTCAAAGTTTAGAGAGGTTATTTATGTTGTTTATACTTAGTTTTGATGATGTCTTATATAGATGCCATTCTTATAAGCAAAAAGATTGAGTAATATAATTATCTCCTACTTGGACTAACTATTGTATTTAATGTAGATCAATCCAAGTTAAATTATAGAGATTCATCAAGAAGGAGATAAGAGTTGAAAGCAAGGGGTATCTGTAGAGGTTATCAAGAAAGCAAGATGTTATCAATAGATTTTGGTGATAACCAAGTAGAAGAAAAGAGAGCAAATAAAGAAGAAGCATTCAAGGTTGAAGAGAGAGTTGCATTTTCAAGAATGATCAAGAAAAGAGAAGAAAGAAGGAAGAACTTGATGAATGGAATAAGAATATAGATATTCAAGTTCTTACATTGATGCTAGAAGGCTCCAAGAGCATATGGAAGTTCAAATGGCTCAATTTGGAGTTAAAGTTAGCAAAAATCAGCTTCAGGAGGAGTTTACTCGAGTAAGGAACTCTTTACTCGAGTATGGGACTCAATACACGAGTATACAGTGTCTTCAGCATTTCTGGCGTCTCTGGACAGAGCTTTACTCGAGTAGGAAACTAGCTTACTCGAGTAAACAACATTTTCAGCAACTCTGTTCTACTCTGTTCACGTTTAGCATGGGCGATGTCTGGTAATTCAATGATATCTCACAAACCAGAGATCGGATTGATACGAAACCAAAAGCATTGGAAACTAGACATCCAACACGTACTTATGACAAAAATTCATGGCTAAAGGAGCTCAGATGAATTATCTATGAATTTTACAAGTTGGATCAAAAATCAACGTCACTGTCCAGACCAAGCTTCAGTATTTTGAGGATATCTTAGAAACGAAAAATCAAATTTAGCTGAAATTGGTGCCATTGGAAACTAGATACACAGAGCTTTCCATCAAGAGTTGAACGGACCAAAACGGAGCTCGGACCAGAGAGATATGGCCTTCAGAAGTTGACAGTCAGTTCAGGAAGTTGCTCAAATGCATTTTACAAGGCTTACTCAAGTAAAGGAGTCTTTACTCCAGTAAAGGACTTACAGAGAGCAATCATATTTTTGATAGGCGCTTACTCGAGTAAAGGAATGCTTACTCGAGTAAAGGCCATCCAGAGAGCAACCAAGCCTTTCAAACTAAATTGTTTACTCCAGTAAAGGAGTCTTTACTCCAGTAAAGGGTCATACCGAGAGCTTCAAAGATTTTATAACAGATGCTTACTCGAGTAGAGTATTGCTTACTCGAGTAAAGAGATGATGTTAAACTGATTTTCAAACTTAGCATCTGTTCTTCCTTACTCCAGTAAAGACTCAAGTATTGGATACTTGACTTGCTTACTCCAGTAAAGACTCAAGTATTGGACGCCAACTTCAGAAATTCAAATCTGACGAATTTGGAATGCCTTCTTGTTTGATCTTAATACTTCCCAGGATTAATCTCTAATGTTCCTAGACATGTTTAACCACTTTATTGGTAAGTTTCAGATGATCAAAACGAAGGAGATCAGATTTGTGCAAGAATATCGAAAGCCGTGCAAAAGCTCCAACGGCTAGTTTCTAAACGGCTATATTTCATCCTACAACGGTCATAAACGGTCACAGACCTCTCTCTACCTATAAAAGACATGGACTCAAGCAGAAAGACGTGGAGACATAAGATTACAATGCCAAAATGCTGAACCTCTGCTTCTTCATCTATTTCACTCTGTTTTACTTGTCTAGATAGCTTTGTGAGTGAAATGAATTGTGTTTGTACTTCAGTGATTATCTATCTATTCCTTTGAGAGGAAAATTATTGTAAACACATTATCTTTCTGAGAGTTACTCAAGATTGGGGAATCTTGAGTGGGATATACATTGTGTTGATTACAACTTGTAAGGGGGAGTGAATCCTAGTGAGAGGATTACTTCGAGTACAGAGTGTGTGATCAAGCGGTGTATCCTTACGTGTGTAAGGGGGAGTATCTCAGTAAGAGATTTGTAAAAGGCTGCACAAGTGCCCGGCTAAACTTGTGGGATTGTAGCGGTTCTCAAGTACCCGATTAAAGCTTGAGGGAAATAGTGGATTGAAATCTCAGGAGGTGCCTGGGGACTGGACGTAGGTCAAGGAGGGCCGAACCAGTATAAATCTGTTTGCATATTCTATTCCCTTATCTCTTACATTTCCAGCACATATATGTTTGAATGTGTTTACATATATAAATGTGTGGTTATTGCTTTCTAAACTGATTTCTGGGAGTTACGAAAAGAATTTTCAATGTAACTAAAGTTTTTATACTTCACCCAATTCACCCCCCCTCTTGGGTTCAGCCGGAACTTACATTTGGTATCAGAGCAAGGTCTCTTGTTTAAAGGACTTAACCGTCTCAAGAGTTTCAATGGCTGATTTCCGGTGTTCTTCGTTTTCAGAAGGTTTTGATTTTACCATTCCACCACTTTTTAAAGATATTGATTTTTGGTTTTGGAAAGCTAGAATGACTAGTTTTATCAAAGCAACTGATTTTTATATGTGGAATGTTTTTACAAATGCTTTTGATTTCAGACCAAGAAAGGATTGGGCAGAAAAAGAAATGAAGATGTTTTCATTGAATATTAAAGCAATGAAAATCCTTTATAGTACATTGACAGAAAACGATTATGAGAAAATTAAGTTTTGCTCTAGTGCTAAAGATATTTGGGATACTCTTGATTCTATTTATGGTTCTAACAATTGTGTTGAAGTTAATAGTGCTGGTAGTTCATCAGAAATTATAAATTGCATATCCATGATTGATGAACAATTGGAAGTGGAGCATGAAGAAGGAGAAATCTTAGAACACTTCCATGGTCCAGCCAACACAAAAGAACAAGAGGAGAAGGATCCCCAAGATGAGCTCATGGAAGAATGTGATGAACCATCATCTAAAGCTCAAGATGCATATGTGGTAAACAATTCCAATTCTTCTTGTGTAGAAAAGAAAAATGTTTTTGAACAATTGCATAGAACTATTTTTCAACCATTGACTAATTCTATTTTGAAAAACAAAAATGTTTTCAATCTTGCTGGAAAATCATATGGGAAGAAAGAATATACAAATATGAGTCACTTGAGATTACATCCACTAAATCCACTTAATTCTTGCAAAGTTGTTCATAGTAATTATCATTCTATTGTTTGCAATTATTGTGGAAAATCTGGACATATTTCTCATACATGCTATATTAGGAGAAATTCTTATGTGAGAAATAAATTTGTTTGGGTTCCTAAAGGACAATCAAGGTCCAATGCTAACAGTCAAGGACCCAAGTATAAGTGGGTACCAAAATGTCCATCTAGTACTCTATGTGTGCAGGAGGATTTAAATATCAGTGGACATCAAGGTACAAAGAAGAGAAAGAGGAAGCAAAGAGTTCTTCATGCACCAAAGAAGAAGATTATAGAATCTACATCAAGTAAGAGAACTCACATGGCACCCATTGCTGAATCTACAAGTCTTAAACATCATAAGAAGCAATGGATACAAGCAAGAAGAGTATCATCTACCTCAAGAACAAATCTCCATAGAGTACCATTCAATTATCCTGAGGAGAACAAGAAGAGGAGAATCTCTCAAGTATCAAATAGAAGCTTCTTGAAGTCTATATCTCTTGAGAGAGCTTTGCCAACACCCATTGAAAGACATATGACGAGTCAATGTGATAAGAAGAGGCAATGGGTGAGCAAAATCAATCCTCCTAGCACCTAAGGCTAAGCTATACAATGGTAAAACCTCTTATGCTTTCATCTGAAACTTTCTTTGAGGTTGTATATCTTGTAGTCTTAGGAATGAGCATTGCAACTATTTTCCTTAAAATCCGGGTTCTCACATCTTCATCTATTTCTGAAAGAGATTGCAATGTTCAATAGGTATAACTCTTTATGCATACATGATGATTTGAAAAGAAAATATTTCTTTTATGCATAAGGTCATGATTAATTCATTTTGCTCAATTTTTCTGAATTGATTGTATTTAAAGGAACATGTGAATTTAACTTTGATTCCTACAAGCTAACGATGATTGGATCCAAAGTTGGATACCAAGAAAGAAAAAGAATTACATAGTATTGTAGGAATAAGGAAGGCTTCTCAAGAAAGCAACTACATGGTGAGATAATTCAGGTTCTTGAGAAAGCTGATGAAGTAATGCTTGATGATGATGAATGTCAAAGTAGAAAATATCTGTATCAATTCAATCCAGCAAGCTTAAACAAGGACAAGAGAAATTATGATGATATCTAATCTTATTGTATACTTGTCCAACACTACATATCATTAAGCAATCAATTATCTGTGATTTGCAAGATGTTTTCAAGATTGCCAATGGATCACAAATGAATTTGTGCATAATTAGTTGATTTTAAAGTTTCTGAAATGCACAAGTCAAAAACTTGTTTTGAATTACAATCCATTCTGTGTTTGGAAAATGCATCTCAATGATTTGAAAATATACATGTTTTGTATGCATTCAAACGAAATCTCAAGATTGGATTTCAACCTCCACCATACTATACAAATGCACTATTTTCTCTAAACACCTCTTCAAAGATAAGTTTTCATATTATCAACATCTCAATTTTATAGAACATTATTTGAAAAGATATTTGAGATATGGATAACTATTTGCATAGTTTATGAAAAGCTCATATCAATGACATATTTTCCACATGAATGTATTTGCAAATTGTCATTGAAAATGATTTTCTTGCTATCACATATTTCCTTATCTGTATATTCAAATTTATGAATCATCTAGATAAGGTTCTCTATGATATACATTTTACTTGGAAATGATATATTCATTTAAGAGCAATTCAATTGTGTGATGAGAAAGTTTGGGATTAGTTAATCCCAATAGATTATGAACTGCCTCCACTTAATGTGAGTTATGTTTTTTTATGATTAATTTGTACTAACTTAAGCTTCGGAGTGTATAGCTATTGTTTTTGCAAGATATTTTGATGTTTTGGAGGTTGTAAACTCGAGTACAGACCATGGTACTCGAGTATATAAGTCGCAGAAAGCCAAAACTGAAGTTCAGAGATGCCTTACTCAAGTAAGGAAGTGGCTACTCGAGTTAACCGGAAGGCAGAGAGCACACACCTGATTAAAGAAGCTGCTGACTCGAGTAAGCAAAGCTGTACTCGAGTAAGGATTAGACAGAGGCCAACGCTGAAAGCATGCCAAAAGCTGACTCGAGTCAGGGAGAGTCTACTCGAGTAAATTCATCAGATATTCAAAAAATTCACATTACACTTTTGAAGTCCAGGTAAGTATACTTGACCCTTAACTCGAGTAGGTGAGTCAAGTATGCGTGACTCGAGTAAGCAGAGCTCTACTCAAGTAAAGGGGTCTGTCTATATATATCTGAACTGTCATGTTCCTCCTTCAAACCTCCATAAATTCCCATCAAACCTCCTCCAAATCATTTCTTAACTCGAGTTGGATGATCAACAATCTGAGTTTATTTTTTGATATGCGCAATACTAAAATATTGTTTGAATTTGAACTCACTCTGTTTTGTGAAAATGCATACACATGATTTTGAAAATATTCATACTTTGATTACATTCAAATGATGTTTCAAATTGGAAGTTAATATTGTTTTTGAATGTTGAATATGCTTCAGACCTCTCTAATTGAGTTTTCATTATCTTTCACATATTGATCTTTAGAATTCAATGTTTTGCTTGAACTCTTATGTTTCATTGTCTAAATGGTAGGACCTCATGTCGAACAAGTGAATCATATATGAGTCTCAAGCTAATTTCCAGAAATGAATTCATTATGTGAAAACTTATGCTTAAAACCTTATTGATTAAGCTATTCCAAATATTATGAATGTTCATTAATGCATCATGTGCATTAACCATTATATGGAATAACTTTATAGGATAATTCTTTGAAACTCTAGTCATTTGGACTAAAGAGTATGTGTTTCATAGTCTATGAATCCTAATACTCCTTGTGTTACTCAAATGCATCAAATTTATCTCCATCCATGTCTTGAGTAACTATTTATGTATATTCATATTCTTGCCTTGAATGTTCTTATATGTTCAAGACTCTACTCTCCAAGGCAAGATTATCTCTTGGTCAATAGCAAAGTCATTAAGCTTATATATGTTGTGCTAAGCATGTCTTGATAATGCTTTACTTTCATGACTTTGACTTTTCAGAAAATTCTTCAACATGTTAGCTTCAATGTTCAACATGTTCTCCAAATCTAAAGCATATTGATGTATTCATTAAATCTATTGGCTTCCATCATATTTATAATGAGCATTGTTTTCAAACATGTTTCAAAAATCTTTCATTTATGAAAAGTACTGATTTCATAATGTCTCATTACATTTTTGAAACAATTTGCACATTTCATCATCCTTCTTGAAAAATCTGATCTCATTCATGAGCTGTGAATTGATAAATGCTTATCCTTATGAATAAGATCTTCTATGCTCAAATTTACATATATTTTATCAATGACATCTTTTCTACATAAAGTGTGTTTACAAATTGTCATTGAGAAATAACATTTTTGGAATCATTTAGTTGTTACCTTATTCAATTCATTGACTTGATCTTATTTGTTTGGGTAAAACTATGTTTTGATTTTTGACTGTTATACTCTTTGCTCAAAAACCATATGATTTAATTTTATAAGAGCATTAGAGTTGTCATGTCTAATCTCGTGTGGACTCAAGAACCATTGAGTACCAAAGGACACATATTGTTGCAGGAGTTAACTGAAATATTCTGTTGAGGGATACAAAGAATATAGGCAAACAAAATAGATCATTTCAGTAGCTATGTCTGCAAATTCTATGGCATCACTTGAGTGGCATCCCATCACTAGCAAGAAGCTTAAACCAAGTTGATAAGGAGCATGCTAGCTTGATGAGAAGCAATGAGCAGAAATTGATCCTACACAAAGCTCATTTGGGGTTTCAATTTCTAAAATGCATTCAGAACAATTGATAATAGCTAGTCAATAATGCATCTGTGGATTACAAATGATTATGACTCAAGTAATTATGATATTACTTGAGTGAGGTATTGTATTTTTGAAATAATATTCATATATCATAATCATTTCTCTGTTCTCACATTACTACTAGGCTAACTTGATTTCATTCCAATTTATCTCATGAAGTTTAGCCAAAACAAACTCATTTTTAAAATGATCCTTATGCTTTAAACATTTTTATCATCATAAAAAGCATAAGTAATTTCTTTATATACCAATATTCAATGAATTTGAAAGTTTTTCAATTCTGAGATACCATGCTGTGAGCAAAGATTTTTCCAAACTTTATTACATTTGGTGTCACACTATTATTTGGTATCATTAAAGGAAACTTCATATTTTAGTCATGCATTCATTAAGGGGGAGCTTCACATTCACATGTGTTTGATATCTTAAAAAGCTCATCTCTTTTATTTGAAGAAAACCATTTTAAGGATACTCATCTGCATTTACTATCTCTTATTAGTTTTGATGATGAGTTAATATTATATTCTCCTTTCATTATCCTTATTTGGAAAATATCATACAGAAAGGGATACTTTGATATTTGGCTTGCACTAACAAATCCTTTGCAAAGAAAGTTTTCAACTCATGGCAGGAGATTTGGTTATGTGTTGCAACATTGAAGATTAATCATTAAAGCTGAGATGTGCTCTACATGGATGTTCTATGAAGAAAAAGCAAAGGATGGAAGCTGAGTGCTGATCATATTCATATGCGACTTCAAAAAGCAAAGAGCCTTCCACTGCTTCATCTCAGACCATGGCAACACAATCAAACTTCATGTAGCAAGCAAATAGACTTCTTTGATCATTCATCAGTTTGAAGAACCAACATGAGCATTTCTAAACTCTATCTTTTTATATTCAATAGAAATTGTGCACATGTTTGGTATCTATATGCTTTAATTGTGAAAGATGTCTTGAAAACCTCTCCAAATTTTGGTATCTTTATATTCAAATTTGCTTTCATAAAAACATTCTAAATTGTATCATATTTAAAATGAAAGCACTTTCAATCGGGGAGAGAAAATCAGTTTCTTTGAATTTTTTAATCTGGTTTCATATATTTTTTTAACATACATAAGGTGCATAGGTTCTAAGTGTTGTGTCTCATTGCACTTCATTGTATTTTGCTGATCTTGTAGTGATTGGTTCTGATATCAGTGATTATCAAAGTGCTTATCCTCTCTGATATCATTTCTACGTTTATGAAGTTTGCTCATTGAATACATTTCTAGTTGTTTATGATATTAATATGTTTATCTGCTGCCATCCTCTGATTAACTTGTGTTGAAATGCAAAATTGGTCATTTTCTGATAACTTACAATTCAACTTTTTGCTAATGACAAATAAGAGGGAGAGAATGGCAAGAAAAATATGTTGCATCTAATGTATTCTTATATTCATACATATTTTTCTTAAGGTATTTGCCATCATCAAAAAGGGGGAGAATGTTGTTTATACTTAGTTTTGATGATGTCTTATATAGATGCCATTCTTATAAGCAAAAAGATTGAGTAATATAATTATCTCCTACTTGGACTAACTATTGTATTTAATGTAGATCAATCCAAGTTAAATTATAGAGATTCATCAAGAAGGAGATAAGAGTTGAAAGCAAGGGGTATCTGTAGAGGTTATCAAGAAAGCAAGATGTTATCAATAGATTTTGGTGATAACCAAGTAGAAGAAAAGAGAGCAAATAAAGAAGAAGCATTCAAGGTTGAAGAGAGAGTTGCATTTTCAAGAATGATCAAGAAAAGAGAAGAAAGAAGGAAGAACTTGATGAATGGAATAAGAATATAGATATTCAAGTTCTTACATTGATGCTAGAAGGCTCCAAGAGCATATGGAAGTTCAAATGGCTCAATTTGGAGTTAAAGTTAGCAAAAATCAGCTTCAGGAGGAGTTTACTCGAGTAAGGAACTCTTTACTCGAGTATGGGACTCAATACACGAGTATACAGTGTCTTCAGCATTTCTGGCGTCTCTGGACAGAGCTTTACTCGAGTAGGAAACTAGCTTACTCGAGTAAACAACATTTTCAGCAACTCTGTTCTACTCTGTTCACGTTTAGCATGGGCGATGTCTGGTAATTCAATGATATCTCACAAACCAAAGATCGGATTGATACGAAACCAAAAGCATTGGAAACTAGACATCCAACACGTACTTATGACAAAAATTCATGGCTAAAGGAGCTCAGATGAATTATCTATGAATTTTACAAGTTGGATCAAAAATCAACGTCACTGTCCAGACCAAGCTTCAGTATTTTGAGGATATCTTAGAAACGAAAAATCAAATTTAGCTGAAATTGGTGCCATTGGAAACTAGATACACAGAGCTTTCCATCAAGAGTTGAACGGACCAAAACGGAGCTCGGACCAGAGAGATATGGCCTTCAGAAGTTGACAGTCAGTTCAGGAAGTTGCTCAAATGCATTTTACAAGGCTTACTCAAGTAAAGGAGTCTTTACTCCAGTAAAGGACTTACAGAGAGCAATCATATTTTTGATAGGCGCTTACTCGAGTAAAGGAATGCTTACTCGAGTAAAGGCCATCCAGAGAGCAACCAAGCCTTTCAAACTAAATTGTTTACTCCAGTAAAGGAGTCTTTACTCCAGTAAAGGGTCATACCGAGAGCTTCAAAGATTTTATAACAGATGCTTACTCGAGTAGAGTATTGCTTACTCGAGTAAAGAGATGATGTTAAACTGATTTTCAAACTTAGCATCTGTTCTTCCTTACTCCAGTAAAGACTCAAGTATTGGATACTTGACTTGCTTACTCCAGTAAAGACTCAAGTATTGGACGCCAACTTCAGAAATTCAAATCTGACGAATTTGGAATGCCTTCTTGTTTGATCTTAATACTTCCCAGGATTAATCTCTAATGTTCCTAGACATGTTTAACCACTTTATTGGTGAGTTTCAGATGATCAAAACGAAGGAGATCAGATTTGTGCAAGAATATCGAAAGCCGTGCAAAAGCTCCAACGGCTAGTTTCTAAACGGCTATATTTCATCCTACAACGGTCATAAACGGTCACAGACCTCTCTCTACCTATAAAAGACATGGACTCAAGCAGAAAGACGTGGAGACATAAGATTACAATGCCAAAATGCTGAACCTCTGCTTCTTCATCTATTTCACTCTGTTTTACTTGTCTAGATAGCTTTGTGAGTGAAATGAATTGTGTTTGTACTTCAGTGATTATCTATCTATTCCTTTGAGAGGAAAATTATTGTAAACACATTATCTTTCTGAGAGTTACTCAAGATTGGGGAATCTTGAGTGGGATATACATTGTGTTGATTACAACTTGTAAGGGGGAGTGAATCCTAGTGAGAGGATTACTTCGAGTACAGAGTGTGTGATCAAGCGGTGTATCCTTACGTGTGTAAGGGGGAGTATCTCAGTAAGAGATTTGTAAAAGGCTGCACAAGTGCCCGGCTAAACTTGTGGGATTGTAGCGGTTCTCAAGTACCCGATTAAAGCTTGAGGGAAATAGTGGATTGAAATCTCAGGAGGTGCCTGGGGACTGGACGTAGGTCAAGGAGGGCCGAACCAGTATAAATCTGTTTGCATATTCTCTTCCCTTATCTCTTACATTTCCAGCACATATATGTTTGAATGTGTTTACATATATAAATGTGTGGTTATTGCTTTCTAAACTGATTTCTGGGAGTTACGAAAAGAATTTTCAATGTAACTAAAGTTTTTATACTTCACCCAATTCACCCCCCCTCTTGGGTTCAGCCGGAACTTACAATTTACATATTACTCAAAGATCTGCAGGAAATTTTTTATAATTTAAGCGTATATTTATATCGCAATTTTGTAGAGTATATATTAAGGATTACCAACCTACTCCGTTTTCATTGGCCTTGATCTAACCACTCCACATGGACTTTAACCAAATTTATAACTCTCTTTAATTTTTAATATAAGACGTATTTACTTAATTTGATTAGATTAAGGAAGTTTGTTATACTTCTTAATATTAAATGTATTTTTTAAAACATCACAGACATCCTTGATTCCCTCAATCTCTCTCATTGCTATATATATAGGAGTTTGTACATGTTTATTAAAGAGGTTATTTACATATTACATAAAGATCAGGAAAATTTTATAATTTAACTGTGTATTTATATTATAATTTTGTAGAGTGTATTTATTAAAGATTACTAATTAACTTGCTCCATTTTCATTCGACTTTATCTAACCACTCCACATGGACTTACCCACATTTATTACTGTTACGGACCGGCCCAACAGCCCAGATCCAGGCCACGACCCAACTATGCCTGGGAGCATAATTGGCGGGATAATAAGCAAAGATATGAGATCCCAACAACATAGGATCTATCCTAACCATAATCCTGAGATACCAGCCCCTGATATCTTGGCCCCGGATATTGCTCACCAGGCCGGGATATTCGCACCGGACCTCTCTATAAATATAAAGGAACATCAATCAAGTGCACACGTTCTAACTCATGCTCTATTTACTTTCTGTCACACAGAGCACACACACCACCACCCTCTGGCCTCACGTGATGAGCCCTGCTTTGGTCGCTAAAGCAGTCAATTAAACTAGGTCCTAATTAATTATGCAATATAGGGTCAACCTAGGTCATTTTCCCAAGGAGCAAGTTGTGGGTTTTTCTTTAGGTTGAATTTAGGTGATGAAAAATGCAATAAAATGAAATTAAACTAACTAAATGCACTAATGCAATCGACTTTAAAACCTAAATGAGAATGCAACTAATGAAACTAACCTATATGAATATGAATGCAATTTTGGGGGTTTTTGTTATGAGAGAAAAATTAAAATCCTAAGAAGAAAATTGATTAAAATCAAATTAAATGACAAAAATCTAGTTCAGTTATGAGGAAGAAGGGGACAACTTAGAAATTGCATGGAGTTAACTTTCTTAGCCCAAACCAATTAATCAGACCAAAGGAAGATTAATGAATTTAATTACCTAATTGAACATGGGAAACCCTCTAGCTCAATAACACATATTCCACTAGAAAACTCATAATGAAATAAGCGGTGGCTAATTAAACTCATTAAAAATCAATCACAACATAGTCTTGAAAATATTGTTTACAATTATCCAATTGAACAACTAGATAATTTATCAACCCAATTAAACAATTAAGATGATAAACCAAATTGACAATTAAATTAATAATGAAAACTCAATTAATAATTCAATTGACAATCAAAAGGTTGCAAACAAAACTCCAACAATTGTCTCACACATAAAAACTTCAAATTATCAATCCAATCCAAAAGAAATATGTTTACAATCTAAAACTAGATTGTTCTCAATTAACACAACTTAAAATCCTTTAAAACTAAATAATCTCAAGTTTGGATTAAGAAGATAAAAAGAATAACACTCCCTTATGATCTTAAAGTGTAAAACTCTAGGCTCTAGCTTTCTCCATGCTCCTCCCAAGTTGCCTCCTAAAAATGCTTAAGCTGCCATGAATTTATGTTCTCCACTGAACATCGCGCCGCTCACAGTCATTGGAATGAATTGATGATCAATGGATGCAATAGCAATACTCGTGGGTCCCGTGAGTGGAAAAATGGCTAAGTGAATTAATGATCAATTCCCTTGCCTTGGTTCGCGCATATCACCACTGGAGAATTATATGAATTGAATGAATCAAATGGTCTCTGCGCGTATCTCCGTGTGCGTGCGTTGGCTGCTTCTCTCGCCAGGTTCAACGGCTAGGTTAAATAATATGGGGAGGAAGAGATTTTGGGTACCAACTTGAGCCAACTAAAATTCCAAAAGCCCAACAAAATTTCACCATTAGATCTTCTTTTAGCTTCCAAGGTTAATTCTGCATCGTAGGATCTTCCAATATGCTTTTTTTCTTATCCTGCAAGAATTAAATAAAATCGTGATCTATCATATATTTAGAAATATTATTCAATCACAAGATCTCAATCAGAATAATAACAATTTAAGTCCAATAATCTCATAATTAATTCTGATTTATATTATTTCCTAAAATAGGCTAACAATCCAAATATTGTCTAATAAATCCAAATTAGCCTAAAATAGTCCCCAAAATAAATGAATAAGGCGGGATAAAATATATTAAATTGGGATTTATCATCACGCCATAAAGTTTACTGCGAACTACGTGGACTTTGATCCCCTCAAAGGGTACGTAGGCTCTAGGCTTGACACCTAGTCAAGTCCAATTCATCTGTGTTCTTAGAACAGAACATTGGCGCCGTTCGTGGGGAAAGGTAAATTTCCATCCCCGTGACCATCAATGGCGAACACCAGAAGCCACAGCAGGAATCCACCACCGCAGGCTGACGGAGGCCCCCAACCAGACCAAGTTCCAGCCGGGCCAAGCCAGCCGCAACTCCATCCACAACGAGAAAACACCCCGGGGGGACATGTTACTGACACAGCAACTTCCCCTCCCGCAGATGATCAGCCGTTGTTGGAGACACGCAGGGAGGTTCTGACCCAGGACGCTCTGGCGATAGAAGCCGACGTCCGCATCCTCTGGAGGATGCATGAGTCATTGCTCTAAAGGTTAGAGGACAAAGAGAAGCAGGACCACCTGCAACGACAGGCAGACTTCCGCTCCTTTGCATAAATGATAAGGGAGGAGCTCCAAAGCCATCACCAACAAGAAAACCAGAGAGAACCTTGTACAGGAAGAGGCCGGGCCGGCGTGGACATTAGCAGCTCGTCGAGCAGCTCGCCACTGAGAACGAGGCGGGGAAACACCAGCAGACCGGATGGAAGAATCAGCGCACCCACCGCCGCAAGAAAATCATGACAATCCGGAAGGCCAAGATGGTAACGCGGACCACAACCGCCAAGGCGGGAGAGGAGGCCAAAACCAAGAAGAGCGCCGTGTGGAAGACAGGACTCCCCAAACCCACAGATCACCTCGCCATGGATCACCCCAGGAATATCGAATGAAGTACCTGACGGAGTCCGGTAGGTCCCCATTCTCGAGGGCAGCGGTGATGGCCTGTTACCCGAAACACTTTGACCTAGCCGACCTGCCGAAGTACGACGGAACTCAGGATCCTCGCAACCATCTCGAAGTTTTTGAAAAACTCATGTGGGTCCGGTCAATTGATGGCCCAGTTATCCAGCGGCTCTTCGCGGCCACTCTGACCGGGCCGGCACACAAGTGGCTGAGTTCACCCTCGGACAACTCCATCCGATGTTTTGAAGACCTTGGATGAAAGTTCGAGTTGCATTTCGCCACCAGTAAAAAGCAGCCGAAATCTGAATTCACACTGAGTAAAGTGAGGCAGAAGAAGGGTGAGGCGCTCCAGAAATATCTAGATCGGTTTTGTGACGTGGCAATGCAAGTGCGATCGCTATCCGAGGACGTTCATGTACACTGCCTGGTCAACGGGCTAGACCCGTCATCACGACTAGCCCGGAACTTATGCAAAAACCCGGTTTACACGTTGACCGAGTTCTACACCCAGGCGAAGAAGTACCTGGAAGTGGAGTACATGGAGGCTGCCAATGCTGAGGAACCCGAGCGGGCGAGACATACCACACCCGACTCAGGAGAGCAGGCCAGCAAACAAAAGACCGAACCCCGGAGGCGGAACAGGGAAAGCCGGGTCAAACCAGACTGAACCGACCGCAAGGCAAAGTACGACAGCTACACGCCTTTGAATGCCCCTTGGTCACAGGTGTGCAAAGAGGTAGTCTAGGCCGAGATGCGGCAGGTGGACAAGCCGAGGCCACTCAGAGGCCGCTCCAACACGGACCGTACCAAGTTCTGTACGTTCCACGACTGCCATGGACATACCACCGACGAATGCTATGACCTCTGCGACGCCATTGAAAAATTTGTAAGGGAAGGGAAGCTACGTCAGTATGTCATCAAGACACAGGGAAGGACGAGCGGCAAACGCAATTACCGCGGCAGCACTAGAAGTCCACCCAAGGAGACCCGAAAGCCAGGGAAGAAGCAGAAGACCGCCTCCGACGACGAGTTCCTCGACGTTGATTTCCAGTGCAACATCGTTAGCGGAGGATTTGGAGGGGGCGGGGACACAGTGAGCCAACGTAAGAAATACCTCCGCGAGGTCCTAACCGTCAGAGATCTCCCCAAGTTTAACGACGATCCCGCCAAGCCGAAGCCGCCCCCTTGACCTTCACCAATGAAGAACTAAAGGACGTCATTCCCGGCCACCTGGACGAACTGGTGATCACCGGAACCTTGGTGAATTGCCGCGTCAAAGGGAATCTTCGTGGACGCAGGAAGTTCAGCCGACATCATAAGCTGGAATGCCTATAAAAGGATGCACCTCGATAAAGAGGATCTTAAGCCGTGCAAGACCACCCTGATCGGATTCAACGGCGAACAATCTTTCCCAAAGGGGTATATTGATCTCAGATTAACCCTCGGAACAAAAGAAGCATTCAAGTCAGAGCGCGTCAGGTTCATAGTGGCCGTTTTCTGCTCTCCATACAACATCATTCTCGGCCGACCAACTATTCATAACTGAGACATACTGGTATCCACCAAGCACCAGAAGTTGAAGATGATTAACGACAAAAATCAGCTGGTCGTGGTATCCGGAGACCAAAAGGAGTCACGGCAGTGCTACGTCGAAGCCCTCCGGGTCGAGGAAGGAGGACCCTCATCTCCACCTCGGCTCGGACCCAAGCAAACGATGGCCGAGGTAGATGACGACAGGCACCCCCGGCAGCCGATTAACATGGTAGAGCTCGACCTCCGAGAGCCAGAGGACCCTAGACCTGAGCCAAAGGGAGAACTAGAGGAAGTAGCGCTAGGGACGGACCCATCCAAGGCCGCCAAAATTGGCAGAGATATGAATGATGACCCAAAAACGCAGATGATCCATTTCCTAAGGCAGAATCAGGACGTTTTCGCCTGGACCTCGGCTGAGATACCCGGCATCGACCCCCACTTCTGCTGTCACAAACTCGGCATATGGCCAGGATCGAGGCCCATAGCGCAGAAGAAGAGGAACATTGCCGACAACAGACAAAAGGCCCACGAGAGCCACGTTGCAGAACTCCTAGCGGTCGGATTCATTCGAGAAGTACAATATACGACATGGCTCTCGAATGTAGTCATAGTACTCAAACCCAGCGGCAAGTGGAAGGTGTGCGTTGACTACACGAATCTGAACAAGGCGTGCCCAAAGGACTCCTACCCGATGCCAAACATCGATCAGCTTGTGGACAACTCGGCCGGCTACCACTCCTCTCCTTCATGGACGCCTACTCCGGGTATAATCAGATCGCCATGCATCCGGATGACCAGGAGAAAACCGCATTCATGACGGACAAAGCAAATTACTGCTACAACTTAATGCCTTTCGGCTTGAAGAATGCCGGGGCCACCTATCAGCGAATGATGAATCGGGTATTCGAAGACCAGATCGGCCGCAACATAGAAGTCTACATAGACGACATGATTGTAAAGTTGAGGCATATAGAGGACCACATCTGGGACCTAGAACAGACGTTTGAAAAGTTAAGAAGACATCGAATCAGGTTGAACCCGGCCAAATGTGCCTTCGGAGTCCCGGCTGGAAAGTTCTTGGGCTTCATGTTGACCAATTGAGGAATTGAAGCCAACCCGGACAAGTGTAAGGCCGTCCTAGAAATGCAGCCCCCGAGGACCAAGAAGGAGGTTCAGCAATTGACGGGCCGCCTCGCCGCCCTAACAAGGTTCCTCCTAAAGTCGGCCGAGAAAGCCCTGCCTTTCTTCAAGTTGTTAAAGAAGGAAACCAAAGGCGGCTGGAATCCGGACTGCGACGCGGCCTTTGAAGAAATCAAGCGGTGTTTGGCAACCCCCTCGGTACTCACTAAACCGGACCCGGGGGAGACCTTGTTCCTGTACCTTTCAATCAGTAATGAAGCCGTCAGCGCTGCCTTGGTAAGAGAAGCCGAGACCGGACAAATGCCGATATACTTCATAAGCAAGGCTTTACAAAGCTCTTAACTCCAGTACCAGAAGCTGGAGAAAGTGGCCTTAGCCCTACTCACCGCGGCTAGAAGGCTCCAGCCATATTTTCAAGGACATTGGATAGTGGTATGCACCAGCCAACCGATCCGGTAGATCCTCCATAAGCCGGACTTAGCGGGAAGAATGACCAACTGGGCGATTGAGCTGTCAGAATTTGACATCACATTCGAAGCCTGACAGGCGATCAAGTCCCAGGCGCTGGCGGACTTCATCAGGGAATTGACCCCGGCAATAACAAGTGACGTAACCTGGAAGGTCTACGTAGACGGATCCTCCAACGCTAAGGGCAACGGTGCAGGAGCCATCGTTGAAAGCCCGCAGGGGGTCGCCACCGAGCACTCCCTCCAACTGAAGTTCCTAACCTCCAATAACCAAGCCGAGTATGAAGCGCTTTTGGCCAGACTACTTCAATCAAGAGATAATGGGGCGCATCGAGTAAAGGTTTTAACCGACTCGCAGCTCGTCGCCGCACAGATCGACGGCAGCTACCAAGCGAAGGGGCCTCTTATGGCGAAATACCTAAACCGCGCCAAGGAACTCATGGCCGAGTTTGATGAAGTGATCATCACCCATATCCCAAGAGAGGAAAATACAAGAGCCGACATCCTCTCCAAGCTGGCAAGCACTAAGGGACCGGACAATCACAGGACTGTCATCCAGCAGAATCTGACCGAACCGAGCTGCGTCATGACCATCTCTGCCGGCTTTGACTAGAGGAAGCCGATAGAGGACTACCTGGAGAGGGGAATTATCCCTACTGACCCAACCAAGGCCAAAAAGTTGATCAAGGAGGTCGCTATCTACACCATGGTCGATGATCAACTCTACAGAAAGGGACTACATTGCCCAATGATGCGATGTCTAGGCAAACCCGAAGCAAGGTACGTGCTGGCTGAACTGCACAAAGGAAGCAACGGCCATCACATGGGGGCAAGGCTCTCGCGAGAAAGGCACTATGCGCCGGCTACTATTGGCCTACCTTGAAGCATGACGCCATAGAAACAGCCAAGAAGTGTGATAGTTGCCAGAAACACGCCAGGATCATATGGCCGCCGCCTACAGAGCTGAAAGGAATGTCAGCCCCCTGGCCCTTTTATAAATGGGGAATGGATATCCTCGGACCATTCAGACCGGCACAAGGGCAATGCAGATGACTCATCGTCGCTGTCGACTACTTCACCAAATGGATCGAGGCAAAGCCGCTCGCCACAATAACCTCGGCCAGAGTAATGAAGTTTTTTCGCCACAACATCGTCTCCCGCTTCGGAATACCTGCCGAGGTCGTCACGGACAATGGGACCCAGTTTATGGACCACATGTTCCAAGCGTTAATGACCAACCTGGACATTAAGCAGCACTTCTCATCCGTGGAACACCCACAGTCAAACGGGCAGGCCGAGTCCGCCAACAAGATCATCCTGGACGGACTAAAGAGGCGCATGTTGCAAGCCGACACCAACTGGACCGAGCAGCTACACAGCGTTCTGTGGGGATACCGGACAAGCGTGCAGTCTTCGACTCAGGAAACCCCGTTCAGGCTGACCTATGGATGTGAGGTAATGATCCCGGTCAAAATCGGGCAACCATCTTGGAGAAAGGTTAAAGCCAGACAAGAAGGGAAGGTGTCGAATGACGACGCCTTGAAGACCGACTTAGACCTCATAGACGAGATCTGAGTCACGGCTCACTGCCGGGAATTGGCCGCCAAGCAGCTACTCGCGGCTAAGTACAATAGAAAGGTCCGACCACGGTCATTCAACCGGGGGAACCTCGTACTCCGACGGGCCGATATAGGCAATAAGAATGCCCGGGACGGAAAGCTTAATGCAAATTGGGAAGGCCCCTATTGGATCAAAGAAAAGCTCGACGGAGGGGCTTACATTCTCGAGACCCTGGCGAGAAAGCCGATCAAAAGAACTTGGAATGCCGACAAGTTAAAGATCTACTATAGCTAGACCCCGGCTCAGCTTGGCATAACCAGTCGGTTTTTTCTTTTGAACTTCAGAGTTTAAGTTATTTCCTTTCCTACTTATGTTTGTTTGTAAAGCCCCTTAGGGTTATTCTTAGCAATAAAGGATCCCACTGAGAAATTTCTTCAATGTGCACAAATACTCGCTTAAGCATCAAACTAAGGCAATAAAAGCCCGGTCAAAAATTCGGAAGCCGAGGCAAACAAACCCGGCACGAATGAAGCCAAGGCAAACAAGCCCGGCACGAATGAACGGCTCCGAGGTCGTGTACCCGGCCGAAAACTAAAAACATCTAGATGTACGAAAACCGGCCGTTGTACTCCGACAGGCATTGGTTAGAGCTCAGCGAAGGCGCCATACGTGGCCTTTCGCGAAATTGACGCGTCAACGCTCACCTGACTAAGCAAGCGAACTACCATGCCGACCCTGATCAGGTCAAAATGTTTGATTAGAGGCAGACGAAGACTCGGTTGAATATGTGGTAGTTTAGCCCTTACGTCGGTTAAAAATAATCCCACTATTGAAAGTTGGAGTCCGACTATCAAAAGTTGGACCGAGGTAGTGCGGTTAGTTACACCTGACGAGGTTGAAACAAGACAACCCTGCCCCAACCTCCTACACGCTAAGTGTGGTAGAGTGAAAAACGACTCGTATTCATTACAGTCGACGAACATCTAAACTAAGTTTAGAACTTTAAACATAGGCAAAAGGATGATAAAACTGTAAATCATTCATTGTCTAGTGTATATAGAATGGCCCGAAGGCCAGAATTGTTCAAAAAATTACAAGGGCACAGGCGCCCCAACTAAAGAAAATAGAAAGGTCCAAGACTAGCTGGACGACCCGGCTTCAGGACCTCCACCCTCGGCAGCACCCTCCTCCGCTCCATCAGCAGGACCCTTGGTGGCAGGAGACTGGTAAGGGATCAGATTCCCGTCCTGTACAAAGGCACGGTAATCATAACCGTCTGCATTAAGCTCGACGCCAGGGTTGAAGAACCGGATCTGAACCAAGGCCTGCTCGAAGCACTCCCTGGCGGTTTGCAACAACGCATCGGACGCCTCCTGATGCGCCGTCCGCTCGGCAGAAAGGGCCGCTTGGGTGACCTCCTGCTCGGCAACTAGGAAGCCCGCTGCTGTTGGAGAGCCTTCATTGCAGCCAGACTCTCGGACAACCCCTTCTGGGCCCGAGTACACTCCTCAGCCAGTTTCTCCCCCGACTCACGGGACAGTTAGAGCTCCTAATCAGCCTTCACTGCCATGGCCTTGGCAGCATCCCGCTCTTCCTCGGCGGACTTAGCTCTAGCCTCCGCCACGGCCAAAGCCCTGTTCAGCTCCTCTACAGATTCGGGCTTAGTCTCTCAGCAGCCAAGGCCTTCTTCAACCCCTCCTCGGACGCCTTCAGCTTCCTGCAGTCAGCATCAGCCTTAACATACTTCTCCCTCACCAGAACAAGAACCTGGAGGAAGCCAACAGACCGGTACAAATGCGTCTGGGCCGCATGAATCTCGTCCATAGTTGGCGGGGACATCGGTCGGTTATCCAGGAAGTGCTAGGAGGGAGGAAAGCAACATCCACCTCCGGGACCACCCCCTTATCCCACAAAAAGCTGCGGGGGAAGACCGAAGATGGACCCAGCGGTGAAGGAGGAGGAGGAGGGGGAGGCGGAGATGAAGGAGCACCAGACAACGAGCCCAATGGTGCCTTAGGGAAGATTACGACCTCGTCCTCCTCAATGGTGATCACAGCCTCCTTTCCCTTCAGAACCTGGGACCCTACCACCGGGGAAGGCTCGACGACGCCAGCAGGAGAAGATCCCTGGTCAACTGAGGCCTTGGATCTCTTCGGAGCATCGGCCACGGGAGCTTCAGCACCATCAGGAGCATCTCGCTTCTTTGTCTGTCGGCTCGGGGAGGCAGCGGCAGGATTCGCCTTTTGAAGATAAAGCGGAAGGGCGCTCATATCTCGAGCTGAAAGAACAAAAATAAACCAAGTCAGACAAACGGATCCAAAATCCGAAACAATGACAATATGCCAACTAAAGAAAGAACCCTACAAGTAGGAGGAAGCAGCTCAGCACCCTCCCCGGTTACAAAGAAGCCGGTGGGTTTCACACCATGCTCCGCCATGAAGGCCTCTAACCGGGGAAGGGCAGAGACAGACTCTGGCCAGAGATCCTTGTGGAGAATCTGGAAAGAGGCAGCCTTAGCCTCATAATGGCTCTCCATTCAGTACAAAGGAAAGCGCCAGCCCACGTCAGCGGCCTCAGGACCCTCCAGGAACCAAGGTTGTTCCCCGAACTTGGCTTCAACCTTGAAAAACGCCGCCTTGAAGCGCTTGAAGGAATCCGAAAAAGGTGTCATAAGCTTGTGGTTAAGGTTGATACGAAGGGATGTTAGTTATGATTAGTTTTGATGATGTCTTATATAGATACCATTGTTATAAGCAAAAAGATTGAATAATATAATTATCTCCTACATTGATGAATTGTTGTATTTAATGTAGATTAATCCAAGATGAATTATAGAGATTAATCAAGAAGGAGATAAGAGTAGAAAGAAAGAAGAGAAGAAACCAAATAAAAAAGAACTTGATATATGGAATGAAGATTTTATCATCCAAGTTCTTATATTGATGCTAGAAGCCTCCAAGATCATATGGAAGTTGGAATGATTCAATTCAGAGTTAAAACAAGCAAGAATGAGGTTTTGGATGAGCAAACTTGAGTCTCCAAGTATTAAACATGAGTTTTCTACCTTGCTGCTGTAATTTACTCATTTAAGAGGAGAAAACTCGAGTTTTGAGGCAAAACTCGAGTTATGAAGTGTCTACAACGTCTCTGGGGTCTCTGGACTATCAAAACTCGAGTTTTGGAACATTGGAATCAAGTCTCGGGGCAAAACGCGAGTTTTGGAAAATTGGAGAACCAAAACTCGAGTTTTGAAGTTGAAAACTCGAGTTTTGGACTGTTATCAGCACTTCAGCTCCACACTGTCTCACGTTCAGCACGGGCGACCTCTGGTGTTTCGATGATATCTCACAAATTAGAGATCGGATTGAGACAAAACCAAAAGCATATGAAACTAGACTCCCAATGCGTCATTTGGATATAAAATTCAAGCCAAAAAGAGTTCAGATCAAGGAGCTATGAGTTTTACAAGTTGACCCAAAAATCAACGTCATAGTCCAGACCCACCTTCGGTATTTTGGGTATATCTCACAAACTACAAATCCAATTGAGCTCAAATCGGTGCCATTGGAAACTAGACACACAGAGCTTTCCATCAAGAGTTGAACGGACCAAAACGGAGTTCAGACCAGGGAGATATGGTCTTCCAAAGTTGATGGTTGTTTCAAGAAAACTCAGCAAATCCAGGAGAAGACAAAACTCGAGTTTTCATCAGACAGAGAGCATTCAAGAATCTCACAAATGAAAACTGCCGGTTATGGATCAACACCTCCAGTTTTGATGTTTTGAACTTGACATCAAAAGTTCAAAACTCGAGTTTTGGGAAGCAAAACTCGAGTTTTGGTCAACCCGAGAGCATCAGCATTTCCAGACTTTGAAAACCGCCAGGTTTGGTTTGAAAACTGCCAGTTATGAAGAGTGAACAGTTCAAAACTCCAGTTTTGATTATCAAAACTCGAGTTTTGGAGTTTCTGCCAGAAAAACGCCCTTTTGTTCCAGAATTGCCCAATTTGATCTACACTCCAGGATTAAGTTACCCATTGATCCTATATGCTTTATACATCATATAGCATTGTAACTTAACTATTTTAACGAGTTTATTCATGAGATTATAGAAAGTTTTTGAATTCAGTTGAGAATCAAATGAAGACCTATTTTGGGCAACTTGCAATATTTCTGGACAGCCGTTATGCAAACATTCAATGTCATCACCGATTAAGGCTGAACATCATCACTCTTCAGACAAGACCATATGGGAAGAATCAGAATTCGAATATTCAGATTTGCAAAAATCTCCCAACGGCTATAAACAAACAGGGAGTGATTTCAGCAAGAAATATATTAGGAAACACCAGCCACAGCTATATTTTTGAATAGGTTCATCTCACAACGGATCTATAACGTTCACAAGCTTCAAATCACTATAAATGGCTGAAGATTTGAAGTTGGACAGCAGAGAAGACAACTACAGAAAACTTGCACGAAAATATCAGTCTTTGCTGTACATACATTTGATTGTATCTTAGATACATTGTACTTCAGTGTGTATCATTTTCTACTCTTAGAGAGAGTCAATTTCCCTGTATATCATTCATTGTAAGAATCTCAAGTCAGGTGACTTAGAGATTGGGAAAATCAGAATACAACTTGTAAAGGGGAGTGTGTCCTAGGTTGGGAGCATCCTTCGTTTACAGAGTGTGTATCTATTGTAAACAATTACAATTTGTAAGGGGGAGTGAGTCCTAGAGTGAGGAGCATCCTTCGTTTATAGAGGGTGTAATTGTTCTTGAGTGATAGTGGAAAATCCTAGAGGTACTGGGGACTGGACGTAGGTCAAGGAATTAGATCGAACCAGTATAAATCATCTGTGTCAAGCTTTTCTTCTCTATCTCCACTTTTCCTTGATTTTATCTGTTGTGTGGGTGAACCGAAAAGAATTTTGAAATCCCCAATTCACCCCCCTCTTGGTGATTTCCTTCTCTTTCAAGGGATACCATCCCTTCCAGCTTGTCACCCTCCTTGGGTGAACTGGGAGCAAAAGGGCCAAAGTAGTAGAAGAAAAGGTTGGCGGTACACGAAATCGGGATTGGGAAGGAACGGCATAGCCGCTCAAAGGCAACAAGGTAAGCCCACCCGTTTGGATGAAGCTGGGAAGGGGCAAGTCTTAGGTGCAGCAGGGCCTCCACTTGGAAGGGAGTGAAAGGCAAGGAAACTTGTACTCGAGACAAGCAATCCCGATAGAAAAAGAAGAAATTTGGTCAACCTACTTCCCGTGTCGCACAAATAGGCTCGTCGGCCCCCGGACAACGGACGACGCAACCAGGCATGGCCGGAATCTTCAACCGGGCGACGTCTACGTCCGACATGAGAGACCGAGTCTTCAACACCTCGTGGGACACCCAGTTGTATTGCCGACATAAGGCTTCGGGTGGACTAGAAGAGTCCGAACCTTCGGGCTCGGACCGTTGCTTCGAAGGATGGGATTTAGGAGCCATTAAACCTATAGGCAAATAAAAAACCAATATCAGTAAAAAGCGGGAATACCTGGTGCAACAGCACTTGTAGAAGAAAATGACAACAGACTCTGATGAATGGGGGCACTAGAGGGAGGACCCACTGAAGGCCGATGCCGGCAGGGCCCAAGCATTGAAGAAGCCCCAGCATCGTCACCACGAGCTATAAGATGAGAGCTCTCAGCCAGGCAATCCCAACAAGGGCCGTAGTACCCTTCTGGCAGAGGATCCGAGACGTTAGGCCGAGGACCTTCGTAGAAGTTAAGAGGTTGGGCCATCAAAGCTGGAGATCCGGAGCTGATTGAGGCGACGACCCTGGCCCCGACGGGCAGCGCAAAGGGAGTAGCACCTACCGCGGGCTGAACCGGAGGAGGCATCGGAGTCCTAGCGGCAACAGGGCGGGGTCCAACCTGCCTCGGACGACTAACGCCACCTCGAGAACCCAGTAGGTGGCCCGGGGGAAGCGCGTACGGAGGAATGTTTCTTCTTCCGGCAACAGTACTGCTTTGGGCCTAGGAGAATTCCTACCACTATCCATATGAGGGAACAAGGAGCCTAAGAACTAAGGGATTTTGGGCAGAAGTCGAAAATCTGTGAGAATTTGGAAGTAGGACACTAAGGGAGAAACCCAGAAAGTACGCCAAATAACCCAGAAAGGTGGAAAGAATAGTAACACAGGCGACAAGTCTTATTGAAAAATAAATACGGAGTAATACCGAACAAATGTAAAAGGAAATGAACGGAATACCTGTATGAAATGAAGGAAACTTGGATGCTGGGAATGAAGAACGGCAAAAGTTTCGACCAAGAGAAGACACTTCTTTATAAACTGAGAGATAAACCAGAAAGGGAATTTGAGAAATGCTGAATAGCGGGAAAGGTAAAGATGAAAAAAGAGGAGAAGTTACTTAAACCATTTAGGCAAAATAGCAAAACGGCAAGGGTAAAGTGGTCTATTCGAACATAGGCACAATAGGATTGGTACAGCACGACGTCAGCACATTAAATGCGCACGAACATCGGGGCGCGAAAAGACGCGACGGATGCAGATTACCACTATTCAAGGCGTGCCAGGTGTGAACTCGCAACGATGGCACATGCAAGGGGAACTCCAAGGCGCATGATGAAGGCCAAAGGGCAAAAAGCATGGGTCCGAAGTCGCTGGCAGGCATCACGGGCCAGAACGGATCGAATAACCATCTTGGTAAATGGAACTCAGCGTCCTCGACAGGACGCCGGGGTAGAGACGCAAGAAGCCGGCCCCGGGTTCAAAGCCGACTGATAGGCCTCGGCAACCACAAGCCGGCCCAACTGAAGTAAAATGCCTCAGCCATAACAAGGGCCGGGGGCAATGTACATCTCGGCCGCCCAGAGGCCTGAATGACCAAGCTGGGGGCAACTATTACGGACCGGCCCAACAGCCCAGATCCAGGCCATGGCCCAACTATGCCTGGGAGCATAATTGGCAGGATAATAGGCAAAGATATGAGATCCCAACAACATAGGATCTATCCTAACCATAATCCCGAGATACCAGCCCCTGATATCTTGGCCCCGGATATTGCTCACTAGGTTGGGATATTCGCACCGGACCTCTCTATAAATATAGAAGAACATCAATCAGGTGCACATGTTCTAACTCATGCTCTATTTACTTTCCGTCACACAGAGCACACACACCACCCCCCTCTGGCCTCATGCCATAAAGTTTACTACGAACTACGTGGACTTTGATCCCCTCAAAGGGTACGTAGGCTCTAGGCTTGACACCTAGTCAAGTCCAATTCATCTGTGTTCTTAAAACAGAACAATTACTCCCCTTGGTATTTAATATAATACATATTTACTTAATTTGATTATATTAAAGAGTTAGTTATGTTTCTTAATATAATATATATTTTTTAAAACATCATAGACATCTTCCTTTATTCCCTCAATCACTCTCCTCCTTAATTATTATTGAGGGAACACCAATAAAGATAATTTAGACAAAGATTGACAAAAATGAAAAATATGTCTGAAGGATAATTTTAACAAAGATTAACAAAAATGAAAAATATGTATTATATTTAAGATCAACATCAAGTCTCAAAATATGTCATATAATAAAGATAAGAAGGAGTACAATTTAATTAGTTGAAAGGAAAGTTGTTGTATCTACCATTATTAAGGCATATATATTGTTGCAGCTACCAAAATAGTGTTATTAATTGACCATCCACGGTTTTCAGAGAGGACAAAAAACATTGTAAGATTGGATTTGGGATCGGTCTTCATACAGGCAATCTAAAAAGTCTATTACTTTTAAAATTGGATGGACAACTGATTTTAAAAAATACTTGTTAGATTAGACTTTTAAAATATGATGTCTTAAAAATCAGACTTTTAAAACTGGATTCGTAAAATATGAGGTCTTTAAAGTATGAATTTTTAGACTAGACTTTTTAAACATCTAGCTTTAAAAGTAAAATGGTAAAAACAAAAACAAAAAATCTCACCCTTCTCTAGAGGATGAAAATCGCGATGCTGATGCTCACAGAGTAGAAGAAAAATGATCACGGAGTGAGCGTTCTTTTATACGCCCACACCATAATTAACCTTCGAAAATATTCCCCTGTAGCATAGGTTTTAAGAAAAGGATCAGCACATCAGAAATAAACAAGATTCTGAATTCAACGAAAAAATTAGTACTCCTAATTCAATGAAGTTTTCGAGGATTATACAACATAAACATGGTAAATATAGTGTTCAGATCTCATGCGTTTGCGTTTCATTAGATCTACGAGTAAGATGAAACTAACAGGATTTTTGCTGGGAAACAGGAGATCGATGGGATGAAGCAAGTAGATGAAAGAATAGAAGAGTGTACAGTAGTGGTACTAACGATCCGCGGGGTTCAGAACATCTCTCCGGCCAAATCACATTAACACGACAATAAAAACAGTTAGAGTTAATAAAGTTTTCCTATAATTTAAGTAATTTTTATAACCTTACTAATTGTACTAAACTCTAATATTATATTAATTATTATTATTATCCACTACCCTTAACTATAGATATACATAGAAAAAAATAATTAATGTTACTCGGCAATAAATAAATACCTTATAAAAAAGTACAAATAAATTTATAAGTTAGCATCTTATACGGAGTAATTATTGTTTCAAAAATAGGAGTATTAATTTTGGGGACAAGTGGGTCCGTAAATGTTTGATGAATTCGTTACTATTGAGTAATGGCCACCGGTATTGTTCTGTATATCCAATTGGAAAGCGGGGTTCATAAGTGGTTTGAGCCCAAAAGTCGTACAGTGGTTATCTGTATCCATCGACAAAAACTTAATGCTCCAATTGTGCGTACCTATCAACTTTAAAATATGGACAGCTTTTATACCAAAAAAAAAAAAATGGACAGCTTTTTGTGAACAATTATAATAAAATAAGGCAAAAGGCAGCTTGATAAATTTTACTATATAACAGATAATTGGTAGGATCCATATGAATAATTGCGCAAATAATTTTTCTTAACATTCATGTCATGGCTGGCAATTAGTATATTAACCTCTCTAAGAACATAATATATATCTTCCAATATTTTATATATATGGCTACACTACTATGGAAAAAGGCCTTTCTATTAGTATTTAGATGTCCTAGAAACAATCTGTAATGACAGATCAGCACTATTTCTACGTTATAATATTTCATTATTAATAAATGAGCATATTTTATCTTTATCATATTTATGTCTCGTCTTTATTTTAAGGTAAATATGTGTTTGAAGATAAAAGCCATAGGAATAGAACATGTGTTATTCTTGAAGATCAATGATAGAGACCATGATCATGAGGACTTGAGAACACTAAATATCTATTGTCTAAAACTTGTTCCTAGTCCTGAATCACCAAGAAAGGGCATTGATGGTCTCAATAAGACTAGTACAACATCGTCTACTTGTATAGGGATACAAGGTAGGGACCTCATGGAATACAGGCATGGAGATGTCTTAGATGATGTCGTGGGCGGATCTGTTGGAAAACAGATAGCACTGAACTGACCCGCCGAGAGACTCCACAAAGATTCATTGTAGACAGTATCATTGGATATGTAAAGTCTCTCATCGTTTGGTAGTACAGATCGTCCTAGACTTAAGGATGTCATCGAACACTATGTTCTAGGGTTATACTTTGATTGTACAACTTGATCCGCCTGAAAATGGGGAGAACAGTGTACTCTTGGGTGTAACTCGAATACATGAGTATATATGGACATGCTGAGAGGACTCGCAGTCCCCTACAAGGGATTAGTCATTCACAAGACCGGTAGAGCTTCGATAGCTTCTAATTAACTTGAGAGATTGTGCGCACAGCAAGTGATCATCAAGAGTCATGATCCATTATAGAGTTAATATAAGAAAATTCCTAGTTCTGTGAAACAGCTACATTTAGTCAATTAAGAGAGATGATATTCTATCTTTACTCTCGACTAAATGTGAATGACGATGTGAGGGATGATGCCTGCACTGTATCCAAATATGAAAGGTAGATCACTTGATCAACTCAATTAGTTCTGAGGCTGCAGAGCATTGTTAGTGTCTTATGAGGTCATTAAATAAATTGGGCCTGTTAAAGGGGTTTTAATTGGTCCAAGTTTATTTATGTCAGTGACTAATTGGGCCTGACGGGTCACACACAAAAGGCTATTCCCGATTGTTTAAATTTACCAAACTTGGGGTAATAAGTGTTATTGGGCTTTATCAAGAGTAAAGGTGTAATTGGGTTGGAGTGGGACTTCGAACCCAATGAGAAGAAAATGGCGTTATATATGGTATCTCCAGTGGGAAATTAGTTTCTCCACAAAAGGGCCCAAATGTGTTGGGAGACCCAACAGGGTCTTAGGCCAAGTTGAATTTGGAATTCAAATTTTGAATTTAAATTCAAGAGGTTAGGTTATAAAAGATAATTCTGAATTATCATATATATATATATATATATATATATATATCCAGATCCAATAATGATTGGATGAAGATAGGAGAAATAATAAATGAGGATTGAATGAAATGATTATGAATTTTAGTTTAAGAAATGAATGTGATTCATCATCTTAAATTATTATTCAATCGAGATATGAATTTGATTCATTATGATTTGGATTTTCCAAATCAAGTTTGAATTGGGCCTTTCTTGTGAGCACTTAAATTAGGGTTAGACTCTTATAAAGTGCTGATTTTTTATGTGCCCTTTTTATGGACGCTTTTTGAAGGAAAAAGGAAATAAATATAATCCATCGTCTTAAATGATTGATTCAATCAATCAATCAAGATATGAATGTGATTCATCATCTTAAATTCAATTAATCAATCAAGATATGAATTCAATTCATTGTGATTTGGATTTTTCAATTCAAGCTTGGATTGGGCCTTTCTTATGAGCACTTAAATTAGGGTTAGACTCTTATAAAGTGCTGATTTTTTGTGTGCCTTTTTTGTTGCACGTTTTTCTAAGAGAAAAACAAGATCCTTATGCTCTCTAAATTTCAGTTTTTACCAAAGGTTTAGAGAGGAAAAGGCATCATCCATAGAAAGGCAAGGTTCCAATGATCTTGCTCCTCCTATCTTTAACCTAATCCTAAGAAACCATCATCTTCTTGAAAAGATCAAAACACAAAGAAACCAAAACTCAACCTTGTCTTCGCCTAACAAGCATTCAAGGAGTGGGAGGTTTCAAGAGAAGGAATTCTCATTGCAATCGGGAGATAGCCGTGTGGATCAACGTTAGAGGACATCAAGAACCTTGAAGTCTTCGAGTGATTTTAGGTAAATCTAATCTCCAATAGTCGTTTTATCAAATTATCCTAAACCCCAATAGTTGTTTTAACGAGTAATCCTAAAACTCATGAATATTATAAATTGTTATGAATTTTCATGAGTATCGTAAAGAGTTACGGATTAATAATTATTAACTAATTAGTGTAATCAATTAAGGTTAATAATTCATAAGGACCATAAGGAGTTATAGGTTTCCGCAACGATTAAACAAAATTTTTGTTTTCAACCTCATGAAACTTTGCATGAAAGTCATGTAATAGGCAAAATTAACCAACACTTTCATCATGGTTATTTTGGAGCATACATTATGATTTTGAAATGTCATATATGAAAGCACTATATATACTCAATGCAAATACCTAACGGTTCCGAATCATGATATGTTGAGGAAATACTTAACCGTTCTTTGTTAATATTCGTAATGTAAGGAGGACATACTTGACAGTTCTTTTTTAATAAATGTTAATGAAGTATGAAAATTAGAATATAGTAAAAATGGGCAAAAACAAAAACTTGAGCAAATATCAAAACGAAAGATGGCATATATAAAAATCTTTCTAATGATATATGCACTAGGTGCATCTAAAAAAAAGATGGCACCACAAATGATGACAATTGTATTAATGAAGAAAAGGAAAGATAACAAAGTAGGTGGCATTGACGGTTTAGAGGAGAGTATGGAAGAATGAAGAATAATGTTAAAGAACAAAAGAATATATATGTTTTTTTGTTTGAAAAAAAGAATATATATATATGTGTGTGTGTGTGTGTGTGCCATTTTCATTTCTTATGTGTGTGTATATTCTTTTGTTCTTCAACATTATTATATATATGAGTTTATCGTTTGTCATGTTACTTGACATAAAATTATGTCAAATCATCTCAAAACTACGTTGTTTTAGAGGTTAGGGTAATTAATGAATGGTGTTTTGGTATTTTTGTTTTTATATTTATTATATGAATTTTACTAAAAGATCCTTCATTAATTTTCTTAACTCAAAAATTACGTCGTTTTGAGAGTTCATTAATTCCTCTAACCCCAAAACGACGTAGTTTTGGGGTGACTTGACATAATTTTATGTCAAGTGACATGTCAAACGATAAACCCATATATATATATATATATAGGGAAAAACACTTCTCATGTTGTAGGAGAAGTGTTTTCTCATGTCACACACGCATAAAATGGTGGGACCCACATATATATATATATATATATATAATTAGCATTATATATATGTGGATCCCACTATTTCATTTATGTGTAAGAATCTTTTTCTTCTCATGTAATATGAGAAGTTTAAACTCCATATATATACATGCACACAAAAAAGACGGAAGGGCATGTGGGTTCTGGCGACACACACGTATAGGTAATAAGTGTGCGAATCACACAAAACAAGAAGGGTTTAATACTTGGAGACTCGAGTTTGCTCATCCAGAACCTCATTTTTGCTTGTTTTAACTCTGAATTAAGTCATTCCAACTTCCATATGATCTTGGAGGCTTCTAGCTTCAACATAAGAACTTGAATAATTATATCTTCATTCCATTCAGCAAGTTCTTCCTTCTTCCATCTCCCAACTTGATCATTCTTCATCATTTAACTTAGAATGACATCTTGCTTCCTTGACAACCTTTGCAAGTTCCTCTTTCTTTAATATTTCTTCTTCTTCTTGAACTTGATATTTTCTCCAATTTCTTCTTTTTATAATCTCTTATCTCCTTCTTGATCTATAATTCAACTTGAACTAATCTACATTAAACATAGTAGTTAGTTAATTTAGGAGATAAATATATCATCAAAACTTTTTGCTCTTATAAAGGCATCTATATTAGACATCATCAAAACTAATCATATCTAACACTATTCTGACAAAAGGCTAAAGTACCTTTTAAGAGTCAACCTGTAACAATGATCCGAAAGCAATTTAATTAAGTAACGTTCGACTGTGTCCAACAAAAGCGATTTGTGTCTAACATAATAGTTGAAGAGTCTCAACGGCTATCTCAAAAGCCTCTTCAATGGTCATTAATGGCAGCTAGTATAAAAGTGAGAATCATTCAATTCACCAACTATCGAAACATCTGAATATTCAATCAAATTTATTGTGATTTATTGTTTCATTCAATTTACTTAATATCTTCAAATAATTGTACTTTAGTGATCATTTATATCTAATCTATGAGAGAGTTTAACCTTTTTGATAGATTATCAATTTAATCTCAAGGTGAAGGAAGCTTGAGTGTGGGTGTACAATTACAACTTGTAAAGGGAAGTAAATCTTAGTGTGAAAGGACTACTTCGAGTTTAGAGTGTGTAATTGTGTTTGTTTGAGAGATAGTGAAAAACCTAGAGAATCTAGGGACTGGACGTAGGTCAAGTGTTTGGATCAAACCAGTATAAATTCCTTGTGTTCATATTCTCCTTTCATTGTGTTCTATCACTATTTCTTGTGTTAATCGGTTTATTTGAAAAAAGAATTCGAAATCACCCTATTCACCCCATTCTATGTGATATTCCACTTTCAGGTCAGGTTCCCTCGTTTAACGAGTTCAGCCACTTCTAATTTTAGTACAATGTAGTCTGTTTTCTGATGGCTGTGGTCAAAATGGAATTCACACCATTTAGACGTATCATGTTGGTCCGCTAGCTTTTTGGTCTTGGGAGGCAATTTTATCGTATCTCCCATCTTGGTAAGCGTCAAAAATAACTTACCAAAGCTAACAAAGAAATTGAAGTATGCTATCATCGAGGGTAGTTCTTGGTTGAGAGGAGTTGATACACTGTTAAATTGGCTCCTTCTTTGGTTTATCGCTATGTATGACTCTGCACTCCAATTACGGCTAGTTCGTCATGGGTTACGAATTCTCCTATCTAGCTAATGGTTCATCTCTTGGGTGTGGGACTGATAGGCATTTACTTCATCTTCCTCCTACTTGATTTGAGCCCAGGCTCTTGCTAGTATGTCATCCATGGTATGGCAAGTGTATTTGGTCAAGTCTTTGTACAAATTAGAGTTAGGAAGCAAACCGTACAGAATGGGACAATGGCGGTATGTGTATTTTTTTTCTCTATTGAACTTGCTAAAGTAGTCTCATAGTGATTCTTGTTTTCCTTGGACCACCCAGTAAAGGTTGTTGAGCTGTTTTTCCAATTTCTGGCTACTAGAAATTGCTAAACAAATAGGTCATTTAGGTTTGCAAAGATCCTACTGTATTGGTTGGTATGTTGGCAAACCATCTCAATCTAGATCCGAGCAAGCTAGATTTGAAATCCTTACACATGCAAGCTTTGCATGCTTCTCGAGGTATGACTGCGGTGCGCATCCTCTATCGGTATTGTGCCATATGTCCGTCCATATCCGTTGAACCATCATAAATCCATACGTTCGGAAATGTGAACTTCTTATGCATTTCAACCAATGTGATGTCATATGTGAATGGTGAATCAATGAAGCTATCAGGTGCTTTATTTTCAATTGGAGAAGGAAGTCATGGGAGGCGGAGTATTATTGCTTTAAGGGCTTGCAACATATGGTTCTACTTTTCTTCATTAAACGTTCCATAGCTTGGTAGGGTTTTTGCTCCAGGCTGGTCTGTCCGTCTAGACGCCTCACCAGCCAATGTGGTCGGTATGATTGACATACTTGCAGTATTAGGTTCGTCAGTATTATTCTCAGTTGGAGTTACGCTACCTATCATCATTGGTTGGTCCATCACAGGAGTTCTCAATGATGGCAGGCATGGAATGATAGCATGTTGGACTTGTGGAGAGCACGAAGCTAGCTGTTTCCATAGAGCATTATTCTCACCATTTAGGCAGTGGCGAAGCTACAGTGTAGCCCATGAACGCAGGTGCAGACGGAAATCTTGAGGGGTTTTTAAAAAAAATGAAAAAAAAATCTGTTCCCAAATCTCTGCCGAGAAAATAGCTATTGAAAGACATTCAATTCTTCAAAAGACCATAAATGGAAATATTCAGAGAGGTAAGAGATGTTATTTAAAAAAACAAAAAGGGTCGTGAGAATGAACCTTCGCCCTTTGCCCTAAGCCTTTCGCCGTCGTTCTCTTCACCCAAGTGGGCAAGTCCAGTCCAATTCGGTAGTTCCCTTCGCCGCCAAGTCCAGATCTGAACCTGAGCTTTCAGCATCATTTGCCTTGGAGGTACGATTCGAAATAGTCTCTACTCTCTCAGCTTCCCAATCCTTTTTAGTATGTGTGTAATTGGAAGACTATTTGTTGACTGCTTTGCTGATCTTTTTTGATCGAAAACTGCTTTGTTGATCAGCTTCTTTTATTTTTCAGTTCTTTGGCATGTCGGTTTATGCGTGTGAAGTGTGATTGATCTTTTTATGCGTGTGGTTGGTGTGAGTATGTCAGTGCTTTGGGATGGGTCATTATTTTATTGTACTTATTATTTTGTCTATTGAATATTTGAATCCAAACTTTTGTTTGTTTGTTCGATTTATTTTTTTTAGTTCTTTGGTGTGTTAGTGCTTTTCTTGTGTGCATCTTTTTGTTATTGTTTGTTCGGTTCATTTTTTTTCAACTTTTTTATTGTTTTGCTTTCAGAAAATGTCAACGATACAATCTTATTTCAAACGTTTAAAACCCACAAATACAGAACCTGAATCTCAAAGTGAGCAAGTTTCAAATAGTATTTTAGATCCAAGGCGCCAAGAATCCTATCAACTACCACAAGCATCTCAATTTCAAAATTTTCAATCACCACCTCAAGCAAAAGTTATTATAGAAAATCTTGAAGTGAATCCGGGAAAAAGACCTTCAATTTATTCAATGACATCAAATCCTATAGAAAGGAAGGATATTCAGAGAGCTTATTTGCTCAAGGGGCCAACTCAACCAATTCTTAAATCATTCCCTCAAACAAAAATGTATGGAAAAATGCATAGATTCAATCCTAAGTGGTATGAAGAATTTGGTTCTTGGTTGGAGTACAGTGTATGAAAAGATGCATGTTTTTGCTTGTATTGTTATTTGCTTGATATGGAGGTTGGAGGTAGTGGTTCAACACAGGAAGCATTTGTCCGTGTGGGGTTCAAAAATTGGCAAAAGAATGATAGAATCAAAGTTCATGTTGGAGATCAGAAGAGTGTTCACAGTAGATGTTATCAAGCTTGTCAAGATTTGATGAAGCAAAAGCAACATATGGATATTGCCTTTTCAAATATTTCTGAACAACAAAGAATTGATTATCGTATTCGGCTGAAAAGTTCTTTAGATTGTGCTAGATTCCTACTACGCAATGGTCAGCCTTTTTGGGGACATGATGAATCTACAAGTTCAAATCAACAAGGTTTATTCCTTGAAATTCTAAAGTTTTATTCTAAGCCAAATAAAGAGATGAGTGATGTGGTCTTGCAAAATGCCCCCGATAATCACAAATTGACTTCACCAATGATTCAGAAAGATCTTTCTCAAGCTTGTGTTGATTTGACTGTTAAAGCAATAATTAGTGATATCGGCAGTGATTACTTTTCCTTGCCAGTTGATGAAGCTCGTGATGTTGCAATTAAAGAACAAATGGCAGTTGTACTTCGGTATGTAAACAAAAAAGGATCCATTGTTGAATGTTTTATTGGCATAATTCATGTTTCAGATACTATTGCACAATCACTAAAAGCAGCGATTGATGGGCTATTTTCTAAACTTGGTTTAAGTTTGTCTAAATGTCGCGGCCAAGGCTATAATGGTGCTAGTAATATGTGGGGTGAATTCAAAGGGCTTAAGAGTTTGATTTTAGCAAAAAACACATCCACATTCTACATTCATTGTTTTGCTCATCAGTTACAATTGTCACTTGTGAAGGTTGCAAAACATCACAAAAAAATTCAAGAATTTTTTGACATGCTTCAAAAGATGGCTACTCGTTGTGGGGGGTTCATGCAAGCGGAAGGAAATTCTTCAAATAAATCAATATGAGCAAATAGTTGAAAGAATTGTTCGTGGTGAAATACCAACTGGAAAAGGTTTAAATCAAGAGACAACCTTAAAGCGACCTGGAGACACTTGTTGAGGTTCCCATTTTGGTACGGTTACAAGTGTTATCTCATTATTTTTTGCAATAATGTCCTTGATGAAAATTATTGAAAATGAGCCGAAAAATGATGCTGCAAGAACTGATGCAAGTTGCATTTTGTTTGCCATGGAGGATTTTGAATTTGCATTCTTGTTGCATCTTATGAAATTGATCTTGGGGATTTCTTATTAGTTGTCACGAGCACTACAAAGAAAAGATCAAGACCTTTTAAATGCAATTGGTTTAGTGAAGGCAGTCAAGTCTCATTTACAAGAGGTGAGAGATAATGTTTTTGATGAATTGCTTCAAGAAATGAACATTTTTGCCAATAAATATGATATTGACATTCCAAATATGAATGATGTTTATTGTCCTAAAGGGAGATCAAGACGGAGATTGGAATCATTCACATTTTTGCACTACTTTAAGGTAGAGTTATTTAATACAGTGATATATACTCAGGTTCAAGAGTTGGATGATCGATTTGATAATGTCAATACCAGGTTGCTTGAGGGTTTGAGTTGCCTTGATCCTCGTGATTCATTTGCTAATTTTAACAAAGAAGAGTTGATTGAGTTTGCTAGATTCTATCCTTTGGAATTTGATGAGCTTGCAGATATTCCTTTTCTTTCTTCAAGTCTCGGTAATTTTATTGTTGATGTAAGAGCTGATTCTGATTTTGTCAATTTGGAAGCAATTTCTGACCTTGCTTTGAAGATGGTTGAGAAGAGAAAGAATATTGTTTATCCAATGGTCTATTTGTTGATAAAGTTGGCACTCGTTCTTCCGATAAGTTACGCAATTGGATAAGTGACGATTGGTTTAATTCATGCATGCTAACTTATGTTGGACGAGATATGTTTGATAAGATTGATGATGAAGAAATAATGCAATATTTTCAAGGAATGAAGAATCAAAAAATGCTTTTGTAATCGTTCTATTGTAATAGCTTAGTTAACTCTTGATTATTATTTTTCTATGTTAAGTTGAAGTTTTCTTTTCTTATTTATATTGTTTTGTCTTTAAATGCATTTAAAATTTTTATTCAAAAAAAAAACCCTCACTAATTGTGAGGACACAAATAAAAAATCATGGCTCTGCCACTGCATTCAGGTGTTGGAGTTGTTCCTATTATTGCGCAACCAACCTGGCTTGGCTTGAAATCTGCTGAGTTTGTTCGTGTATCAAGATAGCCATTTCGTTGAGACGTGCTCGGAAGTCACTATGTCCGTCCTCCATGGTGGGCACGTCAGTCATGATGAAAGATCAAAGGTGAGTAAGAGCAAAGTAATCCCTTCGAAATCCATTGTTGGTCAGTGCCAAATTAATGAAACAATAATTTGCAGAAAGGGGAAATTAAATGAAAAGGTACCAACAACGTAGGGATTGGTAAATGAAACAATGATTTATAATAAAGCAACAGGAAAATAAAGAGTGATCTTATTATTGATATGTGAGGAGTACAATTGAGTAGATGAAAGAAAGAGATGACAGAAGAGTAGCGAGTTTGTAATGTAATCTTTCATATCGAATAACTCCTATTTATAGAGCCATCGTCATGGTTATTCAGATCCTATAATTCCGGATCTGAACTGAGCGAAGTCCAATGAAAGTTGCAATATCCGCAGGTTGAAGTGGCTGGGAGTGAGTTTGACCATATAGTCGAGCGTAGCGCAAATGGACTTATCCTACTGGGTTTGCTTGGGCCTTCTTGTATTGGGCCTGCCTCATGTGTAAGTCCGAAGGCGGATTTTGGGGCCCACATATGTCATTAATCATCATACAGAAACTTATTACACATACAGTTGCAACTAAAATCTAATGGTGCATTTACCCAAAAAAAAAAATATATATATATATATATATATATCTAATCGTGCGTGTCTACTGGAGTTTGGAATACTCGGCGAGTTCTATTTTGCGCCGGTAAAGAAATTGTCGCATGAGATACCAAGTAACGAGCGAATCAGGAACCATTCGTATGAGAAGACATTGAAGAGAATGAAAAATATAGGGCACATATATACTCTCTTTATAACCAAACCATCTGATGCAACTTTTGCTGTAATCGTTAGCAGTTGGAATAAATAAGGATGTCTTCAGTTTCACCATCTTCGTTGCCACAAACATCGGTACCTATAAATAAATATGATCCAACAATATTCATCACATCATGGATCATTAACCATATCATAAATAACTAAATTGTGAGTCATGTATCTTACAGAGTTTGAAGCAAGCTTATCTATGATTTTGTTCTCCCTTTTTTTTTTTCGTTTTGTTTTTTACTTTATGATATATATTAAAAAGATGAATGAATTTAGAAGGTTAAGAGAGTGTAGAAGAACCTGGCACTGGACGTCAATCCCTTTTGATTTGTATTCTAACCCGATGCATTTTGAGAACATCCACAAATATCTGTAAAATTGGCAAAGTATGAAACTATAATTACATATGTTAAAGTAATAATTGCTTTAGAACTGTATCTTTGCTACAAATAGAAGCAAAGATTATGTGGGTGGTTGGGCCCCATTCACATGCCACCCTTTTCCTCTTGATCTTTCTTTCTTTTCACATTATACTATTACATATATAGTTGCCGTATATATATACAATCAAAATTTGTAATATATATAACAAAATCAATTATAAAATGCTACAAGTAGAAGCAAAGATTATGTGGGTGGTTGGGCCCCATTCACATGCCACCCTTTTCCTCTTGATCTTTCTTTCTTCTCACATTATACTATTACATATATAGTTGCCGTATATATATAGAATCAAAATTTGTAATATATATAACAAAATCAATTATAAAATGCTACAAATAGAAGCAAAGATTATGTGGGTGGTTGGGCCCCATTCACATGCCACCCTTTTCCTCTTGATCTTTCTTTCTTTTCACATTATACTATTACATATATAGTTGCCGTATATATATACAATCAAAATTTGTAATATATATAACAAAATCAATTATAAAATAATAGAAAAGCTGATAATAAGTGCTTGTGCATTAAACATCACATGACAACTGAAAGAATAACTTTTTTATTGAATTAGAATCAACTTTTTCATGTTTTATATATTATATTTTAAAATTTTAATATATATTTCATATTTTTAAATGATCAAAAGAAACAGAAAGTTAACTTGAACCCATATTGGATCAGAGCGCATCCAAAACTTGTGATACTCAGATCAGGTTTTTAGAATTTAGTGGAAAACACCGTTTCTCTTTCTTATGCCTAAACTTTTTCTAACTGCTTCTTTAATCAAATTTAATGTAAACTCATACCAGAAATAACCTTAAACTGCAATGTTCAAGAAACCGGTTGAGAACTTCGAGATTAATAATAAATAAAACTTACTCTGGCAAAAAAACAAACAAAAAGATTAATAATAGATAAAACTTACGCTTTTGTAGCAGCATAGAGAGAAAACAGAGGAAAGGAAGAAACGATAGTGCATGAACCAGAACAAATGTTGACGATGACTCCTTTTTTCTTTCCGATCATTCCTTCAATCACAGCCTTTGTCACCCAAGTTATTGCTTCCAAATTCACTTTAATTATTGCTTCCATAAACTCCAAATCATCTTCATGAAAGTACCTCGGATAAGGACTTGCCATTCCTACGTTATTCACCAACACACCCACATCTAAACCTTCAGTTTCTTCCCCTATCTTCTTCACTATTTCTTCTCCATTAACTTTCTCAAAGTCTATCACGACAAGCTTCACTTCAACATGTTCACCATGTGCGTCTCTTATCTCCTTCGATGTGGCTTCGAGCTTTTTAGGGTTTCGACCAACCAGAAGGACGTTGAGTCCTTTGGAAGCCAATTCCAAGGAAATGGCTTTTCCGATTCCATCGGTCGAACCGGTGACAATAGCCCATGAACCATAGGTTTTGAGATTCTTGGATGGCCGTATAAACATGACCCACACCCACCTCACAAAATAGATGAAAGCTTTGAAAAGAGTGATGAATCCTGTGGAGCATGTTGCCACCAGGAAGATTTCCGGCCACTCCATTGCCATATGCCTGACAATAATTGAGTTATGAATATTCCTTTTTATAGGCGCATAATATAGTATGGTTATCAATGCATTAATCGTTAACATTTCATAATAGACCTCCTCAAAATTTTAAACCATGTTGATAATCCTAAATTATCAATTTTAATTTATATCATTTAAACTTTATTTTTAGCATATAACCTCCTCAAACTTTGAGTTATATGAAAATAAATCCTTTAAACTTTGACCCTGTTTAAAGATAAGTAATAATTAACAAAGCTAATAGTATAGTTGTTATATATATATATATATATATATATATATATATATATATATATATATATATATATATAGGGGAAATGATTTGTGTAGTTACTGCACCTAAGGTTTTTTCCAGTGAATACAAAACGACGCAGTTTAGTTTAATGAACATTGATGAAAAAAAAAGAAAAAATAATATACAATTCAAAACAAAACATATACTGAAATTTCAAATAATTTTTTCGTATGAAATCACGAATAACATTAAAAAAAAAATACAAAATCAATTTGTGTACATGCTCACATTATTTCATAGGGATAATTACTTTTTAAATTTCAAATTAAATACATTAAATTAATTTGAACGAATCATCAGTAGTTACCTGCAACGGGTATTTCCACGGCAAACTCGGTGTAGCAGAAGACTGAAAGCAAGGCGGAGACGTCGGAGATGACGAAAGATATGACCACGGCCGGGCCGGCCTTGTCCTTGGCCTCAAGGCCAGTAAGAACGAATATTCCAGCGCCAATGACGGATCCGACGCCGAGGAGAGGTGAAGCTGAAAGAGAGAGAGAGAATGAGTTTTTTTTTTCTTTTTTTTTTAAAAAATCAATGTTCATTAAACTAAACTGCGTCGTTTTGTATTCACTGGAAAAAACCTTAGGTGCAGTGACTGCACAAATCATTTCCCCATATATATATATATATATGTATGAGCTTGTACATGTTTATTACTCCATAAAACTTCAAAGGTTAGAGAGGTTATTTACATAGTACTTAAAGATCCGCTGGAAATATTTATTTATTTATTTATTTTAATTTAAGCGTATATTTATATTGCAATTTTGTAGAGTATAATTAATGATTACTAACCTACTCCGTTTTCATTGGCCTTGATCTAACCACTCCACACGGACTTAACCAAATTTATAACTCTCTCCTGTTTTAAATATAAGATGTATTTATTTAATTTAATTAGATTAAGGAAGTTTGTTATGCTTTTTAAAATTAAATGTATTTTTTTTAAAACATCAGACATCCTTGCTGTTGGAAATTATGCCCTAGGGGCAATTCATTGTACTTTGGATATTTAAGTTATTTAAAGTATTCTCTTTTGTTATCATTTTCGTTTGCATGTTCGTATTGATAACTGCATCCCTGGATAATCTTATAGATTATACTAAATGTCCCTGGTCGGTCATCTACATGGGAGTGAAGATGAAATAAGACCAGTATGACTTTGATGAGGTATGGAGATACGAATCAAAGTCATGGGCACTTGTAAGAGTACAAGGTGCTGGACCGACCCACTATGAGAAAGCTGCATGGATTAAGTCATAAGCTTATCTCATGTATAACCGCGTCACAACGCCCTATGACCTGAGACCATCATAGATTCCTACATGATGAGTCACTGGTCTTTGACCTAGTCAAAAGTCACCTTTGACCGGGTGATGATAAAGGCTCGGATCGGGATCAGTGGTTTTCATGCGGAGGAATGTGAGTGGTCAAGATGGGATTTGTCCCTCACATATGTAGAGAGATAATGCTGGGCCCCTTGATGAGTGAGTCTAAGAAATGTATGGCCATACTGTGATGGAAAGGAGTTTCCATTTCACTTATTAGACTGCTCGAGAATCGAGAAAGTAATGGTCAAGAAAAGGAAGTTGACATTATCCATGCCTCATCCTTGACCAAATTATCGCGTGACAAAAGGGACGTGACATGGTTGTGCGATAGATATTATCGTGTCGTCGATCCCCATGTGAATTGGGTAGTCGCAATGTCTTGCTAGAGGCCGCTTGCGACTTGTGGGCTGATACAGTGTTGGCCCACTACCAATCTCATATGGGCCTGCAGGGTCGCACACAAGAATAATCCAATACGGGTGAAAGTGTCCAGGTTCATTGAATCTCAGATTAATCTGAGATTAAATGAATACTAAATTTGATCTAGGATTTATATATATATATATATATATAAAATTCGAAATTAATATATATATTATAAATTGAGATTATAATATTATATATGATATTTGTTTAGTATTTAATTTATTTGATAAATTAAATATCTGAAACAAATAGAGATATTGTATCTCATTTAATTTCGAATAAAGATATCGTATATCTGTTTAATATTAAATTGAGATATGGTATCTCAGATTTAATTAAATAGATAGATATCATATCTCGGATTTAATTTATGATGATAAATTAAATCAAAAGGCTTTAAATTTAGATTTGATTTAAATTCAAAATTCGAATTTCCAAATTTGGCTTTTAATATATTCAATTACATTTATGAGATAGATGTGATTGATATGTTGACCAGATTCAAAAATCCGAATTTCCAAAAATTAATAAAGGATTAATTTTGGTTATATAATACGCCTATCGGGTTTAGAATAACCTACGGGATTTTCAGTTGAACGTATTCAGAAAAGCCGCGAGAAACCCTAGAGCAACTTGAGAGAGAGAGACGCACAAGAAGCGCTAGCACGCTGCCGCAACCGTGTTCGGGGATTGTTCGTGTGGATACCAGTAGAGGAAGCCGATCCTAGAGTCGACTTCTGCTGATCGAAAGAACAAGACGCGGACGTATTGATCGCCCACCTGATCAAAGGAACGAGACGCGGACGTGTTGTTAGAGAAGGTAGCCCACCTGATCAAAGGAACGGAACGCGGACTAGTTCAACACAAGGTATGATTCGGTTTCCTTAACTCTGATTTAAACGTTGTTGAGTGATCCTTCGGAAGGATTCGTAAGAAATTTTTAATCCGCTGCGTGTACGAATCCCAACACTTGCTTCCCTCAATCCCTCTCCTTTCTATATATATAAGAGTTTGTGCATGTTTATTGTAAAATTTCAAAGGTTAGAGAGGTTATTTATTTCACGGACCGTCACTGAGGCCCAATGCCAGGATGGCCCAACTGAGGATATATCAAAAGCACAACGTACCTATAACATGGGAGATCCTATATTATAGTAGATCTTATCTATCGGCATTATAGAAATATCCAGACGATATCTACGCAATACACTCTCTTAGATAGTCGCCCTGGAAATCAGGCATGGCAGAGATATCCTTCACAATAACCTCTACAAATACAGAGGTCAATCATCAAGGTGCACACGTTCTAACTTATGTCAACTTTACCTTCTGCAACACAGAGCACACACCCCACCCCTCTGGCTAACGCCACCAAGTGTCTCGAACTACGTGGACTTTGATCCCTTCAGTCGGTACATAGGCCCTAGGCTTGACACCTAGTCAAGTCCAATAAGTCCTGTTCCATAAACAGAACAATTTACATATTACAAAAAGATTAGGAAAATTTGTATTGGGTAGACCGAGTAAGGTTCATTTCTTTCCCCCTACAATGTTATATTGGGTAGATCGACCATCCACAATTGGGAAATGCTGGTATCTACGAAGCATCAAAAATTCAAGATGGATAACAATAGAACGAAGTAGTAGTGGTGTCTGGGGACCAGAAAGAATCCCGACAATGTTATTTCGAGACCCTCTAAGTCGGGGAAGGAGGACCCTCATCTCCACCTCGGCTTAGTAGGGATGAAATTTCAACAGACACCGAAAAGGACAGCGAGCCCCGGCGACCAGTAAACATGGTAGAACTCGACCTCAGGGAGCCTGAGGTCCCACACCCATAGCCGGAAGGAGAATTAAAGGAGTTGGTCTTGGGAAAGGATCCTTCAAAGACCACTAAAATTGGTGGGATGATGAGTACTGATTTGAAGACCCGACTGATTGGGTTCCTGAAGCAGAACCAAGATGTTTTCACATGGACATCTTCCAATATACCAGGAATCGACCCACGTTTCTGCTGCCACAGACTGGCCATTCGGCCGGGGTCGACACCGGCGGCACAGAAGAAGAGAAGTATCGCAGCTGACAGACAGAAGGCTCTTGAGAATCATGTCGTCGAGCTCTTGGCGATCGGGTTCATCAGAGAAGTACAATACACCACATGGCTTTCTAACGTGGTTATGGTATTAAAACCAAATGGCAAATGGAGGGTGTGCACGGATTACACCAGCTTGAATAAGCATGAGCAAAAGATTCCTACCCGATGCCAAATATTGACCAATTGGTGGACAACTCGGCCAGATTTCAGCTGCTATCTTTCATGGACGCCTACTCCAGATACAATCAAATAGTCATCCATCGGACGACCAAGAGAAAACTGCCTTCATGACCGACAAGGCTAATTACTGCTACAATGTTATGCCGTTCGGATTGAAGAACGCCGGAGCCACTTATCAGCGAATGATGAATAGAGTCTTTGAAGACTAGATCGGACAAAACATAGAGGTGTACATTGACGATATGATTGTGAAGTCAAAACACCCAGAAGACCACATCCGTGACCTGGAGCAAATGTTTGAGAAGCTAAGAAAGCATCGGATCAAGCTAAACCCGGCCAAGTATGCGTTTGGGGTTCCGGCCGGGAAGTTCCTCGGCTTTATGTTGACCAACCGTAGAATTGAGGCCAATCCTGATAAGTGTAGAGCCGTGCTAGACATACAAGCCCCAAGGACTAAGAAAGAGGTTCAATAGTTAACGGGCCGACTAGCCGCCTTGGCCAGATTTTTACCAAGATTGGCAGAGAAAGCGTTGCCTTTCTTCAGATTGATGAAAAAGGAAACACAGGGAGGCTGGAACTTAGATTGCGAGGATGCGTTTAAAGAAGTGAAGCAAAGCTTATCAACACCACCGGTTCTAACAAAACTGGAGCCTGGCGAGACTTTGTTCATATACCTATCAGTAGGAAAAGAAGCTGTAAGCGTCGCCCTGGTGAGAGAAACCGAGGCAGGACAAACACCGATTTACTTCGTAAGTAAGGCGCTGCAAAGCTCTAAACTTCAGTACCATAAGCTCGAGAAAGTGGCGTTTGCTTTGCTAACCACGACAAGTGATATGATTCCCGAAAGAAAAGGCTGATTGGATCAACTAGGAATGGAATTTCGCACCAGAAATTCAGCCTCTAACACGTCCTAAAAGAACGGAACGTATCTCACGCTATAGACCTCGGATTTGAGTGATTCCAAAACGAGGTGAAAGATGGCTTTTTGAAACACGATTTTGGCTTAAGAAACATCGAAAAAGGATAAGGGAATTTGGATATATGAAACCAAGAAATTTAGAACAAAAATCTGGATTATAGGTAGGCGCCACAATTCCGAAGAACTGATAATCCCAAGAACGCCACAAGGATTGATGCCCTTGATAAGTTCAGAGATTCTCAAAAGAACCTTAGAGAAGCTTGTCTCTCACCAAAAAGGTTAACTTTTTAATTCAAATCTACCGTCCCAAAAGCCATGGTGTTCCCTTATATAGTGGGCAACATCCATATTAAGTTTAACCTAATTATGCTTACACACAAAGGAAAATAAGACAGCCTAATAAGCCAGCCCAATAGGCCTTATTACAAAAGTTTAACTAAATGTAAGAAAGATAAAACTAAGTGCAGAATTTGGGCCAAGTAAAATGAAGCCTTCATGCATATCCATTGAGGCTTATTCTTCAAGGTCTTCAATCTAAATCAAGTGTATCATTTCGGTCTCTTCTTCCTTTAGACTTCGGGCTTATCTCAAGTAAGGTGGTCACCAAGAGATTTAGGGCCTCTTTAACCTTTTTAGCTTTTGCTTTTGTCATTGGGCCTCCAAGACCTTATATGTCCTCCAAGTTTGTTGCCTTGGTCATGCCACCTCCTATATCCTCATCATTCCCTCCTTCTTTAGAAGAATTTGTCCTCAAATTGTAATCCTCGACTCCTGCATCAAAAAGGGACAAATCAGCCACATTAAAAGTAGCACTTACACCATACTCACCAGGGAGATCTATTTTATAGGCATTATCATTAATCTTGGATAGCACTTGGAAAGGACCATCTCCCTTTTGTTGAAGCTTAGATTTCCTTTGAGCAGGAAACCTCTTTTTTCTCAAATGAACCCAAACCCAATCACCTGGTTCAAACACTATCTTTTTCCTTCCTTTGTTCGCTTGCTTGACGTAACTCTCTACCTTTTTTTCAATGTTTGCTTTTACCTTCTCATGTAGTTTCCGCACATATTCAACCTTACTCTTACCGTCTTTATGCTCACTTACGTTCTTAGGAGTTGGCCACTCTTGAATAGCTTTCACCTTCTCTTGATCAACCTGCACTCCTTGTGAGCTAACAACAAAACCAAGAAAAACTACATGGTCTATGCATAACATACATTTTTCCACATTAGCATACAATTTCTCATGCTTAAGAGCTTCCAGAACACACCTCAAATGCACAAGATGATCATCATAATAAATCAGAATATCATCAAAATACACCACAACAAACTTCCCTAAAAATTCCCTTAACACATGATTCATTAATCTCATGAAGGTACTAGGAGCATTAGTTAAACCAAATGGCATAACCAACCATTCATACAGCCCATATTTAGTTTTAAAAGCTGTTTTCCATTCATCCCCTTCTCTAATCTTAATTTGATGGTATCCACTCTTTAAATCAATTTTAGAGAAGAAACAAGCACCATGCAATTCATCCAATAAATCATCCAATCTAGGAATGTGATGTCTATACTTTACCGTGATGTTATTGATGGCTCTACAATTAGTGCACATCCTCCATGTTCCATTTTTCTTAGGTACTAGAATGACTGGAACTGCACATGGACTTAAGCTTTCTTGCACCCACCACTTTTGCATCAAGTCTCCAACTTGTCTTTGAATCTCCTTGGTGGGGGCTACTCCTATAGGCTGGCCTGTTAGGCAATGAAGCTCTTGAGATGAGATCAATTTGATGTTCTATGCCTCTTAGAGGCGGTAGTCCATGAGGTACCTCTTTAGGAAAAACATCTTTAAATTCCTGCAACAAATTAGAAACCTCATTTGGAAGAGAGTTAGTAGGACTTGCATCTGTAAAATTATTCTCTTTACTCAAAAGTAAGAGCATTGGTTTTTTCAAGTGCATTGCCTTTTTCACCTCTTTTTCTTTTATAAACAAGTTTGGTGCTTTTATCTCTTTTTCTCTTTTTTTTTTCCCTTGCTCTCTTCCACTCTCTTTTCTCTCTTGCTTTCTTTTTTCTCTCATTTTTAAATTATCCTCACTAACTTCTCTTGGTGTCAAGAGTGCAATAATAGTCTTGCGTTCTTTATGTAGAAAAGAGAACTTGTTGGTGTAACGATCATGCATAACTTTCTTTTCATATTGCCAAGGTCTCCCAAGTAGCAAATGACAAGCCTCCATTGGTACCACATCATATAAAACTGTATCATCATACTTTCCTACGGAGAAGTTCACCTCCACTTGTTTGCTTACGGTCACTTCACCATCCTCAATAAGCCATTGAAGCTTGTATGGAAGCGGGTGAGGTTTGGTTTCCATGCCCAATTTAGACACCATTCTAGCACTTGCAACATTGGTACAACTCCCTCCATCAATAATTAAAGAACATACCTTCCCTTGGATAAGGCATCTAGTATGAAAGGTGTTCTCTCTTTGACTATCATCCATGACTTTTGCTTGGCTACCCAACATCCTTCTTACCATAAACATATCTCCTTCTGGAATTATTTCTTCAATATACTCACCTTCATCATCTTGTGAAGCAGAATCTGAAGAAGACTCACTAGTAAGCTCTCCATCCTCTTTAAGTAACATAGTCTTCTTAGTTGGACATTCTGAATCTGTGACCTCTCCCCAAACACTTGAAGCATTTTATTTCACTACTCCTTGTCTTTTTAGGGATCTCATTGGATTTAGTTTGAGTCCTTTGAGGTGTAGTAGTGGGATTGCTTGATGAAGTACCTCCCTCCTTCTTATTTCTATCCTTCCAGCTTGAAGAATTAAAATTTGAAGAGTTTTTCCTCATGACACCCTTTCTCTTGAGTTGTTGTTCTACCTTACTAGCTTGTTGCACTAAATCCTCCAACTCCACATAATTTTGCAACTCCACAATATCCCTTATATCACTATTTCGCCCATGCAAGAAACGTGTCATAGTAGCCTCCCGTTCTTCACAAATATTTGCTCTAATCAAGGACACCTCCATCTCTTTATAATACTCATCTACACTCTTGTTACCTTGTGTTAGTCTTTGAAGTTTATTGTGAAGGTCTCGATGATAATGGGAAGGAGCAAATCTTCTTCTCATTAGCCTTTTCATTTCCACCCAACTATCCACCAATGGTTCTTCATATCTCACCCTCTCCTTTTGCAATTGGTCCCACCAAATGAGAGCATAATCACTAAACTCAATGGCTGCCACCTTCATTTTCTTCTCTTCAGTATAATTGTGACATGAAAATAAGTGCTCAATCTTCATTTCCCACTCTAAATAGGCCTCCGGATCACTTTTTCCTTTAAAAGATGGTATATTAAGCTTCATTCCCTTAATTCTATCCTCTCTAGCATCATTCTCATTATCTCTTCTTCTCCTTCTTTCATCCCTCCCTCTCTGTCTATCTTCATCATGATTCCCTTGATTTTCTATTCTCTCAATTCTCTCATATAACTCCTCTGTGTGTTCCCTCATCATCCTTTGCATTTGAGTTGTAATGGCTTCAATTAGCAATCTATTATCTCCTATAGGAGGAGGAACACCTTCACCACCTGTACCTACCATAATTCAAGGAAAAGAACAAGAATAAAAGTAATAGGACCTTACCACTTGCTCACGTGTTTACACTCTTAAGAATGTATCACTCGTGTTTGTTGCTCTTTATAAGGCTTTCGTGTAGTGTGCTCTCTTGCCTTTTACCACTCAATAGCTCTCTTTAAGTTCTTAATAGAATCTCCAAGAACACTCAAGAGTACAATCCCAAACTCCGGAATTGGCAGTGACTCACAATACAAATTGGAAAAGATGTCAAAGAAGACAAGACAAAGAAAATCCAAAACAATTTGGAGGAATTATTCAAGGAAGACACTTTGGACTTGATTCACACGTAGTAGTAGTGTGTAATTGAATAGCAAGGTGCTATATAGTATTTTGTTTTCTTTTTTTTTTTAACACCTGCTTCTTCTTTTTTTTTTTAACACCTGATTCTTCAACAAGAGGAATTTGTGATTTTGGAATCAAACTTTGAAATTGTACTAATTTAGAACTGAATTAGATAGAATTCCCCATAAACTGAGCTATTACTTAACACACTAACAACACACTACTCAAGAAACATGAATTGAAAGGATTAAAATTCAAGAACAATGATGAACAAGGGATGAACACCAAGAACCAATTGCAGAAATATGTGAACTGAGCAAGAAATTGAAAGGACAACAACCAGAAGAGTGAAAGAACAAATTAGGAACAAACAACAACGGCTAAAACTGAATTGCACAATTCAAAAATCAAAAACACAAATTTTAGGGACTAGGGTTACCAAATGTGTGACCAGATTGGATGTAAACAATCGAGAAAAGATAACCCAATTCCAATCCTAGAACCGTGCTCTGGTACCAAATGATATGATTCCCGATAGAAAAGGCTGGTTCGATCAACTAGGAATGGAATTTCGTACCAGAAATTCAGCCTCTAACACATCCTGAAAGAATGGAACGTATCCCACGCTACAGACCTCGGATTTGAGTGATTCCAAAACGAGGTGAAAGATGGCTTTCTAAAACACGATTTTGACTCAAGAAACACCGAAAAGGGATAAGGGAATCTGGAGATATGAAACCAAGAAATTTTGAACAAAAATCTGGATTATAGGTAGGCGCCACAATTCCAAAGAATTGATAAGCCCAAGAACGCCACAAGGATTGATGCCCTTGATAAGTTCAGAGATTCTCAAAAGAACCCTAGAGAAGCTTGTCTCTCACCAAAAAGGTTAACTTTTTAATTCAAATCTGTCGTCTCAAAAGCCATGGTGTTCCCTTATATAGTGGGCAACATCCATGTTAAGTTTAACCTAATTATGCTTACACACAAAGGAAAATAAGACAGCCCAATAGGCCTTATTACAAAAGTTTAACTAAATGTAAGAAAGATAAAACTAAGTATAGAATTTGGGCCAAGTAAAATGAAGCCTTCATGCATATTCATTGAGGCTTATTCTTCAAGGTCTTCAATTTGAATTAAGTGTATCATTTCGGTCTCTTCTTCCTTTAGACTTTGGGCTTGTCTCAAGTAAGATGGTTACCAAGAGATTTAGGGCCTCTTTAGCCTTTTTAGCTTTTGCTTTTGTCATTAGGCCTCCAAGACCTTGTATGTCCTCCAAGTTTGTTGCCTTGGTCATGTTGCCTCCTATGTCCTCATCAGCAAGAAGACTGCGACCATATTTTCAAGCACATCGGATAGTCGTCCAAACAAGTTAACCAATCCGCCAAGTGTTACACAAACTAGATCTCGCCGGAAGTATGACCAGCTGGGCAATCGAGTTGTCCGAGTTTGACATCACCTTTGAAGCCTAACACGCTATCAAATCACAAGCATTGGCAGACTTTGTCAGAGAACTCACCCTGGCAAAAACGACCAATGTCGGTCAAGGAGAAATATGGAAAGTATATGTTGATGGTTCCTCCAATGCAAAGGGAAGCGGAGCGGGGATAATCGTCGAAAGCCCGGAGGGGGTGGCCATGGAGCATTCCCTTCAGTTGAAGTTTCCGACTTCGAACAATCAGGCCGAGTACGAAGCTCTCCTTGTCGGACTTCTGCAAGCCAAAGAAAATGGAGCACTACAAGTCAAGGTTTTCACCGACTCGCAGCTCGTCGCGGCACAAATTGACGGCAGCTACCAAGCAAAAGGCCCACTATTGGCTAAGTATCTCAACAAGGCTAAAGAAGTTATGGCCGATTTCAAGGAAGTAATTGTTACCCACATTACAAGAGAAGAAAATACAAGAGCGAACATCCTCTCCAAATTGGCAACTACAAAAGGCCTGAGTAGCCATAGAACCGTGATCCAACAAAATCTCATCAAACCGAGCTGTATCATGACTATCTTGGCAGCGGCGGATTGGAGGAAACGAATCGAAGATTACTTGGAAAGAGGCATCATCCCGACGGATTCCACTGAAGCAAAGAAGCTGATCTGAGAGTCCGTAATCTACACCATGGTCGATGATCAACTCTACCGAAAAGGATTGCACTCTCCAATGATGCGGTGCCTGGGCACACCCATGGCCAAATATGTGTTGGCTGAGATACATGAAGGCATCAACGGCCATCACATGGGAGGCAAAGCACTTGCCAGGAAAGCATTACGGGTGGGCTACTACTGGCTAACCATAGCGGCAGATGCTAAAGAGGCCGTCAAGCGATGCGATAGTTGTCAGAAACACGCCAAAATTATTTGGCCCTCGCCGACAAAGTTGAAGGGCATTTCGGCTCCCTGGCCTTTCTATAAATGGGGTATGGACATCCTAGGACCATTCAAGACAGCCCCTAGACAATTCAGCTGGCTCATCGTAGCGGTGGATTATTTCACTAAGTGGATTGAAGCGGAGCCCTTGACGACGATTACCTCGGCTCGCATAATGAGGTTTTTTTGCCATTACATTATGTCTCGCTTTGGAATACTAGTCAAAATCGTGACAGACAACGGGACGCAGTTTATGGACCAGAGATTCCAGACCATGATGTCTAACCTAGACGTTAAGGAGCACATCGCCTCGGTTGAGCATCTGCAATCTAACGGCTAGGACGAGGCAGTCAACAAAATCATCCTGGATGGTTTAAAGAAACGAATGCAAGATGCGGAATCTAACTGGGTCGAACAACTTTACGGTGTCTTGTGGGGCTACAGGACAAGCGTGCAGACTTCAACCCAAGAAACCCCTTTTCCGGCTAACCTATGGGTGCAAGGCAATGATCCCGGTTCAGATAGGATAGCTGTCATGGAGAAAATCAAATCCCAACAGGAGGGACAAGCGTCAAACGACGACGCTTTGAGGACAGAGTTGGACCTGATCGACAAGGTCCGAGTTGCGGCACATTGCCGATAATTAGCCGCCAAGCAATTTCTCAAGGCAAAGTATAATCGGAAGGTCCGACCCCGCTCGTTCAACCGGGGTAACGTCGTACTTCGACAGGCTGACATCGGCAATAAGAGTTCCTGAGTCGGCAAGCTGGCTGCAAATTGGTAAGGTCCCTATCGGGTTAAAGAGAAACTGGACGACAGAGCCTATATACTTGACACCCTGGCTAGGAAACCTGTGAAGAGAACTTGGAACGTCGATAAGCTAAAGATCTACCACAGCTAGATCTCGGCCCAGAATGCATACTAGCCCAGACACCCCCTATTTGGAGCTCAGTTATTTTTAAATTTCAGTATTTTCATTAAATAATTTATGTTTTTAGGATTTCATTAAACTATTTGTTAGCTCTTTAGAGCAGTTTTGTTTTAATGAAGGAGTACTCAGTGGAGATTCGCAAATGTGCACTATTGATCGCTTAAGCATTACACCGAGGTCTAAAAACCCGGTCATAAACACTACACCAAGGTCTCTAAACCCGTTTACAAATACAACACATCTAGATAAATTGACACCAGGGGAAACTAGCCCAGGCCAAGAGCTCGACGAAATTGCCATTTACTGGACTTCGCAGAATTGACGCGTCAACGCTCGCACCGATTTAAGCATTTGAATTATCATTCAAACCCTGAGTAGGTCAAAATGTTTAAGTTTCGCGTTACGGACACCACGACTAAACATGTGATAATTTGCCCTTATCTCGGTTACAATCCCAGCCAACGGCTCCGGAACACGGTAGCGTGGTTAAGTTAACACCCCATGCGGCTAAAACACACAACCCTGCCACACATTCCCAGACTTCAAATTTGGTAGAATGTATAGACTTGCACATATTGCGGTCAATGAATTTCTAACTATGCTTAGCGTTCAAAAAATACTATGGCAGTTAATTGATAAAATTTAATCATAAATTGTCAACCAAGAGTGTATAACCAGCACAGACACCGGGAAAAATGAACTCAATATTCAACGGGAGCAGACACCCAAAACAAGACAAATTAAAAACAAAAGGTGAGCCGACCCCTCAGACGTTGGATGAAGGCAGCTTTGACGGACCCGGACCACCCTCCCGAGGAATGTTGAGAGACACCTCCTCCTCTCCTTCCCCTCCTTGCTCCAAATCGCCAAACTCAGACATCGAGACATTGTTTGGGGATGGAGGAGGCAGGAAATATTTGCCCTGGTGAACATATGCCCTGTAATCAACTTTGTCGAGCTCCAGAGTCACCGTCGGGTTGAAGTGGTGGTTCAGGGCCAGAGCCATGTTAAATGCATCCTTGGCCGTCACCTTCACCGTCTTCGACTAACAGCCAGAGCTTTCTTCAAATCAGCAAGCTTGGCCCTCGCAACGTCCAGCTCGTCCGCCAAGTTACCCCGCTGTACCTGAACCGCCTTCAAAGCCTCTAAGTTTTGAGAGTTAGAAGCCTTCAAAGTGACAATCTTGGCATTCAGCTTGGCCAAATCATCCTTAGAGGACTTCAACTCATCTTGGGTAAACTTCAACTCCTCCGACGTCTTAGCGGCAGTAGCTTGGAAGGTGCCCAACTTGGCCTCTGCCTTCTTCTTCGCCTCCACGACCAAATCCCTGGCCGCCTCAACTTGACGCTTTTCAGTGGAGAAACCAACCACCTTCTTCTTCAACAAAAGCAGGGACTGTGTCAGACCCACCCCCTTTACCAGGTGATCTTGCACCGAGTGGATTAGGCATTCATCGGCTTCTATCAGATCAAGGGAAGTGTCCTGGAAGCGGCGAGGAGGGAGATAGGCCACGCTGAGCTCCTTGGTTGAACACCCCTTAACTTAGGCAAAACCGCACGGCAACTTGAGGGAAGGAGGCAAAGGAGGAGAAGACGAAGCCAGACTGCCATGAGGACGCAACTGAGCCTCGTCCACCACAGCGTCTTTGTTTTTCTCCAACTGAGGAGGCTCGGCTGAAGGAGACGTAAAGGGACCACCCTGGGCTGAAGTCCTAGCCCTCTTGGACCCAGCAGCTTGAGGTTCAGCTCTCCCTTGTCCCCTATCTGGCTTAGCGATAGCACGCTTTCGAGTCTCCCTCCTCGGCTGAGCAGCCTCGCCAGGGTTCACATGAGACAAGTACGGGGGCAGTGTGTTGGAAATTATGCCTTAGGGGCAAGTCATTGTTCTCCATTAAGTTATCATTTCATACGCATGTTTATGGTGATAACTATATCATTGGATATATCTTACAGATTATCCTAAATGTCCCTGGTCGGTCATCTACGCGGGAGCGAAGATGAGTTAAGACCAGTATGACTTTGATGAGGTATGGGGATACGAACCAAAGTCATGGGCACTTGTAAGAGTACAAGGTGCTGGACCGACCCTCTATGAGTAAGCTGCATGGATTAAGTCATAAGCTTATCTCATGTATAACCGCGTCACAACGCCCTATGACCTGAGATCATCATGGATTCCTACATGATGAGTCACTGACCTTTGACCTAATCAAAAGTCACCTTTGACCGAGTGATGATAAAGGCTAGGATCGGGATTAATGATTTTCATGCGGAGGAATGTGAATGGTCAAGATGGAATTTGTCCCTCACATTTGTAGAGAGATAATACTGGGCCCCTCGATGAGTGAGTCTAAGAAATATATGGCCATACTGTGATGAAAGGAGTTTCCATTTCACTTATTAGACTGCTCGAGAATCGAGAAAGTAATGGTCAAGAAAAGGAAGTTGACATTATCCATGCCTCATCCTTGACCAAATTATCGCATGACAAAAGGGACGTGACATGGTTATACGATAGGTTGTATCGTGTCATCGATCCTCATATGAATTGGGTAGTCGCAATGTCTTGCTAGAGGCCGCTTGCGACTTGTGGACTGATACGGTCTCGGCCCACTGCCAATCTCATATGGGCCTGCAGGGTCGCACACAAGAATAATCCAACACGGGTAAAAGTGTCCAGATTCATTGAATCTCAGGTTAATCTGAGATTTAATTAATACTGGATTTAATCTAGGGTAAATATATATATGTGTATATATATTTAAATTCGAAAATAATATAATAATATTATTTAATGGAGATTATAATATTATTATATAATATTTGTTTTATATTTAATTTATTTGGTAAATTAAATATCTAAAACAAAAAGAGATATTATATCTCATTTGATTTTCGAATAAAGATATCATTATCTATTTAATTTAAATTGAGATATTGTATCTCAGATTTAATTAAATAGATAGATATCATTTCTCGGATTTAATTTATAGAGATAAATTAAATAAGAAGGCTTTTAAATTTGGATTAAATAAATAGATTGGATTAAATCTATCAAATAGATTTAATTAATATATTTTTAATCCAAATTCAAAATTCGAATTTCAGATTTGGTTTTAATTCGGATTAAATAAATATATTAGATTATATCTATTAGATAGATTTAATTAATATATTATCCAGATTTGAATTTCGAATGTCAAAATTAATAAGGATTAATTTTGATTATATAATACGCCTATCGGGTTTAGAAAAGACCTACGAGACTTTTAGTCGAGATTATTAGAAAGCCGTGAGAAACCCTAGAGCAAAAAGAGAGAGACGCACAGTCTGAGGCGCTAGCACGCTGCTGCGTCCGTGTTCGGAGATTGTTCGTGTGGATACCGGTAGAGGAAGCCGATTCTAAGAAGTTGTCTTCTGCTGATCGAGAAGGTAGCCCACCAGTTCAAAGAGAGCGAGACGCGGACGAGTTCACTACAGTTTCTTGATCGCCGCAAGAAAATGTGCGCAAAGGGTTTGTGTAGATTCTTGAGCTACTAGTTCGCTAAAATCAAAGGAAAACCTCCGGCTCCGGATGATTCTGAGTTCTCTATAAGGTATCATTCGGGTTCCCTAACCTTGATTTAAACGCACCTGAGTGATCCTCGGGACGGGATTCGTAGAAAATTTTAATCCGCTGCGTGCACAAATCCCAACACAGTGGATCCATTACTCGACCTGCAAAACAAAGGAAAGGATCAGAAGAGTTCAAACATAAGCTCTAAATATTATGGAATAAAAGATAAGTAAATTATATACATGGGCCCGCTCTAGCCTTGGGAAGAGTCTGGGGAAGTATGGAGGCAACGGTTTGTACACCGTTATCCCTGACATAGGTCACCAGCCGAGATACCCACACCACGTCCTTGGTTGGGAGATAGTCTCCATTAACCTGATAGCTAGTGGATTCTTTGTTGTGATGATCCTGGGTCCAATACAAGGGGAATTTCCATTCCACGTCAAGGGACTTAGGACCGTGAAGAAACCAGGGCTGTTGCCCGGACAAAAGAATCGAAAAAAGCTGGTCTTAAACCGTTTGAACGAATCGGAAAAAGCTTGGAAAAGTTTGCGACCAGTAACACCTTGGAGAGATATTATGCCTTTCAAATCCTCATTATTCTTATCAGATTGAGGAGTAAAGGGACTGAAGAAATAGAAGAAGACGGATCATTTACAAGGAAAAGGTTCCGGCAACAACTTGCAAAATTTTTCAAAAGCCAAAATGAAACCCCATGCATTGGGATGAAGTTGAGTAGGGGCGAGATGGAGATAATTTAGGACCTCTATCTGGAACTCAGTGAACGAGAAGCGAACACCGAGTCGGGTGACATAGTCTCAATGAAAGAAGAAAAAGGAATTGTTTAATCCCTGCCGGACAGCACACACAGGTTCCCCGTCGGAAGGATGATGCAAGGTACAGCAGGCTATGTCTCCCAAGTCGAGTCGGGCGATATCTGAAGGCGACATCAGAGATCGAGTTGTTAGTACCCCGTGCTCCACCCAAGGGTATTTCACGAGAAGGACTTGTGGGGGGCTGGCAGAATCTCACTCCCCAGTGACAGAAGGGGTCCTATCGGATGACAAAGATGACTCCATTAAACCTAAAGACAGCAAAAAATGACAAAAAGTCAGTAAATGAAGGGTATACCTGAGGTATGCGCGTTAAAAGGATGAATGAGGCTTGGTCTAGTTCCGGAGTAGGGATCGGTGGAGACCTATGACGTCAAGAGCCTAGAATCTGGTTGGCGAGAGAGTCCTAACCGAGGGCAATATAGTGAGAGCTGGAAGCAAGGCAGTCCCAGCAGGGGTCGAGATACCCCTCGGGATGTGTGTCTAACCTCGCCCGAGGAGGGCTTTGATAAAAATTGATAGGTGGAGCCGAGATGGCCCCTGAACCATCTCGACCCCTGGATCTTGGGTAGCCGCCACGTGGACTCGTCTAGGAAGGCGAAATAGCAACAGAAAAGGATCTTACGACCTCCCACCAGACCAACGACAAAGCAGGGCGGCAAGCCTCTGCTCTTCGGTAAGGGAAGAGCCATACAACCAGAAACTGGTTAAGGGGTAATGAGCGTGTAAGGCCTCCTCATCTTCTGGGGTTATGTTTTGATTAGAAGAAGGCAAACGGCTAGACCTATCCATCACCTAAAAAGGCACAGAAGGTTGGATAAGGAAGGGAGAACCAAAAGTGAGGAAAGGATGAAGGATACTTCATCAAACTTGACTACACTGAGAGGAGCAAGGGACTTAGGCTAAAACTATATTCAGAAGCGCCTAATAAGAACCTACCTAGAAGATGCAAGAACCTACCCAGGGAAGATTGACCAAAATAAGAACAAAAAAAAAAAATACCGGATTGATGCACTTTGGAAACTATTTTCCAAAGTGATGCAAACGCCACCAGAGGCGTGAGAGGGGCCCACGCCACTAGTAGTGGCGTGAGGCTCTGTGGCGTGGGCCCCTCTCACAGAACTCCCAAAAGCATAAACGGAATTGTAGAAATATAAAAGGAGGCGATACGCATACCTGAGTTTGGCAGAGGATTGATGGACGAAGAAGCAAAATATGAAAGCTACGCAGTAATGATCACAACAAAGAAAAAGCTGTGCCTGTCGAGAGAGGCAGAGAAATGGTAAAATGAGAAGAATGAAGTGAAAGGAGGGAAATGCGACCGTAGAGTTCAAACGTCGTAATGATAAAAAGTCAGGGGTAAAAGAGACAATTCACTTGCAAAAGTGGGAATGATGCACGTCACGCAACAGGTGCATTAAATGTGCACGAAAACCGCTGACAACTGGACGCAGCGGTTACGACCTCTCGCTACTCCAAAGGCGCCATGTATCATAAGGAAATCATGAAAGAAGCGCAAAACCCCAAGCCTAGAGAGTTGTGAGAAACGGCTGACATTACCCTAGACACAGAGCCTTTCCGCATTCCACCGGGTCCGGGGGCAACAAGGGAGTTCCTCGGCACCAAAGAGCTCGAAAAGTGCACGTGTAACCCCTTGTCCGAGCATATATTACATGATATAGTGATGTCATGACCTCGGTAAATCTACTCAGGACGACTGACATCATCTTCGACTCACTACGCCCTGACACCGCTCGGCCAATAAAGCCGACTGCCGGCAAAATACATCTCGGCAGCTCAGAAGCCTGACCTACCAAGCTGGGGGGCAACTGTTACAGACTGGCACTAAGGCCCAATGCCGGGATGGCCCAACTGAGGATATATTAAAGAGCACAGCGTACCTATAATATAGGGAGATCTTATATTATAGTAGATCTCATCTATCGCATTATAGGAATATCCGGACGATATCTACGCAATATACTCTCCTAGATAGTCGCCCTAGAAATCAGGCACGGCAAAGATATGCTCCACAGTAACCTCTATAATTATAGAGGTCGATCATCAAGGTGCACACGTTCTAACTTATGCCAACTTTACCTTCTGCAACACGAAGCACACACCCCACCCCTCTGGCTAACGCCACCAAGTGTCTCGAACTACGTGGACTTTGATCCCTTCAGTGGGTACGTAGGCCCTGGGCTTGACACCTAGTCAAGTCCAATAAGTCCTATTCCCTAAACAGAACAATTTACATATTACTTTGTATAATTTAACCGTATATTTATATTGTAATTTATTAAAGATTACTAATTAACCTGCTTCCTTTTCATTCGACTTTATCTAACCACTCCACATGGACTTACCCACATTTATTACTCCATTTTGTCTTTAATATAAGATATATTTACTTAATTTAATTATATTAAAAAAGTTATTTACGTTTCTTAATATAATATGTATTTTTTAAAACATCATAGACATCTTCCTTTATTCTCTCAATCACTATTCTTCTTGATTATTGTTAAGGAAACACCAATAAGGGTTATTTAGACAAAGATTGACAAATATGAAAAAATATGTCTTAAAGGTAATTTAGACAAAGATTAATAAAAATGAAAAATATGTCTTATATTTAGAACTAAAATCAGCTCTCAAAATATGTCATATAATAAAGACAAGGGAGAGTACAATTTAGTTGAAAGGAAAGTTGTTGTATACACCATTATTAAGGCATATATATTGTTGTAGCTACCAAAATAGTGTTATTAATTGATTGATCATTCACTATAACGAAAAAGGTTTTTCACTCCAGGAAAAAAACGTCTCGTAAAATAGGATCTGGGACCATTTTCAATACAAGTGGTCTAAAAAATGTGTTACTTTTAAGACTGGATGGGCGAACGATCTTAAAAAATACTTGTTAGACCGGACTTTTAAAATATACGATCTTAAAAGTTAGATTTTTAAGACCAGATTTATAAAATATGAGGTCTTTAAATTTTTAAAGTATGACTTTTTAGACTTGACTTTTTAGACATCCGGTCTTAAAAACAAGTTGGTAAAAACCAAAAAACAAAAAATACAAAAAACAAAAAATCTCACCCTTCTCCGGTGGATGAAGATCGCGATGCTGATGCTCACAGAGTAGAGAAAAAATGATCCCAGAGTGAGCGTTCTTTTATACGCACCACACCATAACCTTTGAAAATATTCCCCTGTAGCATAGGTTTAAGAAAAAGATCAGCAGATCAGAAATAAACAAGACTCTGAATTCAACGAACAATTAGTACTCCTAATTCAATGTAGTTTTCGAGGATTATACAACATAAACATGGCAAATATAGTGTTCAGATCTCATGCGTTTGTGTTTCATTAGATCTACGAGTAAGATGAAACGAAAAGGATTTTTGCTGGAAAACAGTAGATCGATGGGATGAAGCAAGTAGATGAAAGAATAGAAAAGTGTTAGGTAGTACTAACCTCGATCTATGGACTTGGCTTCTGTCCTTTTATTTTACTGTCTGCTCTTATCCTTTACCCCCTTTATGACCATTAGATCAAGATCTAATGATGCACATTTAATGCTATTAATATTTTTTTCATTAATATTTTTTTCTCCTCTTATAAAAAGAGGAGAGAGAAAGATGAGAAGGAAATATTAAATGTGGATCATTAGATCTTGATTCAATGGTCATAAAGGGGGTAAAAGATGAGAACGAAAGCAAAAGAAAAGAACAGAAGCCAAGTCTTCGATCCATGGGGTTCAGAACATCTGTCCGGCCACACCATGCCAACACAATAATAAAAACAGTTAAAGTCAATAAAGTTTTTCTACAATTTAAGTAATTTCCATTATTCCTACTAATTGCATTAAACTCTAATATCATATTAATTATTACTCTCACCCACTACCCTTAAGGATGGACATATATAGAAAAACAAATTAATGTTACTCAGAAACAAGCAAGTCAAATAAACTTACAAGTTGGTACTTTATAATAAAGACTAGAAGGAGTAACTATTGTTTCAAAATAGCAGAATTAATTTTGGGGACAGGTGGGAGTAAATGTTTGATTTGATCAATAGTAGAAATTTGTCTTTAAGGTGTAGAGACGGCTCAACCTATTTTTTTGCTATAAAGAGACGGCTCAACCTACCTTCGTTACTCTGAGTAATGGCCACCGGTATTGTTCTGTATATCCAATTGGAAAGCGAGGTGCGTAAGTGGTTTTAGAGCCCAAAAGTCGTAACGTGGTTATCTGTAACCATCGAGAAAAATATACTCCAATTATGTGTACCTATCAACTTTAAAATATTGACAGCCTTTTTGGAACAATTATAATAAAATAAGGCAAAAGGCAGCTTGATAAAGTTTATTATATAACAGATCATTGGTAGGATCCATATGAATAATTGCACAAATAATTTTTCTTAACACTCGTGTCATGGCTGGCAATTAGTATCTTAACCTCTCCAAGAACATAATATATATCTCCCAATATTTTATAAATATGGTCACACTACAACAAAAAAGGCCTTTCATCATGATTATTTTCAAGCATATATTATGATTTCGAAACGTCATATATGAAGGCACTATATATACTTAGTGTAAATACCTAACAATTTCGAACAGTGATATATGGAGGATATACTTAACATTCTTTTTTATAATTAACCAACATGTATTAAGGATGTATTTAGTAGTTCTTTGTTAATAACCGTAATGTAAGGAGGACATACTTGACGGTTCTTCTTTAATAAATGTTAATAAAGTATGAAAATCAGAATATAGTAAAAAATTAATAAAAATAAAAACTTGAGCAAATATCAAAACGAAAGATGACATATATAAAAATCTTTGAAATGATATATGCACTAGGTGCAGCTAAAAGAAAGATAGCACTGCACAAATGGTGACAACTGTATTAATGAAGAAAATGAAAGATAATGAAGTAGATGGCTTTGAAAGTTTAGAGGAGAGTATGGAAGAATGAAGAATAATGTTGAAGAACAAAAGAATATATATATATATATATATATACTACACACACCCACATAAGAAATTGAAAATGAAAAAGGAATATATATACATGCACACAATAAGACGGAAAGGAATGTGTGTTCTGGCGACACACACATATATGCACAAAGAGGAATGAGAGATTGGATTATATGAAATAGGTAATAAATGTGCGTATCACACAAGACGAGAAGGGTTTCTTTTTTTAAAAAAAATAAAAATTTAAAAGAATTTGCAGCTGGTTAATAAATAAATTTAAAAAAAAAAAAGATTTTTCCTGTACCTATACTGGTGTGCACAAGAAGTTTTTTTTTTTTTTTTTGTCAAAAGATATTTATATCATCATCAATATATCCTTCTAAACCTCTTAACTATCCATTTATTGGTATAACCGTATAGGTGCCATGTCATCAAAATCTCCTGCCATCCATTTCTCAATTCACTCCTTCCCTCCCTCCATTTTTTCAATTTCAAATTTCAAATTTTGATCTCTCTCTAAAAAATCACCTCAAACAACTTGAGAAACCAGTCACCATTTAGCTCAAGCTCGCTAGTCGCCTTTCGTCCACCACTTAGAATCTTCTTCCTGATGTCTTCCTCTTCTGTAAAGTCCATTCTCACTCTTTTTTTGGCTCCCTTCTTTTTGTTTCCAAAAACGGACTTCATCTTCTTCCCCTCGTCTGCATCAAGCATCTCCAAATATTGGTTTTTGTCCTTTATGCAGTGTGAGTACCAGTTCTTGGCACCGGTTCTTTGATCTGTGTCTTTTCACATCATTTATTCATCAGTTTGAACTTTTTGATTCTTGATCCCTTTTTCCAGCTAAGAAGCTTCATGTCACGGATCGTGCCCTTGGCGCCGAAAACAAGTGGAGATTAACGCTCCTTTCAAGCCCCAAATCGGTAAGCTTTTTCGCACGTCGAGATCGTCGATCCTCTCAGACCCAAAATCGGTGACCTTTTGTTACAGATCGTCGAGCGTGCTTGTACTGGTCAAGATCAACGAGCCTTCTGGCGGGCAGATCTTCGGCGAACTTATGTGGGTCAAGATGGACGAGCTTGTGATCAAGACCGTTGAGCGTTCTTGATGGCAGGTTCGCGACGAGCTTCTGCGGGTCAAGTTCGACCAGCTTTCCTATTTGCAGATCAACAAAGCATTGCATCGTTTGTCTTAGGGCCGAGAATGGATCTAGAAAGGCTCAACAGTGAACTAGCGTGGTTTTTTTACCTAGATTTATTAATCATCCACAATTCAATATGCATAGGCTTTTTTTTTCCTCACATATATGCGTAGGCTTTGGATACTTTAGTTCCACAACCTTTATATAGACATAGCAACTTCATTCTTTCTATTCCAATCCAAATTATTATAGATCTTCTTTTTTTCTTCGGTCAAACGTTATATATCTTCTTTGACTAAAATGGCCAGGAAGTTGTTTATTGAAATAATAAACAATTCAATAATGTGGAGTGCTATTGCCCATGCCTTTCTCAATGGAAATAATAACAATTCAACAACGTAGTTCTCACATAAATTACGCTAGGAAGCTTCATGTTTGCACCATCTTTTGCTCAATCTCTCGATGTAGTAATTATATTATATTTCATCGCACGTTAATTATATATTATATATATTGAAAGTGTGAACGCATGACAACACGCTCTGTCTCCCACCTTTCATATGAATATAATATAATATGGCTTCATATTTGCATCAACTTTATTATGCTATCAACTTTATTATCTCATGTCTCATAGTTCTATGCTAGCTGCATATAAGGCAACAGACAATTAACCAGATTTTGGGGCAATGGTTCATAAATCGAAGTAATTGTCTTGCAATACTGAAAAGCTGTTAGATATGAAAAAGTTCACGGGATTATTACTTTATCAGGCTATTACCTATTAAAAAATACTCCTCAAAGGACATGTATTTCGCTAACCCAGAAGACGAAGAGCAGAAAATGGTAGATCAGGAGAGATGCAATCTATCTATCTATTTGGCATAATCAATAAAATCTATTGGTCCACATCAACATCCCATTTATAGTTTGCCATATGGTGGTTAAACTTTTAAAATATAAAATTAATTTTGAAATCTGTCAACCTAACTTATTAATTAAGTCTTTAATGATCCTTGTCTTATCATACAAAGCCATTGTGTGTGGTAGAAGTTTATAGGGACTAAAGATTAAATCATTTGCAACTGCACATAGTGTTATATGTAGTTGTTCAGTTTCGGTTTCATTTAATTAAATCGGTGAGACTCTGCATTAAATCTTTAATCAATTTACATCAACTGGTCTTCATTGTATATGTTACCTAATTGGTCAGTGCATTAAATGTCATGAAAGTTCAAGTTGTACTTGTGATGTGATGTAACACCCCCAAATTTCTAATAATTATGATAACATAAAATTGCAATAATTTTTATAAATAAATACTAAAATTCAAAGTAACTAAAATTTGAGAAGTGTTACCACTGCACTTGTACCGAGACGAGTGCAAGGCTACCTTATTACAACAACATAAACCCACACTTAAATAAAAAGGCTTATTCAAAACGTAAAATAAAATAAGAGAAACTAGCTAGAATTGCTCATTGTTCTTCCTCACTTCTCACTGCTAGCCCCAACAGCCCAATTTTGAAACCCGTTTCACTGAAAATCTACTCCCCCGAAGGATCATCACAACCCAGAACACAAACATCAACAAAAGCTGGAAATCCTAATAAACAAAGATAATATAGAAGAAGAATAACAACAACAACAACAACAATAATAATAAATATTCATATGTTGATGAAAAAAAATATCATATACATATATATAATCTAAAATACCATCTTTAATACTCAACATATCTATATATTCACATCGAATCAAATATTATTCATTATATTTTTAAATTTATTTAGACCCGGGAAACCCTACCAGTCTATTTAGTTTAGTGGGAAGAGAACCATGGAAGACCCAGGAGGCCCTGCCAGTCTACCCTGTGATCCGGGAGCCCCTGCCAGTCACAATCAATCAAATTGGCCATAAAACATTTCGTCCTAATGTGCACACCTCTTCCCAAAGTTGCTACTAGTGTCCCGAGAGCCCCTGACAGACACCACTTTGGGAAGAACGGATATAATCGGTTCACATCAAATAATATATCGGAGGCATAAAGCCTAAGGGTTGTGTTCATCACTTTAGGAGGTACCATCCCACAGCTATCCTCCCACGATTTAAATTATTTTAATTACACTCACATAATAAATGGATTTCTCAATAAACACACACACACACACATAGTTCCATGATATTCAAAAAGAAGAATCTTAATTTATACTTATCTAAGTTAATAACTTGGGTTTGTGATAATTTAAAAAGAAATACATATGCTTGTGACAAAGAGAATACGTCACAAAAATTCTGTGAATATATATATATACATACATACATATATATGAAAGCATTTATAAGTTTCAATCACAAAAACTGAAGCGACCAAAGCAACCATATACAGATATATTTATGCAATGGTAAATGGTTTTTACAAAAATTTTCATCATGCAATCAAGAAGGGAAATTTTGTGTAATTTGTAGAAAACAATTTTCTCATAAGGAAAGACAAATGCAAAATTAATGGTACCGAATGGAAATCACAAGGAGGAACGAGATGACAGTTTAGATTAGAGAAACAACATATAATAATTGATTCCTATTGACCTAGGGATTATGATTACATATAATATATTTCATATATAATAACTCTATCAAAACTTATATGAAACTAATCTAAGACTCATAGGAATTAGGATTAGCAAAATAGGATGTAGAGAAAGAGAAGAAGCACGAGATGTAAATTTGTTCTGGGGATCAGGATTACAAAATTTACATAAAACTAACATAAGACTCATGGGGATTAGGATTACAAAATTTACATAAAACTAACATAAGACTCATGGGGATTAGGATTACCTGGTCTCTGTTGATTATGATTAGTTTTGATGATGTCTAATATAGAAGCAAAAAGTTTATATAATATATCTCCTACATTGACTAACTACTATGTTTAATGTAGATTAGTTTAAGTTGAATTATAAAGAAGATTAATCAAGAAGGAGATAAGGGATTAATGAAAAGAAGAAATTGCAAACAATGTCAAGGAAGCAAGAAGCTATCAAAGTATTTTGGGAATGATCAAGAGAAGAGAAGAAAGAACGAGTTGGGTTATGAAGAATAATCAAGATTGGAGATTAAAGAAAGAAGAACTTGCTAAATGGAATGAAGATACAATTATTCAAGTTCTCATATTGAAGCTAGAAGCCTCCAAGATCATATGTAATGTGATCAGCCCTTCAGCTCCACTCTGTTCACGTTCAGCACGGGCGACGTCTGGTAATTCGATGATATCTCACAAACCAGAGATCGGATTGAGACGAAACCAAAAGCATTGGAAACTATACATCTAACACGTATTGGTGACAAAAATTCATGCCCAAAAGATTTCAGATGAATTATTGATGAATTTGTCAAGTTGACACAAAGATCAACGTCACATACCAGACCAAGCTTCAGTATTTTGAGTATATCTCACAAACGACAAATCCGTTTGACCTGAAATCAGTGGCATATGAAAGTAGACTCACAGAGCTTTCCATCAAGAGTTGAATGAACCAAAACGGAGCTCGGACCAGAGAGATATGGCCTTCAGAATTTGATAGTCAGTGCAAGAAGTTGCTATACCGCAGTATAGGTCCGTATACCGCAGTATAGGGCCATACAGAAAGCAAAGATTTTTGTAATCAGGTCAATACTGCAGTATAGGTTTGTATACTGCAGTATAGGGCCATCCAGAAAGCAATCATTTTTCAAGACAAGTCAATACCGCAGTATAGGTATGTATACTGCAGTATAGGGCCATCCAGAAAGCAATCATTTTTCAAGACAAGTCAATACCGCAGTATAGGTATGTATACTGCAGTATAGGGCCATCCAGAGAGCAACCAAGTTTTTCAAGACAAGTCAATACCGCAGTATGGGTATGTATATTGCAGTATAGGCTTATACAGAGAGCTCCCAAATTTTATAACTAATGCATACTGCAGTATAGGTTTGCATACTGCAGTATTGAGCTCTTAAACTTGTTTTAAACTTGACACATGTTCTTGCATACTCCAGTATGGAGTTCTATACTCCAGTATTGCATACTTCACTAACATACTCCAGTATTGACGCAAGTATTGAACGTCAAACTTGAAAATCAAATCTGACGAATTTTCAATGCCTTCTTGTTTGATCTTAATACTTCCTATGATTAATCTCTAATGTTCCTAGATATGTTTAACTACTTTATTGGTGAGTTTCAGATGATTAAAACGAAGGATATTAGATTTGTCATACTCCAGTATAGAGGCTTTTTGAACTTAAACTTTTTCACACAAACAGTGCCATACTGCAGTATACTACTAACATACCGCAGTATAGGACATGACTTTCAAACACAAGTCACGATGTTTTGGCTCTGGAAGCTGCATACCGCAGTATGACTTTGGATACCGCAGTATGGACACTTATGCACAGTGCCATACTCCAGTATAGAGGAACTTACCGCGGTATACAACGGTCAAAATTGATTTTTGAATTACGCGAATTTGCAAATCACTGTTGTTTGATCTTATTGCTTCCATGACTCATTCAATCATATTCCCAGATATGTTTAACAAGTTTGTTAAGTGAATTTCAGTCAGCACAGATGAAGATTAATGAGATCAAAGGCAAAAAGCAAAAAGGTGCTCAGTGCATTTAATGCACTTCTGCAAATCAACCTACTTTCAGCTAATCCATCTGAGCACGCCTTCTAAACGTTAAAGAATGCTTACTACAACAAGTAAAGTCATCTCCAACGGGCAAATTCTCAGAGAGCCACCTCAGATCAAATTACCACATGGATTAGTTGGAGTTTAGAGAGAGAAGCAGACCACACTTAATGATAATCAACTACAACGGTCTGATTCATCCTACAACAGTCAAAAACGGTCACACATTGTTCTCTACCTATAAAAGACATGGATTCAAGCAGAAAAACGTGGAGATACAAGTTTGCAATGCCAAAATGCTGATACTCTGCTTCTACATCATTCTCACTCTGTTTTCCATTTCTAAATAGCTTAGAGAGAGAAATGAATTGTGTTTGTACTTCAGTGATTATCTATCCATCCCTTTGAGAGGAAACTTATTGTAAACACATTATCTTTCTGAGAGTAACACAAGATTGGGTAATCTTGAGTGGGATATACATTGTGTTGACTACAACTTGTAAGGGGGAGTGAATCCTAGTGAGAGGATTACTTTGAGTACAGAGTGTGTAATCAAGCAGTGTATTGATTACAGATTGTAAGGGGGAGTGAATCCTAGAGAGAGGATTGCTTCAGTTACAGATCGTGTAATCAAGCATATTAAAGATAGTGGATTGAAAATCCCAAGTGAGGCTTGGGGACTGGACGTAGGTCAAGGATTGGGCCGAACCAGTATAAATCTGTTTGCACACTCTTCTCCCTGATCTTTTATATTTCCAGCATTCGCATTTGATTGTTTTGTCATCTGGTTTTTCAACTCACATCCTTTTGAGAAGCTAAATTTACTGAATTGCAAAAACATTTTAAAGAAAGAAAATTTTTATACTTCACCCAATTCACCCCCCTCTTGGGTTCAGCCAGAACTTACAGTCTCCATCTTTGCTAACATCTTAGAAAAATAATTGACTCAGAGTAAGAATAGAAGAAGTAGTAGAAGAGAAGAAGAATAGAAGATGAATATTTAGGGTTAGACTATACCTCTATTTATAACTTAAAATTAGGGTTTAACTTTGGGCTCTTTTACTATTGCCAATTCATTAATAAGATATATTAAATTCAATCAATTAACCATGGTGTGAATTTAATTTAATGTCATTAATAGAGTATATTAAATTCAATCAATCATGATGTGAATTTAATGTGACTTGATCGACAAGTAGAGGACTTATTACCTAAAACCTCTTTCTTAGAGCATAAGCAAAAAATTCCTAAGGCAATTAGGGATAGGAGAATTTGGCCCACCAAAGCTATATAAAATAAAATAAATGGGTTATTTCTATTAATAAAAATATGGGGTATTACATGTGAACTGATGATGATATGAGTGCATCACTACAACCCTATTGCTATTTCCAATGTTCCCATGATTTTAAGTATATCACATACCTAATATGTAGCATTGTTATTTGTGGCTAATTATAAGTAACACCCATATCATGTATTTGATACTCATCTAACGCAGCAGTAACTATTAATAATAGGATACTTTACGGGAAAGGATTTTAAAAATAATGCAAACTTGAACTTTAAGTACAATAAATGTCTTCATTCATACTTTACTTTAAGTTGATGTTCATGGGCTTCTTTATATTTCCAATGTTTTGTATGCTTATTCTCTACGTAGCAATTAATAACACATTTCCAAAGTCTTCTATTCTTATTATCTGGTGTGTCATATCTTCATTCATTTATTAATACTGGTAGTCTGTGCCACCATAATTTATATCCATCATTTACTATAACTTCATTAGTTCTTTATGAGCATTTAAACCTTCTTGCAACTACTAATGTCCATAATCACTCCCACAACTACCTGCACAGTTTTCTGTGACGTTCGTTCATCGATGGCTATTAAAAAACTATCACACGTTTAAATGCTTCAAATCTCAATGGCTGACAAAAAACTGTGATCCTTGCAATGAGACATTCGTTTTCATAAATTTGAATTCTACTTTTCTAAATAGCAATGCATAGCAAATGCTTTTGGAAATCTTCCCATCTTCTACAAACGCCTCTTCACACTCAAGTATTCATTAAAAAAGGATAAGATCTGATATTTGTATTCTTCTTTTATGAACAGCTATGCATATGAAATCCTTTTATTACTCTTGATCATATATTTGTATTCTTCTAAGTTTAACAAACTTTTTCTTTTCGTATTAGGATATGAGCAAGTATTTTTTTTTCCTGATGTCGATGATACGGGAACAATCCTTCATATAAAGTGTACTATCCTAATGATACGGAAGTTGTTAAAATACTATCTCCAACCGTCTTTAATTTTATCGAAACAAAAATTCCTTTTTCGGTTTAGGAGGCAACGATTGAAGTTTCTGTTACACACAAGTTGTTAACCATGTTTATATGATATAATATTTCATTTCATCTTACTGAAAACTTAATAAATATCACGCTGTGGGGTGATTGCACGGAGGAGGCTTATGCAAAGAAACAGGAGGATATGGAACCTCCAATTATTGTGCTTGTGTGTTTTGCAAGATTAAATAGGAATACAGCTTTTGCAGATTTATTTTAATCGTTTTTCTTTTAACTACATAAATAACTAAGTTTTTCTTTATTAATAAATTATCTTAGGGTTAAGGTGCAAAAATACACATGTACTTTGGACGTTGATGTAAATTGATTGGGCATCCCAGGCTAAAAGTGACAACAAAGACGGTGTTGGTTGTGAAACTTACCCAATCAGGCACACCCTTTTATAAGCATCTGTTGCAATTTAGTCAGAGAATGATTACCCTCCTTGAGGTAAAAGACAAAGAGAAACCAACATTAGACAACAAAAGACGAATAATATCGAATACAATGCTCCTACACCTCCACTCAATCAGATTCAGTGATTTGGCATCAACACATTCAAGAAGGAAGAGGCAGTCAGTTTCAAATATCACATTATCATGACCAAGATCAATAGCAAGCATCAATGCCCTCTTCAATGCTAAAGATTCAGTCATAAATGCGGATATTGATTTCACATAAAACCCCATTTGAAATCACTAAAATGATCCCTACAGACAACTCCAATAGTAGCATCTTTCTTTTTAGCCAATAAAGCCCCATCACAGTTAAATTTAAGATTGCCGGCCAATGGAGGGGACCAATGAGCTAGGTGTGACGGATAAACCCTTTAACCCTCTAAGCTCCTGTGCCTTTTATTGCAATTCACCCAGAAGTTAAAATTGTTTTTCCCCGCAAATTCAATGACATCAATAGGATTAGGATTTTTATTATTAAAAACCAAGTCATTTCTTTGCTTCCAAATAAACCATAAAATCCAACAAATTAATAAAAGGTCTTACTTACTCACTGAGTGCATACCTGTGATATTAATCCACCAAGTGTTGAAGTTTGACATGCTAGCTATGTCGATTCTTGCATCGAGAGTACAATCGAACCAGATACATCTAGTTTAGGGCAATGAAAAAACAAATGCTCAAACGACTCCACATCTACATGACAAATTTGAAAAATTTTACCCAGGGATCTCTTCCTACAGTAAAGGGCCTCATTGGTTGCAATAGCTGGATTCAACATCCGTTAAATAAACTGTTGAACCCTTGGGATAACCTTGATCTTCCAAATCAAGTTCTAGCAGGTTGAGGGAACAACTAACGAGGACCCTACTTTGTTATCATTCATTTGTGAGGGGTGGGTGGTTTGAACCCCACCCCCTACACTTCAATAAATAATTTTTTTTTAAAAAAAGAAACTCAAAAAAAAAAACCCACCCCCCTCCAGTGGCCGCCCCCACCGGCGGCAGGTGGTCCTCCGGCAGCCCTCAGGCGAGCGGGGTTTTTATTTTTTTTAAACTAAGGGCAAAAGGATAATTTGACCCGAATTTGCAAATCCCTCATAGGTCCTTGGTATTTCTCAGTCTTTTTTCAAATTCAACGGACTTCTGAGAGTTTTACAAATTCAAATGGTATTTATTTAAAATTTTTCCAAACTTTTTCCTGTACCTATACTAGTGTGCACAAGAAGTATGAAAGAGTTTTTTGAAAAAAATATAGGGTTAAAGAGCAATATAGCCAACGGACTATTACCTCAAGAACGCCCAGCACAAATAACTTTTAAGTAGACAAAAATACCCAAAAAAAAAATTAAAAATGTGCAGTCAGTACAAAATTTTGTTGTGCTGGGCGCTCCTAGAGTAAAACCTTTTTGTGCTGGGCGCTCGTGGAATAAAATTTTTTTGTACTAAATGCATATTTTTTAAAAAATTTGGTATTTTGGGTCCATTCAAAAGTTATTTATACTGAACGCTTCTGAAGTAATAGTTTGTTGGTCAAATTGATGCTCAACCCAAAAATATACACACACAGTAAAAGTCGTGAGGGTAAGGGTCATGAAGCATGATATAAATTCCCCTTTATTATAGCGATGTGATAGCTCGGTGTGAGAAAAAGTGACAAGATACATGCGTTGGAAATATGGAGGAAAAGAAAGTAGAGGTGTACCAAATATTTATGTAGAAAACAAATAATTAAAAAAAAAAACCCCCCACAAGTAACGAGAAACAAATGAGTTCTTCAAGATCAATGGGCTGACATATATTTATAGGAAATATACTTCTCATGTTGTAGGAGAAGTGTATCCTTATATCATAGTTACTTTGATTTCTATGTTTTAGTTTTTTATTTTTTATTATTTTTAAAAAATATGAGGTTTACTATTTCATGTGTATGTAGGAATCTTTTTTTTTCTCATATAATATGAGAAGTGTAAAACCTTATATTTATATATATATATATATATATACCTACATGCTCAACCCAAAAATATACACACACAGTAAAAGTCGTGAGGGTAAGGGTCATGACGCATGATACAAATTCCCCTTTATTATAGCGATGTGATAGCTCGGTGTGAGAAAAAGTGACAAGATACATGCGTATGGAGGAAAAGAAAGAAGAGGTGTACCAAATATTTATGTAGAAAACAAATAATTAAAAAAAACCCCCACAGTAACGAGAAACAAATGAGTTCTTCAGGATCAATCAGGCTGACATATATTTATAGGAAATATACTTCTCATGTTGTAGGAGAAGTGTATCCTCATATCATAGTTACTTTGATTTCCATGTTTTAGTTTTTTATTTTTTATTATTTTTTAAAAAATATGAGTTTCACCATTTCACGTGTATGTAGGAATCTTTTTTTTCTCATACAATATGAGAAGTGTAAAACCTTATATTTATATATATATATATATACCTACATGCTCGAACTGGAAAAGGAGGAAAGTTGTGGATGATGATTGTTGGGAGAAAAATAAAATAAAATGAACAAAACACTTACCAAGTCCAACAGTGATCAGCAGAGGGAAGTTAGTAGGCAAAATAAATTAAATACACTGACACTCATGAAAAGATGAGTTAAGATAACGAAGAAAGGAAAGGGAGTCTGAGGAATTTTGTTTGAGTGTACAGGTGGGGTGAGAAGTAAAAGGTGTTTTATAGGAGTAGGGTTAGGGTTTTAAATAATATTTTTTTAAAAAAAATAACAATAATAATAATATTAGCAATAATCGGACAGCATTCATTTACATTTAGAAGAATTATTTTGAGGACGTGTTTTCCTTCTTATTTTTTTTTAAACTTAATTGTTCATTTTAAATTATTAATTTATTCTAACTCTTAACTAAATAAAACTTACCTACAATATGCAAAAAAACCCACTGGGAGACTCACCCACCATAAATTAGGTGGGTGATTTGGGTCGGATCTGGATTAGTCGGGACGAAGCTCCGGTGAACCGGGTGAGCAACAAAAAAAAAAAACTTACCTACAATTAACTCTAAGCCCTAAAATTTAAGGATGTTACACTGGTATAGCCAAAGATTGAACATGAGAATTTGGAAATTTTGAAATCCATCTGATGTTTCTGTCCAGTTTTTCTAACACTGTATCCTCACCTTGCCTTTTATTTGTCCATGTAAATTCTGGGCCACTTAGTGACAAATTAATCAGGTTGTTTCTATCTATACATTCATTAAAAGCCTGTATCCCCGAAGATGATCCCCTGGTACTCAATTCATCTGATGTGGATAGTGCTTGAATGAAATCAATTTTCGAGTGAATGAATTGTGTGTAGGTTGAAGTATTCTTTTGGAGAACGATTTTATCTGCAGTATTCTGGCAAATAATCTTGATGGTATAATATTTTGGTAATCCTTTTTGTTGTTTACAGCATTCGGCTCCAAAAACCCATACTCGGTCGTCCTAAATGTTGTTACAAATATTTGGGAGGAAATTTTTCAATCGAAACTCTGATGTTTTATTGTTGGAACGGAATTTGGTGTGCCATATTCAAGCAGACATTTGGAATAATTTTATTTGGGACTTTAAATTTGTCCAGTGTGTACTTTTTCTAAACTATATATAGCTATTAATGGAATAAATCAATGAGTTATCAAGTAGTATAATCCTGAGCATAAATAAAATTAAAAAGTATATGCATGATCTAAACATGATAACATATAACAACTTTTTTTTTTTTTACATGTGTGGGAATCACATTTGAAACACAATCGGATATTAACTGGGGATACCTCTCGCAATGTGTTTTTAAATCTTGATTCACCACATTATAAAATATTAATCTCTTCTGCTAGACTCAATTCTCATAAGGAAAATATAACAAATTAACAAGTATAATAAGATAGCACCATTGGGGAGGCATCCGGATGGTCCTCTTCATTCTTTTCCACCATCTCAAGCCAACTTTCAACCCCAATGATATCCTTTTCTTACTTCACTTTCTCAATCACAATTTTAATATCTTCCAATACTTTTTGTTGATAGGCGACTTTTAATAATAGTGATTTAGTAATAAGATGGCGTATTTCTCATCATAAGATCATGTGTACGACAAGAATTGTCCCAATGGATACAGTTTTGGCAGTTAAGGCGATCTCTACTTCCGAATCATAATCCATATTTATTCATAATAAGTGAACCTGATAAACTTGTATTCAAATCCATGTAATATTACAGTAGATTAAGAGTCAATTGTAAGCAAAATTGTGCGTTTATAACTAAACAATCAATTAGTATTAAGGTAGTTCACCGTCACACCATGGTGCAGAGATAAAATGGTCAATTAGGTGTGTCTGATATCTGCAAATATTGCAACATACAGGGGGGAAAAAAAAAAGAAATGTTCAAAAATAATTACATAAAATTTAAGAAATGTGTGATAAAATGGTCTAATTCTAGCCCCCACCTTAACCTTGTCTAGCCTATGGGACCAGGCCCAAAACATGCAGGTCACAAACAAAACAAATATTCAGGCAGGAACAAGTTCAGATGAAGTATTTGCCACAAGGAATTCGATTAGCATTCTAAAAGCGCGCTGTTTTTTTTTTTCCCCCTTTCTCTCTCTCTCTCTCTGAATTTGTTTAACAGCACTGAATGGTTCAACTAATTGATCGCAAATTACAAGCCCTAGCTGTACGGAAGATATAAAAAAATATGTAACATACTGTCAGTTCTTAATCTGACCTTTCTTTATCTCCTCTCATTCTTTCATCTTAGGGCAGAGGTGCAAAAATACCAACCAAAGGATGTCAAAAACCATATGCTTTTTGAGACTGCAAAACTATCTATAAACTTTGAAAATGGAAAAAAAAATATTGACACAACTGTTAAAATAACCTAACCTACCTAACAACCATTGCTTTTTGTGTTGGGTACTTTTGCAGATATCAGACACTTTTGCATACGGAATTTGGGTCACTTGATAAAAAATAACCTACCTATACACTATTGTTATAAATAAAAAGTAACTACCTACCTATACACTATTGTTATAAATAAAAAGTAACTACCCTGATTGTGGCAGTTTTTCTCTAATTTTCAAATTTTATGGGTACTTTTGCATACGGAATTTGGGTCATTTGATAAAAAATTTTATGGGTCTTTTCAACTTATTGGTTGGTGATTGTCACTCTGTTGTGGGTAAGGTACAACAGTAAATAAGGTTACAACAAGAAGCTTGTATAACTACAATGATTCCGATGTTCCCATAAGCCAGAACCATATCTACAGGTATGCTACCTGGTCATGTCTCAATCAGTCATGGCTACGGCCAGCAGAACTCTTGAAAAGATGGTCCTGGTGAAAAGGATCATCTGCACCATGCAGAACTCAACCTTGGAGACAAATTCCATCCTGATATCTGCTCCATCTCATAGCTATCAGATCTCTTGTTAGCTTCTTCCCAGAACTTCATGTAGAACGTTGACGACCTGTAATCTCTCACCAGATTCTGCGGAAAAACATTTGTTTAGACAAAATTTCGGGTACCCTGCTAGTAGTCTCCAGAGATGCAATCTTGGCTTACTGTTTTCATCAGCTGCATTATTTCATTCAATGCATTATGGAAGAGATCTGGGCGTGCAAGATCAGAAGTCATCAAAATTTCTTGCCTGCTTCGATGAGAAATGTTCACCTCCATTGAGAGACCTGTCCATTTGCAACTTACAATTTATATATATAAAAAAGATAAACTTGAGTCTCACATCTTTGGAGGGAAATATTGCAACACATATTTCCGAGTATCATAAACCGATGATGCAAAGGCCCAAAATATCTCAAAATCTGGTCTGGATATAGGAAAAAGCAGAACGCATGTCATTTCCTACAGTGACGGAGTTAGTTACTCTGCTGCCACTACTCCTAGCCATCGACAAAGCACCACTACTGATTATTCCTATGGTACAAGCAAGTGTTGGCCATTCTTTCTGCAAGTATCAAGCCAATGTCCAATGAAACTGGAAACTAAAAGATTAGTTATTTCTGTATCAAAATAATTGATTTGAAGAATATTTGATTCACTATGTCCATCTATATTCCACTCATAGATGTTGTTAGAGTTAAAAGATTTGAAGGTTTGATCTTGGCTTTCTTCAGTTAAAATATCTAAAGGACTGGCACTTAGATAATATAATTTTGAAGATTTTTGGAAAACAGGTGAAGAAGATTTTTTTTCCCCAATATTGATGATTAATTTTAAAATCAGATTTTGAAGATTCAACATCAGAAATTTTTTCAAAATTTATAACTTGTTGAGAAGAAGACTCGGAAGGCATTTCAGGAATAATTCTTTGTTCTTTCCTAGTATACTTGCTTTGATTTTTGGATCAAGTTGAAAAGGTTTGAACAAAGGTTGAGTCATGGACGCAGATTGAGTTGTGGACGTAGTGTTAGAAGAAGTTTGTGAAGAAGGAGTTTTGATGACGTGATCTCCAATGATTTGAAGATACTGATTGGTATAATTATTTTATTCCATGAGATTTTTGATATCTATTGGACAAACAGGTTCCTCTGAGTTTTTGGTTTTAAAAGGAGAAGCAACAAGAGGATTTTGTCTACTATCAACAACGCCAGGAATTTGATATGACTTTTTTGGAGGAACTTCTGAAGAAATAGTTTGTCCTTCAGATGTTTTCCATTCTCTTTTAGTCATCTTGTTTGAATAAATGGATATTCTATTTTTTGTTGTAAAGCATAAGCTTCAAACCAAAGAAAAAATGGAATATTTACTTCATACTTTTCAAGGAAATTGTAGAACTTTTCTTGGATATGTTTTCACAATAATCCTTTAAAATGTTCTAAAAACCAGTTTCTTTGCGAAGTATTATGTTCTGAATAAAATTCCTTTTGCAAACTTTTTTTATCAATTTGAAAGTGATGTTCAAGATCACCAAGCAATAGATGATGCCAATTAAGGTTTTTGGAAAGAAAAGTTTCTAGCTGGATTATCAAAATCTTTTGGTGATAAAGTTAAAGATAAACTTATGTTAATCATCAAAACACACAATTGTAAAACATGTTATGAAGTTTCCAAGAACATTTGAACATCATCTGATAGTTGCTTACCGCAGTATGGCTTTGCATACTGCAGTATAGAGTCTTCCAGAAAGGAGATAATCTTTCGGGATTACTCAATACTGCAGTATAGGTGTCCATACCGCAGTATAGCTATGTATACTGCAGTATAGGGACTTCCAGAGAGCAACCGTATTTTCAAAGTAAGTCCATACCGCAGTATAGCTATGTATACTGCAGTATAGGGACTTCCAGAGAGCAACCGTATTTTCAAAGTAAGTCCATACCGCAGTATAGGTTTGTATACTGCAGTATAGGGCCATCCAGAAAGTAATCATTCCTCTAGATAAGTCAATACTGCAGTATGTTAGTTACATACCGCAGTATTGGACTTCCAGAGAGCAACCACGTTTTTCAAAACAAGCCCATACCGCAGTATAGCTTTGTATACTGTAGTATAGGGGCATCCAGAGAGCAATTAAAATCTAAGTCAAGCCAATACCGCAGTATAGGTATGTATACTGCAGTATAGGGCCAACCCGAGAGCTATCAAATTTTCTCACCCAAGTCCTTACCGCAGTATGGAGTTGGATACTGCAGTATAGGCTCTTACAGAAAGTTCTCTAAGTTTATAACTATTGCATACTGCAGTATAGGTTTTCATACTGCAGTATTGGGCAATCACGGGGTCTCTTCTCTTTGACAAAAACTCGTATACTGCAGTATACTAGTTGGATACCGCAGTATAGAGGATATCTTTCAAAATCATTTCGCGAGGTTTTTGTCTCTGGAAGTTGTTTACTGCAGTAAGCCTTTGGATACTGCAGTATACACAGTGGCATACTCCAGTATAGAGGAACATACCGCAGTATACAACGGTCAAAACTGATTTTTGAATTACACGAATTTGCAAATCATTATTGTTTGATCTTATTGCTTCCATAATTCATTCAATCATATTCCTAGCTATGTTTAACAAGTTTGTTGAGTGAATTTCAGCAATCACAGATGAAGATCAATGAAGGTCAAAGCCATAAAGCAAAAAGTGTACAGTGCATTAAATGCACTTCTGCAAATCAACCTATTTTCAGCTAATCCATCTGAGCACGCCTTCTAAACGTTGAAGAATGCTTACTACAACAAGTAAAGCCATCTCCAACGGGCAAATTCTCAGAGAGCCACATCAGACTTCATTAAGACTTGGATTAGCAGAAATTTAGAAAGAGAAGATGACCAGAACCCAAGCTAATCACTTCCAACGGTTGGAATCATCTTATAACGGTCATTTAATGTTCTCTGCCTATAAATAGAGAGCATTAACTTCTTCTCAAGCTGATACACCAACTGAGAGCGAAAATTTATTAAGTATCATTTATTGTGTTCAGCTTTTATCTGTAATAGTATCAATTTGATACTTTGTACTTCAGTGTTTATTCTATCTACTCTTTGAGAGAGTTATCATCTTGTAAATCATCTACTGATTGTGATAACTACAAGTCAGGGGACTTGGTAGTTAGGGTGTATTGATTACAACTTGTAAGGGGGAGTGTGTTCTAGTGAGAGAACAACTCTTAGTACAGAGTGTGTAATCAATATTTGATTATAGTGGATTGAAAATCCCAGGTAAGGCCTGGGGACTGGATGTAGGTCAGAGAAAGGACCGAACCAGTATAAATCGTTGTGTGCAAAGCTTTTCTCTCTATCTCCTCTGTTCTGCCCTGTTCTGAAAGTGTAAAAACAGAACAAGTTGTCGAAAATTTTCATTATACCCAATTCACCCCCCCTCTTGGGTATAAAGCTCCTCTTTCATTTGGTATCAGAGCAAGGTCTTCTCAGAAGAGTTTAACCACTCGAGAAGGATCACCATGGAAGGAATTCTTCCAGATGGAGCTTCAATCAACAGACCTCCAGGTTTCGACGGCGAACACTACTCTTTCTGGAAAGCAAAATTTCGTGTGTTCGTGATGGCAACAGAATATGGTTTATGGAGGGTCTTTGAGACTGGAGACTATGTTCCAGTCAAGGTAGAAGGAGGCATCACTGTTCCCAAGACAGAAGCTGAGTTCAATGATGACGATAAGAAGAACATCACTCTCAATAGCAAGGCTATCCTGATGCTTCAGAGCGCTCTTAGTCAAAAGGAGTACTTTCGTATCTGTAATTTGTCAACGGCTAAGGAGATGTGGAAGGCTCTGGAAATAGCTTATGAAGGAACCTCTGGAATCAAGGAGAACCGAGTCAACATTCTAACCACTGAGTATGATCTTTTGCGAATGAAGCAAGGCGAGAGTATTGGAGAGTTTCAGTTGAGATATACTCATCTGACCAATCAGCTAGCTGCCTTAGGAAAGCTTTTCGATCAAGGAGCTCAAGTGAGGAAAATCCTCAATATTCTAACAAAGGATTGGGAAGCTAAGGTCACCGCCATTGAAGAAGCTCGTGGAGAGTCAATGACTTCAGTTGCCGCATTGTTTGGCAGTCTATCTGAGTACGAGAGCAAATTGATGTTCAAGAAGGAATTAGAAGATGTCAATGGTGGCAACAATCGCAATAAGGGAGTGGCTCTGAATGTGGAAAAAGATGAGGAAGATGAAGATGAGGATGAAGAAATTGGCATGATGGTCCGGAGATTCAAAAAGTTTTACAAAAGAGATCAAGGCTTCAAGAAATTCCAGAAGGGAAATTCAAGATATGAATCAAAGAAGCCGGTTATCTGCTACGAATGCGAAAAACCCGGACACATCAAGGCGGAATGTCCTCAGCTGAAAAATCAAGAGAAAGAAAAGAAGAAGTTCAAGAAATTCAAAAAGAAGGCATATGTGTCAGCAATATGGGGAGATAGCTCATCGGATGAGGATGAAGCTGAAGAAGACGAAAGCGAAAAAGCCAACATATGCCTAGTCGCTGAGGAAGAAGAGCAACACAATGAAAGAAATGAGGTATACGAATCTCTTCCTTCCTATGATGAATTATTTGCTGAATACAATGTTGTTCAAAAGGAGTTTGAAAAACTTGCAGACAAGTATATGTCTTTGAAAAGGAAAAATTCTTTTCTTGAACTGCAAATTGAAAACCTCTCTTCTCCTCAATCTCTGATTTGTGATGAATGCTCTATCCTAGAGAAAAAGAATTCACAACTTACAAAAGCACTTGAGAAATTTACTAAGGGAAGTGAAATGCTCAATGTGATTTTGAAACAACAACGTTTTACAAACGATAGATCGGGCATTGGTTATAGACCAGACTTTGATAAGAAGAAAGGAAAGAAAAAGAATGGACAAAAATCCTATATGAATTATTTCACTAAATCTGTTCATTCCTCAAACCCTTTTGCACATTGTACATATTGCAATAGGAAGGGTCATTCTACTTCATCTTGTTTTCATCGAAAAGAAGGAAAAGCTAAACCTGTAGGAAATTATGTCTGGGTACCAAAAGGAACATATGTTCCCAAGGTACATGCTAACCTCAAAGGACCCAAGAAAAGATGGGTACCTAAAACTTGATCTCTTGTGATCTGCAGGTATGTCTTAGAGCATCAAGGCCGAACAAGTGGTACATCGATAGTGGATGCTCAAGACACATGACTGGAGACAAATCAAAGTTTTTATCAATAAAGCCAAAAGATGGAGGTAGAGTCACATTTGGAGGTGATCAATCCGGGAAAATCGCTGGCATTGGTGAGATAGGCAACAATGAAGGCCCACTCATCAAAGACGTCTACCTTGTAGAAGGATTGTGTCACAATCTCCTAAGTGTGAGCCAAAGCACCGATAAGGGTAATTTGGTAATATTTGACTCTGATGAATGCTTTATTGTTAAAAAGGATTTGATCTCTATGAATGATTTGAAAAACAAAGCCTTATTTAGAGCACCTAGAGATGGAAACTGTTATACTTTGAACCTCTCTAGCAATGGTTCTGTTTCTGAAAATTGTTTTGTCAGTAACTTGAATGAGAGTTGGCTATGGCATAAGAGATTAGCTCATGTCAATATGTATCAACTTGACAAGTTATTGAAAAAGGATTTGGTTATTGGCATTCCCAAATTGAATTTCAAAAATGATATGATTTGTGATGCTTGTCAAAAGGGAAAACAGACCAAATCTTCTTTTAAAGCCAAAAATGAGATTTCAACAAATAGACCTCTACAACTTCTTCACATGGATCTAGTTGGACCAGTTAGAGTCAAAAGTCTTGGTGGAAACTTATATACTTTGGTCATTGTTGATGATTACTCTAGATTTACTTGGACTATATTTTTATCATCAAAAGATGAAACATATGATCAGTTTGTTGTTTTTGCCAAGAAGGTCCAGAACGAGAAAGGTCTTTCAATTTCAGGTATAAGGACCGATCATGGTGGAGAATTTGAAAACAATGCCTTTGCTGAGTTTTGTGATAGTATGGGGATCAACCATAATTTCTCGGCACCAAGAACACCACAACAGAATGGTGTTGTGGAGAGAAAGAATCGAGTACTCACGGAAATGGCCCGGGCAATGCTGAACGAATATAACACTTCACAAGTGTTTTGGGCTGATGAGATGAGTACAGCATGTTACATCTCCAACCGAGCCTATATGAGAAAGAAGATGAACAAAACACCATATGAACTCTACAAAGAAAGAAAGCCGAATCTCAGTCATCTGCATGTCTTCGGATGCAAGTGCTATGTGCACAATAATGGTAAAGATAATCTTGGTAAATTCGATCCTAAATCTGATCTAGCAGTTTTTATTGGTTATTCAAATAGGAGTAAGGCATATAGAGTGTTTAATACTAGGACTAAGATTGTTGAAGAATCTATACATGTTGTATTCTGTGAATCTGAATCTGATAAATCCTTGGATGATGAAGAGGAGGCTATTTTCAAAAACAAATTCTTTTCGAAAAATGCTCCTACTCCTTCTGAAAACTCAGAAAATGTTTTTGAGGCTGATCCTGAAAACAACTTAGAAAATCCTGATCAGTCTCAACCTAGAGCTTGGAGATTTATAAGGAATCATCCTTTAGACCAAGTTATAGGTGATGTAAATCAAGGAGTTAGGACCAGAAATAGTACCTTGAATGAAGTTACATTTTCTGCATTTATTTCTCATATAGAGCCCTCTAAAATAGAAGAAGCCCTTTCAGACAATGATTGGGTGATTGCTATGCAAGAGGAGCTATATCAATTTGATAGAAATCAAGTTTGGGACTTGGTGCCTAGACCCAAAGACCATCCGGTAATTGGGACAAAATGGGTATTCAAGAACAAACGTGATGAGTCAGCCATCATTGTGCGTAACAAGGCTAGATTAGTGGCCAAAGGTTACAATCAAGAAGAAGGAATAGACTATGAAGAGACTTATGCTCCAGTAGCTAGATTGGAAGCAATAAGAGTTCTTCTAGCATTTGCATGCACAAAAGGCTTTAAACTCTATCAAATGGATGTCAAAAGTGCTTTTCTAAATGGCTTCATTCAAGAGGAGGTGTATGTTGAACAACCTCCAGGTTTTGAAAATGATCAATTTCCGGATCATGTTTTTAGACTTAAGAAAGCCTTGTATGGTCTTAAGCAAGCTCCTAGAGCTTGGTATGAAAGATTGAGTCAATTCTTACTCAATCAAGGATTCATTAGAGGAAAGGCTGATACAACATTGTTTATCAAGAAAAATAAATTAAATGAGATTTTAATTGTACAGATATATGTTGATGATATTATTTTCGGTGCTACTAATGATTCTTTGTGTGAGGAATTTTCCAAGTCTATGCAAGGTGAATTTGAGATGTCAATGATGGGAGAGCTTAATTACTTCCTTGGGCTGCAAATCAAGCAAAGTAAAGATGGGATATTCATATCTCAAACAAAGTATCTGAATGATTTGCTGAAGAAGTTTGGAATGGACAAGTGCAATGGGGCTGACACACCAATGAGCACAACTACTTCTTTGGATGCTGATGAAGAGGGCAAGGACTTCAACATCACCAAGTATAGAGGAATGATTGGATCATTGCTCTATCTCACTGCAAGTCACCCGGACATTCAATTCAGTGTTGGAATGTGTGCTCGGTTCCAATCCGCACCCAAAGAGTCTCATGCTGAACACGTGAAGAGAATATTCAGATATCTATCTGATACAAAGACTCTTGGGCTATGGTTTCCTAAAGGTCAGCCGGAGCATCTTGTGGCATATTCAGATTCGGATCATGCTGGCTATAAGACGGATAGAAAGAGTACAAGTGGGCAATGCGAATTCTTTGGCAACTGACTTGTCTCTTGGTTTAGCAAGAAGCAAACTACCGTGGCTGTGTCCTCAACAGAAGCTGAATATGTGGCTGCCTCAAGTTGCTGTGCTCAAGTGTTGTGGCTGAAGCAACAACTTGCTGACTTAGGAGTGCACTTAAAGGAGATCCCAATACTATGTGATAACACTAGCACAATAAGCTTGGCCAAGAATCCCGTGCAACATACAAGAACCAAGCATATTGATGTGAGACATCATTTCATCCGGGATCATGTCCAGAAGAGAGATGTGAAAGTGATGTTCATCCCAACTCATCTTCAATTGGTAGACATTTTCACCAAACCATTAGCCAAGGACCCATTCACATTCATAAGAAGAGAATTGGGAATGGTAAATCCCAATGAATTGTAAGCAATTCTCTTTCAATTTAATGTTAGATGTGTTATTGATGATTAATCCTTACTAACTTAAGCATCGGAGAGTTTAGTCTTTGTTTTTGCAGGGTGTTTTTGATGTTTCAGAAGAACTATACCGCGGTATGCAAGCGCTATACCGCAGTATAGGGTGTGTGAGAGGCCAAATCTCCAAGTGTGCAAGATGCATACTGCAGTATGTAAGTGGTATACTGCAGTATGTCCATCGGGGTTTCAGAGTTTCAGACATGCAAGAGGTATACTGCAGTATGTAAGTCATATACTGCAGTATGGGATCAGACAGAAGCCAAAGCTGAGTATGCAAGAGGCATACTGCAGTATGTAAGTCATATACTGCAGTATGGGGTCAGACAGAAACGAAGTTTCAGGTATGCAAGAGGCATACTGCAGTATGTAAGTGCTATACTGCAGTATGGCCATCGGGTTTCTCAAAAATTCTCTCAACATTTTTGAAGTCCAGGTCAGTATACTTCCATCCTTACTGCAGTATGTAAATGAAAGTATGCTATACTGCAGTATGCAAGAACCTTACTGCAGTATAGGGGTCTGTCTATATATACTGAAACGTTGTGTTCTTTCATACTCGCGCCTATACCACAGTAAAGACCTAGCAGTAACGCATCTCTCTCTTCTCTCTCCCTCTGAAACCGTTACAAATCCCAGTCAAACCCCCACAAACCCTCACCAAAACTCTCACGTTCCATTCTGATCCTCATTTTCGCCAAAACCCTAGCGTCAAAATGTCCAAAGATCAATCTCTTTCAAAGCAACCTTCTTCTTCTCTTCCACTTAGAGCACCGAGATCGAAATCAATTCCTAAGAAATTAGGGGATGGTATTGATCGTCAGATTCCCGGCATTAGTGTTCCTTTACCCGAAACATCTTCGCCGAATCCCAATAAGAGGGGAACTTCATCCAGAGCATCTATCCCATCTTCAGCCGCGAAGAAGAAGAAGACCGGAGAGCCGAGCAAATCACAAGAGAAGAGAACTGCTACTCCTCAAAAGGCAAGGTCCAAAAGAGCTTCCACAACTGTGATTTCCTCACCATCGACTGTTGAGGTTTCTGGGTCTTCGTCAGAAACTGAGTCTGAGCAAGATTCCTCTCTCGTGGTAGCGAATGCAGTTGAGGAGATCAAGATTCACAAGAACGCGCCAGAGGGATTCAAGGTTACTCATGTCCCACTTCCTCCCAGTTTAAGTGGGAAGTTCAAAGATCTTTATGGGAGCCGAGGATTCTGCACTGTAACCTCTGTTGATCTGGAACAAGTTTACCGAGAGTGCAACGTGAATCTCTCACCATGGTTCGGGCCGTATGCTACACTCGTTTCCATCGAGGCTGCCTACTATCCTGAGTTGGTCAAAATGTTCTACTTCAACATGGCGACCGATCACATCTTGGATTCGGAAGGAAGACTGATTGAGGAAAGGGTCACAACATCAGTCAGAGGAGTACGATTCACACTGTCTGCCGTCATCCTCAACAAGATTCTCAAGGTGGTTAATCCTCCAGAGGCATCCACACCGAAGTACTCTAATGAGGAGGTATATGCCACACTTATGCCCGGTCAGGACATACCGGATGATCAGAGGGTCCACTTGACCTTCAAGCCCTCAGAGATGCCACATTTGCACCGTGTAATATGGTACGTGTATTCACGTAACTTTGTGCAAAAAGGCGGGAGCTACACGCACTTCACACAGAAGGACTACCGTTTCTTCACCGCCTTCATCCGCAAGCATCCGCTCAATATTGGGCAGTGGCTGTTCAAGGAGATTAGCCACTTTAGGTTTGTGTCCCGCAAGGGCTCCTACATGCCCTTTGCATCCCTGGTTTCACTGATATTGTACTACCATAAGATATGGTATGTGGGTCCTCCTGAGCAGATGAAGTTTATCCCGGCCTTCGGCAAGACTCAGCTCAACTTAATGAAGATACAGTTCGAGCCGGAAGGATCTGGACAGTCGAGAGCTCCACCGCGGTCACAGACTCGTGCATCTAAGTCAGTTGCACATGAGGCACAGTCTGCTCCACCACCACTACCGACAGATTTTGATGAGCAGATTAGAGCAATTGTGGATGCTGCACTTGTCTCTCACCGAGCTATGATGAAGGCAGAGTTTGACATGATTCGGGCTGACATCAAGTTAGGGGTTATGGATGTGATAGTGGCTCAGTCACAGGTCCTCTCTGAACTGGTCAAGGTGAAAGATGCTATTGATGATCAAGGGCTTAACTTAGGCTCTACATTGTCAGTCACCTTAGCTGCAGCCTCAGATGCCAGAGACAAGGCTCAGCAACTTCTTCAGCACTTTGGACTTGGTGGCTCATCTTCATTCGGCTTCACCACTGGTCCATCCTCCTCGACTCCTGTTCCAGAAGCCCAACCATCTATACCCGTATCCCAGCCTTCCACAACCTCACCAGAACCCCACTTCTCACCACCATCATCACCCACTTTCTCATTTCCCAGTCCACCTCATAGCCCACCCCACCCCACCTCTTCCCCGGTCACCCCTACCACAGAGATTCTTCCGAATCCTCTTCCATCTCCACCTACTCCATCTACTGAGCTCTTCCCTACACCCTCTCCATATGCTGTGCCCCATGATTCCACTTTTGATCTCAACACAGCTATGGTCCTCTATTCTCCTCCTCTTATTATCCTAGATCCCGAGTATGTTGATGATGACAAAGGGGGAGAAGCAGAGAAAGATGCTTAGTGATTAGAGGTTTAGTAGGATGATTAGTTGATGTAGGTGTAGGAAGATTTTTGTTCATATGTCTATATCTGTGATCTTGTAATGTTTTTAACTTTGTTTTGCTGATATCAGCGATTATCAGAGTGGTCATCCTTTCTGATAATCAGTTCTTGTTTGTATGAAGCTTGTTCAATGAATATATTCATAGTAGTTTATGATCTCAATATGCATTGCATTTCTGCTGCTATTCTCTGATGTTCTCTGATATTTGGATTTTAAAATGCAAAATGGATGCTTTCTGAAAACTTCAAATCAAAACAAATTACATTTTCCAAATTTTTAAAAAGAAAGCTTACAAGTGTTGTCATCATCAAAAATGGGGAGAATGTTAGTTCTCAATGTGTTTTGATGATTAACAACAATTGTAAAACATGTTATGAAGTTTCCAAGAACCTTTGAACATCATCTGATAGTTGCTTACCGCAGTATGGCTTTGCATACTGCAGTATAGAGTCTTCCAGAAAGGAGATAATCTTTCGGGATTACTCAATACTGCAGTATAGGTGTCCATACCGCAGTATAGCTATGTATACTGCAGTATAGGGACTTCCAGAGAGCAACCGTATTTTCAAAGTAAGTCCATACCGCAGTATAGCTATGTATACTGCAGTATAGGGACTTCCAGAGAGCAACCGTATTTTCAAAGTAAGTCCATACCGCAGTATAGGTTTGTATACTGCAGTATAGGGCCATCCAGAAAGTAATCATTCCTCTAGATAAGTCAATACTGCAGTATGTTAGTTACATACCGCAGTATTGGACTTCCAGAGAGCAACCACGTTTTTCAAAACAAGCCCATACCGCAGTATAGCTTTGTATACTGTAGTATAGGGGCATCCAGAGAGCAATTAAAATCTAAGTCAAGCCAATACCGCAGTATAGGTATGTATACTGCAGTATAGGGCCAACCCGAGAGCTATCAAATTTTCTCACCCAAGTCCTTACCGCAGTATGGAGTTGGATACTGCAGTATAGGCTCTTACAGAAAGTTCTCTAAGTTTATAACTATTGCATACTGCAGTATAGGTTTTCATACTGCAGTATTGGGCAATCACGGGGTCTCTTCTCTTTGACAAAAACTCGTATACTGCAGTATACTAGTTGGATACCGCAGTATAGAGGATATCTTTCAAAATCATTTCGCGAGGTTTTTGTCTCTGGAAGTTGTTTACTGCAGTAAGCCTTTGGATACTGCAGTATACACAGTGGCATACTCCAGTATAGAGGAACATACCGCAGTATACAACGGTCAAAACTGATTTTTGAATTACACGAATTTGCAAATCATTATTGTTTGATCTTATTGCTTCCATAATTCATTCAATCATATTCCTAGCTATGTTTAACAAGTTTGTTGAGTGAATTTCAGCAATCACAGATGAAGATCAATGAAGGTCAAAGCCATAAAGCAAAAAGTGTACAGTGCATTAAATGCACTTCTGCAAATCAACCTATTTTCAGCTAATCCATCTGAGCACGCCTTCTAAACGTTGAAGAATGCTTACTACAACAAGTAAAGCCATCTCCAACGGGCAAATTCTCAGAGAGCCACATCAGACTTCATTAAGACTTGGATTAGCAGAAATTTAGAAAGAGAAGATGACCAGAACCCAAGCTAATCACTTCCAACGGTTGGAATCATCTTACAACGGTCATTTAATGTTCTCTGCCTATAAATAGAGAGCATTAACTTCTTCTCAAGCTGATACACCAACTGAGAGCGAAAATTTATTAAGTATCATTTATTGTGTTCAGCTTTTATCTGTAATAGTATCAATTTGATACTTTGTACTTCAGTGTTTATTCTATCTACTCTTTGAGAGAGTTATCATCTTGTAAATCATCTACTGATTGTGATAACTACAAGTCAGGGGACTTGGTAGTTAGGGTGTATTGATTACAACTTGTAAGGGGGAGTGTGTTCTAGTGAGAGAACAACTCTTAGTACAGAGTGTGTAATCAATATTTGATTATAGTGGATTGAAAATCCCAGGTGAGGCCTGGGGACTGGATGTAGATCAGAGAAAGGACCGAACCAGTATAAATCGTTGTGTGCAAAGCTTTTCTCTCTATCTCCTCTGTTCTGCCCTGTTCTGAAAGTGTAAAAACAGAACAAGTTGTCGAAAATTTTCATTATACCCAATTCACCCCCCCTCTTGGGTATAAAGCTCCTCTTTCAACTTAGACATCAATATGATGACAACATACTTTATAAAAACTTGACATATGGAGAATTAATTTCCCATGTTCAGAAAACTGCTTTAAAAATCTGTCAAGATGATGGAATAAAACATCAACTTGCCAAAGAAAAGGGTATAAAAAAACAAGAATTGGGTTCATTTTGTGAACAATTTGATCTTCCCTCTTGTAAAAAGCCCAAACCCAAGTCTTACCAAACTTCTCGTTTTAATCCCTCTCTTTCAAAAAATAAATGTTTTTATAACAACAAACACCTTTATCATAAGGATGATATCCAAACTCCTTCACGAAAATATAAAAGGAATTTTTGTATACTGTCGCCTCTTTAGAAAAATCAGAAACATCCAAATTGAAGAACCTCTCCTTGAGCAAATAAACAATCTTTTGATTGGGACCTCTTCTGAGTCTGAAGAAGATCAAATCTCTTCTGAAAACATAAATCAAATCTAAGATGATGATCTTTGTTCAACATTTGATGATTATTCTTCTCAAATAAATTAAATATCATCACCAAAGAACAAGATTTACTCTTAGATGTCATAAGTATACTTCCAGATTCTGACAGAGGTATGCATCTTTCAAAATTTAAAGATATCATCACCCGACCTGTCTTCATCTGTTCCTTCTTCCTCCAAACTTTCGGTTTTTCATAACGAGTACGATTTGACCAAAACTTTAGAAATATTTAAACACTCTGTTAAAACAGCCACTATCCAAGATCTTCAATCTGAAATAAACAATCTTAAGGTTGAAGTTATATATATATATATATATATATATATATATATATATGGTGATGGATTAGTGACAAATATTAGTGATATCATGTGTAGGTATCTTGAGTCATAAGGGAAGCCAAGGATTTTATAAGTTATTTTTGAAACTGATTCTTAGGTGTTGTTTGTGTAAGAACCGGCTGAACCCAAGAGGGGGGTGAATTGGGTAAAGTATAAAAATTTAGGAACTTTGAAAATCTTTTCGTAACTCACTGAAATCGGTTTACAAAACAATAACCAGACATTTAAATATGTATACACATTCAACCATATATGCTGGAAATGTAAGAGATAAGGGAAGAGAATGTGCAAACTAATTTATACTGGTTCGGCCCAATCCTTGACCTACATCCAGTCCCCAAGCCTCACTTGGGATTTTCAATTCACTATCTTCTTTCAACTTGATTACACGTTCTGTAACTGAAGTAACCCCCTCACTAGGATTCACTCCCCCTTACAAATTGTAATCAACACACCGCTTGATTACACACTCTGTACTCAAAGTAATCCTCTCACTAGGATTCACTCCCCCTTACAAGTTGTAATCAACACTATGTGTTTCCCATTCAAGATCACCCAATCTTGAGTAACTCTCAGAAGAATAGAATGATTACAATAAATCTTCTCTCTTAGAAGTGAATAGATAAACACTGAAGATCAAATACAAAATCACTTCACTCTCTAAGTCATCTAAACATGAAAAACAGAGAGTAAATGATGTGAGAGCAGAGTATCAGCATGCTGGAAGTGTAGGTTTGTGTCTCTACGTTTTTATGCTTGAATCTGTCTTCTATTTATAGGTAGAGATCAATATATAACCATTGAGAATATTCAATGACTGTTGGATAAAGGAATATAGCCGTTAGAAACTAGCCGTTAGAACTTTTGCACAGCTTTTGATGTTCTGACACAAATATAATATTTTGAAGATTTGCATCTAATCCTTCGTTTTAATCATCTGAAATTCACCAATAAAGTGGTTAAACATATCTAGGAACATTAGAGATTAATCATAGGAAGTATTAAGATCAAACAAGAAGGCATTGCAAATTCGTCAGATTTGAAATTCTAGATCTGAGATGAAACCTTGAGGTTTGGACTGTAGCATGTAAAATTGATTTAGGTCCAAAACATCAAAACTGGAGGTTTTCATCCAAAACTGGAGGTTTTCAAAACATTAAAAAGGTTCAGTACTCTCGGGTTGGCAAAACCTCGAGGTTTCTCACCAAACCTCAAGTTTTCATTCAAATATGAAAGTTGTTTGCTCTCTGTTTGCCAAAACCTCGAGTTTTCTCACCAAAACTCGAGTTTTGTTCAAATGTGAAAACTTTGGAGTTTTGTGCCAAGGCAGAAACCTTGAGGTTTTGAAGCAAAACTGGAGGTTTTGAAAAGTTGGAAAACATAGTTGCTCTCGGCCTGGACAAAACTCGAGGTTTGTCCCCAAACCTCGAGTTTTCACATTTTGTGAAAACTTAGAGAGATTTTTGTCAAACTCCAAAACTGGAGGTTTTCTCATAAAACTGGAGATTTTGAGAATTGAAAAAATCTAAGTGTTTTCTACCTCTACAAAACTCGAGGTTTTGCCCAAAACCTCGAGTTTTCACTTAGTGTGAAAACTTTGAGAAAATCTTGTTGAACTCAAACTTTGAGGTTTTTCAAAAAATTGAAGGTTTTGAAACTTGTTTAAAATCTAAGTTTTCTGTCTCAATCAAAACCTCGAGGTTTTTCACTAAACCTCGAGTTTTCTCAAAACTTGTGGAAACTGAAGTTTCAAGTCAAATCCCAAAACTTGAGGTTTTATTTGAAAACTGGAGGTTTTGAAGTGTTCAAAATCTGAGAGACTCTCTGTATGACAAAACCTCGAGGTTTTTCCAGAAACCTCGAGTTTTGTGTTTTCTTAGAGAAAGTTGAGAAGTCTCTGTGTTTGGAAACCTCGAGTTTTCTCTGGAAACCTCAAGTTTTCTTTTGTCTCAGAAAACTTGAGTTCCTCTCTGTAAGGCCAAATCTCGAGGTTTCAACTGAAACCTTGAGTTTTTCCAAAATATGAAAAACTTGAAAATTCTTGGTCAATCTTAGACTCAAGTTTACATGTCCAAGCTTGAGGTAAGAATCCAATGCAAGAAAAATCAGCTCCAAACTCATTGTATTATGTCCGTTATGATCCGATGAATGAAGACTGTTCTTGACCAGCGTTTTTGCAACGTCCTAAACTGACTGTCAACTTCAAAACATCATATCTCCTTCAATTGATCTTTGCTTTTCGTGATCTTGATGTTTTTGAAAAGTATTTGAGTCTAGTTTCAAATGGCACTGGTTCAGCTCATTTGGATTTGTCGTTTGTGAGATATGCTCAAAATACCGAAGGTGGGTCTGGACTATGACGTTGATTCTTGTGGCAACTTGTAAAAATCATATCTCCTTGATCTGAACTCCTTTAGGCTTGAATTTTATATCAAAATGATGCATTGGGAGTCTAGTTTCATATGCCACTGATTTCACCTCAATCCGATCTCTAGTTTGGGAGATATCATCGAATTACCAGACCTCGCCCGAGCTGAACGTGAAACAGAGTAGACCAGAGTTGCTGATCAATGTTGAAAACTCGAGGTTTTGATTGAAACCTCGAGGTTTCACTTGCAAACTCGAGTTTTCACTTGGAAACTTGAGTTTTCCTAGTCCAGAGACGCCAGAGATGCTGAAGGCACTCAAAACTCGAGTTTTGAGTCCTTAACTCGAGTTTTCTCATCCAGAACCTCATTTTTGTTTGTTTTAACTCCGAATTGAGTCATTTCAACTTCTATTTGATCGTGGAGACTTCTAGAACTTGAATAATGATATCTTCATTCCATTCAAAAAGTTCTTCCTTCCTTTCTTCTTCTCTTGATCATTTTCCACAATTCAAATCTTTCTTTCTTCTCTTCTCTTGATCATCCTCTCTCATTAAACTTGGACTTATAATTCTCTGCAAGTTCTATATCTTCTTCAATATTTCCTCTTCTTCTTGATTATTTCCAAAATACTTTGATAGCTTCTTGCTTCCTTGACATTCTCTGCAATTTCTTCTTTCCATTAATCCATTATCTCCTTCTTGATTATTCTGTATGATTCAACTTGGACTAATCTACATTAAACATAGTAGTTAGTCAATGTAGGAGATAACTATATTACTCAATACGTTACTCAATCTTTTTGCTTTCAATAATGGCATCCATATAAAACATCATCAAAACTAATCATAACCAATAGTTTGAGGTTTCCAATTGCTAAATATTTGACTTAGATGCTTAAACCATGTCCAAGGATTTTATAAATTATTATGGAAACTGGAAATTTTTAGAATAATGGAATTGATATTACTCTAATAAGGGTAACAGCCTCCTAGAAAACAAAAAGAAGCAAGAGAATGAGTAAGGCCTAAGAAGGCAATACTGATATCTGTGGACAGTCTTAGAGAATTAGTATAGTAGCTGGTTTGAATAGAGGTTGAATTATTCGATAACTTTATTATTAGGTCCTAAACCTCTTGTCAATGACTAATTAGGCCTAATAGGTCATATACTACGATTGTTCTTGATTGCTTGATTTAGCAACTTTGGGTCAATAATTGTTATTAAGCTTTGTCAAAACTATAGGTGCAATTGGGTTAGAGTGCGACTCCAAGTCCAATTAAGTCATGCACCCTATTTGGGCTTTTAGTGAGAAATTAGTTTCTCCACTAATAGACTCAAATGTGTTAGAAGATCCAATAAGGTCTTGGGCCATGAGCCCCAGTAAGTCAAATAGTTGACTTGGCCAAAATGAGTTTTAGCGCAATTCAAGGTTTGATTTTGAAATTTTGAATTTAAATTACAAGCTAGGATAAGATTAAGTTTAGATTTGAACTTAAATTTAAGTTTAACTTTGAATTTAAATTCGAATTTTAAATTCAAGAGGATAGGTGGTTAAGGATAATTTTGAATTATCCAAAGCTATATCTAATTAGGATTGGATAAGGCTTCTTGCAAAAAACCTTGAATTAAGATTGGATAAGGATTGTGTCAAATTTGAGGTAGGAATCTTCTAGATCCCATTTTCAAATTTTGAATAATATGGATAGGATCCACTAACCTTGAATTTCGAATTCCAATTAGTTTTCATGATAGGATTAATTCTATTGGATTGGGCCTTTCTAGTGAGTACTTGAATTAAGATTAAACCCTAATTAATTGGTTGAATAAGAGCCACTTTTAGTGTGCCGTTTTCTCAAGAAAACTTATGCCCCAATCTTGCACCAAGAACCCTAGTCTTGTTCATCATATCTTCCATTGTTACGCCTCACCTAACATCAACACATTGTCATTGTCTTGAGAAAATAAACCCAAACACTTGAAGCCTCCACCTTTCCATTGTCTAGCAAGCATCCAAGGAGAGAAAGGATTCAAGGAGAAGGAGTTCTCATTGCAATCAAGAGCAATCATGTGAATCAACATCAGAGGACATCATACACTTCGACATCTTCAAGTGATCAAAGGTAATACTAAACCTCCATACATATTTTAACGGGTAGATACTAGGCATAACTCATGAGTACCATAAAAAGTTATGGGTTCTGCAATGATTAATAAAGATCTTTTTTTTTCCAACCTCTTAAGCAAGTTGCTTGATCGTCATGTAACATCTTCATTTTAACTTTCAGTCCTACACCTCGTAACAATCCCAAAAACCCTTAATTAATAAGTCCTCCCTTGTATCAGATAAGCCCTACCTCTCCAAAAAGGTCCTTGTATCTCAGGCACGACTCCTTAAAAACTTAGATTTGTTTGGAGTTTGAAAGTAAACCTCAGAGTAACTGTCAATACTCATGTACTAAATGTGTAGCATGTATGCATGCAATCATGTCACATATGAAATCACAGAGAATATGCCAAATACCATATATACAAACAGAAAACATACACAATAATAAGTCTTTGCATCATCGAGCTGCCTTACCAAGGCAAGCCTAAGAAGTATTGGAATCACAAACCGTTGAGCCGCCATTCAAGGCAAGCCCCGGACCAATCTTCAGCGCTAGGAACATAATCATTAGGGACTCAAACCCCAACATGCTCTGTATGCATATTTGGCAAAAGTACAAACGCACATGCATGACAAACAACACATACAGCAAAACACATAAAAGTACCGGAGTAATGCAGTTGCTACTTGGTGGGTATGCACTATCTTAAGGTTTTAATGTGCCAGACTGCTTTTCCAAATATGCCCTTGTCCTAAATAACACCAAAATACCTTATTTTTGGTATTTACGAAAATACTCTTACATTTTTAATTAAATCCAAGCCCTTTATTATTTTTCTCAAAAAATCTAATGAATTTGACCCAACTTCAACTATTTTTAATAAATTCCAAAAAAATCATTTTTGTACGAAATTAGTGCCATCTGAACCATTAAGATGTCTATTTTACAAGAAAAATATTTCCAGAGTCCAAAAGTACTCATATTTTGGCATGTAGCCAAATCTTTATCCTCTGGTCAGAAAACTCCTGCAGCTATCTGAGCAAACTTTACCAATTTACATCGCTTAGTAGAAAAATAAAAAAGACATAAAATTATATATCATGGTGAACCTCGGGATGTCTAATTTTTGCCTGTAAAATTTAACCTTAAACCAAGTTCATTTACTACTTCAAAAATGTGGTTGAAGCTTCGTTCCCAGAATTTCTAGAAACTGGCAGTAAGCTTCATCTTAGGATTTTCAGTGTTTTTGAGTTCGAGAACTTAAACCATGACCTCAGCCCATACAAAATAACGTTTTAAACACTTTGAGACCATCAAAAATACTAAAATCAGATCATAACACCATGCCCTAACCACTTTGAACGAAAACCTTAAGTTTAAGCTTCAAAGGTTCGGGTTTTCGGTGTTTACCTGAATTCGGAGTTCAACTTGATGATTTGGTTCTTGCTCTTGGTTGTGGAAACTTAGTTGGTCACTCTCTTCTCTCTGAAAATTTCGCCCCTTATGGCCAAGAGAGAGAGAGAGAGTTTATGTCTTTTAATAATAGCAAAAAGGAATTTGAGAAGTTTGAAATATCTGGTGTTTATTCCTGTCCAGTTGGATCAAGCTTTTTGACTTACTTCCCAAGAATTTCTAGAGAATTCCAGGGGACTCCAGAATGTGTACATGTGGCTCATCCCTAGCCCATGGTGGCAGATTTTTACTTTTCCAATGGCTAAAATTACTTATTTTGGCTCAAAGCACTTTTTTGTTCAGCAATTTGGGCCCACATCCTGATTAATAGACTGATTTTACTTTTATTTTTCTCCAAGTCAATTTTTAATAATTATGGGGGGTAGGTGGTGCCATTTGGGCTCCACCAAATCTGAAAGACAGAATATCACCAAGAAGGGGGGTGAATTGGGGATATCAAATTTTCTTTCGTTAGTTGCTCTGTTTGCGCTCTACAAGAACAGGGATGAACAGAGTAGAGTTGAGGAAGAATGAACACAAGAGATTTATACTGGTTCGGTCTAAATCCTTGACCTACGTCCAGTCCCCAGACTCTCCGGGATTTCACTAACTCAAATGATTACACACTCTGTACTCTCGGAGTAATTCTCTCACACTAGAACTTACTCCCCCTTACAAGTTGTAATCAGATAACCCAATCTCAAAGTCCCAATACTTTGAGATTCTTACAATAAATGATAATCAATGAATAACTCTCTAAAAGAGTAGATGAATAAACACTGAAGATTGAAATATCAGAAGATATTGACTCTTGGTGTCAAAACAGTAAATGAACTTACTCGCTAATTGAATGCGCAGAGTTTCGGTGGTTGGAGACTTGAATGCTTCTCGCTTTTATAGATGCTTTCATTTAATGACCGTTGAGAAGTGATTAATGAGTCGTTGTGAGTAATGAATGTAACCGTTGAGATTTTGTGGCTTTGTCTCTTCGTGTGTCTCCGACATTCGTCCGTTATTCTCCGTTGGCATTCCATATTCAAATTGTCCGTTGAGACTCAGTGGGAATGTTGCCTGAAAAATAGTCGGAATGCTTTTCTCTTGCTCAAATGATTTCTTTGCCAAAATGGTGAATGTCTGTGTATTGCATTAAATGCTTCTGACAAAAACTTGCTTTATGATAATTTGAAGTTTAAACCTGTTAAACCTGTCTAAAACACACTGGCAAACTCATTAAAATTGATTAGAAATGATAAGAAACAATAATATCAATCACCCAATGCATAAACATGAGATTTCAGATTTCGAGAGCGCTGAATTTAAAAACTAATATAGGTAACTCGAGTTATACAGTGGCAACTCGAGTTAAAATCAAGTTATGTGGATTTTGGAAGAAGAAGGCCAACTCGAGTTATGAACATTAACTCGAGTTGCTTTTTCATTAAATTCAAACAGAGAGCAATTCACCTTGGCCTAACTCAAGTTGCACAGGAGTAACTCGAGTTATGATTCAATCAATCCCGATCAGAGAGGAAATTGTATTTGAGTAACTCGAGTTATATGAGGTAACTCGAGTTGACATTTTACACAAAAAAAACTTACAAGAAATATGTAACTCAAGTTACACACTATAACTCGAGTTATGTTAAAATTAAAATCAGACAGAGAGCAATCGCCACAGGAATAACTCAAGTTGCTTCAAGTAACTCGAGTTATATCAGCAATTTACATCAGATAATTCATTTTTGAGAAGCTTACAACTCGAGTTAAGCCACATAACTCGAGTTACATCAGTTGATCAAAAAATAGTATCGCGAGAAGCTTTCTGAAATAGTGAAGTACAGCCCATAACTCGAGTTATTAAATGACAACTCGAGTTATGATCCTCTGCAAAACTGATTCTACTTAAGTTTGTAACTTGAGTTATGATCTACAACTTGAGTTATGATTTTTGTGAAAGTTTTTAAGTCCTGTAACTTGAGTTGTAATCAACAACTTGAGTTACTAATTTTCTAAAACCATTTTCAAAGAACTCAAGAATGCTTTCAAGTATTTTTATCACATGTTACAATTGTTAGACATCATCAAAACACATAGGAAACTAACAAAATCTACCCCTTTTGCCTTTTATCTAACTTTTACACTTTATCTGGTCCAATCTTCTTCTACCGATCTTTGCTGGGCCCCGCTAGTTAAAAGAGTGCTTCTTTTTGTACTTTTCTTCAACTTTTTAGATATTTTCTCCTGATTGACATACATATGTGGCGACATCTTGACTTCCTATGTGACCCCACATTTGTTTTATTTAATCCAAAATTAAGTCCCTAATTGGTCCTTATCGGTCCCCTTTCTACCGGTGAATCACTTGTGGGACCCGCACTTAGGGGACAAAATTAATGCCTTAGGGGTAAGGATTTGACTATTTTGCCCTTACTTTTCCATTTTTACCCCTGTAGTGACACGTGTCCCAATGTAATGATTACACTAACTTCTACTTTTTGACATGTGACTTTTTTAGTGTCTCTTTCTCTTCCCTAACCATGGATGGTGTATAGACACTTACCAGGGTCAAGAATATGTGTTTTGACATTATTCTTGGGCCCTACTTCATTGTATCGGCTTATGCCATATCGGTATTTTGCCTTGGGCCCGCTTTTTCTCAAATCTGAGCGCCATCACATTCTCTTTTCCCTTGTCTGTACTAGGCAACCTTTTGGGACTTTTTAGGGTTCATCTTCCTGTCTCTCGTTATTCTGACAGTCTTTTAATATTTATTATATTGCAAGAATAATAATAATTGTGTTAACAGTCAAAACTCTTCATTAACTCATTAGTACTTAAAAATACATTGTTTACAAAAGTAGGGGTGTTACATCCCTAACATTTGTTTTCACTTTGAATGAAACATTTCTACATTTCTTACAAGGACAACGTATTTTGCTTGTCACTCCATGTTGAATGAATGCCATTCTAGAAAATTGTCTCCTCCTTTAATGTATGATAGGTTGCTTCTGTCTTTAATGTTAAACCAACTTCTATCCATTCCTATTTAAGCATTTATACATGGAAAAAAAATGTGAAGAGACAAAGAGTAATTAGGTACTGTATATTTTGGACCTCCAAAACACCCCAACAAAAGTGCCATATTTGAAGGTAATGGTAGTATTAACGATAAAGTAAATATAAAGTCTATAAATCATAATTCAAAGAATAAATTAAGATAGGGTCCAACTCAACTTATAAAATTATAAATATGAAGTTATCAAGTTTTTTTTTTCCAAAAAGAGAAAGATAGTTAACAATAATAGCTTATGTGTAAAACAATCTAAGCACAAGATTCACATTAAACCATATATGAATATGTTCATGATAAAAGAACAATAAGACAAACTAGCACATGAAACGGAACTGGCCAGTACATATGTGTAGATATTCACTTACTTAATATCCTATACAGAGATTCACATTAATATAGTAACATCACTATTTGGAGCACAGAATTTGAGACAAAGTTTATGCTAAATCTGTTTGTTGCCGTAAGCGTCGATCAATTTGAAGGTTTGAAAAAGAAAGCAAAATTGTTTTTCCTAAAAAAAAGGATAGCCAAATAGATGTCGTCAGCCTAGTAAAAGAAGTTCACAAGAAACTATAACAAAGCTTATCCGTAGCAAAGAAAACATTTTCCTATACGTTCAGCCTCTATAAAATTTCATTATTGGCATATAGGTATATCAAAGTTCTTTTCTTTTTATCAAAAAGTGTTGCATATTGTGCCCATAGAAAGAGAGGAATAAACAAAAAAAGATTTTTGTATAGGATTATGAGGGATACAGAAGAAGATGGGTGACAACCATGGAAATTGCAGTTGAAACAGGGTAGAAGAAGAAAATAGGAACTTTGGGGAGACATAAAGTTTCTCTGAACAATGAACAAAATAAGGAGTGGTGGATGAAATAAGGAGCATTAACTGGACCAATAAACTTAGACCACACAAAAATCTCATTCTCAATGCACACAAGAAGGACCGAATGAAGCAATAAGCGGAAGAACAAGAATGAAAGGATTTTAGTCAATACCTAAATGGAGGAGAAGCCGGTGGTAATTGGAGGAGCCATTGGTGACGACACTGTTGGAAGAGGAGACAAGTGAAGCAGATAATTGGAGTGAAATCTTGATTATAGTCCAGATTCGTAGGGGCGGGAAACAAAGAAAAAAAAGGTTAAGGTGCAGATTAACCAATAAAGTGTTATGCTAGAAGCACCCAGTACAAAAACTTTTTAAGTGGACCATAACTACCCAAAAAAATTTTAGAAAAAATGCAAAATATGACAATGTCGTTAGAACTAAAGTAATAGCCTTTACTTTCCAGGTGCAAATTGACCAACAAAGTATTACACTAGGAGCACCTCGCACAAATAAGTTTTGAAGGGATCAAAAGTACTAATCAACAATTAAAAATGGGTAACTAACACAATAAACAATTAAAAATAGGTAACTAGCACAATGATATTAAAATCAAGCTTACAGTCGTTTGGTGCGAATTGAACATTATGCAATTGGCTAGTGAGAGTGTTAAGGTGATATAGATCTAGTTCTTCGCACAAACTTATCCCTTAGCCTTAGATCTCTACCTTTGATGTGCAACTTAAGAACCTCTATCTCTTCTTTGTCTTCTTCTCCTTCCACATCTAGCAAGCAAACAAGAACCTAAGGGCACTCCAAGTGGGTCGAAAGTGAACCTGATGTCCTCTGCTCGATCAATATCTACCAATACTGGCTTGTTCCCTATTCTTCATAGCCTTTCATCGGTGAATTTCAAGCAAATCCAGTTTTCTTCTTAGGTTTTCTATTGTCCCATGCCATGGTTGTATCTGATTTGTTTGTATTGAAAATTTAGCCACCAAGCTCCATTTAAGATTAGCCTAATACCAAACGGCCGTTATCTTGATTTTAACATTATTGTGCTAGTTACCTATTTTGAACTAGTTAATCATTTTTAATAGTTTATTAGTACTTTTTGTTAGTTCAAAACTTAACCCTTTTGTTAAATGGCCATTACTTTAGTTCTAACGGCATTGTGATATTTTTCACCTTTTAATTGTTTTTTGGTAGTTATGGTCCATTTAAAACTTTTTTGTGTTAGGTGCTCTTGGTGTAACACTTTATTTGCCAATATGCACATTAACCAAAAAAAAAAAAAGAGTGGTGCTGGAATTGAAATTTGGGGATTTAGGTTTTATATTTCAATTGCTTAAAACTTGTGTTATGGACTCAAATATGAGACTCATTCAAGGTGTGACCCAACAAGAGGCAATCTACATGACATAGACATGACGACCCAATGTTTGGGCTTGGAGGAACAAGAGGCCTATAAGTCCAAACCCTAACCCTAAGGTATACTCTATAAATAGATAGTAAACCATAAGATACACATATTTTACACTATCTCTCATTTTTACAATACTGCCGTCACTGTGCACACACCCCACCCCCTTGGGCTAACGCCTAGTTATGTACAGTGATTCACTATTCTCATAGGTATCTAACCCATAGGTACCTAAGAGAGAGTAATTCAGATCCTATATCAATATACTAGTCCATTGAGGCTAAACATCTGTGTTCTACACTAGAACATTGGCATCAACCATGGGGAATCGATAAAATTCGATTCCTACAACCAAAGATGGTCAATACCGGAAGTAGCAGTTAGATGCCTTTGCATGGGCAGTTCCTGAAAATCCATCGTAGCAAGATCAAGAACCGTAGCAGCTTGTGCAGGGATTCAGAGAAACAATTGTTGTTTGAGAAATGACTTTGGTTTTGAGCTGCTTCACATAGGTCTTCTTTTAACTCTTCGTTTGTCCACATGACTGTGTGTCCGCATGATGAGAAGATAGTGGGAAAGATTGTCATCCTTTCTCCTTGGGAACCCAAGATCATCATCCTCTCTCCTTAGGAACCCAGAGAGTGTGTATCAGGAAGCACATATACCATATGCTTTGTCCTTAAACGAGTGCAATTTTCAACTCTGGCATAAATTTAGATGCCCTATTTGGATCATAAGCAACCACAACATCTGAATTTTCCATATCATTTAGTTCAAAGGAGGTTATTTTCACGACTAGGTGATGCAGGGAGGTCAACAATCAGATCACACTGCTTTGTGGTTGTTTTTGCTATATCATTCACATTAGAAGGATTATAGTAATAGCGTCTGATCTCATTGAACTATTATTTGGTCCATCAACATTGTTTTGAGGCAGGGCAAACGAGCTAATGAAGAAAAGACAGAACCCAGTTAAACTATATTGCAGTTAAAATCCGAGTTTTGTGTTAAGCCTCGTGGGAAAGGCGAAAAGGAGGAATCCAACCTCAAAAAGAAAAAGAAGGCGTACGCGTACCCTGGTTAAAATGTACTACAATTAAAATCCAGGCTCCATGTAAAGGTTTGTAGGAAACGAAGGCACAACCTGGTTAAACTGAATACAGTTAAAATCTGGAATCTGTGTTAAGTTTTGCAGTTAAAAGAATGCAAAACCTGGTTAAACTAAATACAGTTAAAATCCAGGCTCCGTGTAAATTTTTGAACCTGAGGAGCAAAGGAATGCAAGGTAATTAAACCTGGGTTCAAGTAAAACGCGGAGCAAGGAGCAAATGAATCCAGGGTAATTAAACCCGGTTTCAGCTCATTGCGAGAAGAAAATACAGTTAAATTTGGGTGGATCCATGTTATGTTTGGGATCCAGATAAAACAGAAAATTGAAGAACAGTTAAATCTAAGTGGATCCATGTTATGTTTAGGACCCAGATAAAACTGAAAATTGAAGAACAGTTAAATCCGGGTGTATCCATGTTATGTTTGAGACTTGGATAAAACTGAAACTAAAGGACAGTTAAATCCGGGTGGATCCATGTCTTGTTTGGGACCTGGATAAACTGAAATTGAAGAACAGTTAAATCCAGGTGGATCCATCTTATGTTTGGGACTCGATTAAAACTGAAATTGAAGAACGGTTAAATCCGAGTGGATCCATGTTCTGTTTGGACCCAGATAAACTAAAATTGAAGAACGGTTAAATCCGAGTGGATCCATATTATGTTTGGGACTGTAGGAATAGTTAAAATGTGTTCCATTGGAACACGGTAAAGCTGGAAGATCAGTTAATGAAAGAGAAGGAAATCACCAAGAGGGGGGGTGAATTGGGGATTTCAAAATTCTTTTCGGTTCACCCACACAACAGATAAAATCAAGGCAAAGTGGAGATAGAGTAGAAGAGCTTGACACAGATGATTTATACTGGTTCGGTCTAATTCCTTGACCTACATCCAGTCCCCAGTACCTCTGGGATTTTCCACTACCACTCAAGAACAATTACACCCCTCTGTAAACGAAGGACGCTCCCAACCTAGGACTCACTCCCCCTTACAAGTTGTAATTGTTTCAACAGATACACACTCTGTAAACGAAGGATGCTCCCGACCTAGGACACACTCCCCCTTACAAGTTGTACTCTGATTTTCCCAATCTCTAAGTCAGCTGACTTGAGATTATTACAATGAATGATATAAAGGGAAATTGACTCTCTCTAAGAGTAGATAATGATACACACTGAAGCACAATGTATCTAAGATACAATCAAATGTGTAAGAACAGCTCTTGACTGATATTTTCGAGCAAGCTTGTTGTATTTCACTTCTGTGTGTGTCCAGCTTCAAATCTTCAGCTATTTATGGTGGTTTGAAGCTTGTGAACGTTATAGATCCATTGGAGCTTTTATCCATTCGAAAATATAGCCGTTATGAGTGTTGCATCTTAAATCTGTCTGCTAAAACCATTTGCTGTTTGAATATAGCTGTTGGGAGATTTTTGCAGATTTGAACATTTGAATTTTGGCTCTTCCCATGTGGTCTTGTCTGAAGAATAATAATTTTCAGCCTTAATTGGTGGAGCCATTAAATGACTGCATTGAGAAATGGCTGTCCATCTTGTCAGGCTGTCTTTAAAATATTGCAAGTTGCACGAAATGAATCTTCATTTGATTCTCAATTAAATTCAAGAGCTTTCTGTAATCTCATGAACAAACTCGTTAAAACAGTTCAGTTACAATGATAAATGGTATATGAAACATATAAGATCAATTCGTAGACATTGGGTCAAAGTATAAATCAGATTGAGCATTTTCTGTAAAGCAACGTTTTTATGACAGAGGCACCGAAACTCGAGTTTTGATAAACAAAACTGGAGTTTTGAACTGTTCATACTTCATAACCGGCGGTTTTGAAATCATAACTGGCAGTTTTCCAACTTTGGAAATACTGATGCTCTCGGGTTGGCCAAAACTCGAGTTTTGCTTCCCAAAACTCGAGTTTTGAACTATTCATGTGAAAACATGACTTAAGTTCAAAACATCAAAACTGGAGGTGTTGGAGTAACACTGGCAATTTTCAATTGCATAAAACTTGAATGCTCTCGGCCTTACCAAAACTCGAGTTTTGCCTTTCAAAACTCAAGTTTTCATAAATCATGAAAACTTGGAAAATATGTGAGTAGACCAAAACTGGCGGTTTTCAATCAAAACTGGCAGTTTTGCTTTTTGAAAAATTTGATAGCTCTCTGCCTTGTCAAAACTTGAGTTTTGGTTCCCAAAACTTGAGTTTTCATAAAATGTGAAAACTTTGCAAAACAAATGAGCAGTTGAAAACTGGTGGTGATGGATGAAAACTGGCGGTGTTGAATGAAAATTGGAGGTTTCAAGATTTGAGAAACTTTGAAAACTTTGAAACCTCTCTGCCAAGCCAAAACTCGAGTTTTGCTTCCCAAAACTCGAGTTTTGAACTATTCACAAGTTCAAAACTGGCGTTGATAACTAAAACTGGCGGTAATGACATTTGTGCAGTTTTGCCATAGACCAAAACTTGAGTTTTGAATCCCAAAACTCGAGTTTTCCTCTGACAGCAAGGAAAACTGATTTTCTTAAGATAAAACTTGTCATTTTGATTTCCATGGCTTTACAATTGTTCCAATCATCATCAAAACACATTGAGAACTAACAAAAAATGTGTATCCATTGGAAACTGGTAAAGCTAGAAGAACAATTAAAACGTGTATCCATTGGAACCCGGTGAAATTGCAAGAACAGTTAAAATGTGTTTCTATTGGAACCCGATAAAACTAGAAGGCCCACGTGTCCATGATGCATCAAAATCGTTGTCTGGGGTAAGAAGACGAATCGTCATGCTGACCCTGATCAGGTCGAAACGTTTAGAGTTTGGTTACGACACTAAATCTGAACATGTGACGGATTGCTCTTACTTCGGATTAAATTCTGGTCGGATGTGCCAGAATGTTATGTGTTGGATTAACAAAAATCCTCACTAAATATAATTCCCGGGGTAATACCGGATGAATATTCTACACAATATATTTTTTACTCTAGTCGAGTCATTGAATAGAACTCTAAAAATAAATTTGAGTTCATAAAGTGCAACGAATGCAAGGTGGAAAGAAACCTTGAAGAAGCATTCAGGATCATTAATAAATGAATAAATCTTCATTGACAATTAAATCGTTGAAGTACAGAGAAGTCAACAAAATGCAACAAATGCAAGGAAAATAAGCTGGGTTATTAGCCCAGGAAAAATTGTTACAAAAGAAACTAAGGGGCTTCAAGACCCCTGACAAAAATACAAGCAAAACCGGCATCCTGGCCCTTCAACAAAATAGATCTCCAGACGACTCGAACATAAGATCCGAGTTAAACCATAAATGCATCTTGGCAGTCCAGAGACTTAAACTACCGGGCTGGGGGGCAAAAAAGTGGACGACAAGTTTTTAGTGGAAAAGCATGTTATCAACAATTGAGATTAAGGCAAACCGGAATGGAAATTAAGAAATCAAGCTCGGACAAGCATTCGGGTTCGACAAGAAATGAGCAAGCTGAACTATTTGTCCAAAAAGTAGGTATTTTCTATTGATTTTGATTTGCTTACATATTATAAGTGCAGGAATATAAACCGGGTAATTCTCCCAAGAAAAATTGTTACAAAAGCAAGTAAGGGACCCTATTTCTTCTTAAACAACCCGGACAATTCACAACTTTGACACAAATGATTCCGAAGTTCATCAGAGCTCGGATGAAAGTACAACAACATGGGAAGAAAACTAATCTGAAGTTTGGAACCCGGAGAAACTAAAAGCATAGTTAAATCTGCGTTCCACGTTAATGTTTGGAACATGGATAAACTGTGTAAGTAAGGTTAAATCCACGTTTCACATCAAACAAATCAATGCACCCCGGTAGCCCAGAGACCTAAACTACCGGGCTGGGGGGCAACTATAATAGACTCAAATATGAGGCTCATTCAAGGTGTGGCCCAACAAGAGGCAATCTACATGACACAAACATGACAACCCAATGGTTGGGCTTGGAGGCACAAGAGGCCCAAAGTCCAAACCCTAACCCTAAGGTACACACATTTTACGCTCTCTCATTTTTACAATATTGCTGTCACTGTGCACACACCAAACCCCCTTTGGCTAATGCCTAGTTGTGTACAATAATCCGCTATTCTCATAGGTATATAACCCATAGATATCTAGAGTCATTCATATCCTATATAAATACACTAGTCCATTGAGGCTAGACATCTATGTGCTACACTAAAACTGGAGAGAATCATTCAAATCCTATATCATTATACTAGTTCATTGAGGCTAGACATATGTGTTCTACACCAGAACAACTTGTATAAACAATTTTCATTAAATGTACTAATTTCCAATCAGCTCAGTTGGCGTGAGTGTTTTGTTGACATCAATATTGTCAAAATCGAGTTTCTACGTAAAAATTGAAGGGGTGGTAGAAATGTAAATTGCAGAAACAACATGAAAACTTCATATTTAAAGTATATAAGTCACATAACTATATTAAACATAAGTTCAAAAACACAAAAAAGAGTTTAACAACTCCTACAAACAAGTTTCGAAACATCCAAAGAATAAAGTTTAACAATTCGTAAATTATATCAATTGCTTCAAAGTAAACACATCATCTTACATCAGTTGCATGTCTTCAATGTCCTCTTCTCTTGCTCTTATAACAAGTTCATTTGCAAAACTTGTAATACCCAAATCATGACAATCCATAGGTTCCTTCACTTCAACTTCAATCAAGCTTTCGTCATCATGGGCATCAACATCTAAGTTGCTTACATCTTCCCAATCTTTTTTGTTTTTTAGTAAAAACAGTAAAATCGTAAAAACTTACACTTTTATGTGGAGTTACCTGTTTTAACTAAGGACCGTTTTTACTTGTGTTAACATGTATTACTCCATAAAAAATGTAAAAAAACATTACGTTTTTGCACTAGTTTTTAACAATGATGATTGGCATAACCTAGCTTGTGTTCGAATCCATGCACAGCCTGCTATAAGTAATAATTTTTTTATATATTTTTTTAACAATTAGCATTTTTAGAAAATTGCCACTGAAGTTACACTGGGATGAATCAAACCACGTCTCCCTTAATTGCCTTCAGTAACTATAGTATACCAACTCACCAAAAGAATTTAGGGTAAATTCCCCTCAGGTGTTAAGGGACCAACATATGAAAATGGAGCCAAATACCCAAGAGGGGGGTGAATTGGGTATTTTAAAAATTTGAAGAACTTGTTCTGTTTTAAGACAATAAAAACAGGGTAGAACAGAGCAAGAGGAAGAATAGCAAGACACAAGGATTTATACTGGTTCGATCCTAACAACTTGACCTACATCCAGTCCCCAGACTCTCTGGGATTTTCCACTATGACAAAGATTACACACTCTGTACTTTAGAAGTAGTTCTCTCACTAGAACTCACTCCCCTTACAAGTTGTAATCAATGAGCCCAAATCACCAAGTCCCCTTGACTTGTGATTCTTTGCAATAAATGATATTCAGAAAGAAACTCTCTCTAAGAGCAGATATTGATAAACACTGAAGCTCTTTGTATCAGTAGATACTATACAAGTGAAAACTGAAGAAAATAAATGTAGACTTGAATGCAATTCATTTTCAGTAGTTGTAGTTGTTGTGAAGACTTGAATGCTCTTCTATTTATACTTAGAGATCATTAAATGACCGTTGCTTTCCCAATAGATCCGTTGGAGAAGTTCAGCCAAGGTTAGGAAGTGGTTTAGGCATCTTCTCTCTCTAATCTTCACTTAATCCTGTAAGTTCCGGCTATCACCCAAGAGGGGGGGGTGAATTGGGTGATATATAAAAATTTCCTCTCTTTAAAACATTTTCGCAATTCAGTGTTTTCATCTTGAGTAACAAAAGTAAGTTTTCAAACAATTGATAATTTCTCAAATGTAAATGCTGGAAATGTAAAAGATAAGGAAGAAGAGCTTGCAAACAGATTTATACTGGTTCGGCCCTCCTTGACCTACGTCTAGTCCCCAAGCCACACTTGGGATTTTCAATCCACTATCTTCAATAAGCTTGATTACACGATCTGTAACTGAAGCAATCCTCTCTCTAGGATTCACTCCCCCTTACAATCTGTAATCAATACACTGCTTGATTACACACTCTGCACTCGAAGCAATCTTCTCACTAGGATTCACTCCCCCTTACAAGTTGTAATCAACACAATGTATATCCCACTCAAGATTACCCAATCTTGAGTAACTCTCAGAAAGATAATGTGTTTACAATAAGTTTCCTCTCAAAGGAATGGATAAGTAATCACTGAAGTACAGATACAAATCATTTCTCTCTCTAAGCTATCTAGATATGAAAAATAGAGTGAGAATGATGAAGAAGCAGAGGTTCAGCATTTTGGCATTGTATCCTTGTATCTCCCCGTTTTTCTGCTTCAATCCATGTCTTTTATAGGTAGAGAAGAGTCTGTGACCGTTTTTGACCGTTGAAGAGTCAATCAGACCGTTGTAGTTGATTAACTTTAAGTGTGGCCAGCTTCTCTCTCTAATCTCCAACTAATCCAGTTGTATAATTGATCTGAGTTGGCTTTCTGGCAATAGATCCGTTAGAGAGGATGTTTCTTGTTGTAGTAAACTTCCTTTAATCCTTTTGCAGTCGTGTATCAGTGGATTAACCAAAGGAAGCAACTTTCTGGGCTGAGCATTAAATGTTCTGACAGCTTTTTGCTCTTGGCTCTAATCCTTCAATAAACCTTCGTTAATCTGTCTGAAACTCACTAGAAAGATGGTTAAACATATCTAGAATCAATATAGAATAATCATGTAAAGCATTGAGATCAAACAAGAAGGTATTACAGATTTGCCAAATTTGAATCTGCAGTAACGGCTACAAACCTTGAGGTTTGTTTCACAAACCTTGAGGTTGGTTCATCCAACCTCGAGGTTTGCTTGAAGGTTTCAGGCAAACATAGGTTTTAAAACATGTAACCTCGAGGTTGGGATGTGAACCTCGAGGTTTCCCTTTAAAAAGAAACCTTTTGAAAATCACAGAGGCTCACCAACCTTGAGGTTCCAAAGGTAACCTTGAGGTTAGAAACTTGATTCAAAATTTCATTCTTCACTAGAGCCCGATAACCTCGAGGTTGAAATTCCATACTCGAGGTTGCCTCTGAAATTAAACAGTTCAGTTTTTGAAAACAAGGCTCAACCTCGAGGTTGTAAACTTAACCTCGAGGTTTTCAATATTTTGAAAACCAATTTGCTCTCTGTAAGCCATAATACTCGAGGTTCAAAAGTGATACTCGAGGTTTGAAGTATTTTCATGAAAACTCAAGTTTAAGATAGAATACCAAACCTCAAACTCAAGTTTACATATCCAAGCTCGATGTAAGAATCCAATGCAAGAAGAATCAGCTACAAACTCATTGTATTATGTCCTTTAAGATCCGATGAATGAAGGCTGTTCTTGATCAGCCTTTTTGCAATGTCCTGAACTGACCGTCAACTTTCAAAAGCCATATCTCCCTGGTCTGAACTCCGTTTTGGTCCGTTCAACTCTTGTTGGAAATCTCTTTGTGTCTACTTTCCAATGGAACCGATTTGAGCTCAATTGGATTTGTGGTTTGTGAGATACACTCAAAACATTGAAGCTTGGTTCTGACTGTGACGGTGATGTTTGTGTCAACTTGTAAAATTCATATCTCCTTGATCTGAACTCCTTTGGACTTGAATCTTTGTCACAAGTACGTGTTGGATGTCTAGTTTGATATGCCATTGGTTTCATGTCAATCCGAATCTTGGTTTGAGAGATATCATCAAATTACCGAAGGTCGCCAGAAGCTGAACGTGGAACAGAGTGCACCAGAGTTGCTGATAGTGCTGAAACCTTGAGGTTTTGACTGCAACCTCGAGGTTTCACTTGCAACCTCGAGTTTTCAGTTGCAACCTCGAGGTTTGCTTGTCCAGAGACACCAAAGATGCCGAAGACACTCAAACCTCGAGGTTTATACTCAAACCTCGAGGTTTATACTCAAACCTCGAGTTTTCTCGTCCTGGACCTCATATTTGCTTGATTTAACTCTGAATTGAGCCATTCCAACTTCCATATGACCTTGGAGACTTCTAGCATCAATATAAGAACTTGAATAATGATCTCTTCATTAAATTCAACAAGTTATTCCTTCTTCCATCTCCCAACTTGATCATTCTTCATCAATTAACTTGGGCTCATCATTATTTGCAGCTTCTACCTTTTTCAACATTCAAAACATGATGAAGCTTCATTTCAACTTCTGCAAATGCTTTCTTTCTTTCATCTCTTATCTTCTTCTTGATTATTCTTCTTAATTTAACTTCAAATAATCTACATTAAATATAGCAGGTAGTCAATGTAGGAGATAACAATATTACTCAATCTTTTTGCTATTAATAATGGCATCTATATAAGACATCATCAAAACTAATCATAACCAACAAATCCAGCTGTCCAGTTGTTCATAGTTGACTTTCTCAAGATTAATCCGTTGGAATGACAGTTGCTGGATGTGGAAATCATTCTTTAATTCTTTGCAAACATGTGCAGATGGATTGTCCAGAAGTGTGCAACTTTCTGGGTTTGGCATTTAATGTTCTGACATCACCTTTTGCTTTTGCTTTAAACCTTCAATAAACATCTTCTAAATCATCTGAAACTCACTAACAAAGTGGATAAACATAACTAGGAATATAGAAGATTAATACTGGAAAGTATTAGAATCAAATAACAGGATTTCACAAAATCGTTAAATTCGAATTTCAGAATCAGCTATGGAAACTCGAGTTTGTTTAGCAAAACTCAAGTTTTCAACTATGCACTTAAGTCCAAACTCGAGTTTTAAACTCTAAACTCGAGTTTTCTTCTTCCAGAGAGTAAAGTCTTGTTTTGAGCTTTTGGACCAAAGTTTAAGTAAAACTCAAAACTCGAGTTTCGAAACCAAAACTCGAGTTTTGGACATTTACTGAGAATAACACGTGGAAGTCCAAAACATCAAAACTTGAGTTTCTAAATCAAAACTTGAGTTTTCAAAACATTGAAAATCTTAAGCTCTCTGTTTGATCAAAACTCGAGTTTCCAAAGTGAAACTCGAGTTTTCACTTATATGTGAAAACGTTGGGAAAAGTTCCAAGGCTCTCAGTCTGATCAAAACTCGAGTTTCCAAACCAAAACTCGAGTTTTCATTTGAATATGAAAACTAGGAAAAGTTCAGACCTCTCTGCCTGGCCAAAACTCGAGTTTTGAAAACAAAACTCGAGTTTTCATTTTAAGAATGAAAACGTTGAAAACATTGAAACTTCTCTGACTGGCTGAAACTCGAGTTTGCAAAGTGAAACTCGAGTTTTCATTTTTAAATAAAAACCTTGAAGATTCTAAGCCAGTTCACTCTCCAGTTTTCAAAACCTGTGTAAAACCTTGAGAACTCTCTGTCAAGTCAAAACTCGAGTTTTAAAACCAAAACTCGAGTTTTCTCTTAACTTAGAGAAAACTTGGAAAAATCATGATAGAGTGAAAGCTTAGTATTTTAAGTTGAGATTGAGTTCAAAACGTCAGAGACTCTCTGTATGACCAAAACTTGAGTTTTCAAACAAAGACTCGAGTTTTGCCTTTCTCAGAAAACAACATGTAGTCTCTGTGTAAACCAAAACTCGAGTTTCCAAACTGAAACTCGAGTTTTGCCTTAAGGTGAAAAACAAGTGCTCTTTGTAAGTTCCAAAACTCGAGTTTCCTCATGGAAACTGGAGTTTTGCCATTTTTATGAGAATTGAGCAACTCTCTGTCAATCCCAAAACTCAAATTTTGAAACCAAAACAAGATTTTTGTCTTGACAGTAAGTTTTTCAACTTACAAGACAAAACTTTAACTTGTGTTTACAATTGTTGATAATCATCAAAACACATATAGAATTAACAACATATTCTCAAAAAAAAATCCCTCATAAAAGTCACATGATAGAAAAGTCTCAAGGGACTTGTTGGGTATTAAGGAAAAAGACAAAATTACATTGGTTCCCCCAGGATTAAAAAAGAAAAAGGAAGGTCATATGTGTTTTGGCACTAGTTCTGATCACTAAGAACGTGACGCACACACGAGGAGGGAGCAATCAAGGTTGAAGTTCCAATGTTGAAGGGTGTGTTATGATTAAATGTGTGTCGTTTTCATCAATTGTGCTAAAGGCTCAACTAGTTTGGTCTTATTTTGCAGTGTATGCTCAGTTCAAGACAACTGAAGGGTGGTTGGCTTGAATGGTTGGAGCTTGGCCTCATTTATGTTATTATCGGTTAGGAGATAGGGAATAAATGCTAATATTTTGATCAACATATCATCATCACCATTTTACTTGGTCTTTAATCATATTAGGGTAGGGTTAATAAAAGGTTGCTCTATTTTTTGGTATGGAAAGAAAGGGAAGGTCTATTTTTTAGTAGGAATTTGTGAATAAGATGAAGGTACTTTTGATGCAAACACGCTAAAGTGGGATAGTTGTTAATACCTACAATTGTAGTTGTTAATATGATTGTTTAAGTTGTTAATACGAACTGAATGTTGTAAGGTAGGTTGCTCAGTTTTTGGGCATGAAAACAGAGGAAGTTCTATGTATTAGTGGGAATGGTTGAATTTCAAAACCTAAATATGGGATAGTTGTTAATATGATTGTTAAAGTTGTTAAAATGACTATCAAAGTTGTTAATACTAACTTTATATTGCAGAACATAATTAAAGATGGCTAGTACTTCAAAGAAGAATCTATTTTGTTTCTTTCATGTGGGGGGAGCTTTGTACATGGTGTAGGAGAGGAAAGTGAGTATGTTTGTGGAATGGTAAGAACAAGATACATAAAAGAAGACACAATATAGGAGAAGTTGCAAAGAATCATATCATCTTTAATTAGGAAAGAAAGTGATGAAATTTGCATGGAATTCAAAGTTAGCATGGCTACATCTACATTTGCCGATCTTGTAGACGATGAAATGGTGGAACATTTAATGCGATATAATGAAAAATATGCTCATGTGTATATTGGAGAAAATTGGAATAATAACAATAGACAACCAAGAATGAATGTTCAAATGGAAATGATGCCGTCTATATAATGACATGATGTTGTAAAAAAAATGCAGTTGGAAAAATAAATGTATTAATACCCACTGATATACTTGTTAACACCCACTAATGCAGTTGTTAACACCTACTGAAGGACTTCTTAACACCTGCTGATGCAATTGTTAACCGTTATAGTGTTTAACCACTGTTCCAATATGGAAGCCAAGTTCCCTCACCAACAAAAGTAATTAAGAATGTTAGATACGATTAGTTTTGATGATGTCTTATATAGATGTCATTCTTAAGAGCAAAAAGATTGCATACTACATTTATCTTCTACTTTGACTAATTCTTATTGTTCTGTATGAAGAACACAGAGATTGGACTTGACTAGGTTGTCAAGCCTAGAGCCAACGTACCCTCGAAGGGATCAAAGTCCACGTAGTTCATAACAAACTTGAAGGCACGTAGCCAGGGGAGTGGGGTGTGTGCTTTGTGTGGCAAAAAGTAACAAGAGCATAAGATAGAACGTGTGCACCTGTTTAGGGTTTCCTCCTATTTATAGAGGAGCTTGGTGCGCGTATCTCCCTATTAATGGGGGATATCTATGATTGAGCTGTCAGGCGCTGATTGGCTGGTGCCATGATTGTAGGAGAATCTTCACTGATGAGATCCTAAAAATAGGGGATCTCGGATCCCTTCCTAATATAGCGCGGATTCCCTTATAGGCGCCATTGGGCCGAGGTCCGGACTTGGGCCTATTGGGCCGATCTGTAACAGTTGCCCCCCAGCTTGGTCGTTCAGGCTTTTGGACGGCCGAGGTGCTTTGTACCCCGGTCCCGCTATAGCCGAGGTCCTCTACGCAGACTGAGTCGGCTTTCGGGTGCCGTGGCCATCAGTTCGGTTTGGGATTGTGGTTGGCTTAATCAGTTCCCGTCCTGCCTTTTTGCCTTTTGGGATTCTCCGGACGCTTCGGGTTTCCCCTCGCATGAGTCATTATTGCGGCTTTACAGCTGTCAGATCCTTAGTGGAGGAAGTCTGCAACCGCCACGCCTTTTCGTTTATCGAGGCTGATGCGCATTTATTGCGCTGGCGTTGTGCTGCGCCAATCTCGTCACGTCTGTACGGGAATATACCGTCGTGCCCCTGTGTTGGCTTTTAAATAGCCTTCTTTCTTCTCGTTTCTACTTTTTCCCGCTACTTCATTCCCTTGCCCAGAAATTTCTCTGATTTCTCTAGAGCTTGAGTGGGGATTCCTCTTTGTTTGAGACTTTCGCCGTCTTTCAGCGTTCTAGTCTCTTTCATTTTACTTACACAGGTATTCCGCTTATTCCTTTGTGTATTTGATCGGTAGTTTTCCGTCTTTTACCGTTTATACTAGGACTTGCTGTCTGTGTTTTTGTTCTTCGAGAACTCTGGGTTTTTCTGGGTTTCTGTTACTGTCACTGTACCCGAAATTCTTCCCAAACTTCCCATAAACACCGGTTTCTAGTACCGTAGGCTATTGATTATGGCGGGAGGCAGAAGCGTTCCGCGACCGCGGGCGTTGCTGACGCCGGAGGAGGAAATGCTCCTCCGAGCGCGTCTTCCTCGAATGGCCTACTGGGTTCTTGGGGGTGAGCCTCCAGCTTCAAGGATTCTGGATCCTTTACGCCGAGGTGGCACCGCGCGTCCAGGGCGAGCTGGGGCTCGTCCTTCTTCGGGAAGGATTTCTGTTCCCATCCTACGTTATCCTTTTCGGTCACTTGCACGGGCTCTTCCTCTCGGGTCGCCTGGTGGGACCTAGGTTGGCTCCTCTTCCAGTTCCGGGGCCCCGGCGTTGATGGCTCGGCCCCTGAGTTTCTACGAGGGTCCTTCTGTCGCTCGCCAGACCCCCGCCCCAGAGGGTTATGCCGGTCCCTGCTGGGACTGCCTGGCGGAGGCTTCCGTATTGATGGGAGGTGGTAGAGATGCCGAGGCTTCTGCCATGCTCGGCTCGTGTCGTCATTGGTCGGCCCCGGTTGTTCCTTCTCTCGTCCCCGTTCGTCCGAGTCGGCCATCTTTTGTACCTACTGTTATGCCTGTGCCAGGTATTCCTGCTTCTTTGCTAATACTGGCTTTGTTTATTTTTATATAGGCTTATTTATGGCTCCCAAGTCCGGATCTTCTAAAAAGCGTTCGGAGGACGGTGGTTCGGACTCTTTCAGTCCGCCCGCAGCCTTGATTCGCCGATACGGCTGGGTATCGTACGACGTGCTGGCTACGACGTCGCTGATGTCGGAGGCGGACATAGCACGGCTGGAGGTCCCAGCCATGCCTGGATGTTTGCTTAGGCGTCCAGAGCCCGGGGAGCCCGTCTGTGCGGTTCGGTCCGAGGATCGGCCGGACTTCTTTTTCTTCTACCGGGATTACTTGACGCGGGTGCAAGTTTCTCTTCCCTTCTCCCCCTTCCAGATGGAGGCGTTGCGGCATCTTCGCCTCGCTCCGTCCCAGCTACATCCGAATGGCTTGGCGTATTTAGTAGCCTTCGAGAGGCTCTGTGGCCATTTTTCACCTCCCATAGTGTGCTCGGCCAACCTTTTCTTTTACTTCTTGGGCCTTTTACCCCTAGCTCGCCGAAAGGAAGTGACAAGCTAAGGGGGTTGGTGTCCCTCCGGATTAATCCAAAGCGCAAGCAGATGACGCCCTTCTCCGATTCCTTCAAACGTTTCAAGGGGGCGTTCTTCAAGGTCGAGGCCGTACCGGGGGGGAGCCCTGGTTCCTGGAGGGCGGTGGTCGTTTCCCTCTGTACTGGGAGGAGGGCCATTATAAGTCCAAGGCGATCTCCTTCCAAATGCCGCGGCAGGGTCTTTCATCCGAGTCGGTCTCCGCCCTACCACGGGTGGAGGCTCTTGTGGCCGAGTACGGCGTGAGACCGGCCGGCTTCTTTATAACCGGTGATGGTGCCGAGCCGTCCACCAGTAGGGTTTCTGCTCATGCATTTGCCTATGTTTTTATTTTTGAATTCCCTTTTTTGGATTGCTGACTCATTTGTTCATGTATTGCTTTCAGCGAGGACCATGGACGGTTTGCCGTTGTATGCTCGTTTGGCGAGGGCTGCTACGTCGGCCGGTCGCCAAAAGAAGCGTGCGGCTACTGCTGATGCCGGTACTTCTGTTGCGCCGGCTTTGAAGAGGGCGAAAGGTCCTGTCGCCGAGGGTCCTTCTTCGGTCATGACTCCCAAATCAAACCCTGTGGAGGAGATTCCGGCTTTTGGAAGTCAGGAGGTTGCTACTGCTGCTGCTGATCCCCTCCCGGCGGTTGAGCCCCCAGCTTCTGAGAGGGGAGAGGTTGTCATTGCCTCTCATGGTCCGAGGGGGAAGGACCTTGTCGCAGATGATGAGGAGATCGATCGGCTGTTTTCTCCTGCTGGCTCATCGTCACCACCGTCTTCTCCGGTGCGCCTTCCTCCTCCACCACCTCTGCCGACAGGGCCTTCCTTGGTCTTCCCCCGCAGCTTTTTGTGGGACAACGGGGTGGTCCCAGAGGTCGACGTGGCCTTCCTCCCTCCCCGGCATTTCCTGGAGGGCGCCCGCCCTTTATCCCCGGATGCAGAGGACCGTCTGCAGGTGGCCCAGAAGGAGCTCATCAAGTCAGTGGGCTATTTTCAGGCTATGAGGATGGTGAGGAACCTCTATGCTCGGACTGACGCCGAGTGTACGAGGCTAAGGAAGGTGGAGGCCGGGTTGAGGCCCCAGGCTGCGGCTGCTACAGAACTGAAGAAGGAGCTGGCCGAAGTCAGAGCAAGGGCCAGTTCTTCCGAGGACGAGCTTATCGCGGCCTGGGCGGAGCGTGACGAGGCCAAAGCCGGACTGGCGGCGGTTAAGACTGAGCTGGCTGAGGCCCGGTCCGAGCGGATTCGGCCAGGGCGGAACGGGATGTCGCCAAGGCTTCGGCGGTGAAGGCTGACCGGGAGCTTCAGCTGTCCCAGGAGCATGCCGACTCTGTGGCCGAGGAGTATGCTCGGGCCCGACAAGGGATGTCTGAGAGCCTGGCTGCGGCCAAGGCTTTAGAGGAGCAAGTCGCTGCTATGGCTGCCGAGAAGGAGGCGCTCGAGAGGGCCGTGGCTGCAGAGAAGGAGACTTCCCGGGAACTTTCTGACGCCTTGGTGGAGACCGCCGAGGCGTGCTTTAAGCAGGGCCTACTCCAAATCCGGCACTTCAACCCTGGGGCCGAGCTCAAGGTGGATGGATATGACCATCGCGCCTTTGTGCAGGAAGACGGGTCCTTCCTTCCTTTTGAGCCGCCAGCTACCGAGGATCTTGCCGAGGGTGAGGTAGAAGATGCCGCCGACACTGAGGGCCTTGAGGTGGAGAATGTCGACATCACACCTGGCTCCTAGTCCTAGCCTTATTTTCGTTTTTGTTGTAAGTTTTTGGGGCGTTGGTGCCCTTGTAACTTTGAATGATTCTGGCCTTGGTGCCATTCTTGTACAAATTTTAGCAATTGATGCCAATACTTTTTCTATCTTTATTTTGGTGAATGACTTTGATTTTTACCGTCCCTTTTGTCTTTAATTGACAATGAACGATTTAAATTCGCATCATCTTCCTATTGCACAGCCAAGCTCGTGTGGCTATCGGAAGCCGGAGGTGGTTTATGTTCTGTCCTCATTCTGCTGTCCCGTTTTGTGCCTTCACCGGCTGTACGTGCGTAGGCCGCCTAGGTGACTTAGGCAGTGGATAATATTACCATTCTTTTGCCTAAGTTTGAGTGTTTGTCGGCTGCATAAGTACAGCCATTGATTCTCTACCACATTTAGTGTGTGGGAGGTTGGGGCAAGGTTGTCTTGTTTCAGCCTCGTCAGGCATAACTAACCATACTGCCTCGGCCAGGCTTTCAAGTAGCCGAGCTCCAACTTTCCTTTAGTTGGATCAAATTTATCCGATGTAAGGGCGGGGCTACCACATATCTAACCGAGGTTTCAACTACCTTTGGTCGGACATTTTGACCTGATTAGGGTCGGCATGGTAGGCCGCTTGCTTAACCGGGTGAGCGTTGACGCGTCAATTTCGCGAAGGGTCGTGTCCGATTCCTTCGCCGAGCTCTAACCAATGCCTGTCGGAGTACGACGGCCGATTTTCGTACATCTAGATGTTTTTTGGTTTGGGCCGGGTTTGTGACCTCGGGGCTTTTTACCGGTGTCGGGCTAAATAGCCTCGGCTTTCAGTTTCTTGGCCGGGCTTCTCTGCCTCGGTCTGTTCGTTACTGGCCGAGCTTCATGGCTTCGGGTTCATGCTTAAGTTTTGTGCGCATTCGTAAATCTCCTCAGTGGGATCTTTTATTGATAGAAAGAAATAGCCCTACGGGGCTTTACAAAGCATCGTAATTAGAAATGACATAACTCGGACTTTAAATGAAAAGAAAACAAATGCGAGTAAAGGGGACAATCGTAAAAGCAAACAAACACTGCCGAGAAAGAGTCTAGCTATAGTAGATCTTTAGCTTGTCGGCATTCCATGTCCTTTTGATTGGCTTCTGTGCCAAAGTCTCGAGGGTATATGCTCCTCCGTCCAGCTTTTCCTTAATCCGGTAGGGCCCTTCCCAGTTTGCCGCCAGCTTCCCGTCCTTGGCATTCTTGTTGCCTATGTCCGCCCGTCGGAGTACTAGGTTGCCTCGGTTGAAAGACCGGGGCCGGACCTTTCTGTTGTACTTAGCCGCGAGTAGTTGCTTGGCGGCTAGTTCCCGGCAGTGCGCCGTAACCCGGATTTCATCAATGAGGTCCAAGTCAGTCTTCAAGGCGTCGTCGTTCGATTCCTGCCCCTCTTGTCTGGCTCTGACCTTTCTCCAGGATGGCTGTCCGATTTCAACCGGAATCATTGCCTCACATCCATAGGTTAGCCTGTACGGGGTTTCTTGAGTTGAAGACTGTACGCTCGTGCGATATCCCCACAGGACGCTGTGGAGCTACTCGGTCCAACTGGTCTTGGCCTACAACATCCGCCTCTTGAGTCCGTCCAGGACGACTTTGTTGGCGGCTTCGGCCTGGCCATTTGTCTGGGGATGTTCCACGGACGAGAAGTGCTGCTTGATGTCCAAGTTGGACATTAGTGCTTGGAAACGATGGTCCATGAATTGGGTGCCATTGTCCGTGACGACCTCGGCTGGTATGCCAAAACGAGAGACGATGTTGTGCCTGAAGAACTTCATCACTCTGGCCGAGGTTATTGTGGCGAGTGGCTCTGCTTCAATCCACTTAGTGAAGTAGTCTACGGCGACTATTAGCCATCTGCATTGCCCCTGCGCCGGTCGGAATGGACCGAGGATGTCCATGCCCCATTTGTAAAAGGGCCACGGGGCTGGCATTCCTTTCAACTCTAAGGGTGGCGGCCATATTATCCTTGCTTGCTTTTGACAACTGTCGCATGTCTTGGCTTTTTCCATGGCGTCATGACCCATAGTGGGCCAGTAATAGCCGGCGCGTAATGCTTTCCGGGCGAGTGCCTTGCCCCCTATGTGGTGACCGTTGGCGCCTTCGTGTAGCTCGGCCAGCACGTATTTTGCTTCAGAGTCTCCAAGGCAACGCATCATGGGGCAATGGAGTCCCTTCCTGTACAGTTGGTCGTCCACCATGGCGTAGAGGGCGGCTTCACGGATCAGCTTCTTTGCCTCGGTCGAGTCGGTTGCGATAATTCCCCTCTCGAGGTAGTCTTCAATTGGCTTCCTCCAATCGGGCCCGGTCGAGATGGCCATAATACAACTCGGCTCGGTTAGTTTCTGCTGGATCACGGTCCTATGGTTATCCGGCCCCTTTGTGCTGGCAAGCTTAGAGAGGATGTCAGCCCGAGCGTTCTCTTCTCTGGGTATATGGGAAACTGTGACCTCTTCGAACTCGGCCATGAGTTCCTTGGCTTTGGTCAGGTATTTTGCCATTAGTGGGCCTTTTGCCTGATAGGTGCCGTCTACCTGAGCCGCGACGAGCTGCGAGTCGGTTAAAACCTTTACTCGCTGGGCGCCATTTTCCTTGGCCTGAAGCAGTCCAGCCAAAAGGGCCTCGTACTCGGCCTGATTATTGGAGGTCTGGAACTTCAACTGCAGAGAATGTTCGGTGGCGACCCCATGTGGGCTTTCTACGATGACTCCCGCGCCGCTGCCCTTTGCGTTGGATGAGCCATCAACATAGACCTTCCAAATCCCATCATCTGTAGTGGCCGGTGTGAGTTCTCGGATAAAGTCCGCAAGCGCTTGGGACTTAATTGCCTGGCGGGCTTCGAACGTGATGTCAAACTTGGAGAGTTCTATGGCCCAGTTGGTCATTCTCCCGGCTAAGTCGGGTTTGTGGAGAACCTGTCTGATCGGCTGGCTGGTTCGGACCACGATCCGGTGTCCCTGGAAGTAGGGCCGGAGTCTGCGTGCCGCGGTAAGCAGGGAGAAAGCCACCTTTTCCAGCTTCTGATACCGGAGTTCGGAGCTTTGTAGTGCCTTGCTGATGAAGTATATCGGCTTTTGCCCCACCTCGGATTCCTTTACTAGGGCGGCGCTTACGGCTTCGTTGCCGATTGATAGGTAGAGGAATAAGGTTTCTCCGGGGTCCGACTTTGTGAGTACCGGCGGAGTTGCCAAGCATCTCTTGATTTCTGAGAAGGCGGCGTCGCAGTCCGGGTTCCAGCCGCCCCGAGTCTCCTTCTTCAGTAACTTGAAGAGAGGTAGGGCTTTCTCAGCCGACTTCGGTAGAAAACGCGTCAGGGCGGCTAGCCGGCCTGTTAGCTGCTGTACCTCCTTCTTGGTTCTCGGGCGCTGCATGTCGAGCACGGCCTTACACTTGTCCGGGTTGGCTTCGATCCCTCGATGGGTCAGCATGAATCCGAGGAATTTTCCAGCTGGAACACCGAAGGCACATTTGGCCGGGTTCAACCTGATACGATGTCTTCTTAATTTTTCAAACGTCTGCTCTAGGTCCCGGATGTGGTCTTCTGGAAGCTTTGACTTGACGATCATGTCGTCTACGTAGACCTCAATGTTGCGCCCGATCTGATCGTCGAAAACCCGGTTCATCATCCTCTGATAGGTGGCCCCGGCATTCTTCAGTCCGAAGGGCATCACATTGTAGCAGTAATTCGCCTTATTAGTCATAAAGGCGGTCTTTTCCTGGTCATCTGGATGCATGGCGATCTGGTTATAACCGGAGTAGGCATCCATGAAGGAGAGGAGCTGGTACCCGGCTGAGCTGTCCACGAGCTTATCGATGTTAGGCATCGGGTACGAGTCCTTTGGGCAAGCCTTGTTGAGGTTGGTGTAGTCGACGCAGACTCTCCACTTGCCGCTGGGTTTGAGGACCATGACCACGTTGGATAGCCAGGTGGTGTACTGTACCTCTCGAATGAAGCCGGCCTCTAGGAGTTCTTCAACGTGATCCTCCAGGGCCTTTTGCCTATTATCTGCGATGTTCCTCTTCTTCTGGGCCACGGGTCTTGACCCCAGCCATATGCCGAGCTTGTGGCAGCAGAAGTGGGGGTCGATGCCGGGTACCTCGGCCACAGTCCATGCGAAGACGTCTTGGTTTTGCCTTAAGAAGCGGATCATGAGAGTTTTTAGGCCGTCCTCCATATCTCTGCCTATTTTCGCGGTCTTGGACGGGTCTTCGCCTAGCACTATTTCTTCCAATTCTCCTTCCGGCTCGGGCCTCGGATTGTCAAGCTCTCGGAGGTCGAGCTCCACCATGTTGACTTGCTGCCGCGGGTGCTCGCCAGAGCCGACTTCAACTACTTGCTCATTGTATCCGAGCCGGGGTGGAGACGAGGGTCCTCCTTCCTCGACACGGAGAGCTTCGAAGTAGCACTGCCTGGACTCTTTCTGGTCTCCGGACACCACGACTATCTGGTTCTTACTATTGATCATCTTCAGCTTCTGATGCTTCGTGGATACCAGTATATCCCAGTTGTGGATCGTGGGTCGGCCCAGAATGATGTTGTAAGGGGACCGGAAGTCGGCGACTACGAATCGTACCCGTTCCGATTTGAAGGCTTCCTTGGTGCCAAGAGTTAACCGGAGGTCGATGTAGCCTTTTGGGAAGGACTGCTCGCCATTGAAGCCGACCAAGGTGGTCTTGCACGGATTGAGGTCCTCTTTGTCGAGGTGCATCCTCTTGTAGGCGTCCCAGCTTATAATGTCGGCCGAACTCCCTGCATCCACAAAGATCCTCTTAACTCGACAATTTATTAGAGTTCCAGTAATTACCAGTCCGTCCGGGTGTCCGGGTATGACGTCTTCTAGCTCTTCATCAGTGAAGGTCAGGGTAGGCGGCCGAGGCTTCCTTGAGTCTTCCTTAAACTTAGGGGGGTCTCGGACGGTCAGTACTTCGCGGAGATATTTCTTCCGCTGGCTTACGGTGTCTCCTCCTCCACCGAATCCTCCGCTGACAACGTTGCATTGGAAATCGACGTCGGGAAATTCGTCGTCCGAGGCCGCCTTCTGCTTTTTTCCCGGATTTCGGGATTCCTTGGGCGGACTTCTGGAGCGGGCGCGGGTGTTGCGTTTCCCGTTCGTCCTTCCCTGAGTCTTGATCACGTACTGACGCAGTTTCCCATCCCTCACGAACTTCTCGATTGCGTCGCGGAGGTCATAGCACTCGTCAGTAGTGTGGCCGTTGCAGTCGTGGAACTTGCAGAACTTGGAACGGTCCGTGTTGGAGCGTCCTCTGATCGGCTTCGGCCTGTCCACCCGCTTCATCTCGGTCTGGGATACCTCCTTCCATACCTGGGACCGAGGGACGTTCAACGGGGTGTAGTTGTCGTACTTGTTCTTCTGGTTGGCCCGGTCGTCCTTCTTGGGCGTTCCTCGTCGCTAGGCGGGCTCTTCCTAGTCCGTTCGGGTTCGTCGGCATTGGCAGCCTCCATCTGCTCCATTTCCAGGTACTTCTTCGCCTCGGTATAGAATTCGGTCAAGGTGTACGCTGGGTTCTTGCATAGGTGACGAGCCAGCCGGGATGATGGGTCCAATCCATTGACCAGGCAGTGTACGTGGACATCCTCGGGCAATGACCGTACTTGCATGGCCACGTCGCGGAACCGATCCAGATACTTCTGCAAGGCCTCACCCTTCTTCTGACGCACTTTGCTCAAGGTGAACGTAGTCTTCGGCTGCTTTTTGCTGGTGGCGAAGTGCAGCTCGAATTTTCGTCCGAGGTCTTCATAGTCTCGGATAGAGTTGTCCGGAAGAGACGTCAGCCACCTGTGCGCCGGCCCGTCCAGAGTAGCCGCAAAAAGGCGCTGAATGACCGGGCCGCTGATCTGTCGGACCCACATGAGCTTCTCAAAGGTAACCAAGTGGTTCCGGGGGTCTTGCTTCCATCGTACTTCGGCAGGCTAGTTAAATCAAAGCGCTTTGGGAAACGGGCTGTTGCCGCCTCCCTCGAGAACGGGGATCTTCCCGTCTCCGATAAGTACGTCACCCGATATTCCCGAGGCGATCCGTGGCGAGGCCGGGGAGTTCTTTCCTCTGCACGGGTTTCTTCTCGATCTCGGTATTCCCTTGCATGCCGATCGGTGTGGTTAGGACCGACACCGTGGTTTTCTCTGTCTCCCGGGGACCGTGGTCTGCAATCGGGCGCCGCCTCGGCTCGCCGTTGTCGCGGCGTGGGTTCCTCGGCTCAGAGTTGCTCGAGGAGCTGCTGTCGCTTGCCGAGGCTCTCCTTGTATGACCGTGACCCCTGCGGCGGCCTCTCTCGCGGCGGTCCTTCTCGAGCGCTTCTTGGATCATCTTTCCGATAGCTTCAAAATCAGCCCGCCTCTGCAGGTCATCGTGTTTTTCCTTGTTCTCCAGGCGCCGCAGGAACGATTCCTGTGTCCTTCGCATCATGCGGACGTCGGCATCAACTGCCCGGACATCACGCGTTGGAGATGGCGCGAGTGCTCCTTGTGGTCGCCGGTCTTCCTGCTGCGGCTGCTCCTCATGGAGCGGCTTTTCCCTGTCAGGGGAGGAAGTCACCGTGTCAGTAACATGTCCTTCTGGGGTGTTTCCTCTCCGAGGTGGTGCCAGCGGCTGGCTTGGCGGCGGGCGGCTGGCTTGTGGGTCTCCTCCCACCGGTTGGGGATTTCTGCTGTGGCTTCTAGTGCTCACCATTAGTAGTCACGGGGATTGAAGTTTACAGTCCCCACGGTCGGCGCCAATGTTCTGTATGAAGAACACAGAGATTGGACTTGACTAGGTTGTCAAGCCTAGAGCCTACGTACCCTCGAAGGGATCAAAGTCCACGTAGTTCGTAACAAACTTGAAGGCACGTAGCCAGGGGAGTGGGGTGTGTGCTCTGTGTGGCAGAAAGTAACAAGAGCATAAGATAGAACGTGTGCACCTGTTTAGGGTTTCCTCCTATTTATAGAGGAACTTGGTGCGCGTATCTCCCTATTAATGGGGGATATCTATGATTGAGCTGTCAGGGGCTGATTGGCTAGTGCCATGATTGTAGGAGAATCTTCATTGATGAGACCCTAAAAATAGGGGATCTCGGATCCCTTCCCAATATAGCGCGGATTCCCTTATAGGCGCCATTGGGCCGAGGTCCGGACTTAGGCCTATTGGGCCGGTCCATAACACTTATATTTAATGTAGATGCAAAGTTTAATAATGGAGATTCATCAAGAAAGGAGACTAAAGAAAGAAGAACTTGCACAACATTCAAGTTCTTGTGATACATGAAGTCTCGATGATCAAACAGAAGTTGGAATGAAGTAGTCGACACATGAAATTCTAGAACAAGTTCAGCATAGGCTTGGCTTTCTGGATATTGAAGAAGGTAGAAGCTGCAAAGAATAAAAAGCCCAAGTTAAATGATGAAGAATGATCAAGTTGGGAGATGTAAGAAGGAAGAACTTGCTAAATGGAATGAAGATATAATTATTCAAGTTCTTATGTTGAAGCTAGAAGCCTCCAAGATCATATGGAAGCTGGAATGACTCAATTCAGAGTTAAAACAAGCAAAAATGAGGTTCTGGATGAGCAAACTCGAGTCTCCAAGTATTAAACTCGAGTTTACTACCTTACTGCAGTAATTTGCCTTTCTGACATAAACAAACTCGAGTTCAGGACCCCAAACTCGAGTTTAGGACCTCAAACTCGAGAAAGGAATCACAAACTCGAGCCAATAAGTGTCTTCAGCATTTCTGGTGTCTCTGGACTAGGCAAACTCGAGCCTATAAGTGCAAACTCAAGTTTACAGCGGTCATCAGCACTTCAGCTCCACTCTATTTCACGTTCATCTCGGGCGAGGTCTGCTAATTTGACAATATCTCCTAAACCAGAAATCAGATTGAGGTGAAACTAGTGGCATATGAAACTAGACTCCCAATGTGTCATTTTGATATAAAATTCAAGTTCAAAGGAGTTTAGATCAAGGAGATATGAATTGTGGAAGTTGATAGAGAAATCCACGCCACATAGCAAACCAAGCTTCAATGTTTTGAGTGTAACTCACAATCTACGAATACAATTGATTTGAAATTGGTGGCATATGAAAATAGGCTCAAAGGGCTTTCCATCAATCTTTGAACAGACCAAAACGGAGTTCAGACCAGGGAGATATGGCCTTCGAAATTTGACAAAGTTGCAAACTCAAGCCAGGCCAAGTCAGAAGCAACCAAGTCACAGTATAACTTACAAACTCGAGTTTATCAGTCACAAACTCGAGCTCGAGAGTTCCAGAGAAGAAATGAACATTTGGAGAAAGCCAAACTCGAGCCTATAAGTGAACAACCTCGAGTTTAGCTCAAACAGAGAGCAATGTGACTTTTCAATGTGTTGAAAACCTCAGGTTTTGTTTGCAAACCTCCAGTTTTGGCCAACCCGAGAGCATTGCAGTTTTTAAAATACTGAAAACCTCAGGTTTAGAATGAAATACTCCGGTTTGATGTTTTGGACTTAAATCATCTTCTTACATACCAAAGTCCAAACTCGAGTTTAGATAAACCAAACCTCCGGTTTGCATCGTTGAATCTGAAATTCAAATTCGACGTTTTTGCAAAACCTTCATGTTTCATCTTACTACTTCCCATTATCATTCTTCTATGTTCCTAGATATGTTTAATCACTTTGTTAGTGAGTTTTAGGTGACTAAACGAAGGATTAGATGCAAATCTTCAAAATATCATATTTGTGTCAGAACATCAAAAGTTGTGCAAAAGTTCTAACGACTATATTTCTTTATCCAATAGTCATTGAATCTTTTCAACGGTCATATATTGATCTCTACTTATAAGTTGAAGACAGATTCAAGCAGAGAAAATGTAGAGATACAAGCTTACATCTTCAACATGCTAATACTCTGTTTTCACAACATTTACTCTCTGTTTTTCATATTTAGATAGCTTAGAGAGTGATATGATTTGTATTGTTCTTCAGTGTTTATTTATTCACTTCTGAGAGAGAAGATTTATTGTAATCATTCTATCTATCTGAGAGTTACTTAAGATTGGGTGATCTTGAGTGAGAAACACATTGTGTTGATTACAACTTGTAAGGGGGAGTGAATCCTAGTGAGAGGATTACTTCGAGTACAGAGTGTGTAATCAAGCGGTGTGGTGATTACAGTTTGTAAGGGGGAGTGAATCCTAGGGAGAGGATTACTTCAAATACAGAACGTGTAATAAAGTTAAAGGAAGATAGTGGATTGAAAATCCCAAGTGAAGCTTGGGGACTGGACGTAGGTCAAGGATTGGGCCGAACCAGGATAAATCTCAGTTTGCATATTCTCTTCCCTTATCTCTTATGTTTCCAACATATAAGTTTGAATGACTACGTATTGTTTTATAACTCTTCACTGTCATACACACTGGTTTTACTAAGTTGCAAAAAGATTTTAAAAGGTTCCTAAATTTTTATACTTCACCCAATTCACCCCCTTCTGAGGTTCAGCCGGTACTTACAAGGAACACTAAATATGGTAACCTCCTTTTGTTCCTATTTCAACAAAACATTAAATATCCTCAATATTACCCTCTTAATTTTAAAGAAGGAAACATAAAGAGGACATTATGTGAGCCTAGTTAAATCCATCCATAGCTAGTTGATGAGCTCTAGCAATCAACTTAAGGTTGTTGGTGTGATGGAATTGTTCAGATATATCCTGAAAGACTAAGTGAGAGTTTAAGTAAATAACTGATAAAAGCACAACAGAAGGTAGGATTCAGCAATTGAATTCAAGTTACCTGGTCAAAAGTATATCTAGCGCCATGAGGAGAAATTCCCCAACCACATCTGTCATCTAGGTCAAACATAATAGATTACACATGGGCCCTTCATGATGAAACTCCTAAACATGATCAAATTTCCTCACATTATCTAGAATCTCAAGGGAAGGAGAGAATCCACTATGCAAACAAAATATCTCTGACCTCAACTTGGAAGAGTTTTAAGTTAGAAGTTGAATGCTTTAAGATGAACAACTCAATACTAGCTACTGATTATCCATCTAGCTATTGTGGCGAGGATAAGGTTGTTCTCCAATGAATCTAACATCTCAAAGGAGCATCGCTATAAGGATAGCTTCATTTGAACTAAGCATATGAAAATTTAACACAAAACACATAGGCAAATAATATCATATGAATAAAATTTAACACAAATGCATTAGGTTTGAAATGTAGAAAGGTTACCTTCAAGAGACAGAAAGCTTATATACCTTCAAGAGACAGAAAGCTTATATGTGGAAATAAATTGAGTTGAATACCATTTTTGCCATGGAAGTTTAGCCTAAGGAGCAGTGGTCACCCAAAAGATTTTTTTTGGTCTCATTTTGCCCTGAAAGTTTAAAAACATAGCAATCTTGCCCATCCATTGATCTTAACCGTTGAATTGTTGCTCTTTTTAATAAACTTCTAAGGGAAAATTTGCTCCTAAAAAAACTTATGGGGCATATTTGCTCCATTTTGTTAACATCCGGGGCAAAAATGAGACCAAAAAAACTTCTGGCTGACCAATCCTCTTTAGGCTAAACTTCCATGACAAAAAATAATATTTAACCCAAATAAATTAGTACCTTCTTTATGCTCACATAAACTGAAAGCATATGAAAATTTAACACAAGAGGCATAGGTAAATAATATCATATGAAAATTTAACACAAATGCATCAATTTGAAATGTACAAAGGTTTTCTTCAAGAGACAAAAAGCTTATGTATGGAATAAATTATTACCTTCTCTATGCTCACATAAACCAAAAGCTTTCTTTAAAAACTAATCACTATTTCATATTTCCACTTAATTTTTATGGCACGTAATGTAATTGTCTTGATGCAACTCTTCCCCTTCCCCCTTTCGTTAACATGAATTTCACGTTTTCTAGAAAAAATCCCTTCTACAACATAAAGTTAGAAACAAAAGTATGTACTTTGTACTAACCAATGCAGTCAATGGAAAGTAATCAAAAAGGTCTGTGAATGTCTTCCAAACATTAGCATTACCATACCTGCAAATAAATAATCAAAACTATTATCTTGGATAGAAATTGCGCTGCTTGTGCACAAGAATCAAAACCAATCAGGCATCAATGGGCTATATGATGGCCCTTGGTCCTCAATGATCGTAATTACTAGCTAAAACAAATTCATGCAAATTTTCTTTAAACGCTCAAATGTTTAACAAGCAAGAACGTGACCTTTAGTGCACAAATAACATACACTTTGATTCTTATACTCAAGATGGTGTCACATGGTACTTATCTTAAACTAATAACCCAGTAAGCAATCTCAGTTCAGATTTGGATATTCTTCCAAAGAACCATAAGAATGTAGATATTATCCCAAAGATTAAGCACACAAGGGACTGAACGGACTCAGTCAGTGACAACAACACTCGATAAGTTCCTCATTATGAAAGTAAAATGAATCTCACACCATGCCGAAACACCATAGAAGAGGCATACACGTACAGAAAAAACCTAATCCCTATAATGTTTAGTACCTTTCTTTTCGGACGATGGCCACAAGAGAACCAATGACGGCGATGACGACCGTATTAGCTTTAGTGGGTCGACGGTGGTTGACGTTTTCATGTTTCCGACATGAGCGAACATGGCGTTAAGAAACAAGAGTCCAGAGAACATAGTTGAGTGATTTTGAATTTCGCCCCCCTCCTTTTTCAGCAAACTGATGGTTTTTTGGTCATTTCACCTCTGCATTGTATGTTAGAAAAATCCCTTGGGAGCTTTCTGACATATGACTTTTATGAGGGACTTTTTGAAGAATATGTTGATCCCTTAGGATCTAAGGGGGATTTTCCCAATAATTTAATTGGTGAACTTTAATAGCAAGTGATACAAATATAAAACATGTATATGTTAAAGTAAATCTTTATTAAAACATGTATACAATTTTTCGTAGCATTTTTTGTCCAAAAAAAACTTCTGTCTTACTAGTACTCCTGAACGAAAACTTCCATGGCATTTAAGACCCTTATCCCTTAATTTAAATATATCTTTCTCACATACCTTAATTTAATATGATTGCCTCCACCAATTATATTATTTTTCACTCTCTCTATTACAAACATTCATTATGTAATAATATCATATCTATTATGAAACTAAGGAAAGTACAAGAGATGAAGAATGAATAAGATGAGGGAAAGTTGGAGAGAAAACGAGAAAGAGTTCTCATTCACATCATTATCATAAATGGTGTACATTATCATCAAAATATAGGACTGCAACATTGAAGACTAACCTAAAGAGTTACAAGTACATAAAGCAATATAATTGTGCAATTGGAGGTTATAGGGAATAAGTACAAGAAACTCTTCAATTGGGGAGTTACAAGTATAATGACACATTAACCTTATGAGATATAATCGTAAGAAACTTTTTGGCAATGAACATCCACACTTCATAATATTTATAACACTATCATTATATATATTTAAGTATACTACTTATAAAAATAATCATACTTACATTAATTATAATATAGTTATATTATCTCGAACACTTAATTGCATTAATTATGTGCTTCCTCTCAATTGTATTATCACTCTCACATGTACACTCTATCTCTCACTTCCTCTCTCCCTATATTACAAATATCCTCTCTCCCATGCTTGCACTCCCACCCTCTCACAGTTTGCATTTATAATTCTCCATCTCACATATTACTTGTACAAACATAATTATAAGCTCTCTCTCATACACACCATACCTCTCCCTTCCCCTTCCCTCCCTCTCACTCTCTCAAACACAACACAAAATTTCTCAAACTCTCCTTATCTCACAATAATTTGAGAAATTACTTTAACTCATAACAAATTACATCCATTAACATATGTATTTCATAATTATCATAAGTTATTTAAGAAAGAACTAAAGTTTATAAAAATTTAAAACAAGACTTTCAACTGCTACATGCATGGAAGTCGTCGTTGAAACACCTTTTCGGCGGCAAGAAAAGATAGTCACCGCTGAAAAATATAACCTTCAACGATGAAAAATAACTATCGTGGCTGAAAGTTACACCTCCGGTGATGACTTCATAATGTCGCCAATTATTATAACACTTTCAGCGGCAACAAACTATGTCACTTGCCGAAGGGCAGAATTTTCAATGGCAACAGTTAGTCAAAATCTAAATTTCGCCGTCAAATATTGTCGTTGAAAGTTGGTTTTTTTGTAGTGATGAAAAGAACCATTCATATGCACATGAGAGATACTAAAATTCAGCAATTGTTAAAAATTATATTACCTACTAAGGCCCCGTTTGTTACAGAGAAGGTTTGGGAAGGGAAAGGAATGGAAGATTATGAGGGAAGTTTAAATATGTGAGCCGTTTGGTACACTAAGGAAAGGAAGTTAGTTGAGGGAAGATGATATGTTTGGTATGAAGAATTGGGTGTTTGTTAAGTGGGAAGATTATGTGAAATTCTCATAATGCCCTTAAACCGTTTGAACGTTGGCATCTGGTTTGAACAAAAAATTGGACAGTAACCAAACTTGTGCGTGCAGCTGTTTATATCAGAACATTCGAGGAACAACAAAATGACAGAAACATAAGTAGGCTTTTTTGACAGAAACAAAAGTAATATAAATGCAAGACAGTAAAAAACCACAACATAGACCCACACATCGTCTTCTTGTTCTTGCTCGTGTTGTTCCACTTCCTCTTCGCGGTCATTCTTGTTGATTTTCTCAAGAACTTTGTGGTTGGTGTTTTGGGTTTTGGGTTGGGTTTTGCAACTAGGCACATCAGAGACACGATCAGAGCAAGAGGGTCAGCAAAATTTCAGAGAGTTGAAGCATCGAAACAAGCGGCCATGAAATTGCCAATCTTAGTCTGCTATATCTGATGAAGAAGAAGCAGGAAGAAGAAGAAGAATTGCAGTGGCGCAGAGATGTGATTTTTTATAGGGCATTTCTGTCCAATTTTTTAGTCTCCCGGGAAGATTTGAACTTTCGCTCCATTTTCGGATGGAATGAAGGTTCCTACATTTAGGGGAAGATCAAGTGTTGCTGGAAGATGGTTTCCGGAAAAATGCAGCTACCAAACACGTTTTGTGATGAAAGATATGTAATATTCCCTTTTCTTCCGCCTACTTTCAGCGTAACAAACGGGTCCTAAATGAAACATAGGGAGAACTATTGTAGAATAAAAATATATTTGTATAGTTGTGAGACTTTATAGTAAAATATATTGAATTTTTTCAAAATTAAAAACGACTTTTCTTGTAGCTCCAGAAAAAATTACGTTGGTAATGATTTAATGCTTGTCGGGATCAGTGTATTTTAAATAAATTTTTGTTATACGAAATGAATATGTGGGACTCTTGTAAAATATAAAAACACTTCTTTTAAATGCTCTCAAATACAGGCTTAGAAATAGTAATGTGAATCCCAGTAAATTTGGCTTATTATAGTTGTTAATATAATATAAAGTTTGATGGCTGATTCAATTAATTAATTAAGCTATTATTTAGTTCAGCGTATATTGTTTATAATATTTTTTTTTCTCAAAAAAAAAAACAAAAGTCATAATGTTATGGCTCATAATTATCAATTTTTATATGCTATAGACACCCTGAAAAAATATTTCAAAGTGATGGGTACATATTAATCCTTTATGTTATACTCCCTCCATATCTAAATATAAGCTTTAAATTTGAGAATAAGTCCCAAAATATAAAATTCATTTTAATTTTGTCTTAACATTCATTGCTTTTTTTTTTCTTTTTTTTCAATTTTACCCAAATTGAATGGACATATATATTGCATATTTTTCTTAATAGCAACTGTTGGTGATTTGCATTAATTAAGATAGTGGATGAAAATTATAACTATGAGGGAGTGTGCATAGTTGATATATATGTGTGTATATATTACTCACATATTTATTGCTTTAACTATTTTATTAATCAATAAAAAGAAATTATTTAAAATTTATATTTACGGATGAAGGGAGTACAAAGGTATTTTTTTGCCATGAATATTATACAAGGGTATATAAATTCATTCTGCTACCTTATTAAAACCGATTAAGATCCTCTTGATGTTTTTTATGCTTTAATATTGAACTTTCGACTTAATGTTTTTGTACCTAGTGCAGGCCAAATCCGGCTCTTTTGGGCACCTTAAAACATTCCGCCCTTTGATGTGCCTTTTTTGTCCACTTACCAACATGTCACTTTCATATACTTCTTTAGTCTTATTTACAGTACACTTTCAATATGTTTAGGCCCGATTTTTTTTTTTTTAAAAAAATATATCCTCTTCAATTTCATTAATTATTTCATTAAAAAAAAGTCAATTTCTTTTCCAAATATACTCTATTTAATATACATTATATTTTATGAAAAAAAGTCAATACAATAATAAATAAATTATATATTTATATGAAAAAATCATCTCTCTGCCCTATTATAAGAGCAAAAAATTACTTATCTGTTTGCCTTATAAATAAGATATGTATTATTTATCTTTGCTTATAAAAATTTGACTATTTTCTAAATTATTTGTAAAATAACTAAAATCCCTTAATGAGCATTATGTTTGACCAAATCGAAGTTTTCCTGAAGTTAAACAGCACATGTCCAGGTTTTCATGACAATGGCTCTGAAGACCACGCCATGAAACTTCTTAATAGTGTGTTCAATGGGTTTGACTTTAATTTAGTGAAAATCTGATTTGGTCAAAGGAATGTGATATTAGTACCCAAATTAATCAATTATTAAATACTAGAGTAGATTTATCTTGATTTATGTTAATTTATGTGAATAAATACTCTTGAGGTATCCAAAAATAATCAATCCCAAATAAAAAAATCGAGTGAGTGGATTAAGCTTCTTTTAAATTACTTTTGTGCAGTTCGAGTTAGATATGTGAAATAAATTGCCTTGTAAAGTGTAAAAGTGATCACGGAATTGAAAGACCAAATATTTAAAACAATTTATCTGGAATTTCAGATTCACTAAGAAAATAGAAATAATGTTTGATAACATGTGTGTGTGTGTAATATTTCACTGAGGGCATGAAGGAGCTAGCAAATCCTCTAATTAATACTCCTTCCTGTTTTATTTATAACCTATCTATAAGTCCTTTATAAACGACTTCTTCACAAAATTTAATTGCATGTTTATAAGAAATTGTTAAAAAATTTAATATTTAACTAATTAGCTAATTTTCTTAATTTCAAGAAAATAGTTAGGACATAGGACTGATTATAAAATGGATACAAGAACCGAATGAAGTAGTTCAGTTTACTTTCAATCAACATTGAATTGGTAAGACATTTGGAGTAAGTTTGGTTTTGAATAATTTTTTTTATATATATTATTCTCAATACCAAATATTAATTCTAGATTACAATCAAACCACTAAATAACAATTGTATTCTCATGTAAAAACGTAAACATACCTATGAAGTATAATAACAAACTTATATCTGTCATATATTTTGTAATAATTTGAATAGTTTGGGTTAATGTACACTTTGATTAACCAACTTTTTCATGAGTAGTGTCTGCCAAATTTAAGTTTTGAAGGGGAAAAAATTGATACGATTTTCTAAAAACTAGACAATTTTAACAATTGCGTTAAATTGATCCAAAACATCCTTCTTTCCCCCCCCCCTCCCCCGGCAATAAAAATTTGGCTTTTTCACCAAAATACTAATTTTTTTAAAAAAATATACCTAATTAAAGCAGTTTAGAAACATTTTATCAAAGTAATGCAGTTAATGGTGTAAAAGGGATTCATGTAACTAGTGGCGTAAAAGAGATTTACGTCACTGACAAAAAAGTGTACTTTTGCGTCAGAAAAGTGTCCTTTTTGTGTCAGTGGTGTGAACCTTCTTTACGTCACTGACATAAAAAATACACTTTTCTGTCAGTGGCGTGAACCCCTTTTACGCCACTAGTCGCGTGAACCCTTTTTACGCCACTAACTGCATTACTTTGGTAAAGTATTTCCAATCTACTTTAATTAGGTATTTTTTAAAAAAAGAAATAGTAATTTAATTTTGCAAATCTTCTTGATTGCATATTAATCCTTCACCCTTGTTGTTATCCTGCTGTTCATATTCTCGTCATTTCCTTCGTTTGCTTACCAAACAAACTTGGTAGTCCCAACATCCAAACGCTCTTAACTGTCTCTTTTCTCTGCCAAGTCAAAAAATTGCCAACCAAATTCAAATATTCTCTCCCTTTCTTTCTTCTTCTTTATAAATCCTCATCTCCTTGCTTCGTTTATGACGAAATCTTTCACAGCGAAGAGCTCAGGCTGAAAACGATGGTGTTGGGAAGGTCAGGTTCAGGGATTAGAAAGCAGGTGTTTCCAGTCGATTACGAAACAGAGGTTTCACAACGGCTCATCGATGCTGCTCATAACGGCGACACCGAGGGTGCCTTGGAATGTATCGCCAATCCATTCGTCGACGTCAACTTCATCGGAACGGTGAGCCTCAAGTGTAGAACGACGGAGATTGCGTTGCACAACGAGTCACCTCACGAAGTCCGATTCGGATACGAGGAGTTCAAGACAGAGGTCACTGCTCTTTTTATTGCTGCTCATACAGGGAATTTGATCCTACTCAGAAAGCTCCTGGTAATTGAATTTTGAGATCTTCAGTATTTTGTTCTCTGTTACAAACCGAGTATTAATATGAATGATGTTTGATAGAATGTTGGAGGTAATGTGAATGAGAGATTGTTCCGGGGCCATGCTACGACGGCAGCTGTGAGGGAAGGCCACCGTGAAGTTGTGGAGTTGCTGGTAAACGCCGGAGCATCTCAGGCGGCGTGCGAGGAGGCTCTCATGGAAGCAAGCCTTATGGATCGGCCCGCATTTGCAGAGATACTGATGGAGTCCAACATGATACGTTCTCATGTTGCAGTTCATGCTCTTGTCTCTGCCTCTTGCAGAGGATTCACACAGCTTGTTCATGTCCTCCTAAAGGTAATTAAACTATACAATTGGTGAGGAAAAACTCGGAACAACATGTATGAATTGCATATGATTTGTAAAAGATCAAGGTCTTTGGTTGAAATTAAAAAGTTTTTGAAGTTTAAAGTTTTTAGGGGTTCATCTTTCATCCTTTTTAAGAACTCGGGGCATTGATTTTTACTTTTTTTTTTTTAATATTACTTAATCATTTCAATGTTTTCAATACTTGTATTTAAATTAATTGTACAAAAAATATCAAGACAAAATTGCATCTTAGGTAATGTAACTTAGCTTCATACAAAATTTTAATTTGGTTATCTAATTTTATAAAGTATCTTTTCAAACTACTAACTCTATGACATGTTTAATCTAAAATCATTTTGGGTACCATCATGTTTATTTTAATATTACTTAATCATTTCAATGTTAATGTTTTTAATACTTGTATTTAAATTAATTGTACAAAAAATATCAAGACAAAATTGCATCTTAGGTAATGTACGTAACTTAGCTTCATAAAATTTTAAATTTGGCTATCTAATTTCATAAAGTATCTTTTCAAACTACTAACTCTAACATATTTAATCTAAAATCTTTTTTTTTTGGGGGGGGGGGGGAGGTTACCATAATTGTTATTTTTAAAAATTAAATTTAACATATCAATATTTTGTCAACATTTAAAATTTTAATATTAATACTTTTCATCAATAAAATTAATTAATGGTGTTAGAATTACATAATTAAAAAATACTTTATAAAATTAAGGAACCAAAATTAAACAACCTTAGATAAATATTAAAGGACTAAAGATATATTTTTACTGAATAAGAGGAGCTGGTAAAATCATCAAACATTAGAATTGAAAATATGAATATAATATTGAAAATGTTAAATACCAGTTAGGTTCTAAAAACATAAAATATGGTTCTCAATGTGGAGACTAATGTATGTAGAGGGACTTTAAATGTTTTTTGTTTTAAAAAGTCATTTAAGAAAAACTCCCCATTAAAAATTTTATTCGTAAGAAGGACCTGATAAATTTTTATGCATGGAAAACATTAACACTCTCCAAATTTTGTACACACAAAGTACCGATACTTTGATTTAGCTCATTCTTACCAATAGAACTTTTAATAGGGGTCATTTCCCTTTTTCCTCTTTTTTTTTTTTTTCCTTGTAAAAATTAGATTGAGGGGGAAATTATAAAAATGTCATTGTTTGCAAACGTTGGCAGCATGGGGTGGATGGCAATGCCATCGATAGGACATTGCTTCAATCTTCAAAGCCATTTCTGCACGCAAATGTTCATTGCAATGCATTGTTCGCTGCTGTTGTTAGCAGGCATATTGATGTTGTGAGATTGCTCTTGCAGGTTTGCTTCTCTCACTTTAACAAGCTTCACTCTTCACATATGAGATCGAATCTTTGAAGTGAATATACTTATTCATATATTTTTTTGGTATAATACTTATTTATATGTTTGATTGAATGCCACTTGTCTATATTACACATTACCTGACTTGCAGCACACTTGCTACGCAGAAGAGAACAAAAGAGACCTAGCCTCTATTTTTGCAGGGAGAAGAATGTCTCTATTAGCCTCATTTTTCATTTACTCTCTATTTAGTGTATCTATGATTAGATCAACTTTAGTTTTAATGGTTGAGAGTTAATGATAGATTTTTATTGTATTTAAAATTAGAATGATATTTTTTACGTACTATCAAATTCCAACTATTAAAAGTTGTTCTAATGGTAGAGATATTAAGTTGAAAATAAACGGAGAGGGAGATCAATCAAGATATCATTGTCTCTTCTTAGCTACCCAAACTCTCCGCTCTCTACTCAAAACAGCACTATTTTTTGTGTAAAAAAATGTTGTTGAACACTTGTTTTTTTTTAAAGAAAAAAATATTATCCGACATTCTGAAGTATTTTTTAGTAGCATTTAGTATTTTAAAACAATTTTTTATGCATTCAACATCCTAAAATAATTTTTAGTACCACCCGGCATGTAGCATACCACACTTTGAAGATTTTTCTGATAGCACTTAGTTTATTTAGTACCCTAAACAAATTTTCTATTTACACGTAGTATTATAAAATATTTTTTGGCTCAAACAACACCTTAACATATATTTTTTTTAGCATTAATTATCCAAATGTTATGATGTCTGTTGCCATTGAAAAAATATTTTAAGGTGTAGGATGCACTTAAAATTAGTTTAGGATACTAAGAATTATTTGGGAAAGAAAATTTCAGAGTGCTAAATGCTGAATATTAGGTTCTACAAGAAAAATATTTTAGGGTGCTTAGAGCACAAAACTTACTTTAAAACGTAGGTGCTACTAAAAAAAACATACTTGCTACTTTACAAGCCAAAAAAAAAAAAAGAAAACATAAAGTTTTCCACAATAATATTTTACACCCAAAATGCTGTAGTTTTGGGTAGAGGAGGGGCAGAAGACGGTTTAGCAATAGGAAAGAACCTAGGTTCTTATAGAGTAGCACTTATATTTAATAACATTAGCTGGTTCAATACATGAATTGAGTCGTTGTTGTTTGTGGATTTCTAAATCATGTTCTTTCAAATGACCAGGCAGGTGTAAGGACAGATATTGAAGCCAAACTAGGGGCTTGGACGTGGGAAATTGATACCGGAGAAGAATTTCGTGTCGGTGCAGGATTGGCTGATGCATACCCTATCACTTGGTGTGCTGTGGAGTACTTTGAATCAAGTGGAACTATTTTAACTACGCTGCTCCACTACCTCTCACCCAACATTTTACACTTTGGAAGGTCTCTTCTCCACCATGCGATTCTCTGTAACAATGAAAAAGCTGTTAATGTGATCCTAAATTCTACTGCAAAAACAGAATTGGCAGCTCAAGCAAATTTCTATCCTATTCACTTGGCTGCGCGGCTCGGATTGAGCAATATTCTTCAATCCCTATGCGACGCTGGTTGTAATTTGGACTCACAAACACAATATGGTGACACTGCATTAATGATCTCTACAAGGTATAAGCATGAGGATTGTCTTAAAGTGTTGGTGTCAGCTGGAGCTGACTTGGGGCTTGTAAATTCATCAGGAGAATCTGTGATATCAAATGCAGAGTCTGTCAACTGGACTAACATCTTCCAGAAGGAGATCTTGAACTTGATTCGAGGCGGGAAGGTTGTTAAATCGAGCAACACCTCTGTGTTTTCTGCTTTAATTCTTGCGACTCGTGCTGATGATGTTGATGCTTTGAAGGAGCTCATTGGACGTGATAACATAAATTTGGATGAGCAAGATGAAAATGGATTCTCAGCTACCATGGTAGCTGTAGCAGAAGGTAAAGCAGAGGCTTTTAGGTTGCTTCTTAAAGCCGAAGCTGATGTCCTAAAGCTAAGAAATAAGAATAATTTGACAGCCCTTGACCTTATAAACCTAAACAAACCTGGCAACATTTTCGCGAACATTATGCTAGAATCCGCACTTGAGAAAGGATCTAATGTCTCCAATCTTGCACTACATCCTCTGCATCATGCTGCTCACCTTGGGGATACAAATCTGGTTCATAAATTACTCAAAAGAGGATTTGATGTCAACGTTTTCGACCACAATGGGCACACCCCATTAATGTTAGCAGCAAGAGAAGGCCAAAGTGAAATGTGTAAGCTTCTAATCTCATTTGGTGCCAAATGTGATATTGAGAATGAGAGACAAGAGACGGCTCTTTCACTTGCGAGAAAAAATGGCATAGGAAATGATGTAGAGCGAGTGATATCGAACGAGCTAGCTCGAAGACTAGTTGTACGCGGGGATCGTGTGAAGAAGCACACAAAGTGTGGGAAAGGGTCGCCACATGGTAAAGAACTAAGAATGGTGGAGGCAAGTGGAACGCTAAGATGGGGAAAATCAAGCAGAAGAAATGTGGTGTGTAAATCTGCTGAGATTGGTGCAAGTGATAAATTCAGACAGAACCGTAGGAGGCAATATGACGTTGAAGAGCCAGGATTGTTCCATGTGGTCACTACCAAAAAAAAAGAGTTTCATTTTGTGTGTAGTGGTGATGTTGAAATGGCTCAATTGTGGGTAACCGGTATTAAGTTGGTTACTACAGAAGCCATCTTTGGCAGATCCATGCCTGAAGCTTTGGTGACTAAATATAAGAGATATTGAAAACCATCTATTGTATTATTTATAGAAGAAATTGTAGGGACTGAGATGTAGTTGGAAATAAGGTAGGAGAAATACTAATGTGTTTCTCTAAGTGCTAATTAACTGAGCAATAGCTATAAATTCATAATTGGGTTACTTGGCATCTTAGTTTAAAATATGAAGAAAATTTTAAAAGAAACCATCTGCAAACATTAAACCCCAATTGAGATCAATAAGATTGTAGCCTAAAACAAAAGAAAAAAACTAATCATATTATTATGTTTGACTCGGAGAATTTTGTTTCTACATCTTCTTCTGAAGCTATATGTGAACTCCAATGGCTTCATTATTTGCTTCAAGATTTTAGCATTCCTCATACTCCTCCTGCTTTATTGTATTGTGATAGTCAGTTGGCTAGACATATTATTGCTAATCCTACTTTCTATAAAAGAACCAAACATATCAAAATATATTGTCACATTGTGCAAGAGAAAATTAAGAGTGGTTTGATTCACCTTCTTTTAATCAAGTCTCAAAATTAGTTGGCCAATATTTTTAAGATGCCTCTAGCTCCTATCCATTTTGTATACTCCTTTCTAAATTGGGAATGATAGACATCCATTTTCCAGCTTGAGGGCAGTATTAGAGTATAATGAGTTAGAAGTAGTTGAGTTAAAATAACAGAATTAGTTAGCATTTGATCAACAACTGTTAGTAGCTTATTTGTAACAGCAGTGTATATAATGACATGTTTATATTTATTAGTGTTGAGAAATAATATTACGATTTCTTCCTCTTCTCTCTTCACTGTATTACAATTATATATATATATATATATATATATATATATCAGATAATAATAAAGCCATAGTTTCTATCACGTCTCCAAATTATTGTATAAATAGTGAAATACAAGTAACTTATGAATATTTAAAGTTTCTAAATAAAATTTGTGTAATATGATATCTTAATTATTTGGGACAGATGTATATATGCACACACTAATTTATAATGGTTGGAAAACAATTATAATGCAGAATGGAAAGGCTAATAAAAATAATTTATTTGCAACGTGCCTTTCCATCTAAAAAGGTTCATCATGGTAATACTAAAAAGAAAAAGAAAAATTATAATATGTTTCATTTTTCATTTCATAATAACCCTTAAGTAAAGATAAGGGAAAATATCATATAAAGACGGTTGAATTACTCAAATTATAATTTAGGTTACTAAACTTAACAAATTATTAATTAAGTTATGTGACACAATTAGGGATTTAAAATTTGGGTCAAATTACTTCTATATCCTTTAGTTATTAAAAAAAATTAGAAACACACTAACAAACTTATCACAAACTTATCCCCAGAATCTTGATTCCATAAATCATAAAAAAAAAAAAAAATTGTCTGCATTTCAAACATCAACTTCACCGGGAACCTCCATGAAAAACGATGAACTCTTACCAATAAATACTCTCTTTCTACCTCAATCTCTCCAATTGGTAAATGGTCAATAAAACAATTCCTATCGGCAACGCTTTCTATTTGATCAAATAAAAGTCTAACAATAATTTCATATTCACTACTACAAAAATTGGATATCACTACCTAAAAAACGTCCTTATTTAAAAATAGGAAGTAAAAAATAAAGGCAGTGGCATTTTTGTAAATATATGGAAGGAAAATGAGGCTTCAACGTCCTGAATAAAAATTTAGGACTTGTAAAATTGATTTTTGGCGTTCTAACAATTATTCAGGATGCTTTAAGTAGTTTCACGCGAGAATTTTTTCTTTGACGCCATGTTCTTTAGAGTAAAAAATTGGTTTTTATCGTCCTAAACTACATTCAGGACGCCCAATAGCCAGAATTTTCTATTTGCCGCCATGTGGGATTTTTTTTGTTTAGCGCCATGGGATTTTTCTTGGATAAAATTTCATTAGGCGACCTGAATTTTATTTAGGTCGCCCAAATTCCAAAAAATTTGGCGCCATGAGATTTATTTTGTTTGGAGCCAGGCTTATTAGGCGACCGGAATAGAATTCAGGTCGCCCAAATTGCAACAAATATACGCGCCATGGGATTTATTTTAATAAAATTAATTTGTTTGGCAAAATTTAGACGACCTGATTATATTTCAGGTGCTTACAACTAGAATATAGGCGACCTGAAATACATTCAGGTCGCCCAAATTGCAATAAATTTTGGGCCCCTCGAATTTATTTTAATATAATTTATTTGTTTGGCGCCTTAAAGTGGCGACCTGAAACACTTCAGGTCGTCCAATAAGCAATTTATGCGACCTGAAACACTTCAGAACTTTGTAGTTTTAAGTTCTCAGTGATTACTTCTTTTTCGAGTACAGGAAGCTAATAACCCTTTTGACTATTGTGACTTGGCCACGACAGGAACCCACAAGAGCTAACTTGAGAGGTCCTAGGGTAGGTATTTGTAATCATGTTCCTTTTGTCATACAATTATTCCCTCTCCCATATGTTAGTTTGAATAATTCTAATGTTGTCTTTATTGTTGTTGTATTTAGGTTGAATAGAGCAAATAAATTTCAAGCATCGGAATTTAAAGTTGAGGTAATTATATTAAATATTGTTTTTTTTTTAAAATGTGCATTGAACTAGGCAAACTTTGTAGTATGAATAATGATGCTAATTAGAAGTCCATAATTTATAGTTTATGATTTAGAGAACTGAGATATATTGTTATATTTGGTATTTATGAAATTATTGGATTTAATAGTTGATATTTTCTAAATTGCCTTAGTTGGTAAGTTTTGTGAAATTAAGCTGAAATTGTTTGTTGTTGGAATTTTGGGGTGTCTTACTTTTGAGGGGAAATGCTGCCGATTTTTTTTTTTAATTTTTTTTACAAGATTGAGAAAAAAAACATGTCGTTCTTGAAATTGTTATAAACCTGACTGTTGTTGGAAATGTCTTAGGTGGTAATAAAATGGGTCATAGTTGGATGAATGCGTTGAGAACTAGTGAAGAATATGAGAATGGGGTGGAAGAGTTTATTGAATTTGCTAGAAGGAATGTGGCTATAAAAAATGGGATGTATTATTGTCCATGTGTTAATTGTTTAAATGGGATTCGAAGGGATATTGCTTATATAAGGGATCACCTAATTTGTGATGGAATAAACCTTTGATACACAACGTGCATATGACATGGTGAGGAGGTAAGTCCTAGTGCATCCCACGAAAATGAAGTTGAGGTAGATGATGATGGAATGGAGAGAATGATTCATAATGTTGAGGTCGAATCCTTTGCACAACCACATGAATATGATAGAGTGCGGAGTGATGCAGAGACACCTTTGTTCCCTGGGTGTACAAAGTATACACGGTTGACTGGGACCTTACATTTGGTCAACTTAAAGGCAACTTGTGGGTGGACCGATAGCAATTTCACGTCGTTGCTTGAATTGTTGTGTGATATGTTGCTAGATGATAATGTACTTCCAAATAGTATGTATTAGGCTAAGAAAATCTTATCTACAATGGGTATGGAGTATAAAAAGATACACAGTTGCCTTAATGACTGCATATTATACAGAAACGAGTACAAAGGCCTCAGTAATTATCTGAAGTGTAAAACTTCACGATACAAAGTGAAGAAATGTATTGTTTCTGGAGAGCAGACAATAAAAAGGCAACCTTTGAAGGCATTGTGGTATCTTCCAATAATTCCACGGTTTAAGCGTCTGTTTACTAGTGAAGCAACGGCGAAGAAGTTGAGATGGCATTCTGATGAGAGAATATCCGATGGAAAATATCTTCGGCACCCGGCTGACTCTCTGCAATGGAAGAAAATAGACGAAATGTTCCCTCAATTTGGCAGTGAGCCAAGAAACCTTCGACTCGGGCTTTGTACAGATGACTTCAATCCGTATCGAACTCTTAGCAGTACCCATAGTGCATGGCCGGTTCTCCTTGTAATATACAACTTACCTCCCTAGCTATGTATGAAACGCAAGTATGTGATGCTTTCTATGATGATTTCTAGACCAAAACAGCCCGGTAACAATGTCGATGTGTACTTGGCGCCTTTGGCTGAGGATTTGAAGAAGTTGTTGGAGAAAGGCGTAGATGTGTTTGATGCATATAAGAAGTAGTCCTTCAAGTTGCGTGCAATGATTTTTACCACGATCAACGACTTTCCTGCATATGGAAATTTGTCTGGGTACAGTGTGAAGGGGCATAAAGCATGTCCAATATGTGAAGCTGACACAAACTTCCATCAACTAAAGCATGAAAAAAAAACAGTCTACCTCGGTCACAGGAGGTTTCTTGATCGGTTCCACCCATATCGTAAGTTAAGAAAGCGTTTTAACGGCTTACCGGAGCATAGACCGGCTCCAAAGGCATTAACTAGAGAGGAAGTCTATAGTTGGGTGATACATATCAATGTCATCTTGGGTAAGCAGCAAAGGATTGCGGGTGAGAAGAATATATGGAAGAAGAGATCAATTTTCTTTGATCTTCCATATTGGCGTAGTCTTGATGTGATGCATGTGGAAAAAAATGTTTGCGATAGCCTTGTCAGTACTCTTTTGCACATACCAGGGAAGACTAAGGATGGAATTAATGCGAGACTAGACCTAGTTGATATAGGAATAAGAGAACGGTTACATCCACGAGTAATGGAAGATGGTAAGAGGGCATACATGGAGCCAGCAGCTCATACACTAACAAAAGCAGAGAAAAAAAGTTTTTGTGGGTGTCTATATGACATTAAGGTTCCACATGGATATTCTTCAAATTTGAGAAGGTGTGTTGGGAATGAAGTCCCATGATTATCATGTGTTGATGCAACAACTATTACCAGTAGCTATTAGGGGCATTATGAAAGATGAAGTGCGGACCACTATAACAAAATTGTGTATTTTCTTTAATGCTATATGTAACAAAGTCATTGACATTGAAAAGTTGGATGAATTGGAAAATGAGGGTTACATTATTTTGTTCCAACTAGAGATGCATTTTCCTCCTGCATTTTTTGATATAATGGTGCATCTGATAGTGCACTTGGTAAGGGAGATAAGGCTTTGCGGTCCAGTTTACCTAAGGTGGATGTATCCTTTCGAGCGATACATGAAGATCTTAAAAGGGTATTCTAAAAATCCTTATCGACCGGAAGCCTCAATTGTTGAAAGATATGTGGTTGAAGAGGCTATGGACTTTTGCAAAGATTATCTATTAGGGAGGACGATACAATCTCAGCATGACGAGGGGATAACCAAGGGAACTCGAGGACTCAAATTGAAGAATAAGCCTCGTGAAGAGGTGTTGCAAGCACATCTGTACATCTTGAATAATATGGAAGAAGTTCAATCATACACTGATGAACACAGAAAGAGTTTGAAGAATATGAATCCAAGGAAGAATGACATGCAGATAGCTAATTAGCAAAAGAAGACATTCATAAAGTGGTTTCAAGAGAAGGTATTGTACGAGACCGGAGTGTCGGCTACAATCGAGTGGTTGGCCTGGGGGCCTTCTTTTCAGGTCATCACTTGGACAGGTTATGATATAAACGAATATTATTTCTACACAAAAGATGAAGATGACAGAAGTGAAAGAGGAGCTTTATACCCAAGAGGGGGGGTGAATTGGGTATATTAAAAATTTTTGCAAACTGGTTCTGTTTTTACACTCTCAGAACAGAGCAGAACAGAGGAGATAGAGAGAAGAGCTTTGCACACAACGATTTATACTGGTTCGGTCCTTTCTCTGACCTACATCCAGTCCCCAAGCCTCACTTGGGATTTTCAATCCACTAACTCAACAATATTGATTACACACTTTGTACTAAGAGCTGTTCTCTCACTAGAACACACTCCCCCTTACAAGTTGTAATCAATACACCCCAACTACCAAGTCCCCTGACTTGTAGTTATCACAATCAATAAATGATTTACAAATATTTGACTCTCTTACAGAGCAGATAAGATAAACACTGAAGAACTAAGTATCAAAATGATACAATACAGATGTAAGCTTGATACAATGAATGACTCAATAAATTTTCGTTCTAAGTAGTTGTATCTGCTTGAGATGAAGTTAATGCTCTCTATTTATAGGTAGAGAACATTAAATGACCGTTGTGAGATGATTCCAACCGTTGGAAGTGATTTGCTTAGGCTCTGGTCATCTTCTCTCTCTAAACTTCTGCTAATCCAAGTCTTAATGAAGTCTGATGTGGATCTCTGAGTTTCTGCCCTTTGGAATTAACTTTACTTGATATAGTAAGCATTCTTTAACGTTAACAAGGCGTGCTCAGATGGATTAGCTGAAAGTAGATGAGATTGTGCAGGTGCATTAAATGCACTGTTCACCTTTTTGCTTTTTCTCACAAATCTTCAGTAATCTTGATCTGTGCTAACTGAAAAACACTCAACAAACTTGTTAAACATATCTGGGATCATGAGTGAATGATTTATGAAAGCAATTAGATCAAACAACAAGATATAGCAGATTTCACAAATTTGAAAAAGCTTCAACGGTCACTAACCTCGAGGTTAGTTCATCCAACCTCGAGGTTGGCCTGAAATCTTCAGGCAAACCTTCGTTTTAAAATCATTCAACCTCGAGGTTGCAAAGTGAACCTCGAGGTTTCTCTTGAGAAGAAACCTTCTGATAAATCTCATTAACTTGCAAACCTTGAGGTTCCAAAGGTGACCTCGAGGTCTGAAGTTTGTTTCAAACCTTCAGTTTTCACGGGAGCCCGACAACCTCGAGGTTGTACTTCTGTACTCGAGGTTGGCTCTTGAAAGAACAAAGTTCAAAGTTAAACATAAAGCCCAGCCTCGAGGTTACAATGTTAACCTCGAGGTCTTCAATACTTTGAAAACCAGTGTGCTCTCTGTAAGTGATAAAACTCGAGGTTGCAACATCATACTCGAGGTCAAAGGTGTTTTCATCGAGCTTATGTTTCAAAACAAAGTGTCCAACCTCGAGGTTCATGTGCTTGATGAACAACATGACCTTTCTGTATGAGTTGAACCTTGAGGTTTGCTTTGCATACTCGAGGTTACAAGTGATAATGAAGAAACTTGGGTTTTCCAAATGAACCAGAACCTCGAGGTTGACTTCTCAACCTCGAGGTTTCACATATAACTTGTGAAACCAAGTTTTGCAACATTCGAACACTTGATTTTTAAGGCTTCTGTAAGGTCAAACCTCGAGGTTACAAACCCAACCTCGAGGTTTGCTCTTAAACAGAGTTTTGACACTTAAGAGCAAAACCTCGTCAATTGTTTGTAGTTGTTGACAATCATCAAAACCATCAGAGAACTAACATTCTCCCCCTTTTTGATGATGACAACATCTACAAGCAATACCTCTTTAAACATTTAAAAGATTATCAGTGAGATTATCAGAGTGTTTGAAAAATTGATTTTTTGCACAAGTAGAGTTCTTAGATAAAGAGTCATATATTCTCAGAGATAAGCAGAAGCATGAAATCGAGACTGATATTTCAAATGACATTCCATTTCAATAAATTTATACAAGATATAATGGAATTCAAAGAAAACAAAATACAGACAATACAAAAAAAAATACATGAAAATACACATGCTGCTGCAAAAAAAAATAGATCCCTAGACTCTAGAAACTAGATCCCTAGACTCTAGTCCTCACTCATTGCTTGTCTCTCCCCCTTTGTCATCGTCATCAACATACTCTGGGTCGAGAATAACAAGAGGAGGCTGGTAAAGCACCATAGCAGTGGTAGGATCAAAGGAGGGATCAAGAAGGGAAGGATAGGTATAGGGAGAAGGTGTGGGAAAGATCTCAGTGGCAGGAGTGGATGGAGATGGAAGTGGGTTAGGAAGAACTTCTGTGGTAGGGGTGACTGGGGAAGGTTGAGACTGGGCAACAGGAGTGGTATGAGGTGGAGAAGAGTGTGGAGGGCTAGGGAATGAGAAAGAGTGAGAGGGAGGTGAGTGAGGGGTTGAGTGAGCAGGAGAATCAGCAGGAGAGGGAGGTGAAGATGGGTCAGGTATAGGGAGTGATGAACTAGGGCCATCAGCTGTAGCAGGGATAGGATCAGAATCCATCTCAGGAGCAGGAATAGCAGTGGAAGCTTGTACTGGAACTGAGGATGAACCAGGAGTGGATGAGGAAGCCCCGAGACCAAAATGTCTAAGTAGCATGCCAGCTCTATCTCTGGCATCAGATGCAGCCGAGAGTGTGACAGCTAAAGAGGAGTCCAATTCAGTAAACTTGTGATCCACTTCCTCCTTTAGCTTATTCAAGTGGGACATCACCTCAGTCTGAGCCACAATGACATCCATAAGTCCCAACTTGATGTCAGCCCGTAAAATGTCGACCTCAGTCTTCATGAGAGCACGATGGGAGATGAGGGCTTGATCCACAATCTGTCTGATTTGTCCCATCAGATCATCTGGTAGAGGAGCCTGAGAAGGTGGAGGAGCTGACTGTGCTTCCTCAGGAGCTTGAGATGCCTGAGACTGTGCTGTACCTTCTGTATCAAGCTTGATCTTCATGAGGTTGATCTGATGTTTGCCAAAATAGAGAGGGTATTCAAGCGTATCAGTTGACCCCACATACCAGATTTTGTGATAGAAAAGTATCACAGATATTAGAGAAGGATAAGGTATGTGTGTCAATTCCTTCTTGGCAAATCTGAAACTCTTCATCCCTTGGAGCAGCCAATCCCCAATGTTGAAAGGAACTTTCTTCACAAATGCAGTGAAGGGTCTGTAGTCTAGTGATGTGAAGTGAGTGTAGTTCCCAGCCTTAGGAATGAAATTCCTAGAATATATGTACCAAAGGATTCTATGCACAGGAGGCATGTCACTTGGTTTGAATGAAAGCTTAATGGCTTGGTCACGAGGGAAGGGTTTGCCTGGGATGAGAGTTTCATACACCTCTTGATTGGTATATGAAAACTCAGGAACAGGAGGTGGGTTTTTGATTTTCAAAATTTTATTGATCTTCTCAGCAGTCAATGAGAATTCAACACCTCTGACTACAGTGGATACTGACTCTTCTAGCAGATCACCATCATCATCCAATGTACTACTATCCCTCATCTTGAAGTAAAACATCCTAACCAAACTAGGGGTATAGGGACAGTATATGGAAACAAAAGGTTCATATTGTTTTATCCAAGGTGAAAGATCTAAGTTGCACTCTTTATAGAAACTTTCAAGGTTTATTGCAACTGAAGCACAAAAGACTTTTGGGAGATAAATTTCTCTATACTTATCATTTTCTTCCTTGGAGGAGAAGGATGAAGCAGCAGTGACGAATCCTTCTGGGGGTGATCTGATATCCCGGATATCCTCTATTGCATTCACAGCAAATTTCTCCAACTTCTTTTGCTGTGAGGCCTGAGAGGTAGATTGAACTTGAGGCTTTGAGGGATGCTTGGTCCTTGCCTTCTTGGCCTTTTCACCCACTTTTTCTTTCCCTTTGCCGGTTGCTTCAGGGACTTTCCTCTTTTTAGGCTCAGCTTGACTGGGCTCTTTGATGGAAATGCCCTTCGGTTTGCTCTTTGGAGGAGGAGATGGAGGAGGATCAATGGGCACCCCTGGGATGTGCTTATCAAACCCAGTATTCAAACGAACAGACCGAGTCTTCTTCCTCACAGGCTTGGTTGCTTGAGGTTCAGGGGAAGGTTGACGTTTTGGAGGTGGAGAGGGAGACCAAGATTCTGTCTCATCGTTCGAATGGGAGGAAGATTCTGACTTGGAAGGAGATTTCGAAGCCATTTGTGGACAGAGAGTGGAGGAAATGTGCAGAGAGATGAAGATTGGAAGAGGAAGTGACGAGAGAGAAGGAGTGAACTCGAGGTTAGGGTTCAGTAAGAATGAAATTTCACAGCAGCATATATATAGACACGCTCTCAACCTCGAGGTTGACTTCTCAGCCTCGAGGTTAGATGAACAAAAGTTCACTAATCTCTGCGATCAACCTCGAGGTTGATATATCAGCCTCGAGGTTAGATGAATAAAAAATTCATTAACCATTGAAATTCTTACCTCCAACCTCGAGGTTTCCTCCAGAACCTCGAGGTTCTACTGTCTGATAGATGGGATGTCTCTTCTGTTTGCCACCAACCTCGAGGTTCTAATCCCATACTCGAGGTTCCAGCTTTTAAGCATTCTCAATTTTGACAGTTTGCCTCGATAACCTCGAGGTTAGCTTTTGAGCCTCGAGGTGCCATCCATCAGATACCTTGAACCTTTTGACACTCTTCCAACCTCGAGGTTGGCTACTGAACCTCGAGGTTTGCCCTTTTGACAGCAAACCTAAGTCCTGCATAAGATTGTCTTTGTACTCCGATGCTAAAGTTAGTGATCCATAATCATCAAAACCATATTTTAATATAAAAGTAGATAGGAATTACTTACAACTCATTGGGATTTACCATTCCCAATTCTCTTCTTATGAATGTGAATGGGTCCTTGGCTAATGGTTTGGTGAAAATGTCTGCCAATTGAAGATGAGTTGGGATGAACATTACTTTCACATCTCTCTTCTGGACATGATCCCGGATGAAATGATGTCTCACATCAATATGCTTGGTTCTTGTATGTTGCACGGGATTCTTGGCCAAGCTTATTGTGCTAGTGTTATCACATAGTATTGGGATCTCCTTTAAGTGCACTCCTAAATCAGCAAGTTGTTGCTTCAGCCACAACACTTGAGCACAGCAACTTGAGGCAGCCACATATTCAGCTTCTGTTGAGGACACTGCCACGGTAGTTTGCTTCTTGCTAAACCAAGAGACAAGTGAGTTGCCAAAGAATTCGCATTGCCCGCTTGTACTCTTTCTATCCGTCTTATAGCCAGCATGATCCGAATCTGAATATGCCACAAGATGCTCCGGCTGACCTTTAGGAAACCATAGCCCAAGAGTCTTTGTATCAGATAGATATCTGAATATTCTCTTCACGTGTTCAGCATGAGACTCTTTGGGTGCGGATTGGAACCGAGCACACATTCCAACACTGAATTGAATGTCCGGGCGACTTGCAGTGAGATAGAGCAATGATCCAATCATTCCTCTATACTTGGTGATGTTGAAGTCCTTGCCCTCTTCATCAGCATCCAAAGAGGTAGTTGTGCTCATTGGTGTGTCAGCCCCATTGCACTTGTCCAATCCAAACTTCTTCAGCAAATCATTCAGATACTTTGTTTGAGATATGAATATCCCATCTTTATGTTGCTTGATTTGCAGCCCAAGGAAGTAATTAAGCTCTCCCATCATTGACATCTCAAATTCACCTTGCATAGACTTGGAAAATTCCTCACACAAAGAATCATTAGTAGCACCGAAAATAATATCATCAACATATATCTGTACAATTAAAATTCCATTTAATTTATTTTTCTTGATAAACAATGTTGTATCAGCCTTTCCTCTAATGAATCCTTGATTGAGTAAGAATTGACTCAATCTTTCATACCAAGCTCTAGGAGCTTGCTTGAGACCATACAAGGCTTTCTTAAGTCTAAAAACATGATCCGGAAATTGATCATTTTCAAAACCTGGAGGTTGTTCAACATACACCTCCTCTTGAATGAAGCCATTTAGAAAAGCACTTTTGACATCCATTTGATAGAGTTTAAAGCCTTTTGTGCATGCAAATGCTAGAAGAACTCTTATTGCTTCCAATCTAGCTACTGGAGCATAAGTTTCTTCATAGTCTATTCCTTCTTCTTGATTGTAACCTTTGGCCACTAATCTAGCCTTGTTACGCACAATGATGGCTGACTCATCACGTTTGTTCTTGAATACCCATTTTGTCCCAATTACCGGATGGTCTTTGGGTCTAGGCACCAAGTCCCAAACTTGATTTCTATCAAATTGATGTAGCTCCTCTTGCATAGCAATCACCCAATCATTGTCTGAAAGAGCTTCTTCTATTTTAGAGGGCTCTATATGAGAAATAAATGCAGAAAATGTAACTTCATTCAAGGTACTATTTCTGGTCCTAACTCCTTGATTTACATCACCTATAACTTGGTCTAAAGGATGATTCCTTATAAATCTCCAAGCTCTAGGTTGGGACTGATCAGGATTTTCAAGATTATTTTCTGGATCAGCCTCAAAAATATTTTCAGAATTTTCAGAAGGAGTAGGAGCATTTTTCGAAAAGAATTTGTTTTTGAAAATAGTCTCTTCTTCATCATCAAGGGATTTATCAGATTCAGACTCACAAAATACAACATGTACAGATTCTTCAACAATTTTAGTTCTAGTATTAAAGACTCTATATGCTTTGCTCCTATTAGAATAACCAATAAAGATAGCTAAATCAGCTTTAGGATCGAATTTACCAAGACTGTCTTTACCATTATTGTGCACATAGCACTTACAGCCGAAGATACGAAGGTGGCTTAGGTTTGGCTTTCTTTCCTTGTAGAGTTCGTATGGAGTCTTATTCAGCTTCTTTCTCAAGTATGCTCTGTTGGAGACGTAGCAAGCCGTACTCATGGCATCAGCCCAAAATACTTGAGAAGTGTTGTACTCGTTCAACATTGCTCTAGCCATTTCAGTGAGTACTCTATTCTTTCTCTCCACAACACCATTTTGTTGTGGTGTTCTTGGTGCTGAAAAATTGTGATCAATCCCCATACTGTCACAGAACTCAGCAAAGGCTTGATTCTCGAACTCTCCACCATGATCAGTCCGTATTCCTGAAATTGATAACCCTTTCTCGTTTTGGACCTTCTTGGCAAATGAAACAAACTGATCAAAGGTTTCATCTTTAGAAGATAAAAATATTGTCCAAGTAAATCTAGAGAAATCATCAACAATGACCAAGGTGTATAAGTTTCCACCAAGACTTTTCACTCTAGCTGGTCCAACTAGATCCATGTGAAGAAGTTGAAGAGGTCTGTTTGTTGAAATCTCATTTTTAGCTTTAAAAGAAGATTTGGTCTGTTTTCCCTTTTGACAAGCATCACAAATCATATCATTTTTGAAATTCAGTTTGGGAATGCCAATAACCAAATCCTTTTTCAATAACTTGTCAAGTTGATACATATTAACATGAGCTAATCGCTTATGCCATAGCCAACTCTCATTCAAGTTACTTACAAAACAATTTTCAGAAGTAGAAGCATTGCTAGAGAGGTTCAAAGTATAACAGTTTCCATCTCTAGGTGCTCTGAATAAAGCTTTATTTTTCAAATCATTTATGGAGATCAAATCCTTTTTAACAATAAAGCATTCATCAGAGTCAAATATTACCAAATTACCCTTATCGGTGCTTTGGCTCACACTTAGGAGATTGTGACACAATCCTTCTACAAGGTAGACGTCTTTGATGAGTGGGCCTTCATTGTTGCCTATCTCACCAATGCCAGCGATTTTCCCGGATTGATCACCTCCAAATGTGACTCTACCTCCGTCTTTTGGCTTTATTGATAAAAACTTTGATTTGTCTCCAGTCATGTGTCTTGAGCATCCACTATCAATGTACCACTTGTTCGGCCTTGATGCTCTAAGACATACCTGCAGATCACCAGAGGTCAAGTTTTAGGTACCCATCTTTTCTTGGGTCCTTTGGGGTTAGCATGCACCTTGGGAACATATGTTCCTTTTGGTACCCAGACATAATTTCCTACAGGTTTAGCTTTTCTTTCTTTTCGATGGAAACAAGATGAAGTAGAATGACCCTTCCTATTGCAATATGTACAATGTGCAAAAGGATTTGAGGAATGAACAGATTTAGTGAAATAATTCATATAGGATTTTTGTCCATTCTTTTTCTTTCCTTTCTTCTTATCAAAGTCTGGTCTATAACCAATGCCCGATCTATCGTTTGTAAAACGTTGTTGTTTCAAAATCACATTGAGCATTTCACTTCCCTTAGTGAATTTCTCAAGTGCTTTTGTAAGTTGTGAATTCTTTTTCTCTAGGATAGAGCATTCATCACAAATCAGAGATTGAGGAGAAGAGAGGTTTTCAATTTGCAGTTCAAGAAAAGAATTTTTTCTTTTCAAAGACATATACTTGTCTGCAAGTTTTTCAAACTCCTTTTGAACAACATTGTATTCAGCAAACAGTTCATCATAGGAAGGAAGAGATTCATATACCTCATTTATTTCACTAGGTTGTTCTTCTTCCTCAGCAACCAGGCATATGTTGGCTTTTTCACTTTCATCCTCTTCAGCTTCATCCTCATCCGATGAGCTATCTCCCCATATAGCTGACACATATGCCTTCTTTTTGTATTTCTTGAATTTCTTCTTTTCTTTCTCTTGGTTTTTCAGCTGAGGGCATTCTGCCTTGATGTGTCCGGGCTTCTCGCATTCATAGCAGATGATAGGCTTCTTTGATTCATAGCTCGAACTTCCTTTCTGAAATTTCTTGAAGCCTTGATCTCTTTTATAAAACTTCTTGAATCTCCGGACCATCATGCCAATCTCTTCATCCTCGTCCTCATCTTCCTCATCCTTTTCCGCATTCAGAGCCACTCCCTTGTTGCGATTGTTGCCACCATTGACATCTTCTAATTCCTTCTTGAACTTCAACTTGCTCTCATATTCAGATAAGCTACCAAACAAGGCTGCAACTGACGTCATCGACTCTCCACGAGCCTCTTCGATAGCTGTGACCTTTGCTTCCCAATCTTTGGTCAGAATATTAAGAATCTTTCTTACTTGAGACCCTTGATCAAAGATCTTTCCTAGAGCAGCCAGTTGATTTGTCAAATGGGTATATCTGAGCTGAAACTCTCCAATGCTTTCTCCTTGCTTCATCCGCAACAAGTCATATTCAGTGGTTAGAATATTAATCCGGTTTTCCTTGATTCCAGAAGTTCCTTCATATGCAATCTCTAGTGCTTTCCACATCTCCTTAGCTGTTGACAGATTGCAAATGCGAAAGAACTCTTTTTGGCTAAGAGCACTTTGAAGCATCAGGATGGCCTTGCTATTGAGAGTAATATTCTTCTTATCATCATCGTTGAACTCAGCTTCGGTCTTTGGAACAGTGATGCCTCCTTCAACCTTAACTGGTACATAATCTCCAGTTTCAAATACTCTCCACAATCCATATTCTGTAGCCATTACGAACACACGAAATTTTGCTTTCCAGAAAGAGTAGTGTTCGCCATCGAAACCGGGAGGTCTGTTGATTGAAGCTCCATCAGGAAGAATTCCTTCCATAGTGATCCTTCTCGAGTGGTTAAACTCTTCTGAGAAGACCTTGCTCTGATACCAAATGAAAGAGGAGCTTTATACCCAAGAGGGGGGGTGAATTGGGTATATTAAAAATTTTTGCAAACTGGTTCTGTTTTTACACTCTCAGAACAGAGCAGAACAGAGGAGATAGAGAGAAGAGCTTTGCACACAACGATTTATACTGGTTCGGTCCTTTCTCTGACCTACATCCAGTCCCCAAGCCTCACTTGGGATTTTCAATCCACTAACTCAACAATATTGATTACACACTTTGTACTAAGAGCTGTTCTCTCACTAGAACACACTCCCCCTTACAAGTTGTAATCAATACACCCCAACTACCAAGTCCCCTGACTTGTAGTTATCACAATCAATAAATGATTTACAAATATTTGACTCTCTTACAGAGCAGATAAGATAAACACTGAAGAACTAAGTATCAAAATGATACAATACAGATGTAAGCTTGATACAATGAATGACTCAATAAATTTTCGTTCTAAGTAGTTGTATCTGCTTGAGATGAAGTTAATGCTCTCTATTTATAGGTAGAGAACATTAAATGACCGTTGTGAGATGATTCCAACCGTTGGAAGTGATTTGCTTAGGCTCTGGTCATCTTCTCTCTCTAAACTTCTGCTAATCCAAGTCTTAATGAAGTCTGATGTGGATCTCTGAGTTTCTGCCCGTTGGAATTAACTTTACTTGATATAGTAAGCATTCTTTAACGTTAACAAGGCGTGCTCAGATGGATTAGCTGAAAGTAGATGAGATTGTGCAGGTGCATTAAATGCACTGTTCACCTTTTTGCTTTTTCTCACAAATCTTCAGTAATCTTGATCTGTGCTAACTGAAAAACACTCAACAAACTTGTTAAACATATCTGGGATCATGAGTGAATGATTTATGAAAGCAATTAGATCAAACAACAAGATATAGCAGATTTCACAAATTTGAAAAAGCTTCAACGGTCACTAACCTCGAGGTTAGTTCATCCAACCTCGAGGTTGGCCTGAAATCTTCAGGCAAACCTTCGTTTTAAAATCATTCAACCTCGAGGTTGCAAAGTGAACCTCGAGGTTTCTCTTGAGAAGAAACCTTCTGATAAATCTCATTAACTTGCAAACCTTGAGGTTCCAAAGGTGACCTCGAGGTCTGAAGTTTGTTTCAAACCTTCAGTTTTCACGGGAGCCCGACAACCTCGAGGTTGTACTTCTGTACTCGAGGTTGGCTCTTGAAAGAACAAAGTTCAAAGTTAAACATAAAGCCCAGCCTCGAGGTTACAATGTTAACCTCGAGGTCTTCAATACTTTGAAAACCAGTGTGCTCTCTGTAAGTGATAAAACTCGAGGTTGCAACATCATACTCGAGGTCAAAGGTGTTTTCATCGAGCTTATGTTTCAAAACAAAGTGTCCAACCTCGAGGTTGAAACATGGACCTCGAGGTTCATGTGCTTGATGAACAACATGACCTTTCTGTATGAGTTGAACCTTGAGGTTTGCTTTGCATACTCGAGGTTACAAGTGATAATGAAGAAACTTGGGTTTTCCAAATGAACCAGAACCTCGAGGTTGACTTCTCAACCTCGAGGTTTCACATATAACTTGTGAAACCAAGTTTTGCAACATTCGAACACTTGATTTTTAAGGCTTCTGTAAGGTCAAACCTCGAGGTTACAAACCCAACCTCGAGGTTTGCTCTTAAACAGAGTTTTGACACTTAAGAGCAAAACCTCGTCAATTGTTTGTAGTTGTTGACAATCATCAAAACCATCAGAGAACTAACAAGAAGTTCTGTGCAAAATAGTAGGGTGATGGTTGAAGCTGAATCCATGCACTTTTCGAGTTCGAAAGACAAAAACCTAGTGTTAGCATCAATGGCCTATTATGGAGTTATTGAAGAAATATGGGAGATGAGCTACAACAAGTTCAAAGTTGCTTTATTTAAATGTAAGTGGGTTAGCAATAATGCTATTGTAATAGATCCTAAATTTGGATTTGTCTCAGTTGATCTTCAAAAACTTGGTCATAGAGATGAGCCATTCATTCTAGCAAGCCAGGTGAAACAAGTGTTTTATGTTACAGACCCTGCAAATAACAAAATGTCCATTGTACTTCAAAGTAAAAAATAGACGTATGGTGAAGAATCCTTGAACCTGGACGATCCACTCCCTTTCACAACAAATCCACCTACAACACGTGAAGTAGAATTGGTAGATGATGAAGAATATGCTCCAAGAAATGATCATTCTGAAGGAATATGGGAAACCATATAAAGTAAGATCTTAAGTTATGAAAAAGTCCTATGTTATTTTTGTACTGGTTTAACATGTTAGTTCATTTTATTCATTTGTTTATTATTTAATATTAACCCTATCTAACATTATTGATTTGTCTTTGATGAACATGAATATGTCTAGCTCTGACGAGTCATCGGGTGATAGTGGGAATGATGTACCGGTGGTGAGAAAGGGTAGAGGTAGCACACATATGGGTGCGTTAATTGCACGTCGTGATAGTCAGAAAAAGAGGCTGCATGTGGAGTTTGATGCCAATATGAATCCAATTGGTCCAGAGGAAGACAATTTCATTAGCTACGTAGGCTATTTGGCTTGAAGCAAAGTTCGCATTGTATTCTCTCATTGGAAGTTGGTTCCTCCTAAAACGAAGCAGTTGACCTGGGCACAACTTTTGGTATCTCACTTTCGATATCTTATGCATTTGTATCTTTAGTTTTATTACATGATTTCTTTCATATCTTCTCTTTTACCTTGCCGCAAACGTATGATGTGCCTAACAATACGGCCATGCACAACCATTGGATGGGAGAGGTTCGTCTACGTTGGAAAGACTTTAAGAACAAGCTTACTAAAAAGTATATTCGAGGGGCAAAGAGGGACAAGGACCCATGTCAGGACTATGATTACATTTCTCCAGAGGACTGGAGGGAGTTTGTGGCGTCACGCCAAAATCCTGAATTTCTTGTAAAATTTCTTTCATATCTTATCTTTTAGTTGGATCTATTTGACATCGAAGGCTTAGTTTTGTTTTCATGTCACAGGAAAAAACTCAGGCCAATAGAGAGAGGCAAGCGAGAAATAAGTATTTGCATTGCATGTCTAGAGGTGGCTATAAGAAGCTTGAACGAAAGCTGATGGAAGAAGAGTTGCAGAGAATGAAGGAAGCTGCTGAATCCGATCCTTCCACTGTTATCCAGGCCCCTGAGCGTCCTCCTCGTCACAAAAAATGGATAGCTACGAGGAAGAAGGGTGGCAAATACGTAAATGAAGATGTGGCTGAGGTTGCCGCAAAGATTGTAAGTAGTTAAATTAGAAGTATTAAATAGCCTCTGTTGTTTCATATTTTTAGAGTTTAGTTACTATTTATAAAAAATCCTATGATACAGGATGCACTTGAGCAGCAGAGCAGCCAAGGTTCATTCACACCGGGTACACGGATGGACATTTTGTCCACGGCGATTGGGAAGCCAGATTACCTTGATGCTGTTCGAGGGGAGCCAAGGGGAGTTAGCGTCGTGAAATATTTTGGACGGAGTTCTAGTTGTTTGCATGACGATGACAACCCTAGTCCTCAACTTGTAGCCAAAATTCGAGCGTCCCTCGTAGATAAGGTTATGACACAACTACGGGGTGAAATGAGGGTTATGATACAAGAGAAGGTAAATACGCAACCTACAAACCAGGAATCCCCGGCCTTCCCAAGCAGCAAAGAAAGTTTTCACGTTCCAGATGCACCTATTGGCGAACCTTCTCATCACTCTCCAGATGTACTTATTGGCGAGCCTTCTCACACTCCACAGGGGGGACAACCCTGCACTATATATTTGGATGACCCACACCGGCGTATGGTTGTCGATGGTCTTGTTTACCCAGAACAAACCATACACCACAATATGCAAATTCCACAAGACCAACGTAGGGTGACTCTGAAAAGTGTGCGAGAGGGGAAAGAAAAGACAGCCATCCCGATTGATGATGAGGAGGTTCCCACGCTAGGCACTGCCACCACATCGTTCATCCTTTGGCCGCATCATCTTATTCAAATGGGGACGACACCTCCAATGGTAGGAAATACATTACTGATTGACGATGAGGGGTTTAGGATTGATTTTCATTGCTAACCCACTCATAATCTGTTTATTATGTTTTTATAGCATGAACAAGCTACGGGCAGCTTTCTATACTTAGCATAGCTGCGAGAGTTGTACCCGGACATTGTCTCTATAGGCTTGCAAATGCCTTCGGGCGTTGTCGGTGCAGACAAGACATATTCAATCAATGTTGACAAGAAAGATTTGACAGAGTTTATGCATATGGACTGTTTAGATATACAGTGGCTTCAACTTGCAATCTTGTAAGTTTTTTTTACCCTTTAATTATGTCAATACTCTTTTTTTTGTTTAATATATTCAACAACATTTATCATTTTATTTCGATCATAGTGTCTGCCACGACATATGCAAAAAGGGAGGCCGATTGGGTTCGTATGGATTCTTATGTCCTGGAAGCATGGCTTCAGCTCACAATATCTTAGCCAAGAGGGCCATTTATGTTGGTTTAACAATGGGAGACCTACAATCGTCTTGTTATCTAGTGCCAATACATGAAAGGTGAGTATCTTTTTTGTCTATATAAGATTTTTAAGAATAAATTGCTTTCTTATCTTAGTTTAATATTAATATGTATATGTTGTAGTGGTCATTGGATCCTGTGTGTTGTTTGTCTCGCCAAGAGCGCATGTTATTGGTTCAATTCCGTAGGTGGCAGGCCAACCAAGGATATCAAAAACATGTTTGCTGAGTAAGTAAATTTTTGTCTAAATCATCGATTCTTCTTTTAAATGAATTGTTTTCATGTCTGTTAATTTCCATTTTAATGATGATAAGGGTTTTACGACATATTGACAGCTTGGTGGAGCACGAGAGCAGGGTGGACCGAAGTGGTTTTATCTGAAGGTAAGTAGTTTCAATTCAAGTTTTTTCTGAGACACAGTAGCTTTCGTTTTAACAATTTGTTTTTGATTTATAGTGCCATCAACAACCAGGGAACACCGAATGCGGATACTACGTTATCAGTTGGATGCAGTCTATCGTTTCCATCGGACGTACTACTGGCTTTCAAAACGTACGTAATGCTCCGTGATCCTCAAATGATGATATTTTTTGTTGTGGTACTTCAGTTGTTAATTATTTCATTCACTTCATTGGTTTATCTTATACCTTGTTTTCTAATTTACAGGTTTTTGGTACTGTGGATCCGTACTCTTAGGATGACATCGATTCAAATCGAGACTTGTTGGCTAGATATCTTCTTGAATACATATAGGTATATAAGGTTTACTTCGCTGTGTGTGGTTTGCTGGGTGTAGTTTGGGGGCCCGGATTTGCTATTCTAATATTACTAATTTTAAAGTGTGGTGGTTGTCGATCTGTAGCTCACAGCTTTATACTGCTAGAGATATTTCTTTAATTTGTTGGCTTTTATGGTTCATTTGGAAGCAACGTAATGAGAAAGTTTTCAATGCTGTTAAACCGGACCCTTATTTTGTGATTTTTTCAGCTGACAGGAGCAATTCAGAATTCTGGGATTCAGTGGAAAAAGTGCTACTCACCTCTTTTGCTTCCTCCCCAGCGGTAAGAGGAGATAAATAGAAACCTCCAGACTTGTGTTGGCTGAAACTCAACATTGATGGAGCGTTTGTACTAGGTGCGGGTTCAGCTGGAATTGGGGTTATGCATGGGGATTTTAAGTAGGGATTTTTGGAAAAAATCAAGTCCATTTCAGCATTTATGTTAGAGGCTCTAGCTCTCAAGAAAGCCCTCTGATCTGGGCCATGAGAATGTTATCTTTGAATCATATTGTCTTAATTTAGTAAATTTTGTGAATGCCAAATCTGCTGTGTTATGTGATTGGAAGAGTAGAAGCATCATCCATGACAAGTGTTTATTGTAGTTTGCTGTCGGTTTGTTTCTGTGTTGGTTCTGTACTCATATGTCTGGTTGTATTTCATTTTGTGTAGTATTGTGTTATCTGTTTGGACTTATTTTGTGTTATCTGTTTCTATGTTGTATTGTGTTACTAGGCATATGCACTTATTTTGTGAAGTGCGCATTTTCAGTTTTGCAGCAAATTGGCAAAGCCAGCATAATTTTTTTTTTTAAAAAAAAAACTAATAATAGGCGACCTAAATAAAATTCAGGTCGTCTTTTTAGGTCACCTCTTAAATAGTCTTAAGGTTGCCTCTTAAGAGGCGACCTTATCACATTTCAGGTTGCCTCTTAAGAGGTGACCTTAATTCAGTTCAAGTCGCCTTTTAAGAGGCGACCTGAATGTTAATTAGGTCGCTAAAAGAAACAAGAATCAACAACACTCTGCCAGACATCCCTCTGAAAAGGGACGTTAATTGGGTCTTATTTAGGTCGTTTTTTAGGTCTTTTGTAGTAGTGATTTCAATCTTCCAAGAAATCAAAGAGAGAAGTAGAGGGAGGAGTGTATGATAACATTTGTCTGAGGTAGGATTCTGAAGCATGGGTCCCAAGCAGATGGGGCAGCAATCAGAGTCCTACGAGGAGGATACACAAGTCATCGCCCTTTCTATAGTTCTCTACCATTCTATTGTAATCTGCTTTCCTCTCAGTCTCACCCACAACCAAGACCTACCCCTCTATTTCTATATTTCTTCGCTAAAGGCAGAAATTTATACCCTACTCACAAATTCGTCAGAAAAACACCCAGTTCATGGCGTCGTTCAATGCTCCACTAGGCGCACGAGACAAAACGACGAGTGCATAGATATCCGAATTATTGCTTTTCCTTTCCTCTTTTTTTTTTCCTTTTTTTTCTTTTTTTTTAAATCATGGATAAGGGGAATTATTGAAAAATAACTAACATTTAAATATTCTAAATTGGGTCATTAACCCAATTTAAGATATGTTGAGTTTACCAGCCTTATATAGGATTTTCCTATTTTAACCATCTTTATATAGGATTCTCCCTAAAGATAATGTGCCTCCAATCGAGTTGGCATTCAGCCAACCTGAGACTTTTTTATTTATTATTTTACAATTTTCAATTTCTTCATAAAACCGGTACTACTTTTTGTTCCCCCAAAGTGCATCAAACAATTATATAGGGTTAAGTAGCAAATCTGCCCCAGAAGTATACAAGAACTATATTGTCGTGAAAGTTTTTTAGATCTCAATGTTACCCTGGAAATCTAAAAATATAGCAATGTTGCCCTTTTTCATTAAAAACTTAACAGTCAACGTTAAATTTTTAATGGTCAACATTATTATTTCAAATAAAAAGGACAACATTGTTATATTTTTAAACTTTCAGGGTAACATTGAACTTGAAAAAACTTACAGGGTAATATTGCTTTTAGGCATATACTTCCATAGCGAATGTCCTACTTAACCCAATTATATATGCCATTAGTTTCTGTTCGAAAGGCATAAAGTTGATAGCAGTGGCAACATAGTTTAATTCTAACGAGATAACAAAAGAAGAAAAAGATGTTTTAATGCATGGTGCAGGATAGAAAACACATTAACAATAATGGGGAAAGTTTCGGTACCCCTACGCCATGGCGAATTAAAGCAAAGTTAGGAAGCCCAATTTGAACTAAAAATTAGGGGGGGGGGGGGGAAACAGTTTTCCACAAAATCATTCTCAATCCTACGCAGGACTTGTGCGAGGAAGCACACAAAGGGTGGGAGAGGGTGGTCCCAAAGTAAATAAATTTGAATGGTGGAGGCAAGTGGAATGATAACATAGGGGAAATCAAGTAGAAGAAATGTGGCTGCTTGTAAGTGATAAATTCAGATGGAATCCATGTGATTACTACTAAAAAACAGAGAGTTTCATTTTTTTTTTTTTTTTGTGTGGTGATAGTGTTGAAATCGCTCAATTATTGTGGGTGAGGGTCTTAAATTGGTCGCCACAGAAGTCATCTTTGGTAGATTGATGGTTGAAACTACCGTGGCTAAATACTCTATTAAGAGATATTGAAAACTTCCAGAGACTAAGATATAGTTGAGTATAAGGTACGTACTACTAATGTGTTTCCCTGAGTGCTAATTAAACTTAGGGAGTGGAATAAATACTAATGTGTTTGCCCTGCTGGGAGACTTATTCACCATAGCCAGTGTGTGACTCAGGTCGGATCTGGATTAGTCAAGACAAAGCTCTGAATACCGTATGGGCAACCAAAAAAAAAAAACTAATGTGTACGTTTCCCTAAGTGATAATTAAACTGATGAGTAATGATAGTGGTAAATTCCCAAGTGCAATACTTGGTATCTTAGTTAGAAATGGGAATACTATATCATTAGTTTCACCAAGAAAAGTTCAAAAGAAGTGGGTTACAAACCTTTAAGGATGATATATATTAGATGAGTGATAAAGTAATTATTCCTATTATCACATCAAAATTGTTATATAAAAAAAATAGTTTTAGAATATTAAGAGTTTCTGAATAAAATTTGTGTTGTAATATGATATTTTTATTTATCAAAATATATATGTATTAATTCATAATGTATAATGAAGAAGCTAAAACAATAATACTTTATTATTTGCACCATGATCCTTCCATCTAAATAAAAGTTCATCTATCAGCATACGATTACAAAGAAAGAAAAATTATAATATTTGAACCTTTATTTTTTTAATGGAAATTTCAACCTTTATTTTATAATAACTCTAAGGGTAAAGGAACAAAAATCTACATGTGCTTGACTCAGAGGAGCGTCCAACCCACGTGCTTTTTTTAAGAGCAAAAATACACATGTGGTTAGCAAATGAGTGCAAAAGTCACACCACCGTTAAATCTTGTCTAACAATGTTAATTCTGGGGGTGGGGCCCACATTATTTGCATGAAAATACCGAAATGCCCCTATTTTTTTTTAAAAAAAAAAACCCTCTCTCCAAGCTTGATCTGAACAGCCGCTGTCTTCTTCAATCTCAATCCCCCCCCCCAAAATCTCGATCTAGATCCCCTTTGCTCCACCGTCGGTGACCCTCCCAGCTTGATCTGACCCCCATCTCCCTTCCAAGCTTGATCTGATCTGAGATCTACACCCTCAGCTCCACCGCCAACGAACCCCCCAGCTCGATTTGACCCCCTCTCCCTTCCAAGCTCGATCTGATCTGAGATCTACACTCTCTTATGGTCTAGGCATTTACATCCTCAACGTCCTCATCAGATTTCTTTCCCCTCAAGGGTTCTGATGAATTTCATCCTTTCGTTTGCCGGCTACCGAAGTTTAAGTTCTGGTACGCTTTAGTGCTCTTTCTTTTCCCCTTTAATTCGCCTGGCGGTTTTTTATTGCTATTTGACATTTATGATTGATTGTTATAGGGTTTCTGAATGCTTACTCTAAATGATTCTTAGCCCGATTCTTTCTTGACGTACTTATGGAACATTGTTGTATGCTCGCACTAGTGTACAGAACCAATTGGTGTATAAAATTCTTGGTTAAATGCGATTTCTTTTGGCTTTTTAAGATTCCAGAAACTGATGTTGTTTGGCTCCACATTGTTCTATACTGGTTAAATTGATCTGATTTAATTTTATAAATATCTAATTTTTCTGTTTCACTGCGACTGCTATCGTGTCTGAGCTGAAATTTTTAGATTGTTCATGGCACTCTGTTCTGGATGTTCATGGCACTCTGTTCTGGATCGAAGAATATAAGGTTTGAAGGGTGAGGGCATTTTGGTATTTTCATGTAAATAGTGTGGACCCTACCCCCAGATTTAACACCGTTAAACAAGATTTAACTGTGGTGTGACTTTTGCACCCATTTGCTAACCACATGTGTATTTTTGCTCCTAAAAAAAACACGTGGTGTTGGACGCTCCTGCGGGTAAAGCATATGTATATTTTTGCTCCTTTACCTTGTCAAATCAAATCAAACAAACCCGTTTTGGAGAGGAAAGGGGATGTGAGAGATTCTAATGGAGGGGGATATATAAGAGAGATTCTAATATTACCTTGTTTGGATTGATAAAAAGGAATGGGAAAGGAATGATTTTAATGTTACATTTTTTGGTTCAAAAGGGGAGGGGAGGGGAGGGAAATTATTTTCACATGGATAACTTTACCCTTATGTTATAAGTGATTCTTTCCCAAACTCTATTAAATACATAATAAAGTTTAATTATAAATAATATTTTAATGCCCTAAATTTTATATATATATATATATATATATATATATATATATCACTGATTGAAATTTTATATCCAGTCATCATATAATGATACTCATCTATATTCAATGAAGTCTATTCTATAATGACAATGTGATAGTCATCGTATGTGTGTCTATATATATATATATATATAGGGTTAAGGAGTGATTTCACCAATAAACTATTGGTCCAGGAGCGTCCAGCACAATTAACTATTAAGTGGACCAAAAATACCAACAAACTTTTAAAAACGAAGCGCCCAACACAATGCCGTTAGCAAAAAGTTAATCTCTATTATCTAAGGTGCAGATTGGTCAACGAACTTTTACTCTAGGAGCGCCCAGCAAAAAATTCTAAATTTTACTAAATTAAATAATTTTTTTCTCCATTGTTATTATTCAAAACTACTTGTATAGATGTTTATGGACAAAAATTACTCATTCTTCAATTTTGTCAAAATTATAATTTGCTAAAATAAACAAAATTTTTAATTAAAAATATAATTATATGATTTAAATAAAACTTAAGGTATTTTATAGTTTATTATACATGTTAAAGAAAAAAATGATTTATTTTTTACTTTAGAAGAAATTTATGTGAGTTAAAAAATTCATTTAATGTTAATAAAATTAAAAAAACCTATTATATCTTGAAAGAAATGAAATGTGTTTCATTTTTACTTTTATAAAAAGAGCTTAATAGATATTAATGTTGATACTTAATAATATAAATTCGGCAATTTGATGATATATTTGTTAATTAAATGACCTATCGCTTATATGGATACGGGACTTTCGTAGGCCATATTGCTCCTTAACCTACTATTAAGTTGTCCTTCCTCAAGCCTCTTAAGTTATCTTTTTTTTTTTTTAACAAGTCTCATATTCATATAATCAATAGATCATTTAATTAATAAATATATCATCAAGTTCCCGAATTTATATTATAAAGTCAACGTTGATATCCGTTAAGCTCTTTTTATAAAAATAAAAATTAAACTCATTTCATTTCATTCAAGATATAATAGATTTTTTAGATTTTTTAAATTTTATTAACATTAAATGAATTTGTTAACTCACATAAATTTCTTCTAAAATAAAAATAAATCATATATTTTTTTTGGTTTAACATATATAATAAATTATAAAACACCTTGATGTTTATTTAAATCATATAATCATATTTTTAATTAAAACTTTTGTTTATTTTAGTAAATTATAATTTTGACAAAATTAAAGAATGAGTAATTTTTGTCATAGATATCTATACAAGTAGTTTTGAATAATGACATTGAGAAAAAATTATTTAATTTAGTAAAATTTAGAATTTTGTGCTAGACGCTCCTGAAATAAAAGTTCGTTGGCCAATTTGTACCTTAGATAACGGAAGTTAACTTTTTGCTAACGGCGTTGTGCTGGGCGCTCCTTTTTAAAAGTTTGTTGGTATTTTTGATCCATTTAACAGTTAATTGTGCTGGACGCTCCTGAACCAATAATTTATTGATAAAATCGCTCCTTAACCCATATATATATATATATATCCGCTTTTTATAATTGTACACACACATAAAATTTCATGCGATTCTTGCATTGCAACACCCTTCATTGGTCAGATTCTATATAATGTATACAAATGTAGAACCAAAATGATAATCTATAACACACACACAATTAAGAGTTCTTCTTTCCATTTAGACGGATTCATTTGAATTCCTGCCAAAAATCCACCTTCGGAGGTCCATGATAATCTGCAACAGGTCAAAGTAATGCATCAGTAATGCTAAATGTCCTTCCACTTGTCTTGCAACTATAGTTTATCCAATTTTAACCCCTTTTAGATTGTAGCTAATTAAGGATGTTGTACGTCTAATCTTAGAAATGACGTTAAAAAATAATATTCATTCCAGAAAATAAAGAAGCGAACAAATTTATCTCATTTATCAATAGAACATATTGAAAGTGAGAAAACCATCTCAGGGTAATTAAGTCACCACATTGTAAATAATGCTTTACGATGAGTTTTATGTATTTTCTTCATTAACTAGGCAACGAGAATAGAATACTGTAAAGGGAAAGATGTAGTGATAAGGGGAGGGAAAATGAAAAAGGAATATACATACCATCCATCGCCGCCGCCAGCCAAACCATGCTGGTGAACCAAGGAAGCCGATCTTGGAGAGGAGAGACGACCAAGATTGAAGTCTTTGCGAGAAACGTAACAACTGTGAACACAGCCATGATTCTTAGAGCTGGTTCGGAGCGTCGGAAACTGTAGAGATGACTAAAATGACGCAAAAAGGTCCATCCAAATATTAGCCCAAAGGCATGGACATTTTCGTCCAAAGACTGAAATATTTTCAGCCTCCCCTCCAAAATCCCCCCCCTTTTTTTTCTCTTAAACCAAACAGAGCGTAGAGCTAGTAATGTGGGCAAACTGTAGGTTATAGGAAGTGCTAGTAATATAGGCAAACATGTAGAGCAGGCTCAAAACACCTGCCTTTAGGCAGGTTGGCATTCATCCAACCTGAGTTCAGGAGTGTGGGTTGACTACCGCTTGTTTACCCTTTTTTTCTTTTACATTTTTCTATTTATTCACCCAACCATTATTGTTTTTTCTCTACCCATCTCTTCATTTCTTTTTTTTTTTTAAAAAAGGAAAATAAAGTGGAGCTGCCATCAATTTCTCTTCGAAATGCATAGAGAATTGATAGAAGTGGCAGCATGAGCTTACTTAATTCACCAAATACAGGGGGATACAGTACAAATTTCATTGGCTGTCTTTGGATTGGTGATATATATGCTGAGTGTTGCTGGCAAAAAAATTAAATATGGCGTTGGAAACAAATTTCAATAATAATAAAAAAGAGCCCAATAAGAGGCGTTTAAATTGGCTTTTTCACGTTGAACTTTTACAGAAAAAGCTCATCAATCTAAAAGCTCTCTCCTAGAAGCTTCTATGTCATCGTTGTGTGACTGTGGAGCATAATGCTAGGGCCCACTATTTTTTTGGGGATGGAGTTGGAGCGATTATGGAGAATTTTGAACGCTGGGCCCAATATTTTTTGGGGATGCAGCAAACTTCCAGTTTTTCTTTACCAATATATATATATATATATATATATAGCTTTTTATTTTTTTTAACATTTTTTGATAATTTTTTATCATATATATATATATATATATATATTATATCCAATCATGTTAGTTCTCTATGTATTTTGATGATGTCTAACAATTGTAAACTCAAGAGATGATTGTTGATTTAAGTCAAAATAACTTAGTTTAGAAGTAACTTGACTCGACAAGCAATTGATCTGATATAACTCAAGTTACAATGTTTGAAGTCTAGTCAAAACATCTTTGAGTCTTCGACAAATGATTTTTGAAATGAGTTACTCAAGTTAGCAAAACATGACTCAAGTCATAGCTTTTAAGAAAATTAATTTTTGCAAAAGACATAACTTGAGTCATGATTTGTACTTCAGTTTTTCAAATGATTCATCGTGATATCAGCCTTTTCATAAACTGATATGACTTGAGTCATTTTGTCATTAACTCGAGTTATGCGTGCAACAGAGAACTTTAACTGATATAAAATGCTGATATGACTCGAGTTACCATGAACAACTGGAGTCATCATATTTCACTTTGCTCTTTCACTACTACAAAAAGCATATTAACGTTCTAAATTAGAGGCAATTAACGTCCTGTTTTAGAAAGACGTCTGACCAGGGGTAGTTGTAAAATAAGATATAAGGCGTCCTATGATTAATTCAGGACGCCTTAAAAAAGGTATCCTATGGTTAATTCAGGACGCCTTTTTTAAGGCGTCCTATGTTTTATTCAGGACGCCTTTTTAAAGGCGTCCTGAATAAAAAATCAGGACACCTTACATAAGGTGTCCTGAATAAAAAATCAGGACGCCTTATTGCTTTTTTTTAAAAAAAAATTAAACCGCAAACATGAAGGCTTGTCGAGTGTGGGGAAAGAACCGCAAAGGACTCACAAAGCTAGAACAAAAAACAGAGAGACAGAGACGATGCAGATTAAGAGGTTTTGTGTGCCCTAAATATGATCTGGAACAACACAACAACAGATCTGGAACAACAAAATAGCAAAACAACAGAACTGGAACAACAAAACAGCAAAACAATAGATCTAGAACAACAAAACAGCAGATCTGGAACAACAAAACAACAGATCTGGAACAACAAAACAGATCTGTGGCCGCTGTCGTGGAAGGAACTGTGTGCCCTAAATATGTAGATTAAGAGGTTTAGAGAAGGAAGAGCCGTAAGGAAGATCGATTAGCTTGAATTTTTTTTATAAAAAAAATAAGAGGCACAGATCTGAACCTAAACATAGAGAATTGATGGTGGCTGAGAAGATTGCAGCAGTTGGCAGAGGTGGCGTGTGTGTGGGATATCAATTGTGTAGAAAGAGGAGAGGAGAGGACGAGGCGCGAGATTAGTGGAAGAGGAGAAGAGTTTTAGCGCTGTGTGTGGGAGATCGATTGTGTAGCCCACCGTGAGAGATCGAATAGCTAGTTCGATGATAAATACAAAAATAATATTTTTGGCGTCTTGAAATTTGATTCAGGACGCCACAAATAATATTTTTGGAGTCCTGAAACAAAATTCAGGATGTGAACAAATACTCTAGCGCCAAAATTTTTAAAAAAATTACCTAGGCACCAAAAAATTTCCCTTTTAGGCATCTTAAATATATATATTTTTTGATTTCTTTGATTTGATTAGTATTATTTTCGATTTCTTCAATTTGATTAGTATTATTTTCGATTTCTTTGATTTGATTAGTATTATTTTTTATTTCTTTTATTTGATTAATATTATTTTCGATTTCTTTGATTTGATTAGTAAAAGTTTCAATTTCTTTGATTTGATTATTTTCAATTTCTTTGACTTGTTTAGTAAAAGTTTCGATTTCTTTAATTTGATTTGTATTATTTTCAATTTCTTTGATTTGATTTAATTATTTTCAATTTCTTTGATTTAATTAGTAAAAGTTTTGATTTCTTTAATTGATTAGTAAAAGTTTCGATTTCTTTGATTTGATTAGTATTATTTTCAATTTGTTTGATTTAATTTGATTTGATTATTTTCAATTCCTTTCATTTGATTATTAAAAGTTTCGATTTCTTTGATTTAATTAGTATTATTTTCGATTTCTTTGATTTGATTTGATTATTTTCAATTTCTTTGATTTGATTAGTAAAAGTTATGCCCAAACAAAGTTAAGGCTATTATCAAGTATGGGAAATATTTCAAAATAAGAAAAAAATTTCAATTTTGGCGTCCTGATTGAATTTTCAGGACGTCAAAAAATTTTCTGACACCAAAAAATTTATCAATATGCGCAAAAAAATCTATTTTAGGTTTAGGAGTCCTAAAAAAAAAATTCATTTTAGGAGTCCTCAATATATTTCAAGACTCCTAAAATTCCATTTTGGCATCATGATTGATTTTTAGGACGCCAAAAAAATTCCTAGTGCTAAAAAATTCATCAATATGCGGCAAAAATTCATTTTAGGAGTCCTAAATATATTTTAGAACACCTAAAATTCCATTTTGGTGTCATGATTGATTTTTAGGACGCTAAAATAATTCCTGGCGTCAAAAAATTCATCAATATGCGCCAAAAAATTCATTTTAAGAGTCTTAAATATATTTTAAGACTCCTAAAATTCCATTTTGGTGTCCTAATTTATTTTTAGGACGCCAAAAAAATTCTTGGCGCCAAAAATTTCATCAATATGCGCCAAAAGATTCATTTTAGGAGTCCTAAATTAATTTTAGGACTCCTAAAATTCAATTTTGGCGTCCTGATGTTATTTTCAGGACGCCTAAGGCTCAAGATTCAGCCATATAATTACGAAAATGTCACCACCTATACTTTTTACTTCCTTTTTTAAAATAAGGACGTCTTTTAGGGAAGTAATATCCACTTTTTGTAGTAATGTTTGTATGGAAAATTGCTAACATAACTCGAGTCATTAAGCTATAACTCAAGTTATCTTATTTGAAAATCATTCTCTGTCTTTAAGAATCTGAACTATAACTTGAGTTATTATATGCGACTCGAGTTAGAGTAACTTGAGTCATATCTGTGTAACTCAAGTTATCTATATCAAAATTTGAATTCCTTCGTCTCGTAATCTGCAATTCCTTGGTTAAGCACTGGGTACTTCATATTATTGAATTTTATTATTCCTGTTATGGACTGGCCTGATAGGCCCAGATCCGGACCTCGGCCCAACCACGCTAGGAACAGAATCGACGTGATAATGGGCAGGGATATAGGATCCCACCAATCTAGGATCTCATTAATGGAGATTCACCCCCAATCAGGATCCCAACAGATCAATCCCTAATTCCCTAATCACTGATATCGCTCATTAATACGAAGATACTCGCACTAGACTCCTCTATAAATAGAAGGAAACTCTAAACAGGTGCACACGTTCTATCTCATGCTCGCTTTACCTTCCGTTACACAGAGCACACACCCCACTCCCCTGGCTTCACGCCTTACTGTGTAACACGAACTACGTGGACTTTGATCCCTTCAAAGGGTACGTAGGCTCTAGGCTTGACAACCTAGTCAAGTCCAATCTCTGTGTTCTTAGGACAGAACATTGGCGCCGTCCGTGAGGACCTGTAAACTTCAATCCCCGTGACCACTGATGGTGAGTACTAGAAGCCACACCAGAAACCCCCAGCCGGTGGGAGGAGACCCCCAACCAAGCCAACCACCAGCGGATCAGCCGCCTGAGCAACTGCGGTGACAAAACACCCCCGAAGGGCACGTCACTGACACGACAACCACCCCTTCGGCAGAGGATCAACAACCTTTAGGAGCACTCACAGTTGCTCCAACGAGAGATGTCTAGGCAGTTGAAGCTGACGTCCGTATCATTCGGAGGATGCAGGAGTCGTTCCTCCAGCGGCTAGAAAACAAGGAGAAACGAGACGACCTGCAGAGGCGGGCCGACTTTGAAGCCATTGGCCGAATGATCCAGGAAGCGCTCAAAAAAGATCGCCGGCAGGGAAACCGCCGGAGGAACCATAGGCGTGAAAGGAGGGCCCCCGTGGATGATAGCAGTTCCTCGAGCAATTCAGAGCTGAGGAGCACGCACCGCGGCAACCGCGAATCGGGTCGGAGGACGAGTGAAGAACGAGGCAGACCACGGTCCCCGAAAAACAGAGAGAACCACGGTGACGGTCTTAACCGCACTGATTGGCCTGTAAGAGAGGACCGAGACCGAGAAGAGCCCCGTGTGGAGGATAGAACTCCCCGGACCTGCAGATCACCTCGCCATGGATCCCCCTGTGAATATCGAGTCACGTTCTTGTCAGACTCTGGAAGATCCCCGTTTTCAAGGGAGGCGGCCACGGCCCGTTATCCGAAGCACTTCGATTTGGCCGACCTTCCGAAGTACGACAGAACCCAAGATCCACGCAACCACCTTGATGTGTTCGAAAAGCTGATGTGGGTACGACAAATTAGCGGCCCAGTTATCCAGCGTCTTTTCGCGGCCACCCTGCACGGGCCCGCACACAGATGGCTGACCTCTCTCCCGGACAACTCGATTCGGAGCTATGAAGACCTCGGACGCAAGTTCGAGTTGCATTTCGCCACTAGTAAGAAACAGCCAAAGACCACATTCACGCTGAGTAAGGTACAACAGAGGAAAGGAGAGACCCTACAGAAGTACCTGGATCGGTTTCGTGATGTAGCCATGCAGGTGCGGTCGCTGCCTGAAGACGTCCACGTACACTGCCTAGTCAATGGACTAGATCCTTCATCCCGGCTGGCTCGACACCTATGCAAAAACCCGGTGTACACCTCAACCGAATTCTATACAGAGGCGAAGAAATACCTGGAAATGGAGCAGATGGAGGCGGCCAATGCCGACGAACCCGAATGGACTAGGAAGAGCTCGCCCAGTGACGAGGAACGGCCAGGAGGGGTGAAGGCTGGCCCCAGAAGACGGAATCGAGAAGGCCGAGCCAAGCCAGACCGAGCTGATCAAAAGGCCAAGTACGATAGCTATACCCCGCTGAATGTCCCTCGGTCTCAAATATGGAAAGAGGTAGCCTAGGCCGAGGTGAAGCGGGTGGACAAGCCGAGGCCGATCCAAGGGCGCTCCAGCATGGACCGCTCCAAGTTCTGCAACTTCCACGACTGCCACGGCGATACGACCGACGAGTGCTATGACCTCCGCGACGCTATCGAGAAGTTCGTGAGAGATGGGAAGCTGTGTCAGTATGTGATCAAGACTCAGGGAAGGACGAGTGGCAAGCGTACTGACCGCGGTCGTAGTAGAAGTCCGCCCAAGGAAACTCAGAAGCAGGGGAAGAAGCAGAGGACGGCCTCAGACGACGAATTTCCCGACGTAGATTTCCAGTGCAATGTCGTCAGTGGAAGAGGAGGAGGAGGAGGAGGAGACACTGTAAGCCAGCGAAAGAAATACCTCCGCGAGGTACTGACCGTCCGAGACCTCCCCAAGTTCAAGGAGCACCCCAAGAGGCCGAAGCTGCCTACCTTGACCTTCACCGACGAGGAGCTGAAAGACGTCATACCCGGCCACCTGGATGGACTGGTAATTACTGGAACCTTGGTTAATTGCCGAGTTAAAAGAATTTTCGTGGATGCAGGGAGCTCGGCCGATATTATAAGCTGGGATGCCTACAAAAGGATGCACCTCGAAAAGGAGGACCTCAAGCCATGCAAAACCACCCTGATTGGGTTCAATGGCGAACAGTCTTTTCCGAAAGGATACATCGACCTCAGGTTGACCTTGGGGACCAAGGAAGATTTCAAGTCCGAGCGAGTGAGATTCGTAGTCGCCGACTTCCGATCCCCCTACAACATCATCCTGGGCAGACCAACGATCCACGACTGGGACATTCTGGTATCCACCAAACACCAAAAACTGAAGATGGTCAACAATAAGAACCAGATAGTTGTGGTATCCGGAGACCAGAAAGAGTCGAGGCAATGCTATTTTGAAGCTCTCCGGGTCGAGGAAGGAGGACCCTCGTCTCCACCTCGGCTCAGATCCAATGAGCACGTAGCCGAAACCGGCTCGGACGAGCGCCCGCGGCAGCAAGTCAACATGGTAGAGCTCGACCTCCAAGAACAGGATAATCCGAGGCCTGAGCCAGAAGGAGAGTTGGAGGAGATAGTGCTAGGCGAAGACCCGTCCAAGGCCGCCAAAATTGGCCGAGACATGGAGGACGGCCTAAAGGCTCTTATGATTTGCTTCCTAAGGCAGAACCAAGACGTCTTCTCATGGACCTCGGCCGAAGTACCCGGCATCGACCCCCACTTCTGCTGCCACAAGCTCGGCATATGGCCGGGATCAAGACCAGTGGCACAGAAGAATAGGAACATTGCGGACAACAGGCAGAAGGCCTTGGAGGACCACGTAGAGGAGCTCCTAGCGGCCAGCTTCATCCGAGAGGTGCAGTACACCACCTGGCTCTCCAACGTAGTGATGGTCCTCAAACCCAACGGCAAATGGAGAGTCTGCGTCGACTACACCAACCTCAACAAGGCCTGCCCAAAGGACTCCTAACCGATGCCTAACATCGATAAGCTTGTGGACAACTCGGCCGGGTACCAGCTCCTCCCCTTCATGGATGCCTACTCCGGTTATAACCAGATCGCCATGCATCCGGACGACCAAGAAAAGACCGCCTTTATGACTGATAAGGTGAATTATTGCTACAACGTCATGCCTTTTGGACTGAAGAATGCTGGGGCCACCTACCAAAGGATGATGAACCGGGTTTTCGAGGATCAGATCGGGCGCAACATAGAGGTCTACATAGACGACATGATCGTCAAGTCGAAACTTCCAGAAGACCACATCCGGGACCTGGAACAGACGTTTGAAAAGTTAAGAAGACATCGAATTAGGTTGAACCCGGCCAAATGTGCCTTCAGAGTTCCGGCTGGGAAATTCCTAGGCTTCATGCTGACCAACAGAGGGATCGAAGCCAACCCGGACAAATGTAAGGCCGTGCTCAACATGGAGCGCCCGAGGACCAAGAAGGAGGTACAGCAGCTAACAGGCCAACTAGCCGCCCTGACGCGCTTTCTACCAAAGTCGGCGGAGAAAGCCCTACCTCTCTTCAAGTTGCTGAAGAAGGAAACCCGAGGTGGCTGGAACCCAGACTGTGACGCCGCCTTCTCAGAAATCAAGAGATGCTTGGCAACCCCGCCGGTTCTTACCAAGCTGGACATCGGGGAGACCTTATTCCTCTACCTATCAATCGGCAACGAAGCTGTAAGCGCCGCCCTAGTAAAGGAGTCCGAGGCCGGGCAGACACCCATATACTTCATCAGCAAGGCCTTACAAAGCTCTGAACTTCGGTACCAGAAACTAGAGAAAGTAGCTTTTGCCTTACTCACCACGGCACAAAGACTCCGGCCTTATTTCCAGGGGCATCGAATCGTGGTACGAACTAGCCAGCTGATCCGACAGATTCTCCACAAGCCTGATTTGGCCGGAAGAATGACCAATTGGGCCATAGAACTATCCGAGTTCAACATCACATTCGAAGCCCAACAGGCGATTAAGTCCCAGGCACTCGTGGATTTCATCAGGGAACTCACTTCGGCCACCTCCAATGACGGGATTCGGAAGGTCTACGTGGATGGTTCGTCCAACGCAAAGGGCAGCGGTGCAGGAATCATCGTGGAAAGCCCGCAAGGGGTAGCCACCGAGCACTCTCTTCAGTTAAAGTTTCAGACCTCCAATAATCAAGCCGAGTACGAGGCCCTGCTGGCCGGACTGATTCAGGCAAAGGACAATGGCGCCCAACGGGAAAAGGTTTTAACCGACTCGCAGCTCGTCGCAGCTCAGATTGACGGCACCTATCAGGTAAAAGGCCCACTCATGGCCAAATACCTGAACCGGGCCAAAGAACTCATGGCCGAATTCGAAGAGGTGACGGTTTCCCACATCCCAAGAGAGGAGAACGCCCGAGCCGACATCCTCTCTAAGCTGGCAAGTACAAAGGGGCCAGATAACCACAGGACCGTGATCCAGCAAAATCTGACCGAGCCGAGCTGCATCGTGGCCATCTCAGCAGGCCTCGACTGGAGGAAGCCGATAGAAGACTACCTCGAAAGGGGAATCATCCCTACCGACACCACCGAGGCCAAGAAGCTGATCAGAGAGGCCGCCCTCTACGCCGTGGTTGATGACCATCTGTACAGAAAGGGGCTCCATTGCCCGATGCTGAGGTGTCTCGGTGATTCTGAAGCAAAATATGTGCTGGTCGAACTCCACGAAGGTAGCAATGGCCACCACATGGGGGGCAAAGCCCTTGCCAGAAAGGCCCTATGCGCCGGCTATTATTGGCCCACCATGAAGCATGATGCGATGGAAAAAGCCAAGACATGCGACAGCTGCCAGAAACACGCCAGGATCATATGGCCGCCGCCCTCAGAACTGAAAGGAATGCCAGCCCCCTGGCCCTTCTACAAGTGGGGCATGGACATCCTTGGACCCTTCCAGCCAGCGTAGGGACAATGCAGATGGCTCATAGTCGCTATAGACTACTTCACCAAGTGGATCGAGGCAGAGCCACTCGCCACAATTACCTCGGCCAAGGTTATGAAGTTCTTCCGGCATAACATCGTCTCCTGATTCGGGATACCCGCCAAGGTCGTCACGGACAATGGGACCCAATTCATGGACCATAGATTCCAGGCTTTGATGTCCAACTTGGACATTAAACAGCACTTCTCCTCCGTGGAACACCCGCAGACGAATGGCTAGGCCGAAGCCGCCAACAAAATCATCCTGGACGGGTTGAAGAGATGAATGTTGCAAGCTGAGACCAACTGGACCGAGCAGCTCCACAGCTTCCTCTGGGGATACCGGACAAGCGTACAGTCTTCGACCCAGGAAACCCCCTACAGGCTGACTTATGGATGCGAAGCAATGATCCCGGTTGAAATCGGACAGCCATCCTGGAGAAAGGTCAGAGCCAGACATGAAGGGCAGGAGTCGAACGACGACGCCTTGAGGACCGACTTGGACCTCATAGATGAAATCCGGGTAGCAGCGCACTGCCGGGAATTGGCTGCCAAGCAATTACTCGCGGCTAAGTACAACAGAAAGGTCAGACCCCGATCATTCAACCGAGGGAACCTAGTACTTCGACGGGCCGACATAGGCAACAAGAATGCCAAGGACGGGAAGCTGGCGGCAAACTAGGAGGGCCCCTACCGGATCAAGGAAAAGCTCGACGGAGGGGCATACATCCTCGAAACCTTGGCACGGAAGCCGGTCAAAAGAACGTGGAATGCCGATAAGCTGAAAATCTACTATAGCTAGATCCCTCTTCGGCAGCGTTTGTTGTCATTGCTTTCATTTGTGTTCGTGTTGTTTCTTTCATTTCCGAGTTATGACATTTCCTAATATTGTTGCTTTGTAAAGCCCCCTAGGGCTATTTCTTTTTATCAATAAAGGATCCCGTTGAGGAGATTTATGAATGTGCACAAAGTTCGCTTAAGCATGGAGCCGAAGCCGTGAAGCTCGGCCAAAAACGATAAGACCGAGGCAAAGAAGCCCGGCCAAGAAACCGAAAGCCGAGGCCTTTAAGCCCGGTACCGGTAAAATGCCCTGAGGTCATGTACCCGGCTAAAACAACCAAAAAACATCGAGATGTACGAAAACCGGCCGTTGTACTCCAACAGGCACTAGTTAGAGCTCGGCGGAGGCGCCATACGTGACCCTTCGTGAAATTGACGCGTCAACGCTCGCCCGGCTAAGCAAGCGGTCTACCATGCCGACCCTGATCAGGTCAAAATGCCTGACTCGAGGCAGATGAAGACTCGGTTAGGCATGTGGTAGTCCCGCCCTTATACCGGTAAAGCTTAATCCGACTATAAGAAAGTTGGAGCCTGACTATTGGAAAGGCGGGTCGAAGCAGTATGGTTAGTTATGCCTGACGAGGCTGAAACAAGACAACCTTGCCCCAACCTCCCACACGCTAAGTGTGGTAGAGCATCAAACGGCTTGCACACATGCGGCCGACAAACACTTAAACTTAGACAAAAGAATGACGAATTACCCATTCTCTGAGATGTCTAGGCGGCCTATGCCATCAGCACACCCTTGAACTAAGGCAAAAGGATGATGACGGGACATTAACCATTCATTGCCTAAGGTAACTAAACAAGCTCGGAATTGCAGTAAAAGGATGATAAAATCTAAGTCATTCATTGCCTAACATAGGCAAAAGGATGGCAAAGGTTGAAATCATTCGTTACTCAAGAATATGTGTACAAAATGGCACAAAAGGCCAAAGTCAGATTACAAGGGCACAACCGCCCTAAAATAAAAGAAAAATAAGCAAAAAAGCTAAAACTAGGTTGACGGCTCGGCCACGGGATCCTCAGTCTCGGCTGGCCCGACTTCAGCAGCAGTAGGATCCTCGACAGAGGAAGAAGCTTTGGCGGAACCCTCGGCGGTGGGGGGCAGATAAGGGATCAGAGTCCCGTCCTCCTGCACAAAGGCACGGTGATCGTACCCGGCCACGTTCAGCTCAACGCCGGGGTTGAAGTAGCGGATCTGTGTCAGAGCCTGCTTAAAGCACTCCTCGGTAGTCTGCACCAACGCGTCCATTGCCTCCTGGCGAGCCGCCTCCCCCTCCGCAACGGCTCCCTAAAGCTCGTCCTTCTCCTCAGCCAAGGAGTTGCACTGCTGTTGGAAGACCTTCATCGCAGCGAGACCCTTCGATATCCCCTTCTGGGCCCGGGCGCACTCCTCGGCCACTTTCTCGGCGTCCGACCGGGAAAGCTGGAGCTCCTGATCAGCCTTCACGGCTGCAGCCTTCGCAGCATCCCGCTCTGCCCGAGCAGCGTCCAGTTCCGCCCGGACCTCATCCCGCTCTGCCCATGCCTTGGCAAGCTCCTCCTCAGCCGACCTGGCCTTGGCCTCAGCCACCTCCAGCTCCTCCTTCAGGTCGCCAACCGACGAGGCCTTAGCCTCCGCTGCTGACAGGCCCTTCGTCAGCTCCTCCCTCTCTGCCCTCAACCTCTGACATTCAGCAGTGACCCGGGCATACTGTTCCCGGACCAGGATCAGAGCCTGGACGTACCCCACCGACCGGCAAAGCTCCTTCTGGTTTCGGTGCAGCTCATCTAGGGCCGGTTGAGTCAGCGAAGCACAACCCATGAAGTGTCTGGGAGGAAGAAAAGCTACGTCTACCTCAGGAACTACCCCCTCGTTCCATAAATGGCTACGGGGAAGAACAGACTTCGGCCTCATTGGGGGAGGAGGAGGAGGAGGAAGCGACAAAGGCGAGGGCTGATCCGGCAGGGAACCAGCCGGCTCATCAACCAAGAATTCGGCCTCGATCTCCTCATCGGAAATCAAGACTTCCTTCCCCCTGGAGGCTACGGAGGCGGCAGCGGTCTTTGGACCCTCAGAAGCTGGAGGCCCGGTGGCAGGAGGAGACTGGGCAATCACCGGGGAGGATGGGGCAACCTCATCAATGGAAGGACCCAGACTAGCCGTGCCCTTCTTCGCCTTCTTCGAAGCCTCGGCGGCACTGGCACCTTTAGAAGCGCCCCGCTTCTTCGGGTGACTGGGAGAGGCAGCAGCCGGATTCGCCGCATGAAGGTAAAGAGGGAGCGAGCTCATATCTCGGCCTGAAAAAAGAAAAGAAACCAGGTCAGAATATTCGTGAACTCAAAAAACAAAATCCAAGAAAAAACATAAGCAGCACACTACTAAAATCCCTACTGGTAGATGGCAATGGCTCAGCGCCATCCCCAGAAATGAAGAAGCTAGCCGGTCTCACACCATACTCGGCCACTAGAGCCTCAATCCGTGGCAGAGCAGAGGCTGACTCTAGCAGAAGGGCCTCACGCGAAACTTGGAAGGAAAGAGCCTTGGCTTTGTAATGACCCTCCGTCCAATACAAGGGAAAGCAGCCGCCCCCCTCCAAGAAGCAGGGCCGCTCCCCAGGCACAGCCTCGACCTTAAAAAACGCCCCCTTGAAGCGTTTGAAGGAGTCGGAGAAGGGCGTCATCAACTTGCGCTCCGAGTTGATCCGGAGGGATACCAGCCCCCTCAGCTTGTCACTCCCCTTTGGTGGGCTGGGAGTAAAGGGTCCAAAGAAATAAAAGAAAAGGTTGGCCATGCATGGAATGGGACTAGGGAAGTGACCACACAGCCTCTCAAAGGCTACAAGGTAGGCCCAGCCATTCGGATGGAGCTGGGAGGGGGCGAGGCGAAGATGCCGCAGCGCCTCCATTTGGAAGGGGGAGAAAGGAAGGAAACTAGCACTCGCGTCAAACAATCGCGGTAGAAAAAGAAGAAATCCGGTTGATCCTTTGACTGGGTCACGTAGATTGGCTCCACGGACGCCGCACGTCTGAGCACGCATCCCGGTATGGCCGGGACCTTCAACCACGTAATGTCCATATCAGACATCAATGACGGGGTGGTCAACACATCGTGCGAAACCCAGCCGTACTGACGGCGCAAGGCTTCGGGCGGACAGGAGAGTCCGAACCCTGGGGCTCCGAGCGTCGCTTGGAAGACCCAGACTTGGGAGCCATTAAACCTATAGGCAAATAAGCGAAACTGGTATCAGTAAAGTGTGGAAATACCTGGCACAGACATGTTAGCAGGCGATAAAGACTGCGAACTCGGACAAATAGGGTTGCTAGAAGGAAGAGCCGGGCCGGACCAATGATGGCAAGAGCCAAGCAAGGAAGAAGCCTCGGCATCCCCACCACGAGCCATCGATATAGAGGCCTCCGTGAGACAATCCCAGCAAGGGCCGAGATACCCTTCCGGGGCGGATGTCTGGCGAGCAACAGCAGGGCCCTCATAGAAGTTGAGGGGTTCAGCCATCAGCACCGAAGGCCCAGAACCGGATGAGGAGCCTACACCGGCCCCACCGGACGATTCTAGAAGAAGAGCGCGCGCCAGTGGACGGAAAGGACGGCGAGGAAGCGAGACTGGAATCCTAGCCGACGCTTGGCGTACACCGGCCCGTCCCGGACGAACGATGCCACCTCGACGAAGAGGAGTCAGAATTCCCGATGCAGGCGGCGCGCCCCCAAGAACCCAGTAAGTGGCCTGGGGAAGACGCGCACGGAGGAACATTTCCTCCTCCGGCGTTAATGACGCCCTCGGTCTAGGAGCACTCCTACCTCTCACCATGGTTAGAAGCCTAAGGCACTAAAAATTGTCTAAGGGCAACAAACAGGACGAATTTTAGAGTAATAATGCCAGAGGAGCCCAGAAAAACCCAGAAACACCGAAGAACGATAGCACAAATGGCGATTACCAGGATAAACGATAAAATACAGGAAAGTACCGAACAAAAACACAAGGGAATAGGCGGAATACCTGTGTGAGGAAAATGTGAGGAACTAGGACGCTGGAAAACGGCGAAAGTCCCAAACAAAGAAGAATCCCCTCTGTAAGCTCTAGAGAAGCCAGAGAAAAATCTGAGCAAAAGGGTAGAGTAGCGGGAAGAATGAAAGAGAAAAGAGGGAAAAAAGGCCATTTAAACCATGTCGTGAAATGATAGGGGCACAACGATCTATTCCCAAGCAGACGTGACGGGATTGGCACAGATACCAGCACATTAAATGCGCACGATTGTCAAGGCGCAAAGAGGCGCGACGGTTGCAGACCACACCCACTCAGGGCCTGACAGCTGTAAAGTTGCAATAATGACACGCGCGGGGGAAGACCCGAAGCGCTTAGAGAATCCCAAAAGGCAAAAGGTTCGAGTCCGGAATCACTGCAGGGCGAGTACCCAACCGGACAGGATGGACCCGGCGTTCAAGGCGGGACATCGTGGAGAAGGCATAATAAGCCGACCATTGATCCGGACCGGGCTGATGGTCACGGCAGCCGAAAGCCGACCCCGTCCAGACGAAGGACCTCGGCCATACAAAGGACCGGGGGCAATAAACCACTCGGCCGTCCAGAAGCCTGAACAACCAAGCTGGGGGCAACTGTTATGGACTGGCCTGATAGGCCCAGATCCGGACCTCGGCCCAACCACACTAGGAACAGAATCTGCGTGATAATGGGCAGGGATATAGGATCCCACCAATCTAGGATCTCATTAATGGAGATTCACCCCCAATCAGGATCCCAACAAATCAATCCCTGATTCCCCAATCACGGATATCGCTCATCAATACGAAGATACTCGCACCAGACTCCTCTATAAATAGAAGGAAACCCTAAACAGGTGCACACGTTCTATCTCATGCTCTCTTTACCTTCCGTTACACAGAGCACACACCCCACTCCCCTGGCTTCACGCCTTACTGTGTAACACGAACTACGTGGACTTTGATCCCTTCAAAGGGTACGTAGGCTCTAGGCTTGACAACCTAATTAAGTCCAATCTCTGTGTTCTCAGGACAGAACGATTCCTAACCAAGTTTACTCAATTTGCTAGTGGTTTTCAGATATGAGTAACAAGTTTTAAACTTCAAATTGTCATGAAGCAAATTTGTGTAAGACGCATTAAATGCTTACACACAAACAAAGGATGAAAATGGAAAACGGACTCTTGAGCAAGCAAAAAGCATTTTGGCTATTCCTAGTCAACATTCTACCTGAGTCTTAACGGACAAATCGAACAAAGAATTTCAATGGAGAATAACGGCTAACCTCGAGAGAATACGAAGAGACAGAGTAGCGTTAAAACTCAACAGACATATTCATTAATCTCAATGGCTCATTAATCTCTCTTCAACGATCATTAAATGCAACTATCTATAAAAGCCAGAAGCATTTAAGTCTCCAACCAACCGAAACTCTGCATATTCAATTAGCAATACAAGCATTTACTGTTTCTACTCAATGAGATAATATCTTCGAATATTTAAACATTCAGTGTTTATATATCGGCTCTTTTAGAGAGTTCATTATTGTTTATCAATCTTTGTAAAAATCTCAAAGTATTGGGACTTTGGGATTGGGACATTTGATTACAACTTGTAAGGGGGAGTAAGTTCTAGTGAGAGAATTACTTCGAGAGTTACAGAGTATGTAATCATTTGAAGTTAGTGAAATCCCGAAGAGTCTAGGGACTGGATGTAGGTCGAGGATTTAGACTAAACCAATATAAATTGCCTGTGTTCATCCTTCTTCTATTCACCTATGGCCTGCCCTATTTTACTTACTATATTACAGAGTATTTTCAAAGAAAATTTTATACCCCAATTCACCCCCCTCTTGGTGATATTCCTACCTTTCAAAATTCATGTCATTTTCCATCTCAACTAACTTTTGAAATAATAATTCAAACACTCAACATTTTTTTTAAGAAAAAGGCCACTTCTACAAAAGCCAAACGGCAATCCAAGCACAAATCACATTTACAATCTGACTTTTTCTAATTGGGTTTCTGCAAAAGTCAGATAGAAAATAAGCCACCACTCCCACTGCTAACTCAGACAGGCCTAATAACGAGATAATTGTTATGGCAAATAGGAAAAAGAGAGAGACTATTTAAAGCATAGTTAGAGAGAAATACCCTACAGTGGGGAACACAGTTATTAAACCTGAACTAGTCACTGAACTGATTGGTTATGGGTTAGGAGTTAATAAGGCAAATCAAAGTCAACGCAGAGCCAAATAGGTAATAATTAAAATTATATAATTTAATTAAAATGGATAAAAATGAAGAACTGGCTGAACCCAAGAGGGGGTTAATTGGGTGAAGATTAAAAAACTTGAAACTTTGAAAATCTTTTCACGTCTTTTAAGTCAACAGTTACATATTCGAATAATCATATATTGGAAATATAAGAGATAAGGGTAGAGAATATGCAAACTGTGATTTATACTGGTTCGGCCCAGTTCTTGACCTACGTCTAGTCCTCAAGCTCCACTTGAGATTTTCAATCTACTATCCTCTTGTTTAACCGGGCACAAGAGAAGCCTATACAAACGCACAAGTTCACCCAGGCACTTGTGAAGCCGAATCTCTCACCGAGATACACCTTTCAATCAGTTACACACTTTGTACTCGAAGTTATCCTCTCACTAGGATACACTCCCCCTTACAAGTTGTAAACCGATAACCCAATCTCCAAGTCCCACGACTTGAGATTCTTACAATGATTTAATAATCAGAAATGTTCTTTCTAGAAGAGAAGATGAATAAACACTGAAGCACAATACAAAGCATTTCACTCTATAGTGTAAACTATATAAACATTGCGAAACAGAGTGTATGAACTATCGACGATGAAGTAGTAAAATCATTTCGTTGGCTTGGTCAATTCATTCATTAATCATCACCTCTTTCGGTTTGAAGACTTTGCTATTTATAGGCAATGAAGATCATTTAACTGTTGTGAGCATTTGTCTGTTGAGCAATTCTTCCCGTTGGAATATGATCGTTCTGACTTGCTCAAAGTTACCATTGAGCTCTGACGTAATAATTCACTTTTTGATAATCATTTGTATAATCATCTGAAACTCATTAATAAACTGATTAAATATAGTTAAGAACGATTAATGATAGATGATATGAAGTAATAGAAACAATCTCAGTGAATTTGAACATTCAAACAACGATGTTTTTCAAACTGAGAGAAATTGGCTCGAGTCAATACTATCACTGGCTCGAGTCAATCCATCGTTCACGATATAGTGAAGGCTTAAAAATGTTGTCTAACTCGAGGCATCAAAATCCTTAGGTCGAGTTTGGAGTACTTTGAAGATGCAGAAATGAAGTCTAAAGAATATTGACTTGAGGCATAAATATCCTTGGCTCGAGTCTATGCCCAAACTCGAGGCAACCAAAGTCCTGGCTCAAGTTAAGCATCAATTGATCCATTAGCTTCAAAAACATTTGACTCGAGGCATAAAAACCTTGGCTCGAGTCTGTACCCACACTCGAGGTTGCATTTGAAAAGGCTCGAGTTAGTACGTCAGATTCTTCTTCATCAGTTGCTCTGGCTTGACTTGGCTCGAGTTGGAGACTTGTGGGTCGAGTCAAAAAGTCTTCTCCATTCTTCAATCTCTTGGGTTGGCCATTGACTTGAGGTGAATTTTCTGGCTCGAGGTAAAAACCTCTCTCAAGGAGTTTAACTCTCGGCCTTCCATCAGGCTCAAGGTGGAACTGCTAGCTCGAGGCAACTTGCTCTTTTTCATATTACTTGATCTTTGATTTGAACTTTGTTGATTCCAAATTTTATGAAACACTTGTTGAGTCTAGATTCATATGGAGTTAGTTTCACCTCATTTGGTTGTGTATAGTGTGAGCTATGTCCAGAATACTGAGCCTATGCTGAAATGAATCTAGAATTTCGAGTGTTAACTTTAGATGGTCATAACTCCCTGGTATGAACTCCGTTTTGGCTGGTTCAGCTCTTGATAGAATTCATTTTGAGTCTACTTTCAAAAGGCATTAGTTTCAGCTCAATTGGACTTGTACATTGTGAGATACACCTAAATTACCGAAGCTTGGTCTGCTGTGCGGCGTGAATTGATGTGCCAACTTGTGAAATTCATAACTCCTTCATCTGAACTCCTTTGGATTTGAATTTTATATCAAAATGACGCATTGGGAGTCTAGTTGCATATGCCACTGGTTTCACCTCAATACGATCTCTGGTTTGAGAGATATCATCGAATTATCAGACCTCGCCTGAGTTGAACGTGAAACAGAGGTGAACATAGTGCTGAAAAGCACTATTGGCTCGAGTCAGAGAAATTGCTGACTCGAGTTAAGACCCAGACTCGAGCCAGTGAGTTTCTTGGCTCAAGTCAAACTATACCAGGTGTCCAAAACACTGTAGAAACCATCCTAACTCGAGTTTGAACCTCCTGGCTCAAGTTAGCTTATCCTGAAGCTTGATTTTGCTTATTTTAACTCCGATTTGAGCCATATTCCAACTTCCATGGAGACTTGTAGAATCAATCTAAGAGCTTGTATAATGATTTTCTCATTCCATTGAACAAATTCTTTTTTCTTTCTTCTATTCTCTTAATCATTCTCCATAATTCAACTCTTTCTTTTTTTTCTTTGGACTCATCACAAATTCTACCTTCTTCAATACCTCTTCTTCTTCTTAATTATTCCCAAAATATTTTCATAACTTCTTGCTTCCTTGACATTGTTTTGCAAGTTCTTCTTTCCATAACCTCTTATCTCCTTCTTGATTAATCTTTATAATTCAACTTGGACTAATCTACATTAAATATATAGTAGTTAGTCAATGTAGGAAATAAATATAGTATACAAGTTTTTTGCTCTTAATAATGACATCTATATAAGATATCATCAAAACTAATCATATCCAACAAAAAATACTTATATTTTACTTATAAAAAATATTTTTGAATACATATGCATGTTTTAAAAAGTATTCAATTATTTATACACATAGAATTTTTTCTTATTTTTATTTCATTTTTTCTTTTAATATTAGGAAAATGATATAAAAAGAACTTTAAAATTGGAAAATCCCAAATCATATTTATGATTTTATAATTTTAAAGTTGTGTTTTTTCTTTACCATCTTTCCCTTTTTTTTTAATTAATTTCCCTCTTCATTATTTTTTTCTCTGTGCTCCCTTCTTCCCTCACCTAGGTGAACTCTCTCTTCTCTCTCAACACTTAATAGTCAAACACACATAACGAGGAATATCTAGTTCGAGTTTTTAGAACCATGACAAGGAAAAAGTATAGGCACTCCCTCCTATGCTATGGTGAAATGCATGCAAAAATGGAACCGGCTTTGGTCCTTGTCAAGGACCGTTCGCTGCGGCTTATACGTTGATGTATAAGCTGTAGTGGATGGTCCTTGACATGACGTATAAGCTGTAGCGGATGGTCCTTGACAAGGACCAAAGCCGCATCCTGCAAAAATAAGAAGCCCCGTTTAAAAAAGAAATTACAGAAAATGAGGAGCAGTTTTCCATTAAATCATTCTGAACATCTGATTCTTTAATTCTATAGAATGATATTTATAATAAGAATCTAACCTGATTGTTTTTTTTAAAAAAAAAATCATAATGTAAATAAAATAAATATAAAAAAGGGCTATCCCACCACAAGTTCAAGACAAAATGGATACGGCGCAATAAAGTTGATTTTAAGAAAGCCTTATTGTTGCCAGCCTAACCATCATTTTTTGGTAGGATAACACCCGAATTTTTCTTAAGGATGTCATCGAATATTATGTCTTAGAGTTATCCTTTGACTATACAACTTTATCCACCTAAGAGTGGGGAAAACAGTGTACTCCTAGATGCAACTCGAATACATGAGTATAGATGGACATGCTGAAAAGACTCAAATCCCTTATAAGGGATTGGTCGTTCACAAGACAGGTAAAGCTTGGATGACTTCTAGTTGACTCGAGAGTCTGTGTATAGCAAGTGAACATAAAGAGTCATGATCCGTCTTAAAGTCAATGGAAGAAGATTTCTTGTACTGTGGAAAGCTACATTTAGTCAACTAAAAGAGATGATACTTTATCTTTGCTCTCGACTAAATATGAACAATGATGTTAAGGATGATGTCAGCACAGTATCTAAATTAGAAGGTAGATCACTTGATCAACTCAATTAGTTATGGGCCATGGAGCATTGCTAGTGTCTTATGTGGTCATTAGATAAATTGGGCCCGTTAAAGAAGTTTAATTGATTCTAATTGGGCCAAATGAGTTGGACACAAAGGTTGTTCTTAATTGCTTTATTTATCAACTTTGGACCAATAATTGTTATTGGGCTTTGTCAAGATTATAGATGTAATTAGGTTGAAGTGAGACTCCAAGCCCAATTAATAATGATGCCATGTTTGGGTATTTAGTGAAAAATTAGTTTCTCTACTAATAGACCCAAATATGTTAGAAGGCCCAATAAGGTCTTAGGACATGAATATAGCTGAGAATCAAGGCCGGCCCGTGAAGGGCCAGGGCCTAACAGGGTCGGTCTTCCAGGGCCTAAGATAAAAAAAAAATCTGTTTTTCAAAGCCTGGCCCGAGAGCACCAGGGCTAGGACCGGCTCTCCAAGGCCCGAAAATTACTATTCCAAATTTTAACTATTTTTCCTCCGCTTTTTTTTTAAAAGAAATATAATTAGTAAATTACAACACAAATCATCCAATAAATAATCACCGTCACTAATTCATAATCAAAAGCAAACTATGTTATCAAATAACTCACATTAAACATAAAAAGTATATCACTAAGTGACATTAGTACGATGACTATTATTGCCGTCTTCTTCGTTACTATCATCAATTTCAATGACATTTGATTGTTCTTCACTTTAAGTAGTAGCCTCTAGCTCATGAGTAAGAATATCGATGGGCTTGGCTCGTTTTCCCGACTCTAGACATGAATGAGTTTAGGTGATAAAGGATAGTTTTGAATTATCCAAAGCAATATCCAATAAAGATTGGATAGAGATTGTATAAAGATTAGATAGATATCCAATAAAGATTGGTTAAAAATCCAATAAAGATTGATAAATATCTAATATAGATTGATAAGGTTTGGGCTTCTTGGAAACCGCTATTCTTTAATTGGGCCTCTTTATTTGAACTAAGCTTCTCTATTTGGACTAGGCCTTTATAGATGGACTGAGTCTTGTAAGCATTTGAATTAGGGTTAAACCCTAATTGGAGTTGCAAAAAAATTGGTCATATATTTCATGGATGTTTTGTACCAACCAAGAAGGTCTTGGACGTCATGTGTGTGGAACCATCTAAGAAGGTCTTGGATGCCATGTATTTGCCCCAGTTCAAGAAAGGTAAGTTCCCAACCTTATTCATCTAATCCTCAAAATCTTGCTTCTCACCTAATCTTAAGACACTGTCATCATCTTGAGAAAAGAAAACCCAAAGACTTGAAGCCTCCGCCTTACCATTTCCTAGCAAGCATCCAAGGAGAAGGAGTTGTCATTGCAATCAAGAGGCAGCTATGTGGATCAATGTTAGAGGACGTCACATACTTTGCCGTCTTTTCAATTGATTTAAGGTAATCCTAAATCCCTATACATGTTTTAACGAGTAGATTCTAAACATATCTCATGAGTATTTCTTTATTATTTAGTTACATGTTCTCATGAGCACGATAAAGAGTTACGGGTTCTCATGAGTACCGTAAAGAGTTTTAATAAAGGAAACCATTTTGGGATATATAACTTATGAGTACTGTAAAGAATTATGGGTTATAATGCATGAGAAATATAATGAACTATTTTGAAAATTACCTAGGAACAACTTATGAGTATCGTAACTCTTTACGGGGTATAACTCATAGTACCGTAAAGAGTTGTGAGTTCTCATGAATACCGTAAAGAGTTACGTGTTATAACTCATGAGAACTAGCTTTGCTAATCATGGTTGAAATAGGTATAATTCATTATCACTCTAAAGAGTTACGGGTTCCACATTGATTAACAAAATATTTGTTTTTCAACATCATGAGCAAGTTACCCAAATGTCAAGCGACACCTAAAGTTTAATGAACACAACATCTCTATTCAAGAAACTAAAACCACAAAAATGAAGCTCTTAGTGAGAGGAACAACTTTTATGAAGGCCTCAAGAGCTACAAAGGTGATTTAGAAGGTGAAAATTAAGCAAGAAGTCTTACCTTGCTTCTTGTTCTTCAACTTTCATCTTTCTGTTTCCTTCTAGTTTCTCTCCCTTTTCTCTCCCTTTGCCGACTTTTTGGAGTGTGAGAGATGTTGTTTTAATATTAATTTACGGGATAGAATATTGTCACTACCAATTTTATGTCACTACCAAGTCACTATCACTTTTTCATCGTTAGATCAGAATCTCAATAGGAGAGAGAAATGATAAAGGTATATGAGATTCTGATCTAACGGTGAAAAAGTGGTAGTGACTTGGTAGTGACATAAAATTGGTAGTGACAAATATTATATAATAATATTATAATCTCTATTAAATAATATTGTTATATTATTTTTTGAATTTAATATATATATATATATATATATATATATATATATATATATTCATCCTAGATTAAATATAGTACTCACTAAATCTTAGATATATCTAAGATTCAATGAATCTGGGAACTTTTGCTTGTCTTGGGCTATTTTTGTATGTGACTCTGCAGGCCCATATGAGATTGGCAGTGAGCCAATACTGTACCAGCCCACAAGTTGCAAGCGGCCTCTAGAAAGACATTGCGACTACCCAATTCATATGGGGATCGATGATATGATACAACCTACGCACAACCATGTCACGTCCCTTTTGTTACGCGATAATTTGGTCAATGATGAGGCATGAATAATGTCAACTTCCTGTTCTTGACCATTACTTTATCGATTCTTAAGTAGTCTCATAGAAATGGAAGCTCCTTTCCATTGTAGTATGGCCATACGTTTCTCAGACTCACTCATCAAGGGGCCTAGTATTATCTCTCTACAAATGTGAGGGACAAATTCCATCTTGACTATTCACATTCCTCTGCATGAAAACCACCGATCCCGATCCTAGCCTTTATCATCACCCGGTCAAATGTGACTTTTGACTAGGTCAAAGATTAACGACTCATCATGTAGGAATCCATGATGATCTCAAGTCAAATGGTGTTATGACGCGATTATACATGAGATAAGCTTATGATTAAATCTATACAGCTTTCTCATAGTGGGTCAATCTAGCACCTTGTACTTTTACAAGTGCCTATGACTTTGATCGTATCTCCATACCTCATCAAAGTCATACTGGTCTTATTACATCTTCGCTCCCGCGTAGATGACTAATCAGGGACATTTAGGATAATCTATAAGATATATCCAAGAATACAGATAAACATGCAAATGAAATGATAACGGAATGGAGAATATTTTAAATGACTTTAACGTTTAAAGTACAATGACTTGCCCTTAGGGCATAATTTCCAACAACAATTGTCTCTTTTGCCCTTGATTTGTGCCATTTGATGTGCTCTTTTAGTTCTCTATATTACCTTTGTCTAGACACCATTTCCTTTTGGATCCAAGTTAGGTTCTATGTCATTGTGGCACATCCTAAAGGAATCGGGTACTTTCTTCACACTAATCTGTTGGAAATTATGCCCTAGGGGCAATTCATTGTACTTTGGATATTTAAGTTATTTAAAATATTCTCTTTTGTTATCATTTTCGTTTGCATGTTCGTATTAATAACTGCATCCCTGGATAATCTTATAGATTATCCTAAATGTCCCTGGTCGGTCATCTACACGGGAGTGAAGATGAAATAAGACTAGTATGACTTTGATGAGGTATGGAGATACGAATCAAAGTCATGGGCACTTGTAAGAGTACAAGGTGCTGGACCGACCCACTATGAGAAAGCTGCATGGATTAAGTCATAAGTTTATCTCATGTATAACCGCGTCACGACGCCCTATGACCTGAGATCATCATAGATTCCTACATCATGAGTCACTGGTCTTTGACCTAGTCAAAAGTCACCTTTGACCGGGTGATGACAAAGGCTCGGATCGGGATCAGTGGTTTTCATGCGGAGGAATGTGAATGGTCAAGATGGAATTTGTCCCTCACATTTGTAGAGAGATAATACTGGGCCCTCGATGAATGAGTCTAAGAAATGTATGGCCATACTGTGATGGAAAAGAGTTTCCATTTCACCTTTTAGACTACTCGAGAATCGAGAAGGTAGTGGTCAAGAACAGGAAGTTGACATTATCCATGCCTCATCCTTGACCAAATTATCGCGTGACAAAAGGGACGTGACATGGTTGTACGATAGGTTGTATCGTATCATCGATCCCCATGTGAATTGGGGAGTCGCAATGTCTTGCTAGAGGCCGCTTGCAACTTGTGGGCTGATACAGTCTTGGCCCACTGCCAATCTCATATGGGCCTACAGGGTCGCACACAAGAATAACCCAATACGAGCAAATGCGTCCAGATTCATTGAATCTTAGATTAATCTAAGATTTAATGGATGTTGAATTTAATCTGGGGTAAATATATATATATATAATTCGAAAAATAATATAATATTATTATTTAATGGAGATTATAATAATATTATATGATATTTGTTTTATATTTAATTTATTGGATAAATTAAATATCTAAAACAAATAGAGATATTATATCTCATTTGATTTTCGAATAAAGATATCATATATCTGTTTAATTTAAATTGGGATATAGTATCTCAGATTTAATTTAATAGGTAGATATCATTTCTCGGATTTAATTTATAAGAGATAAATTAAATCAGAAGGCTTTTAATTTAGATTTGAATTTCAGATCTAGTTTTAATTCGGATTAAATAAATATATTAGATTAGATCTATTAGATAGATTTAATTGATATATTATCCAGATTCAAAATTCGAATTTCAAAATTAATGATGATTAATTTTGATTATATAATACGCCTATCGGTTTTAGAAAAACTGACAGAACTTTAGTCGAGCGTATTAGAAAGCCGTGAGAAACCCTAGAGCGTAAAAGAGAGAGACGCACAATTCAAGGCGCTAGCACGCTGCCGTCGCCGTGTTCGGGGATTGTTCGTGTGGATACCGGTAGAGGAAGAGGATTCTAAGAGTCGTCTTCTGTTGATCGAGGAGGTAGCCCACCTGTTCAAGAAAGAACGAGACACGAATGAATTCTCCAAAGGTATGATTCGGATTCCTAAGTCTTGATTTAAATGCACCTGGGTGATCCTCGGGATGGGATTCGTAAGAAATTTTAATCCGCTGCGTGTACGGATCCCAACATAATCCACACCAAAATTCATGCTTCATTTTGGGTGCGGTTTCTAAAATTCATTCTATTTCTTATGCATTCCTGGGGGTCTTGTTAAACTAGAGTAAGTAGTCTACTTTATTCAGGCTTATACTCTAACATCTAGTCCCAAAATTTGCGGTATTACAACTACCGTCAAAGGTCACGCAGCACTACGTCGAAAGGCACTGGTTGTTCTCCCATCCTCATCATGAACACCCTTCATCTCACCATCACCGTCATCCATTCATCACCAACACCACCATTGTCCTCTCCATTCTCATCACCACCGATAGAAATCAAGGCTGAAAGGGAGACTATGATTTTCGAATAGACAAGGGAAAGAAGAAAATCAGAGAGGCAAAGGGAAGAAATTAGTGAGAAGAAATAGAGGGAAGGGCATTTAAGTCTTTCCTTCAAACTTTGATATCTCAGATTCTCACTAGAGCACTTATTTGTCCTTTTGCTAATTTAATAGACATTTTGGAGTTTTACAAGTTCAAATGGTAGTTATGTGTCTTTTTTTCTTATATATTATTCACCAATCACTATAATATTAAATTAAAGCACTCATGTCAAAAAAAAAAAAAAAAAGATTGAAGCACACATATAGTTTATTTATATGACTGGCTCGCAAATTGTTCTTCTAATTTATTTATAGTGCCCAAAACAACTAGACAAGAACAACGATTGTGGGTATTGCGTCATGTAGTTTATGAAGGACATTATCACATTCTAAAAATATTGATCGAAATAAGGTATATTATATGTTCAATTCATTCATATATACACTTGGTCATCTATATATATTACAATATTTAACTTATCTATTTTTTCCTTTTTACATAGTATTTTAATGCCTCCTGCACGAGGCTTAGACACTCACAAATGGAAGCAATGGCTGAAGAGTTGGCGACGTATGTGTAACATCATTGGAAGAGGGAAATATATTTTGGGTTGTAAATTCTGAATACCGATTTGTTTGTTTTAGAGGAAGAGGAAGAAATGATAATTACTCTGGCATGAGTAGTGTCGATTCCAGAGGAATCAAGAGTATCGTGCAAGACAAGCTTGAGGTCGTAGGGAGAATACTTTAAATCAGAGCCCCCATGACAAACAATTCGAGAAGAAGAAGAAGGAAATTGAAAAGAGAAAAAGTGGAATTTGGAGGAAGAGAATGAAGCCAAAGAATTCATGGCTGATCCTGAGGTCTGAAGCCAGAGTGTAGGAAGACGATGATAGGCAAATAACTAAAGGTAAGGAGTCGCGAGGGAGGAGAGAGGCGAAGGGAGAGATATAGACAAAGTCGCTTCTCGACGCCGTTAGTGTAGGTGTAAATGAATTGTGATAATTAGCACTTTTTAATTGTTTGTTGGTGATTATGGTCTTTTTAATTTTTTTTTATTTTTTATTTTTTGTTGGGTGCTATATATATCTATTCTAATGTAAGGGGCACAGGATGCGCAGGAAAGGCGCACATAAGACATGAGACACGTGCGCCTAATGTGGACTCCATGGATTTCTGACCCCCAAAAAAAAAAAAGACTCCATGGGTATCTCTCTGAGTTTTTACTCCTACTCGTTCAGTGTCACGGAGATCTCTCTCTCTCTCTCCTTCAACTCTTCAGCTCTCAGTCTCTCCTCCTTCTCGTTTTGTCTCGACATTAAGAAGCAGGGAGGCGCCGCGGAGCTTCTTGTTGTGAACTAGAGGTGAGAATCGGATCTTCACCTTCTTCTTTCACCATCACCCATTGCTCCACTAGCTCTTTTCTCACTGTTGGAAGGTATGAAACTCGAGGGAGTCACCGCCGACATGGAAGGAGTCACCGATTCACAGCATCGCTGTAGGATTGTTGAAATATTGACCTTATATTTCAGTTTTTTAGTCGTTACATTTTCTCCTCTGTTTTTTGAATTGCCATTTTACCTTTTCAGTTTAGTGAATCTCACATTGCTTTTCCTTGTACTTAGGACTGTGAAACACTAAAAAATGAAACTGCTTCCTAGAGAGGTTGACAAGCTAACCCTGCATAATGCTGGCTTTCTCGCCCAGAAACGTCTTGCTCGTGGTTTGAGACTCAATTATGCTGAAGCTGTCGCCCTTATAGCCACACAGGTTTGGTTATATATCCCTCTTGGCATAATGGGATTATCTATTTGTATTATATTCCCCCCCATTTTTCCCCGTAGATTTTAGAATTCGTTCGTGATGGTGACAAGAGTGTTGCTGAACTGATGGCCATTGGGAAACAACTCTTGGGAAGGTATTATTATTATGTCATTTTTAATCTTTTTGATATCATATGCAATTTCAATCCCAGGTTAATCTTATACCTTCTTTATTTCCCCTATTTTTGTAAAATGGTTCCGTTTCTTCAATTGCTGACTAGTGAATATAAAATGCAGAATGAACTATCTTAAATATCGAAGCCTTACTCCCCCCCCCCCCCCCCCCCCTCTCTCTTTTCTCTCTTTCTTTATATATATGACAGGAGACAAGTTCTTACAGCGGTTCCACCTCTCTTGGATGTTGTTCAGGTATTATATATTCTAATTCTGCTTTTCGGTAGATGGTTACTAGAGTGGATTTTAAGATAAAGTTCTTTGCCAAGTATTTTTTGAAATTTGAAAAAAGATAAGAAAAACTTTTTTCCTGCTAGAATCAAGTGATTAATTGTTACGTGTGACTTGGGTGACTTGTGGGAAATTGAGTATGAGGTCTTCTGGCAAAGGTCTTCCCAGTTTCTAGATGATTCACTGGACAAGTGGTTAATAAAGTTAATGTATGGCTAGCACATTAACCACTTGTCTCATTGACTGTTTCTAAAAGTAGAAAAAATCCTTGTAGTTTACCTTCAGTAATTCCCTTGAAGAAAGAGAAATAACAAACTTCACCCATATGTTGTTGTCATTAATTTACTACATATTTTCATCTAGGTTGAAGCCACATTTACTGATGGGACTAAGTTAGTTACCATTCATGATCCAATTGCTAATGAGAATGGTGACTTAGAACTGGCATTATATGGTTCTTTTCTTCCAGGTATGCCCTTATTTTGATCTTTGTACTAGATTTTTTACTGTATATTTTTGCTTAGTTCTTCCACCTAAGAGCATGCATTAACAAATATTATTATAATTTACCATTCTGAAATCTTATATAATTCTTGTAAATATGCAAAATTCATTTTTTGCATTTGCAGATCAGGTTGAATTTGGTAAGTTTATCTTTTATCTGTCTTCCATCCATTAACAAATATTGGTATACCATTCTGTAAACTTATACGAATCTTGTAAATTTGCAAAATTCATGTTTTGTATTTGCAGTTCAGGTTGAATTCACTAAGTTTATCTTTTATCTGTCTTCTACCCATTAACAAATATTGGTATAATTTTTACCATTTTGGTTCATAATCCTCATTTGCATTGTTAATGGGAGAAAAATAAGTTATTCTTCCTTCCTTCTAGAATTCTTGGGAGATGAATAATTTCTAAACCAACATATTGATAATTTTTGTGAGAAAAGATCCTGAATTTACCAATGAAGATATGCTATGTTTTTGAGTGAAATAGCTCAGGTTTCTATTATTCCTAAAACACTTAGTAGTCACAACATTAAACTTGAATTAATATTCCTTTCTTACTCCTCTCAATCAAAATATGCAATAATAAAAAGATTCAATGTTCCTTTTGAAATTTGTAATCTCCTGGATTGAGCCTGTACTTAAATTAGCTTCTCTCTGTTTGGAATTTCTTTTGCAGTACCTTCACTTGACAAGTTTCCCACAATAGAAGATAATAGAATACCTGGTGAGGTAATTTCCGGAGGTGGAAATCTGACTCTCAACCCTGGAAGGAAAGCAGTAGCTCTCAAAGTTGTCAACATTGGCGACAGGCCAATACAGGTGATTGATGTGCTTTACCACAGTCTCTATTCAGATATGTCAACAGAGCCACAGAACATTGATTACATAAGTGATAGAGTTTCAAATCTCAGTGTAAACCTTAACAAATAACCTTAATTTTTGTAAGTTACAAAATTTATAAACTGTGGTTTCAAACTGATATTCACATAATGATGATATTTGTTTGTTGTACTTTAGTACTGGGGGATTGTGACATGTTAATTAATTATAGTATAGAAAGTGAAGTGCTGAGTGGAACATTAATGGGGCGACAAAGGAAGATTCGTGGAGTGGCAAAGGAAGATTACCAAAACGTTGTGCAAGCCCATCAGAAGGTGTATTCTTGTGTCAATTGGGCGGATGCCAAAGGTTGGGTTTTGGATGATCATGGAGGTGTTAGTCATGGTAGAGTCAGAAATACAAGAATGATAGGACAAATCAATGGGAGAGATGAATGTCATACTTTGTTAAACTATATTTTAATATTTCATTTTTTATTTGATTTTTGTAAATGCTGATTAATCTGCTGCATCACCATTATATAACAATAAAGAAACTTTGGTTCCATAGCAGTTAAGTTAGAGAAGAATTTCGTTGAAAAGGATTTGAAACTTAACAAACAAATTTAAAATAATAAATAAAGGAACATTATATTATTTTAAAGCAAAATTGTAAAGTTGAAGTTGTTTAATTTCTTGTTTGTTTTTTAGCAGAGCTTAATAGAAGGGACCTTTTTGTAATAACACAGACAATTCTCAGGTTGGCAGCCACTATCACTTCATTGAAGTAAATCCCTACTTAGTATTTGATCGAAGGAAATCATATGGCATGCGTCTTAATATAGCAGCTGGGACTGCAATACGCTTTGAGGTGGAATTCTGCATTGTTTTGTGCATTAAAAAAAAAAAAGGAACTCTGCATTGTTTTCTCCTTCCAGGTTTACTATCTTTAACTGAAGCATATCTCCTCTTCCCAGCCTGGGGAAAGTAAACGCGTATCACTCGTAAGCATTGGAGGCGAAAAAGTCATCAGAGGTGGTAACGGCATTGCTGATGGGCAAGTTAATGATTCCAATTTGGAAAAAGCCATGGAGGCTGTGAGCAAAAGGAAATTTGGACACATGGAGGATGAAAATGCAAGGTGATCCAACCAATAATTGTACATATATCCCTTTACTCCTTTGCTAGCTCCACCTTTGTGAATAAATAGAATAATTATTTGTTTCCACAAATATAAAATTTCAGTGAAGGTATTACAGGAGAAGACCCTTTTCTCACCACAAGCATTTCTCACGAGAAATATGCCAACATGTATGGTCCTACTACTGGTCACAAAATCCGTCTTGGTGACACTGAATTGTTTGCTGAAATTGAAAAAGACTTCTCTGTCTATGGTGATGAATGCGTTTTTGGAGGTGGGAAAGTTTTAAGAGATGGAATGGGTCAGCGATGCTGGGTTCCATCTTCTAGCACCTTGGACACTGTGATTACAAATGCTGTAATAATTGATTACAGTGGAATTATTAAAGCAGATATTGGCATTAAAGATGGCTATATTGTATCAATTGGAAAAGCAGGAAATCCAGATGTCATGAGTTGTGTTTATCATAATCTGATTATTGCAGTAAGTGCCCTCTCGAAGCAATGAGTGTTTTCTCCCCCTCTATAGAAGCCATAGTGGAATTTATACACCACATCTTAGCATCACTTGTGTGCTTGTCATCCATATCCAGGATAGCACTGAAGTTATTGCTGGGGAAGGGTTAATTGTAACAGCTGGCGGCATAGATTGTCATGTGCATTTTATATGCCCTCAATTAGCATATGAGGCAATATCAAGTGGTGAGTTCCATGACTACAGACATTTATTCTGAAAGTGCTAAATACTTGTACTTGTCATTTAATTAGACATTTTACTGTAGTGATTAACATAGACTCACATAACGGTGAATCAAACATTGATGATTGAAGTGATTAAATCAGAAGTGACATCAATACTACTAGAGCCCTTGTGGTACAAATGGGAATGAGAAAAGGAATGGGAATGGGGTAACTTTCTCCTATAAACATGGGAGGCTTTCTTTCCTGCAAAGCTACTTTGTCATCTACCGTACACAACAAAAATACTTTCCCTTACCTTCCTCCTTCAAATAAGCTTTCTATATACCAAACAGATGGTAAAAGGCAAATTTTGTGGTCAGGTTGCGCTAAACAAATTGTTCTCTCACCATTTGCTGTAAACAAGAAATGTAATTTTATCATAATATATGTGCAAGTATATCTATATTCTTGAGCCGCCATCTAGAGAGAGAGGAACTAAGTTGTACTGTGGTTGTGGTTTAACTGTCTCTTTCCTGAGTTCCTGGACCTCCAAAAATTTGATTGTGGGCTAACCTGTGGGTAACAATAAGGCTATTCTCAGGCCCTTAGGTTCAAGTTGTTCTTTAACATTGCCTCAAAGCCTGGTTGAACATATAATTCAGTGTTAAAGCTTGCATGAATCCACTTGATTTATCATGCATAGATTTACATAAATTCTGCTGATTTTTTGGCCATGTTGATTATCTGATGGTTAATAGTAAGGCTGCTAGAATTCAATAGAGAGGAGACATTTGTGTAGTCAATGAAGTTTGTTCGCTTCTGTTGCATCTGCGTAGTTACCATGTTGTTTTTGACACAATGAACTAGTTGTAGCTACATTTCTTTCTCACAAGCCATTAACGAATCTCTAATTTTGAAGAAGAGTTTGATTTCTATCCTTTTCTCACTGCCACAGAGTTGATATCAGCAAGGGTAAATGAGCTTGATGGAATTTAATGAGTCATTTTGTGATTTATTTGCAGGAATCACAACATTAGTGGGAGGTGGAACAGGACCAGCTGATGGGACACGGGCAACAACTTGCACACCGGCACCAATTCAGATGAAATTAATGCTTCAATCAACAGATCCCCTTCCACTGAACTTTGGTTTTACTGGCAAAGCATGTTTTCCTCATTCTCTTCTGATTATACTGAGCACTTGCTTCTAACTATTCTGAAAAGTTTATCTCTTTTGTCTTGCAAAATTTGCATGATACTCTTTTTATCTCTGTTGACTGAACCATCCACTGGTTGCTTCAGGGAAATTCTTCCTGGCCTGATGAACTACGTGAAATAGTCAAGGCTGGAGCTATGGGGCTGAAGCTGCATGAGGACTGGGGAAGTACCCCAGCTGCAATAGATAATTGTTTAACTGTTGCAGATGCCTATGACATCCAGGCATTTACTTTAATAGATGAGTCTTTTCTTTGTAATTTTAATTTTGTGTTGCTAACTTTTATTTTAACAGGTTAATATACATACGGATACATTAAATGAATCTGGATTTGTGGAACATACAATCGCTGCATTTAAAGGAAGAACTATTCATACTTATCACAGGTATATGTCGTGGACTCCCAAAACCAGGGTCGGTGTAAAGAAAATGATTCAAACTTGTAAAATTTGGCTTTTCAAACTTGTTAGCCATTTTCCATTCTCAAACAAGTATAATTATTCGGGAACAGGCTGGGTTTAATTTTTTATAGTGACATTCATTGCATGGAGATATTTGCATTCAGAAGTGGAGCCAATTTATTATACATTTGTTACGCACTAGGGCACTGGATGCTATCCTTAATTGGCTCTTGGGCGGGAGGTGAAAGAGCCAATTGGCTAAAACTTTTCTTCTTTTTATATTCATAGAACACTCACCACTCGTACACTTGCCCTATGATCCTGTATTTGAATAAGATGCAAAATATCTCCTTGAACTTTGAGGTACTTACAAACAGCCTCTCAAACTTTCAAAATCAGCAATTAGGTCCCTAAATTTTTGCAATCCAAAAATAGGTCCCTTTATTTAATTTCCTTGTGTCAGAGTCAGCTCATTTGCCACTTCAATTCTTCTATGTCGGCTGGAGACCATTGCATTCAGAAGGACCTTGCACGGATAACCAATTAGACATTTGGACAGTTCGAGAGGGAAATTGAATCACTCGTGTTACAAGAAAATCAGACTGAGGGAACAATTTTTTGGAATCTTAAGGTTGACCTAATTTCCAATCTTATTGGTTCAAAGATAATTTGCCAGGAAACCAAAGTTTATGGAAACTTTCTAGAATTTTCCTTTTCATATCTGTAGTCGCATACTATATAAAGGGAACATCGACTAAAGTTTTTTGTACTATTTTCAAGTGATCCACTGATCAGAGAATGTAAACTGAAAACCCATTTGTACTCTTTGTTTAACTTGGAAAATCCTTGACTTTTGCATGCAATTTGGGCAGTGAAGGTGCTGGTGGTGGCCATGCTCCAGATATCATCAAAGTATGTGGTGAGAAGAATGTCCTGCCCTCATCAACTAACCCTACACGACCATTTACAATTAATACAATAGATGAGCATCTTGACATGTTGGTAAGTAAAAAACTGTTACCCAATAATTATGTTGTGTGCGCCATGGAATTAAGGTCTCAGTTTAGATAGTGACATGCAGATGGTCTGCCATCACCTTGATAAGAACATTCCAGAAGATGTGGCGTTTGCAGAATCTAGGATAAGGGCTGAAACAATTGCTGCTGAAGATATTTTGCATGATATGGGAGCAATTAGCATTATATCTTCTGATTCACAGGCTATGGGTCGAATTGGAGAGGTTTTTCCTTCACTCATATCATCTCCATTAATTCCTCATTTCATGAGCTTCAGTTTGGCTGACAGATTCTCATGATATTTAGATTCTTATGGTCGTATGTCTTCTTGTGTATCACATCAAGATTCATGATTCAAATGGCATTTCCTCTTTCTTAGTCCCTTTTATTATTTTGCTTCAATCATGGATTTATTTCCTTGTCTTTTCCCTCTTTTGTTTAGTCATGGTACTGTGGCAATCGGAAAACTATATTGTAAGTTTGTAACTACTGTAACCACTTTGGTTAGAGAGTTGGAAACAAAATAATTGACCTGCTTGGAAATGTAAGCGCTCACATTGTACTCGCTCCTAAACTGTTGGATAAAGAAGTCACTTCCCTTCTCTACTTTCTGCTCTCTCTCTTGTGCTATTTTGTTCCAATTATTAAAGTTTTAATCCTTTGATCAAATAAAAAACTCAGAGATCTCACAAAGTCTCTGAAATGTTCATAAAAAACTTTTCATTCTTTTTTTGTCACGTGTATAAAGAAAGTGGTTACTTGAATCAAGAGCATAATTAAATCTAGAAAACAAAAAGGTGTCAGCCTCTGGTATGCCTCACATTATGCTTAAGATCCTTTTTCTTGTATCTAACTGATATTTGTGAACCAAACATATTACTTCCGTTATAATGTTAATAGCACATTAGAGAATTCCATTGTTATAATTTCACCTTTCCTCAATGTTGTTATCATGTTTGATGTGTTTTTCAGTGAAAATAAATATTAGCATGATTCTCTGTGTTTTAGGTGATATGTAGAACTTGGCAGACTGCCAATAAGATGAAGTTGCAGAGAGGACCACTTCAGCCTAATGATTCAGACAATGATAACTTTCGAATCAAACGATATGTCGCAAAATACACTATAAATCCAGCAATAGCTAATGGGTTCTGGCGAATCGTTGGTTCAGTTGAGGTATGACTTATATTTGATGCCCTTCCATATCAAATGTGAAACATCAAATATGAATTTTTCTTGAAAGGAAAAAATCTAAAATTCATAATCTATATTATGTCCTACAAGGAACACTTGGTTTAATCCCCTCATCTATATTATTTCCTAACCTTAGGCCAAATCTTCGATTTTTCATCTCTAAGTTTGTACCAATCCCCTTATTCTCTGCAGGAGGGTAAGTTGGCTGATCTAGTGCTATGGAAACCATCATTTTTTGGTACAAAACCAGAAATGGTTATCAAAGGCGGTGCAATTGCATGGGCTAACATGGGCGATCCAAATGCAAGCATCCCCACACCTGAACCAGTATAGTTTACCCATCTGACTACATTGACTCGACTACTATTACATCAAACATGTTAGGGCTTTTTTGAGTTGGTGTTGGAAAATCACGTTTATACAATTCGAGACAAAACTTCTCTCACAAACTTACCTCGTATGTTGTAAATCACGTTGGAAAAGCATACCACTAATCCAAACTTAGTCATTCTTATGATCATCACAGGGATTATTGAAGTCAGATTTTGCAAAAATTACACTCACTGCCTTAGCTTTTGATATATATTACCAAACCCCTTCCCCCCAACTTTATGTATTGTTATTGATGTCAACTTTTGCACCATGTAACTTTATAAAAATTTTGGTTTGATATCAATTTTATTGCTTTTACTATCGTATTAAAATAAAATTACTGTTTAGAGTTAATTTCAACAAAAGTAAATTGGAAGGTAGGTTTTTGCAATCAAATTTTGGCAAACAGTTTTAAAAAAACAAAAAACAAAAAACAAAACAAAACAAGAACAGAGTATCGGATGTAATTTATTCAAACTTTGGTAGGTTACTCTAATTATGTTTGTTTTGAATAATCATATAGCATTTTCTTAGAGTGTGAGTAGTCAGCACAATTCTTGTTTCGAGTACTTGAACTAAATTAATAAATCTTTTTTAGGTGATGATGAGGCCTATGTTCGGCGCATTTGGCAAGGCTGCTAGTAGTCACTCCATTGCTTTCGTGAGCAAGGTATGAAACCTTCTCTTTCTTTCAAATAAATTTAGACCATTCATCTCAATTCTATTTTGCATTGTTACTATGTTTTCTTCTTCCCCCAATTGGCAGATGCAATATTCACTTCTTTCTCATTTATTTGGATTTATCTAAAGAGTAAAAATTATAGTTGACACAAATGAAAAGAATTCCAAAAAGAGGATAAGAAATTCATGTCAAACACGTGCGTGTTGTGTTTTATATTTTCTTTCTTTATTTAGATGTATTTATCAAGGCCCATAAGGTTGTATTAGAGAATTATCGGGTCCTTACCTTTGCTTAAGAGCGTCAACCACTGTTGGTGTATGTGCTAATCTCCCTAGTCCTTATTATACGCACCAAAAAAACAACCTTGCATGTATTAATGAAGTTAGTTAAAATTAGTTAAATTTCATTAGTTAGAGGAGTTAGTTAATTAGAAAGCTTTATAGTTAGTTAGGGATCCTAAGCGGAAAAAATTAATGCCTCTAGACAAGGCATGCTATATTATGAAATCTTTAACAAGGACAGATTGAGTATTTGTTTTTTCTACCCTGATTCTAGACTCACATTGTTGCTTCCTCACCAAAACTAACAAACAGATGGCGCTAGAGGACGGAGTAAAAGCTTCGTACGGTCTGAGCAAGAGGGTGGAAGCTGTGGAGAATGTGAGGAATCTCACGAAACTCGACATGAAGCTCAATGACGCTCTTCCTCATATCACTGTGGATCCTGAAACTTACACGGTTACAGCTGATGGCGAGGTTCTCACTTGTGATCCAGCATCCTCTGTTCCCCTTTCTCGGAACTACTTCCTCTTTTAGTCTCAACCATGTGCAGTTCAGTTCATAGAACTGGTGTCTTAGAAGAAGGCCAATCCTCTAAAGAGCTGAGTTCTTTGTGTTGGTCAATTTTTCTGTAAAACATTCTGTATCTTATTTCATTCTGATTCAACAATAATAGGTTTCGACCGAATCTCTAATAAAACATCCCATTGCTAAATCTGTCTCGCAATTTGATTATTGAACCTAGTTATTATTTGGTCGTAGTCGGATATGCCTCACAATCTCCCATCATATGTTGTATATTGTTTCTATTCCTACTTGAAGGGTCTAGATTTTATATAATCTTTTTTGGAAAAAACATTGATACTTCTATTTTAAAACAAGATAAGTTGTTATGAATATTAATTATGTGGATGTCCATTGACTCATATTTCTAATTAACATCTACTTAGCTGTATTTAATACTTTCTTCTACCTGCTCTCCAAGCCAACGAGCTTGATCCCCAAGCCAACAAACTTGTGCCCCAAGTTCATTAGTTCTCCAAGTTTGCCCACAGAGAAGTATTGTACAAGCATTGAACACACACAAGTGGACAAGAATTACACTCTTGTTTCTCTTATCTCTTGCTTTCTTATCCCATATATCTTCATTCTCATAACATGTTATCAACATCAAATCTCCAACGAAGGTATGCTCTTTTCATAGTTTCCTTGATGATTTCATCTAACTTTTACTGTATCTTATTTGATCTATCTCGGATAATCTGAGTCACTGTGTGGAATTAAAGAAATACTTTTATCAATTGTTATAAACATTGGGTTCCTTGGCTAAGATTGAAGATTGCTATTGTTTTTATATCTTATATCTCCTTTGCAAGTTTTTTTTTTAATTAAAAAAATATTATTATTGTTATTTTAGTGTGATTAGAAATCATACTCCTTTGATTCCATATTTTGGAATTATATGGTCAGAAGTCATATTGCTTTTTACTATGAAATTATATGACTAGAAACTATTTTGTTTTGATTTCTTATTTCGATATAATAAAATTATCCTAAATGTGCCTGATCGGTTATCTACGCGGGAGCGAAGATGAAATAAGACCAGTATGACTTTGATGAGATATGGAGATATGAATCAAAGTCAGACATTTGTAAAAGTACAAGGTGTTGGACCGCCCTACGTGAGAAAGCTGCATGGATTTAGTCATAAGCTTGTTTCATATATAACTGTGTCACAACTGTAATATCCCGAATTTTGGACCCGAAAAATTGAGAATAAGCCTAAATTAGGCAGACTACTAAGCCCGATTCGGGAAGAATCCCTTGAATGACAAGAGATAGGAAGTCTCTGAAGGGCCCAGGTTTGTAAAGATGCGGGCCCAGGGCAAGATACCGGTGAGGTATAACGTCGATGTGATGAAGCGGCACCTAGGGAATATGGCAAAACACAAATTCCTGACCCCTAGAAGTGCGTATGCGCCATACAGGGACACGAGTCACCCCGAGATTAAAGGAAGATAAGGCAAGGGCAAAATGGTCAATTCCTTATCCTTTGGGCATTGAATTTCATTCTAAATGAGAAAGGGAAGAAAATTAGATGATTTTACCCATACTCTGGTCCAGATTCAAGACGCGGGACCCGCAGGCGATTAACCGATAGAAAAGGGCACTGATAAGGACCAGATAGGGGATTATTTTGGACGAAATGAGACAAATGTGGGGCCACCTTGGAAAGAGGGAAGGTACCACATGATTATGCCCAGGCCGAGGAAAATATTTGGAAAAGACAGAGAAAAGTACAAAAAGACGCATTTTCGGACCCGGTGGGACCCGATAGGGGTCGGTAGACCCCGAAATTGACCGATAAAGTGGAAAATTGGAATTAATTATTGGGGATCATTTTGGTGGGACCCCTTGGACGTGTAACACTCTTTTTGGGCAGCAAAATCTGATTTCAAGACCAAGAATAAGCTTGTCTAATTCATTGAATTAACCGTGGGGCCCGCCAGTAAGTCAAATGGAATTTGAAGTCTTAATTGATAATTCTTATCAAATTGAAAGATGAAATCTGAATATTTGGGCAGAGATCACGCCACATATACTCCCTAGAATCCTCTCAAATTGTCACATGGGATAAATCCAAAGTAATGTCAATTGGAAGCCAACCAAACTAGGAAATTATTTAGTTACGTTGGAACTAAATGGCCACTTGTGAATTATTATTAAAAGGAGCTCAAATTGCCATTTCTCTCTCCAAAAAGGCATGCTCCAGCTGAAGAAGAGAAAGGGGACCAGCAAGCTTCCATAGCCAAGGTGAAGCTCTCAACCACCTCATCCATCAAGCCGAAGCACCGAAATAGGTAACAACCGACAACTTGAACCTTTAGAGCTTTAACTTTGGAATTTCGTGCTGCTGGTTGGGGCTTGGTTTTGGGGTCTGATTTTGGAGTTTTTGATGGTCCCAAAGTGTTTAAAACGTGATTTTGTGTGGGGTTAAGCTATGGTTTAAGTTTCCGAACTTGAAAACCCCGAAAACTCAAAGAAGAAGCTTGCTGCCAGTGTTCTGGATTCTGGGCAGCGAACCTTCAAAAATGTTTTTAAAATAGTAAAGACTTCGTTTTGAGCTGAAATTTTACAGGTGCAAAGTAGACATCTGGGGCATCATTTTGATATATAATTCGACATATTTTTGATGTACCAATTGAGAGATAAAAATTGTTGAAGTTGGCTCTGTGTGCAACAGGGCGAAATCTGACCCAGGTGTAAAAAGTGAGCACCACTATAAAATAAAAGTACTTTCAGGGTCTGGGAGTATTTTTCGTAGAAATAGACACTTCAATGGTTCAAATGGCGCTGGTTTCATGTAAAAAGGATTTTTGTAAAATTTATAAAAATCCCACAAGTTGGGTCAAAATCACTGGATTTCTGGAAATTTGGTGTTGGGCTCGGTTTTAGCAAGAAAATTGTTATGGCAATTTTGTAAATACTGAATAAGTGTATTTTAATGATTTATAGGTCAAATGAACCCTTGGGAAGTCAACGGGCTCAATAAAATAGTAAGGACAATATTTGCCACATCAGGTAGTAACCGTTTTACTCAGATATCTTCATGTGTTTTGCTGTATGTTTGTGTTTGCCATGTGTGTTTTCTTTGTATATGTTGTGCCAAATATGCATACAGTATTATGTGATTCCTAGCGCTGAGGATATTCAGTCCGAGGCCGGCCTTGGTTGGCGGTTGTACGGGTTGAGATATCAGTCCGGGGCTAGCCCAGAAAGGGTGGCTCTACGGGTTGTGAGTCCAGTGAGTCCGAGGCTTGCCTTGATAGGGTAGCTGTACGGGTTCTTGGATTGTGATATGTGTTTTGCTGTGGTATGATCTGGATGCATATATGGTATGTATTTGGCATGTTCTTATGTTTCTGATTAGCATGGTAGCTTACATACTCCTTACACATTTAGTATTTGAGTACTGACGGTTACTCTGGGGGCCGTTATCGGACCCCAGCCTCTTCTGTTGTCACAAGGAGATATGCCCGATTTGAAGAGCCCTCCTTGGAATGATAAGTGCTTATCAGTACAAACTGAAGAATAGGGGATGCCCTATCATGTTGTATATATTTTTGAGATGCCGATATGTTCTATTTCGGTATTTATTTTGGATAACTGTACCCTTAACCCTTCAAGGACTTTTATTTTCCGTTTATTTTACTTTTACCAGTACAGTAGATAGTCTAAACCGGTTAAATGCTCTGTTGCGCTCACTCTGATATAAGTTCAATGGACCAAATAACGAAGGAAAGGTAACTAAGTAAGTGAATCCCTCTAACCTACCACCTGAAAGGGCGAGGCTGGTAGGGGTGTAACAACAACGCCCTTTGACCTGAGATCATCATGGATTCCTACATGATGAGTCGCTGATCTTTGACCTAGCCAAAAGTCACCTTTGACCGCGTGATGATAAAGGCTTGGATGGAGATCAATGGTTTTCATGTAGAGGAATGTGAATAGTCAAGATGAAATTTTTCCCTCACATTTGTAGAGAGATAATACTGGGCCCCCTCGATGAGTGAGTTTGAGAAACATATGTCCATACTACGATGGAAAGGAGTTTCCATTTCTATTAAACTACTCAAGAATCGAGAAAGTAATAGTCAAGAACAGAAAGTTGACATTATCTATGCCTCATCCTTGACTAAATTATCGTGTGACAAAAAGGACATAACATGGTTGTATAATAGGTAGTATCGTATCATCGATCCCAATAAGAATTGGGTAGTTGCAATGTCTTGCTAGAGGTTGCTTGCGACTTGTGGGCTAGTACAGTATTGGCCCACTGCCAATCTTATGTGGGCCTGTAGGGTCACATACAAGAATAGGCCAACACGAGCAAAAGTGCCCAGATTCATTGAATCTTAGATATGTCTAAAATTTAATGAATACTGTATTTAATCTAGGATGAATATATATATATATATATATATATATATATATATATATATTGTTAAATTTGAAATTAAATAATAATGATATTATTCTTATAGATTATAATATCATTATGTATTATTTGTTTTGTATTTAATTTATTTGATAAATTAAATATCTAAAACAAATAGTGATATTATATCTTAAATTTAATTTTCGAATAAAGATATCATATATCTGATTTAATTAGAATTGAGATATAGTATCTCAGATTTAATTAAATAGATAGATATCATATCTCAAATTTAATTTATAGAGGTAAATTAAATCAGAAGGTTTTCAATTTGGATTAAATAAATAGATATAAGATTAGGTTTATTGGATAGATTTAATTAATATATTATTTTAATCCTAATTCATATTTCAAAATTAATGAAATTTGTATATATAATATGCCTATGGGTTTTAGAAAAACCCATGGGACATTTGTTCAGGCATATTAGAAAAGCCGCGAGAAACCCTAGAAAAAGAAGAGACGTGAGAATACTGAAGGCGCTAACACGCTGCCGTCTATGTTCAAGGTTATTTGTGTGGATATCGGTAGATGGAGGCGATTCGCAGAATCTACTCCTGTTGATCGAGTAGGGAGCCCTCCAAATAGAATTGAATGAGATGCTTACCGATTTGCATAGGTATGGTTTCTAACGAACCTTGATTTAAACGTTGTTGACCGATCCTCCGATGGGATTCGTAAAAATTTTATAATTTCGCTTCGTGTACAGATCCCAACAATAGGTATGGTTTCTAATGAATCTTGATTTAAACGTGGTTGAGCGATCCTCCGAAGAGATTCACAAAAGATTTTTTATTTCACTGCGTGTACGGATCCCAACAGTTGCAATACAATGGTATTAGATCAATAATTCTAGGAACCACTCCAAGTTCATTTATGAACTTCTTGATCCAAACTGCCTCCTTAGCCACTTCTAAAGCTACTATGTTATTTTGCCTCGGTCGTAGAGTATGCTATGGTCTCTTGCTTGGAACTTTTCCAGGGTGTAGACAACTCTTGATTGAGATTTACAGTCATCTTTATTACTTTGGAAACTTGCATCAGTGAACCCTTTCACCTTTAACCTATTACTACCACCATAGACTAGAAACATATCCTTAATCCTTAAGTACTTTAGAATTGTCTTTACAGTTGTCCAGTGACCTTCTCTTGGGTTAGCTTGGTATATGCTCGTTATGCTTAAATCATAAGAGACATCTGGTCTTGTACAAAGCATGACATACATGATTGATCCAATTGCTGATGCATATGGAATTCTCTCTATACGTTTCCTTTCAGCCAATGTCTTGGGACACACTGCCTTAGAAAGGCAAATGCCATAACTGACGGGAATAAACCCCCTTTTCAACTCGTTCATGCTAAACCTCTTTAGCATTTTTTCTATCTACATGGATTGGGATGATCCCAGCAACCTTTTTGATCTATCTCTATAGATCTTTATACCAAGTATATAGGCCACCTTTCCTATATCCTTTTTGGTGAAGTTCTCTTATAACCATATCTTTATGGACTGTAACATGAGAATGTTATTTCCAATGAGCAATATGTCATCTACATAAAGCACAAGGAAAACTATTGCACTCCATTGACCTTCTTGTAAACACAAAGTTCATTTCATTCATGATAAAGTTGTTGCCTTTAATGACTTCATCAAAATGAAGATTCCAGCTCCTGGATGCTTGCTTGAGCCCATAGATTGAGTTTTAAAGTTTGTATACCATATGCTTTTGGCCTTTGGACTCAAAACCTTTAGGTTGTGTCATATACACCTCCTCCTTCAGGAAACCATTCAAGAAGGCGGTTTTGACATCCATATGCAAAATCTTATAATCATGATAAATTTGATCATGGCAATAGGCGAGAAGGTTTCCTCCAAGTCAACTCCTTGTCTTTGACGATATCCCTTCAAAACTAACCTAGCGTTATGATAAGCACAATTCATACCATGTTTTTTCCTATATTTCATGACTAAATTGAATGGTAAAAATAAGCTAAACTGTGAATTAAACAAGCAAAAAGGCATATATTCATGATATAGGGACTAAGGGATAGAAATCATCTACATGTACTAAGAACGGAGTAATCTGCGTTGTTTTTAAGGGAAACTGTGTAGCAGAGTTGATACGATGCTATAGCATTCTGACAGCAACCCGAAGTGCAATACAAGGCATCATGAATGCTATAGCAAAGTAGAGGACACAATGTTATACAGCATGTTTTCTGACCCTTTTACCTAGATGATTTCAGGAATTAAAGAAAAGGGCGATAATGATAGGTAGATTGTTGACACGACAGAATAGAAGATGTGGAGGATCGAAACTAAAAGATTTGAAGAATCCCACAGGATTAGCAGAATCAATCTATTTGGATCCAGAGATATCCTAGATCTCGAAAAATTAGGAAAGGCACTGCAACTTGCGTTGCAAGAAAGCCCATTTATAAAAGACCGCAAAGCCAACCCTAAAAGACAGAGAGCCCTAAAACGAGATTCTAGTTTACGGCAAACTCAAGAGAAGAGTGAGAGATTTCACAAGAGCATGAGACTTTCCGAACGACCCAGCATCCTTCCCTGCAGTTCGACGGAACGAAGAAGATGTGGAGTGGTGACGTGACAGGACCGCATTCACGCCGTTGGAAATTTCGCCAAGCTTTCTGTTTATTCTTTTTTTTTTAGTTTTCCAATCATGGGCCATTCTGTTAGTGTCTGTTTTGTGTGTCCCTCGTCAGTCATGAACTAATTTTTATATGGCTGGACGAGGATGAATCTTTAAGTGTTGAATGAACCCAGTTGCAAGTTCTTAATTTAATAAATTTGGTTTGCTTATTAGTGTTTTAATTACTAGTCGGTTAACGGAAGTTAAGGGCTAGATTTGTGGCCTCAGCTTACTGGCAAGGAGTTGGGGTTAGACCTTTGAGAAATAGTGTTTGCAAGGCAGCCCATGCACGACTTGACCTATTATTGTAGGCTTCAGGAATGGGTCTACCTCTCATAACCATAACACCCTGAGCGTAAAGCAAGCCTGACTAGAAAGTTGCCATAGGAATATGGAAGGAGTATAGTTAGTGTCATATGTATCGGACGCGGAAGCTTCGGTAGACTATCGTGGTGGGTTAACCAAATAACTTTGTAGATGGTAGCTATGCTGTAGCAATTGCGAAAGCTGTACAGTATAGATGCTATAGCATTGGGTAAAACAACTGGGGGATTAATGCACTTAAGGGTGATTTTGAGTCCAGCCTAACCTTTTACTGATATCTTCTCACGTTTTAAGTCATTTTGTTTACTTTTCTAGTAGCATAGTCATAACAACCCCTCAACCTGATTATATTTATTTTCCGCTTGCACAACTATCATAACAATCGAGCGTCACTCCTTGGTATCTCAGTCTCTGTGGGACGATACTCTACTTTCACTTTATTACTTGTTCAACTTGTTTGTTTGCCATAAGGGAATTTGACCAACACGTTATAGGTTTTTATGTTTCCATCTGCATCTGTCTTCCTTTCGAAGATCCACTTGTACCCAACGGGAACTATTCCCTTAAGTAGTGGAACCAAGGTCCATACCTTGTTCTCATGCATCGAATCTATCTCAAATTCCATGGCTTGAAGCCATTCTTAGGAGTCAACATCCTTGATCACCTTAGCGTAGGAAGTATGTTCGTCATCTTCAACGGTTTGTTGATTCTCAATCATGAAACTATAACTCTCAAGTGGTTAACTAACCTTAGAAGTCCTACTAGGCTGGGTGTCTAAAGCCTCTACTTGAGGCAACGCCTGATTAACTGACTCGAGATCTGTTATTTGTTCTTGCAGGTCTTGAATTTCTTAAAGTTCTACTTTACTCCCATTATTTATTTGAGAGAGTAGATCCTTTGATACGTAAGTCATAAATAATATGTTTTAGGGTTAGGAATTAAGAATTAGGGCACAATATTAATCCTATGAGACCTTAGGACTGATTAGGGATAATAGTAAGTAGTTAAGGGTAATAGTGGCATATTACTAATTCTATAAGGCCATTAGGAGTAGGACATTAGGATCTGATTGTATTGCTTTCATGTGTATTTGTTGTGGGCCCATGGGCTTATAAGATGTTATGGGCTTACTATGATTAAGTCTAAGGCTAGCTTATATAAAGGGAAGAGCCTAGCTTAATCACTCATGTATGTTGATGTTAATGTGTATGAATGGAATGAACAATGCAGCAACACTTGTTTCGAATGTGTTTCTCTCCCAATTCCCCTAATTCTCTACAACCTTCACAATAGTGGTATCAGAGCGAGTCATCCTTGGCTCCCCTGCTGTAATCTTTGTAATTCCTGAAACAATCTAGAGCCATTCTTCTTCTCGGCTCAGTGCTGTATTCAATGAATAACTAGAAAACTCCAAAAAGAAACATCAAGAACCATCAGCGACAACACAAGAAGGGTTCTTGACAAACCCAAAAATTAGAATTCCAAGCTGATCACTGTCAAAGTTCAGAAACTTAATCTTCTTGCTAATCCATAAATCAAAACCGAAGGTATTCCTTGCGATATTCGAAGACCTAGTCGCTGATTCTCCATTGCACCAGTACTCTGTTATCCATAGCATGGCTGACGCTACAGAAGCTCGGTTTCAGTCAATCAAAGAAACTCTACAAATTATCTCCGCCTAGTTAGCAACCTTATTGGCCGACCAAGAAACACAACGGAAACCAGAGAATAACCAAGAACCGGTTGGTCACCGTCCCCTAGATCGACGTTGATATCATCGACCCAGGATAGGGGATGTGTGTAATTATGAGTACACTCCTCCACGCAGATTAACGGAATTTGAATTACCACTATTCCAATGTCAGGATGTTGAAGGTTGGTTATACAGCTGTGAGAGGTTCTTCGAGATCGATGGGACACTGGAAACGTGGAAGGTACGTCTGGTTAAGGATTATCTTTGTGAAAAGGCCTATATCTAGCACTTGGCCTTTGAGGAAGAAGAAGGGGGCAGATCCATTTCTTGGAAAAGGTACAAACAAGCATTGAGGCTACCATTTGGACCTCTGAACAACGTAAGCATACCAAGAACAGAGACATGGAACAAGTGTAGCTCCATCATGAGGCCTTCAAATGTGACAGAGAAGTTTCGTAGATCGGAGACATGGGTGAGTGCGAAAACAACTTATCTGCCATTAGTTCTAGAGCAGACTTGGAAGTGTCTAAAACCAAGGAATGGAATTGATGAATCATCGCATTACGACACTCTTGGTAGTTCTCTGGGTGTGTCGTCACTTTCCTTGCAAGTCGAGGGAGAGAGCTACGATTCAGAGAAGGAGAAGACGTTAGTTTCGGCGCCGTCGCCGACTACTTCTCTATCGACACCGATTAACGTGCTGCCGTCGAGTCCTTTAGCCTCATCGTTGTTCGAGTCTGAGGTTATCAGTGTTATCGCTCCAGCACGTGAGGTCTGGCAAGCCGATGGTAATAGTTGCGTTTTAGTGAGAAAGGCGAAAGCAAGAGATTCAGAAATGGACTTGGCTATCACGTGGATATGTAAAGGACAATTTGAAAGGTCAAATATTGCTGTACAGCTGGGACCCATTATTAATTCAAGGATTCAGGAGCTGACACAACAAGCAGAGGTTCAGTCTGAAAAATTTAGAAGCCAGCTGGTTCCCATTTTCTTATTTTCAGATGAGTGTATGGGCTTTGTATCTCAGGAAGTAGGCCCAAAGTTGTTGCTGTTATGTTTTTTACCCAACAAGCCTACAAGATCATTTTATAATCAGGTTTTTCTTATTGTTTCCGCTGCTGCACGATGTTTGGTTCTGAGTTGGTTCAGGGGAGAACTTATTAAAATGCTTTATGGGTCAGCATTACATCCATTATTTCCATTTGGTTCAGAATTCAGCAAGGGAGTTGTGGCTGTGTGCAGCAGTACTCAAGATAGATATCCACCAGATTTCAAGCAACAGTTTTCAAAGATCAGCAAAAGTCCAGAATTTAGCAACTTCAGCTTATGTTTCTGTTATATCAGTTTTTTAGTTTTGAGGTTTAGTTTTGTGTTTTGTTGATTTTCATCCTTGAGGGCAAGGATGTTTTAGGGAGGGAGTATTGATATGTAAGGTGTAGAGAATATATTAGTTAGTTAGTTAGGAAGTTAGTTGTATTAGTTAGTTAGTTAGGAGGGTAAATTAGTTAGTTAGTTGTTAGTAACCATTTTGGATTAATGGGTTTTGAGAGGTTGCCTATATAAGGCATATGGCTCTTCATTGTATACTATGCTTTTATGTTGAATGATGAATATGTGAATGAATGAAGATGCACAGTGATGTGATTCTGTGTATTCTCCCTCTCCTCCTCTATTCTCTTCTCAAATCCTCTAATCTTCTACAACTATTGATATGTAAGGTGTTACACCCCTACCGGCCTCGCCCTTTCGGGTGGCGGGTTAGAGGGATTCACTTACTTGGTTACCTTTCCTTCGTTATTTGGTCCATTTAACTTATATCAGAGTGAGCGAAACAGAGCATCAACCTGGTTTAGACTATCTACTGTACTGGAAAAGGTAAAATAAACAGAAAAATATAAGTCCCCGAAGGGTTAAGGGTACAGTCATCCAGAACAAATACTAATAAGGTATACTGACATCTCAAGTATATGTACAAACATGATAGGGCATTCCCTATTCTTCAGTCTGTACTGATAACTGTACTAATAACACCTCTCATTCCGAAGAGGGCTCTTCACATCAAGCATGTCTCCTTGTGACAACAGAAGAGGCTGGGGTCCAATAACAGTCCCCAGAGTAACCATCAGTACTCAAATACTAAATGTGTAAAGAGTATGTACGCTACCATGCAAACAGGAATATATTAACATGCCAAATACATACCATATATGCATCCAGATCATATCACAGTAAAATACATACCACAATTCAAGAACCCGTACAGCAGCCTTACCAAGGCAAGCCTCGGACTCTCTGAACTCACAACCCGTAGAGCCGCCCTTTCTAGGCTAGCCCCGGACTAATAACTTAACCCGTACAGCCATCAACCAAAATTGGCCTCGGACTGAATGTCCCTAGCGCTAGAAATCATACAATGCTGTATGCATATTTGGCACAAACATATAAAAAGAAAACATACATGGCAAATACAAACATACAACAAAACACATAGAGATATTTTGGTAAAGCGGTTACTACCTGTTGTGATAATTATTGTCCTTAATATTTAGTAGACTCGAAGACTTTCCAAGGATCCCTTAACCTATAAATCATTAAAATACACTCACTCAGTGTCACAAAAATGCTACTACTTTATTATCTTGATTTCCTCAAAACCACGCCTAACCTATAGGCATCTTTCCATTTAGAACATCATAAAGTCAATAATTTCTCCAAATTCCAACTCTTCCAAAGAGAAGTATATATAAACCGAAGGACAAGGCTAGGAAAAGAAACAAAGTCCATAGCTCTTAATTGTAACAATCATAATAAGAGGTCTTTTTCCTTTTAAGATTGACTTCAACGATTCAGATTTCTATTGAACCATCCGAAATTCTTTTAAATTCAGTAACAAAATAGCATGAACACATATATATCAAAACATTTTCCCTTCCTTCATTCGGTGACAATTCAATATGAAATCATACCAAAATATTGTACTTTCCCCATTCGATGACACAACAGCATGAATACACAACAAAACATCATTCTTCCTCCTTTCGGTGACCAAACAACAAGAGAACACACTAAGGCATTAATCCCATCAACATACCATACTCCTAAGCTTTAATTCATAATTCATCTCGAGCTTCTAATATTTCTTACTTCAAACCAAGTTTTTCAGAATCGCATATGCTTTCCTAATCACCATACGTGTTGAACAAAGTATTAAAGGCTTACCTTGTGCTCAATTCACTAAATCAACAAGCAGCTCGGTCCCTTTGGTCACCTACGTTCCTTCTCTTTTCGGTGAACTTTGGAGTTTTCTTTGGTTACTCACACACTTTTTCCTTTCGGTGCCCCCTGGATATGTTGTCCGACTTAGCTAAGGGAAACTTGAACTTATGATTTAATCATTCATGGCAAGTCGGTTGGCATGGAGAACTAAAATTCTGGACTTCAATTTCCTTATAATTACGTTCTGCCATATAGTTACAATTCAGCGAAATTGCTGGCCGAACATAAGGGACTTAAGAATTCTGGTTTGCTAATCTAATAATACCATCCAATCAATTTTAAGCTAAGAGTCCATGAGTCGGTTATGAGGTACGAAACAAGCTGGGATTTAATTCAACATTGATAGTTTACTTAATTACCTACATGCCATGCCCTTTAAGCCACAATTTCCAGAAATCCAGTTATTTTGGTACAACTTGTGGGATTTTTAATAAATTCCAAAAAAATCATTTTTACATGAAACCAGCGCCATTTGAACCATTGAAATGTCTATTTTCCATGAAAAATACTCCCAGACACAGAAAGCACTTATATTTTTGCGTGGTGCTCACTTTTCACACCTGGGTCAATTTTCGCCCTGGTGCACACAGATCTAACTTAGAAAGTTTGTATCTCTCAATCGGTGCATCAAAAATATATCGAATTACATATCAAAATGATGCCCCAGATGTCTACTTTTCACCTGTAAAATTTCAGCTCGAACCGAAGTCTAAACTGTTTTAAAAACAGTTTTAAAGCTTCACTGCCCAGAATCCCAGAGCACTGGCAGCAAGCTTCTTCTAGAGTTTTTGGTGTTTTCAAGTTCGGAAACGTTAACCAAACGTTAACCATACAAAATCACGTTTTAAACACTTTGGAACAATCAACAACTCCAAAATCAGGCCCCAAAACCAAGCCCCAACAAGCAGCACAAAAATCCAAAGGTAAAGCTTTACGGATTAGTTGTCGGTAATTACCTATTTCGAAACTTTGGATTGGTGGAGCAAGGTTGAGAGCTTGAGTTGAGCTATGGAAGCTTGATGATCTCCTCCTTCCTCTTCAGCTGGAGCACGAAATTTGGGGAAAGAAAATGGCTGATCAAGCTTTTAGAATATCCCCAAAAGTGCCCCTTTAGTTTACGTAGTGTTTTGCCATATTCCCCGGGCGCCGCTTCATGACATCAGCATTATACCTCACAGGTATCTTGCCCTGGGCCCACATCTTTACAAACCCGGGCCCATCAGAGACTCTTGTCATTCTAGGGATTCTTCCCGAATCGGGCTTAGTAGTCTACCTAATTAAGACTTATTCTCAATTTTCCGGGTTCAAAATTCAGGATATTACATTTCTCCCCCCGTAAAAATAAATTTCGTCCTCGAAATTTCGGTGCTACACTAATCATATTTCAGGACATAAACTTAACATAGTAGTTTCTCATGTCCTAAATCATTTCCCATGTCGCTTTGTGGGAGGACAATCCAATTGCTTTAACATAAGGAACACTTTTCAATATGAAAGATGTCCTGTAATCTGCTAAGATTTGGTGGTAATGCCAATTGATCCACCACCAGTCCTTACTATTTTAAGAAGATTGATATACTGAGGACGTAGTTTTCTCTGCTTTACCACTCTTTCAATTCCAGTGACAGGAAATAATTTAAAAGAAACATGATTTATCACATCAAATTCGAAAGGTCTCCTTCTTTTATTAGAGTAATTCTTTGCATGATTTCTGCTGTGAGGAACCTCTTTCAGATCAAATTAACTTGTTCTGAAGTTTCATCAATGATTCCCGACCCGAACAATTTCTTCTTAAATCATTCCGTTTAACAGATACGAGATCCATATGTCTCTCATACAAGGTTTCACCGCCTTACTCACTTTACCTCTGTTCTGTCACATACTAGCCGTGTGGCTTATTTCATCTATCAGTTAGCACAAAGCGTATGATTTGCCAGCCTCAGGAGGTACTCCAGACATACTAGTCTAAAGTCATCTTGCCATTAAGTATTACACGTAGTGCCAAGCAATTACAGGTCTTACAGCCTAGGGTACCACCCCATACAACTTGCACAACGGGTCTTACTGCCTTGAGCCTCTGCTCATCAGTTTGCTTGAGCTTCCTCAATTTTAAGCTCTCATTTCATCTTTCTCTTGCTTAGCATAGGAACTGGCAAATACTATCTGATTTACTCAGTCCAAATTTGTAGACCATTTTGTCAGTTTCTGTTCCTGTATCAACATAATAACCAACTGCACCACTTTTATTACAAAACAACAGCGATGATAGTCAATCCACCGCTTACTATATTGTCTCATGTTCAACATTTTAGATTTTCACATATTTGAAAATTTATGTGGTCGCAGTACATATTCATAATCACATAAAACATTATTTTCACATTTTCAAATTCAATCGCTGCCAACTCAAATTTTCAGGAAACAATTCATTGCGGGACTATTTTCAGAAAATATTTTCCACCGGCATACTTCGTTGAGCGGGATTATTCATTTCACAAATTCATATTCAAGAGATCTCGCCACCATTCCAATCTTTAAGTACAGCAATACATCCCAATCCTTTCATATACAAACCATTGCACTTGCCGGCCAATGTGGGAGAGTTTCCGTCCACGAGGGACCCAGTGTCCGCACTGGCACATACAATAACAAGCCACCCACCAGAATCCCATACCCGGGACAAGGACCATCGTCCACGAGCCCTGCTGATGAATGGGTAACCAGTGCAAGTATACACTATCAATGTAATACCGGCAAGTATCCCAAGGTAATAAAATATCGTTCCCACAGGGACCAAAGTTCCAACTACCAACCCAAATCACTTTAATTTATAGTTGATGCAACCGTAAGAGTTTTTGATGAAAAATATTAAAAAACAGTAAAATCACACAGAAATTGAATTAAACTTTGTAAAATGAAATTAACAAAAGCCTAGGGTCATGTATATCATCAATAATCCATTTAAATGTTCTTCCTTTACCAAAAGCTAGATTAAGACCTAATCTTCTTTTAAGGTAGAAATTAACTACTTAACCCGTGAATTGAAGTATGTCAATCGAATTTCAGATTTTAATCTAATTGCTTATCCCTAAGTCAATTAGCCTAATCCTTAATCCTAAAGTCATGTTCCCATGCTCATTAGAATCAATTCATGCATTAAGTCCAGAATTCTTTATGATTGCATAAAGCCTATGACAAGTTCCCTTGCTAGTACCTTATGTTCTTTCATCAATTGAACCTAGAACTAACTAGCCTTTCCCAAGGTCTAATTAATCTTTCAATTCCTTAATTAGGTGATCAAACTAACCAAGGCATTAAGCATGGATTAAAGAAACATATCCAAGACAACGATTATGTAATTAAAAACAGAATTTCAATTAAACTTCATAAAGAATCCATACATGACCTTAGAAAGATACTTAGTTCATGCTAATCATGGCCAAGCAATAAAATGGTAAAAGATGAAGAACATGAAATTTAATTAAAACAACCAAAAAGGAAAGATTAAAACTAAGTCATACCAAGAAGGAGGCAAGAAACTAAAGATAAGAATTAAAGACAATACATAAAACTAAATAAGCAAAACCTAAGCCTTCCATGTAGGAGGCAAGAAAATAAAGAGAAGAATTAAAGACAATACATGAAACTAAAAAAAATAAAAACTAAGCCTTCCATGTAGGAGGCAATGATCAAAAAGGAAAGCAATGGAAAATAAATTGCATGAAAGTTATAAGAATAAACTAAGCCTTCCATGTAGGAGGCAAAGAACAAGAAGGAAAGAACATGAAGAGAAATCTGAAACTAAGAAAGAAAGAACCTAAAAATGGAGAGATCTTGGTCTACTCCAAGTGTGTCTTGCTCTTCACAACTCCCTTCTATTTATAGGCAGCTAGGAGCATCTCATCCATGCACTTTACAACACAAATTCGTCACTTTAGTTAGTGGCCAACTTGGAAGCATCTTTGAGTCACTTTACAGCTCCAAAACCGTGTCTTCTTTTCCTGCCCATGTTAGGCCACGAAATCATCCGAATCTGGCCATGTGATCTTCATATGAAATGTGGCCCCAGATGTCCGCTTTCCAGTCGTTCAAACGGTGCCCCATTTGGAGGTCTGTAGCTCCAGATATGGGCCAAATACCGAACGTCATTCCAGAGTCCAGTGAAAGCAGCCTGTTTCGGTTTCCAGTCCAATTTTGGCCCTCTAAACATCTGAGTTAGCTTTTGGGCTCTTCATAGGAGTTGTAGGGCTTCCTCTTAGCTTTCTGAAAATGCAAATTGGGGATCAATTGGATTTCTATAACTCAAGTTATACCCAAAATAACAAACAGTGTTTATTACCCAATTGTGAAAGAGGTGTGATTTAAGCCCAGTTTTGATCCAAATTTCAAATATAACCAAGATCAATACAAATGAAGTCTAAAAACTAATTATGAAGATGAAACTACATATTTAACTATTTTGATCCATTAAACCATGACAATGACAGAGTTTTTAGCTAATTAAAATATCATAAATTCTAAGGTTATCAAACTCCCCCAAACTTAGATCTTTGCTTGTCCTCAAGCAAATCAATTAAAGATAACAGATATAGCTTAAAAACAAGGGGATGTGCAGATCGATGTGAGTGAGGAAAATAAGATAACTTATTAGACCAAATTTTTTTTTTTTTCTTTAACTTAGCATTGCAAATGGATATATCAATCAATGAAAGCACAGTTCAAAAATGAGTAATACATTATGCTTGTATCAACACTTCACTAATTTCCAGAGTAGTAGAAAGTAGAGTTATCAAGAGGAAAATAGTAAATTGGAATAACCCCTCACTTGGATATTCAATCCACTCAAACTCTCAAGTATTTTAGGGTGTGTATTTCACTCAATCAACCATCACTCTAATAACACTACCATAGGCTTGTTCATATTCTACTTCTCCACTGCTCTGTAATACATGCATAAACCAATCAAAAGGTCTTTCAAAGGTTGGCTATGGTTAGGGAAGGATAATATATGGATAAGTAGCTTTAACAATGGAAAACAGAAAATATGAATCATCAGTCAAATCCAAATTGTGTCTCATATAACTGTTTTCATCCTTCACTAACTCATTTCTTTCTTCTTCTTTTTTTTTTTTTTTTTTTTTTTGAGCTACCAGTACCATTACTCTTTTTTTTTTTTTTTTTTTACACTAATATATTCATTATACAGATCATAACCGTCATACAATTCCAAAATTCATCAATTAAGTTCATACTTTCACCTGTAGCATACTCTGCTTTCGATTGTGAGGTAGGATATGTATGGAATGGTTATATAACAGTGGTTAATAATAAGAACAAACAAGGCCTCAGGCTCAAAAGGGTTAATCAATGGAGAATGCTAGGTGGGCTATTTGGCCAACTGGTTTATACAAGAAATAAATTGCCTTTTATCATTTCAGAATATGCATGCAATACTTGCCATCTCAAACCAGAAATAGAACAAGTTCTAGAGTGCTAAAATAGTGAGGTGCACACAGCAAAAGAATATAAGTATATGAAGCTCAATCCCTCACGGATATGGGAATCAATTACACTATCCTCAAGATCATTAACTATAAACTACTACTCCAGAAATTCAGTAACTTGTTTATTCAAACATGTGATCATACTCACTCAAGAATAACGTATTTGATATTCACATTTTGCATTGCCAAAAACACATGATTCTTATTTTCCAATCTCACAGTATCTACTCTACCTTAGAATTCATTCATGTCATGTTTTAAAAGATTTTTTTTTTTTTTTTTTTGAATAAAACATCTAATACCTAATCATGAAATGAAAACACCAAACCTTATTGGGGAAAAGTATTTAAAACCTATCCTTAAAGAAAATAAATTTATGTTTCCAAACAACACCCCCAAACTTAAAACCACATTGTCCTCAATGTTATCTAAACATGTGAGGTGAATAAGGAGTGAGAGAAAAACATAAATAAAAGGGAAAGGTTAAAGGGACTCCCCCAAACTTAGAAGACACCCAAAGCTTAATGTAAGGGCAGCCGCTAAAGGTTTGAAGCTGACAATTCTGCACAAACAGCAAACAAAATCCAAAAAACTGCAAATAGAAAATAAGGAACAGCAAACCAAAGTTGTTGTTGTTGTTGTTTTTTTTTTTTTTTATGTTTTTTTTTTTTTTTTTGAAAAACAGAACCACAATCAGCAGCAAATTATATACAGACAGTAGTACACCTTGCTAAGTTTATAGTCTTTAGCAGACATGTTACCCATATTCATTTAGGGATGTTGGGGTGAATGAGAAATCTCACTCAGGTGCACATTTTGGCTCCAATAATGCTTCAATCTTTGGCCATTCACAGTGAAGGTTCTTTTGGAACTCTCCTCTTCCAATTCCACAGCTCCATAAGGGAAGACCTTTGTTACCTTAAAGGGACCACTCCACCTTGATTTGAGTTTTCCTGGAAACAATTTCAATTTTGAATTGAATAACAATACTTTTTGGCCTACCTCAAAGTGACGTGGAGCAATCTTCTTGTCATGCCATGCTTTGGTCTTCTCTTTGTAGATTCTTGCACTTTCATAAGCATCCTTCCTAATCTCATCTAATTCATTCAACTGAAGGAGCCTATGTTCTTTAGCCACAGTGGGATCAAGATTAAGCTGTTTTATGGCCCAATATGCTTTATGTTCTATTTCAACAGGTAGGTGACAAGCCTTACCATATACTAACCTGTAGGGAGATGTTCCGAGGACGGTCTTGTAAGCTGTTCTGTAGGCCCAAAGAGCATCATCTAGCTTTATAGCCCAATCCTTCCTTGTAGGTCTTACCACTTTCTCCAAGATTCGCTTGATCTCCCTATTTGATACTTCCACTTGGCCACAGGTTTGAGGGTGGTAAGCGGTAGACACCTTGTCCTTGACCCCATATTTCACTAATAGTGTCTCAAACCATTTGTTACAAAAGTGAGAACCACCATCGCTGATTATGGCTCTTGGGGTACCAAACCTTGTGAAGATATTCTTCCTTAAAAACTTGGTCACTTGGTGTGCTTCATTGGTAGGAAGAGCCACCGCTTCAACCCACTTGGTAACATAGTCAACTGCCACCAGGATGTACTTGCAGTTGGAGGATGATGGAAAGGGCCCCATGAAGTCAATTCCCCACACATCAAATGGTTCAATTTCAAGAATACCATGTTGGGGCATCTCATTCCTCCTTGATATATTACCTGTTCTTTGACACCTGTCACAAGAAACAACAAACTCACGAGCATCATGGAATAAAGATGGCCAATAAAATCCGCTTTCTAGGACCTTGGCAGCTGTCCTAGTGCTCCCATAATGCCCCCCATAATCTGAATTATGACAATGAACAAGAATATTATTAATTTCCTCTTGTGGTACACACCTCCGAATTATTTGATCAGGACATCTCTTAAAAAGAAAAGGCTCATCCCAAAAATAGAATTTTGAATCATGCATGAGCTTTTTCTTTTGTTGAAAAGTAAAATCAGAAGGTAGAATACCACATACCAGAAAGTTAACAATGTCAGCATACCAGGGGATTGAAGTTGCAATTCTAAAGAGCTGTTCATCTGGGAAGAATCCATGCACAGGTTCCGTCTTGTCCTCATTACTACCTTCTAATCTTGACAAGTGATCAGCCACTTGATTTTCTGACCCCCTTTTGTCTCTGATTTCCAAATCAAATTCTTGTAACAAGAGGATCCACCGTATCAACCTTGGCTTAGAATCTTTCTTAGACAGCAGGTATTTAATGGCAGCATGATCTGTGTAAACAACTACCTTGGACCCCAACAGATAAGCGCGAAATTTATCAAATGCAAAAACTATAGCTAGTAATTCTTTCTCAGTTGTTGCATAATTCTTTTGAGCATTTGAAAGAGTCCTACTAGCATAGTAAATTGCATGAAAAATTTTCTCTTTTCTTTGACCTAGAACAGCCCCAATTGCAAGATCACTTGCATCACACATTAGTTCAAATGAAGCATTCCAATCAGGAGCACACATAATAGGGGCTGAAACTAGCTTGTTCTTTAGAGTCTCAAAAGCTTTCACACAATCATCATCAATTTTAAAAATTGCATCTTTTTCCAACAAATTGCACAAAGGTTTGCTAATTTTGGAAAAATCTTTTATAAAGCGCCTATAAAAACCTGCATGTCCTAGAAAACTTCTAATGGCCTTGACATTAGTGGGAATGGGCAATTTTTCAATCACTTCAATTTTTGCTTTGTCTACCTCAATTCCCCTTTTTGAAATTTTGTGGCCTAATACCACCCCTTCACGTACCATAAAATGGCATTTTTCCCAATTTAAAACCAAGTTTGTTTCTACACATCTTTGCAACACTTTTGTCAAATTTGCTAAACATGCATCAAAGGTAGAACCAAAGACAGAGAAGTCATCCATAAATACCTCCATTATGTCTTCTATAAGATCATAGAAGATTGCCATCATACACCTTTGAAACGTGGCAGGGGCATTACAAAGGCCAAAGGGCATCCTTCTAAATGCAAATGTACCATAAGGGCAGGTAAAAGTTGTCTTCTCTTGATCCTCAGGAGCAATTACTATCTGATTGTAACCTGAATAGCCATCAAGAAAACAGTAAAAATCATACCCGGCTATCCTGTCTAGCATCTGATCCAAGAATGGGAGAGGAAAATGATCTTTCCTGGTCGCCTTGTTTAACTTCCTGTAATCCATGCATACCCGCCAACCAGTCACGGTCCTTGTGGGAATCAGCTCATTGTTGCCATTTTTCACCACTGTTGTTCCTCCTTTCTTTGGAACACATTGTATTGGGCTGACCCAAGAACTGTCAGATATGGGATAGATGATTCCATTATCTAACCACTTGATTATCTCCTTCTTCACCACTTCCTTCATATAGGGGTTTAGACGCCTCTGTGCTTCAATTGAAGGTTTGCTCCCTTCTTCCAAAATGATCTTGTGCATACAGTAGGAAGGGCTTATACCTTTGATGTCAGCTAGAGTCCAACCTATTGCCTTCTTGTGCTCCCTCAACACCCTCAATAATTTTTCCTTTTGAACCTGATTTAAGTCAGCTGCAATAATAACAGGATAAGAAGCATCCTCTCCTAGATAGGCATAGGAAAGGTGTGATGGAAGCTGTTTCAAATCAAGACTAGGAACATCGTTAAGAGTAGAAGGTGGTTCACTTACCTCTTTTCCTTTAACAACATGCAAGGTTTCAAAGTTTTGTTCTTGTAAAGAGGGAGAGAGATCATCTAAACAAAACTCATAATCCTTACCATCAAAGGACTCTGTCTCTTCCAATGCTGCTTGCAAAGGGTCTAAAGGAAGTGTCATTACTTTTAAATTATTAAGGCAGTTATCAAGCACATCGATTGAGAAAACATTCTCATAGTTATCAGAAAATTTAACCGCCTTAAAAACATTAAAAGTAACCTGTTGATCTTCAACCCGCATAGTCAACTCACCCTTTTTTACATCTATCAATGTTCCTCCAGTGGCTAGGAAGGGTCTTCCTAAAATGATAGGAATATCTCTGTCCTCCTCCATGTCTAAGATGATGAAATCTGCAGGCAAGATTAATTTATCAATTTTAACAAGAATGTCCTCAATTATACCTTTTGGGTATGCCAATGTTCGGTCAGCTAACTGAAGAACTGCAGATGTAGACTTGATTTCCCCAAGGCCGAGTCTCTTGAATATGGTTAGGGGCATTAAATTGATGCTAGCCCCTAAATCACAAAGGGCGTTACCCGCGAACTGATTTCCTATTGTGCAAGGGATGGTGAAGCTTCCTGGATCCTTCAACTTTGGTGGCAACTTCTTCTGCAAAACCGCACTGCACTCCTCAGTAAGTGCAACTAGTTCGTTCTCCACCAATCTCCTCTTTTTGGACAACAACTCTTTCATAAATTTTGCATAAGATGGCATATTTTCTAAAGCTTCTGCAAATGGTATGTTGATCTGCAATTTCTTGAATACATCCAGAAATCTAGAAAATTGCCTATCTTTTGGATCAAATTTCACCCGTTGAGGAAAAGGAGGTTGAACTACTTTCTTTTTAGTTTCAACATGTTGGTGTAGTTGCTTGGTTTGACTTTCAGCCCTACTTTCACCTTGATTTTCTTCATTCGTTTGGGCTTCAATTGCCACTGGTTCAGCATCTTTCAATACTTTACCACTTCTAAGAGCAATGGCTTGGCAAGTTTCCTTACCTCTAGGATCTTCAGTATTACTGGGAAGGGTACCCTGCTGCCTGACATTTAGAGAGTTGGCAATTTGTCCTACCTGTATCTCTAAATTCTTGATAGAGGCTGTATGGTTCTGTAGCATGGAGCCGGTTCTAGTCATGAATTGAGCAAGAATATCTTCAAGACTGCTCTTTTTCTCTTGTGGCTGGATTGGTGCTGCATATCCAGGAGGATTGTGGGGAAGTCGTGGCTGTTCAGATTGTTGTTGTGTACCTGCTTGATTACTCCATGAGAAATTGGGGTGATTCCTCCAACCTGGATTGTAATAGTTAGAATGCGGATTGTACTGTTGCTTATGTTGATGAGCAACATACTGCACACTCTCCTGACTTGTAGCACACTTCTCAGTAATGTGTCCTTCTCCACATAAGTCGCACCTACTTCCTTGTACATTAGCAGATGTCAACTTATTCAACTGATTAGTCATAGAAGCTACCTGAGCAGAAAGTGTTGATAAAGCATCAAGTTCGTGAATTCCTGCTGCTTTCTTAGTATTACTCCTTTCCCCGTTCCAATGATAATTGTTGTTAGCCATGTTCTCCAAAATGTTGTAGGCATCATCCACGGATTTTGCCATCAGAGCACCACCTGCAGCTGCATCGACAATGCCTCTTGTGTTCCCTTGTAGCCCATTATAGAATGTATGGACTGGATACCACTCAGGAAGGCCATGATGTGGGCACTTCCTAAGTAAGTCTTTAAACCGCTCCCAGGCTTCATAGAGTGATTCACCGTCAGCTTGATGGAAAGAGGTGATGTCGTTTCTTAACTTTGCAGTTCTTGCAGGAGGGAAATACTTGCCCAAGAATTTTTTTGTCAATTCATCCCAAGTGGTGATTGCTCCAGGAGGAAGTGACTGCAACCAGACTCTTGCTTTATCTTTCAGAGAAAATGGGAAGAGCCTCAGTCTAATGGCATCATCAGTAACGCCATTAAATTTGAATGTGTCGCAAATCTCCAAGAAACTTGCCAGATGCAAATTTGGATCTTCATAGGGAAGGCCATAAAATTGCACAGCTGTTTGTACCATCTGAATAATTGCTGGCTTGATCTCGAAGTTGTTGGCCTCCACCCTTGGCTTAACAATGCTGGAAGCAATTTCACTAACCCTTGGGATAGCAAAATCTCCCACACTTCTATGATTCCCAGCTGCTTCTGCCATTGTGATCTTTTCAGGTTCGGTAGTATTTATGGATGAAGAAGCTTGTTGAACTTGTAACAAAGCTTTTTGTTCTCTTCTCAAACGCCGCAACGTCCTCTCTATTTCTTGATCAAATAAAAGATTTGTGTCTTGCATACACTTTAATCAAGAAATCAGTTCTTAAGGACCTGAAAGTCAAGAAGAGAGATAGACTACTAAATTTTTATTATACTTAATTGAAATTCTGCAGAAAATGAATTTCCAACAACTCAATTATCACACCTACAAACTTACAAGAACACATAAAATCAAAAGTATAATAACAAAGCACACTCAATTTATTTATTTATTTATTTTTTTTTTTTGAGGTAAAAATAACACACAATTGAAATGAACAAGGAATAACTCAAAACGAAAAATAAAAAACTGCAATAAAACAAGCACCAATCTATAAACAAGCAAAGATAGTTGATATTGGGACAAATTTGGTCCCCGGCAACGGCGCCAAAAACTTGATGAATGGGTAACCAGTGCAAGTATACACTATCAATGTAATACCGGCAAGTATCCCAAGGTAATAAAATATCGTTCCCACAGGGACCAAAGTTCCAACTACCAACCCAAATCACTTTAATTTATAGTTGATGCAACCGTAAGAGTTTTTGATGAAAAATATTAAAAAACAGTAAAATCACACAGAAATTGAATTAAACTTTGTAAAATGAAATTAACAAAAGCCTAGGGTCATGTATATCATCAATAATCCATTTAAATGTTCTTCCTTTACCAAAAGCTAGATTAAGACCTAATCTTCTTTTAAGGTAGAAATTAACTACTTAACCCGTGAATTGAAGTATGTCAATCGAATTTCAGATTTTAATCTAATTGCTTATCCCTAAGTCAATTAGCCTAATCCTTAATCCTAAAGTCATGTTCCCATGCTCATTAGAATCAATTCATGCATTAAGTCCAGAATTCTTTATGATTGCATAAAGCCTATGACAAGTTCCCTTGCTAGTACCTTATGTTCTTTCATCAATTGAACCTAGAACTAACTAGCCTTTCCCAAGGTCTAATTAATCTTTCAATTCCTTAATTAGGTGATCAAACTAACCAAGGCATTAAGCATGGATTAAAGAAACATATCCAAGACAACGATTATGTAATTAAAAACAGAATTTCAATTAAACTTCATAAAGAATCCATACATGACCTTAGAAAGATACTTAGTTCATGCTAATCATGGCCAAGCAATAAAATGGTAAAAGATGAAGAACATGAAATTTAATTAAAACAACCAAAAAGGAAAGATTAAAACTAAGTCATACCAAGAAGGAGGCAAGAAACTAAAGATAAGAATTAAAGACAATACATAAAACTAAATAAGCAAAACCTAAGCCTTCCATGTAGGAGGCAAGAAAATAAAGAGAAGAATTAAAGACAATACATGAAACTAAAAAAAATAAAAACTAAGCCTTCCATGTAGGAGGCAATGATCAAAAAGGAAAGCAATGGAAAATAAATTGCATGAAAGTTATAAGAATAAACTAAGCCTTCCATGTAGGAGGCAAAGAACAAGAAGGAAAGAACATGAAGAGAAATCTGAAACTAAGAAAGAAAGAACCTAAAAATGGAGAGATCTTGGTCTACTCCAAGTGTGTCTTGCTCTTCACAACTCCCTTCTATTTATAGGCAGCTAGGAGCATCTCATCCATGCACTTTACAACACAAATTCGTCACTTTAGTTAGTGGCCAACTTGGAAGCATCTTTGAGTCACTTTACAGCTCCAAAACCGTGTCTTCTTTTCCTGCCCATGTTAGGCCACGAAATCATCCGAATCTGGCCATGTGATCTTCATATGAAATGTGGCCCCAGATGTCCGCTTTCCAGTCGTTCAAACGGTGCCCCATTTGGAGGTCTGTAGCTCCAGATATGGGCCAAATACCGAACGTCATTCCAGAGTCCAGTGAAAGCAGCCTGTTTCGGTTTCCAGTCCAATTTTGGCCCTCTAAACATCTGAGTTAGCTTTTGGGCTCTTCATAGGAGTTGTAGGGCTTCCTCTTAGCTTTCTGAAAATGCAAATTGGGGATCAATTGGATTTCTATAACTCAAGTTATACCCAAAATAACAAACAGTGTTTATTACCCAATTGTGAAAGAGGTGTGATTTAAGCCCAGTTTTGATCCAAATTTCAAATATAACCAAGATCAATACAAATGAAGTCTAAAAACTAATTATGAAGATGAAACTACATATTTAACTATTTTGATCCATTAAACCATGACAATGACAGAGTTTTTAGCTAATTAAAATATCATAAATTCTAAGGTTATCACCTGCTCCAAATGCCTGCGTGGGTGCTGGCCAAACAAGGCAAAACATACGCCCTCACAAGGCGAAACTACTCGGATCGGGAGCATACACCGCTGGTGCGAGTATCAGCTTGGTAAAACTAATCCCCTCAAAAGAATTTTTAACAATGGCCAGCGATTTCAAAACATTTTCCAAAACACTTGGTAAGATCCAGTAAACTGAGTACATCTACAACAGTTTCTGGTCTCTACCAGTTCTGTACTGCTTCCACTACAAATGTGGTTCACAATTCGATTTCAAATTTGGGCTCCAACTGGACCCTACTTATGAGACAACACAATTTAAGGACACTTCATTTGAAAATTCAGAAAAATTCAATTTCAAAATTTCCTATACATAGCAGGTGCATTGGTCAATTCATAACTCAATTTTCTCATATACCAGGAACCAGACAACTGACATAGAAGGTCATCAATTTCAATTACATCTCGACTCTATCCTTGGCTACTCTAGCCATTCATAACATACTCAATACATTTCATAACAATGCCTGTATCTCGTAGGCTTACAATCTTTTTGGCACACTGCCCGATACCCATGGTTTAGTATCTGTTGTTTTCTGCTCACCTATGGACATCCCAGTCCCACAGGACTTAGGGCTTCTCATCGACCGAATGTCCAATTCAACGATTTGAAGTCATACCCATTGTACACTTATAGCTCTGGAGCACCCCATGGCAATAATCCTCATTCGGGGTCATTTTGTATATAATCTTCAATGATCCAGCTCCAGACATAATCACACGTTTGACTTCCTTGAACAGGTATTTAACCCACATCTTTCCAGAAACTTACTAGCCACTCCCAATCCTACAGCTATCGATCCTGATCATAAAACCGAAACCTGTAGCTATCGGGGTTCTAGATATTATCCGGTTCCATTGACGCATTAATTCTCAGCCATACACTCTCAAGGAATATTCTTTATTCAAGATCTTTCCCTATGCTGCTACAGCAACCAACAGCCTCAAAATACCCCATAACATATAGGTATGATCCTCGAACATACCACAAATAACACCGTGTCAATCAATAGTATCATGGTCTCTTCTTTCAAGCTTCCTAAGGGAAAATCATGAGAGTAAAATCATCCCCTAGCAGCTAGTAACCCCAAATTACCTCATTTATATAGGTACTATACTCTGATGCCTTAATACATTCAAATCAATCAAATACCTAAGGAATCTATTATTATCAAATCAGATTCCTAGGTCTCTATTCGATTGGCAGCAACCTTAAAGATGCCTACCAGATCTTAGGTTCATCAACCTAATTCTGAAACCTCGACCATACCCAATCATCATAATTTATAATTGATAGTGTTTAGGTACTAACCTCACGTAACCTCGAATCAATGATGATCAGATTCACAATCGATTCCTAGAACCTCAGCATCAAATAGGCTAAGGAATCATATTACCTCAACAATACCCAAAATACAACTAGGATCAAGATTCACAATTCCTAGTCTAAACCTCAGAACATTCAAATAATATTAACATCATTCTCGGAGTTCAGATTTAAATCCTCAATGTCGCAGGAGTATAATCTAATATCATTCTATTACCTCAAAGAATTAAGGTCTTAAATCATAGGATCTCACATTTCTATGGCACTTCCCAGGAGGTCACCCATCCCGAGAATTTCTCTCGTCAAGCACGCTTAACTCTAAAGCGCCTATCAGATCGGGGGTATAGATACTGATACAAATCCATATTTTACTGGATATCAGTAGATCATATAGTTACAAGCACTAATATGACATAACTGCCACCCAAAGATGATAGGTACTATCTTCGCCGGAAAGTTTAAGTAGTACACGCTTCTTCGTGCAACTCATTTTTGAGTTCTTGTAACACCAAGTGAGAATATCACTTAGACCTTGATTTTCGTATCAAGAGCAACAGAAGCCATATTCTGTGCTACCATTTCTGTCACAAGAGCCTTATCTTACCGGGGCCCACCCCTTTTCTTAGGGTATATGTCCTTTTTGTTTCATTTGCATCAAATTACTTCAGTACCCTTAACCTTTTACCTTTTACCAATACCGTCCAAACCATGCTTTGATACCAAAATGTTACACCCCTACCGGCCTCGCCCTTTCGGGTGGCGGGTTAGAGGGATTCACTTACTTGGTTACCTTTCCTTCGTTATTTGGTCCATTTAACTTATATCAGAGTGAGCGAAACAGAGCATCAACCTGGTTTAGACTATCTACTGTACTGGAAAAGGTAAAATAAACAGAAAAATATAAGTCCCCGAAGGGTTAAGGGTACAGTCATCCAGAACAAATACTAACAAGGTATACTGACATCTCAAGTATATGTACAAACATGATAGGGCATTCCCTATTCTTCAGTCTGTACTGATAACTGTACTAATAACACCTCTCATTCCGAAGAGGGCTCTTCACACCAAGCATGTCTCCTTGTGACAACAGAAGAGGCTGGGGTCCAATAACAGTCCCCAGAGTAACCATCAGTACTCAAATACTAAATGTGTAAAGAGTATGTACGCTACCATGCAAACAGGAATATATTAACATGCCAAATACATACCATATATGCATCCACATCATATCACAGTAAAACACATACCACAATTCAAGAACCCGTACAGCTGCCTTACCAAGGCAAGCCTCGGACTCTCTAAACTCACAACCCGTAGAGCCACCCTTTCTAGGCTAGCCCCGGACTAATAACTCAACCCATACAGCCATCAACCAAAATTGGCCTCGGACTGAATGTCCCTAGCGCTAGAAATCATACAATGCTGTATGCATATTTGGCACAAACATATACAAAGAAAACATACATGGCAAATACAAACATACAACAAAACACATAGAGATATTTGGGTAAAGCGGTTACTACCTGTTGTGATAATTATTGTCCTTAATATTTAGTAGACCCGAAGACTTTCCAAGGATCCCTTAACTTATAAATCATTAAAATACACTCACTCAGTGTCACAAAAATGCTACTACTTTATTATCTTGATTTCCTCAAAACCACGCCTAACCTATAGGCATCTTTCCATTTAGAACATCATAAAGTCAATAATTTCTCCAAATTCAAACTCTTCCAAAGAGAAGTATATATAAACCGAAGGACAAGGCTAGGAAAAGAAACAAAGTCCATAGCTCTTAATTGTATCAATCATAATAAGAGGTCTTTTTCCTTTTAAGATTGACTTCAACGATTCAGATTTCTATTGAACCATCCGAAATTCTTTTAAATTCAGTGACAAAATAGTATGAACACATATATATATCAAAACATTTTCCCTTCCTTCATTCGGTGACAATTCAATATGAAATCATACCAAAATATTGTACTTTCCCCATTTGATGACACAACAGCATGAATACACAACAAAACATCATTCTTCCTCCTTTCGGTGACCAAACAACAAGAGAACACAATAAGGCATTAATCCCATCAACATACCATACTCCTAAGCTTCAATTCATAATTCATCTCTAGCTTCTAATATTTCTTACTTCAAACCAAGTTTTTCAGAATCGCATATGCTTTCCTAATCACCATACGTGTTGAACAAAGTATTAAAGGCTTACCTTGTGCTCAATTCACTAAATCAACAAGAAGCTCGGTCCCTTTGGTCACCTACGTTCCTTCTCTTTTCGGTGAACTTTGGAGTTTTCTTTGGTTACTCACACACTTTTTCCTTTCGGTGCCCCCTGGATATGTTGTCCGACTTAGCTAAGGCAAACTTGAACTTATGATTTAATCATTCATGGCAAGTCGGTTGGCATGGAGAACAAAAATTCTGGACTTCAATTTCCTTATAATTACGTGCTGCCATATAGTTACAATTCAGCGAAATTGCTGGCCGAACATAAGGGACTTAAGAATTCTGGTTTGCTTAACCCCATACAAAATCACGTTTTAAACACTTTGGAACAATCAACAACTCCAAAATCAAGCCCCAACAAGCAGCACAAAAATCTAAAGGTAAAGCTTTACAGATTAGTTGTCGGTAATTACCTATTTCGGAACTTTGGATTGGTGGAGCAAGGTTGAGAGCTTGAGTTGAGCTATGGAAGCTTGATGATCTCCTCCTTCCTCTTCAGCTGGAGCACAAAATTTGGGGAAAGAAAATGGCTGATCAAGCTTTTAGAATATCCCCAAAAGTGCCCCTTTAGTTTACGTAGTGTTTTGCCATATTCCCCGGGCGCCGCTTCATGACATCAGCATTATACCTCACAGGTATCTTGCCCTGGGCCCACATCTTTACAAACCCGGGCCCATCAGAGACTCTTGTCATTCTAGGGATTCTTCCCGAATCGGGCTTAGTAGTCTACCTAATTAAGACTTATTCTCAATTTTCCGGGTTCAAAATTCAGGATATTACATAAGGTGTAGAGATTATATTAGTTAGTTAGTTAGGAAGTTAGTTGTATTAGTTAGTTAGTTAGTTAGGAGGGTTAATTAGTTAGTTAGTTGTTAGTAACCATTTTGGATTAATGGGTTTTGAGGGGTTGCCTATATAAGGCATATAGCTCTTCATTGTATACTATGCTTTTATGTTGAATGATGAATATGTGAATGAATGAAGATGCATAGTGATGTGATTCTATGTATTCTCCCTCTCCTCCTCTCTTCTCTTCTCAAATCCTCTAATCTTCTACAACTATTGATATGTAAGGTGTAGAGAATATATTAGTTAGTTAGTTAGGAAGTTAGTTTTATTAGTTAGTTAGTTAGTTAGTTAGTTGTTAGTAACCATTTTGGATTAATGGGTTTTGAGGGGTTGCCTATATAAGGCATATAGCTCTTCATTGTATACTATGCTTTTATGTTGAATGATGAATATGTGAATGAATGAAGATGCATAGTGATGTGATTCTATGTATTCTCCCTCTCCTCCTCTCTTCTCTTCTCAAATCCTCTAATCTTCTACAACTATTGATATGTAAGGTGTAGAGAATATATTAGTTAGTTAGTTAGGAAGTTAGTTTTATTAGTTAGTTAGTTAGTTAGTTAGTTGTTAGTAACCATTTTGGATTAATGGGTTTTGAGGGGTTGCCTATATAAGGCATATAGCTCTTCATTGTATACTATGCTTTTATGTTGAATGATGAATATGTGAATGAATGAAGATGCATAGTGATGTGATTCTATGTATTCTCCCTCTCCTCCTCTCTTCTCTTCTCAAATCCTCTAATCTTCTACAACTATTGATATGTAAGGTGTAGAGAATATATTAGTTAGTTAGTTAGGAAGTTAGTTTTATTAGTTAGTTAGTTAGTTGTTAGTAACCATTTTGGATTAATGGGTTTTGAGGGGTTGCCTATATAAGGCATATAGCTCTTCATTGTATACTATGCTTTTATGTTGAATGAATGAAGATGCACAGTGATGTGATTCTGTGTATTCTCCCTCTCCTCCTCTCTTCTCTTCTCAAATCCTCTAATCTTCTACAACTATTGTAATTCAGCAAGGGAGTTGTGGCTGTGTGCAGCAGTACTCAAGATAGATATCCACCAGATTTCAAGCAACAGTTTTCAAAGATCAGCAAAAGTCCAGAATTTAGCAACTTCAGCTTATGTTTCTATTATATCAGTTTTTTAGTTTTGAGGTTTAGTTTTTTGTTTTTGTTTTTCATCCTTGAGGCAAGGATGTTTTTGGGAGGTAGTATTGATATGTAAGGTGTAGAGAATATATTAGTTAGTTAGTTAGGAAGTTAGTTGTATTAGTTATTTAGTTAGGAGGGTTAATTAGTTAGTTAGTTGTTAGTAACCATTTTGGATTAATGGGTTTTTGAGAGGTTGCCTATATAAGGCATATGACTCTTCATATAAGTCCCTAAATGACTCAAGGTGCTAGAATCGCACAAGTCCTTGAAGGACTCAAGATGCTAGAAACACCAAATGTAGCTTCTCGAGAAAAATACTTAGTTAAGTTAGTCCATGGTATAATCAACTCAATGAATATCCATTGAAAGAATGATACAAAAATGATCCAATATGCCTATGCATCTACATGAAAATATATGAAAGTGAGTTTGCTTTAATTGTTATTTATGTTGATGATATCAACATCATTAGATTTTTTAAAAAACCTTCAAAAGGGAATTAATTGTTTTATGAAAGAATTTGAAATGAAAGACTTGGGAAGAACAAAATTTTGTCTTGGATTATAGATTGAGTCCCTAACAAATGGAATCTTTGTATATCAAAAAGCTTACACAAAGGTCCTAAAGTGTTTTTACATAGATAAGTCACATCCATTATGCACCGCAATGATTTTAAGGTCTTTGCAGGCGAATAAGGATCCATTCGAACCTCCAGTAATTAGTGAAGAAGGTGATGGAGAATTTCTTGGTCCAGAAGTACTATACCTTAGTGCTATTGAAGTACTAATGTATCTTGCTAATCACACATGACTAGATATATCATTTGATGTTAATTTACTACTGGCAAGATTTAGTTTTTCACTAATACGAAGACATTGGAATAGAGTCAAGCACATTCTTTGTTACCTCAGAGCCATTATGGACATGGGGTTATTCTACTTAAATTTATCGAAGCATGAACTGATTGGTTATGCAAATGTTGGATTCTTGACTACTCCACAAGAAGGTAAATTACAAACAGGCAATCTATTTACATGTGGAGGTGTGTAACATCCTAAATTTTAGGATTTTAAAGTTTGAATAATAAATTGAGAATAATTATTGGAAATTAAGGCTTATTCTTCCCTTGAATAATTTATTTTGGGAAAAAGAATAAATTTAAGTATCGAATTAATATCTAAAGGCCTAGAGGAATTTAGGATTAATTTATTTTCCATAGTTGAAATTAGTTGAGTAATGACCCTAATTTGCAAATAATGAACGTGTAGGGTCAAAAGGGATGATTTTACAATTTCCTACAAGCAATTTCCATTCACTCAGCCCATTATGTAACACTCCTACTGTTTTAAATAGTGTAAACTGTAATTGTTGATAATTTAATGAAGAGTTTTGGCTATGATCTAATTGTTATCATTTGTTAAAGGATGTCTGTATAGTGGGAGACAGGATAGTGGACCCCAGAAAGGCCCAAAAAGTTGCCCACTTTGACCAGAGGGAAAGAGTCTCTGGCGGGCCTAGGGCAAGATACCGGTGAGGTATAAAGTTGATAGGATGAAGCGGGTTTTCCAGAAACCTCGAGTTTTGCATTTTCTTAGAAAAAGCTGAGGAGTCTCTGTGTGTGGAAACTTCAAGTTTTCTCTGAAAACTCAAGTTTTGACAATAAGACACTTTTATAATGAACATCGAAGGGAGAGTGTTATGAATATTAATTATGGGGATGTCCATTGACTCATATCCTAATCAACATCTACTTGGCTGCATTTAATATTTTCTTCTACTTCCTTTCCAAGTCAACAAGCTTTCTCTCCAAACCAACAAACTTGTTATACAAGTTCATTAGATCTCCAAGTTTTCCTATAAATAGAAGTATCCTACAAGCATTAAACACCCACATAAATGAATGAGACTCACTATATATCTTCTTTCTCTCTTTTTTTTTTTAATCTTATTCTTGCTCTCTTATCATAGTATCTTTATTTTCATAACAACAATAGTGTTTTCATCATAATAAGTGTTTTTTTTTTCCTTAAGAAAGTGTTATCCCAAATTAAAAAATTAAAATGCTATGGCTAGTGGTATTTATCGTCCAATTTGAACATCAAAATTTTCTGTTAAAAAGAAAAGCAACATTTTATTGTTATGTAACTTTTAATTGGTTCTAAAATTCCAGAAATGGGAAATGACAAAATAGAAATAAGACTAGATGTTTGGTACGAATGTGAGGGCTTTTAAGGGAGAAAAAGATTAGATATTTTTATATATATATAATAGATTTGAGAGTATTCCCTATCTTTGGTTGTGCTTGTTATTTTAATTACCAAGAAATTAATGTTCTCTTTATATAAGCCTTCTTTTCATCACTTTGGATGTTTCCAAATTTTAGTTTTCCTCCTGCTCTCAAATCCTTTCGCAATTTTTTTTGGATAAAATCATTTCACAAAGTTAGATTAGAATCAAGCAAGCCTCCTTCACTTGAACCAAGGCAATGTGTTTTCTATTCAGAACAAAAACTGTATTTCCATTATTGGCGAAAGTTTTTAAATTTTTTTTTATCATTTTGTCATTTTTGACCTAAAATATTTTAATTTGACTTCCAGGATGAGTTGGCAAATCTTAAAGCCTTCGGTGAAAAAGTATGTGACCGTTGGATAAAGAGGAATTGTAAGAAAAGCATATTAGTTCTCTATGGGTTTTGATGATCACTAACAATTGCAAACAAGATATGAAGTTTTTCTTTGACAAGTTGAAAAACTTGCTGTCAAAGGAAAACTCGAGTTTTTGTTTCAAAACTCGAGTTTTGACCTGACAGAGAAGAACTCAGTTCTTTGGACTGAGCAAAACTGCTGGTTTTCAAAGAAAACTCTAGTTTTCATTTCACAGAGACTTCTTAGCATTTTCTGAAAAAATGCAAAACTCGAGGTTTCTGTTGAAAACTCAAGTTTTGGCCTTATTGAGAGTCTTCTAAATTTTGAACTTTTGAAAACCTCTAGTTTTGTTCAAAACCACTTGTTTTCAGTCTAATGTGAATTTTCTAAGTTCTCCTCAGATTTGGGAAAACTCGAGTTTTGCTTCAAAACTCGAGTTTTGGATTGACAGAGAGGATTCATGTTTTAACTAAGTTTCAAAACCGCTAGTTTTAGAGAAAACTTCCAGTTTTGGTTTTACACAGTTTTTCTCTAAGTTTTCATATTTAAATGAAAGCTCGAGTTTTGATTTCAAAACTCGAGTTTTGGTCTGGCAGAGAGCACTCACGTTTTCCTCAGATTTTGAAAACTGTCAGTTTCCAGAAAAACCTCTGATTTTAACTTGGCGCAATTTCTTCAAGTTTTCATATTTAAATGAAAACTCGAGTTTTGATGTGAAAACTCGAGTTTTGGCCAAGCAGAGTGCCTTGATGTTTTAATGTTTTGAAAACCGTTAGTTTTGCCTAAAAACCTCTAGTTTTGATGTCTTGGACTTAAATCGATTTTACATATCAAAGTCCAAAACTTGAGTTTTGATTCTCAAAACTCAAGTTTTCATCGTTGGATCTGAAATTCAGATTTGACGATTTTGGAAAACCTTCTTGTTTGATCTTAATACATTCCATTATTATTCTCTAATATTCCTAGCTATGTTTAACCACTTTGTTAGTGAGTTTTAGATGAATTAGAGAATGTTTATTGAAGGTTTAAAGGAAAAGCAAAAAGAGGCGTGAGCACATTAAATGCTAAACTCAGAAAGTTGCACACTTTTGGGTAATCCTTCTGCACACGCCTACAAAGAATTAAAGATTGCTTCCTACATCCAACAACTGCTTCTCCAACGGATTAATTTGCTAGAAGTCAACCTGAACTTTTGCCCAGCTAGATTAAGTGAAGATTAGTAAGAGAAGAAGATCAAAGCTTAACCAAAACCTTGTCTAATGAAGGCAACAATTATATTGAAGAATCCAACGGTCATTTAATGCTTTCTTGGTATAAATAGAGCAGCATTCAAGTCTTCTCAACTAACACATCTGCTAAAAACGAATTGCATTCAAGTCTACATTCATTTTCTTCAGTTTTCAACTATATTGTATCTTTTGATACTTAGTGCTTCAGTGTTTATAAATATCCACTCTTAGAGAGAGTTTTTGATTGTAAATCATTTATTGTAAAGAACCACAAGTCAGGGGACTTGGTGATTGGGTGCATTGATTACAACTTGTAAGGGGGAGTGAATTCTAGTGAGAGAGTTGCTCCTAAGTGTAGAGTGTGTAATCAATTGTGCTAGTGGAAATCCCAGAGAGTATGGGGACTGGACGTAGGTCAAGAGGTTGGACCGAACCAGTATAAATCTCTATGTCTTGCTTTTCTACTATACCCCTTGCTCATCTCTGTTCATCTCTGTTTTGTTGTTTGGAAACAGAGCAATTTTTGAAAGTTTTAAAAATCCCCAATTCACCCCCCCTCTTGGTGATTTAGCTCCATTTATATTTGGTATCAGAGCAAGGTCTTCTCCTAAGAGCTTAACATCTTGAGAAGGATCACTATGGAGGGTATTCTACCTGATGGAGCTTCGATCAACCGACCACCAGGATTCATTGGAGAGCATTATTCATTCTGGAAAGCCAAGTTCAAAGTGTTCGTGATAGCTACAGAATATGGCTTATGGAGAGTATTTGAGAGAGGAGATTATGAGCCTTCAACCGTGGAAGATGGTGTCAGAACTCCCAAGCTAGAAGAAGAATATGATGAGAATGACAGAAGAAATGTCACGCTCAACAGCAAAGCTGTTCTCCTACTAGAAAGTGCGCTGAGTCAACAAGAATATTTTTGTGTGTGTACATTACCATCTACTAAAGCCATGTGGGATGCACTGGAGATAGCTCATGAGGGAACAACTAGAGTCAAGCAAAATAGAGTCAACACTCTCATGAACGAATATGATCTTCTTCGCATGAAGCCTGGAGAGTCCATTGGAGAGTTCCAATTGAGATTCGCTCATCTAATCAATCAGCTTGCTGCACTGGGCAAAGTATACGAGCAACTTGTCCAAGTGAGGAAGATTCTAAATATTCTCAACAAGGAGTGGGAAGCCAAAGTCACTGCTATTGAGCTCGTGGAGATTCAATGGTATCAGTAGTAGCTCTTTTTGGCAGTCTCTCTGAATATGAGGCAAAGATCAAGTTCAAGAAGGGACTTGATGAAGTACATGGAAAGAATAAGGGAATTGCCTTCAAAGCTGCCAGAGAAGTTAAAGAGTCGGATGATGATGATGATGACGAAGATGAGGAGATAGGCATGATGGTCCGAAGATTCAAGAAATTCTACAAGAAGGATCAAGGATTCAAGAAATTTCACAAGGGTAGCTCCAGCTATGAGGCAAAGAAGCCTATTATCTGCTATGAATGTGAGAAGCCTGGCCACATCAAGTCTGAATGCCCCCAGCTGAACAATAAAGACAAAGAAAAGAAGAAGTTCAACAAATTCAAGAAGAAAGCCTATGTCTCAGCCATTTGGGGTGATAGTTCATCTAATGAAGATGAAGAGGATGAGGAAGGAAAAGCAAATATTTGCTTAGTTGCTGAAGAAGAAGAGCAACACAACAACAATGATGAGGTATATGACTCAAAACCATCTTATGATGTGAGTTATTTGCTGAGCACATTGTTGTGCAATCTGAATTTGAAAAACTTGCTGAAAAGTATTTCAACTTGAAAAAGAAAAATACAACTCTTGAACTGCAAGCAGAAAAACTTTCTTCCTTTGAAATTCTTGTTTGTGAAGATTGTTCAGATTTAAAGAAAAAGAATTTACATTTGACTACGGCACTTGAGAAATTCACTAGAGGTAGTGAATGCTCAATGTCATTTTGAAACAACAAAGGTTTTATAATTCTGAGCAAAAAAAAAAACAAAGGTTTTATAAATGATAGATCAGGAATTGGTTACAAACCTGATTTAGATAAAAAGAAAGGAAGGAAGAAGTTTGGTGAAAAATCTTATATGAACTATTTTCGAAAATTAGTTCATTCCCCCAATCCTTTTGCTCACTGCAATTATTGTAATCATAAAGGACACACTACTTCCTCATGTTTTCACAAAAAGGAAAGGAAAAATAAACCTATAGGTAATTATCAGTGGGTACCTAAGGGAACCTATGTTCCTAAGGCCCGAACTAACCCCAAAGGACCCAAGAAAAGATGGGTACCTAAAACTTGATCCTTTGTGATTTACAGGTTTGTCTGAGAGCATCAAAATCCAACAAGTGGTACATTGATAGTGGATGCTCTAGACATATGACGGGAGATCATACAAAATTTGCTACTCTCGAGGCAAGGGATGGTGGCAAAGTAACATTTGGTGGAAATCAATCCGGAAGGATTATTGGAATTGGTGAAGTTGGAGACAATGATGGACCACAGATTAAAGACGTATACCTCGTAGAAGGACTTTGCCACAACCTCCTTAGTGTGAGCCAAAGCACAGACAAAGGTAACCTGGTTATCTTCGACTCTTAGGAATACTTGATAGCCAGCAAAAATGATTTGCCAATCATGGTATATCATTGTCAGATATACTAGTAGTGAACAAATTCCCTAAAGTATTCCTAGAAGACATTAGTGGATTGCCACCAGTGAGGGAAGTTGAGTTTACTATTGAGCTGATGCCTAGCATGAGACCCATATCTAAAGCACCTTACAGAATGACACATAATGAAATGGCAGAATTGAAGAAGCAAATCGAAGAGTTACTAGAGAAAGAATTCATCCGACCCAGTGTTTCACCTTAGGGAGCTTCGGTACTATTTGTCAAGAACAAGGATAGGATTCTTCAACTCTGCATTGATTATAGGGAGTTGAACAAGGTGACAATGATGATTTGTTAGACCAATTATCTGGTTCCTGCGTTTTCTTGAAGATTGATCTGTACTCGGGATACCATCAGTTGCTTGTAAAAGCTGTGGATGTTCTGAAGACAGCCTTCAGGACCAGATATGGGCACTATGAGTTTACATTGATGCCCTTTTGGCTTGACTAATGCACCTGCAGTTGGACTATATGAATCAAATCTTTCGTGAGTATCTAGATCGATTTTTAGTAGTCTTCATTGATGACATTCTGATATACTATAAGAATAAAGAGGAACATGAGCACTATTTGCGGCCAGTATTTAATGTATTAAAAGGGAAGCAACTCTATGACAAGCTAAGCATGTGTGACTTTTTGCTTTTAGAAGTGAAATTTTTGGGCCATGTGATATCACGAGATAGGGTCGCTGTTGATCCTAATAAGGTGGAAGCAGTACTAAACTATAAGAGACTAGAAACGGTAACTGAAATATGGAGTTTCTTGGGTGTGGCGAGATATTACCATAGATTCATAAAGGATTTCTCCAAACTTGCCTTTCCATTAATGAAGCTGACACGAAAGAACCAATCATTTGTTTGGGATGATCATTGTGAGGGTAGCTTCAGAGAACTGAGGGAGAAATTGACTATAGCACCAGTGCTAATTATCCCAGATCTGGGTAAGACATATGTTGTCTATAGTGATGCTAGTAAGCATGGATTGGGATGTGTCCTGATGCAGCAAGAAGAGTGGGGGCTTATACCTCTTGACAGCTGAAGCCTTACAAGTCAAACTATCCAACTTATGATTTGGAGCTAGTGGCTGTTGTTTTTGCATTGAAAATTTGGCGGTATTATTTGTATGGTACTACTATGGAATTATACTGTGACCACAAGAGTCTCAAATACCTCTTTGACCAGAAAGAGCTAAACATGAGACAACGTAGATGGATGGAGTTGCTGAAGGATTACGACCTAGAGATAAATACCACCTAGAGAAAGCCAATGTTGTCACAGATGCTTTGAGCAGAAAGGTGGTGCAGACAACATTCATGATGATCCACAAACAGAAATTACTAGAAGATTTCAGGGATCTAAATCTGTCCAATCAAATTACTGCATAACCTAAAGAGCCCCATGAGTCTTATCTTGCAAGTCTTCTTATTAGCCAAGGAGAGTATGATTTGAGGGATGAAATTGAAGAAGCTCAGAAGCAAGATGAACAAGCAAATGCTATACAAGAGATGATCTCTTGAAATGAAGCTCAAGATTACAATCTGTTACTCAGCGGATCGGTGAGGTACAAGAAGAGAATTTATAAACTGCCAAATACGGAGTTAAGGCAGAAAATACTGGATGAAGCTCACAAGAGCAAATACACCTTACATCCAGGCATGACCAAAATGTACCAGAATCTTAAATATGAGGTCTGGTGGCCAGGGTTGAAGAAATTTGTAACCTAGTATGTGGCCAAATGCTTAACTTGTCAGAGGGTGAAACTTGAACATCAATAACCACTAGGACCACTGTAGAGAATTGAAATTCCAAAATGGAAGTAGGAGGATGTTACCATGGACCTAGTAATAAGATTGAAAGGAGGAATATCACCATGAGGGGGGGGGGGTGATTTGGGTGATCTAAAAATTTCTTTGAAAATCTTTGAAACTAGTTACTGAAAACAAAGTATAATAGAGAGGGACAGAGAAAGATTAGACATACGATATTTATACTGATTCGGTCCAAATCCTTGACCTACATCCAGCCCAAGACTCTCTGTAATTTCACTAACTCAATTGATTACACACTCTGCAACTCTCGGAGAAATTCTCTTACTAGAACTTACTCCCCCTTACAAGTTGTAATCAATTGTCCCAATCCCAAAATCCCAATACTTTGAGATTCTTACAAAGATTGATAATAAAAATAAACTCTCTAAAAGAGCAGATATATAAACACTGAAGATTTAAATATCCAAAGTTATTGTCTGTAAGAGTCGAAGTAGTAAATGCTTAAATCGCTAATTGAAAGCACAGAGTTTCACTGGGTGAAGAATTGAATACTTCTGGCTTTTATAGTAGATGGCATTAATGACCATTGAAGAGAATTAAAGAGCCATAGAGAGTAATAAATATATTTGATGAAGTCGAACATTATTCCGTCTCTTCATATTCATCCGATGTTAGCTGTTATTCTCCGTTGACAATCTTCATTCCATTTATCCATTGAGACCCAGTTAGAATGTTGATTGGAAATGGTTGGAATGCTTTATAGTTGCTCAGAAGATCAATTTCCACTTTCATGCTTCGTTTCTGCTAAGCATTTAATGCATCTCTGACACAGATTTACTTTAGAGAACATTTTTGTTTAAAACATGTTAAAATTATCTGTAACTCATTAACAAACTATTAAACTTTGCCAGCAATAGAAAGAATTAATAATATGAAGTGCCCAAGGTATAATCAAGGATTTACAGATTACGAGAACCAAGATTTCAAAAGCTGATAAAGCTTACTCGAGTCATCTATTGTTGACTCAAGTTATTGATTCATTTTCAAATTAGAGAAGAATTTTAACAGCAACTTGACTCAAGTCATACAGAGTTAACTCGAGTCATTCTTTTCAAAAATTTATTTTGGAGCTCTTTGTAACTCACTTAACTCAAGTTAAAACAGATATGACTCAAGCCATATCAGTTTCTCAAAAAGTTGCTATCAGGTTTGGACTTTAGAGAAAGTTAAAAAACATCCTATCACTCGAGTCATTAAATGACTAACTCGAGTCATCTTTGAACATCATTGAAAATGCTGAGACATCTGACTCAAGTCACATAAGCTTGACTTGAGTCAAAAGCTTTTCACAAATTGATTTCACAAAGCTATAACTCGAGTCATATGACGTTGACTCGAGTCACTTCGTTCAAAGATCATTTGGCTTTTGACATAGAGAGGTATGACTCGAGTCATATTAGTACAGAGAAATGCATTGTTATTGAACCAAGTTATCTTTCAAAATAAAAACACTTCGGCTTTAATCAATAACAATCTTTTGGATTATAATTTTCAGTTATCATTAAAACATATAGGGAACTAACATTCTCCCCCTTTTTGATGATGACAACACTTGTAAATCAAAGAGAAATTGAGATTTTTCAAGATAGCACAAAAATGAAAAAGCAGATAGCAAATAGATAGAATGCAGTTATTTCAAATAAGAAGTCAAGTACACAGCAAGTGAATGAAATACATAAACAGAAAAACATAGTCAAAATGAAAAATGCAACAACAAAAAGCAACATGTAACACAGAGACTGCCAGCTGTTATTACTCATTTCTTCACTTCTTCATTCCTTACATCTTCACTTTTCTCTTTCTCTCCCCCTTTGTCAACAGGCTAAATGGGAGCATCAGAAGCCAGGGAAGCACGCATAGCCTGAAGAATGGGTAATGGTGAATAGATGGTGAGAGAGAAAGATGGAGGTGTAGATGGTGAAATGATAGTAAGAGGAGAAGAGGGTCAGGGTGAGTGAGGAGTGGAAATGGATGAAGCAGAGTAGTATTCATCAAATAACTCAGTTGTGTCTCCAGATACAGATAATCTGATAGGGAAAAACTTTATAGCCTATAGACTCCACAAGTGTAGGGGCTTTATCAAGTAATAGAGTGATAAGAACAGTATCGTTCCTACGAGGACTCAATCTAACTAGCGATTAGATATTAAATTTCCTTGTTTTGTTTAAGTTGAGCGAGTCATAATTGTTTTCAAAAAAAGAAAAGTAATAAGAACTAATAGTAGCAAAACACTTTTCACAAAAGAGCAAATTCCAATATCAAAAAGTACAACCTAGAGTCACTAATCCCTTGTTTGTTTTTTTAGATTTTATCCCCACTAAATTAATTTTGACTTAACTTAAACAGCTAATCTAGAGTATTAATGTTTATAAATGCCTTCCGGTCCATTTATCTACCTATCTTAATCAATTATGTGATGCCTCACAAAATTAAATAAGATGCTTTTTAAATCGAGCTCACTCTAATTTGATTATGCGGAGCTTCTAGGTATATTCTTATCCTATACGCAAATTAGATTAAAACCTAATTTCACATTAAATTTAAACCTAATTCCACATTATTTATTCCCAAGGTCAATTTAGAATTCCCTCTTTCAAGTTCAACCCTAAATCCCGAAAACATGCTCAATGGTGGCCACTCAATAAGCAATAGCAATAAACATATGATTAAATAAACTGAATTAAAATTAAGCAAAACTAACCAGTGGAAATAATTTCTAAAACCCAAACAAGTTCATAGGTTCTCTAGGTTGAAAAGAAAAATTAGCCACACATGGCTATAAGAAAATCCATTGCAAAAACAAGAAATTCAGATTTCAGAATAAGAAGAAGTAGAGGAAAGACAAGATCACAAAGCTGTGTAGTCTTCTCCTTATGCAGCGTGTATGCAACTCTCCTCCAATTCCTCAAATCTGCATAGTGCGTCTCTCCTGCTTCTTCACGGTGCCGTCCCTTTAATATTTAGATTTTAGGTTACAATTTTCATTCAACTCGTGGGCCCCCTTCAATTCAATGGAATCAATCTTCTTCAATTCATTGCTCCTCTCCCACATGCAGACATGCTTTTTAGGCTATACTTGATTTTCAATCAATTCAAAACAATTGATCCTGAATGCGTGGCTATGCTCTCCCAAAAATGCCACCTCTTGATTTTAGGTCTTTAGGTATTTCAATTTGGTGGGCCCAATTACCTCAATCTTCACATGGTCCAAAGCATTTAATCTGTAAAAAAAAAATCACCTTCCCTGATCCTTACGCCAATGAAAAAGAAAAAGAAATTATATGGTAATAATAATAATAATAAAATTGAATTTATTCAAAACCTCTCATTACTATGATTTATTTCCTAAACTCAAAAACTTGTATTTTAAATTGAAATCCCCTAAATAATGCATCCAAATTGATATCTATTAAAATCTCTTCAATTTAGTATTGATGACTTCTAAAATATATCAAAATAGATCTAAAATCTATTAAAATTGAGAAGTCATCATAATCTCACAGTAGAAGCCTAAGAGGTAGGTATAGGAATAGTAGGAGGAGTTGAGGGTAAATGAGGGGTATTGAAAGATGGGGTAGGTAAAATAGGAGTGGATGAGGGTGGAGGTGAAGAGTAGTGAGGTGGTGAAGGTATGGGAGAATGTTTGGGAGAAGAAATCACCCCTGAAGGACTAGCAGTATCTGTTGGTCGATTTCCTTGATGGCAAGTGAACCAGTCAAACAAGTAATAAAGTGTAAGTAGAGTATCGTCCCACAGAGACTGAGATACCAAAAAGTGACACTCAACTGTTGTAATAGTTCTGTGAAAAGAAGGTAAAATCTAATTGATTTGGGGGCTTTTTTGTGATTACGCTTAATAACAAGAAGAGTAAATACCCTATTTGGTCCCTGGAAAAAACACGAACCCCTTTTTCGTCCCCAGGGACTAAAATGGGATATTTTTATGGACTAAAAAGGGGTTTTTGGAAATTTTTGAGGGACCAAAATGAGGTCCTTTTTTTGGAAATTCATCCTTTTCAGGGACTAAAAAGGGGTTTCGTTGTTTGAGGGACCAAAATGGGGTCCGTTTTTTTTTCAGGGACCAAATAGGGTATTTACTCCAATAAGAAAGTATACAGAGTGTCATAGTCATAAGAAGATATCAGTAGGAAAATAGGCTGAACTCAGAATCATTCTTAAACATATCAATCCCCCAGTTGCTTCACACATTACTATAGCATTTATACTGCACTGCTTCCGCAATGCTACAGCATAGATACTATTTACAATGCTATTCAGCTAACCCACTACTAGAGTCTATCGAAGCTTCCACATCTAATACATGTAAAACTAACTTTACTTCTTCCATATGCCTATGACAATTTTCTAGTTAGATTAACATTACAAAGCAAGGTGTTATGGTTATGAGCGGTAGACCCATTCCTGAAGCCTACAATAATAGGTCAAGCCTTGCACCAGCCTGCCTAGCAAACATTGTTTCTTAGAGGTCTAACCTCGACTCCCTTCCAGTAAGCTGAGGCCACTAATCTAGCCCTTAGCTTCTGCTAATCGACAAGAATTTGATTCACTAATAAGCAAACTGAATTTATTGAATTAAGAACTAGCAACTGGGTTCATTCCAAACTAAAGAAATCATCCTTGCTCAGCCATAGGAAATTTAGTTCGTGACTGACGAGGGAAACACAATACAGACAACAACAAAATGACCCATGATCAAAAAATTAAAATGAAAGAAAACAGAAAGCTTGATGAAGTTTCCAACGTCGTGGAAGAAGCCCTGTCACGTCACCACTCCACGTCTTCTTCTCTCTGTCTTACTGCAAGGAAGGAAGCTGGGTTTTCTTGGGGTTTTCGTGTGTTGTGAACTCTCTCTCTTTTCTTTCGAGTCTGACCGTATATGAATGGAATTAGACTCTTAGTGACTCGACCCTCTTTAGGGTTGGCTACTGTTCCCCTAAATAGTCTTATCTTACTTGCAGTGTACATTCAATGATCTGGGCCTTTCCTAATCTGTTGAGGTCCAATCGTATCTTCTTTTCCAATCTCGATAGATTGATTCTGCTGATACTGCGGGATTCTTCAAATCTTTAGTTTCGATCCTTCGCATCTTCTATTTCAATACGTCAGATCTAACCGTTATTCTCGCCCTGCAATATATTTCCTGAAACAGCCTTGACAAAAGATCAGGACATATGCCACATAGCACTGCATCATTTACTCTGCTATAGCTTCAGGGATGCATTGTATTGCACTTCAGTAAAGCTGCCCTGATGCTATAGCATGGCATCGACTATGTTATGCAACTTTCTCATAAAGCCTCAAAACTTGTTCTTTCTTAGCACATGTTTAGGATGTAAGTGGTTTTATCCTCCAGTTCTCTATATCATGAATTAATTCCTTTTTGCTTAGATTAACTGCAATTAAGCTCATATTCACCATACAATTCAGTCATAAAATACAGGGAAAACATGGCATAATTAGTGCTTATCAAATACCCCCACACTTAGCTTTTTGCACTCCCGGGCAAAATAGGAGATAAAGATAATAGAGCAGAACGTCAACTAATAGCAGTAGCACGCTTATCCACAAAACTATGCCTACACTAATGTTCTTAAGTTACGTTCCCGTGCAGGCAATCCCACTACCCAATACTAGCAGCTCGTGATATGAAATATCGTTTAGATAAGGAAGTGTCAAGAGACTCTCAGATTCAGTGTTTACGCTCTCTTACATTTGGGATTTATCTATCTCTCTTGCCATGCTAACCTAGAAGTTCCATAGTTTTGTCAAATTTCTAAGATTACTTCCTAACATCTGAGCTTTCATCCGTCAAAAGGGCTTTTTGGGTTGTAATGGTGTGGATGGCTATATATGAGTGGGCTAAAAATGAAGGTCAATGCTATAGCAGGGTATAAACAAATTAGACAGGTTTCTTAACTTAGCCGAATGCCTCCAATGAACTTTGCATTACTTTGTTGTTCTTTATTTTCGATTTTCCTTCTTTCCTTCTTATTTTTCTTCTATTTTTGTTTTCACTAAGCAAAACAACAGCTCTTTTGTAGCATTTTTTTAGTGGAGGCACTCCACTCTAACATTTCTTCACAAGTTTCTTCAAGCTCATCTATCTAACTAGTTTTGCTATAGCATAGTCGTGTAGGCTCAATGGGGTTGCAATATAGGGATGATGTTAAATCATTTATGTATAGGAGTGATGGGTATGACATGAATGCTTTTATACTATGAACTAATTGCTCAAAAATCAGACAGTTTATCAAAGAACTAAGACAAAGCAAAGATCAATCATGGGTTAGCTGACATACACACCAGAATAGAAACAATTAGGCTCAAAATAAGTCCTTCCATAGTTGGTTCTCTCTTTATTCTTCCTCATCGTCACTTTGCCTCATACCACGTTAACCAGCACTATCAATTTCTCAAACCTAATGGTTCAGTTTCCATCAGGCAATCATGCTATGCCTAGTTCTACAGATATTCGTCCTACTACTACATGTTCTGTTCGCACTCTAGCAGTTAAAAAAATTCTGCCCTTTTGCACATTAGCTGAATCTAGGTTATTTTAAGCGTAAACATGAATTAGTGATTTGTGAGCACAGATTAAGTTATCCTCCCCACACTTAATTGATTTAATGCCCTCATTGTAGCAGCTAAGAGTCAGGAAAAATGAGCACACGAGGTGGCAGGGGTAGGAATAATAGTTAGAAAGCAGATTGATCAACAACATCATTCATATAATGGCCCCGAGCAAGCACCCAGAGTGGCAACAACTAGTCATCAAAGAAAAACAAAAAGATAAGATCATTAACAAAATGAAAAAGCTAAGGAACAAGAGGGGTGGGAGCATTGATGGCCGTATCCTCATCGACGGACGTGTTGCCCAAGTCATTGACGACAAGGTTTGCTGAGTAGGAGTGAGAGAGAGAGACGGCTGTCTGTGCACTACGGTGGTGGGCTTCGAGGTACACCCATAGGTCTCGGCAGATGGTTTTCAGCTCCTTGAATACTCGTTGGAGGCAGCGTGGAAATTTGCCCATGGAGTTCGCATCTATGTTCGGGGCTAGAAAAGCGGGACGTGGGTTAGGATATAGGAACAATTGGAAGAATCTGTGGTGCCTGATGAAGGTGGAATATCACCTAGAGGGGGGGGTGAATAGGTGATCTAAAAATTTTCACAATTTAAAGCGAAACCCCTTTCCAATGATCAAAAATGAAAAAATCGTAAGACAATAGAACACAAGACAATTTATCCTGGTTCGATCTAAAGCTCCGACCTACTTCCAGTCCCCAGAACACCTGGGATTTCACTATCTTCAAAAGAATTACAGGCTCTGTAAACGAGGAAGGTTTCCTTCACTCTCGGACCACACTCCCCCTTACAAGTTGTAATCTTTTACACCCACTCTTAAGGTTCCACAACCTTAAGTTACAATCAGAAGAAAGTAAATTTTTAAATACTCCTCACGAGTTGAATAATGATGAACACTGAAGAACAGAGACTCAGCAATAAATTTGAAACACAGAAGAAATTAATGTCGAGTTAATTGCACAACGTTTCGGTAGTTGGCAAATTAAATGCTTCGTGTATTTATAGATGTCTTCATTGATGACCGTTGTCGAAGCACAGAGCTAGCCGTTGAGACTTCACAAAATGCCCGTTAGACAGATTGAACACTTTCTGGAGATTTTGCTGATTTGGTTTGAATATTCCATCTGGAATTCTCTTTCATTCTTTCTGTTGTAACCGTTGTGAAATCTCATTAAATGCTGGATTGAGTGTATCAGAGTTTTGCTTTGCTTTGTCCAGTGCATCGGTTTCGGAGAATACAACGGTTTTGGTAGTTGCATTAAATGTGTTCAACTGTCCCGATGGATAATATCAAAGTCCGCTGGTAATTTCTATCTAAATACTCTGAAACTTATGAACAAACTGGTTAATAGTATTTGGTAATCTTAATCACAAGTAATCAGATGAGTAATTGATATATTCAAGCACAAAGGAAATTCGTAGAGGGTGATTGAAAACAGGGACTGCTTTACTCGAGCAGAGTTTAAAGCTTGCTCGAGTAAGCATTTTGAAATGATGAAGAATCCACCTCTGCCTGCTGATACTCAAGCATGGAAATCAACCTTGCTCGAGTAAGCTTTGGAGAATGCTTGAGCAGGTCCTTTTCTTTCTGTTCAAAAGCACTAAGAGGTCTTGTACTCGGGCAAGGATTTCTGCCTGCTCGAGTATGTTGCTCAAGCATGGCTATTCTCATGCTCGGGCAAACATCTTCTGATTCTAAGAAAGGCTCAAGTGACAATATTGCTCGAGCATGGATTTTAGCCTGCTCGAGTAGAGTGCTCGAGCAAGATGAATCATATGCTCGGGCAAGCAATTTCTCAACTCAAAGTCACTTGCTTCCTGACCCTGCTCGGGCAGGGTCCTCAGTTTGCTCGAGTATGCTTGCTCGAGCAAGCATACTTTCTTGCTCGAGTAGGGTTCTTTCTGTGGCTTTTCTTGGGGGGTTGCTCAAGTAGCTTTCCAGGTCTGCTCGAGCATGGTTGCTCGAGCATGCTTGCCTTCATGCTCGAGTATGCTGACTCTGAAGCCCCTTTTCCCGATGTTGCTCGAGCAAGGTACTATGGTCTGCTCGAGCAAAGTCTTATCAGATGAAATCTGATATGCTTTGCTCTCGATGTTGCTCGAGCACACTCACTACTTTGCTCGAGTAACATGCTACTGATCAGATTATCAGATTAAGTTAATTTTGTTCTTGAAATTGTAATCATCAAAACTCAAGAACCAACACCTGACACATTGGAGGGTTTAGTGGAAGAGGAGGAGGGAGAAGAAATCTCGATGGGGATGGACGGTGATGGAGCCGGGGATGGAGTGTGAACGGGGGGTCGACGAGTGTAGACCGGTGGCGGCACCTGGCCACACCGTGCCGCCGGTTTCACTCTGGACATGGTGCTTGGGTAAGTGAGGGATAGAAAAAGAGACTCGTAGGGAGGTGAAAAGACACGAGAAGAAAGGATGGAGAGATTAAATGGGATAACAGTGGAATTTGAATGTGAAGTGTTATGACTCTTCGGCGATGAGTTAAAGTGATTTGGCTTGTGATGGGCCCAATGAGGGTGGCCCGCTAGTGAAAACTCGTGCATATAACATTTATTCAAGAGATGGGTGCGTACCTGACTAGCTTTTAGTGGGCTTCAGCAGGGTTGCTGTGCTGGGGTTGAAATGCGTTTCATCATGCTATGGCACTGACCAAGCTGAACTCAACTCCTGCGGCTGTCAACGACAAAGAAAAGGAAAAAAACATGAAGCTAGGCTGCCTCTCAATAGAGCTTGTTTTAGAGTCTTCAGCCTGACTTGCTTAAGCGATTAGTTCAAGCTGGTCATAGGGGCGTAGGCTGGCCCTATGTCTCTATCCTTGCTACCTTTCAGCAGTTGGTCTCCTTCTACTGGGTCTTCGTATTTCACTGTCTTGAGGATTGAGAAGGTGACCTGATCATCATTAACTCGCATAGTAAGTTCTCCTTTTTCCACATCAATGAGCGTTCATCCAGTTGCCACAAAAGGTCTTCCCAGAAGGATTGGAACTTCGCAATCTACCTCGAAGTCAAGAATAATGAAATCCACAGGGAAGATGAATTTATCCACTTTTACCAAGACGTCTTCAATTTTTCCTTCAGGTAAGACGATAGAGCGATCGGCTAGATGCAACGTAATTGTTGTGGGCCTGGCTTCCCCAACTGCCAACTTTTTGAAAATATATGTAGGCATGAGATTAATACTGGCACCAAGATCATGCAGGGCTTTCTCTAAATATTGAGGTTCAATTGCACAGGGGATTGTGAAGCTCCTCGGGTCATTTAACTTCGGTGGGAGCCAATTTGTTAGCATAGCACCGTAGTCCTGGGTCAACGTTAGTGTCTCGAATTCTTCTAGTCGTCTCTTTTTGGACAAAATTTCCTTCATAAATTTCACATAGCTAAGCATTTGTTCCAATGCTTCCACCAGAGCGATATTAATGTGCAACTGCCGTAGCATGTTAAGGAATTTCTGAAATTGTTTCTCTTGACCTTGCTTTTATAGTCTTTGTGGGAAAGGCAGGGGTTCCTTTAGCATCTTTGAAAACCCAAGGTCACGATTATGTTATGATGATGATGTTGTAGCATTCCTTGTTGGGTGTTGCACATGATCATCCAGTGCGACAATTGGAGGCAATGTCGTGGTTTTGATATCATGTTCAGGTCGTGACAGTCTTGGGTACTTCTGCTTGTCTTCAGGAGTTCAGTATTTTCTGTTCCCTCCTTTGATCTCCCCAATTGCAGGTCAGTACCTCCAGAAAGTTGTTTGGTTATTCTCATAGGTTTCAGACTCTTGCCACTTCGTACCTTTATCAGCTTTACTTCCTCCTTTCCTTGGATCTTAGGGACTTCAGTGTCACTACGCAGAGATCCTGAGGGTTTGTTGTTAACCGCAATAGCTAGTTGTCCCACTTGGTTTTCAAGGTTTCTAAGAGTGACCTTCTGATTCTGAATGATAGCGTCGTTCTTTACCATATAGTCTTTCAGAAGGGTTAAGATAGAGTGTTGTGGTTCTAAATCACCGTCCTGCTGCCATGCTTCCTAGGTAAACCCTGGTGGGTTTGATGGTTTGTTTGGGTATTGTGGGCCTGATGATTGTCCTGCTGCTTGTTGACTTTTAGAGCTCCATGAAAAATTAGGGTGCTGCCTCCATCTGAGATTGTACAAATTGAAGATGGAATATCACCTAGAGGGGGGGTGAATAGGTGATCTCAACAATTTTAAACTTCTTTTCAAATTGTGAACAAAATAGAAACCAATAAGATAAATGAACACAAGAGAATTTATCCTGGTTCGGTCTGAAACTCCGACCTATGTCTAGTCCCCAGAACACCTGGGATTTCACTATTTTTCGGAACAATTATAGACTCAGTAAACGAAGGATGGTCCCTTTCACTCTCGGACTTCACTCCCCCTTACAAGTTGTAATCTATACACCCACTCTTAAGGTTCCACAACCTTAAGTTACAGCCGATAAAGAAATAAATGTTTAAGTACTCCTCACGAGTTGATAGAATAATGAACACTGAAGAATAGACTCTGTAAAACAGTTGAAACAACAAGTGAAATTAATATCGAATTGATTGCGCAGCGTTTCGGTAGATGGCGAATTGAATGCTTCGGCTATTTATAGTTGATTCCATTAATGACCGTTGTTGAAGCTCATGAAGTAGCCGTTGGGTCTCCTCAATATGTCCGTTAGAAAGATGATGCATTCGTTGAGGATTTCGCTGTCTTAGGAAGAATGTGCAAAACGAACATTTTCTTTCATTCTTTCTGTTGTATCCATTGTGAGATGGCATTAAATGTGAAGTCGGAGAATATTAGAGTTGGCTTTAGTTTGCTCAGTATATCAGTCTCCGAGAATATAACGATTTAGGTAGCTGCATTTAATGCTTCTGACAGGCGAGATTGATTCATTTAAATTCGCCGGTAATTTATGTCTAAATGATCTGAAACTCATGAACAAATTGGTTAATAGCATTTGGTAATCATAACAGTAATAATTAAAAGAAATATTAATCCATTCAATGGTTTATGAATTTTGTACACGGTAATTTGAAAACAGAGATGATATTGCTCGAGCAATAATCCATGCTTGCTCGAGCAAGATGATTTGAAAAGCTCAGGAAAGTGCTCTTTGGTCGCTGATGCTCGAGCATGTTGCTTGAGCATGTTTTCAATCATGCTCGGGCAAGCTCCTTTGGAAACTGGTGAAGGAGTATCAACATTCCTGTTGCTCGAGCATGCTTCCAAAGCTTGCTAGACTAAGCTTCTTGGATTGAGATGAAAATGCTTGGAACACGCTGATGCTCGAGCATGTTCTTATGCTTGCTCGAGCATGGTGCTCAAATCATGCTCGGGCAACCTTTTTCCAATCAGTGAAAAGCCGATCTTGCTCGACCTTGCTCGAGCAACATTTTGTGCTTGCTCGAGCAGCCTTTTTCTTTTGCTCGAGTAGGTGCTTCTGCAAACCAAAATGCACAGGTTGCTTGACGTTGCTCGAGCAACCTTTTAAGCTTGCTCGAGCAAAGTGCTCGAGCATGCTTTTGCCTTTTGGTCGAGCATGCTTCCCATAGTTGCTTTGTTCTGCCTTGCTCGATGTTGCTCGAGCAAGGTTCCCTCAGACAACTTCTGATTAACCTTGCACACAATGTTGCTCAAGCAAGCTTTATACCTTGCTTGAGTAACCTTCTGAAAATGTTTTTATCAGATTATATCAAATGGTGTTTGCTTATTTAATTCTAACAACTTGAAAATTGTAATCATCAAAACACAAGAACTAACATTCTCCCCCTTTTTGATGATGACAATTTCAAGAGCTAGTTTGAAGAATGAGACATTAGATTGAGTAAATTTTAAAAACTTATAATTAAAATGAAGACAGTGATAACAGTAATGTGAGTTTGAATTCATCTCCAATAGCCAAAAATTAACCAAAAAACAAGAGCAAATACAGGGAAAACTAAAAGCAAATACAAAACAAGAGCAATACAAGGCAAACTGAGAACAAACTAACTAATCAACAAACTAGCTACCTACTCTCCCCCTTTGTCATCGACAAAAAGGGAGCCCTGAATAGATGGAGAAGCAGGGGAAATATCAGGGAAATCAGAAGAAGATGTAGATGGAAGAGGAACTGTGGTAGGATCAACAGGAGAGTTAGGAGGAGCATCAGTAGGAGGATGATCCGCGGCAAGATCAGAAGCGGATGGAACAGGAGAGGCAGGTGCTGGAGAAGGAAAACCAGTTGTCGGACTATTGGGACCAAAGCTAGTTAAAAAATTATCCAAAGTATAGTCGAATTGCATAACCGCTTTGTGAATCCCATACTCTTGGCGAGAGAGACGTTGAACTTCCTTCGTGATCTCCTATTGTTGATCATAGAGAACCAAGAAGCATTTATCCATCGAGTCCTGGAAGTCTGCCAAATATGTCATCATCTGTAGTCCGAGATTAGCCTTGAGTTTGACCATATCGGAGCCAAAGGCTTTGATCATCTCACGGGTCAGCTGCTGAAAGACTTCGAAGGATTGAACGATAGGGACCATGGCTTTCTGAATAGAAGTATCAACAATGTTTTGAATTGAAGACTCAACAATCTTTTGAATGGCCGCTTGTGAAAAAGATGGAGCTGGAGCAAGGGAAGAAGGACCAGCCTTAGAAGACTCTGCTTCATCAGGGGGAAAAGAATCAGATGGTTAGGAGGCAGATGGTTTGGGAGTAAATGACTTTGAAACCTGTGGCTTAGACTCAACTGGTGCCTTGCCCTTCCCTTTCTTCTTGGACGAAGCCTATGTGAAGGATATCCTCATGTTTTTCATATGCTCCAGTCCAAACCGTGGAGGATATACTTCCTTATCGTCCGACAAGTACCAAATGTTATTCACTTCTAGTATCCGAGAGACCAAGGAGGGATAGGGAATTGTGGCACGAAGACAAACTTGAGCCTCAGAGATGAATGACATCATTTCTTCTAAGAGCCATTTGCCTATGTTTCGTGGCTCCATAGTGACTAGTGAAGCAAACCGTTCAAAGTCTTTTCGAACGAAATAAGTGAAACTCTGGCCTTTCTGAACAAGACTTCGACTGTAGACATACCAGAGGACTCTGTATTCATCTTTCATCATTGCCGGAGTCACATTAACTTTCTTCCCTTCAGTTTGCACATCCGGGAGGAGGATTTGATGACATTCAGTTGGTGTAAGTCTTGGTGGGTCTTCAGGGATATCAACAACACCTATAAGTACGTTGAGATCATAAGTCGTGATTCTGATCTCTTGGTCCCGAACCTTTGTGATCAACACATCTTCGTCAGACTTATGAACCTTTTCTGCCATAAAACACTCTGACTACTTCTGGAGAATATGGCTTACTTATACCAAGCAGAGGCATGAATTGAGTCAACCAATTTGACAAATCTAAATAGCACTTATCCTTAAAATGAGCCAGATCAACAAAAACAATCGGACAGAAGGGTCTGGATTCATAATATCAAGCAAATAAAGAGTGATAGTCCACAGCAACATTACCAATATTCATGTTCGGTGAAGGCTCTGGTAATTGACCATCCGCAGGACGACTCGTAGATACCTGCTCCTTCTTGCTTTTTGATCCTAGAGAGAAAGAAACTTTCTTCCCACTGGATGCTTGAGATTTCTGGCTAATAGCAGGCTTGAGATACTGGGGTTTATCATGCAGCTTCTTAGAACTAATTTCTTCGAAGGTTCTCTTGGTGCCGACGGTCTTCGAAGAGGGTGGAGATGGCGACCTTGTGCGCTTCCCTTTTTCGGTAGAAAGAGACCCCGTCTTCAACCTAGTTGTTGGAGAACTCGGAGTCACATTCGTCGTTTGCTTCACAACTGGCTTGGATTTGGTGGAAGATTTCTTCAATGTCTCTGACGGCTTAGACGTCTTGGGTTTGGTGGGATTCAAGGATTTGGTGGAGTTTGTTACTTTTGACTTGTAGTAGCAAGATTTCTTCGCCGAAGAAGATTGAGAAGATGATTTTTGGCTTGCATCCACCATTTTAGACACCAGAAACGAAAGATTTTGAAGAAGAGACAGTGGGTCTGACGGCGGTGAGGATTCCGACGGGATTGTGAGAGGAGGAAGATGGACAAGATTTAGGAAGATGATCGGTTAAATCAGTTATTCTTGATGATTTGAAAATCGAAACGATGGGTGTTGGAATCGATTAGCAAACGGACGTAACAGATTGAGAAAAAATTCGAGAGAAAGAAGTTAGGGTTTTTGGATGGCAGAAAGGGAAAACTGGCAATCTAACGGAAACGAAACAACGTGCCCCTTTTGAAAAACCCTAAACACCGACTTTGCTCAAGCAGAGTTTTCATCGTGCTCGAGCAAAAGTCTTACTCGAGCAAGTATCTTGCCTTGCTCGAGTATAGATGAGTGAACCATGAAGAGAACTAACTAAGTCCCGCTGTTACTCGGGCAGACATCGGAGTTTGCTCGAGCAATACCCAATGTTATACCAAATTGGCACCCAACATTGCTCTAGTAGAGTGATCACATGTACTCGGGCAACGTTCTTCAAAACATCTGCTTCTTCCTCGCTATTGCTCGAGTATAGCTTTAAGCTTGCTTGAGCAAGCCTCACTTCTTCTAATTTTTATTAATCCTTTCGTTGTTGCTCGAGCAGGTTTGAAGATTATGCTCGAGTAACCCTCTCAACTTTCCCTTTCAACTTAATTAATCTTTTAACTTGCTCAAGTAGAACCCATTGTCATACTCGAGCAGAACCTTCTCTGTTTGGCTCTATTCTTTTCTCATATTAACAGAGCATCCTGCAAAAACATGAACAAGATGCTCCGATGCCAAAGTCAGTAAGAAATTTTCAATAGAAGAAATTAATTGTGATGGAAAATGGAATCCTCACAGCTCATTGGGATTAGCCATTCCCAATTCCCTTCGAATGAACATGAATTGCTCCTTTGCTAGCGGCTTAGTGAAAATGTTAGCCAGTTGAAGGTGTGTAGGAATGAACATCACTTTGACATCTTTCTTTTGTACATGGTCGCGAATGAAGTGATGCCTTACATCGATATGCTTGGTTCTTGTATGTTGTACTGGATTTTTCGCCAAGCTAATCATGCTCGTGTTATCACACAGAATTGGAATCTCTTTCAAGTGAACTCCCAAGTCAGACAATTGTTGTTTTAACCATAAGACTTGTGCACAGCAACTTGAGGCATCTACATACTCCGCTTCAGTTGATGATACAGCCACAGTAGTCTGCTTTTTGCTGAACCGAGATACCAGTGAACCTCCAAAGAACTCACATTGCCCACTGGTGCTCTTTCTGTCAGTCTTATAACCAGCGTGGTCAGGGTCTGAGTAGGCAACTAAAAATTCTTGTTGACCTTTTGGAAACCAAAGACCCAGCTCCTTCGTATCTGAGAGATATCAAAAGATTCTCTTGACATGCTCGGCATGTGATTCCTTAGGAGCTGATTAAAATCGTGCGCACATTCCCACACTAAACTGAATATCTAGCCGACTAGTAGTCAAGTAGAGCAAGGACCCGATCATCCCTCTATATTTGGTTATATTGAAGTCTTTTCCTTTTTCTTCATCCGCATCCAGCGAGGCTGTTGAGCTCATTGGAGTGTCTGCACCATTACAATGCTCCAATCCAAACTTCTTGAGAAAATCCCGGAGATACTTTGTTTGTGAGATAAATATTCCATCCTTTCGCTGCTTGATTTGCAATCCTAGAAAGTAGTTGAGCTCTCCCATCATAGACATCTCAAATTCTCCATGCGTTTTCTTTGAAAATTCCTCACAGAGAGAGTCATTAGTAGCATCGAATATTATATCATCTACGTATATTTGTACTACTAAAAGTTCATTAAGCTTATTAGTTTTGATAAAAAGAGTTGTGTCTGCTTTCCCCCTAACAAAGCCTTGATCTAAAAGAAATTTACTTAAAAGTTCATACCAAGCTCTGGGAGCTTGTTTGAGACCATACAAGGCTTTCTTAAGACGATAGACGTGATTTGGATGGTGTTCATTTCCAAAACTAGGAGGCTGTTCAACATATACTTCCTCCTGAATAAAACCGTTTAGGAAAGCACTCTTTACATCCATTTGATAAAGTTTGAATCCTTTGATACACGTAAAGGCTAAACGTACTCATATTGCTTCCAATCTTGATATGATTCCCGAAAGGAAAGGATGATCGGATCAACTAGGAATGGAATTTTCGCACCAGAATTTTCAGCCTTTGACGCGTCCTAAAGAACAGAATGTATCTTGCGCTACAGACCTCGGATTTGAGCGCTTCCAAAACGAGTGGAAAGATGACATTCTGAACAAAGATTTTGACTCAAAAAACACCGAAAAAAGTTAAGGGAAACTGGAGATACGAAACCGAGAAATATGACAACGAAAACTGATGGATTATAGGTAGACGCCACAATTCCGAAGAATCGATAAGCCCAAGAACGCCACAAGGATCGATGCCCTTGATAAGTTCAGAGATTCTCAAAAGAACCCTAGAGAACCTTGTCTATCACCAAAAAGGTTAAAATCTCAATTCAAATCTGCTGTTCCAAAAGCCATGGTGTTCCCTTATAAAGTGGGCAACATCCATATTAAGTTTAACCCTAATATGCTTACACACAAAGGCCAATAAGCAAGCCCAATAAGCCTTATTACAAAAATTTAACTAAATGTAAGAAAATAAAACTAAGTGCAGAATTTGGGCCAAGGCCCAATAAAGCCTTCATGGATATCCATTGAGGCTTATTCTTCAAGGTCTTCAATCTGGAGCCTTTTTAGCTTTTGCTCTTGTCATTGGGTCTCCAAGACCTCGTATGTCCTCCAAGTTTGTTGCCTTGGTCATGCCGCCTCCTATGTCCACATCATTCCCTCCTTCTTTAGAAGAATTTGTCCTCAAATTGCAATCCTCGTCTCCGTCTTTATGCACTTCCTTGAAGAACAAATCTGCAATGTGGATTGCATCAGCAACCTCTTTAGGAAAAACATCTTTAAATTCCTGCAACAAATTAGAAACCTCATTTGGAAGAGAGTTAGTAGGACTTTCATCTGTAAAATTATTCTCTTTGCTCAAAAGTAAGAGCATTGGCATTTTCAAATGCATTGCCTTTTTCACCTCATTTTCTTTTATAAACAAGTTTGGTGCTTTTCTCTCTTTTTCTCTTTTTTTCTCTTGCTCTCTTACACTCTCTTGCTTTCTTTTTTTCTCTCATTTTTAAATTATCCTCACTAACTTCTCTTGGTGTCAAGGATGCAAGAGTAATCTTGCGTTCTTTATGAACAAAAGAGAACTTGTTGGTGTAACCATCATGCATAACTTCCTTATCATATTGCCAAGGTCTCCCAAGTAGCAAATGACAAGCCTCCATTGTTACCACATCACATAAAACTGTATCATCATACTTTCCTATGGAGAAGTTCACCTCCACTTGTTTGTTTACGGTCACTTCACCATCCTCACTAAGCCATTGAAGCTTGTATGGCAGCGGGTGAGGTTTGGTTTCCATGCCCAATTTAGACACCATTCTAGCACTTGCAACATTGGTACAACTCCCTCCATCAATAATTAAAGAACATACCTTCCCTTGGATAAGACATCTAGTATGAAAGACGTTCTCTCTTTGACTATCATCCATGTCTTTTGCTTGGCTACCCAACATCCTTCTTACCATAAACAAATCTCCTTCTGGAATTATTTCTTCAATATCATCTTGTGAAGCAGAATCTGAAGAAGCAGAATCTTGTGAAGCAGAATTTGAAGAAGACTCACTAGTAAGCTCTCCATCCTCTTTAAGTAACATGGTCTTTTTAGTTGGACATTCTGAAGCTATGTGACCTCTCCCCAAACACTTGAAGCATTTTATTTCACTACTCCTTGTCTTTTTAGGGACCTCATTGGATTTAGTTTGAGTCCTTTGAGGTGTAGTAGTGTGATCGCTTGATGATGTACCTCCCTCCTTCTTATTTCTATCCTTCCAGCTTGAAGAATTGAAATATGAAGAGTTTTTCCTCATGACACCCTTTCTCTTGAGTTGTTGTTCTACCTTACTAGCTTGTTGCACTAAATCCTCCAACTCCACATAATTTTGCAACTCCACAACATCCCTTATATCACTATTCAGCCCATGTAAGAAACATGTCATAGTTGCCTCCCGCTCTTCACTAATATTTGCTCTAATCAAGGACACCTCCATCTCTTTAAAATACTCATCTACACTCTTGTTACCTTGTGTGAGTCTTTGAACTTTATTGTGAAGGTCGCGATGATAATGGGAAGGAACATATCTTCTTCTCATTAGCCTTTTCATCTCCACCCAACTATCCACCAACGGCTCTTCATATCTCGCCCTCTCCTTTTGCAATTGGTCCCACCAAATGAGAGCATAATCACTAAACTCCATGGCTGCCACCTTCATTTTCTTCTCTTCACTATAATTGTGACATGCAAATAAGTGCTCAATCTTCATTTCCCACTCTAAATAAGCCTCCGGATCACTTTTTCCCTTGAAGGATGGTATATTAAGCTTCACTCTCTTAATTCTATCCTCTCTAAGATCATTCTCATTATCTCTTCTTCTCCTTCTTTCATCCCTCCCTCTCTGTCTTTCTTCATTATGATTCCCCTGGTTTTTTATTCTCTCAATTCTCTCATATAACTCCTCTGTGTGTTCTCTCATCATCCTTTGCATTTGAGTTGTAATGGCTTCAATCAGCATTCTATTATCTTCACCACCTGCCATAATTCAAGGAAAAGAACAAGAATAAAAGTAATAAGACCTTACCACTTGCTCACGTGTTTACACTCTTAAAAATGTATCACTCGTGTTTGTTGCTCTCTATAAGGCTTTTGCGTAGTGTGCTCTCTTGCCTTCTACCACTCAATAGCTCTCTTTAAGTTCTTAACAGAATCTCCAAGAACACTCAAGAGTACAATCCCAAACTCCGGAATTGGCGGTGACTCATAATACAATTTGGAAAAGATGTCAAAGAAGACAACAAGACAAAAAATCCAGATCAATTTGGAGGAATTATTCAAGGACACTTTGGACTCAAAGAAGACAAGACAGAGAAAATCCAAAACCAAAACAATTTGGAGGAATTATTCAAGGAAGACACTTTGGACTTGATTCACACGTAGTAGTGTGTGTAATTGCGCAAGGTGCTGTATAGTTTTTTTTTCCTCTTTTTTTTATAACACCTGATTTTTTTTATAGCAACTGATTTTCTTTTTTTTTTTTTACAGCAACTGATTTTTTTTTATATAACACCTGATTCTGAACAAGAGGAATTTGTGACTTTGGAATCAAACTTTGAAATTGTACTAATTCAGAACTGAACTAGATAGAATTCCCCATAAAATGAGCTATTACTTAACACACTAACAACAACTACTCAAGAAATATGAATCAAAAGGATTAAAATTCAAGAACAATGATGAACAAGGGATGGACACCAAGAACAAAGTGTAGAAATATGTGAACTGAACAAGAAATTGAAAGGAAAAAAAACAATCAGAAGATTGAAAGAACAAATTAGGAACAAACAACAACGGCTAAAATAGAATTACACAATTCAAAAAGCAAAACACAAATTTTAGGGATTAGGGTTACCAAATCTGTGACCAGATTGGATGTAAACAATCGAGAAAAGATAACCCAATTCCAATCCTAGAACCGTGCTCTGATACCAAATGATGTGATTCCCGAAAGGAAAGGATGATCGGATCAACTAGGAATGGAATTTTCGCACCAGAATTTTCAGCCTCTGACGCGTCCTAAAGAACAGAATGTATCTCGCACTACAGACCTCGGATTTCAGCGCTTCCAAAACGAGCGGAAAGATGACATTTTGAACTACGATTTTGACTCAAAAAACACCGAAAAAGGTTAAGGGAAACTGGAGATACGAAACCGAGAAATTTGACAACGAAAACTGATGGATTATAGGTAGACGCCACAATTCCGAAGAATCGATAAGCCCAAGAACGCCACAAGGATCGATGCCCTTGATAAGCTCAGAGATTCTCAAAAGAACCCTAGAGAACCTTGTCTCTCACCAAAAAGGTTAAAATCTCAATTCAAATCTGTCGTTCCAAAAGCCATGGTGTTCCCTTATAAAGTGGGCAACATCCATATTAAGTTTAACCCTAATATGCTTACACGCAAAGGCCAATAAGCAAGCCCAATAAGCCTTATTACAAAAATTTAACTAAATGTAAGAAAATAAAACTAAGTGCAGAATTTGGGCCAAGGCCCAATGAAGCCTTCATGCATATCCATTGAGGCTTATTCTTCAAGGTCTTCAATCTGGAGCCTTTTTAGCTTTTGCTCTTGTCATTGGGTCTCCAAGACCTCGTATGTCCTCCAAGTTTGTTGCCTTGGTCATGCCACCTCCTATGTCCACATCAAATCTAGCCATTGGAGCAAACGTTTCGTCATAATCAACACCTTCTTCCTGATTATAGCCTTTGGCGACCAATCTAGCCTTGTTACAGACTATAATTGCGGATTCATCTAGTTTGTTTTTTAATACCCATTTGGTGCCAATAACCGGATGGTCTTTAGGCCTAGATACCAAATCTCAAACTTGATTTCTATGAAATTGGTGTAATTCCTCTTGCATCGCTATCACCCAGTCATTGTCTGATAGGGCTTCATCGATCTTAGAGGGTTCAATTTGAGATATAAAAGCAGAGAAAGTTACTTCGTTTAAAGTAATTTTTCTGGTCCTCACTCCTTGATTAACATCACCAATCACTTGGTCCAAAGGATGATTCCTTATGAACTTCTAAGCTTTAGGTTGAGATTGATCAGGATTTTCTAAATTATTTTGAGGATCAGATTCAAAAACATCTTCAGAGTTTTCAATAGAGGCAGGAGTAGATTTTGAAAAGAATTGATTTTTGAAGGTATTTTCTTCATCATCATCCAGAGATTCATCTAATTTAGACTCACAAAACACAACGTGTATTGATTCTTCAACTACACGAGTACGTTCGTTAAAAACTCTGTATGCCTTACTCCTATTAGAGTATCCAAGAAATATACATTCATCGGATTTGGGATCAAATTTCCCCAAATTGTCCTTACCATTGTTATGAACGAAACAATTACAGCCGAAGATGTGAAGATGAGCCAAGTTCGGTTTCCTTCCTTTATAGAGCTCATACGGAGTCTTGTTAAGCTTCTTCCGGAGATAGGCTCGATTCGATATGTAGCTAGATGTGCTCATAGCATCTACCCAGAAGACTTGTGATGTCTGATTTTCATTCAACATTGCACGAGCCATTTCTGTTAGTACACGATTCTTCCTTTCGACTATACCATTTTGTTGTGGTGTTCTTGGAGCCGAGAAGTTGTGGTCGATCCCGTGAGCATCACAAAATTCACCGAACGCTTGATTCTCGAATTCACCTCCATGGTCCGTTCGAATAGCTGTAATACAAATACATTTCTCGTTTTGCACCTTATTGGCAAATACAACGAACAGATCAAAAGTTTCATTCTTAGAGGATAAGAAAATAGTCCAAGTAAAACGTGAGAAGTCATCGACAATCACCAAAGTATATAAATTTCCACCAAGACTTCTAACTTTTGCTGGTCCAATTAAATCCATATGAAGTAATTGAAGAGGCCGATTTGTCAAGATTTCGGGTTTGTTTTTAAAAGATGATTTGGTTTGTTTACCTCGTTGACATGCATCACAGATCATATCATTTTTAAAACATAGTTTGGGTAAACTAATCACTAAGTCTTTTCTTAACGACTTATCTAATTGATGCATGTTGACATGAGCCAATCGCTTAGGCTACAACCAACTTTCATCTAAGTTGCTAACAAAGCATTTTTCAGAGTTTATTTTTGGTAAATCCAGGGTATAACAATTTCCTTCACGAGGAGCTTTGAACAATACCTTTAGTTTACCTTTATCGATTGGGAGATCGTCTTTGTTGACAATGAGACATTCTTCTAAACCAAAGATAATCTAGTTGTTTTTATCGGTGCTTTGGCTCACACTCAGAAGATTATGACAGAGACCTTCTACAAGATAGACATCCTTAATCTGAGGCCCGTCTTTTGCACCAATTTCACCAATACCAGTTAGTTTCCCGGATTGGTTTCCACCGAAAGTGACTTTATCGCCGTCTTTTGTCCTCATTGCAACTAACTTGTCTGCATCTTCCGTCATGTGTCTGGAGCATCCACTGTCGATATACCACTTGTTAATTCTTGATGCTTTCAAACACACATGCAAAACCAAAAAGGATCATGCTTTAGGTACCCATCTTTTCTTGGGTCCTTTGGGGTTAGCCTGGGCTTGAGGAACATAGGTTCCCTTAGGCAGCCATTGATAATTACCAATTGGCTTATTCCTTCTATCCTTTTTATGAAAACATGATGAAGTACTATGACCCTTTCAATTACAGTAATTACAATGTGTAAATGGATTTGAAGAGTGGACTGTTTTTCGAAAATAGTTCAAATAGGATTTTCCACCTGTTTTCTTTTTCCCTTTCTGTTTGTCAAAAATAGGATTATATCCTATGCCTGAATGATCGTTCGTAAATCTTTGTGCCTTCAAAATTACATTGAGCATTTCACTACCCTTAGTGAATTTCTCAAGTGATTTTGTAAGATATGAATTTCTCTTCTCTAAATCCAAACAATTGTCACAGATAAGATCTTTACAAGTAGATTTTTCAACTTGTAATTTTAGAGTCATATTTTCCCTTTTCAAGGATATGCACTCATCCATAAGTTTTTCAAACTCAGATTGTATCTCATTATGTTCATCAAATAACTCATCATAAGTTACCTCATTGTCGTTTCTAGCTTGCTCTTCTTCTTCTACCACCAAACAGACATTGGCAGTTTCTTTCTCTTCTTCGCTTTCTTCTCCTTAGGAGTCATCTCCCCAGATTCCTGACACATATGCTTTCTTCTTAAATTGATAGGACTTCTTCTTCTTTTCTTTCTCACTGTCTTTTAGTTGAGGACATTCTGACTTGTAATGACCCGACTTCCCACATTCGTAACAGGTGATTTGATCTTTGTCCTTGAACTCTCGTCTGTTACTGGAGTCAGCTTTTTGAAATCTATTTCTGAAGCCGCGATCTTTTCTGTAAAACTTTTTGAAGCGTTGTACAAACATAGCCATCTCGTCATCGTCTTCATCATCCTCATCTCTTTCTTCTTTCTCCTTCATAGCATTCAGAGCAATTCCCTTCTTTCGGTTACTATTGACTTCGTCCAGATCCTTTTTAAATCTTAGTTTACTTTCATATTCTGACAAACTCCCAAATAAGGCAGCAACTGAGGCCATTGACTCTCCTCGAGCCTCTTCTATCGCAGTGACTTTGGCTTCCCAGTCTTTAGTTAGAACATTGAGGATCTTCCTGACTTGAGGACCTTGCTAATAAACTTTACCCAAGGCTGCTAACTAATTAGGCAAATGAGTATATCGAAGTTGAAACTCAGCAATAGTCTCTCTTGGTTTCATCCGTAGCAGATCATACTCTATGGTTAGAGTATTAATGCAATTCTCCTTGATGCCAGAAGTTCCTTCATAAGCTATCTCTAAAGCTTTCCACATTTTCTTTACGGTGGACAAATTACATATGCGGAAGTACTCCTTTTGGCTAAGAGCACTTTGCAGCATTAGAATAGCCTTACTGTTAAGAGTGATATTCTTTTTGTCATTCTCATCAAATTCAGCCTCTGTCTTTGGAATTGTAATTCCTCCTTCAGTCTTTACAGGTACATAGTCTCCAGTCTCTATTACATGCCAGAGACCATATTCTTAGCCATTACAAACACTCTGAATTTGGCTTTCCAAAAGGAATAATGTTCACCATTAAAGCCTGGAGGTTGGTTGATTGATGCACTGTCTGGTAATATTCCTTCCATGATCTTTCTCTGGATATTAAGCCCAACTGAGAAACGAGGCTTTGATACCAAATGAAGATGAAATATCACCTAGAGGGGGGGTGAATAGGTGATCTCAACAATTTTAAACTTCTTTTCAAATTGTGAACAAAATGGAGACCAATAAGATAAATGAATACAATAAAATTTATCTTGGTTCGGTCTAAAACTTTGACCTATGTCCAGTCCCCAAAACACCTGGATTTCACTATTTTTCAGAACGATTACAGACTCTGTAAACGTAGGATGGTCCCTTTCACTCTTGGACTCCACTTCCCCTTACAAATTGTAATCTATACACCTACTCTTAAGGTTCCACAACCTTAAGTTACTGCCGATAAAGAAATAAATGTTTAAGTACTCCTCACAAGTTGATAGAATAATGAACACTGAAGAACAGACTCTGTAAAATAGTTGAAACAACAAGTGAAATTAATATCGAATTGATTGCGCAGCGTTTCGGTAGATGGCAAATTGAATGCTTTGGCTATTTATAGTTGTTTCCATTAATGACCTTTGTTGAAGCTCATGAAGTAGCCGTTGGGTCTGCTCAATATGTCTGTCAGACAGATGATGCATTCGTTGAGGATTTCGTCGTCTTAGGAAGAATGTGCAAAACGAACATTCTCTTCCATTCTTTCTGTTGTATCCGTTGTGAGATGGCATTAAATGTGAAGTCGGAGAATATCAGAGTTGGCTTTACTTTGCTCAGTATATCGGTCTTCGAAAATATGACGATTTAGGTAGCTGTATTTAATGCTTCTGACAGGCGAGATTGATTCATTTAAATTCGCCAGTAATTTATGTCTAAATGATCTGAAACTCATGAACAAATTGGTTAATAGCATTTGGTAATCATAATCAGTAATAATTAAAAGAAATATTAATTCATTCAATGGTTTATGAATTTCGTACACAGTAATTTGAAAACAGAGATGATATTGCTCAAGCAATAATCCATGCTTGCTCGAGCAAGCTGCTTTGAAAAGCTCAGTAAAGTGCTCTTTGGTCGCTGATGCTCGAGCATGATTTTAATCATGCTCGGGCAAGCTCCTTTGGAAACTGGTGAAGGAGTATCAACATTCCTGTTGCTCGAGCATGCTTCCAAAGCTTGCTAGAGTAAGCTTCTTGGATTGAGATGAAAATGCTTGGAACACGCTGATGCTCAAGCATGGTGCTCAAATCATGCTCGGGCAACCTTTTTCCAATCAGTGAAAAGCCCATGTTGCTCGACCTTGCTCGAGCAACATTTTGTGCTTGCTCGAGCATCATGCTCGAGTAGCCTTTTTCTTTTGCTCGAGTAGGTGCTTCTGCAAACCAAAATGCACAGGTTGCTCAACATTGCTCAAGCAACCTTTTAAGCTTGCTCGAGCAAAGTGGTCGAGCATGCTTCCTGCAGTTGCTTTGTTCTGCCTTGCTCAATGTTGCTCGAGCAAGACCATATGGTCTGCTAGAGCAAGTTCCCTCAGACAACTTCTGATTAACCTTGCACACGATGTTGCTCGAGCAAGCTTTATACCTTGCTCGAGTAACATTCTGAAAATGTTTTTATCAGATTATATCAAATGGTCTTTGCTTATTTAATTCTAACAACTTGAAAATTGTAATCATCGAAACACAAGGACTAACATTCTCCCCCTTTTTGATGATGACAATTTCAAGAGCTAGTTTGAAGAATGAGACATTAGATTGAGTAAATTTTAAAACACTAATAATTAAAATGAAGACAGTGATAATAGTAATGTGAGTTTCAGTAGAAAAATAGGCTGAACTCGGAATCATTCTTAAACATATCAATCCCCCAGTTGCTTCACACATTACTATAGCATTTATACTGTACAGCTTCCGCAACGCTACAACATAGATACTATTTATAATGTCATTCAACTAACCCACCACAAGAGTCTATTAAAGCTTCCGCGTCCGATACATGTAATACTAACTTTACTTCTCCCATATGCCTATGGCAATTTTCTAGTTAGATTAACATTACAAAGCAAGATGTTATGGTTATGAGCGGTAGACCCATTCTCGAAGCATACAATAATAGGCCAAGCCTTGAACCAGCCTGCCTAGCAAACACTGTTTCTCAGAGGTCTAACCTCGACTCCCTTTTAGTAAGCCGAGGCCACTAATCTAGCCCTTAGCTTCTGCTAATCGACAAGAATTTGATTCACTGGTAAGCAGAATAAATTTATTGAATTAAGAACGAGCAACTAGGTTCATTCCAAACTTAAGAAATCATCACCGCTCAGCCATAGGAAATTTAGTTCATGACTGACGAGGGAAACACAAAACAGATAACAACAAAATGACCCATGATCAAAAGATTAAAATGAAAGAAAACAAAAAGCTTGACGAAGTTTTCGATGGCGTGGAAGAAGCCCTGTCACGTCACCACTCCACGTCTTCTTCTCTCTGTCTTACTACAAGGAAGGATGCTGGGTTTTCTTGGGGTTTTTGTGCCTTGTGAACTCTCTCTCTCTCTTCTTTCGAGTCTGGTCGTATATGAATGGAATTAGACTCTCAGTGACTCAACCCTCTTTAGGGTTGGCTGTTGTTCCCTTAAATAGTCTGGTCATACTTGCAGCATACGTTCAATGATCTGGGCCTTTCTTAATCTGTTGAGGTCCAATTGTATAATCTTTTCCAATCTGGGTAGATTGATTCTGCTGATACTGTGGGATTCTTCAAATCTTTAGTTTCGATCCTCCTCATCTTCTATTTCAATACGTTAGCAATCTAACGTTATTCTCGCCCTGCAATATATTTCCTGAAACAACCTTGACAAAAGATCAGGACATATGCCGCATAGCATTGCGTCATTTACTCTGCTATAGCTTCAGGGATGCATTGTATTGCACTTCAGTAAAGCTTTGTTGATGCTATAGCATGGTATCGGCTATGTTATGCGACTTTCTCATAAAACCTCAAAACTTGTTCTTTCTTAGCACATGTTTAGGATGTAAGTGGTTTTTATCCTTCAGTTCCTTATATCATGAATTAATGCCTTTTTGCTTAGATTGACTACTGTTAAGCTCATATTCACCATACAATTCAGTCATAAAATACAGGGAAAACATGGCATAATTAGTACTCATAAGTATCCTCATTCTTCAACACCTTGGAGATCTTGGAATCCAATAGCGGGTAAAGAGTGTGCATACTCTCAAATCTGACTCCAACGTCCTCAAAATGACCTTCAATGTTTTCGATCCTGTCATCCAAAGACTCAACTTTTGCACTTTGAGCATCTTGGCTAGAAGTAACTTTCTTAATCAACTTACTTATCTCTAACTCAAGCTTCTCGGATAACTCATAGTGTTGTGCTATCAGAGTGGTTTGGAGAGTGCCAAATTTAGGCTTGATGACTGAGGAGCAAGCTGAGACTGAGATGGTGTAGGTGAAGACTGAGCTTCATGTGGCCTAGATACAGATACTTTGGATCTAGAAGGGGCTCTATACTGCCTTGAACCTTCTCTAAAAGAAATTTTCATAAAATTTAAGTGGACTTGACCAAACATAAGGGGTTTGATAGGGTTTTCAAAGTGGTCAAGATACCAAATTTTGTTCTTGAAAAGCAAGAAAGAAACTAAATTTAGATAAGGGATTGTGGTAGAGGATGAGGAATTGAATTTAAACCTCTTCATCTCTTGATAAACCCAATGTCCTATATTAAAAAGCACTTTTTATACCAAAGAGGCAAACAAACCATAATCAATAGAATTGAAGTGAGTAAGGTTTTTACCTTTTTGTACAAGGTTTCTCGAATAAATATACCAAGTGCTCTATATAGAGGAGGCATAGCCACAAGAGTAAACTTTAGAGGCCCTAATGGCTCTCCTAGTCTAAGAATTTTGAAAAAAAAAATCTGAATCATAGACAATATGAGGCACAGGAGGAGGATTATCAATCATAAGCAAAGAATTGATAACCTCAGCAGAAATGGTAAGTCCCCTTCCTCTAACAGGAGTAATACATTTATCTTCAAGAATCTTACCATCTTTATCCAAAACATTAGCCATAGACATATTGAAATAGAAATGCTTAACCAAGGAAGGTGTATAAGGAGTATTTATGGCCAATAAGTTTTTGAATTGCTCAAGCCAAGGAGACAAGTCAAGATTACACTCCTCCTTTAACTTAGTAAGATCCACATACACTGTGGGACAGAAACCATGATTAAAATAATTTTCTTTGTACTCCTTTAACTGAGAGTAAGTAAAAGGAGTATGAAAACACAGAAAGTCCATATAAGGTGGTTTTGAAAAGATTGGAGGATTAAAAGAGGGTTTGGGATGTCCAGATACCTTCTTTATACTAGAGGGACCTTGGCTAGATTGAGCAGTAGATTGTTGATGGCTGGAAGCAGGTACAGTGACAGCCTTCTTCTTTTTCTTAAGAGGAACAACTTGTTCCTTGTTTCTTCACTCAGCTGCAATAGGATCAAGTTCTCGGTGAACTAGAATTTTAGAAGGTTCCTGAATCTTTAGCTTTCCTGGTTTCTTTGATGGTGTCTCTAAAGAAACCTTAGCTTGAAACTTTGTCGATGGCTTTCGCTTCCTCTTAGGTCTCAATGATTCACGTGGAGATGTAGATATTGTTGCTTCATAATTAGACGATGATTCCTTTGAGGCTTTGGGGTTTTTTGGAGGCATTTTTAAAGAGAGAGAGAATCAGAGAAGAGAGAATTTAGGAGAGAAAAGTAAGACGACTTGAGTTACGGTTTGGTGAATCGACAAAAATGAAGAGCAACAGGAGCTGACATATATATAGATGATGCATAACTCGAGTCAAATATGAAAGATACTGACCTGAAAACACGATTCATATACCTGTGACTCGAGTTATGTATGGATAACTCGAGTTAAATAGATGCTTTTGTTCTCTGTTTGACAATGAATTAAGTCATATAAATGCCCAATCTCTTGATTTCTCTCTGTTTGTGCTTAATTCGAGTTAAGCTTGCCTTGACTTGAGTCAATTTATACTTATTCTCTTTGTCTTATTTTGACTCGAGTTATCTGTACCTAACTCGAGTTAACGTAGTTCTTCAAAAAATCTATCAGTGTAGAAAGATCACATGACTCGAGTCATTCATTAAATGACTCAAGTTGACTAAACATATAAACATTTATCTAATAAAGAGCCCAATATTACTCGAGTTAACCATTGATTGACTCAAGTTATTCTTACTTAGATAGCTTCTAACAAAGAGTCCTACATAAAGAAGATCTAGAAACTTTGAAGCTTAAGTTAGTGAGTATTAATCATAAAAAAGACATGACTAACATTGAGTAAGAAGAACTTATAGTTCATTAGGATTTACTATTTCCCATTCTCTTCTGATGAATATAAACTACTCTTTGGCTAATGGTTTGATGAAAATATCAGTAGGTTCCAGATAAGTTGGGATGAACATCACCTTAACATCCTTCTTCTAATCATGATCCATTATGAAGTGATGTCTAACATCAATATGCTTGGTTTGAGTATGTTGCACAAGATTCTTTGCCAAGTTTATTGTGCTTGTGTTGTCACATAGGATTGAGATTTCTTTGAGATAAATTCCCAAATCTTGAAGTTGTTGTTTTAGCCACAACACTTGTGTACAACAACTTGATGCAACAATATTTTCAGCTTTAGTTGATGATATTGAGACGGTTGTTTTGCTTCTTGCTGAACCATGAGACAAGTAAACCACCAAGAAATTGACATTGGCTACTTGTACTCTTTCGATCCATCTTGTATTCGGCATGATCTGAATCTGAATATGCCACCAGATGTTCAGGTTGACCTTTAGTAAAACCATAATCCCAATTCTTCCGTATCAGTAAGGTATCTGAATCTTAATATGATCAACATGAGTCTCCTTAGGAGTGATTGGAATCAAGCACACATTCCCACACTGAATTGGATATCAGGTTTGCTTGCTGTTAGATAGAGTAATAAGCCAATCATTCCTTTATATCTTGTGATATTGAATTTTCTTCCCTTCTCATCAGCATCCAAAGAGATAGTTGAACTCATTGGAGTGTCAGCTCCATTGCATTCATTCAGATCATACTTCTTTAGCAAATCTCTTAAGTACTTGCTCTGAGATATGAAGATGTCATTCTTACGTTGCTTGATTTAAAGACCAAGGAAGTAGTTGAGTTCACCCACGATGGACTTCTTAAACTCTACCTGCATTGTCCTAGAAAATTCCTCACACATAGATTCGTTAAAAGCACCAAAAATAATATCATCAACATAGATTTGAACAATTAAGATTTCATTTAGCTTATTATTCTTAATGAAGAGAGTTGTGTCAGCTTTGCCTCTAATAAAACCTTAATCAAGAAGGAACTTGCTTAATCGCTCATACCAAGCTCTAGGAGCTTGCTTAAGGCAATATAGGGTTTTCTTGAGACAATAAACATGATCTAGATGATGATTACTTTCAAAGCCAGGAGGTTGTCAACATAAAATTTCTCCTGAATAAAACCATCTAAAAATACACTTTTAACATCCATTTAATAGAATTTGAAACCCTTGATACAATCAAAGGCTAGAAGAACTCTTATGGCTTCTAATCTTACCATTGGAGCATAAGTTTCTTCATAATCAATTCCTTCTTCTTGATTATAGCTTTTAGCAACCAATCTTGCCTTGTTACGGAAAATAATTGTTGTTTCATCACGTTTGTTCTTAAATACTCATTTAGTCCCAATAACTGGATGGTCTTTAGGTCTAGGTATTAAGTCCCAAACTTGATTCCTATTAAATTAATGCAATTCCTTTTGCATTGCGATAACCCAATCATTGTCTGAAAGGGCTTCATCAATCTTAGCGAGTTCAATTTGAGAAATGAAAGCAGAGAAAGTAACTTCATTCAAAGTACTTTTTCTGGTTCTCACTCCTTGATTTACATCACTTATTACTTGGTCTAATGAATGATTCCTAATAAACCTCCAAGCTTTAAGTTGAGATTGAACATTGATTTCACAAATATTTTTAGAAGAAGTTTCAAAAACATTTTCAAAATTTTCAAGAGAGGCAGGAGTAGTTTTTGAAAAGAATTGATTTCTATAAGTATTTTCTTCATAATCATCCAAAGGCTTATTAGACTTCGTTTCACTGAACACAACATGAATAGACTCTTCAACAATGCGAGTATGAGTATCAAAAACTCTATAAGCCTTACTTCTATTAGAGTAACTGAGAAATATACCTTCGTCAGATTTTAGGTCAAACTTCCCCAAATTCTCCTTACGATTATTGTGCACAAAGTACGTACAACCAAAGATATGCAAATGGGCAAGGTTAGGCTTTCTCCCTTTGTATAGCTCATAGGATGTCTTCTTAAGATTCTTCGAGATGTATGCACGATTTGATATGTACATCCAGTGCGTATTGCATCAGCCCAGAAGACTTGAGATGTGTGTTTCTCATTAGGCATTGCTTTTGCCATCTCAGTGAGGACTTGATTCTTTCTTTCCACAACACCATTTTGTTGAGGGGTCCTCGAGGAAGAGAAATTGTAATCTATCCCATAAGCATCACAGAATTCTTCAAAGGCATGATTCTTGAATTCTCCACCATGGTTAGTTCTTATACCTGAAATAGAGATACCTTTCTTGTTTTGGACCTTCTTGGCAAACACAACAAACTGATCAAAGGTTTCATCTTTCAATGAAAAAAATATAGTCCAATAAAATCTTGAGAAGTTATCAACAATAACTAAAGTATAAAGGTTGCCACCAAGGCTCCTTATTCTTGCTGGTCCAACCAAATCCATATGGAGTAGTTGGAGTGGTCTGTTAGATGAACTCTCATTTTTAGATTTGAAAGATGATTTAGTCTGTTTATCTTTTTGACAAGCATCACAAATCATGTCATTTTTTAAATTAAGTTTTAGTAAACCAATGATTAAATCCTTTCTTAGCAACTTGTCAAGTTGAAATATATTAACATGAGCTAAACGCTTGTGATATACCCAACTTTCTTCCAAGTTACTAATAAAGCTATTTTCAGAAATAATCTTATTGCAATTACTGGAGAGGTTTAGGGATTAACAGTTACCTTCTTTAGGAGCCCTGAATAAGGCTTTGGACTTGATATTGTTTAAGGGCAGATCATCCTTTCTCACAATCAAGCATTCCTCAGAGTCGAAGATAACCAAGTTACCTTTGTCTGTGCTTTGACTCACACTAAGGAGGTTGTGACATAGGCCTTCCATAAGGTAGACGTCTTTGATTTGTGGTCCATCGTTGTTGCCAACTTCACCAATTCCAGCAATCCTTTTGGATTGATTTCCACCAGAAGTCACCTTGCCACCATCCTTAGGCTTGAGAGCAGGAAATTTGGTATGATCTCCTGTCATGTGTCTAGAGCATCCACTATCAATATACCACTTGTTGGATTTTTATGCTCTCAGACAAACCTACAAGTCTCAAAAGATTAAGTCTTATGTACCCATATTTTCTTGGGTCCTTTTAGGTTAGCTTATGTCTTAGGAATCTCATAAGATCCCTTAGGCACCCATTTGTAATTACCAACATGTTTGGTTTTTCTTTCTTTCTTATGGAAACAAGAAGAGGTAGCGTGCCCTTTACGATTGCAATAATTGCCTCGAGTGAATTTCTTAAGAGTTTTAGTAAGATAAATATTTCTTTTATCTAAAACACAACAATTTTCACAAACCTTTTCACAAACAGAAATTGGAGAAGAGATAGTTTGAGCTTGTTCTTCAAGAGTTTTCACTTTTCTTTTTTAAAGAAAGAAGCTCCTTAGCTAATTTTTAAAATTCTGAGTGAAGAGAGTTATACTCAAGAAGTAATTCATCAAAATTAGGTTTAATATCATTTACCTCTTCACTCTCAGATTCTTCGTTTTGAGCCATGAGACAAATGTTGGCTCTTTCTTCCTCATTAGCTTCATCTTCATCAGATGAGCTATCTCCCCAAATGGCTGAGACATAGACTTTTTTTGAATTTGTTGAATCTTTTCTTGTCTTTATCCTTGCTCTTCAGCTGGGGGCATTCAGACTGGATGTGGCCAGGATTTTCACACTCGTAGCAGATGATTGGCTTCTTAGGCTCAGTACTGAAGCTACCCTTGTGAAACTTTTTGAATCCATGATCCTTCTTGTAGAACTTCTTGAATCTCTGGACCATCATGCCTAGCTCTTCATCTTCGTCTTCATCTTCATCATCTGAATCCTTATCTTCCTTGACAACCTTAAGGGCAATTCTCTTGTTCTTATCATAAATTTCATCAAGTCCTTTTCTGAACTTGATCTTTCTTTCATATTCAAATAAGCTACCAAAGAGAGTTGCCACAGACGCCATAGATTTTCTACGAGTTTCTTCAATCGCAGTGACTTTAGCTTCCCATTTCTTGCTGAGAATGATCAAGATTTTTTTCACTTGAACAGGTTGATCATATACTTTACCCAAGGTAGCAAGTTGATTGATTAGATGTACGAATCTAAGTTGGAATTCTCCAATGAATTCCCTAGACTTCATATGAAGTAAATCATATTCAGTCATCAGGGTATTAACACGATTCTCCTTGATTCCAGTTGTTCCTTCATGAGCAATCTCCAAAGCATCCCACATAGCTTTTGTAGACGTCAAAGTGCAGATACAAAAATATTCACTTTGACTTAATGCACTTTGAAGCATGAGGAACAGCTTTACTATTGAGAGTGACTAGCCTTTTATCATTGTCATCATATTCTTCTTCAAGCTTTGGAGTTCTAAAGCCATCTTCAACAGTAGATGGAGCATAATCTCCTTTCTCGAACACTCTCCATAACCCATATTTGGTGGCTAAAATGAAGACTTTGAACTTAGCCTTCCAAAAGAAGTAATGCTTACCATTGAAACCTAGTGGTATGTTGATTGAAGCTCCATCAGGAAATATTTCTTCCATTGGATCTTTTATCTAGGATGTTAATTGAAAAATAATTAACCAACTCTTTAATACCAAATGAAAGGAGGAATATCACTAAGGGGGTGGATTGGGTGATCAAAAAATTTATTTGAAAATCTTTGAAACTAGCTACTAAAAATAGAGTATAACAAAGAGGGATAGAGAAAGATTAGACACACAAGATTTATACTGATTCGATCCAAATCCTTGACCTACATCCAGTCCCTAGACTCTTCGAGATTTCACTAACTCAAATGATTACACAATCTGTAACTCTCAGAGCGATTCTCTCGCTAGAACTTACTCCCCCTTACGAGTTGTAATCAATTGTCTCAATCCCAAAGTGCCAATACTTTGAGATTCTTACAAAGATTGATAATCATTAAACTCACTAAAAGAGCAGATGTATAAACATCGAAGATTTAAATATCCGAAGATATTGTCTGTAAGAGTAGAAACAATAAATGCTTAAATTGCTAATTGAATGTGTAGAGTTTCGGTGGGCGAAGAATTGAATGCTTCTGGCTTTTATAGTAGATGCCATTAATTATAACATCCAAACCTGAGAATTGAGAATAAGCCTAAAGTAGGCGGACGACTAAGCCTAGTTCAGGAAGAGTCCCAAAAATGTCTAGAGTTAGGAAGCCTCTCTGGGACTAAGTAACTCAGCTATACGAGTCAGTGGACCTAGTATGAATAAGCCATGGAATTAAAGTGCCAATGAAAAAGGGGCACAAAAGACCTATACAATGTAAATCTGGTGGAAAAGATGCTATCTAACTATGTCTAGAGGTATAGAACAATTAGTTGAGTGGAAATATGCCGATATAAATAAGTATATGGCATTTTCAGGGTAGTCATGAATGGCCTACATTTTTGGAGAAAATAAGAAAGGAAGAGTATCCAAGAAGCCAAGCAAAAGTCAAAGATAATGATGATTTGTAGGACACGTGGCGTTTCGGGGTCAGAAGTTGAATTTTGGGGTAGCACGTAGTATGGAATAGTTATGAGATATTGAAATATGGGTTTCTTGCTCCCCAAGGCATTGTATTTTGACTACTTGTGGTCAGGGAGAAGAGATTATTGATCCGGGCCCACACAAGTCCAATTGAGTGGCACAAGTCCTGAGGAAAAATGTAACCGGCAAAAAGCAACTGATCAAGACTGGTTCGAGGTTTCCGGGGACGATCTAGACCCTCAGATATAGGGAGAGGGCGAAATTTAGTGGGCCAGAAGAGAGAAAAAGGTGACCTGGAGAGCAAGCATAAGGCCACATCAGGTAATAATGAGGAGAGAGAAAATAAAATAATCAGGATTAATTTGGATCACACAATTCAAATTTGACATGACAAGAGAATGACATGTAATAATGATCCCACATGGTCATTAATGGTGCCATTTATGGGCAGCCAAGGTGGGTCCCACTGACTTGGAAGAAAAACAGAGCAAAATGATCATTTTACCCCTGAAGTGTTATTTTAATTATCGAACAGAAACCTAACCTTAGTAACTCCGAAAAACACCATCAAGGGCAATCTTGGAATCTAAATTTTTAGGGCATGGAAGGCTCCACATTTTCCTATAATTCTCTAGAATTTCTTGAGGGGCAAGCCAAGGAATTATTTAAATATTCGAGGCATTCTTCTAACCATTGGGTAATAAACAAAATTCAACAATAACCCTAACCCTTGGAGTCTATATAAGGACACTCCCCCACCCATTTTCCACCTAGTAAGGACAAGCTCAAGGTGAAGAAGGAGAGTATCTAGCTGAAGATCTTGGTCCAAGAGGTGAAGAAAGTCATACGCAACCGAAATTCCAAGGTAAGCCCCAAACCGACAACTTAGCAATTCTTGCTTCTGCCCTAGGGTGTTTTTTGTGGAGTTTCAGCAGGATTTTCATATTTTTTAGGTTCTCATTGAGTCCAAAACATGTTTGTGTGTGGGGAAAAGTAGGACCACCTTCTTCCAAACCTGAAAAGCTTAAATTTTCAAACTACGTAAATTTGCCAACTTTTACGATTTTTGGGTAGTGAATAGAAATCAATGATTTTAAAATAGTAAATGAAGTCAAATTTCTTTGAAATTTTACTTGATGAAAGTAGACATCATGAGGATCAGTTTTATATAATATTTTGTGTCTTTTTGGTTTTCCTACCAAGAGTTATCGATTTTTGAAAATGACCCTTAAACATGGACTTTCTCTCAGACCAGTGGATTAAGTTTGGGAGTAAGGGAAGGATTCAAAATCCTGTGACTTTTGGAATTATTTTTATGGTAAACTAGAAATCCTATGGGTTCCAAGGCCACTGATTTCACATCAATATGATTTTTCTATAATTTCTTAGAAATCAGTGAAGTTGGCTAGAGATTCTGGAAAATTCTGGTGTTAGGCAAAATCTATGGAACTTGAAGTAAAGTTTGAATATGTGATTGAAAGTGTGATACTTTGCTGTATTTAGGGTAATAGCAAGTATGGAACACATTTCAAACACCGGGGAAGAGTTTACTATTTTCAAGGAGTACCATGTAGTAACTGTTAACTCACGTATTCTATGTTGTTGTTGTATGTTTATTTTCCATGATTGACGATGCAAGGTTGTAGGGCCTAGTGGACTGTGTGTCCTTAAGTCGCTACCGAGCCTGAGATGCATTCAGGGTAGTTGGGGTTAAAGTCCTTGGCTACTGTGTTTATCCTAGTGCTGAGGATGGCGTCCGGGGTCTGTCTTGAGAGACGGCTCAATGGTATGCAAGCGTTCAGGGCTTGCCTTGGTAAGGCAGCTCGACGATACGTCGTTGATTGTGATTGTGATGTGATTTTGAATGCATAGTTGTGGCATGTGTGCCAATGTGATTTGATTTCCTGATTATGGTTACTTGCATGCACTATAAACAGATTATACTTGAGTTTAATAGTTACTCTGGGGTTCAATTTTGAACTGCAAACTGTTTCAAAGAATACAGGTATTGGTTGCTGAGGTGTTCAGGAACAAGGAGGTAAAGGCATGGTATGGAGGATTCAAGAAATATGGGATGCCCTATCATGTTTTGTACTACTATTTTGGAATGACTGTAAGATTTATACTTACTATTCAGTATTTATTTCAAACGATTGTACCCGTAACCCTACGAGGACTACTTTATGTTTTTGTTTGTACCTTTACCAGTATAGTGTAAGTTGTCCAAACCAAACATATGCTTTGTCGCACACACTCTGAGGTATGGAATAATTAGCAAAGGAAAGGTATAAAGAAAAAGGATCCCTCTAACCAGCACCCGAAAGGGCGAGGCTGGTAGGGGTGTAACATTAATGACCATTGAAAAGAGATTAAAGAGTCATTGAGAGTAATAAATATATTCATTGAAGTCGAACATTACTCCGTCTGTTCGTATTTTTCCAATGTTAGCCGTTATTCTCCATTGACATTCTTCATTCCATTTGTACATTGAGACTCGGTTAGAATGTTGAATGGAAATGGCTAGAATGCTTTATAGTTGCTCAAAAGATCAATTTCCACTTTTGTGCTTCGTTTCTGCTAAGCATTTAATGCATTTTTGACATAGATTTGCTTTAGAGAACATTGGTGTTTAAAACATGTTAAAATTATCTGAAACTCATTAGCAAACTGATTAAACTGTCAAGAATAGAAAGATCAATAATATGAAGTGCTCAAGATATAATCAAGGATTTACAGATTACGAGAATGAAGATTTCAAAAGCTGATAAAGCTCACTCAAGTCAGCTATTGTTTACTCGAGTCATATTCATTTGACTCGAGTCATTGATTCATTTTCAAATCAGAGAAGAATTTTAATAGCAACTTAACTCGAGTCATACTGACTTAACTCGATTCATTCTTTTCAAAAATTCATTTTGGAGCTCTCTGTAACTCACTTGACTCGAGTTAAAACATATATGACTCGAACCATATCAGTTTCTGAAAAAGGTACTATCAGGTTTGGACTTTGGAGAAACTTAAAAAACATGGTATGACTCGAGTCATTAAATGACTAACTCGAGTCATCTTTGAATATCAAATACATTTTGAAAATGCTGAGACATCTGACTCGAGTTAAAAGCTTTTTACAAATTGATTTCACAAAGCTGTAACTCGAGTCATCTAACCTTGACTCGAGTCACTTCATTCAAAGATCATTTGGCTTTTGACACAAAGAGGTATGACTTCTAAAACTCTAACTCGAGTCATATGAGTACAGAAAGGTGCATTGTTATTGAACCAAGTTATCTTTCAAAATAAAAACACTTTGGCTTGAATCAATAATAATATTTTGGATTTACAATTATTAGTTATCATCAAATCAAAGGTCTTCAAAGAAAATTTTAGATCACTCATTTCACCCCCCTCTTGGTGATATTCCTGCTTTCACAAAAAACCATTTTCCTTCAGATCACCAAAATTCAACCCAATTGAAGAAACACCAGCAAATGTTCCCAGTGTCTAAACAATCGTTGAAATACTTGATATGTCCCGTAGAGACAAAAAAAAAGGTGAAAATAGGGTCTAACAATGGAATTTGGGAAAAACAGCAGTGACCTCACTTCTTTAAAGAAGAGAGCTTGCTCAGAATGCTTAATTCCTTAAGGAAAAAACCTGTTCAGAGTGATCTGAGTAAATGCACCAATATCAAACACTGCTAGCCTAACTTCCTCCATACTGATATCTACAGAAAGACTAGGAAATCCAGGTCGATGGTTAAAATCTCTCCCAAGAGTTAAATCATTGTAGTAAAGTTCTTGATAGAAATCCATGGCCATCTTCTTAAGATCCCTCTGGTCAAAACTCTACTCTCCGTAAATATCATGTTAGTTCTCTATGTGTTTTGATGATAACTGACAATTGTAAACACAAAATGAAGTTTTGTCTTGGTAAGTTGAAAAACTTACTGTCAAGACAAAACTCGAGTTTTGAACTTGACAGAGAGCTGCTCATTTTCATTGAACAAAGCAAAGCTCGAGTTTCCAAAGGAAACTCGAGTTTTGAACTTTACAAAGAGCACTCAGTTTTCACCTCAAGACAAAACTCGAGTTTCAGTTTGAAATCTCGAGTTTTGCATCATACAGAGACTTCATAATGTTTTCAACTGAAGACAAAACTCGAGTCTTGTTTTGGAAACTCGAGTTTTGCCCATACAGAGAGTCTATGATTTTTTAATTAGTTTTGCGCCAAAACTTCATAACCTCAACTTACTTTGAGTTTTTCAAAGTTTTCTCTGAGTTAAGAGAAAACTCAAGTTTTGATTTCAAAACTCAAGTTTTGACTTGGTAGAGAGTTTTCATGTTTTCACCCAGTTTTTGAAAACTCGAGTCTTCAGAGAAAACCTCAAGTTTCCAACTTGAGTAGATTTTCAAAGTTTTCATTTTTATATGAAAACTCGAGTTTAGAATTGGAAACTCGAGTTTTGAGCCAACCCGAGAGCATTGCAAGTTTTCAAAGTTTTCATAACTATATGAAAACTCGAGTTTTGATCAGGCAGAGAGCAATGCGTTTTATCAATGATTTGAAAACTCGAGTTTCATTCTTAAAACTCAAGTTTTGGCTCAACTAAGATTTCTCAACGTTTTCATATTTAAGTGAAAACTCGAGTTTCACTTTGGAAACTCGAGTTTTGATCAAACAGAGAGCTTAAGATTTTTCAACGTCTTGAAAATTCAAGTTTTGATTTAGAAACTCAAGTTTTGATGTTTTGGACTAAAACACTTATACTTCATTAAAAGTCCAAAACTCGAGTTTGGTTTTGGAAACTCGAGTTTTGAGTTTGTTTCAAAATGTGTTCCAAAAGCTCAAATCGCGACTTTCCTCTTTGGAAGGAGGAAACTCGAGTTTATGAATAGAAACTCAAGTTTTGCTTAAGTGCATAGTCCAAAACTCAAGTTTGGAAGAACAAAACTGAGGAATTTGTGAAATTTTGTTATTTGATTCCAATACTTTCCAATATTAATCTTCTATATTATTAGCTATGTTTAATCGCTTTTTTAGTGAGTTTCAGATGATTTAGAAGATGTTTATGAAGAGTTAAAGTAAAAGCAAAAGGTGATGTCCGAACATTAAATGCTAAATCCAGAAAGTTGCACACTTCTGGATAATCCATCTGCACACGCCTATAAAGAATTAAAGAATGATTTATACTTCCAGCAGCTGCTACTCCAACGGATTTATTTGTAGAGAGTCAACTCTGAAATATTGCCCAGCTGGATTAAGTAAAATCTTAGAGAGAGAAGAAGACTAAACCTACACTTAACCTTGAAAGAACATCTCCAACAGTTTAATCCAAGATGCAACAGTCATTTAATCCTATCTGACTATAAATAGGATTGCATTCAAGTCTTCTCAACAACAACAACTACAGAAAACGAATTGCATTCAAGTCTACATTTATTTTCTTTACTTTTCACTTGTATAGTATCTTCTGATACAAAGAGCTTCAGTGTTTATCAATATCTGCTCTTAGAGAGAGTTTCTTTCTGAATATCATTTATTGTAAAGAATCACAAGTCAAGGGGACTTGGTGATTTGAGAGTTCATTGATTACAACTTGTAAGGGGGAGTGAGTTCTAGAGAGAGAACTACTTCTTGAGTGCAGAGTGTGTAATCTTTGATATAGTGGAAATCCCAGAGAGTCTGAGGACTGGATGTAAGTCAAGTTGTTAGGACCGAACCAGTATAAATCTTTGCGTCCAGCTATTTCTTCCCTTACTCTGTTCACCTCTATTTTCATTGTTTAAAAAAAACAGAGCTCTTACTAAAAACTTTTAAGAATACCCAATTCACCCCCCTCTTGGGTATTTAGCTCCACTTACATATCCTTCAGACCTTCAGTTGAATTATTTTGCCACCTAATAATGGTAGATGTATGAAAGAATTTACTATTCTTATCTTCCTATTTTATCCAATTATATCTTGAATTTTGGAACCAAAGGAGCACCTCTTGTGCTAATGCCTTGTTGTACTCCTTCCATAACTCCTTTTTGGTTTTGCATTAAATATTGAATATCCCTCCTAGCTCGCACCCTTTCAACTCTATAATTCGTTTTAACAGATGCTGCTTTCTTGCTAGTATATTCCCCACTCAAGTCCTATTCCACTCCATGGCTTTCTCAATAAAGGAAGAGATGTTCCTCGTCCATTAATTATGTCCCAACCCTCTTTCACATTATCTATGAAACCATCCTCTGGTAACCATGTAGCTTGACAATTGAATTAAGGTGTAGTGGCCTGTGATTATCATTTGGAAAACACTTTACTAGTAGTCGTCTGCGTTATTTCAAGCTATATCTACTCTCATTACCCTATCTTCTTTTACTACTATAAGTAAGAGAGAAATTATTATTTGGTGTTTCATCTTGGGATCTTTCTCTGTAATGAAAATTTTCACCATATTTCTCTGATTCTCACATTAAAGATGGAGCTCTAATCTTATGTTTAGATAAAGAGAAAATTAGAGGAGAAATAAAACTCCCAAAAATAGTAATTCTTTTTGTATCATTCTGAGATGTTTTCCTTTATCGTATTCACTCCCCTATTTTCCCCTCACTTGTTTATCCATTTAAATATAGGCATTTCAAGAACTAGTTGTCTTCTGGGTTTTAAGGGTATGTGTGAACTGGCAGATCAACGATGAGAAAGGGAGGATGGTTCGGCTGGTTAGGTGGAGTAGAGGGAGAGGAGTGGAGGAGAAGACAATGGAAGAGAGTGAGTGAGCTGAAATAACAAACGTTAGTGTGGTGTTAAGATTAGGATAAGATTGAATTTTTTTTATTACAAGGTAAAATTACACCCTATAATAGTCAAGGGTGCTAAATGCAACTATAAAATATTCGTAGGGCATTAGATACATTATTATAACCATAAATCAATTCAATTATACTAAGGAATAAAGTTAAGTTAGTAAAAGAGCACATTAAAAAAGAGTTAAGGTGCAAAAATACTCACAAACTTATATCAAAAGTGCACCTACCATCATAAACTTTTGGAAAAATTCCTTTTAGGTCCCAAGGACCAAGAAAATGTCAAAAAAGTTTCAAGCGAAATTCAAATTGTAGAAAATTCCCAAAGAGTTGTTAATCCCTACAGATGAAGTTGTTAATCGCACAAATATGAGTTGTTAATCCCATAGATGGAGTTGTTAATGGGAATTTTCTAGTATCTGAATTTCCCTTGGAACTTTTTTTATATTTTTTTGGTTTCTTGGGAATTGAAAGGAATTTTCCCTAAACTTTTTTTGGAGCAAAAGTTAAAAAAAAATTTGTTAAAATTAAAAAGTTTATTATCATTTCTAGTAGGCCCCATACTATTTAAAAATATTTAAAACCTAAATTTATTAATTTCCTATACTACCCTTCTTCTCCTATAATGTTTCATCTGTCCTCTCTCTCAAGCTCTCCCTCCCTTCGACTCCACCATTTCTTCACAGATCCTAGTGATGGCGGCATAAATGGCATCCTCCATTGTTGTCATCATCGTTGCATCTAATTGAGAGGAGGTTGTTACACCCCTATCGGCCTCACTCTTTCAGGTGGCGGGTTAAAGGGATTCCTTTTATCTATTACCTTTTCTTAGTTACTTATTCCTCTTAGCATACATCAGAATGTGTGCAACAGAGCATTTTATCAATTTGGATGTGAAGACGGAATATCACCTAGAGGGAGGGTGAATAGGTGATTCTTAGAAATTCGAACTTTTCTTCGGATCGTGAGCGAAATAGAAGCCAATAAGAGAAATGAACACAAGAGAGTTTATCCTAGTTCGGTCTAACACTTTGACCTACGTCCAGTCCCCAGAACACCTGGGATTTCACTATCTTTCAAAATCAATTACAGACTCTGTAAATGAAGGATGGTCCTAACGCTCTTAGATTCCACTCCCCCTTACTAGTTGTAATTGATACACCCACTCTTAAGGTTCCTCAACCTTAAGATACAAACTTAACTACGAAATAAGAGTTTAAATACTCCTCACGAGTTGATAAAAATATGAACACTGAAGAACAGACTCAATGGAACAGTTGAAACTACAAGTGTAATTAAACTCGAATTGATTGCACAGAGTTTCGGTAGTTGGTGAATTGAATGCTTCGACTATTTATAGTTGACTCCATTAATGACCGCTATTGATGCATAAGAAGTAGCCGTTGAATCTTCTTAATATGTCCGTTAGACAGAAGATACATTCGTTGAGGATTTCACCGTCTTGGGTGGAATATTCAGACTGATCATTCTCTTTCATCCGTTCTATTGTATCTGTTGTGAGATGGCATTAAATGCAAAGTCAAAGTTTATCAGAGATGGCTTTACTTTGCTCAGTATATCAATCTCTGAGAATATGACGATTTAGGTAGTTGCATTTAATGCGTCTGACAATCCAGAGTGATTAATTCAAATTCGCCGGTAATTTATTCCTAAATGATCTTAAACTTATGAACAAATTGGTTAATAACATTTGGTAATCATAATCAGAGATAATCAGATAAGATATTGATCCATTCAATGATTCAAGAATCTCGTATACGGTGATTTGAAAACAGAGAAAAGTTGCTCGAGCAATGGTCCATACTTACTCGAGCAAACTCCTTTGAAATACTGAAGAAAGTGTTTTGCCCGCTGATGCTCGAGCACACTTTTTAGATTGCTCGAGCATGATCTTAATCATGCTCGGGCAAGCCCCTTATGATTTAGTTGAAATCATGTTTGCAATGTTGATGCTCGAGTATAGTTTTTAGTTTGCTCGGGCAAGCCCTTTATGTTCTAGTTGAAAGCACTTGAAACTCGCTGATGCTCGAGCATGCTTTTCTATTTGCTCGAGCATGAAAATATTCATGCTTGGGCAAGCTACTTAATTCTGGTTCAGCTTCGCTGTTGCTTGAGCATGCCAAATGTCTTGCTCGAGCATGCCAAATGTCTTGCTCGAGCAAGACATTAGTTAAGACAAAAATAGTTATTCTCAGAGAAGCTGCTCGAGCATGTTTTTGCTCTTGCTCGAGCATGGTGCTCGAGTACCAGAGTTTCTATGCTCGAGTAAGGATTTCTGCAAAGCAAAACTTAGGTTGCTCGATGTTGCTCGAGCAATCTTTTGAGCTTGCTCGAGCAAAGTGCTCGAGCATGCTTTTGCTCCCTGGGCGAGTATGCTTTCTGCAGTTGATTTATTCAACAAGCTCAATGTTGCTCAAGCAAACTCAGGCCTTTGCTCGAGTAACATTCTTAAGAGCAGATTATCAACTTCTTTGCTATGTTCTTTGTTCATTTACCTTTATAACTTGGAAATTGTAATCATCAAAACGCAAGAACTAACAGGATGTACCTAATATACTGGTAAAAGTACAATAACCAAATAGTAAATAGTCCACGTAAGGTTAAGGGTACAATCTGTTAGTTCTCTATGTGTTTTGATGATGCTTAACAATTGTATTAAGTGATAAAAATAATTGAAAACATCTTTGAATTCTTGAAAATTGATTTAGAAAATGAGTAACTCAAGTTATTGAATATAACTCAAGTTACAGGACTCAGAAAATCCTTTTATTGTTCAAACATAACTCAAGTCATGTTTTTTGAGAAAATTAACTTTTACAAGGTACATAACTCGAGTTGTCACTTAACAACTCAAGTTATGATGTGTACTTCAAGCTTTAAAAATTTCATCGTGATATCAGATTTTAAGTATCTGATATAACTCAAGTTATCAGGAAACCAACTCAAGTTATGTGTGAATTAGAAAACGCCAACTGATATAAGTTACTAACATAACTCGAGTTACTGGAAGTAACTCGAGTCACATTATTGGCAATTACTCTCTGTAAGTTTTGATTGCTAGCTAACATAACTCGAGTTGTAGCAGGTAACTCGAGTTACATAACTCAAGTTATTTCATCTAAGAATACTTATTGGTGCAAGAACCAACTTGAGTTACTTTATCTAACTCGAGTTAAGTTAAAATGAATTTCTTCTCTATTTGAATTTAATGAAATATAACTCGAGTTAAGAGCTATAACTCGAGTTGACCTTCATTAACAAATGTTCTCTGAACATGCTTATAACTCGAGTTATCACTGTGCAACTCAAATTACCTGTATCAGTTTTTGAATTCATCGTTCTCATAATCTAAAACCTTATGATTATACATTGGGTACTTAATATTATTGTTTCCTATCATTTCTAACCAAGTTTAATCAGTTTGCTAGTGAGTTTTAGACATGATTAACAGGTTTAAACTTCAAATTATCACAAAGCAAGAATTATGTCAGAAGCATTAAATGCAAAGCAGACACATTCACCATTTTGGCAAGAAATCTTCTGAGCAAGCAAAAAGCATTCCGGCTATCTCTTAGACAACACTCTAACTAAGTCACAACAGACAATTTGAATAAAGAATGTTAACAGAGAATAACGGACGAATGTCGAAAGCATACGAAGAGACAAGAGCAACGTAATCTCAACGGATATATCCATTACTCACAATGGCTCATTAACTTCTTCTCAATGGTCATTAAATGCAAGCACCTATAAGGCAGAAGCATTGAAGTCTCTACCTACCGAGACTCTGCACATTCAATTAGCGATTAAGATCATTTACTGTTTCAACTCTAAGTGTTAATATCTTCGAATATATCAATCTTCAGTGTTCATTAATCTACTCTTTTAGAGAGTTCTTTATTGATTATCCTTTCTTGTAAGAATCTCAAAGTATTGGGACTTTGGGATTGAGTTATTTGATTACAACTTGTAAGTTCTAGTGAGAAAATTGCTTCGTGAGTTACAGAGTGTGTAATCATCTGAGTTAGTGAAATCCTAGAGAATCTGGGGAGTAGACGGTCAAGGATTTGGACCGAACCAATATAAATCCACTGTGTTCAATCTCTCTTTCCCTTACTCTGTTTATCCCTGTTTTAGCATTTTAAAACAGAGTTTTTCAGAAGGAAATTTTATATCCCCAATTCACCCCCTCTTGGTGATATTCCGTATTTCAAAGTCATCCAAAATAAAATACTGAATAATAAATATATATACAGTCATCCCAAAATAAAGATACAAAATATAATAGGGCATCCCCTATTCTTCAGTTTGCCACTGTATGCCCTTACTTTTCTAAAAAGGCTTTAATAGCTCAAGGATGGTCACCTGTATCTTCAGATCGATTTGGAGTTCAAAGTTGAACCCCAAAGTAACTTTTAAACTCAAGTACTATATGTATGTAGTATATGAATGCAACCATAATCTTGAAAATCACAGTCAACATGGCAACATACCATATATACATTCAGAACCACAAATACAATATCATAGACCACAAGCCGTTGAGCTGCTTTACCAAGGCAAGCCCCAACAAGGCCAGCCAAGAATCACAAAGCCATCGAGCCACCTAACAAGGCCAGCCCCAGAAAATCCTCAATGCCAGGAACAACATAATAGTCAGGTCTTCGAACCCCAACTGTTTGGTATGCATATTTGGCAAACACAAGCATGGCATACAAACATTCAACAATAACATATAAAGTACGAGAGTAAACAGTTAGGTTGTTTAGAGATTTAAAACCTTACGATGTCTAAAAGGCTTTCCAAATGTGTTTTTTCCCTAGAGAACATCAATATACCTTCTTTTTAGTATTTCTACGAATTCCTCTTTTACTTTTGAGAAATCCAAGCAAATCTTCCAAAATTTCAGAAACTCATGTTCAATTTAAAACATTTTTAATTAATTCCCAAAAAATCCAATTAACACGAAATCAGTGGAAATCGGATCCTTAGGATGTCTAGTTTATGGTAAAAATACTCCCAAAGTCCAAAAAGCTTCATACTTTATCGCACACCCCATACTTTAGTCGCTGGTCAGAAAAATATTTCAGTTTGCTGAACAGTTTTCAAAAATTTATTTCTTCTAGTAGGATAATAAAAAAGGTACCAAATTTTATATCAAAATGAATTTGAGGAAGTCTAATTTAAGTCTGTAAAATTTCAAGGAAAATGGATTCCATTTACTATTTTAAAACTACTAATGAAGCTTCGCTTCCCAGAATTCCTGAAGTTGGCAGCTAGCTATTTCTTTTGGTTTTCAGGTTCATAAATCTTAACCTTAACCCAAACCCATACAAAATCTCGTTTCAAAATCAATGGAACCTTCAAAAATATAAAAATCACATCACAACTTCATGTTTTAACCAGTTGGACGAAAATCATAAATTTCATGCTTCAAAAGCTAGTTTCGGGGTTTACCTGGATTCGGGGCTTTAACTAGTATTTCAGCTTCTTTCTCCGAGTGTATGGATTTGGCTGGTCACTCCCTTACTCTCCTTGTATGCGCCCTTGGAAGCCAAGAATGTTGGGGTTGTTGCCTGTTGGTGGATTTCCTTAATGGCAAGTGAACTAGTCGAAAAGTAATAAAGTGTAAGTAAAGTATCATCCCACAGAGACTGAGATACCAGGAAATGATGCTCAATTGCTATGATAGTTGTGCAAACAGAAAGTGAATATGATTGGTTTGAGAGGTTTTTGTGATTATGCTAATAAACAGAAGTAAACAGAGTAGCATAGTTTTGAGAAGATATCAGTAAGATGCTAGGCTGAACAAGGAATCACCCTTAAGTATCTCAATCCCCCAGTTGCTTTACCCATTGATATAGCATCTATACTACACAGCTTCCGCAATGCTACAGCATAGCTACTAACTACAACGCTATTCAGTTAATCCACCACTATAGTCTATCGAAGCTGCCACGTCCGATACTTCTAATGCTAACTTTACTCCTTCCATATGCCTACGGCAATTTTCTAGTTAGATCAACGCTACAAAACAGGGTGTATTGGTTATGAGTGGTAGACATATTCCTGAAGCCTACAATAATAGGTCAAGTCTTGCACCAGCTTGCCTAGCAATCATTGTTTCTCAGAGGTCTAACCTCGATTCCTTGTCAGTAAGCCAAGGCCATAAATCTTGTCCTTAGCTTCCGCTAATCGACAAGGTAATTAAATCACTGATAAGTAAATTGAATTTATTGAATTAAAAACTTGCAGCTAGGTTCATTCAAAATTTAAAGATTCATCCTCGTTCAGCCTTAGAAAATTTAGTTCATGACTGATGAAGGACACACAAAACAAATAACGACAAGATGACCCATGACTAAAAGATTAAAGTAAAAGAAAAACAAAAAGCTTGACGAAGTTCCGACGGCGTGGAAGAAGCCCTGTCACATCACCACTCCACATCTTCTTCTCTCCGCGTTACTACAAGCAAAGATGCTGGGTTCTCTCGGAGTTCTCATGCCTCGTGAAATCTCTCTCTCTTCTTTCGAGTCTAGCTGAATGTGAATTCTCGTTTTGGCTTTGCACGACTCTCCTCTAGGGTTGGCTTGCTGTTCCCTTTTATAATAAGGTTTTCTTCCGATGCAAGTTCCAGCGAGCTGGGCTTTCCAAATCTGTCGAGATCCATCGTATCTTCTGATCACAGTAGATTGATTCTACTGATCCTGCGGGATTCTTCAAATCTTTTAGTTTTGATCCTCCGCATCTTCTATTCCGTTACATCATCAATCTACCTGTCTTTTCTCGACTTCCACAATTATTTCCTGAAACAATATTGGCAAAATATTAGAACAGATGTCGCATAGCATCGCGTCGTTTACCTTGCTATAGCTTCGGTGATGCCTTGTTTTGCACTTTGTTATGCTATCCGAATGCTATAGCATAGTATCAGCTTTGCTATACGTTCTTCTTATAAAACCTTGTAACTTGTTCCTCTTTTAGCACATGTTTAGGATGTGAATGGTTTTTATCCTTTAGTTCCCTATATTCATGAATTAATGCCTTTTTTCTTAGATTGATTGCAGTTAAGCTTGTATTTACCATATAATTCAGGCATAAATTGTGCTCATCATTGTCCTTATAAAATGATCAGAGTGCATGGAATTGACCGGTTCACACTTTCGTCTACTGGTTAATAGTGTGTATTAGGGTTTCTTTTCTTGCTTCCCAAGAAATTCCAAAGCCTTCTAGAAACAGATGAGGTTATAATTTACCATGAGCAAATTGCCTTAATTACCCAAAACGCCCTTTTGTCCAGTGGTTAAAAGCATGTTCCCTGGTTTTTTACATGTTTTCTCCTTTCTTTATTTCCAATTAATTATAGATTTTTCCAGGGCTAAGGTGGTGCATCCTAGGCCATGAAAAATCTGATCCATTTGTTTTTAATTGAATTATCCAATTCACCCCTTTATCCACTGATCCTTGTTGTACACCGCTGCTTAATAGCTTCCTCCCCTTTCACTTTTCTTCAAGCATTTCAAGTCTTTTCCCTTGATTTAGCTTTCATATGTGGTGCCATTATACACCCTCAGATAGCCCAATATTTGTTCCATTTAATTCAAAAAAAAAAAGTCCTTAATTGGTCCTTATCAATATCTTTTCTACCAATTAACTTCCCTTGGGCTTGTATTTTGTGTTTGGGCTTAAATACAGATAAAATCATCTAATTTCCTCCCCTACTTTCATGTGGTCGAGATCTCCTCCTTAAATGGTAAGGAATTGACTTTTCTTACCTTGTAATCATTACTTACTTTTTACCTTTTAACCCCGTAGTGACACGTGTCCTCAAGTAATGATTACAACTAACTTTTTCTTTCCAGCATGTGATTTTTGCAGTGTCTCTTCCTCTTCTTGCCTATGGATGGTGCATACACACTCTGCAGGGGAAGGATTTGTGTTCTGCTAGTACTCTTTGTCCCCTACTCATTGTACCGACTTTTACAGTTCCAATATTTTATGTTTAGCTCATTTCCTTTTTAAATTAGGGTACAATCATCACCTCTTTTTCCTTGGTCTTATTAGGCAAAATTTTTGGCCTATTTGGGGTTCAATAATCTGATCCCTAATGTCTTTCAAAATCCTTAATAAGTCAGTATGCCCTTATTTATTTAAATTTTATTGCCAGACAACTCTGTCTATCATTCCACCAATTAGTTCACTGTCTCCAAATCTTTAAGATAATTATTATAAAATATTACAGGGAATAGTAATTCAAACTATAATCAAAACTTCTCATTATTTCATGAGTTCATAAAGTACATCATTTACAAAAGTAGGGGTGTTACAAAGGTTGTTGACGCCCAATTAGAGGCGATAAGAACAAATTCCAAGCAAAGATCGAAGGCGTGGAAAAGAGGAGAAAAGGCAGCGACTTCCTCTCTATCGGCCTCAATTTTAGTTCCTTTTCATTTTTGGCGGCGACACCTAGTTGGAGGCGGCAAGATAGACTTCTAAGCAAAGATTGAGGGCATGGACGAGGGAAGATAAGGTGGAGATTTTTAAAATTGGATATGTGCAACCTTGAAGAAGAATGAAGAAATAGAGAGATTTGTTTGGTTCTTTCCTTCTATGTTTTGTAATTCTCATATGTTTTAGTAGTATTCCAAAGAAATAGAAAGAGCTTGTTCGTGTGAAGATGGTTTCAATTGGTGTGATTTGTTTTTTTGTGATTATTGATGATGAAGCGAAGGATGGATCGAGAGGTTCATAGTGAAAGTGTCTTTTTTTTTTTTTTGTTAGTTAAGATCAATTGTTTCTGGTTTAAGTTTTGAGTGAGTGTGATGATGAATTTGAATGCCTGGAAGATTGAATATTTGTTTATGATCAAAAGATGAATCTGAGAGACTTTTTTCTTTCTTTTGCGTTAGGGGTATATTGGTACTTTCACACTATAGTAAACAATGGTTTTTTTTTTTGGTCTCATTTTTTTCTATGGTTACTTTTATAGATATAAAAAAGTTTATAGTGTTGGGTCTATTTTTTAAAGAAGTTCACATATATTTTAGCACCTTAACTCTAAAAAAGGATTACTAAAAAGCTGTTAGTTGAAGAGTACACAAGTTTACATATCGTGAAGCGCACTTGTTGGAAGAGATGAAAACTCTTTGGCCCTGTTTGTTACGCTAAATTGGTGCTAGGGAAAGGGAACATTGGTGGCTTGCCTCCAATTTAACACATTTGGCATGTTGCTCTCCCAGGAAGATGAGTTCCCACCTTGGACAATGTTCCCTTAAACGTAGAAACCTTTATTCCATCCGAAAGTGGCAGGATAGCTGAAATCTTCCCGGGAGAGTGAAATACTATGATGAAACTGCCCCTGAAAAATTTTGGATCTCTTTCAAACGAACGAGCTACAAGCTTCGTCAATGAACGAGAAGCTTGACGCAGTTGTGAAGAAGGTTAGAGGCGAAGGTGAACTTGAACGCAGTCGAAGTTGGAGGGGGAACCGAAAGTTGAAAGTTGCCATAGAGGTAAGTGGGAATGATTTTCAATTTTTGATTGATTTAAATCAATTTTGTATAAGGCTTGTGGACTCCCTGTTTGTTCGACTTGGGTACACAATGAGTGATAATCTGCTGGGAAGCAACAAGCTAAGGGTGTCACATTTTAATGCATGTCTGGAATGGGTATTTTTGTGTGTTCACTGATAATAGGTCTATGTTGTAGTTTTCTATTCAATTTCTTCCACCTGGGGACACAGGCACATATAACTTAAGGCACTGTCAGTTTTGGTGTTCGAATGCAAGCACTTAGTAGCATGTCATATTCAAAGTCACATTTTTCATTCAAACCAAGCAACGGCATTGTGGGAATTTTACATCACTGTCCCGCTTAACTGTTGGAAATTATGCCCTAGGGGCAATTCATTGTACTTTGGATATTTAAGTTATTTAAAGTATTCTCTTTTGTTATCATTTTCGTTTGCATGTTCGTATTGATAACTGCATCCCTGAATAATCTTATAGATTATCCTAAATGTCCCTGGTCGGCCATCTACACGGGAGTGAAGATGAAATAAGACCAGTATGACTTTGATGAGGTATGGAGATACAAATCAAAGTCATGAAGTCCGATACCATTGATGTCCAATAGCTTTGATAGTAATGGCTGGATCTACTACTACCTCGTCCATTGAGTATAACAGAGCAAATGATGGTATAGCAATGAACATCGGTATGATAGACGGAAATATGGTCCGAAGAATCTCGATAGTAGTTCCGAACTTGTAAGAGTACAAGGTGCTGGACCGACCCACTATGAGAAAGCTGCATGGTATAAGTCATAAGCTTATCTCATGTATAACCGCGTCACAACGCCCTATGACCTGAGATCATCATGGATTCCTACATGATGAGTCACTGACCTTTGACCTAATCAAAAGTCACCTTTGACTGGGTAATGATAAAGGCTGGGATCGGGATCAATGGTTTTCATGCGGAGGAATGTGAATGGTCAAGATGGAATTTGTCCCTCACATTTGTAGAGAGATAATACTGGGCCCCTCGATGAGTGAGTCTAAGAAATGTATGGCCATACTGTGATGGAAAAGAGTTTCCATTTCACCTTTTAGACTACTCGACAATCGAGAAAGTAGTGGTCAAGAACAGGAAGTTGACATTATCCATGCCTCATCCTTGACCAAATTATCGCGTGACAAAAGGGACGTGACATGGTTGTACGATAGGTTGTATCGTGTCATCGATCCCCACATGAATTGGGTAGTCGCAATGTCTTGCTAGAGGCCGCTTGCGACTTGTGGGCTGATACAGTCTTAGCCCACTGCCAATCTCATATGGGCCTACAGGGTCGCACACAAGAATAACCCAACACGAGCAAATGCGTCCAGATTCATTGAATCTTAGATTAATCTAAGATTTAATGGATGTTGAATTTAATTTGGGGTAAATATATATATATATATATATATATATATATATATATATATATATTAATTTCAAAAAATAATATAATAATATTATTTAATGGAGATTATAATAATATTACATGATATTTGTTTAATATTTAATTTATCAGATAAATTAAATATCTAAAACAAATAGAGAATTATATCTCATTTGATTTTCAAATAAAGATATCATATATCTGTTTAATTTAAATTGAGATATAGTATCTTAGATTTAATTAAATAGATAGATATCATTTCTCGGATTTAATTTATAAGAGATAAATTAAATCAGAAGGCTTTTAATTTAGATTAGAATTTCAGATCTGGTTTTAATTCGGATTAAATAAATATATTAGATTAGATCTATTAGATAGATTTAATTGATATATTATCCAGATTCAAAATTTGAATTTCAAAATTAATGAGAATTAATTTTGATTATATAATACGCCTATTGGGTTTAGAAAAGCCTACGGAACTTTTAGTCGAGCGTATTAGAAAGCCGTGAGAAACCCTAGAGCGTAAAAGAGAGAGACGCACAATTCGAGGCGCTAGCACGCTACCGTAATTGTGTTCGGGGATTGTTCGTGTGGATACCGGTCGAGGAAGCCGATTCTAAGAAGTCGTCTTCTGCTGATCGAGAAGGTAGCCCACCTGTTCAAAGAGAACGAGACGCGGACGAGTTCAATAGAGGTATGATTCGGGTTCCCTAAGTCTTGATTTAAATGCACCTGAGTGATCCTCGGGACGGGATTCGTAGAAATTTTAAATCCGCTGCGTGTACGGATCCCAACATTAACTAACACTCAATTCTTCTTACCAAACATTTTATTTTCCCTCAACTTAAGTTCCATTCCTATGTCTACCAAACAGCTCAATTTTTTAAGTTCCCTCTCAATATTCCCTTCCATTCCTTTCCCTCCTCTAAGTTCCTTTCCTTCCTTAAATCTTCCCCATAACAGGGACTTTGAGCTTGAAACCTGGAAAGGGTTAACTCTTCATACTATAAAAAAAATTAGTCTAACATTTGCAAAAGTAGGCTTGACCTATATGCCTAAATGGACCTGACAATAGGTAAATATAAGTCTGACTTATTTACTAAATATAATAGATTAGACTTAAAATAGTTCAAATCATAAACTTTTTATAAGGGCCTAGCCTATTCTACTCCTAACATTTAGAACGTGTACATAGAGTGGAGAAGGGAGGGATTTTGCTGCCTTCCCTTATTTGAGGCGAGTTATATTGAGCAATAGAGGGAACGGCATGCAAAACACTATGAATTCACAAGTTATATAAAGCTCACATCATTTTTCCTCTACCTTATTTGTTTGTTATTTGTATACCGTACTTCCTCCAAACCTTTTTATAAAAACTTAAAATTTTAATTGGTGTAGTCTTTTTTTTTTATAAGAAGATAATAAAAGTTATCTCAACATTTAATGAGTTTTAACTATTTATGTCTCTCATTAATTAAAAAGTTGGTGATACTTATATTTATTCTATTTTTGTTTCTTTATTTCTTGGCCCTTATAAACATGGGCAAACTTTGGAAAAACAAATTATTTTAAGACATACTCCCTCCGGTCATAATTATAAAATCAAGTTGATTTTTTTACAGAAATTAAGTAAACTAATAAATTACTTTAGATTATTTTTATTTTTATTTTTTCTCCAAACTAAATAGTTTGACCAATAACTAATATATAATCTAAGGATACAAGATATATGATATGATTAAATGACTTATTTAATCTCTCTAAAAAAAGTCAAATCAGTCTTATAATTAGAACTGGAGATAGTACTTATTATTTTAAAAAACTTTAACCACTTTCTTAATTGCATAATTCTAATTGGAACTCTTATAAATAGGGGCGCAGGGAGTATATACTATAATATATTAATATATAAGAATTATCAACAATGTTTTGAAAACCAGACCGGACCGGCCGGTTTAGACCTGAAACCAGCAAACCAGCCGGAAAACCGGTCCAGGTTAAGGGGTGACCCCAGTTACTCGGCCTAACCCGGCCGAGTTGCCGAGTCAAGGAGTTGTTTTCTTTTTCTTTTTTTTTAAGTCGCGGCGGCTCTTCACTAACCCTTGATCAACTCGCCGGCCAGACGACATAGAAGGAGAAGAAGGAGAAGGGGGGAGAGAGAGATCTGAAGACTCGTTGCCGGGGAGGACTAAAGACTCATTGACGATGACAGACTAAGACGTGCCGACACATGTTTGAAACCTTCCAATGCAAACAGATCCAGTCCTCCTAGATCCTGAGACGTCGAGCACAGACCATACAAGCAACAAATTGTCTACAATCAGAGGTGGAAGTCATGGTAAAGGATTCGGGCTCTGATTCATTCGACGGGTGATAAGTAGATATTTTATAATTAAATAAGTATAGATTTTGAGATATATTGGATTAAATTTATTAATATTATGCTTATTTAATTGTCTTTTATATATTTATCTATCTTTTAATTAAATATAGGATAGAATACTGTAACAGAAAATCTATTGATATCTTATTTTATTTTGTAGGAGATATTATGTGATCTACGAGAAAAAATATAGGAGGGGCGCATCATTATTGGGCAAGAAATTCAATTAAAAAGGATATAGTCTATTATATTATTATATTAAATAACGTAATATGTGAAAAGATGGAAGCCACGTGAGATGGATGCCCAGATTCGAAAGATAGGATATATCCTATCTTGAAGAGATGTGGAATAACGTGTGGGACCCGCGCAAGAAAAGACAAGAACCCAATTTATATATATTAAGAGGAAGAAGACCTGGTGGGGAGTGGGCGGAACACAATTCAGAAAGTAAAGACGCCACGCCAGGAACTGAACGAGAGGACGAACGACGCACAGGGAGGAGTGAGAGGAACTTTTGGTTATCTTCATCATCTCTACGGAAGGACGAGAGGACTGTGGAGGCGACAGAGAAGCTCTCTTTCCTAGCTCTTTCTATTCTTTAAACCGAAGTTTTTCCTTTTTATGGATTTTATCAAAGCCATGTGTGGCTGATTTCTCTTTTCAACCTAGAGAATCTATGAACTTGTTTGGGTTCTAGAGATTATTTCTATGGTTAGTTTTGACTAATTTTATTCATTTTATTTATTCTTGCTTTTACTACTATTGCTTAGTAATTGATCACTATTAAGCATGTTTTGGGAATTTCGGGTTGAACTTAAAAGAGGGAATCCTAAATTGACCTTAGATTAAAAAATGTGGAATTAGGTTTAAATTTAATAAGGAATTAGGTTTAATCTAATTTGCATCTAGGATAGGAATATACCTAGAAGCTCCGCATAATCAAATTAGAGTGAGCCTGATTTAAAACGCATCTTATTTAGTTGTGTGAAGCATTACATAATTAATTAAGGTAGGTATATAAATGGACCGGAAGGCATTTATAGACATTAATACTCTAGATTTGCTGATTAGGTTAAGTCAAAATTAATTTAGTGGGGATAAAATCTAGGAAACAAATAAGGGATTAGTGACTCTAGGTTGCTCGTTTGATTAGTGGTAGTTTTTATTATTTTAATTTCAGTTTGATTTCTTTTATTAATTAAATTCAATCTGGTTTGCTCAACTTAAACGAAATTGTGATATTAATGCTTAACTGGAGTTGTGGGTACTAAGTCCTCGTGGGAACGATATCTTACTTACTCTTTATTACTTGATACGGCTCGTGCACTTGTGGAGTTTTCCTCTGCTAAAAGTTTTGCCCTATCAAGTTTTTGGCATTGTTGCTGGGGACTTGTGTGCCACAACTGTCTTGGTTAAAATTGATTGAGCATTAGTAGTTTGAGTTCATAAATATTTTTTTTTATTTTTTATTTTTTAAAAAAATGGATTTCAATTGGCAACCAACTGATCTTAATATTGAGAAGGAGATAAATTTTTCGTCTTCTATACAAGATGGATTGATTGCTATTTTAAATTCTTTGAATGAACGTAGGCAACGTAAAAGGAGCATAAATGATGGTTGTGAAGATTGGAGCTTAATACCCAAGAGGGGGGGTGAATTGGGTATCTTTAAAAATTTAAAGAAAGAACTCTGTTTTGCACAATTAAGAACAGGGTATAACAGAGATAGAGAGAAGAGAAGCTTTGCACAATACAATTTATACTGGTTCAGTCCTTTCCCTGACCTACATCCAGTCCCCAAGCCTCACTTGGGATTTTCAATCCACTAACTTCACAAAATTGATTACAATCTCTGTACTCAGAGTAGTTCTCTCTCTAGAACTCACTCCCCCTTACAAGATGTAATCAATACACCCAACCACCAAGTCCCCTGACTTGTGGTTATGATAATCAATGTATGATTTACAGAAATGACTCTCTCACAGAGCAGATAAAATAATCATTGAAGCACAAGTATCAAAATGATACAATACAGATGAAAGCTGAACACAATAAATGACACTTAATAAATTTTCGCTCTCAGTAGGTGTATCAGCTTGAGAAGAAGTTAATGCCCCCTATTTATAGGTAGAGAACATTAAATGACCGTTGAATGATGAATCCAACCGTTGTAGGTGATTAGTATTGAGTCTGGTCTTCTTCTCTCTCTAAAATTCAACTAATCCAGGTGATAATATGATCTGATGTGGCACTCTGAGGATTTGCCCGTTGGAGATGACTTTGCTTGTTGTAGTAAGCATTCTTTAACGTTTAGAAGGCGTGCTCAGATGGATTATCTGAAAGAAGGTTGATTATCAGAGGTGCATTAAATGCACTGTGCACTTTTTGCTTTTTGGCTTTGACCTTCAATAATTTTCATCTGTGCTAACTGAAATTCACTTAACAAACTTGTTAAACATAGCTGGGATCACAAGTGAATGAATCATGAAAGCAATAAGATCAAACAATAGTGTTTTCCAAATTCGTGTAATTCAAAAATCAATTTTTACCATTGTATACTCGAGTATGTTCATCTGTACTCGAGTATGGTACTGTGTACAAATGTCAATACTGGAGTATCCAAACTGATACTCGAGTATGCCGCTTCCAGAGGCAAATCATCGTGACTTGAACTTGAAAAAATAAAGTCCTTACTCGAGTATGTTAGTACTGTACTCGAGTATGAAACTGTTTGTGTGAAAAATTTTAAGTTCAAAAAGCTCTATACTTGAGTATCCATTTCCATACTGGAGTATGCAAGACCTTGACAAATGGATTTCCCTTCTGTATGGTCCTATACTCGAGTATGCATAGCTATGCTCGAGTATGCAACAGTTACAAAATTTTTGGGGGCTCTCTGTAAGACCAATACTCCAGTATGTCAATACTATACTCGAGTATGCATTCTTGGGGAAAAGTTGTTTGCTCTCTGTAAGGCCTTTACTCGAGTATGTAAGTATCATACTCGAGTATGCACTTGAGATGAAAAACACATTTGCTTTCTGTAAGTCCAATACTCGATTATAGCTCCCTATACTTGAGTATTGACTCAGTTAGAAAATATTGGTTGCTCTCTGGATGACCTTTACTCGAGTATGCATACCTATACTCGAGTATGCATCCATTTTCAAAAACATGATTGCTCTCTGTAAGTTCAATACTCGAGTATAGCTTCCTATACTTGAGTATTGACTTGTAAAATGCAATTGAGCAGTCTTCTGTCAATCCCATACTCGAGTATGCATACCTATACTCGAGTATGCAACATATAGATGGTTTTTAACAGATTTTGGAAACTTCAAAACATGTTTACACTTGTTGTTAATCATCAAAACACATTGAGAACTAACAGGTTGTATTCCATATGTTGATTCTTCTCAATATGTTTGCATGTGTTGTGTTTATTGTGGAGGGAATCATTTATTTGAGCATTGTCCATATAGTACAGCTAGTCATTTTGCGAGAGATGATTTTCCTAGGAACCAAGCTTATTTTGATCATTCATTTTGTCCTAGTAAAAGTTTTGAGCAACAAAATTTTAGGGATCCACATGTCTATTGTTCTTATAAAAATACCCCTCCTTGTTACTCTTATTCGTATGTTGAAGAAGACACCATTGAGTACAGAGAAAAATCTAATTTGGAAAGATTAGTTGAGGAGTGTGGGGAAGCATTAGAGAAATTTAGTAAAGAGCAAAGGGAGATTCTCGCTAGCATTGACTCAAGTGTCCAAGATATTGGGGTAAGTGTTCAAGATATTGGGGTAAGTGTTCAAAATATGAAGGTATATGCGAGTCAAATTTTTTCAACCCTTGAGACTATGGTGCAAGATAATTCCTTAAACCTGATGACTACTTCTTATGCTGATAATGATTATTGTGAGGAAGTTGAAGGTATAGAATTGCATGAAACCATGGATAATGTAGAAAGTGATTGCGAGCATGAAATTAATTTAGATGAGAATAATGGGTGTCTAGAAGAGGTTCCAGCTATGGAACCTAAGAATTGTGATTTTAGTGATCAAATTGATGTAGATGTCCCAATTATTGTTGTTCATAACTGTTCTCTTGAAGTTTTGACTCTTACTGATGAGAGTCAAGTAGATTTTATTGGATGCTCTAAATTCTTGGAAGTGCCTATGATTATTTTCAAAAATATGCATGTTGTACTTCATTTGAATTCAGTGATTACTTGTAATTCAAGATTGTCTATGATTAAGGAAGTACGAGTAATTAACTGGAATGATCAATTTTTGTGTTTGAAACCTTGTTGCTTGAAAAGGAATGAAGACAAGGTAATTGAGGTGTTTGACACTTATGATTAGTGGTTTGTTTTGAGAAGTCTGGCTGAAGACTATAAATTTAGCGCTTCTTAGGAGGGTTTTGCTTGCATATTTTATTATTATTATTATTATTATTATTTATTTTTTTCATTTTTTTTTCTTTCAGATTTATTCAGGTTTGAAGATGATCCCTCCTCTTATGGCCGCAAAGTCTTGCTTGTGCACTCTTTTATCTCTCAAAATTTGAAACATCATGGATGGTACTAAAGGAAAAACTCCACATCAGAGTTAGAGACCTAAAACCAGGGGAGTACTACTTCTTTTCTCTCTTTATGTTTTTGCAACATTGAGGACAATGTTTGATTTAAGTGTGGGAGCGGGATATAATTTCTTTGGTTATGCTTGTCCTTATGTAATTGAAAAGATTTTTTCTATTTGAGATTTTTGCATTGTTTAGAATTGACCTTAACTTTAAGCCTTCCCTATCTTAGAAAAATTTTATCAAGTCAAAAATTTTATTTTAAAAAAAAAAAGAAGAATAAGGAAAAAAAAAGTGCTAATTAAGCCTCTAAAGTCTTGCATTTTTTGTATTTTTTTTTTCAATCTTGAGATTGGCTATGAGAATAGAGATTAGTTTGTAATATGATCAACAGATTATTAGTTTATGAATATTTTGCTACATGATTTCTTTAGAAAATTAGATGATGACCTTTGTCAGCTAAGTAAAACTGTTATTTTGGGAAATGACTCAGGTAGTAAAAAAAAATTACACACACACACGTGCACACAACTCCAATGACTTCTCTAGACCTTACTTAGTAACCGAGGGCACTTCATCACCAATGTTGGCATTCGCGTCAAACGGTAAAGTCAAAGAGGGTTATGAGTTAGGCTAAAAGACTCTTGAGGTGCCTGTTGGAGTAACTAAGTAACCGGTGCTGCATCACCCATGTGCAGGGTCACATCAAAAGGGGACCTACAACGGCTCAAGGAAAAAAAAACGAAAGGAAAAAAAGAAAAAAATTGAGTTACTTCCTACCTGAGGATCCTTATTAAATTAAATGAAAAGTTTGGTTTAGTGGGGGAATTTGAAATTTTCTGGAGAAATTGAATAGCGTAATATTCTTTTACTAATCTTATTGTTGAACTTATTGCATGCCAATTTTTTGATCATGGGATGTTAAAAGATTGTTACAATTGTTTAAGACTATTGGCTTAGTGATTTATCTTTATAAGACATTAACTTAAATCAGATTTCATGATATGATCCAAGTGTGGTGGTTTATCGCTTTCGGTTTCGGAATTTCATGAGCAATGTTCTTTTCAAATAACGAATTCTCTTTCTTTTGCTTGAAGACAAGCAAATGTTTAAGTGTGGAGGAGTTTGATAAATAGATATTTTATAATTAAATAAGTATAGATTTTGAGATATATTGGATTAAATTTATTAATATTATGCTTATTTAATTATCTTTTATTTATTTATCTATCTTTTAATTAAATCTAGGATAAAAGAATATTGTAACAGAAAATCTATTGATATCCTATTTTATTTTGTAGAAGATATTATGTGATCTACGAGAAAAGAAAATATAGGAGGGGCGCATCATTATTGGGTAAGAAATTCAATTAAAAAGGATATAGTCTATTATATTATTATATTAAATAATGTAATATGCGAAAAGATGGAAGCCACGTGAGATGGATGCCCAGATCCGAAAGATAGGATATATCCTATCTTGAAGAGATGTGGAATAACGTGTGGGACCCGCGCAAGAAAAGACAAGAACCCAATTTATATATATTAAGAGGAAGAAGACCTGGTGGGGAGTGCGCGGAACACAATTCAGAAAGCAAGGACAACACGCCAGGAACTGAACGAGAGGACGAACGACGCATAGGGAGGAGTGAGAGGAGCTTTTGGTTATCTTCATCATCTCCACGGAAAGACGAGAGGACTGTGGAGGCGACGGAGAAGCTCTCTTTCCTAGCTCTTTCTATTCTTTAAACCAAAGTTTTTTCTTTTTATGGATTTTATCAAAGCCATGTGTGGCTGATTTCTCTTTTCAACCTAGAGAATCTATGAACTTGTTTGGGTTCTAGAGATTATTTCTATGGTTAGTTTTGACTAATTTTATTCATTTTATTTATTCTTGCTTTTACTACTATTGCTTAGTAATTGATCAGTATTAAGCATGTTTTAGGAATTTAGGGTTGAACTTGAAAGAGGGAATCCTAAATTGACCTTAGATTAAATAATGTGGAATTAGGTTTAAATTTAACAATGAATTAGGTTTAATCTAATTTGCATTCAGGATAGGAATATACCTAGAAGCTCCGCATAATCAAATTAGAGTGAGCCCGATTTAAAACGCATCTTATTTAGTTGTGTGAGGCATTACATAATTAATTAAGGGAGGTATATAAATGGACCGAAGACATTTATAGACATTAATACTCTAGATTAGCTGATTAGGTTAAGTCAAAATTAATTTAGTGGGGATAAAATCTAGGAAACAAATAAGGGATTAGTGACTCTAGGTTGCTCGTTTGATTAGTGGTAGTTTTTATTATTTTAATTTCAGTTTGATTTCTTTTATTAATTAAATTCAATCTGGTTTGCTCAATTTAAACGAAATTGTGAGATTAATGCTTAACTGGAGTTGTGGGTACTAAGTCCTCGTGAGAACGATATCTTACTTACTCTTTATTACTTGATACGGCCCGTGTACTTGCGGAGTTTTCTTAGGCTAAAAGTTTTGCCCTATCGATGACGTTACGGTCTAAGGTGGTGAAGTGGCTGAACGAGAGAGAGATAGAGAGGAAAAATCTGGAGTGTTTGGTTGCAGTGAAGAATTCAAAATAATTAACCCAACGTACTTACACTTATTATTCAATAGTCAGAACATGCTTTTGACCAAAGGGTACAACTTTAACTCATTTTTCAATGGATATTGAATTGTAGTGAGATAAGTTTTGGACTGGAGGTACCCAACGTACTTTTTTTTTCTCTCTCAAGAAGTACCCAAAATACTTTAACTCATTATTTAATGGGTATTTGAGTGCAATGAGACATGATTTTTATTGGTGGTATTAAAAAAAAGATTTTTTTTTTAATGATTTCATATTAATAACATGAAATTTTTATTCTCACTGGTCTGCCCGGTTTAACTCTGGTTTGACCCGATCTGACCCAATGATCCTTAACCCAATACCCTAACCGGTTCAACGACCAGTCCGATTTTAAGAACCTTGATTATCACAAGTTTTTAAACATATTTAATTCAATTGCTTTTTTTAAAATTCGAGTATGCATGTGTGATGTGTCCCATGCGAAATTATAATAGACATACAAACACTGTGCGCATTCCAAGCCAGCCACCATTTTCAAAGCGTCGCGATCTCTGCTCTCCCCACTTTTTCCCTTGTCCTTTAAAGTTTAGTCCCTTAATTCATCAGTTCTAAAGATTTCAAGATATTTTTATCATCAAGAGAGATGTTTCTGTTGAATCCGGCGAATACTACTCTTACTTCAAATCTGGCCGACGACTACGCCTTCCGTCGTAGTCGATCACCTCTGATCCATGCCGGTGCTTTTTCTGGAAGACGCCGGAAGGCTCCCGGGTCTCTGCTCAACCGGAATGTGACGAGGAGTATTCGAGCTATGATCAGCAGTAGCGGCGGCAAGACAGTTGATGCCACCACCACGTCTCCGGCTGACGGAACGGTGCCATGGTCGTCTTCTTCTTCTGGAAGCGAAGGAATCCAGGTAAGGGCGGTGGTGGCGATCAGGAAGAAGATGAAGGAGAAGATTACAGAGAAGTTGGAAGATCATTGGGAATGCTTGGTAAACGGGTTCGGTTTGGGAATCCAGATTCAGCTGATCAGTGAGGAAAACGATCCTGGTTAGAATAATCTTAATCTTTGACTGGCAATTTTATTTTTAAATCTTAATCTTTTTAATTTTATTTTTAATCTTTCATGTGCATGGAGTTTATAATTAGGATCGAGGACAAATCCCCCATAATCAAATAATTAAATAATTCAAAAGCCAGGTACATCTTGCATCGATTAATAGGTTCATGTTTGTGTACATCTGGCATCCATTAATAAGGTTCAAGTTTATAAGGGATAAATACCAATTTTGTCATAGAAATATTGGCTAAGAAGCACCTATCACGTTTTTTTGTATCATTTTTGCCCTATAAATTTATAAAATAGAGCAAATATGTTCTGGAAGTTTTTCTTTAGAAACAAATTTATCCCAGAAGTTTAAGAGCAAATTTTTGTAAACTTCCTGGGCAAAAAAAATATCAATCCAATGGTCAAGATCAACTGATGGGCAAAATTGCTATGTTTGTAAAATTTCGAGGTAAAAATGATACCAAAAAAAACTTCCGGATGCTAGATGCTCCTTAGTCAATATTTCCGTGGCAAAATTGGTCTTTATCTCCATTTTTAACTATGTTAGTTTTAAAAATCTCAAAAGTGTTTATTTACCTAAAATAAAATAAAACGCATCTCACATTATTATCTTGCATATTATAAATTATGATTGAAAAATTACTTTTAAAAGTTTCAATCGATATCTCAAGCATATAGATAATAGCATGAGATATTTTAGAGAAAAGTTGATTCATTAACCATCTTGTTTCAAAAATTATCTTCATTAATCAAATATTGGCAAATTCGATGTTTATGTAGAATGAAAGACACTTTTTTTTTTTTCGAAGTTTATATTTTTTTTAAGAAAATAAAGTTTTTAACTATATTCAATAAGGTGCGTAAGTTTTCACAATTTATTTAAATTTTAGAGTGTCTTGTAACTTAAAATGGAAGGGGGATTATTTTTGGTACCTTTTTTTTTTTTGGTCGATTTTTGGTACCCTATTTAACCGACATATGTTTTTTTTTAATGTTTAATTTCGTATATTAAATGGAGAAGTCTAGAAGATAAGAAAGTGTGGTGTGATCTTCCTAGTGGTCTGGCAGATTTTATTTATTGCACTTAATTAATAATGCCATGCCCATCATCTTTTTGGTTCTTTTTATAATAGTCTCTTATCTCAAGCACGGATTTATGCCACGTGTGTAATTTACAATAAATTTTAATATGCTTGCTATAGTTTACTCTGTGCTTTAAATTTGTGAATTTGCGTTCCTAAAATATAAGTTTTATTTTAAGTTTATCTAAGTATTTATTGCATCTTTTCTAACTTTATATCTTGTTGACTACTTATATTTATTATATTTATTCTCTTCCACTTATTTTCTTTACACATTAAGGTCATAGTTGGAAAAAGAGCCAATGGCCAGACTTGCCCAGCAAATTGTCATTGAGAAGCAATTTTGGTTTGAAAGTATTTTTAAGGCAATTTTGCTTTAGAAGTGTAAAAAAAAAAAGTAATTTTGCTTTAGCTGTAATCCCAATTAATTTTCACGGTTAATTGACAAAAAATGTTGAGCTGGCAGTTTAAATGTTATTCACGTTATTTTTGTTAAGATAATTATCTCAGAAGTTCATGTATTATCTACTTCATTTTTTTTAAAAGTTAGATTTAAAACTTTCAAGGTAAATTTACACCTTAATAAAAATAACATGGATGACATCTAGACTGCTAGACTGACATATTTGGTCAATTAATAGTCAAAATTAACTAAAATAATGGTCAGGGTAAAACTACTTCCTTTTGTACATTTTTTATGTAAAATTGCCTTCCAAAAAATTTTTGAGCCAAAATTAGCCCTTAACCATTGAAAAAATAATGCATGTTAAGTTGTTGTTGTCATTGATATTCAAAAGAAAATTATTATGATGACTTTTATTGTTGTCATTCAATAAGTAAGTAAAAGATTGGTTAAACGTTGACGCGATTTATTTTTATTTTCTTCAGTATAATTAAACCTAGATCGTAGGTTTGGTCTGGAAACTAGCGAACTGCTTGATAAACTGGTTCGGTCTATGCACAAATTGGTTCACTATCTTTTGTAAATTGATTTTTTTGTTTTTTTTTATAATTTCATATTAATAATCCTGAAATCTTTATTTTTTTATTGGTTTGGTTCTGCATTAGCTCCAATTTGATCTATTGACCCTTGACCTAGTACCTCGATCCGTTCAAATTGACCTTGATTTTTCTAAATTAAAATGATTTAATTAGGCATTTTAGGGTCTAGCATTTTGATTAGTAAAATTGAGGATTTTTGTTCGTTGGATTAAGGGTTTCCCTATCGAGACTTAGAGGATAAAGGGTTCACCTCTTTCAACAAGTGTACTTACCACCTCAACTAATAGATTTTGGATAAAATTAAGGAATTTTGGCTACCTTCCCATTTAATCATGGATCAAATTTTAATTTAATTTTGAATTAATATTATTATTAATTCTTATAGTTTAATTAAAATTTACTTTGAATCCTATAATTTTGAATAGTTAGTTTTGGTCCTATAGTTTTAAAAAAAAATTTCCCCATTTGAGTTTAACGATTACTTTCTATGCTTTTATCAATTTTTGGTTCTTGTCTCTATACTTAAGATACTTAAATTAAATTCTTATAAAACTATAGAAATAAAAACTAACACTTCGATAATATGGGCATAAAAAACATAATTCCATTAAATTATAATCAACAACAATGATGTTTAAGTTGTTGACCCTTCAATTTTCTCCTTAAGTTTAACGTTATCTCACTTTAATTTTCTCAGTTACTAATGCGGGAAAAAACGTCCAGACGAACGTTAGAGGGTGGCTACCAAAGCCGTCGAACCTTTCTTACATCGTCGAATACTCCGCCGATTTCACAGTCCCAGGCGACTTTGGATCTCCTGGCGCCATTCTCATTACCAATCTTCATAGCAAGGAGTTCCACTTGCTAGAGATCATCATTCATGGCTTTGATGGAGGTCCCATTTTCTTCCCTGCAAATACTTGGATTCATTCTCGCAATGACAATCCTGAAAGCAGAATCATCTTCAAGAATCAAGTAATATCTTACCTCCTTCTTTTGCTTCTTATTTTCTCATATATCATGATATTTAGTTATTGTTTCTTTGCTAACATAAGCTTAGTGTTCGAACAGGCGTACTTACCATCGCAAACACCAGCTGGCATCAAAGATCTTCGGCGTGAAGATTTGCTAAGCATCAGAGGTACCGGAAAAGGAGAGAGAAAACTACATGAGAGAATCTATGATTATGCTCTTTACAATGACTTGGGAAATCCTGACAAGGACCTGGACCTTGCTAGGCCGATCGCAGGGGCTGAGGATAGGCCTTATCCAAGGCGCTGTAGAACCGGCCGTCCTCCAACCACCACAGGTATGCATATTGCATTTTTTTTATCTTTTTCTTTTGTAAAAAAATGGAGAACAATTTTTAAGTTCTTGATTTTATAGGATCCAGTCTTTCAAATAGTTGACTCTTTGATATGTTTTGAGATAGAATTATAGGAAGACAAAACGTTTGAGAATGAGTGAATAAAAATTAGGAATGTTTTTGTTTTTTAATCCATATTTGGAGAAGCGGTTCTGATCTTACCAGCAACATGGTTGGCGTGTTTGTGAATAGATCCACTGACAGAGAGTAGAATTGAAAAGCCACATCCTATCTATGTGCCTCGAGATGAGGCTTTTGAAGAAATCAAGCAGGATAGTTTCTCTGCGGGAAGGTTGAAAGCTCTGTTCCACAATCTTATTCCTTTGCTTGCTGCAACGCTGTCAAGTTCAGACATTCCATTTAACTGCTTTTCCGAGTTTGACAAGCTTTATACTGATGGAGTTGTTTTGAGAGGTGAAGAGCATAAAGACATGTTAGAGAATCTATTATTTGGCAAGATGATGAAACAGGTCCTCAATGTTGGGGAAAGATTTTTAAAATATGACATCCCAGCCGTTATAAAGAGTATGTTACTTCTACTTTTTCCATTTCTAGTTTCATGAGTGATGGTAATATGAGGTTCATTTATTCACGTTAGTGAGTATGCCTACTTTAATAAGTCCCGTAACCACATTCACGTCATTGATACTAGTTTTTGTAATTGTCTAGGTGATAGATTCTCTTGGTTGCGTGACAATGAATTTGCAAGGCAGACTCTAGCTGGGGTCAATCCAGTAAATATTGAGCTGTTGAAGGTAATACTTATAATAAAAATCAATGGCATCCATGATGTTTCCATTTTCTTGTTAGCTATATAGTCAATAGTTTGTTTGTTACTTGTCTTCCTCAGGAATTTCCCATTCACAGCAAACTAGATCCTGCTGAGTATGGTCCTTCAGAGTCAGCAATAACTAAGGAACTACTGGAAGAAGAAATTGGTGGAATGAGCTTGGAAAAGGTTTCATATTTTTCTAGTTTTGCCTGACTAGTTTATCTAACAGGTTCAAACTCAATTATATTCTACCTCCTCTTATTTCTATATTGGCAGGCTATTGAGGAAAAAAGACTATTTATCCTAGATTTCCACGACATGCTTTTGCCTTTTATCAGGAAGATTAACTCTTTGCCTGGGAGAAAAGCCTATGCCTCACGAACAGTTCTGTTCCATACTCCCAAATGTATTATGCGGCCTCTTGCTATTGAGGTTTCTCTTCCTCCAACACCCTCGTCACCACAGAATAAGCGAGTTTATACACATGGTCATGATGCTACAACTTACTGGACTTGGAAGTTAGCAAAAGCTCATGTTTGCTCAAATGATGCTGGAATCCATCAACTTGTAAATCACTGGTAAGACAAAGCAAAAGAGCTGCTTTCAATCAATCTATGAAAAACTCCAAAATACATTGTGTCTATAATGCTTTTAGAGGTGTAGAAGTTCATGATAATTCTGAATGAATTTCCATTCAAATTTAGTCATTCAGAAAAGAAAGTGGACATGCTCATAATGAATTGGTTGAAAGTAAAATGTGTTGGTACTTGTTAATATGCAGGTTAAGGACTCATGCATGCATGGAGCCATATATAATTGCTACTCATAGACAACTAAGCTCAATGCACCCCATTTACAAACTGCTACATCCTCATATGCGCTACACACTAGAAATTAATGCACTCGCACGACAGAACCTGATAAATGGAGGGGGAGTAATTGAGGCTTCTTTCACTCCAGGAAAATATGCAATAGAGCTCAGCTCAGCAGCCTACAAGAATATGTGGCGGTTTGATATGGAATCACTGCCAGCAGATCTTATTCGAAGGTAAAGTCTGCTTATACTGCAAATTCAATGCCATAACCCCCCTCGCGACTTTCAAATTTTCCCGTTATCTCTTATTTTGCTAATAGGTTTTAATGGCTGTGTCCAACGTTTTTCTGTTCCTTCTTCTAGTTTTGTTCTCAAACTACTCCCTCCAGTCTCAAATATAAGGAAGGTTTCTTTGGTCCAGAATATGAAACATTGAAAGGGTTTGTTCCGTGCATTAATCCCCTACATCCCCCCCCCCCCCCCCCCCAAAAAAAAAAAAAAGTTAACCCTAATTATGAATCTTCGACAAAAACAAGAAGAGTGATCATAAGCATGGGAAAAACTTATAGAGAGAAATTAATCATTTAATAGGGGTAAATGTTAAAAAAAGTTGTGTTTGAGGACAAATTTAATGAAAAAACATACTTAGACCTATTTTCTTGGTATGCGTGAACTAGTTGGAAGAGAGTGTCTTATATTTAGACCGGAGGGAGTAGTACAAAGTTGACAATACCAGTGGCATATTGATACTTTTTCTTTGGTTCCCAGGGGAATGGCTGTAGAAGACCCTTCAATGCCTTGTGGTGTAAAACTGGTGATTGAAGACTACCCTTATGCTGCAGATGGACTCCTAATCTGGTCTGCCATAAAAGAATGGGTAGAATCATATGTTGAACACTTTTACTCTGACCCAAATTCAGTCACATCCGATTTCGAGCTCCAAGCATGGTGGCATGAAATTAAACACAAGGGTCATCACGACAAAAGGAATGAGCCCTGGTGGCCTAAACTCGAGAACAAAGAGGATCTCTCTGGCATACTCACCACAATGATTTGGGTTGCTTCAGGTCAACACGCTGCCTTAAACTTTGGACAATACCCCTTTGGAGGGTATGTGCCTAATCGTCCCACCCTGATGAGAAAACTCATTCCCCAAGAAAATGAACCTGATTATGAAAAGTTCATTCAAAATCCTCAGCACTTTTTCTTATCATCATTGCCTACTCAACTTCAAGCTACCAAAGTAATGTCAGTTCAGGACGCCTTGTCCACTCATTCCCCTGATGAAGAGTATTTAGGTCAGTTGATTCCATTGCATACTCACTGGATCAATGACCAAGAGATCCATAAACTCTATAGTAAATTCTCTGCTAGACTTGAGGAGATTGAGGATATAGTAAATGCAAGAAACAAGGACGTTCGTCTAAAGAACAGAAGTGGTGCCGGCGTCCCTCCTTATGAACTATTGCTTCGGTCTTCAGGACCAGGCGTAACAGGTCGTGGAATTCCCAACAGCATATCTATTTGACCTGTTCTGCTTCTATGAGATGCATTGTTTTGTTGGCAGAAACCTTGTAGATTTCAAGCTTACACATGTATCTTTACTAGTGATCCAGCGTTGCTTTCCTGTTAGAGGATGCAAGAGCATGAATATTAAAATTAAAATTACATTATGTTAATAATTGGTTGAAGTATATCTTCCCAAGTATTGTATGATGAAGTTACAGAGATAGAAAGGGGGGGGGGGGGGGGGAAAAAAAGAAGTTGATCCCAAGTATTGTATGATGAAACACACTTCTCTTTTTAGATAATTATTCATAAAACAATGTAATGTATTGCGTTATAGATAGGCAAGGAGAAAATATTCTGCATGGGAATGATGTCATACACCATAAATCAAGTATTCCTTGAATCTTCTTCAATGAGTGACAAAAAAAAAAAATCTTTTCCCACTTGTCTGCAGGACCACAGTTCACTTTGAAGTTGGGAACACCTGTTTTACTTTCGCAAAATATTGGTGGTTAAAGATGGGGACATAAAGTAGTTAGAAATAAATATATAGTTGTAACTATAGTTTGTATTATTTCATTATTATTTATACATAGTATTCTAGAGTATTTTGTCATATTCTAGAATAATCCCATAGGGACACTTGTCATTGTATTATTGGCTTATACTTGGTATAAATAGAATTACAGGCTCAAGCTACTCATTGTGAGTTTGATCTAATTTCCTCAAAACCTTGACTTGGTATCAAAGTCAGAAATGGCAACATCTGAGAATTCTACCTCCTCCCTGTCTGAAAACCCTAACCCTAATTCCATCATTAGCCACACAATACAGTCACCAAGAGACTCCATAGTCACATCAACCCTAGCTAGTCACACTGTGTCATCTGCGTCCTTTCAATCCTTTCCTTTTCCATCATACCCACCTTTTCTCTTTCCTGAACTTTCTCACTTTTGAAATCCCCAAATTAATCCCTCTTTTTCTCATTTTCCCACCTACCTGACACATCCCCAACTGCCAACGCCCCTCTCCGTTGCCTACCCACATATTCCGTCGTTTCCCTCCGTCGGTCCCTCCATCGCTCCCCCTATCAGTCTCAGCTCGTTTGTCGGTCCCTCTATCAGATCCTTTCCCCACCCAAGCTCCTCCATTGCTCCACCTTCTCCCCATCGTCCTCGACAGCCATATCGTCGTTCCCTTCAACAGTGCCGATTTCAACATACATTCCACCATATACTCCCTCTCCATCAGCTTTTCCCTTCCATAATTAGACACAAGCACCCTATCCAACTCAGTTCCCATCTGGTTATTCATTGTTCACCAAAGTCCTCAGATCACCCCACGGTCTACTCCCTTGTTGAGTTCATTGAATTAGGGAAATCTCGTCAAGCTGGATGGTGATAATTTCTTGACCTGGGAATCTACAATTATGCCTATAATCCATGGACATCGACTTGATGGCCATGTTCTCGGCACAACATTGATTCCTGCAGAGTATATATTTGACCCTGCTGATCAGATTTCTCCAAATCCCCAATATGAAGACTGGCTTGCAACTGATCAGATTCTTCTTGGTTGGTTATTTGGAACCATTACAGTGGAGATTGCTAGCCAAATGACCAGATGCAAAACGTCCTCTTCTCTCTGGAAAGCAGTCACTGAATTTGTGGGTGCAAACACCAAGTCCAGAGTCACCTTCCTGAAGAGTGAGTTTCAGCAACTCAGGAAAGGATCTCTTAAGATGAGAGAATATTTGACAAAGATGAAGGCAATTTCAGACAATTTGACCCTTGCTGGCTACCCTCTTTCCCTCCTTGATCTTGTCACACAAACTCTAGCTGGCCTTGATACGAAGTATACCCCTATTGTTGTGTTACTCTCAGAGAAGGATCACTTATCTTGGGCTAATCTTTAGTCCAAGCTTCTCACTTTTGAATCCCATTTAGACAGCTAAATACCTCTACCACCATCAATCTGTCCAATGCTTTCACTGGTATGTCTGTTCAATCAGGCAACCATCAGACATGTCCTCAAAACCAGCATGGTCATGGAGGTAGACGAGGCAAAGGAGGTCGGTCAAGCAAAAATTCTTCCAGTGGCAGAGGTAATTCACCTCAATCTAGAGGAGACAGAGTCTGGTGTTACTTATGTGATAAGGCAGGTCACGAGGTCGCCAACTGTTTCAAGCGATTTGACAAAAATTTCAAACCACCACGTAAGCATGAAAGTGCTTATGCATACATTACATATCAAGATTACACCACCACCTCAGATACTGTCTAGATATAGGAGCTACTCAGTAGGTCAAAAATTCCACTGCTAATGTTAAAGCAACCATGAATTCAGGTATACGCTCCATCTCAGTAGGTAATGGTGCCTCTGTTTCTATGATTGGATCAAGAAATGCTAATCTGCTTTGTGATAATTCTGTTGGTCTGAAAACTCTGAAATTAAATGATGTTCTTATTGCTCCTAGAATGTCCAAGAAATTGATCAATGGGTTCAAACTCACTAATGACAATAATAATATCTCAGTCGAAATTGATTCTAATGGTTGTTTTGTGAATGACAAGATTCAACATAGTGTTTTGCTGAAAGGAACAATCACCAGAGGCTCAACTCCAGGCTTGTATCGGATTGACAACCCTATGGTTCCAGTAAAGAATCTTGCAGCTAGTTTCATTTCTGTTGGTAGTGATACTGTTAGGACAAATAAACAATTGTCTAGTTTTGAATCATGCCATAGGAGACTTAGTCACCCAAGCAAAGTTACTTTACAGAAAGTGCTCAATGATTGTAATGTCTCTTTGTCATCTAATGAAAGTTATCATTTTTGTGAATCTTGCCAATTGGGAAAGTCTCATCGTTTCTCTTTTCCTATATCTCATTCACGAGCCCCTTGTGTTCTAGAACTCATTCATAGAGATCGTTGGGGACCGTCCCCAATAAAATTAGTTGGTGTTACAAATTTTACATCAGTTTTCTTGATTATTACAGCATACATACCTGGATTTATCCATTGAAAACAAAAGGGGAAGCTCTCTCTGCCTTTAAAATCTTTAAGACTATGGTTGAGAACACCTTTGAAAGGAAAATAAAAGTCCTTCATAGTGATTGGGGTGGTAAGTTTAGAATTTTTTCAGAGCTTTCTTGATGATAATGGTATTGTCTTTCGACACTCTTGTCCTCACACATCAACTCAAAATGGTAGAGTTGAAAGAAAGCACCGTCATATTGTTCAGACTGGTTTAACCCTTTTGGCTCATGCATCTATGCCCACTTATTATTGGTGGGAAGCATTCTCTACTGCTATATATCTTATCAATAGGCTTCCGACTGCTGTTTTAAAGAATGTTTCTCCTTTTGAAGTCCTTTATGACAGAAAACTAGATTATAGGAACTTCAAAATTTTTGGATGTGCCTGCTATCCTTGTGTACAAGTGTACCTTTTTGGAAGTGCCTGCTCTATGCCCACTTATATAACAAGAACAAACTTCAATTTCACAGCACGAAGTGTACCTTTTTGGGTTATAATGGATCTTATAAAGGTTTCAAATGCTTAAGTTCTACAGGCAGGATATACATATCATGGCATGTTGTGTTTAATGAGGATGAATATCCATTTGCTAACTCTTTCTTGTGTTTTCAAAAGCCATTGGAAATTGAAGTTGTCAACTTCTCAAGTGTATCTCCTCTTTTTAATGAAGCTTGTTCCACACCTAAATCAATCACCAAATCTGTTCAATCTCCACCTTTACTCACATCAGCACCACCTAAAAATCCTGACCCAAATCTGCCCTGCTTCCCTTCACCTACCTCATGGTTAACAAACTCACCATCTCCTCAAGTCTCACCTCCTACAATCGACTCACCCATCTCAAATAATCCAATTGTCCCGGCCTCTCCTACTCCATCTCCTCAAGTTATGCATGCGTAATTGGCAATCAAAAAAGAAAAAGAAAAAGAAGAAAGGAAAAAAAAAAAAAAAAAAAAAGCACTAGTTGCTTTCGCCCCAGTGTTTGATTGAGGACGCCATGAAGAGAATAATTTCTTCTCAATATAAACTCTAATTTTCCCTGGGGGTAGGGGACAAAGATAGCGAAAGAAATTAATGCAATGGGCTTAATGTACTGATAAGTGGAATGTCACTAGGCAACGTCTAGTGCTCTTGTGGGCTATAGGTGACATCCACATCATACCATCCTGTATTATTGTAGATCTATAGCAATAGTAATTATTATTTAGAGAGAATGATATATAGGTCCCAACTAATGGAAATAATATAATGATAAGTTCCATAAATTATTAACAAAAACTAATACACTTGTTAATTCCCCATATTCACTTGTCAATGAGAACTTTTCTGATATTATTATTTTTTTATTAGGACCCAAAATCATTCTCCATATTATTTATTGTTGTTGTTTCCCGCTGCTTGAGGTCCAACATGATATCCAAAACTTGATCCCATGGACCCTCATATAATTCTTCTTCTTCTTCTTCTTTTTTTTTTTAGTATCAAAATAATCCTTCTTATTATAACCTATATATATATATTCTTCTGAAGTATTAAAAAAAAAGATTTTTTTTTTAGCACAAGAGTTTGACACATTCAACTCAACAATAAAGATTATTCTCCTCAAAACACTGGGTGCATAAAGGAGACATGTTCCAAGCAAGTTTCTAACCGCCGCTACTTTAATTGACAATAGTCTTACCACTAACACATGGAATTATATATCAGAAAAACTCCTTTTAATTACTGAACATTACTATTGGTAGGTCAAAGAATAACATTGCAACGATTTTACAGTGTTTCAAAAAATATAATCATAAATTTTGAAAAGATAAAAAATATCAGCAAGTCTCCTCCATAATTCTCTAACTCCTCCCTTTTTTAAAAAATCTTATCTTCTCCCCCATATCAAAAGAAAGTTTTGATTAAATATTTTATTAAATTGTTGTTAACATATTTTATAAATTAAAAATTTTCTATACTATAAGTATAAACTATTGAAGTCAAATTTTACCGGTTTAAATTTTTTAAATTATTTTTAAATATTATTTTTTAAATATTAAATTTAAATCATTCATGTTTTCATGGATATAATATTTGTGAAGAAAAGTTGAATGGTAAAAAAGAGTTTTAAGAAGCAAAGTTGGGAGGGAATTTCAGGAGGGCTAAGGGGCCACTTCACTTCCCTCCACCTCTTTATTCTCATCTTTACATCCACTATAAATGATTGAGATTTAATATCTTATATAAAAGTAATATATATAGGGAAAATTACATATAAATATCATTTGAATTTGCAAAACCCCCAAATGCCCACTGAATTTGTAAAAAGACTGAGAAGTGACAAGGGGCTATGAGGATATGCAAATTGAGGGGAAAAAGACCACAATGCCCTTAAGTAATAAAACATATTATATCTCTCCCTCTCTTCTTCAATTTGACAGGAAGGCACTAAAAAAAACAGAGCAAAGCTTCCAGCCAAAAAAAAATGCAGTGGGTGGAGGAGGAAGTGAAAGGTGATCTTTCCAAGCATCAAACACAAAGAAAGGGAATCCAAAGAAAGATTAAAGTGTCTTTCATTCATCCATTGACATTGAATGAAGGGGAGACCTAAAATGGCTTCTCCAATAATCATTATTTCTTTACGTAAGTCCGACGGCATTGACATTGTGGGTTTGTTATTAATTTATTTGTTACTGTTAGTTGGGAGAGGGAGTATAATGAAGAGGATATTGAGTTGGCATGATGTGAATGAATATTGGGGTTCTTTTAGTACCATAAATGGAAGTGTTTGGTGGGATATGGTGTAGGCATGACGTGAATGTGGGAAGACAATGTTGAAAAGGCATGTTAGCATATTTATTATACTTGCTGTCATTAACTGTAATGGTTTTTGGTAAACGCCATCATGAACTTGTAATTACCTTTGAAGAATTTGTAATTACCATTACAGACTTTGTGAATATTGGGATTCTTTAATATTGTAAATAAAAATGTTTGGTGGGCTTGATTAGGTGTAGGCATGACGTGATTGTGGGAAGACGATGTTGAAAAAGCATGTCAGCATATTTATTATACTTGCTATCATTAACTGTATAGTGTTTGGTAAATATTATTATTGAACTTGTAATTACCATTGAAGAATTTGTAATTACCATTATAGACCTTATGAAAACCATTAATATTGGAGGAAGTAGTAATTATTAAACTTGTAATTACAATTACTATATTTTTCACTTATGAAATATGATATATATATGGTCTAACATTGTGATGAAATATTCATTTTCTGTTGCATATGCAAGATGACATCGAATATCACAACAACACCTTTTTCAAAGTCACTAAATTTTTATTTTTTTCCTTTTTTTTGGGGGGGGGGAGTTCATAACAATGATGAAGGTGAAGTTAAATATAATGGTGGGAGTGTGAGGGTAAAATCGATAAAGGAGGGGATGAAAGTTGAAGAATTGAGGGTAATGATAGGACAATGGTTTGGTATAGATAGTCATGGCTGTGACATTAAATACACTTTAAGCTTTGATACAAAGATTTTAGTAGACATGATTGATGATTATAAAATGGAAAATTTGTTTAATTATAATGAAAGAAGTGCACGTGTATGTAGGATATAAAGGTATTGATACTGTAGCAAGGGCAATGGATGATCAAGAAAGGTATGTCATAGTTAGTTTAGTCAAAGAAGTAATAATGTCATATAGGGTTATTGGTAATATCTTGATAAAACTTGTAATTATCTATGCAGGGTTCATCAATTCATGGGTTTTACAAAGCAAATGGCTTACATTGAGGAGCTGATGTGTTACGGAGTGAGTGATTATTATGTAACAAATGAGTGCAATGGAAGACCTCTTCAAAGCCTTCTGTGTGCAAGTCAAAGTGCACCAACACCGATGCTAGAGATTAACTCTAAGAAGTGGAAGGACTTGTTCGTAGGAGTAAGTCAAACATTTGCAAATGCGGATGAGTTCAAGAAGGTGCTGCACAAGTTTAGTATTGCCCACAAATTTAAGTATGTAAATAGAGGAAATCACCAAGAAGGGGGGTGAATTGGGGATTTTAAAAATTCTTTTTCAAACACCTAAAACCAAACAGCAAAACAGAGTAAAATAGAGGAGGAGTCGAGAAGAATGACACAGCAAGATTTATACAGGTTCGGTTTCAATTCTTGACCTACGTCCAGTCCTTAGACACTCTGGGATTTTCACTAACTCACAAAGTCAGTTACACACTCTGCACTCGAAACTTATCCTTTTATTAGGATACACTCCCCCTTACAAGTTGTAAACTGATAAACCCAATCTTTAAGTTTCATGACTTGAGATTCTTACAATAAATGATATTCAATGAAGATACTCTCTCAAAGATCTGATATAATAATCACTGAAGTACAATGTATCAAAAGATACTTTACAAGTAAGTGAAAACACTAAATGCAAATGAACACTTGATTGCTTTTTATTTTCTATATGGTTGTTGTTGTTGAGACTTGAATGCTTCAGCTTATATAAGAAGGAAGCATTAAATGACCGTTGGAATGATTAATGTAATTGTTGGAGATATTAATCTAGCTGTTAGGTTGTAACTTGGCCCAGTCTCTCACTAGCTTTGAGTTAATCCAGGGGGTTAGATGTTTTGGTTGACTTCCCTTGAGATAAATCTGTTTGGAGGATGATGTTTCCATGGAGGGAAGGACAACAATTAATCCTTTGCAAAGTTTAGGAAATGATTTGCCAAAAGGGTACAAGGTTTCCTAGACTTACAATAAATGTGCTGACGTCACCTTTTGCTTTATGCTAAATCCTCAGTTTAACATACTTTTAATCATTTGAAACTCACTAACAAATTGATTAAACGTAATTAGGAATAGTAATGAGTGATGATAAGAAGTATCTAGATCATACATAAAGATTTCGCAAATTCGAGAAAGTTGATTTTCAAACTAAGCGACACAAACTTGAGTTTGTTTAAGCAAACTGGAGTTTGCAACTTTTGCTCAGGAACCAAACTTGAGTTTAGAAACCCTTTTCCTCAGAGAGATCATTGCGATTGAGCTTTGAATGACATTTTTAAATAGGAGCAAACTCAAGTTTGTCACTTATTAACTCAAGTTAATAAGTGACAAACTTGAGTTTGGGACTTTTGAGGTGAAAAATATGTTTAAGTCTACAAAGCTCAAACTCGAGTTTTCAAAACTAAACTCAAGTTTTCTTAAGTTTAAAAATAGTGGGAAGCTCTCGGTTTAATGCAAACTGAAGTTTAAGAAAACAAACTCGAGTTTTCTTAAAATGTAAAATCTTTGAAAATTCTCGGCCAAGTGCAAACTTGAGTTTGCTATCACAAACTTGAGTTTGCTTATAATATGAAAAACCTTAAAGCTCTCGGCTAAACACAAACTTGAGTTTGACAAACCAAACTCGAGTTTGGTTAAGTTCACAAAATATTGAAAGCTCTTTGTCTAACGAAAACTCAAATTTCCAATAATAAACTCGAGTTTGCTTTAACTTGAAAAACTTAGAGTGCTCTTTGTATGACATAAACTCGAGTTTGTTAATATAAACTCAAGTTTGCTTAAGTTTAGCAAAAACTTGAGCTACTCTCTATTAAGTCCAAACTCGAGTTTGCAACTACAAACTCGAGTTTGTCTTTGACAGTAAGTTTTTTAACTTAACAAAGACAAACTTCAATTTGAGTTTACAATTGTCAGTTATCATCAAAACACATAAAGAACTAACAAAGTACACATATGTGAAGAATTCAAGGGAGCATGTGTATGTTAAATGTAAGGTTGAAGATTGTCCATCGAGAATAACTGCATGGGCAATTGGGAAGAGCAATAATTTCATACTTTTGATGAGATACACCAAAGACCATGATCATACAACCCAAGACAATCTAGAGGTGGCACGTGCTCGAAGTGTTGCCTTGACAAGTACAATTATTATTGAAGAGGTTAAGAATCACACAGACAAGCGTCCAAATAATATAAGGAAGAGTTTGGCAAGAGACTATGGTGTGCACTTGACATATAAGCAAGCATATTGGGTAAAGGCCAAGGCCATGGAGGAAATTCACTGTAGATCTGAACAGACATATATGTTAATACCATGGATATGTGATAGGTTGAAGGAAACTGATAACAAGACTGTGGTTGAATGGGTTGCTAATGGGAGCAATAACTTTGAATGTGTATTTATAGTGTATGGTTGTTGTATAGAGGGGTTCATTGCTAGTGCTAGACTTGTTTTGTATATTGATGGAAGCCATTTAAGTGGATCATATAAGGGGACTCTGCTGTCAACTTTTGCCTTTGATATAGACAATCAATTATTGCCATTTGCCATTACTATTGTCCATGGAGAGACAATTGAGGACTAGGCATGGTTCCTTAAAATGGTGAAGAAGACACTAGGAGGATTACAGAGAACAATCGTGCTCGATCGACACAATGCAATAATAACTACTCTCCAAGGAGTTTTTAGGTCTGAGAGAGATGCATACTGCTATAGGCAAATTAAGGAGAACTTTAGCACCCAACTGATCAAATTGAATAGAAGAAAGAGGACGATATGCGGGCAATGAAGGAAAACCACACTCTAATTACTTGATGCAATTGCATATGCAAGACTTGATTATGAGTTCAAATCTGCAATGGAACAAATGAGGCTTTTTAATCAGCAAGCATTTGAGTGGCTGATTAATCATGGTGATATTGACAGATGGTCCATGAGCAAGTTCCCATTTAAACTGTGGGATAAAATTACCACAACCCTTGCTTAGTCCTTCAATGCTTGGATGGTAAAGGAGAGACATCATAATGACGCCCAACTTATACATGAGCACCGTGAGAAAGTTGCAAAGAAGATATATGCAACAAGCATGGCAATTAGTAAGTGGAAAAATGGTGTTGACCCGAACATTGAACAATAAATGTTGGAAAATGTGGCAAGGGCTAAATACATGGATGTTCAAATATATTGAGAAGGAAGAGAGGAGGTTCGTACAGCAAGTGGGTCGCTAAAGGTTGAGCTGCACTTGCGCGAGTACACGTGTAGAGCATGGCAAATGTCAAGTATTCCTTGTCCTTATGCGTGTACAGCCATCAAGGGTGTTCATGGTAATGTGTACAATCATGTTAATGAATGCCTTACGATAGCAGCCCAAAAAAAAGATTTATAGTCAAACCATGATTCCTGTTGTCAAAATAGATATGCCAATTCCAAATGACTTTCGCTTATATGACATGGGAAGACAAATCTTCCTGGCACCTCCCAAGACTAGTCAACCACGAGGAAGGCCAAGAGTTGCCAGGAGAAAGTCACAGTTCCGCAATAAGAAACTCTACCATTGCAGCTCATGCCATGAAACAAGATACACAATAAGAACCTGCAAAAATCCAAACCCAACTTAACTTGCTGATTGTGTAGTCATGAGGTAAATATTTTGCAAGTCATCTTTTGGTTTATATACAATGACTTGGATCCCTTCACATATTTTTGGCTAGAAGGGCTATAAGATTATAGGATCACTCAATATGTAATTAGTGTAAATGGAAAAGAATATGTTCTTGCATGGGAATGATGCGGAAACATTACCTCAATGTGGAATTGTAATGTTCACTTGTCATTTCACTCTATTTTGTACATGTTGTCATCCCATTATAACTTTTTGTAAATGCCAATTGTGTACTTATCAATGCCACAATGACTATTGTTATTGGAGACTCTGTAATTATAGTTACATTTACAGGAAGGATCATTGGGAAAAATGTGACAAACAAACTGGTAAATACCATTATGCCATTGAAGAATTGGTAATTGTCGTTGAAAGATTTGTTATAATTGACTTTTATTTGTTGTTTCATCAAAGACACAAGTGATAAACCTGAAGAACAAACTGGTAAATACCATCGCGAAACTAGTAAATGTCTTTGAAGAACTGGTAATTGTCGTTGATTGTTTCATCAGAGACACAAGTGGTAAACCTGAAGGACAAACTGGTAAATACCATTGGTAAACTAGTAAATGCCATTGAAGAATTGGTAGTTGCTGTTGAAAAATTTGTTATAATTGACTTTTATTTGTTGTTTCACCTGAGACACAAGTGGTAAACCTAAAGAACAAACTAGTAAATACTATTGCGAAACTAGTAAATGCAATTAAAGAATTGGTAATTGCCATTGAAAGATTTGTTATAATTGATTTTTATTTGTTGTTTCATCAAAGACATAAATGGTAAACTTGAAGAATGAATTGGTAATACTATTGTGAAACTAGTAATGCCATTGAAGAATTGGTAATTGTCATTGAAAGATTTGTTATAATTGACTTTTATTTGTTGTTTCATCAAAGACATAAATGGTAAACTGAAGAACGAACTGGTAAATACCATTGCGAAACTAGTAAATGCTATTGATGAATTGGTAATTGCCATTACAAAATTTGTTATAAATCATGTACTTTTGTTAATCCCATATCCTTCATTCAACATTACATTTCTGATTTACAAACATCATGCACAACAAAATTGATTACTATCCATCCATTTATGGAGAGCACCAGATATGTACGCAGATTTGCTACAATCCTAAGTACTAAATGTCAAAATGGTTAACAAAATGTGCCTTTAATAATAATGCTCATGCCTTTCTTCTCTTCTCATGGGTTGCATACGTATAAAGGAGTCCCAATGTAGCATCTGTGGTCTTATTTAATTCATGGTTGACAAACCACCATATGACGTCATGCCTATACTCATGCACCTTATCATCCCCGTACTATATACTTGCACTAGAAGTCCAATTGTTCGACCAAATCAAGACATGGACACCACAGTCTTGCCTACAAAATGAAGAAACATAAGTTAACAAATATACGACACCCCAGCATTAATGATGTTGCCACAGCATGAGACTTGCAAATTAGATTGTTGTAGAACAGGTGGCCAAATAATATCGGTTTTTGTCAGCTTGCCTAAATGATTTGGTTTGACAAGTTCGATGATGTCTTCAAATCGAGTCCTCTACAAACAACACATGCATTAAATGTGTTTACTTGACTCAATCACATCTAAAACTTGAAAGTCTAAAAATTACAATTTATTTATGGTCGTTGCCTGGGGATTTGCAAATGCACTTTTCTTCTTTTTACTTAACGCATTCTTGCTCATGTACACCTTTGTCTTCATTGAATCCAGGACATAAAAATTCATCATCCTTGGATCAAGGGCCATACAAAACTAGTGCTCATCAACGAACATTGGTCCGATTATCAAATCACAATCAGCGATGTTGTAACCTAGTTGTTCAAGCAATAGTATGTGTTTCCATTAATCAACTTTCCATCCCAACAATTTACCAGCCAATAAGGTATACATAATCAACAAATTTGAAGTCATGTATACGTATATCAATGGGAAATAAATTATCAAGGTCCATAAATGCAAACTAACCATTAAATCAGCATTGAAAATGTGCCTTGTCACTTGGCTCTGGTTCTTTATATCTAGAATCAAAGTCTTACATGCAAGAGACATAACCTGCATGTGTAAACACTTCGATAAGCAGGGTTCAAAATGCTATATTCAAATTTTATCTTTTTTAGTACCTACCTAGTTGCTTAATTTGTCCCTACAGCCTAGTGTCTGTAGCTGCTCCTGCTTTATGTCTTCATCATCTATTTCTGTCAATATCCTGTAAAAGAGAAACAATGCCATCATACATTAACTAATTCAGACAAAACTTCATTTAATTTTGAATATTGCTTGAAAGTAACTGTTTTGATGACTTACTGTTGACTCTCATCCTTTGTGCAAGTTCCGGAGATAATGTCAAAGAATATTTCCTTCTCTTCTTTTGCCTTCCTTGGGCGCTTCAATGGCTTTGTCGAAATCCAAGGAGACATGTTTTTTTGGCTTCTTCCGCCTCTATGACCTTCGTCGTGCATCTTGTTCAACAGGGTGTGGACCAATGGATTGTTCTCCTTTGTTGGTCTCTCCTTCTGTAGTAGGACTTTGCCCATGAAATTTGGAAATATTGATTGGCATTCCCACAACTGCATCATCCTCATAACTAGCTTCGCCATCACCATCACCATTACCTTCTTGGCCCTCATCATTACCATCAGCATCTTGGCCATTATCATCACCATCATGAACATCATCCACTTCTTCACTAACTTGTTGTTCTCACTGCCTTTCAATGTCAACTTATGCCTTTCGCAACTCATCTTCCATAGCAACAACAAGCCTTTTATGGCTATCGTTGGTTATACCCGTCAACTTTTCATGCAAGTCCTTCAAAACCTAAATATGATACAATTTACCATAGGTCATTAATTTTAAACAATGAATTTAATATCATTACTAGAAGCACTTACTAGGTCTAAAGAAGCCACAACATTCCTTTCCGAAGTGTCCATCTCAACCTTGTCTTTACCCGTTTCGTGGTATACAAAATCCCACTGTCACTCTTCCTTTCTTTCTCAATCATGTCCTTCACCTTCTGTTTGGTCCAGAACTGAATTGGACTCTTTCCTTCATGTAACTACAATGACAAGGGTAAACATTTAAAACTTATGACAAAAAAATATCAACACAAAACAGTTCATAATACTTACCAATAACATGTATAGACACCCTCTGACATAGGAGTTGCAATCGTTATTTGCTCTTATCACGTTGACATAATCAGCAGTCTCTTTTCAGAGGTCATTGGCAATATATGTGGCCCAATCAAAGTGGGCGAATCCTTTAATTGTCAAGGTTAAAACCTTCAAAAACTTAACACCAGGAGTTGTGCTTGATGTTGGAGCAAGAAAAGTCCCCAACATGTGAAACATAAATAACATCTCAAACTGGTAACTCGCTTCCCCTGAAGTTATGAGGTTCAGTATGTTGGAAATTATGCCCTAGGGGCAAGTCATTGTTCTCCATTGAGTTATCATTTCATTCGCATGTTTATAGTGACAACTGTATCCCTGGATATATCTTGTAGATTATGCTAAATGTCCCTGGTCGGTCATCTACGCGGGAGCGAAGATGAAATAAGACCAGTATGACTTTGATGAGGTATAGAGATACGAATCAAAGTCATAGGCACTTGTAAGAGTACAAGGTGTTGGACCGACCCACTATGAGAAAGCTACATGGATTTAGTCATAAGCTTATCTTATGTATAACCACGTCACAACGCCCTTTGACCTGAGATCATTATGGATTCCTACATGATGAGTCGCTGATCTTTGACCTAGTCAAAAGTCACCTTTAACCGGGTGATGATGAAGGCATGGATCGGGATCAGTGGTTTTCATGCAAAGGAATGTGAATGGTCAAGATGGAATTTGTCCCTCACATTTGTAGAGAGATAATACTGGGCCCCTCGATGAGTGAGTCTAAGAAATGTATGGCCATACTACGAAGGAAAGAAGTTTCCATTATTAGACTACTCGAGAATCAAGAAAGTAATGGTCAAGAACAGGAAATTGACATTATTCATGCCTCATCCTTGACCAAATTATCGCGTGACAAAAGGGACGTGACATGGTTGTACCATAGATAGTATCGTATCATCGATCCCCATATGAATTGGGTAGTCGCAATGTCTTGCTAGATACTGCTTGCGACTTATGTGCTGGTACAGTATTGGCCCACTGCCAATCTCATGTGGGCCTACTGGGCCACACACAAGAATAGCCCAACATGAGCAGAAGTGTCCAGATTCATTGAATCTTATATATGTCTAAGATTTAATGAATATAGTATTTAATCTAGGATATATATATATATATATATATATATATATATATATATATATATATATTATTAAATTCGAAAGCAATAATGACATTATTTATTGATAATAATATTATTGTATTTAATATTTAATTTATTTGATAAATTAAATAACTATAATAAATTGAGATATTGTATCTCAGATTTAATTAAATAGAAAGATATCATATCTCAAATTTAATTTATAAAGATAAGTTAAATCTGTAGGCTCATAATTCGAATTAAATAAATATATTTGATTAGATCTGTTGGACAGATTTAAGTAATATATTGTTTTAATTCAGATTCGAATTTCAAGATTAATTAGATAAATTTTGGAATATTTTAATATGACTCACTAGGGTTTTAGAAACCCTTTAAATAGATATTGATCTAGTCATATTAAGGGGACAGATGAATTAGAGAAGCCGTAGGAAATCCTAGAGAGAAAAACAGAGACGCAAGGTTTAAAGGCGCTAGCACGCTGCTTCCCGTGTTCCAGTGCTGTTTGTGTGGATACCGGTAGAGGGAGGAGATTCAAAAGTTCTACTTCTATTTAATCGAACGAGATGGCACCACATTCAAGATGTACGACTGTCGAGACGCATGAAGCAGAAGATGCGCACCAGACCGAATTGAACGGAACACTCAACCCCACGCATAGGTACGGTTTTTCTAACGAACCTTGATTTAAACGTCGTTGATAGATCCTCCAATGGGATTCGTAAAAATTTTATAATTCTGCTGTGTGTACGGATCCCAACACAGTATGTCGTCATACTTCATTTTACCATAGTCTTTTCTAAGTCGCTAATATATTGGATTTGTGTCGCTCACATCTAGTGTTACCTCGTCCCTACTGTGTGGGACCCCAAGCAACTGAGCCACATCTTTTCCTTGTATTTCATGTGTCTTCCCCTTTATTCTGAATTGATTGCTCAGGGGATCATAAGCTCTCATTATAGCCACTAACATTTCTCGTGGCAGTCTCATACATTGAATATGAAGCAAAGGTCCAAACCCCAACCACTGCACCTTAGCTTTTAACTTTGCAGAAGAGTTTAGATATGCTACAAGATTAGAAAATTTCTTCAATGAGCACCGTGAGGGAAAAGCAACAGTAGAGGTGCACTTCTTCTTCTCTAGCCTTCCTTCTTTGGTTCTATCATTGTATAATTTCTTCTCATCCACACTCAAACCCCTCCATGCCTTTAAGGACTCCCTCACCATGAAATTAAAGTTAGCAAATTTATTCTCTTTCTTAAACTTGTTGTGAAACAAAACGTGCCCATTACTTGTGTACATTTTCTTCAACTTCTACTTTTCTACCCTCTTTTAGATGTCATTTTTTCCGATGCACTATTTATAAACCTGAAAAACCGATAATGGTTTTTGGTTTAGATGTAATATGAATTTCAATAGTGAATTTAAAATAATGTACTATTACCGATTGATGTGAATTGCTAGATTTTAGCAAGAGTCAACTCAACATGCATTTAAAAAAAAAATTTGAGGGTTATGAAAGCATAAAAACTAAAATGTTCACCTAGCCATGAACACTCAAGGTAGTAAAGGTACTACAAGGAAATCACCAATGAGTTCAAGATTTTAAAAATTACAACAACACACACATCTACTTACAAGAGCCCATCCATAAGATCTAAATAAAGATAACAAATTCTTGCACAATCTCAAGTCAATTCTAATTACTCAATACGATATATAATATTCTAGCAGATAAGACCCAACTTAATTTCAAAATTTCAGCATTAAGTGACTAACAGAGTCAAACTATAGTTCCAGATTTCTTTTTATCACACCAAAAATTGAAATGGCAGGACAAAAATTTAGAAGTTCATGAACCACATATAACAGCAAATACTTTTACTTATTTAGAAAAACTAGTTCCAAAAATTTTAATCCAATAATAGTAGCAATAACAAGTAAACTCAATACACTCTCAGAGACAAGTGATAATCTAATGAATGTGACAACAACGACACTTAAAGAACAATCCAACAATTCAATGCAATGCTAATTACAAAGACAACAAAAAATTCAATGGAAAATGTGTTCAAAGTGTTAGTCCCCCTATGTTTTGATTATAACAATTATAATGTAAAGATTCAAGGAAAAATGTTTTAAATCCATCTTAAATCAATAAATGCTTGTGAACTGACTTGTTTTAATTCCAAGCATTTATGTTTAACCTCGAGTCAGATTTAACTTGAAGTTTGAAAATAGTTAACTTAAGTTAAAATCATTCTTGCCTCGAGTTAACTGGTTTGAAAAGTTTAAATATTTGTTTCGCGGTTAACCTTACCTCAAGTCAAATATTTATTGCCTCAAGTTATCTTCACTTGAGTTCAATTGTTTTAAACCAGAAAAAGCTTAACTCGAGTTAGATTATAAATTGCCTCCAGTCAGTTTAACTCCAGGATTTATCTTTTAGACTCTAGTTAAACCTTACTTCTTCAACTTGCATTTTTTACTCTCACTGAAAGAATTTTCCTCCAGTCATTTTAACTCTAAGTAATAAATGCCTCCAGTCACTTTAACTCTAGGCAACTTTCCTCAAGCTAAGTCTTTAACTTGCGATAAAAGCACTTTGCCTCGAGTCATCTTCAAAGTTAACTTTACTCTCTCAAATCATTATATCAAGCTAACTTTCTCAATTCTTATTTCAAAGAAAGCTGTGTGAGATGAAAATGACTCGAGTCAAGTTTACTTTCACCTCGAGTCATTTTAACTCAAAGCAACTTTATTTTAACTAGAAGTTAATCCCCTGGCTTTTCAAAATCTCTGTCTTCGTAAATCCAAAATCATTGACTATGATTTCATTTCTTTATATAATCACTTATTATTATTCCTAACTATCTTTAATCATTTTGCTAATGAGTTTCAGATGATTATTCAAAGGATTAACCACAAAATTATCATAAAAGCAAATTGTGTTAGAATGCATTTAATGCAGTTACCTTATTGAGACACAATCTGAGCAACCATACCTCTGAGTAATCAAAAAAACATTCCTGCTATTGCATTCATACAATAATTGCTATTTCACAACATGTAACATCCTAAATTTTTTCTAGAACTATAATATAGATTAATTTATGGTAATTAGAATTTATCATGTAATTACTCAGTATGAGAATACATTTTTTCTAAAGTAGAATTTAAGATTTTGTTTGTAAAATATAGTAGTATCCCAAATTTTGGAATAGGGAGTCTAGGAATAAGAATGAGATAAAAAGACTACTAATCCTTGAATAATTGATATTTTTATTCTTTGCAATCAGGGTGAAAATCAGATATTAACTTGAGTGGTAGATAGTTATGTAGTAGATAAGCATGTGATATTTGATTTATAGATAAGTATTCGATAGTTAGATGGTAGATGTACATATGTGTGGTAGTTAGATGGTAGATGGAGATGTACATGGTAGTTACATGTTACATGGGCATATGGGTAGTAGATAGATGGTAGATTGACATGTTTAAGGTAGTTGGGTGGTAGATAGAAATGTCATTTTTGAAAAGTAGTTGAGACCCAAAACTCTGTAAATACTTCATCCCTGTTGTTCTTTCCCAACACACAAACACTCAAGACACACAGAAAGGTAGAGAAAGAGAGAGAAGAAAAGTAAGGAAGTCTTGTGGTAAATTTTTGGGAGCTATAGAGAACATGTAATTCTGAATATTCTTCCATATACTTGTGAATTTTGTATCATTATAAATTATGCTTTTTTATAGACTGAATTATATATATATATATATATATATATATATATATATATATGTATGTATATATATATGTATGTATGTATGTATGAACGTATTATAATATTATTATGATCAAAATTGACTATTACAGCTTTATGCCCACGAAAATTACAATTCGGTACCCATGAAAATTACAGTTTTGAGCCAAGCAAAAATTATGGTTTTGTCCCCGAATTTCAGAAATGACAATTTAGTCCTGAATTTTAGAAATGGCAGCTTGGTCCGATGAGGTTTTATGATATGTTTGGTTTACCTTGTGATGATATTTTATATGAATGGAAGCTTGTTTTAATATATTTTATTTTTACTGAATATAATTATCATGGCGGCTGTATTTGTGATGGGTTGGAGTAAGGAAGAATTTGAAAGATATGATTTATTTATGACATCACTCGGTGCACAATGGATGGTACTTCTCAGGGCCCCTTTTCCATGTTTCCTTTGGTCGAGGATGCATTGGAGCTGTGAGACATGTAACACCTCCTTAGTTATGCTACAAAAAGGAGAGCCACAGTCCAGGCTTAAGCTCTATACCTCTGGCCAGGTGTATCTTATGTTGAGGTGAGCTTGGGACAATCAAGTCAAATAGATGTATTTCTATTGGACAATGTGTTAGCCTATGGCTCCAGCCAGCGGGATAAGGGTGGAAGGCGATATAAGGGAGTCCGCATATTGCATATTGTATAATTGTATTGTTCACAATTCGACATAATGATGGTTACCTTTGCAAAAGAATTTCCTATGAGAAATTATGGTATATACAAATATATTTGAAATCAACGCCTTACTTTTTGTCATATGTAATTTGCCTGTGTACGGTAGAAATATTTAATAGTTACTGAGACGTGGAATCGCATTCCATATTAACATCTTTCAAGTGAACATCCTAGTAGAGAGCAAGGGAAGATACCTATGGAGTGAGCTTAGAAGGCTCTTTTGTATCATAGTTCATGTTATGTTATTTTATTTGTTATGACCATAAGACTTCCGCTTTGTAATTTTATTATGAAATATTTGGGAATTTATGTTGAGCTTAAAATGGATCTTGGTTTTGATTCAGTTATGTAATTTAATGTAAGGATGTTGATTATCCTTATTAGAGATATTTCAAATATTGTGGCCAAGTTTTTGGGTGTTGGATTTGAAGTGTTACATTGTTGGTATCAAAGCCAAACGTTTCATGATTATTTCGTTTGATTTTCTAAAATGATTTCTTTAAAGTTTCTGGAGGTCGTGGCAAGTTAAATATCATAACATATGCACTTCCTTTTATAGTTTTTGAATTTTATTTATAGTGTTCTTTTGATATTTATGATAGGAGATCCAAAATATTCAAGTAATTGGTAAAGAGGATTTATGACTTGGAGATTGTGATAAAGGTTAAATTATGAAAGAATGTCGAGATGACACAATTACACCTAGAACATTAGCGGCGAATGTGACTATCGAGCTTCATCTATCTAACGGCTACTTTGAAGAGTCACAATAGATATACTTCAAGCTTTTTCAACGGTCTTTAATGGCAACCACTATAAATACCATAAGCACTAAAATCACCAACTACCAAAACTTTACGCATTCAATTTGAACTTATTGCAATCTACTATTTTATTAGTTCAATTAATATCTTCGAATATCAATGTACTTTAGTGATTATTTTCTATCTACCCTGTGAGAGAGCTTAAACACTTATTTCATTAAGTCATTATTTGTTGGGTTAAGGTGCAAAAATACACATGTGCTTTTCTCCGAGGAGCACCCAGTAGCAAATGCTTTTTTTGGGTGCAAAAGTGCACATGTGGTTACAAATTAGGTGCAAAAATACCGTTTGACTGTTAAGTTTGACTTTGACCGTTAAGTTTGACTTTGACCGATGACGTGGCATTTCAAAGGTACAAAAATACACATGTGATTTGTCAAAAAGAGCGCCCAACAACAATTTTTTTTAATTTAATAATTTTATTTTAATTACTACCGGATGCTAGAAAGATATTTAAAATACTGATCTGTATTGAAAAAGTACTTCATAATCTTGAAAAATTATTTTTAAATCTGAAAAAAAATTTCAGGGTACTAACTGGTACCAAAAAGATACTTTGAAGTATCTTTTTTGTACCAGTCAGTATTCCTGAAAGTACTTTTTAGTACCAGTCAGTACCCTGAAATATTTTTTCAGTATCCTTTTAGTACCAGTAAACACTTGAAATATTTTTTCAAGATCTTAAAATAATTTTTCAAGATTATGAAGTATTTTTTCAGTATCAGTCAGTATTCACTTAGTACCGATCAATACTTGAAATATTTTTTTAAGATCCTAAAATAATTTTTCAAGATTATGAAGTATTTTTTATGTACTAGTCAGTATCTGAAAAAAAATATTTTAGGGTACTGACTAGTACTAAAAAGTACTTTCAGGATACTGACTGGTACAGAAAAAATACTTCATAATCTTGAAAAATTATTTTAGGATCTTGAAAAAATATTTCAAGTATTGACCGGTACTATACTGAAAAAAAATATTTCAGGGTACTGACTGGTATTAAAAAGTATTTTCAAGATACTGACTGGTACAGAAAAAATACTTCATAATCTTGAAAAATTATTTTAGGATCTTGAAAAAATATTTCAAGTATTGACCGGTATTAAAAGGATACTAACTGATACTGAAAAAATACTTCATAATCTTGAAAAATTATTTTCGGATCTTGAAATAAAATTATTAAATTTCAAAAAATTGTTATTGGGCTCTCTTCTTGACAAATCACATGTGTATTTTTGCACCTTTGAAATGCCACATCATCGGTCAAAGTCAAACTTAACAGTCAAAGTCAAACTTAACGGTCAAACGGTATTTTTGCACCTAATTTGTAACCACGTGTGCACTTTTGCACCCAAAAAAAGCATTTGCTACTGGGCGCTCCTTGAAGAAAAGCACATGTGTATTTTTGCACCTTAACCCTTATTTATTTAATCTCAAGGTAGTGGGAGCTTGAGTGTGGGTGTATGATTACAACTTGCAAGGGAAAGTGAATCCTAGTGTAAAAGGATTACTTTGAGTACAGAGTGTGTAATTGTATCAATGTTTGAGAATTAGTGAAAATCTCAGAGTGTCTGGGGACTGGACATAGGTCAAGGAGTTGAACTGTGTTAGTTATGCTTGGTTTTGATGATGACAAATATGCTTATCAATACTAAGAGCAAAAAGTTTCCATAGTATATTTATCTTCTACTTTGACTAATGCTTATATTTAATATTAAAGAAGTTGAATTATGGAGAATGATCAAGAGAAGAGAAGAAGAGAAGATATTGAAGAAGGTAGAAGCTACAGAGAATAATGAGCTCAAATTGGTTAGTTCATGTTGAATTATAGATCAAGAAAGAGATAAGAGATTACAGAAAGAAGAAATTGGAGAAAATGTCAAGTTCAAGAAGAAAAAGATATATTGAAGAAGGAAGGACCTGCAGAGAATGATGAGGGCAAGCTAAATGGTGAAGAATGATCAAGATAAGAGATGGAAAAAGGAAGATCTTGTTGAATGGAATGAAGATATCATTATTCAAGCTCTAAAATTGATTCTAGAACTCTCCACGATCAAATGGAAGTTGGAATGGCTCAATCCGGAGTTAAAACAAGCAAAAAAATGATTCAGGATGAGTTAACTCGAGTTGGGAACAAAATAACTCGAGTTATTGACTTCGCTACAGTGTTTCTGGGTTTTTGGACTGATCCAACTCGAGTTAGTATGAGTAACTCGAGTTAAGAAATGTGATTTTCGTCTCTGGACTAGGAGTAACTCGAGTTAACAGTAATAACTCGAGTTAACAGTGCTATTTCAGCAACTCTGTTCACCTCTGTTTCGCGTTTCAGCTGGCGAGCTCTGGAAATTCAATGATATCTCCCAAACCAAGAATCGGATTGAGACGAAACCAAAGGCATATGAAACTAGACTCCCAATGCTTCATTATGACAAAGTTTCAAGCCCAAAAAAGTTCAGATCAAGGAGTTATGAATTTCACAAGTTGGCATATCAGTTCACGCCATAGTTCAGACATAGCTTTGGTATTTTGAGTGTAACTTACAAACTACAAATTCGATTGATCTGAAATCAGTGCCATTTGAAAGTAGACTCAAAATTCTTTCCATCAAGGCTTGAACCAACCAAAACGGAGTTCTTACCAGAAAGATATGGGTTTTTAAAGTTGATACTTGAAATTCTGGATTAAGTTCAGCATAGCCTTGATGCTCTGGATATAGCTCACACTAGGCACAACCAAATGGAATGAAAGCAATTTCACATGAATCTAGACTCAACAAGTGTTTCATAGAATTTGGAAGCAACCAATTTTGATGAGCTTTCACTCGAGTTATACTAAGGCAACTCGAGTCATAATTCAGACAGAGATTAACCAGAATTTTGGAACTCAATAGCAACTCGAGTTATGACCACCAACTCGAGTTATTCAAGAACACAGAGAGCAATTGGAGCACTTGGCAACTCGAGTTACATGGCATAACTCGAGTTGATCTCTCTGCTTCAGAAAAATCACCGTGTTCGAAAATCCAAAATCATTGTTTGTGATTTCATTAATCCTTATAATCACTCATTATTATTCCTAACTATGTTTAGTCAGTTTGTTAATGAGTTTCAGATGATTATATGAAAGATTAATTACAGATTATCAAAAAGAAGATGATGATGTCAGAAGCTTCAATGGTAATATTTCTCCAACGGTTGAAAGTTCTAACGGTCATATTCAAACCTGGAAGAATTGCTCTATGTTCTTCACTGACTATAAAAGGACAATCATTCAAAATGGAGACGGAGATGAGAGCTTACACTGTCGAAATGCCAACATTCTGAATCAAATGTTTATCTCATACACACTCTGTTCTCAATGCCTACGTAGCTTTATCATAGAGAGTGAAATGATTTGATTGTACTTCAGTGTTTATTCATCTTCTCTTCTAGAGAGAACATTTCTGATCATTAAATCATTGTAAGAATCTCAAGTCATGGGACTTGGAGATTGGGTTATCAGTTTACAACTTGTAAGGGAGAGTGTATCCTGGTGAGAGGATAACTTCAAGTGCAAAGTGTGTAACTGAGTGAAAGATGTATCTCGGTGGCTTCACAAGTGCCTGGGTGAACTTGTGCATTTGTATAGGCTTTTCTTGTGCTCGGTTAAACAAGAGGATAGTGGGTTGAAAATCTCAAGTGGAGCTTGGGGACTTGACGTAGGTCAAGGATTGGGCCGAACCAGTATAAATCACTGTTTGCATATTCTCTTCCCTTATCTCTTATATTTCCAGTATATATATCTGAATGTTCATACATGTTTGAATGACTGAGTGTTGCAGTATCAATTATTATTGTCATTCAAAATGTTTTTAGTAAGTTGCAAAAAGATTTTTAAAGTTCCTAAAGTTTTATCAAACACCCAATTCACCCCCCCTCTTGGGTGATAGTCAGGTCTTACAAACTGAACCAGTATAATCTCTCTGTGTTATTTCTCTCTCTCTTTGTCTTTGTTTTCATTGCCTTTACCTCATTCGCAAAAGATTTTGAGATCAATTATTCACCCTTCTCTAGGTGATATTCCACTTTCATTTGGTATCTGAGCAAGGTTTCTCAGTTGGGCTTAACATTTTGAGAAAGATTATAAAAGGAATATTACCTGACGGTGCCTCCAACAATTGACCTCCTTGCTTTAATGAAGAGCACTATTCATTTTAAAAGCAAAGTTCAAAGTGTTCGTACTAGCCACAGAGTATGGTCTCTGGCAAGTGATATAGAATGGAGATTATGTTCCCACAAGGATTGAAGGAGGAATACATGTGCCAAAGATAGAAGAAGAGTTTGATGAGAATGACAAAAGAAAGATAACTTTAAACAGTAAAGCCATACTAATGCTACAAAGTGCTTTCAGACAAAAGGAGTACTTTCGGAATTGTAATTTGTCACGTGCGAAAGATATGTGAAAAGCATTAGAAATAGCTTATGAAGGAACTTTCGGCATCAAGGAGAATCGTATCAATACGTTAACAACCGAGTATGATCTTCTTCGAATGAAGATCGGAGAATCTATTGGAGAATTGCAACTACGCTTTACTCATTTGATCAATCAATTATCGATGTTGGGTAAAACGTACAAGCAAGCCCCTTAAGTCAGAAAAATCCTCAATGTCCAGAGAATCTATTGAATGAATTCAATGCAATATGCTTGTAATATTTTTTTAAAAATGCTCAAATATGCTAAAATCTCTGATAAATAGTTTACAAGTGTTGTCATCATTAAAAAGGGGGAGAATGTTAGTTCTCTATGTGCTTGGATAATAACTGACAATTGCAAACTTAATTGAAGTTTGTCTTTGTAGTTGAAAACTTACTATCAAAGGCAAACTCGAGTTTGGAATTGTCAAACTCGAGTTTGGAATTGTCAAACTTGAGTTTGAACTTGACAGAGAGTAATTCAAGTTTTCTAAACAGAGCTAAACTTGAGTTAGTATTGGCAAACTCGAGTTTATGTCAAATCGAGAGCACTCAAAGTTTTTACAAGTTAAAGAAAACTCGAATCAAGTTTAGCAAACTCGAGTTTCTGTCAAACCAAAAGCTTTCAATGATTTTTGAACTTAACTAAACTCAAGTTTAGTATGCCAAACTCAAGTTAGTGCTTGACCGTGAGTTTTCAAAGAATTTTCACTTTTAAGAAAACTCGAGTTAGACTTAGTAAACTCCAGTTTATGGCAGGCTGAGAGTTTTCAAAGAATTTTCACTTTTAAGAAAACTCAAGTTAGACTTAGTAAACTCAATTCGTGGCAGGCCAAGAGCGTTTCACTATATTTTTTAAAATCCAGTTTGAGCTTTGTGGACTTAATCTTATTTTCATTTCAAAAAGTCTGAAACTCAAGTTTGTCACTTAATGACTGGAGTTTGCATCTTGTTCAAAGTGTTCTTCAAAACTCATTCGTGATGATTACTTGAGAAAGAACTAAGCTCGAGTTTGTGTCTTTAAACTCGAGTCTTGCACTTGAGCGAAATATTACAAACTCCAGTTTGCTTAAACAAACTCCAGTTTAAAGCACTCTGTTTTGAAATCAGCTTTCTCGAATTTGTGAAATCTTCATATATGATCTAGATACTTCTTATCATCACTCATTAATATTCTTAACTATGTTTAATCAGTTTGTTAGTGAGTTTCAGATGATTAAATGTGTATTAGAATGAGGATTAAACTTAAAGCAAAAGGTGATGTCAGAACATTTATTGCTGGTTGATGAGCACAAATCATACCATATTTTCCCTATACTTCATGACTGAATTGAATGGTAAAAATAAGCTTAACTATGATTTGAACAAGCAAAAATGCATGTATTCATGATATAGGAACGGAGAGATAGAAATCATCCACATGTGCTAAGAACAGCGTAATTCGTGATGCTTTTGAGGAAAACTGTGTAGCAAAGTTGATACGATGCTACAGCATTCTAACAGCAAACCGAAGGGCAATACAAGGCACACGAATGCTCTAGCAAAGTAGATAACGCAATGCTATGCGGCTTATATTATGACCTTTTTATCCAGATGACTTCAGGAATTAAAGAAAAGGGCGATATTGACAGATAGGTTGCTGACATAACGGAATAGAAGATGCGGAGGATCGGAACTAAAAGATTTGAAGAATCCCGCAGAATCAACAGAAGCAATCTAATCAGAAGATACGATAGATCCCGACGGAATAGGAAAATCTCAACTAGCTGCAACTTGCGCTGCAAGAAAGCTCGATTATAAAAGGTAGCCGAGCAAACCCTAAAGTAGTTAGAAAGCCCTAGACAGAATTCTGTCTTCGGCAGACTCAAGAGAAGAGTGAGAGAATTCACAAAGCACGCTATTTCCAAGACAACCCAGCATCCTTTCCTACAGTATGACGAAGAGAAGACGACGTGGAGTTGTGACGTGATAGGACTTCATCCACGCCCCAGAACTTCGTTCAAGCTTTCTGTTTTCCTTTTGTTTATTTCCTATTTCGATCATGGGTCATTCTGTTAATGTTTGTTTCGTGTCTTCCTCGTCAGTCATGAACTGATTTTTATATGGCTGGACGAGGATAAATCTTTAAGTGTCAAATGAACCCAGTTGCAAGTTTTTAATTCAATAAATTTGGTTTGCGTATCGGCGTTTTAATTACTAGTTGGTAACGAAAGTTAAGGGCTAGATTTGTGGCCTCAGCTTACTGGCAAGGAGTTGGGGTTAGACCTCTGAGAAACAGTGTTTGCTAGGCAGCCCGTGCACGGCTTGACCTATTATTGTAGGCTTTAGGAATGGGTCTACCTCTCATAACCATAACACCCTGAGCATAGCAAAGATCTAAACTAGAAAGTTGCCATAGGAATATGGAAGGAGTATAGTTAGCATCCTACGTATCGAACGCGGAAGCTTTGGTAGACTATAGAGGTGGGTTAACCAAATAGCTTTGCGAGTAGCAGCTATGCTATAGCAATTGTGGAAGATGTATAGTGTAGATGTTGTAGCATTGGGTAGAGCAACTGGGGGATTGACGTACTTAAGGGTGATTTTGAGTCCAGCCTAACCTTTTACTGATATCTTCTCACATTTACCGTTATTTTATTTACTTTTGCTAGTAGTATAATCACCACAACTGTTTAACCTGTTTTTATTTATTTCCTCCTTTCACAACTATCATAGCAATCGAGCGTCATTCCTTGGTATCTTAGCCTCTGTGGGACGATACTATACTTTCACTTTATTACTTGTTCGACTGGTTCTCTTGCCATAAGGGAATTTGACCAACACTAGTCCAGAAAACTTAGCATCTTTTTGGGAAATCATTCTCTGAACTTAGCAAAGGTTTACATGTTTTCTTTCCTCTTATGAAAGCCACATCATCCAACAAATTTATTTGAAGGAAAGTCAACAAGAACAATCTCCGAACACGGATGCGGCAGCGTGATAGCGCCTCGAACTGTGCGTCTCTCTCTTTTTCGCTCTAGGGTTTCTCGCGGCTTTCTAATACGCTCGACTAAAAGTCCCGTAGGTTTTTCTAAACCCATTCAGCGTATTATATAAAATTAATCCTCATTAATTTTTTTTTAATTCAAATTTTAGATATGGATTAAAATATATTAATTAAATCTATCTGATATATCTAATATAATAATATTTATTTAATCCGAATTAAAAGCCAGATCTGAAAATTCAAATTTTGAATCTAGATTAAAAATATATTATTAAATCTATTTGATAGATTTAATCCAATCTATTTATTTAATCCAAATTAAAAAGCCTTCTGATTTAATTTATCTCTATAAATTAAATCCGAGAAATGATATCTATCTATTTAATTAAATCTGAGATACAATATCTCAATTTAAACTAAATAGATAATGATATCTTTATTCGAAAATTAAATGAAATACAATATCTCTATTTGTTTTAGATATTTAATTTACCAAATAAATTAAATATAAAACAAATATTATATAATAATATTATAATCTCCATTAAATAATATTATTATATTATTTTCAAATTTAAATATATATACACATATATATATTTACCCCAGATTAAATCCAGTATTCATTAAATCTCAGATTAATCTAAGATTCAATGAATCTGGACACTTTTACTCGTGTTGGATTATTCTTGTGTGCGACCCTGCAAGCCCATATGAGATTGGCAGTGGGCCAATACTGTACTAGCCCACAAGTCGCAAGTGGCCTCTAGCAAGACATTGCGACTACCCAATTCATATGGGGATCGATGACACGATACTACCTATCGTACAACCATGTCACGTCCCTTTTGTCACGCGATAATTTGGTCAAGGATGAGGCATGGATAATGTCAACTTCCTGTTCCTGACCACTACTTTCTCGATTCTCGAGTAGTCTAATAAGTGAAATGGAAACTCTTTTCCATCACAATATGGCCATACATTTCTTAGATTCACTCATCGAGGGGCCCAGTATTATCTCTCTACAAATGTGAGGGACAAATTCCATCTTGACCATTCACATTCCTCCGCATGAAAACCATTGATCCCGATCCCAACCTTTATCATCACCCAGTCATAGGTGACTTTTGACTAGGTCAAAGACCAGTGACTCATCATGTAGGAATCCATGATTATCTTAGGTCATAGGGCGTCGTGACGTGGTTATGCATGAGATAAGCTTATGACTTAATCCATGCAGCTTTCTCATAGTGGGTCGGTCCAGCACCTTGTACTCTTACAAGTGCCTATGACTTTGATTCGTATCTTCATACCTCATCAAAGTCATACTGGTCTTAACTCATTTTCGCTCCCGCGTAGATGACCGACCAGGAACATTTAGGATAATCTATAAGATATATCCAGGGATATAGTTATCACCATAAACAAGCGTATGAAATGATAACTTAATGGAGAACAATGACTTGTCCCTAGGGCATAATTTCTAACATGTTCAGTCCATTTCATCTTAATCATATGAGGATTACTTTTAAAGAAGGATATGGTTAGTCTATGGCAACATCTAGGTCCAAAGCATCTCAATCTCATGCTACTATTAAGGCTCAATCAACACCTACTGGTACTGGTGCTCAATCTCAACCCTCTTAGCCTACACCATCCATGCTTCATTCTTTTAATTTATACAAGCCATTGTGGAAAGGGCTTCAGCTAAGGCAGTTAGATCAATTCAGGTTTCTCTCGTTGCTCAACAGGATCTCTACAAAAATTGAATCTGAGGTGAGAAATCTGGTGGACTCTGAGATTGAAGAAAAACTCGAGAACATTAAAGGCCACTTAGAAGACTATGGTGCTCCGTTTGATAGTCTCAACAATATCTTTTTGATGCTAGATTCCAAGTTTGACAAGCTCCTCAATACCTTATCTGCTTAGGCTGAACCCTCTAGTGTTTGTTCTTCTGCTCACATCTCATCTACTCTCCTGCTTCTTCTCCCATTCCATCTGCATAAACCCTAATTGTAGCCTCATCTCCCATTTTAGCTTCAACCCCTACTACTATCCTTGTTTCACCTTCTCTTCATACCCCTGTTGATCCATCCATTGTTCCTCTTCCATCATCTTCCTCTGACAACCATATCTCTAATCATCCATCTTCATCTCCTACTATTCAACCCTTTTCTCTTTTCGCTGATCACAAAGGGGGAGAGAGCTAGTGAAGAGCTGCTTTTGAAGTTTGTGTTTTGTTTTGTTGGTGTATTGTTATTGTTGCCTTTTTTTGTGTATTTCATTCTCTTTATGTACATCTGATCTTAGATGAATGAATTTCATGTCTTTTTGTTTTCAATGCATTCCTATGCTTTTTAACTTAAGCCATAATTTCATTACTAATATTATGCATATCTATGAGCTATTTATTGCTGTTATATTTTATCTGAAAGTTATTCTTTTCAAAAACTTCAAAAACCATTATAAGTGTTGTCATCATCACAAAGGGAGAGAATATTAGTTCCCCTATGTTTTGATGTTTTGATGAATAACAATTATAATGTAAAGATTCAAGGAAAAATGTTTTAAATCCATCTTAAATCAATAAATGCTTGCAAAGTTTCTGTAAAAGCTTACCTCGAGTTATAAGTTATTTACCTCAAGTTAAATGTTTCAACAAATTGACTTTTTTCTGATATGCCTCGAGGTTGATGGCTTTTAACTTGAAGTTAATTAGTTTGCAAAATATCTACCTCGAGTTAAACTCGTTTTTCCTTGAGTTATCGCTCTGCAAAGTCTTGAACTGATTTGTTTTAACTCCAGGCATTTATGTTTAACCTCAAGTCAGTTTTAACTTGAAGTTTGAAAATATTAACTCGAGTTAAAATCATTCTTGCCTTGAGTTAACTGGTTTGAAAAGTTTAAATATTTGTTTCACAGTTAACTTTACCTCAAGTCAAATACTTATTGCCTCGAGTTATCTTTGCTTGAGTTCAATTGTTTTAAACCAAAAAAAGCTTAACTCAAGTCAGATTATAAATTGCCTCCAGTCAATTTGACTCCAGGCATTTATATTTTTGACTCCAGTTAAACCTTACTTCTTCAACTTGCAATGTTGATTCTCACTGAAAGAATTTGCCTCCAGTCATTTTAACTCTAGGTAATAAAGGCCTCCAGTCACTTTGACTCCAAGTAACTTTTCCCAAGCTAAGTCTTTAACTTGCGATAAAAGCACTTTGCCTCGAGTCATCTTGAAAGTTAACTTTACTCTCTCAAATCATTATATCAAGTTAACTTTCTCAGTTCTAATTTCAAAGAAAGCTGCGTGAGATAAAAATGACTCGAGTCAAGTTTACTTTCACCTCGAGTCATTTTAACTCAAGGCAACTTTATTTTAACTAGAAGTTAATCCGCTAGCTTTTCAAAATCTCCGTCTTTGTAAATCCAAAATCATTGACTATGATTTCATTTCTTCATATAATCACTTATTGCAATTCCTAACTATCTTTAATCAATTTGCTAATGAGTTTCATATGATTATACAAAGGATTAACCACAAAATTATCATAAAAGCAAATTGTGTCAGAATGCATTTAATGCCATACCTCTGAGCAATCAAAAGACATTCCTATCATACAATAAATGTTGTTTCACAACTGGCAAAACAAAAGGAATGAAAGAATGTTGAGATGACACAATTACACCAAGAACATTAATGGCGAATGTGACTATATATTTGTTGATTATGATTAGTTTTGATGATGTCTAATATAGAAGCAAAAAGTTTATATAATATATCTCATACATTGACTAACTACTATGTTTAATGTAGATTAGTTCAAATTGAATTAGAAAGAAGAATAATCAAGAAGGAGATAAGAAATTACAAGAAGAAGAAATTGAATCAAAGAAGATGTGAGTCAAATGATATGGAATGATCAAAAGAAGAGAAGGAAGAAAGAGTTGGATTATGAAGATTAATCAAGATGGGAGATTAAAGAAGGAAGAACTTGTTGAATGGAATGAGAATATAAATATTCAAGTTCTTATATTGATGCTAGAAGGCTCTAAGATCATATGGAAGTTCAAATGGCTCAATTTGGAGTTAAAGTCAGCAAAAATCAGCGGCTAGAAGGCTCCAAGATCATATGCAACGTGATCAGCAACTTTGTTCTACTCTGTTCACGTTCAGCACGGGCGACATCTGGTAATTCGATGATATCTCACAAACCAGAGATCGGATTGAGACGAAACCAAAAGCATTGGAAACTAGACATCTAACACGTATTGGTGACAAAAATTCATGCCCAAAGGAGTTCAAATGAATCATTGATGAATTTTACAAGTTGACACAAAGATCACCGTCACAGTCAGGAACAGCCTTCGGTATTTTGAGTATATCTCACAAACGACAAATCTGATTGAGCTGAAATCAGTGGCATATGAAAGTAGACTCACAGAGCTTTCCATCAAGAGTTGAACGGACCAAAACGGAGCTCGGACCAAAGAGATATGGCCCTCAGAAGTTGATAGTCTGTTCAAGAAGTTGCTCAAATCCATTATAAGTCAATACCGCAGTATAGGGTGCTATACCGCAGTATTGGACTTACAGAGAGCAACCAAATTTTTCAAGTTAAGTCAATACCGCAGTATAGGGTGCTATACCGCAGTATTGGACTTCCAGAGAACAATCAAATTTTTCAAGTTAAGTCAATACCGCAGTATAGGGTGCTATACCGCAGTATTGGACTTACAGAGAGCAACTAAATTTTTCAAGTTAAGTCAATACCGCAGTATAGGGTGCTATACCGCAGTATTGGACATCCAGAGAGCAACCGAGTTTTTCAAAACAAGCCAATACCGCAGTATAGGTATGTATACTGCAGTATAGGGCCATCCAGAGAGCAACTAAGTTTTTCAAGGCAAGTCAATACCGCAGTATGGATATGCATACTGCAGTATAGGCTTATACAGAGAGCTTCCAAATTTTATAACTATTGCATACTGCAGTATAGGTTTGCATACTGCAGTATTGAGCTCTTAAACTTGTTTTCAACTTGACACATGTTCTTGCATACTCCAGTATGGAGTTCTATACTCCAGTTTTACATACTTTCACTAACATACTCCAGTATTGACGCAAGTATTGAACGTCAAACTTGAAAATCAAATCTGACGAATTTGCAATGCCTTCTTGTTTGATCTTAATACTTCCTATGATTAATCTCTAATGTTCCTAGATATGTTTAACCACTTTATTGGTGAGTTTCAGATGATTAAAACGAAGGATATTAGATTTGTATACTCCAGTATAGAGGCTTTTTGAACTTAAACTTTTTCACACAAACAGTGCCATACTGCAGTATACTACTAACATACCGCAGTATAGGTCATGACTTTCGAACACAAGTCACGATGGTTTGCCTCTGGAAGCTGCATACCGTAGTATGACTTTGGAAACCGCAGTATGGACACTTATGCACAGTGCCATACTCCAGTATAGAGGAACTTACCGCAGTATACAACAGTCAAAATTGATTTTTGAATTACACGAATTTGCAAATCCTTATTGTTTGATCTAATTGCTTACATATATCATTCACTTATGTTCCCAGATACGTTTAACAAGTTTGTTAAGTGAATTTCAGTTAACACAGATGAAGATTAATGAAATCAAAGGCAAAAAGCAAAAAGGTGCTCAGTGCATTTAATGCACTTCTGCAAATCAACCTCCTTTTGGTTAATCCATCTGAGCACACATTCTCAACGGTCAAGAATCATTTCTTCATCAAGCAAAGTCTACTCCAACGGGCAAATCCTCAGAGAGCCACATCAGATCACATTAACACATGGATTAGTTGGAGTTTAGAGAGAAAAGCAGACCACACTTAATGACAATCAACTATAACGGTCTGATTCATCCTACAACGGTCAAAAACGGTCACACATCATTCTCTACCTATAAAAGACATGGACTCAAGCAGAAAAACGAAGATATACAAGTTTACAATGCCAAAATGCTGATACTCTGCTTCTTCATCATTCTCACTCTGTTTTCCATTTCTAAATAGCTTAGAGAGTGAAATGAATTGTGTTTGTACTTCAGTGATTATCTATCCATTCCTTTGAGAGGAAACTTATTGTAAACACATTATCTTTCTGAGAGTAACTCAAGATTGGGTAATCTTGAGTGGGATATATATTGTGTTGATTACAACTTGTAAGGGGGAGTGAATCCTAGTGAGAGGATTACTTCGAGTACAGAGTATGTAATCAAGCAGAGTATTGATTACAGATTGTAAGGGGGAGTGAATCCTAGTGAGAGGGTTGCTTCAGTTATAGATCGTATAATTAAGAAGATTAAAGATAGTGGATTGAAAATCCCAAGTGAGGCTTGGGGACTGGACGTAGGTCAAGGATAAGGCCGAACCAGTATAAATCTATTTGCAAGCTCTTCACCCTTATCTCTTGCATTTCCAGCATTTACATTAGAGTATTTACCAAGTGTTTGTGATCTTACTTTTATTACTCATATGAATTTCCTGAATTGCGAAAATCTTTTAAAGAATGGAAATTTTTATACTTCACCCAATTCACCCCCCCTCTTGGGTTCAGCCGTAACTTACAATATTGAGCTTCATTTGTCTAACGGCTACTTTGAAGAGTCACAACGGTTCTTCAAGCTTCTCCAACGGTCTTTAATGGCAACCATTATAAATACCAAAAGCATTGAATTTGCCAACTACTGAAACTCTGCACATTCAATTCGAACTTATTGCAATCTACTGTTTCATTAGTTTCATTAAATATCTTCGGATATCAGCGTACTTCAATGATTTTTTTCCATCTACTCTGTGAGAGAGCTTAAACACTTGTTTCATTAAGTGATTATTTGTTTAATCTCAAGGTAGTGGGACCTTGAGTGGATGTACAATTACAACTTATAAGGGAGAGTGAATCCTAGTGTAAAAGGATTACTTCGAGTACAGAGTATGTATTTGTATCAGTGTTTGAGAATTAGTGAAAATCCCAGAGTGTCTGAGGACTGGATGTAGGTCAAGGAGTTGGACCGAACCAGTATAATCTCTCTGTGTTATAATTTTGAGATCACCTATTCACCCCTCCTCTAAGTAATATTCCACTTTCACAAAGCAGGATATAGTTTTGGCAGACAACAAACTGACAAAGATTTTTCGTAATCTCCTAAAATAATCAAGATCAATATAATTTTACAGTATAATGGAAAACTTGATCATTTTCCCAACGAATTTGTAGTGGGTTCAGATTGACAGTATAATAGAAACATAACCATAACAATTGGGGGGAGTTTTTCAGTGGAATTAAAACGCAAGCTAAACAAAAACAGAATGAAATAAACGAAATGAACATATTAAAATTAATCAATCCATGAACAGGATTCCAGAACTTCCATTCCATCATCGAATGAAACATTATAACAAAGCTCACAATTGGTTCTGGACGAACCAAAATCTCTGCGTTTGTCCAGAAAATTCCTTGACTAGATGATCGCCTAGCATCTGTCCGAACAGTGGTGTCTCACTATGTGATCGCTCAATAATACTTTAAACCTAATTCAAACTCAGTCCTTGGAATTAACCAAACTGAATATTAAATCTAATATTCGAACTATTTCCACAAATCGAATCTGATAAAATGAACAAAAATGAGTTCAGTTACCAATTAGATCATGTCCTCTGGATGGAAGCATGAATCCATAGCTCATGGATTGATCACCAAAGTTTAGCCAAGTGTGGCTAAGAAATTCGAAAAAAGAACATGATGAACATGAATAACAGTTTAGAGAATTTCAAAACTTCTATTTCAATCTGAAAATCTGTCTAAAACATGAATGACATAGAGTTGGTGGCTGAACTAGGGAAAAACCTTATGACAAAAGGAACTGGGCTCCAATGGTTCATTCCATAACAGAAATAAAATCAAAATAGGTTTTAATTACAAAATTCAGGGCCAAATAAAAATCCAGAAATATACATCTAACTTCAGCTTCAAAATTGACTGCCCTCTTGCCTGAATTTGCCCTTCAAGCTTTCATAACAATTGTAGCTCTTTGAATCATATGAAATATGAAACAAGAATGAGGCTAATCCAATGTCTGGTTCAAGAGTTAAGATGAAAATGATGAAGTTATGTGAAACTAGAATTTTATTATAAAAACTAATAAAATCTAATAAAAAGCCCAAGACCCAATTAAGCATAAAAGCCCATTATTTATTAACTAAAGAACCTTAAATTATTAACTAAGAGATACAAATAAGTGTATGAAATATTCAATTATCACAAACCTATATTGCTTAAAGTGAAATTATGCGAATTATAGTTCAACAAGACAAATTATACAGAAAAACAAAGTTGTACAAATAACCTCCAAAATATATCGGATCGAGTAAATTATTTTCGAAAAATTCAAAATCATCCACAATTCCATCAAATGTAATCTAATTCCAAGATCACAATAATGTTTAGTTAGACAAACAGCAGCTTGTTTCAGTGTGTAACCCAGCCAAATCAAGGAAAACTTGAAAAGGAAATATATATATATATATATATATATATATATATATGTATGTATATATATATTCCGATGTTAGATTCTTCAAGAAATCTAATGCCTTACTTCATGTACAAATGGATTACCAGTACTTTAGCAGAAAGAATCAATATATTCAAGAACAAAGGCACAAAGAAGTTAGCATTAACTAAACAAAACATAAGCAAAAAAACAAAACAAAACCTTAAAAACTGAAATTGGAAACAAAATTACAAACTGGGTAAGCAATTAGATACCAACCAAAATCAAAGATTTTGCTAAAGGTAACCCAAGCACCTAAATGGGGCATATTTATGCACTAACCACAATGTTATCACTTGAAAAACATATATATCCACAATGTTATCACATGAACAAATATATATCAACAATGTTTGTTAGTTATCTATGTGTTTTGATGATTACTAACATTTGTAAACAATATGGAGATGTTTTTTTGTTTAAGATTAAACTGATTTCAACTTGTCAATTTCAAGCAAAAACATTCTGGCTGAAACAAACTCGAGCCTGTAATGCTCAAGCTTGAGCCTGGTTTTGACAAAGAGCACAAACCTGCAAGTTCAAATCTCAAACTCGAGACTAAACCTGAAGTTTAGAACTTAAGAATTTATCAAAGTTTTCAAAACTTTGTGTGAACTCGAGTTCACACTTTTAAGCTCGAGTTCACCAGAGACAGAAAGGTTTCTAACTTTCAAACAGTTTTAAACTTGACACACTCTTTCCTCAAACCTCAAGCTTGCAGGTTCCAAAGAAAATTTTCATCATTTTCAAAGATCATGAACTCGAGCCTGTTATGACAAACTCGAGTTCATCTCTGGAGGGAAGAATTTTTTTAAACTTAGGGATTTTCACAAACTTTGCACTGTTTTATTGATACAAAAGTTTTCTGGTTTGAAAAATCTCAAGAGTTTACAAAACAAGTAAACTCGAGCCTATGCTTTCAAACTCGAGCCTATCTTTGGCCGAGAGCTTTCAGAGTTGAACAAACTCGAGCCTAAGGCTTTTTAAACTCAAGCCTAAAAGTTCCAGAGAGCAAAGAGTTTTTTTTTTTTAGGATTGAACAAACTCAAGCCTAAACTCTTTACACTCGAGCCTAAAAGCTCCAGAGAGCAAAAGTGTTTTTCAAATTGAGAAAACTCTAGAGTTTGTTTTGTAAACCTCAGGTTTGTTCTTACAATGTCTTGTTCTAAATAGTGTCAAACTCGAGCCTATCACTAACAAACTCGAGTTCATCCCTTGAGCATAACTTTTCCAAAACTTAAAAATCACGACATTCCTCTCTGTGTAAAATGAACTCGAGTTCATAATGTTAAGCTCGAGTTCAAATCAACCCGAGAGCAATGTGATTTTTCAATAGAGTTGAGAACCTCAAGTTTAAGTTACAAACCTCAGGTTCACGTGCTCTTGAGCTAAAACACCTTAGCACACTGAAGCATCAAACTCGAGCCTAGAAGAACTAAGCTCGAGTTCATGACGCTGTTGCAGAAATTCAAATCTGACGAATTCTAAAAACATTCTTGTTTGATCTTAATCCTTTGCAATATTATTCTCTGATATTCCCTGCTATGTTTAATGACTTTATTAGTGGATTTCAGATGTTTTAAGAATGTTTATTGATGAGTCAAAGCATAAAGCAAAAAGCAAGTTCAGAACATTTATTGTAATGCTCAGAAAGTTGCCTCTTCTGCCAAATCCATCTATACACAACCACAAAGCATTAAAGGATGATTGCTGGAACAAGCAACCTCTTCTCCAACGGACTAATCCACAGAGAGACAGCTCAGAGTCATTATCCACCTGGATTAAGTGGAGAATAGAGAGAGAAGCTGACCAAAGTTGCAACAAAAGACCTCCAACGGTTCAATCATCTTTGCAACGGTCATTTATTGCCTTCTGAGTATAAATAGAAGAGCATTCAAGTCTTCTCAACAACCACAACAACTGAGAGTGAATTTCATTGAAGTTTTCATTCATTTCTTTCAGTTTTCATCTGTATAGTATCTTTTGATACAAGAGCTTCAGTGTTCATTTATATCTGCTCTTTAAGAGAGTTATACTTCTGAATATTCATTCATTGTAAGGAATCATAAGTCAGGGGACTTGGTGATTTGGGGAATCATTGATTACAACTTGTAAGGGGTAGTGAGTTCTAGTGAGAGAATCACTTCTTAAGTGCAGAGTGTGTAATCTTTGATATAGTGGAAATCCCAGTGAGGCTGGGGACTGGACGTAGGTCAAGTGGTTAAGATCGAACCAGTATAAATCTTCTTGTGTCTTGCTTTTCTTCCCTTACTTTGTTTTACCTTGTTTTTAGTGTTAGAAAACAGAGTTTTCAGCAAGAAATTTTAAAATATCCAATTCACCCCCCCTCTTGGGTATTTGGCTCCACCTTTAATGTTATCCTCAGTTGAAGAACAAGAAATAGGAAGCAAATTTACAGAAACGGGCACATAATTTATTAGGGGAAAAAATTTAAACGAAAATTTTCTAAAAATATCTATATATATATATATGCACTCAAAAATAGAGTCACTGAGAGATCAAGCTAAAGTTTGAGTGCTTAGAGGCAAACATCTGAAAGTGAAGGATATGGAAGATCCGAAGATGGTATGTCAGGGTTTTGTATCGGAGCAGGAAGTTTTAGGAGAGGTGATAGCAATAATAATGGGAATAGTGGAAGTAGTGGAACTAAGTGTGGGCATTGCAATCCAACAACATAACAGATTAAGCTTCTTACAAATTTCTTCATGTCTAGTCTGAGAACTCTAGGCACTGATTGAAAGTGGAGCCTAAATACCCAAGAGGGGGGTGAATTGGGTATTCTTGAAATTTTTCGACTAATCCCCTGTTTTGCAACACTAAAAACAGAGATGAACAGAGTAAGGGAAGAAAAGCTTGGACACAGAGATTTACACTGGTTTAGTTTCAACAACTTGACCTACATCCAGTCCCCAGACTCTCTGGGATTTTCCACTAACTCAATGATTACACACTCTGCACTCAAGAAGTAATTCTCTCACTAGAACTCACTCCCCCTTACAAGTTGTAATCAATGATCCCAACCACCAAGTCCCTTGACTTGTGGTTCTTTACAATAAATAATTTACAATCAGAAACTCTCTCTAAGAGTAGATAATGATAAACACTGAAGCTTATAATGTCAGAAGACAAAATACAAGTGAAAACTGAAAGGTAGTTGAAGAACTTGAAAGCTTGTGCGTTTTCAGATGTTGTTGTTATTGTGAAGACTTGAATGCATCTCTATTTATACTCAGGAAGCATTAAATGACCATTGCATCTTCAACATTACCGTTGAGATAAGTCTTCAAGTGTTAGCAAATGGTTTAGGCACCTTCTCTCTCTAATTTTCACTTGATCCAGTTGGCCAAGTGATCAGAGTTGACTCTCTGCGAATTAATCCGTTAGAGAAGAGGTTGCTTGTTGTAGAAATCAGTCTTTAATGCTTTGCAACCGTGTGCAAATGGATTGTCCAAAAGGATGCAACTTTCTAGACATTGCATTTAATACTCTGAACTACTTTTTGCTTTTTGTTTTTACCCTTCAATAAACATTCTTTAATCATCTGAAATTCACTAACAAAGTCATTAAACATAGCTAGGAATATCAGAGAATAATATTGCAGAGTATTGAAATCAAACAAGAATGATTTCACAAATCGTCAGATTTGAATTTCTAAATCAGCGTCACAAACTCGAGCTTAGTTCTTCCAGGCTCGAGTTTGAAGTTTCAATGTATAAAAGCGTTTTAGTTGTAAAACATGTAAACCGGAGGTTTGGAATCTAAACCTGAGGTTTTCAACTCATTTAAAAGTCACATTGCTCTCGGGTTGATTTGAACTCAAGTTTGAAAAGCTGAACTCGAGTTCCTTTCTTCCAGAGAGGAATGTCACGATTTTGAATTCTTAAGAGTTTGTGATCGACAGGCAAACTCGAGTCTATTAGTGACAGGCTCGAGTTTGACACTGTTTGAGACAAAACTTAGATTTAACTTTCAAAGGCCAAACCTGAGGTTTGAAGTGCAAACTCTAGAGTTTTCTCTAGTTGAAAAACTCTTTACTCTATGTAAGGTTTAGGCTCGAGTTTGCAGAGTTAGGCTCGAGTTTATCACTGCTTATGCCAAAACTTAGTTTAAACTTTCAAAGTGCAAACCTGAAGTTTTCAGTGTAAACTCTAGAGTTTTCTCAATATGAAACACACTTTGCTCTCTAGAACTTTTAGGCTTGAGTTTAAGATCTTAGGCTCGAGTTTGTCTAACTTAGAAAAACTCTCAATGTTTTCCTCCAGAGGTGAACCGGAGGTTTGTGAATTAAGTCTCAGGTTTACTTTGGTTGAAAGACTCTGAGGACTCTCGGTCAAAAGTAGGCTCGAGTTTACTTGTTCTATAAACTCTTGAGATTTTTCAAACTGAAAAATGTTGCTTCTAATGAAATAGTGCAGAGCTTGTGAAAATCTCTTAATTTAAAAAGATTTCTTCCCGCCAGAGATGAACTCGAGTTTGCCATAACAGGCTCGAGTTTACAGGTTATGTAAACTATAAAGAGTTTTCTCTGGAGGTTGCAAACTTAAGGTTTGAAGAAATAGGTCTCGAGTTTAGAAAATGTTTGTAAGACATAAATCTCTCTGTCTCTGGTGAACTCGAGCTTAAAAGTGTGAACTCGAGTTCACAAAGTTTTGAAAAATTTGAAGGAAAATTCTTAAGTGCTAAACTTCAGGTTTAGTCTCGAGTTTGATAGTTAAAATGACAAAGTTTTCATTCTCTGTTTAAGGCGAACTCGAGCTTGCACATAGTAGGCTCGAGTTTGTCTCAGACAGAGAGTTTTTGCTTGAAATTAACAAATCTTAATTCATTCTAGTTTCGAACAAAAACATCTCCACATTGTTTACAATTATTAGTAATCATCAAAACATATAGAGAACTAACACTGATCATATTCAAAAGATTTCCACTGAGCTTAGCTATTATGGCAAGTTTGAAAGCAAGAATGTGTTTTATTGATTTCAAAACTATAAAGCCAGGGAGAGACAGAAGCATCGTAAGGTCTCATTCCATGAAATTTTAGGGGGGCAGGACGCCAACCCTAACACTCCTTAGGTCGGCCTCTAGTTTTACATTACTATTCGAGCCAAAACATCAATCCAGTGATTGGATTCAAACTTAGAAGGAAAAAAAACAGAGAGGAAGAACAAGTTGAAGGCTCAGAACTAATGGGATGAGGAAGATACCAGACGGCGGTGGCAAAATTAGCATCCACGGTGATGGCAGTGGCAGCAATGGTAGTGGGAGGACGACAATGGCAAGCAAGCGGGCAAAAGAAATTTGAATGAGAATGAAGTGGCCTCCCTCCTATCTTCCTAGCCTAAGTTACTTAAGGGCATTGCGGTTTTTTTTCCCCAATTTGCATATCACTCATAACCCCTTGTCACTTCTCAGTCTTTTTACAAATTCAATGAGCATCTGAGGATTTTGCAAATTCAAATGATATTTATATGTAATTTCCAAATATATATACACATACACACACAAAATATTTTAATAAAAACATAAGGATATGAACTATTTAGATCAATATTTGATGATTTAAATTTAAAGACACACTTTTTTTGTTATTTGATATTACAATAATGTTTTTATATGATATTATATTTTAACCATTTAGAGTTGACCTGACAGTGAGAATAAAAAAGAGAAGGGAAGTGGAGAGGTTCCTTTCCCCTTTTTAGAGGATCTCCTCTCAATTTACACTACTACAAAAAGGGTCAATAACGTCCTATTTTAAGCCTTTTTGACGTCCTATTTCATGGAGGCGCATATCTGGGGGGCGTAAGAAAGGGAAGACTGACAACGTCTAATTTTTAACTTAGACGCTGTAAGTACTTTTTTTTTAAAAAAAATAATAAAACGCAAAAACGTATTCCGGTATTCCGATCGGGTGCAGACGCCGAAGATAGACAGATCGAAAAATGCAAACTCGCTGAAACAAAAAACGCAAAATCTCAAAAGAAAAAACCCAGAAATAAAACAGATCATTCTCTTGATCGGGTAGCTGAGACATGTCCATTGGTTTTCTTCCAAACAATAGCAGGAATCAAAACATATCGCAAAATCGAAACAAAAACGCAAAATCTCAGAAGCAAAATCGCACAAACAAAATAGATTGAGAACCAAAATAAATAGCAAAATCGCAACAAAAATGCAAAATCTCATAAACAAAACAAATCAAGAACCAAAACAAATTGCAAAATCGCAACAGAAACACAAAATCTCAAGTACCACAAAAAATCGAGCTGTTGGACTTGAAATCGAAGGAGCCGACGATTTCATCCTCTCCGTCTTTCACAAATTTGAGGAGATGGGAGCAGAAGAGTGGCCAAGTGAAGGATATGGCAGATCCACCTCCTTTTTTCACATATCTGAGGAGATGGGAGCAAAGGACCCCATTAGAGATGGGAGCGGAGGACGGAGGCGGCCAGATTTGCAACTCCACAAGTCTGACGAGGAGGAGCGGCGGCAAAGACTGAGAGGATGAAATGAGAACTTGAAGGCGGCAAAGGCTGAGAGAATGAAAAGATGAATGAGAGAGGACGAGCGAAAAAAGGAAAAAACAGGCGGAGGACACGAAGGAGCAAAGGCTGAAAAGATAATTGAGAGAGGATAAGCAAAAAAAACAAAAAAAACCGAAAAGACAAGGCGGTAAATGAAAACTTTTGGAGTCTAAGCTTTTTATTTAGACTTCAAAAATGACCAAAAAGGAGGGAAATTTGGAAATATGGGCGGCAAATGAAAAGTCGGGCATACTTTTGGAGTCTAAGTTTTAAACTTAGACTCCAAAAGCATGACTTTTGGAATCCAAGTTTAAGACTTAGACTCCAAAAGTGTCTCTTGCGGGCCCCACACAATGATTTTTGGAGTCCAAGTTTAAAACTTAGACTCCAAAAGTGATGATTTTTGGAGTCTAAGTTTTAAACTTAGACTTCAAAGGTGGCTCTCGCGAGACTTTTGGAGTCTAAGTTTTAAACTTAGATGCCAAAAGTCAACTTTTAATTACAAGAATGCCACCGTCTTTATTTTTACTTCCTTTTTTTTAAAAATGGACGTCTTTTTGGGACGCGAAAACCGTTTTTTGTAGTAGTGTTATACTTATTTTTTTCCTGACTGTCATAATCTTTTTTTTTCTCATTTTCTATTCAATATCTCATTTATACCTTTAGATTAAAAAATATAAGGTTGATATTTAATATTTTATCAGACTGTTATTATATTATTTCATAACTTAAATTTTTTAAAATTTTGTCTGTCAATTACAAATTGTGTAGATTTTATTTATGTTTTAAATAATAATTTTTAGAAATTTTAATCTAAACCATATATATTTTTATGGGAAAATGACATAAAAATATTTATTGTTTGTTGATGAAAACATGCAAGCCAGGATTCACCAACATTTTTGTGGCATTTCACCAAAATTTATAATAAGATTAACAAGTTTAGTAAGTTTTGACAAAAGTGTTTGTTGAATTGTTCACTTTCTTCTTTCCCAGCCTCTTGGCTTCCTCCTACAACACCAATTTTAACCTTCCTCCACCTTCGCCTCTCTTCCTCACCAAGGGCAACTTTCACCTTCTCCATCACTAACAAGCTTCGACCACCACTCCACCATCACCTTCCTCCATTTTTTTCCAGTGAAAATTCAGACTAAGCGCTGCGGACATCTGAACCTAGGAGACCTTTATCTTCCACTATTTTCACTTTATTCTACCTCCACCTTCGCTCCGCAATCATCATCGCCTTTGCTTCATAGAGAGAGAGAGAGAGAGGGGATGTCAGGAAGAGGAAGTGGAAGATAGGGTGAGGAGAGAGAAAGAATATGAGGGGAATTTTGGTAAAAACATTTAAATTTCAAAATCCTAAATTCTGTCCAATCACCTATGTGTCCTTTTAATTTTTTAACAAACATTTTGTGGTTTTGAAATTCTTATGGTATTTCAATAGGAATTTCCCCAAACTCTTTCGCCAAATGCAAAGTCTTCCAGCTATATTTCTGCTAGAATAGTTCTTTGCCTTTGTAATGATTCTTATGGACATTTGAAAAACTATTACGGATTGTTTTGATTGTTTGATGATATACATAAGTTTTAATGGATTTATTCATGGAAAAATTTGATGGTATCTGTTTTGTATGAAGAACACAGAGATTGGACTTGACTAGGGTGTCAAGCCTAGAGCCTACGTACCCTCGAAGGGATCAAAGTCCACGTAGTTCGCAACAAACTCGAAGGCACGTAGCCAGGGGAGTGGGGTGTGTGCTCTGTGTGGCAGAAAGTAACAAGAGCATAAGATAGAACGTGTGCACCTGTTTAGGGTTTCCTTCTATTTATAGAGGAGCTTGGTGCCCGTATCTCCCTATTGATGGGCGATATCCATGATTGAGCCTTTCAGGGCTGATTGGCTGGTGCCATGATTGTAGGAGGATCTCCTATTAATGAGCTCCTAAATATAGGGGATCTCGGATCCTTTCCAAATATAGCGCGGATCCCTTATGGGCGCAGTTGGGCCGGGGTCTGGACTTGGGCCTATTGGACCGGTCCGTAACAGTTGCCCCCCAGCTTGGTCGTTCAGGCTTCTGGACGGCCGAGATGCCTAGTGCCCCAGACCCGCTATAGCCGAGGTCCTCCTACTCGGACTGGGTCGGCCTTCGGATGCCGTGGCCCTTAGCTCGGCTTGGGACTGCGGTCGACTCAATCGGTTCTCGTCCTGCCCAGAACGTCGGGTTTGCTTGTGTCCGGGCGGTTTTTATCCTACCCGGGTCCCCAAGCGTTCTCTTGCCTTTTGGGATTCTTCGTACGCTTCGGTTTTCCCCCTACGTGAACCGTCACTGTGGTTTTACAGCTGTCAGATCCTTAGTGGAGTGAATCTGCAACCGTCACGCCTTTTCGTCTCTCGAGGCCAATGCGCATTTATGGCGCTGGCGTCGTGCTGCGCCAATCTCCACGCGCCTGCATGGGAAAATACCGTTGTACCCTTCTTGTGTTAGGATTTCGGTTTAAATAGCCTTCTCTGCGCTTCTTTTCCACTTTTCCCGCTATTACACTTTCTCGCTCAGACTACTCTCTGGTTTCTCTAGAGCTTCAGAGGGGATTCTTTGTGCCCGGAACTTTCGCCGTCTTCCAGCGTTCTAGTTCCTTCCTCTTTCACATAACAGGTATTGTGCCACTTTTCTGTCATTTTGTTCGGTATTTCCTTTTCTTTTACCGTTTATTCTTCGTTGATTGACGTTTGTGTCATCGCTCTTCCCTCCTTCCGGGTTTCCTGGGTTTCCTTAGAATCAGTGTACCCGAAATTCGTCCCATCGTTTCCTTAAACACCGTTCTTAGCGCTTTAGGTTTCTGACCATGGTGAGGGGTAGAGGTATTCCTAGTTCTGCAGCTTCCTTGACGCCGGAGGAGGAAATGCTCCTTCGTGCGCGTCTCCCGCGGGCTACTTATTGGGTTCTCGGGGGTGAACCACCTGCTTCGGGAATCCTGGATCCTTCGCGCCGAGGTGGCGTCGTGCGTCCGGGGCGAGGTGGGGCTCGCCCGTCCTCGGGAAGGGTTTCTGTTTCAATTCCACGCTCACCCTTCCGGGCGCTTGCAACCGCTCTTCCTCACGAATCGCCTGGTGGGGCCCTGGTGGGTTCCTCTTCCAGTTCCCAATCCCCGGTGGTGATGGCTCGACCGCTGAATTTTTACGAGGGTCCCTCTACTGCTTGCCGGTCGTCAGCTCCCGAGGGTTACGTGGGCCCCTGTTGGGACTGCCTGGCGGAGGCTTCCGTGTTAATGGCAGGAGATGGGGATACCATGGCTTCGTCCATTCTAGGCTCCTGTCGGCATTGGTCTGCCCCGGTTGTTTCTTCTCGCGACCCCATTCGTCCGAGTCGGTCGTCATTAGTACCTGCTGTTATGCCTGTACCAGGTATTTCTGCTTCTTTGCTAATACTGGCTTTGTTTATTTTCGTATAGGCTTATTTATGGCTCCCAAGTTGGGATCTTCTAAAAAGCGCTCGGAGGCCGGTGGCCCGGACTCTTCCAGTCCATCCGAAGCCCTGATTCGCCGATATGGCTGGGTATCGCACGACGTGCTGGCAACAACGTCGTTGATGTCGGAGGTAGACATAGCACGGCTGGAGGTCCCGGCCATGCCCGGATGCGTCCTTAGGCGTCCGGGGCCTGAGGAGCCTTTATGTGCGGCTCGGACCGAGGGTCAGCCGGACTTTTTCTTCTTCTACCGGGACTACTTGACTCGGGTCCGAGTTTCTCTTCCTTTCACCCCCTTCCAGATGGAGGCGTTGCGGCATCTTCGTCTCGCCCCGACACAACTTCATCCGAACGGTTGGGGATACCTAGTCGCCTTCGAGCGGTTATGCGGCCATTTTCCGCTCCCCATCCCCTGTACCGCCAACCTCTTTTTCCACTTCTTCGGACCTTTTACCCCTAGTTCGTCCGCAAGAGGTGACAATCTGAGGGGCATGGTATCCCTGCGGATCAACCCAGACCGTCACTTGATGACGCCCTTTTCCGACTCCTTCAAACGGTTTAAGGGGGCTTTCTTCAAGATCGAGACCGTCCCGGGGGAGCGGCCGTGGTTCTTAGAGGATGGTGGTCGGTTCCCGCTGTATTGGGGGGAAGGTTATTACAAGGCTAAGGCCATCTCCTACCAGGTTCCGTTCGAAGACCTGGTTCCGGAATCGGTTTCTGCTTTGCCACGGCTCGAGGCCCTGGTGGCCGAGTACGGTGTGCAGCCGGCTGGCTTCTATATTTCCGCCGAGCCGCCGCCTTCCTCGTGTAGGGTCACTAGTAGTTGTGTTTGTTTTTGTTTCATTATTGTTCTTATGAATCTGTGGATTCTGATCTACTTTGTTTCTGTATGTTTGCAGCTAGGGCTATGGACGACCTGCCGCTATACGCTCGTTTATCAAGGGCGGCCGCCGCGCCTTCGAGTCGCCCCAAGAAGCGGTCGGCTTCTTCCACTGCCGGTGCTCCTAATGCCTCGGCTCCTAAGAAGGCCAAAGGCCCTGCTGCTGATGGCCCTTCTTCCCCCTCGGCTTTGCGAGCTGCTTCCTTGGTGGGGTCTCCGGTGCTTGAGGGCCGGGAAGTCGCTGCTGTGGACCCAAGCCCGGTGCCTGGTTTGCAGGGTTCTGAGGGGCGAGAGGCCCCGATCTCTGATGAGGAGGTGGAGGCTGAGTTTTTCGCCGATGATCCTCCATCTTTGCCAAACCTGCCTTCGTCATCCTCGCTTCCGCCACCACCGCTGCCGAAGTCTCTTCTCGCCCGTGGCCGTATTTGGCACGATGGGGTAGTTCCTGAGGTTTCCACCGCCTTCCTCCCTCCCCGACACTTTATTGGCTGCGCTGCCCTGACTCGACCGGCCCTGGAAGAGCTGCACAAGAACCAGGCAGAGCTTTGCCGGGCGGTGGGATACAACCAAGCCTTTATCATGGTCCGGGAGCAATATGCCCGTTCCCATGCTGATGCCCAGAGGCTGCGGGCACAGGTCGAGGAGTTGGCCAAGAGCCTGTCGGCTGCGGAGGCCAAGGCCGCATCTGCTGGCGACCTGCAGGAGGAGCTTGAGGTGGCGGAAGCCAAGGCTAAGTCGGCCGGGGAGGAGCTGGCCAAAGGCTGGGCGGCGCGGGATGCGGCCCTCGCGGAACTGGAAGGGGTTCGGGCGGAGCTGGATGCCGCGAAGGCTGCGGCGATCCGGGCAGATCGGGAGCTACAACTGTCCCAGGAGCATGCCGAGTCGGTCGCCGTGGAGTGCACCCGGGCCGTGAAGGAGAGGTCCGAGAGCCTGGCTGCGGCCAAGGCTTTAGAGGCGCGGCTGGCTTCTTTGGCCAGGGATGAAGAGGCGGCTCAGGCAGCCCTTGCCGCTGAGAAGGTGACCTCCCGGGAGCTTAGGACGCCCTGGTGCAGACTGCCGAGGCCTGCTTCAAGCAAGCCTTGCTCCAGATCCGGTATCTCAACCCCGGGGTTGAGCTTCGAGTGGAAGGATATGATCATCGTGCCTTTGTCAAGGACGATGGATCTTTCCTCCCATTCGAGCCTCAAACCGCCGAGGACCCTGATGAAGAGGCCGTGGAGGGTGCTACCGTGGCCGGGTCAGAGGAGGAAGCTGATGCTGGGTCGGGCTCCCCGTCTTAGCTTTTATTTTTGCTATGTGTATTTCTTGGGGTGTTGGAACCCTTGTAACTCTGAATAATCCCGGCCTTGGTGCCGTTTTTGTACAGACTTGAACAATTGACGACAATATTTTTGTTGCCTTGTGCTGCGATCTGTATTTGGTTTAATTCTTTACCGTCACTTTTGTCTGGATTTGACAATGAACGATTTACCTTTGTATCATCCTTTTTCGTCTGTCGGCCGTGTTTAGATAACTTAGACAATGGTTGGGCTTATCTCTCTTTTGTCTAAGTTTGGTTGTTCCTTCGGCTGCATTGTTGCAAGCTGTCTGGATGCTCTAGACAATGGATTCCGCCATCCTTTTGCCTGAGCTTAAGAATCGATTGGCCGTGTGTGTACGGGCCGTATAGAAAACTTAGGCAATTTTATCATTCTTTTGCCCAAGCTTTAGTGTTTGTTGGCTGCATATGTGCAGGCCGTTGTTTCTCTACCACACTTAGTGTGTGGGAGGTTGGGGCAAGGTTGTCTCGTTTCAGCCTCGTCAGGCATAACTAACCGTACTGCCTCAGCCCGGCTTTCACATAGCCGGGCTCCAACTTTCTTTTAGTTGGATCCAGTTGTACCGGCGTAAGGGCGAGACTACCACGTGTCTAACCGAGGCTTCGTCTGCCTGGAGTCGGACATTTTGACCTGATCAGGGTCGGCATAGCAGGCCGCTTGCTTAGCCGGGCGAGCGTTGACGCGTCAATTTCGCAAAGGGCCGTGTTCGATTCCTTTGCCGAGCTCTAACCAATGCCTGTCGGAGTACGACGGCTGGTTTTCGTACATCTAGATGTTTTTGGTTCTGGCCGGGTTTGTGACCTCGGCCTTTGTGACCTCGGGGCCGTCTATCGGTGCCGGGGTTAATAGCCCCGGCTTTCGGCTCCTTAGCCGGGCTTCATTGCCTCGGCCTTGTTGCTTTTGGCCGAGCTAAGCGGCTCAGGCTTCCTGCTTAAGCTTTGTACGTTTTGGTAAATATCCCCAGTGGGATCCTTTATTGATGAAAAGAAATAGCCCTACGGGGCCTTACAAAGCATCATAATCCGAAATAACATAACTTGGACTCACGACGAAAGGAAAACAAATGCGAGGAAAGGAATAATCGTAAAAGCTAACAAACGCTGCCGAGAAAGGGTCTAGCTATAGTAGATCTTCAGCTTGTCGGCATTCCATGTCCTTTTGATTGGCTTTCGAGCCAAAGTCTCGAGGATATATGCTCCTCCGTCGAGCTTTTCCTTAATCCGGTAGGGCCCTTCCCAGTTAGCCGCCAGCTTCCCGTCCTTGGCATTCTTGTTGCCTATGTCGGCCCGTCGGAGTACTAGGTTGCCTCGGTTGAAAGACCGGGGTCTGACCTTTCTGTTGTACTTCGCCACGAGTAGCTGCTTGGCGGCTAGTTCCCGGCAGTGCGCTGTAACCCGGATTTCATCAATGAGGTCCAAGTCAGTCTTCAAGGCGTCATCATTCGATCCCTGCCCCTCTTGCCCGGCTCTCACCTTTCTCCAGGATGGCTGTCCGATTTCAACCGGGATCATTGCCTCACATCCATAGGTCAGCCTGTACGGGGTTTCCTGAGTCGAAGACTGTACGCTCGTGCGGTATCCCCAGAGGACACTGTGGAGCTGTTCGGTCCAGTTGGTCTCGGCTTGCAACATTCGCCTCTTTAGTCCGTCCAGGACGATTTTGTTGGCGGCTTCAGCCTGGCCATTGGTCTGGGGGTGTTCGACGGACGAGAAGTGCTGCTTAATGTCCAAGTCGGACATTAGTGCTTGGAAACGATGGTCCATGAATTGGGTCCCATTGTCCGTGACGACCTCGGTTGGTATGCCGAAACGAGAGACGATGTTGTGCCTGAAGAATTTCATCACTCTGGCCGACGTTATTGTGGCGAGCGGCTCTGCTTCGATCCATTTAGTGAAGTAGTCGACTGCGACGATGAGCCATCTACACTGCCCTTGCGCCGGCCTAAATGGTCCGAGGATGTCCATGCCCCACTTGTAGAAGGGCCATGGGGCTGGCATTCCTTTAAGTTCAGCGGGTGGTGGCCATATGACCCTGGCGTGCTTCTGGCAACTGTCGCACGTCTTGGCCTTCTCCATGGCGTCCTGACTCATAGTGGGCCAGTAGTAGCCGGCGCGCAACGCTTTCCAGGCTAATGCCTTGCCCCCCATGTGGTGGCCGTTAGCGCCTTCGTGTAGCTCGGCCAGCACATATTTGGCTTCGGAATCTCCAAGGCATCGCATCATTGGGCAATGGAGTCCCTTCCTGTATAGTTGGTCATCGACCATAGCATAGAGGGCGGCTTCTCTGATCAACTTTTTTGCGTCTGTCGGGTCGGTGGGGATAATTCCCCTCTCGAGGTAGTCTTCAATAGGCTTTCTCCAGTCGGCGCCTCCAAAAATGGCCATGATGCAGCTAGGCTCGGTCAGGTTCTGTTGTATCACGGTCCTATGGTTGTCCGGACCCTTAGTGCTTGCCAGCTTAGAGAGGATGTCGGCTCTTGCGTTCTCCTCTCTCGGGATATGGGACACTGTGACCTCCTCGAATTCGGCCATCAGCTCTTTGGCTTTATTTAGGTACTTTGCCATGAGCGGGCCCTTCGCCTGGTAGGTGCCGTTTATCTGAGCCGCGACGAGCTGCGAGTCGGTTAAGACCTTTACTCGCTGGGCGCCATTATCCTTTGCCTGGAGTAGTCCGGCCAGTAGGGCCTCATATTCGGCCTGGTTGTTAGAGGTCTGGAATTCTAACTGGAGGGAGTGTTCGGTGGCTACTCCCTGTGGGCTTTCCACGATGACTCCTGCACCGCTGCCCTTTGCGTTGGATGATCCATCCACATAGACCTTCCACGTCCCGTCACTGACTATGGCCGAGGTGAGTTCCCTAATGAAGTCTGCGAGTGCCTGGGACTTGATCGCCTGCCGGGCTTCGAAGGCGATGTCAAACTCTGATAACTCTATGGCCCAATTGGTCATCCTCCCTGCCAAGTCCGGTTTATGCAGAATTTGCCGGATCGGCTGGCTGGTTCGTACGACAATCCGGTGTCCCTGGAAATACGACCGGAGTCTTCTTGCGGCTGTGAGTAGAGCGAAAGCTACCTTCTCCAGCTTCTGGTACCTGATTTCAGAGCTTTGCAAGGCCCTGCTGGTGAAGTATATTGGTGTCTGTCCTGCCTCGGACTCCCTTACTAGGGCGGCGCTCACGGCTTCATTGCCGATTGACAGGTAGAGGAATAAGGTCTCTCCTGGGTCCGGCTTCGTGAGCACCGGAGGGGATGCCAAACATCTCTTAATTTCTTCGAATGCTGCGTCACAGTCCGGGCTCCATCCGCCCCTGGTTTCTTTCTTTAGCAGCTTGAAAAGAGGTAGGGCTTTCTCGGCCGACTTCGGCAAGAAGCGCGTCAATGCGGCTAGTCGGCCGGTTAGCTGCTGTACCTCCTTTTTAGACCCCGGGGGCCGCATGTCGAGCACGGCTTTGCATTTGTCCGGGTTGGCCTCTATCCCCCGGTTCGTTAACATGAAGCCTAGGAATTTCCCTGCTGGGACCCCGAAGGCACACTTGGCCGGGTTCAACCTGATTCGATGTCTTCTTAACTTCTCAAACGTCTGTTCTAGGTCCCGGATGTGATCTTCTGGGAGTTTTGACTTGACGATCATGTCGTCTATGTAGACTTCTATGTTACGCCCGATCTGATCCTCGAAAACTCGGTTCATCATCCTTTGGTAGGTGGCCCCGGCATTCTTCAGTCCAAAGGGCATGACGTTGTAGCAATAATTCGCCTTATCAGTTATAAAGGCGGTCTTTTCTTGGTCCTCAGGATGCATGGCGATCTGGTTATAGCCGGAGTAGGCATCCATGAAGGAGAGGAGTTGGTACCCGGCCGAGTTGTCCACGAGCCTATCAATGTTGGGCATCGGGTAGGAATCCTTAGGACAGGCTTTGTTGAGGTTGGAGTAATCGACGCATACTCTCCATTTGCCGCTGGGCTTGAGGACCATGACTACGTTGGAGAGCCAAGTGGTGTATTGTACCTCCCGAATGAAGCCGGCCGCTAGGAGTTCCTCAATGTGGTCCCCCAGGGCCTTCTGCCTATTGTCCGCGATGTTCCTCTTCTTCTGTGTCACGGGTCTAGACCCCGGCCATATGCCGAGCTTGTGACAGCAGAAGTGGGGGTCAATGCCGGGCACCTCGGCCGAGGTCCATGCGAAGACGTCACGGTTCTGCCTTAAAAAGCGTATCATGAGGTCTCTCAGGCCGTGGTCCATATTACGGCCAATTTTGGCAGTTTTGGATGGGTCCTCGCCTAGCATTATCTCCTCCAGCTCTCCCTCTGGTTCGGGCCTCGGATTGTCCGGCTCCCGGAGGTCCAACTCGACCATGTTGACTTGCTGCCGCGGGCGTCCACCTGAGGCGGCTTCGGCTACTTGCTCATTAGATCCAAGCCGGGGTGGAGACGATGCTCCTCCTTCCTCGACCCGGAGAGCTTCGTAGTAGCACTGTCTCGACTCTTTCTGGTCTCCAGAGACCACGACTATCTGGTTTTTACTGTTGACCATCTTTAGCTTCTGGTGCTTGGTGGATACTAGTATATCCCAGTTGTGGATCGTTGGCCGGCCCAGGATGATGTTGTAAGGGGACCGGAAATCAGCGACTACGAATCGTACCCGCTCCGATTTGAAGGCTTCTTTGGTGCCCAGAGTTAACCGGAGGTCGATGTAGCCTTTTGGGAAGGATTGCTCGCCATTGAAACCCACCAAGGTGGTTTTGCAAGGCTTAAGGTCCTCTTTGTCGAGGTGCATCCTTTTGTAGGCATCCCAGCTTATGATGTCCGCTGAACTTCCTGCATCCACAAAAATTCTTTTAACACGACAGTTTATCAGGGTCCCGGTGATTACCAGCCCGTCCAGATGTCCAGGTATGACGTCTTCCAACTCTTCCTCGGTGAAGGTTAGGGCAGGCGGCCGAGGCTTCTTTAGGTCTTCCTTGAATTTAGGGGGGTCTCGGACGGTCAATACTTCGCGGAGATACTTCTTTCGCTGGCTTATTGTGTCTTCTCCTCCCCCAAATCCTTCGCTGACGACGTTGCACTGGAAATCGACGTCGGGAAATTCGTCGTCCGAGGCCGCCTTCTGCTTTTTTCCTGGAGTTCGGGATTCCTTGGGCGGACTTCTGGAGCGGGCGCGGTCGTTGCGTTTCCCGTTCGTCCTTCCCTGAGTCTTGATTACGTACTGACGCAGTTTCCCATCCCTTACGAACTTCTCGATTGCGTCGCGGAGGTCATAGCACTCGTCGGTGGTGTGGCCGTTGCAGTCGTGGAACTTGCAGAACTTGGAACGGTCCGTGTTAGAGCGTCCTCTGATCGGCTTTGGCCTGTCCACCCGCTTCATCTCGGTCTGGGCTACCTCCTTCCATACCTGGGACCGAGGGACGTTCAGCGGAGTGTAACTGTCGTACTTGGTCTTCTGGTCGGCCCGGTCAGACTTTGTTCGGCCGTCCCGGCTGCGCTGTCTCGGGTCGGTCTTCGTCCTTCTTGGGCGTTCCTCGTCGCTAGGCGGGCTCTTCCTAATTCGCTCAGGTTCATCGGCATTGGCCGCCTCCATCTGCTCCATTTCCAGGTACTTCTTCGCCTCGGTATAGAATTCGGTCAAGGTGTACGCTGGATTCTTGCATAGGTGACGAGCCAGCCAGGATGCTAGATCCAGTCCATTGACCAGGCAGTGTACGTGGACATCCTCGGGCAATGACCGTACTTGTATGGCCACGTCTCGGAACCGATCCAGATACTTCTGCAAGGCCTCACCCTTCTTCTGACGTACTTTGCTCAAGGTGAACGTAGTCTTCGGCTGCTTTTTGCTGGTGGCGAAGTGCAGCTCGAATTTTCGTCCGAGGTCTTCATAGTCTCGGATAGAGTTGTCCGGAAGAGATGTCAGCCACCTGTGTGCCGGCCCGTCCAGAGTAGCCGCGAACAGGCGCTGAATGACCGGACCGCTGATCTGTCGGACCCACATGAGCTTCTCAAAGGTAACCAAGTGGTTCCGGGGGTCTTGGCTCCCATCGTATTTCGGCAGGCTGCTTAAATCAAAGCGTTTTGGGAAACGGGCTGTTGCCGCCTCCCTCGAGAACGGGGATCTTCCCGTCTCTGATAGGTACGTCACCCGATATTCCCGAGGCGATCCGTGGCGAGGCCGGGGAGTTCTTTCCTCCACGCGGGTTTCTTCTCGATCACGGTATTCCCTTTCATGCCGATTGGTGTGGTTAGGACCGGCACCGTGGTTTCCTCTGTCTCCCGGGGACCGTGGTCCGCCGTGGTCTGCAATCGGGCGCCGCCTCGGTTCGCCGTCGTCGCGGCGTGGGTTCCTCGGCTCAGAGTTGCTCGAGGAGCTGCTGTCGCCTGCCGAGGCTCTCCTTGTATGACCGCGACCCCTGCGGCGGCCTCTTACGCGGCGGTCATTCTCGAGCGCTTCTTGGATCATCTTTCCGATAGCTTCGAAGTCAGCCCGCCTCTGCAGGTCGTCGTGTTTTTCCTTGTTCTCCAGGCGTCGCATGAACGATTCCTGAGTCCTCCTCATCATGCGGACGTCGGCATCAACTGCTCGGACATCACGCGTTGGAGATGGCGCGAGTGCTTCTTCTGGATGCTGGTCTTCATGCCGCGGCTGCTCGTCACGGAGCGGCTGCTCCCTGTCCGGGGAGGAAGTCACCGTATCAGTAACATGTCCTTCTAGGGTGCTTCCTCTCCGAGGTGGTGCCGGCGGCTGGTCTGGCGGCGGGCGGCTGGCTTGTGGGTCTCCTCCCACCGGTTGGGGATTTCTGCTGTGGCTTCTAGTGCTCACCATTAGTAGTCACGGGGATTGAAGTTTACGGCTCCCCACGGTCGGCGCCAATGTTCTGTATGAAGAACACAGAGATTGGACTTGACTAGGGTGTCAAGCCTAGAGCCTACGTACCCTCGAAGGGATCAAAGTCCACGTAGTTCGCAACAAACTCGAAGGCACGTAGCCAGGGGAGTGGGGTGTGTGCTCTGTGTGGCAGAAAGTAACAAGAGCATAAGATAGAACGTGTGCACCTGTTTAGGGTTTCCTTCTATTTATAGAGGAGCTTGGTGCCCGTATCTCCCTATTGATGGGCGATATCCATGATTGAGCCTTTCAGGGCTGATTGGCTGGTGCCATGATTGTAGGAGGATCTCCTATTAATGAGCTCCTAAATATAGGGGATCTCGGATCCTTTCCAAATATAGCGCGGATCCCTTATGGGCGCAGTTGGGCCGGGGTCTGGACTTGGGCCTATTGGACCGGTCCGTAACAGTATCCTTGTCAACATATTTATAGGATTTGTTTTTATATAGAGGGCACCCTGGTCGTTTAACAATATTAAAAAATCTCTCATTAGGCCTCTTGACTTGATTAATAATTTGTTAAAAATGTAGGCTTGAATTTCAATTTAAGGTATTTCAGATGAATTTAATTAGATCCTCCCTATTTATTTTTTCATAGTCATACGAGCACCCTACCCCCAAAACAACATAGAATCGCACATAAATTAATAAAGGGTTAAGATGTAAAAATATATATGAAATTTTTCTTAAAAGTGCGTCCAATACCAAATATTTTTTTGAGTATCAAAAGTAACTGTGATCTTCTAAAATAGGTGCAAAAATACACATTAACTATTGGTTAACCGTTTGTTTCAAATTTTTAAGGGTTAATGTGCAAAAATAAACATGAGATTTTTCCTAAAGTGCTGCGCCTAACACATGCTTTTGTTAGGGATAAAAATAACCACAGACTTCTAAAATATGTATAAAAATACATATTGACTATTAGTTGACCGTTGTTTGAATTCGTTTTGACTGAAAATGGTGAAATGGAGGATGACATGGATGATTAAGAAACCAATAGATTTTTGGGAAAGTTACATCTTAGTCCCCAGCAAGGGAAAATACAACGAAATGATCCCTTAAAATCTCTAAATTGCGATGAAATCTTATAGGACCATTTTGCAATATTTTCCATGTGAAAAGAGACAAAATGCCCCCATGGAGGATCATGGACATGTCAACGCATGCACATGGGCTTGTCAAAACATGTTCATGGACTTGTCAAAACAGTCAAGGGCTTTTCAAAACAAACTCATTTGTCAATAAATGCACATGAGCTTATCAACTCAAACACATGGACTTATCAAAACAGGCACATGGGGGCATTTATGTCTTCACATAGAAAATATTGCAAAAAAAAAAAAAGTTCCACGAGACTTCACTGCAATTTTGCGATTTTAAGGGACCATCTTATTGTAAATTCCCTGGCCCGAGACTTAGGTGCAATTTTCCATAAATTTTTTAATATATTGGAAATTGTGAATAAAAAAAATATTTCCAATAAATATAAATGTTTATTCTTTTCTTGCAAGATGAGTATTAGGTCAAAGCAAATGTTTTAATAATCAACTTACTAGATTGTGTGGATGAAAATAAAATCTCAAATATGCAAGGGAAGTTTTAAATTTTTATAACATATATTTTAATTTTAAGGGAGGTCTATATATGTTTTCAAAATAGAGAAGATGTTTGTGTAATTTAGGTAAAACAGAGAGGTAGTTTATGTATTTTACTCTTAAAGTAACTTATTTAACTTTCTTAATTTTTCAAAAAAATCAATTGAGTTTTATATTAACGACCGGAGGAAGTATTTTTGAAGTTTATAGTTACTTTTACCCCTAAAAAATCATTTGTGTTGGGCATACTTTTGAAAAAATCTCATATATATTTTTACACTTTAACCTTTAAAAAATTTAAACAAACAATCAATATATATTTTATACAATATTTTGAAAATTCATACTACTTTTGTCTTTGAAAAAATATTTAATGTTAAGCGTACGTATTTTTACCCCTCACCCAGTAGTAAACTCAATATTGGTGCCACCTCAAGCCTCCACCACTGATCAGTGATCCACGGAATCATGTTTTATATGATCGACGGTTTCCTCCCGTTCTTTGTTTACCCCGTTTTTTAAATCCATGGAATCGAGATCTAAGCAAGAGTCACTTTGATCCATGTCAGGGCCTCGAGATTTGTGGGCCTTCAGTAAGCGGCTGCTTGTGAACGGAAGAAAGATAATAATTCTAGGGATTAAATTTAAAGAAATTAAAATGGGGTTAAAATTTTTAATAAAGATAAAATGTAATATAAAGGAATAAAAAAATTTAACCAAAAACTTTTAATCCCAATTCTTTATTTATTTAATTTCAACTTTTTAAATTTTTTTCTCTCTTCCTTTCCCCTCCAAATCTTTCATATCTAACAAGCTTAAACAATATAAGCCACGCGTCACCTGAAGAAGAAGACAAATAACGAAGCCCACATTTTCACGAAGCACCTTATAATTTCTCCTGATGAATTGCCTTTAGATTCGAGGCAGAAGAGTAAAGCTGAAAGGGTGGGAATGCTTGGTTTGAGGAATCTTTAGTCTTCTTTTTATTAAATTATTCATAAATTTTTTTTAATATTTTAAAAATATACTTTTAATAAAAAAAATATTCTTTTTATTAATAATAATTTAGTCATTTCTTTATTTTCCCCCTTTCCCTCTCCCCTCTCGCACTAAACATACCCTGAAACTAGACACACAGAAGAATTGAGCATGTTCTATCACTTTCGACGCCCGAAATCTCACTGAAATCCCAGCTTCTGGTCACAGTGCATACTATCATTCGTCACATTCTACGGTGATATTTCGCGTGCTGTTTTGAATCAGAATTCAGCATGTTCTATCACTTTCGACGTCTGAAATCTCTCTGAAACCCCAACTTCTGGTAACAATGTACACTATTAATCGTCACATTGAACAGTGATTTTTCATATGCCGTTTTGGATCCATGATTCATGGCCAATCTCGGTTCAGAGCCAGAGCCAACTCCTCATTTGATGCCCCTTCTTGCTTCAAGTTCAAATCCGAATCAAAACGGCATTGAAGTAGATGAAGCACAACAAGAAGAGAACATGGAAGAGGTTCGACTGGATCAAACGCTTCGTCGTTTGGAATCTTTTCTCACTATACTTGGGTTCAATCAGTCTTCGGTGTTGAGCTTTGCTCTGTCTTGGACTGCGTTCATGGCGATTGGCGTCGTGGTTCCACTCTTGTCGCTTCATTTCAGCGATTGCTCTCACTGTGAGAAGTATCAGATTACGGATTTTGAGATGGACGTTGTGGCCCTTCAGGCGTGCCTCGCCGCCGTCTCTTTGGTTTGCCTTTCCCACAATCTGCGCAAGTACGGTTTAAGGAGGTTCCTCTTTGTTGACCGCCAGAGTGGACAAATAGGCAGCTTTCACAAAGATTACGTTCAACAGATTTCGGTGAGCAAATTCGAGTTTTTTTAGGTACCTACGTGTGGCCAATCAGTGCAAAAACTGGCTTCACATCCATAAATTTAGGTTTATATTTTTTTCTGTTACATCACTGTATCATTCCTGCAAACTTCTGAAATGTCACCATGCTCTAGTTCGTAAAAATTCTCCCAAAAGTGGAGTAAATTTCTGTCAGTTTTACAATTTTATGATCTTCAGTTTCTAGATAGCATTGTCTTCTGCTTACCAATCATAGCTCCATTGATCCCTTTGCTTCACTCAATACCTTCCACTGTTTATATCAATCGTGTTGGGAATTCACCATTAAGCAATGTTAAGACGTATTTTTATTTTTTCCCCCTTTAGGAGTCTATGCGCTTGCTCGTTCTGTGGATACTGCCATGTTTCCTGCTGAAGATAGCCCGAGAAATGATTCGCCTTATATATGTACGTCGTGAGTCATGGTGGCTCTCAGTTGCTACTTTTTTAGCTTTAACAATATCTTGGACTTATGTGAGTACAATCTCTCTATCAGCCAGCATTTTGTTTCACCTGGTCTCCAATTTGCAAGTTATCCACTTCGATGATTATGGGAAGCTCTTAGAAAGGGAATCTGATGTGTTAGTATTCATGGAGGAGCACATACGGTTGCGTTATCATCTCTCAAAAATAAGCCACCGGTTCAGAATATATCTTCTTCTGCAATTCTTGGTTGTTACAACTAGCCAATTTGTGACTCTGTTACTGATCACTGTATATGGTGGAATAATTTCGTTAACAAATGGTGGAGATTTCGCTGTAAGTTCGATTTTCCATGTTCAAATAGTTTATGCATGTAACTTGAATGAATATGTTCCCATTCTATTATTTAATGATTGAGGAGTTACTTAGTTCTAGGATTTAAATAGTTTCTCATTGCTTTTCCTGCTTTTGTTAAGATTTAAAGTTCTTTTGCAGCAAGTTTATTCTGTTTCTCTTTTATTTGTCTATCCTTTCAGGTTTCTACACTTCTGCAGGTTGTTGGAATCATTATTTGTCTGCATGCAGCTACTAGAATATCTCATAGAGCTCAAAACATAGTTTCACTTGCTAGCAGATGGCATGCGTTGGCAACATGCACCTCTTCTGATGCATCTCCACTTAGAAATTCTATTAGCTTAGGGAATTTGGAAGCTGCTAACCGTTTGAATTCATTATATTTGGATTATTCTGAAAGTGATCCACAGTCATTGCATTACATTGACATGCCTGCTAACACCCAACTGGCTTCTTGTATGTCATCACTGCACAAGAGGCAAGCCTTTGGTATGTCATTCAACAAATTTATGTGCCTAGAATGTTAAATTTGTCAAGTCGGTTATGCTAATTTGTGAAGATAATGTCATTAATATATAAACATCAATGTACTGAATTGCTCCACTACAAGTTACTATGATTTTTTAGCATTGACATTGTTTTCTTTTACTGCCTAATTTAGTCACATAGAATACTTGCTTCAACTGTGGAAGTTAATAACTCCTCATTAGTCAGGCCCTTAAATAATTAAATACTGACGAATTTGTGTTCCATAAAACATCTACTGTGTTTACTTAATGAGTGAAAATCTCTAGAAATGATTTTTTTTTTTTTGGTAGTTGTTACTGATTGATACCAAGTTGTGATTTTTTGTATTTTTCTTGGTACTAAATATTCAAGGTTGATTGTGTTTGCTTAGTCCAGTTTAAGAGGCCGTAGGTCATCTAAGAGAAGATATCTATTTTAAGTTGTAACTTCCTGTAAATAGACATTCCCATCTGATCTGCATGTCATTGCCCTGGATCAAAACCAGCTTTAATATGTGATTTGATTATAGCAGACACAACCAAGATTTATTTATATTACTGTTGATTTGTCTTTGCTTTTGGGAATCTTCTTCTGCATGGCATGAGCAACCGACATGTCATACCTTGATAAAAGAATGAATACTTGGAGCTTAATATTGCATATATTGAGTCCTTGAGTATTCCTTTGTCCTCGTAAAGAATCCATTAGTCATTTTTTTTGTTTGTTTGAAGTCAATATCTTATTTTTACATCTCCCATTGAGATTAATGTGCTGTGCTGGCAAGATTCCTTCTTTTACAGTAGACTTTGCTGTCTAATTCAATTTTTCTTCATTGGGTATTCCAATCATGCTTCATCTGGAATTTAATGTTTTACCAACCATTTTTGAAGTTGACAGATCTTGTTATGTTTTAAGAACCATTTTTGTCCGCTTATTTCGTATAAACTGGGACCTGATGCTTTAAGCGTTCCTTTAAATTTGCAGTGATGTATTTGCAATCTAATCCTGGAGGAATCACCATTTTCGGATGGACAGTTGACCGATCTTTTGTCAACACAATATTTTTCATTGAACTAAGTCTAGTTACATTTGTGCTCGGCCAGACCATAGTTTAAGTTGAGTCCTGGCAAGCTTTCAACACTCAGAAACCCTCCCTGCATGGATTTTGTCATTTTGGTTGAAAGCTTCTAGGCATGTCAGCATATCAATATCTCATTAACTGCTCCTCTTTGGCTATATATGGAAGTGATGTAAGCTGTTCTATTTGTTGCCTTACATAGCAGCCGAGCAGAGGCAGAGACATGGGACAGAAACAATGGTAAATTTTTCTGCACGTCACTTGAAAGTAATTGCATCAATGCAATTACAAGGTAATGACTATCAAAATATACTAATTGAGTTGAAATATGGATATCTCATTATTTCAAATTGACATCAAATCGATATATACTTTTGACAGCTTTTACCATGCTGTTAAATTGGACATGTAGTGATTGCACCAATAGAATTTATGTACTACCTTGTGTTCTAAATATAAAACCGAGTTGTTGAGGTTAAGGAAAATAATTAAATTATTTTAAAATATTTATGTTTTTAATTTTTTCTTCAAACTAATTTATCTGACTTATAAACTGATATATAATCTAATGTTACATAACATGATATGAATAAATGATTTATTTAGTTTTCTTAATCTTTAAGAAAGGATCAATTGGGTGTTATACTTGTAAGCGGTTGGAAAGCTCGATGTTGTTCATTGGTTTCAGAACATTACTAATCTGCCCTGCAAATGGCTCGGTGCAAAATTTTGGCCATCTGCAGCTGCTTTTTTCACGGACTTTCATTATTTACCCAACTAGTTATCCTTCTCCTTGCGAGAGTATAAACAATAACAATTTATAAGATTATTTAAAGCAATAGCTTTATGATTGATAAAAGCTGCACTATTTTTAGAGCTCTAAATAGTTAAACTACTAGTAGCTTATACACATGCGTCCATGTTGATGATTCAAATGTAAAAAGAATTTGTTGCAAATGATAATGAAGATTTCTTCTTGTAATGCAAACATGTTCTCTTAGGATGCTTGTCAGCTCAGTAGTTATATCATGTTTAGTTATGATGTGATAAAACTCCGTTAAAAATTCAAATGGAAATGTGCTTTCGACACGATTCAACTTTGACGATGTCACGAGAGGGGGAGAAACGAGAAAAATCAACATAAATATGGAATTTGGATTCACCTTGTAGGCTTGTGGCTTGCTGGTTAGGGTGAAGTTGCGAGATCGAATAGGCATTGAGCAGAACCAGAAGCATCAGTCATCAGTAATTATTATTATCACAATGTCAAAATTAGTGATTTTACACTGTTAAATCAGGGTAAATGTGAAAAAATGTCCACAAGTTTTTGCCAAAAAAGTAAAAATATTTCTCTGAGACGCAAAAGTAACTACAAATTTAAACATAAAAATAAAAATAACTTGACCGTTACATTTAAACTTTTGGCGTTAATTTTTGTGGTGAGCCAATCGTTTCGAAAGTGTCAAAATACCCTCAATTAAAAAAAAATAAAAAACTTTAAAAAAAATAATTAAAAAACCCCTCCCCTTCTCAACCTTGATCTTCAATTTAAACGCAAGCCAAGAAAGGATCGGAGAGCATTGACGGCGGCTTGTTGATCGTCGACTTCGATTTCTTGTTGATCATCGATTTGCGATTGCGAAGTTAAGGTCTCCTTTTTTCATTTGATCTTCTTCTTTTATCACCGGTTCTTCTCCACCGGCTTGTTAAAAGGTGCTCCTTTATATGTTGCATTCACTATTGTTGCTACTTTGAGGAGCATTAGTGATACTCTGTCAGAATTTATTTCGAAGCTATTTCTATTATAATCCAAGTTGAGGTCTATTTTTCCCCCTTTGATGATCCGAACACCTTTTTGCTTGATGGTGAGCTGAATGACGATATTACTGGAAGAAATTTAATGCAAAATTCAGTCGATAGTGTTGAAATTTAAACTTAGTGATGATGTCTCAGATCGATGAATGAATCAGGTTGGGAGGGGGAGGGGTTTTTAGGCATTTTCAGAACAAATGTGTGGGCCCACCATATAAAGTATAATATCCCAAATTTTGAAACTAAAAGATTTGTAATAAGACTAAGATAAATTAACTGCTAAGTAAGTAAGAGTCCAAAGTCTTACGCTTATTATGAGAAAAAATTTAAGATAATTATTAAAATTATTTTAGACCTTAAAATTTTGAAAAAAATTATGAAAGGTTATTTTGAGGATGTAGAAATATTATGGAGGGAAATAAGAAGGGACACAAGGGGGACTTTGATTTTGTGGAGCATGTGGAAAGTCCAATAAGGAGTAACTGTCTGAGTTAATATCATCTTTTTCTTCCATTCCATCATATTGTTATTTTAGGTCAGTTGGAGGACAAACAAACAAAGGGAGAAATTAACAAGCAGAGAAGAGTACAAAGAAAGAAAGCGGGCCAAATGGAGCAATGCTATCGGAGGAAACTAGTCAACTAGACATAGCAAATAAGGTAATTAATCAATAGAATCACCTCCTATCCTTCACTTCCGTCATTTGCATTCAGATCAGCCAAGAAAGAGAGAGAGCGTGGAAAATACCATAAAAAATGGCGGACAAGATGAAAGAGGAAGGAGAAAATTAGACTAGCCAAAATCACCTACCATAATATGGTTTTGATTTTCTTATAGAAGGAGTTTCAAATCAACTGGTTAGATGAGTTGTTGCCGGATTTTTAAACCGACTACAGAATCCTGATAAGGTAATTGTAAGCTTCATTTTGACCCGATTGGTTTGAGCTTTTAAATATCTTAAGAAACCTTAGATTTTCGTCCAATTAGGGTTCTTTTAGTTTCATGATGATTTGTTCATAAACATGTGATTAAATGATGATTTGGAAGCATATGAACCTAGTTTGGTGGATAATGTAAATTGATGAATTGTTATGTTGGAGCCCTAATTTCGGTCTGACTAGGGCATAAGGAAAGGCTATGAACTTGATAATTTTAAGGTCATAAATGGATTTTTTGGGCAAAATTGTGTAGGATAAAGATGAGAAAGTTATTTTGGAAGCGATAGAATTGAAAATGACAATATGTTATAGTGCTGCTAGATTGAATTTCGGGAAGACAGTCAGTTAGTGACATATTTATGAATGAGCAAATGATATCCAATGGCTATGAAACTTTCTAGATTTTAGGTGGACCTGATAAGTTTTAATTTGATACATCATATAAGTCAATTGGATCTGTATGCAAGGAGAATTTTTGAAGTTAGCTATTGAATCTGGAATGTTTTATGGACCGATGAGTAATGATTGATGAATGTGGAACAGATTACGTGTGTTTGACAATGGGAGGCATTTTTCCTAGAAATAGGCTTAATAATGATTACATATATAGCCTTTGGAATCACTATAATTAGACATTTTTATATAAAGATATGAATTTTCAAAGTTGAGTGAAAATTTTGCCAGTTTGTTGTGCGAAAATGGGAAAGTAAAGGCTATGATAGTGAAGCTAACTTCCAAAGGGTTAAAATAAGCTCTTATAGTTATTGTAGGCCCTTTAGTTTTATGTTGGACGTAGTGCAATAGCATTAAAGATAACCAACCTTAATATTTTAAGATTGTGAAGAATTTGGATAAGTAATAATCTGCCATCTGTGAATGTGTAATTATAGGAATCAGCATCTGCCTAAAACGTCCAAAGGGCTGGGAGCCCATTCGAAAATTGGAAAAACGTTCAAGTAGTAACTCTTCTCTCATATACTATGTATGACTTTATATGCATGTGTGAACCTTCATGCGATGTGTTGTAAACACGTGAAAGACAATAGGGCTTAGTGGAGTCTTTGGGTCGTGAAACCTAATTGGGATTCAGATGATATGGGTTGATGCCCAGTTGAATGCCCATCACTGTGGTAATGGATCAATTGGATCCTTTCTTTGCAGTCGATACTACATGTAATATGTGATATCCATTGTTGAATGTGCTATGTGTTGGTTGACTACCATGTAATATCCATGCATTTTTATGTGAGATTAACTATTACTCTGGAATTTGTTTGAATCCAAGCATTCGTCACTATTTTTGAAGTGACAACATGATGGACGTGGCTCCTAGGGTAAGGGCAGTGGAAACCGGTGACTGATGATTATGGACTAGGCCAAGAGCTACGTTACCTGTACTTTTGTAATTGTGCAACAATAATATTTTTAGAATTTGTAAATAATATGTATAAACCCTGTGGGGATTCCTGTTATGTAATCAAGAACTTTATATCAATGTATTTATGCAATTTCTGTTTGCCCACCGAGCTATGCATTATTACTCTGATTAATGCATAATATTAAGGGGTATGACACGAAGTAACAAAGTTAGGTTAGATTTAGGGCCTGTTTGATTTAAAGGGAGGGGATGGAGGGGAGGGAATGGAAGGAAGGGTAAAGGGTTACCTTATTTGGTTTGGTTGGAGGGGAGAGGAGGTGAGAGTTTTTATTGATCCCTTGTTTGGTTTAAGAAGGGAGGGGTGGAATGATATCAATTTACTATTCTACCTTAACATATTTAGTTATATGTTATATAAATTAATTTACATATTATCTAATTAATATAATAATTATTTATTTTTAATAATATATTTTTAATTCTGATAATATATTGTAATAATATTTTTAATTAAAATTATATTATGATTTTTGGGCAAATATAACCTTTGTTAGTTCTCATATTATTGTGTTTTGATGTTTGATATATAAAACATAACAAAAAATGAACTTGATGATTCAAGTGACTTGAGTGAATTTCTAAACACTCAAGTAATAAAATGGGATTTCAAGTAAACTTGAATCAACAAGTCACTTGAGTGGATATTCTTCACTTTGAGTGATCAAAGAAGATCACTCGAGTAGTAGTGGATGTATTTGAGTGATACATCTTCACTTCTAGGATTTCTGCAAGTCACTTCCCTTTTTTTCCTTCTTACCGAAAGTGATCTTCGTTTTTTGATCCCATTTTTAAAGAACTTAAAAGAATAAAATTTGGAAAAAGATTTTTTTCAAAGAACAAAAGCTTTTCTAAATATCACAAAAGAAAAAGCAACAAAATTTTGGAGTTATGCAAGATCACTCGGGGTAAGTACTCGAGTGATGCCACATCACTTGCAAGAATTTGCAAATTACTCACAAAGATTGTGAAAGTTTGAGCAGATCACTCGAGTGATGGTTTTGAGCACTCGAGTGATATGCTCAAGATCACTTGAGTGATGGTGCTAACTTGTGAGTTTCAGCTAGACACTCATAGATGAACCAAGAATGATGTGATCTTAATAGAATATTACTCAAGTGATCCTGAGAATCACTCGAGTCACCTGGTAGTTGTTAGCTCCCTGTTGATGTTTTGATGATGGCTAAGTTTGAAAAGAAGTGTATGTACAAGGAAGATAAAGAAAATAATCTTGACACAGTTAAAACTATGTTTTATCAGTGGTATCATTTTGCTATCAAATTGGCTCGAGCCAATGTTGCAGACTCGAGCCAATTCTTTAAGCATTTATCGCTAGAATGATGTATTAACTCGAGCCTACCAAATGACCACCTCGAGTCTAGGTCTTGACTCGAGCTTGACCATTTTAAGACTCGAGCTAAAGGGTTTTTTATCATGAAAAGTTTTTCAAACAAAGGATCAATAAACTCGAGTCTATAAAAACTGTGCCTTGAGTCTAGGGCTAGACTCGAGCCAACATCTTCAGAGACTCAAGCCTAAAGCTTAAAATTTAAACAATGATTTGCTGACATCTTAAAATGGTTGACTCGAGCCTCATAATTTGCCTCGAGTCTACGTTTCTTCATTGCTATTGTTTAAATCCTATTATTGACTCGAGCCTGGAACAATGATGCCTCGAGCCTGTGGCTAGACTCGAGCCAAGATGTTTGCTGCCTCGAGTCTAATACATTTTTCAAACATTCCTTCTGCCCTTCATGTTGGTTTAACCCGAGTCAGAGAGATTGTTAACTCAAGCCAGAGAAGTCTTTGTTTTAGCGAATACTTATCTAAAATCCTAAGATCTCTGAGTATGCTTATGAATTCATCGTATTATTCTTTATTGATATTCTTAACTTGATTTAATCAGTTTGTTAGTAAGTTACAGTTGATTAAAACATAGATTATCTCAAGATTTTGAATAAAGCAGCCAACCTATCAGAATGCATTAAATGCACTTACCTGTTCGAGATCTTAACCAATAGATAAACTTCTGAGCATTTGAAAGACACTTTGGGCAAGAAAGTTTCATTCCTTCTGCTAGTTTCTCAACGGTCATAATTGTTGGAACAAAAGGAATTAAAGAATATTACATCTACGATTAAACACAAAGGATTCACGCTTCAACTCCAACGGACATATTGAAGAAGAACCAACAGCTATATTCAAGCTTCACTAACGGTCATTAAATGCAACATCTATAAATGTCTGAAGCTTTGAATTCTCAACTACCGAAACGCTGTGCATTTAATTTGAGTTTATTACTATTCACTGTTTCAACTGTTTCATTAATATCTTCGGACAAACTTACACTTCAGTGTTTAACATTTTATCTACTCGTGAGAAGTTACTTAAACATCTATTCCATTTTCGGTTTAAATCTTAAGGTTGTGAAACCTTAAGAGTGGGTGTACAATTATAGCTAGTAAGGGGGAGTGAGTCCTGAGAGGATCATCTAAGTACAGTATAATTGTCCTTTGAAAGATAGTGAAATACCAGGTGTTCTGGGGACTAGACGTAGGTCAGAGCTTTGGACCGAACCTGTATAAATTGCTTGAATCCATTTTACTTCTTTGAATTATTTATCTGTTTGTTGTTTTTATCTGTCTCCTATGAATCTTGCGAAAAGATTTTGTGATCACCTATTCAACCCCCTTCTAAGTGATATTTCACTTTCAGTAGTGACGAAGAATTTTTAAAATAACAAAATATCACTCGAGTTATATTTCAAGCACTTGAGTGATAAGCTTTTCTACAAAACTTCATTGCCAGTCACAATGTTCATCTGAGCACTCAAGTTACTTTGTAATAACTCAAGTGACAAGGCAACACTCAAATGAACTTAAATCACACTCGAGTGCATGTTCATCGTTTTTTGAAAATCAGCGTCTCAATAATTTTGATACCTACGATGAACATCTGATTAAACTCGATAATCACTTATACTACTTGTAAATGTTACTAATCTCATTTGTGTATACGTTTCAGATGATTAAAGCTCAAATTAAATTCAAACTCAACAAAAGCAAAAATTTTGTTAAAGCATTAAATGCAAAGCAATGCAAAATAGAGGGAAAGCTTTTGAAGTGTTTGATGAAGCGAAGAGAAAGCGACAGATCATTCAACTTTATCAACAACTACTATTTCTCTCTAACGGAAAAATTTGAATGCTCATAACAGTCATTAATGTTGATTGCCTATAAATAGGGAAGCATTCAAGTTGAAGTACTAACGAAGCTAATGACAAACATTATGTATATTTGTTGCTCAGTTAGTCTTTGATATCCTCTGATATTCGATTTGTTCTTCAGTGTTTATTTATCAACTTTGTGAGAGAGATTACCAACCTTATTCAATTCTTGTAAAGAAAATCTCAAGGTAGTGAGACCTTGAATAAGGTTGTCAACTTACAAAGTGTAAGGGGAAGTGAATGTCCTGTTCAAGAACTCTCTTGTACTTTGATGCCAAGAACCTATCAAATCTTGTAAAAATAGTGGAAATCTCATGTGCTTTAAGAACTAGACGTAGGTCAAGAGGTTAAGACCAAACCAATATGTACTTATGTGTACACTTTCGTGATATTTCTCTAACTCTTATCTTTTGACTAAGTTGTAACTGCTTCTGTTTTAAATTTTTAATATCACCCCCTTTTGGTTGAAACCTTAGCACTAACAATCTTTGTCCCCTCAAGTTTGCCCTCATTTTGGTTTTAGTCTCTTAAGCTTCAAACCAAAGGTTTAGGCCCTTTAAGGGGTAAAATGGTCCAAATATTTATTTAATGATAGAGACCAATGTTATTTAAGGGACCAAAACCTCTAGTTTGAAATTTGAGGACCAAAACCAAAATGAGAACTAGCACTTCAAAGACCTTCCTTAGATGCTCCACATGCTCATCATGATCCCTACTATAAACTAGGATGTCATCAAAGTAAACCACAACAAAACAAAAGCTTCCAATGATTTATAATAGCATATGTTATAGTTGTAATAATTTTTTTAATAATATATTTTATTTTATAATAAAATATTTCAATAGTAATAATATTTTAATTTATCATAATATTTTTCATTATGGGAGTTATTGGAATATCATATAAATCATAAGGGTAATGTGGTCCAAAAATTTTGCTCTTCTCCAAAACCTCCAATTTGAAAGGGAGCCAAAATAAGGATGTTGGAGGTAAGGGGATGGAAACTCTAGGGTTCCCTAACCCTCCCCTCCAAAATTTTAAACAAAATAAGGGGAGGGGAACATATAGTGGCCCTTTAAACCAAACATCCCCTTAAGTTAAATTTTTAGGTGAGAGAAAAGACAAAATTTTGGGTTAGATTCTCTTCTCTCCCTTTATTTTGGGTTGCCTCAAACTGGGGGTTTTAGAGGGAAGCTAAAGTTATTTACAATTTTATCCTAATGAAAATTTTAGGCCATTGAATTTTATGGAGAAAAGAACCAGAAGCAAAGAGAGGTGAGGGAATAATGAGGCCAGAATAAAACAAGGGAGATATCACTGACCGTGTTCTGGGCAAAGAAGAGGTCATTGAGGCAGGTTAAGAAGGAAGAAAGATTTGAGCAAGAAGGGGAAAGAACCTGCTCTTGCTTGCACTCACCGAAAACCGATACATTCCGGCACAGATCCATGGCCACTGATAGCAAAATCGAGAGGGAGAGGAAAGCCAAAATTCGTGTCACACAAGTCACACACAACACAAACTCTATCTCAATGCTCCCTTGATGTCCCTCATTTTTTTGTTGGCAAATAAAACAAAATCAAATTTATCGAGAGACATTTAGTCAACAGACATCTTTGTTACGTTTAAACACCAAGGTTCTTGAACCTGGACCGGTCATTAGACCAATCAGTGTACTGAGTCAAAGATCAGTGAGTCAAACTGGAGTCAAATTGAGCCAAACCTGTGTGAAATTGATTTTTTTTTCTCTCACATCCATTTTCCATGTTATAAAAAATATCAGCCATTTATCATCCACGTGATACTGTGAATCTGTGACAGATGTTGATATGGTTTGTACTTTAACTTTGTTTTTCTAATTTATTTTTACCAAGTCAAATTTGTGGGCCCAGATGCTGCAACGTGACTGGGAATACCAATTATCAAAGATTGACATCCCTCAAAAATCTCTGCAGCGTATCAAACACACTTCTCAACTTCCGAGGCGTCATTTTCTTCTCTCTGTTGCCTCGTTTTTCTTCTTTGTTTCAGATTTCATGTTTTCTTCTTCGTTTCAAATTTCATGCTCTTGGATTCACAAGTCACCAGAGATTAGGGTTAGATGGGCTTCTTCACTTCTTCTTCCATAAAAATCATATTTTATGGTTACACTCATGCTGGACATCGTTTTCATGGCAACGGATAGGAAGACGGCATCATCTTCTACTTTCTTTTTCCTCTTCTTTCTTTTTTTCTCTTCCTTCATCTTCTTCTTTCTCCATCACCCGTTGCTTCCCTTGCTCTTTTCTCTCTATCAGAAGGTATGAAACTCCTGCTAGCCACCGCCAACCCTCTCTCTTACTTCTCGTTCAGTCAATTTTTTTTACCAAAAAAAAAATTACTCTGACTCGGCCAACTCGACCGGTTCAGGATGAGTTGACTGAGTTGACTTTGGGTCAATTTGGACCCCGGTTTTACTCCTAACTTAGACTGATTCGCCGGTTTACAATCCAAACTGGCCGATCCGATTCTGGTTTAAGAACCTTGGTAAACACAAACAATAACCCCATTAATATATATACCTTCCTCAATTTCCCATACTCTATTTAGTCGATGTGACTGTCAAAAAATAACTGACATATATTGCTTTCTCATAAATGATATTGACAAGTTTAGGATAGCGGTTCAATGTCCATCTTCATCCAGGAAACAAGTGATCATGAAGATGTTTTATAATTCACTTTAATTAAGTGGTCATGACTTGTATATATTTTGGTTGATGCTAAAAAAAAAATGTAACTTCTAAGTATTAATTATCACTTTTGAATATTTTGCTACATGCTTAAAATAGATATTTGAGCATGTAGTGATGACTTGTTGGTATGTACACTTTGAAATATTTTGTTACATGCTCAAAATAGGCATTTGAGCATGTTGTAATCACTTGTTCATATGTATACTATTGAATATTTTGTTATCACTTTAGAAAAAAGGGGGTTAAGGTTCAAAAATACACATGCAGTTTTTCCAAAAACGTGCCTAACATCAAGTGCTTTTTTTTAGTATAAAAATGATTATGTGGTTACAAAAGTGTAGCAAAAGTCATATATTTTGTTAAAATAACTGTGGGCTCCACCAACATAAAGTAACAGAATATGTAATTTTTACTCCATTTTTATAACCACAGTCACTTTTACACCTAAAAAAACACTTGGTATTGGACACATTTTTGAAAAAACTACATGTGTATTTTTGTACCTCAACCCTAAAAAAAAAAAAAGCTTTTTAGCATTATTGAGTTTTACAAATTTTATGCTCAAAATAAAACTTGTTCATTTCATTACATTAACTAATTACATAGAGAAATAAAATCTAGATGAAATCATGAGTTAAGAATGAGAAGATGTAAAATTTGGATGAATAGAGTTTAAATAATCAAAAGTTGAACATGTCTACCCAAAAAGTAATGAATCAATAGGCAAAGTGAAGATGTTTATGGATAAAAGAAAAATTTGTTAATTTAGTATTTTTAAAATATTCATTATATTAGCTATTGTTATAAATATCCTTTTTATAGCCATATTACAATATTAATGTAATAATTTAATTTAAATCCAAGTATAAATTAATTTAAACAATATATAAGTATAAAAGCATAAAGAAACATGCATGGGTAAAATGGTCAATTAGTTATTACCACCCTCCCCTCTTAAACCAAACAAATAATCTTTTCCCCTCCCCTTTCTTCTAACAAACCAAATAAGATAACATATTCTCTCATTTCTCCCTTCAAACCAAACACACCCTTAACGTTTGTATCATTTTTGCCGTATTTTTTAAAGTTCATAGTTACTTTTTAACCTCCAAAAAACATATGGGTATTTTTGCAATTTTGATAAAAAGCTCATGTGTATTTATATATATATATTCTCTAAAATCAAATAGCCAATTAAACAAATAAAAGAGTACGTATGGAGAGATGTATTGAATGAAATACTCCTTCGTATCCGTTTTATAAGAGACAAATTTTTTAATCTGTCCAGTCCTTATTTTAAAATTCAGTTTGGAATTGTTGAACATTAATATACTCTCTCTCGTTGTTGTTGTTATTATTACTATTTTTTTCCTCAGAGTTATTATTACTATTTTACTTATACATTCTCTTTCATATTTTTACTTACGGTTTCTTCCCTTCTTTCTCTCACTTACCTTCTTAAAAATAAGGGAATATTTTTTTAAAAAAGTACTTCTTATTTATTATTACCTCTAACTAATTTCAACAATTTTTTTTTAAATCATGGCTAAAGTACCCATTTAGTCCTTTCTATTTGCTTCAGGTATCCATTTAATCCTTTAAGTTTGTAAAGTGCTCGTTTGGTCCTTAAAGTTAACACCGTTAAGCACACTTAACGGAAAATATTAACTCAGCAATTTTAAACGATGACTGTGTACTTAAATGTTGACAAAACAAGCTTACATATTACTTTTTTAATAAATTAATATTTTAAATCATGTAAATTGAAATTTATTTAAGCAAACTTTGGATATATCTTCTTCGTCTGAGGCGTTTAAGCGCACAGTCATCGTTTAAAATTGCAATTTACAAAATTTAAAATATTAATTTATTAAAAAGTAACATGTAAGCTTGCTTTGTCATCATTTAAGTGTACAGTCATCGTTTAAAATTACTGAGTTAGTATTTTCCGTTAAGTCTGCTTAAAGGTGTTAACTTTAAAGGACCAAACGAGCACTTTACAAACTTAAAGGATTAAATAGATACCTGAAGCAAACATAAAGGATCAAATGGGTACTTTAGCCTTAAATCATATACTTCGGATATTTAGATCTTATATAAAATACAGGAGGGAGTATAAAGAGAATGAATCTATTATCTATAGAAAAGTACAAGAAGAGAAGAAAGTGATGCAACCCATTTCAAAAAAGGAAAGGGTGATGCCAACCCGCCGTGTACGACTCCTTATTCTTATTATTATTATTATTATTATTTTGATATAATCCTTATTATTATTATTATTATTATTATTATTATTATTTTAAGGTTCTGAAATAAGGTGCCAATAAGGCGATAGCCCAAAATTAGCCCAATAAATTGAGCAAAAATTAGCCCAATAAATTGAGCAAAAATTTGTGATGTTACGAAGACGGGCCCAAATGCGTACAAATCGCTAGGGTTTTACGAAGTTAGCGCCTGCCGTTCCACTTCTTCGTCTATATAATAGAAGAGTTCGTGGCTGAGATCATAGAACGGCCTCTAAAGTTGAGATTGTAAAATAGTTTCTCAACAAATATTTTTCTTCCATGGTCATCGATCCTTTATGTGTGTACGTCTTTTTGTTCTGTTTTATTTACGCTTGATTTCGGTTTGACTTGTGGTTGCGATTCAGAGTATGATCTGAGCAGATGATGAGCCTATTCAACTGCAAATTGCTGATTGGTGATTCCATGAAGTTATCAAAATCGAGCTTTTTAAAACTGATGCTCAGATCTCTCGATACTCTTCGCTGGTCCAAAGTGTTTATATATTTGAGTCGTCTCTGGTTTTTTAGATCGACGTCTCTTGTTAGTACTCTGAACCTGTAAATCTCAATATTCTGAAACATCATGTGAATATGGAATTTGTTTGAAATTATAATGTTCTAAGCTTTTGATTTCTGCGATTGGTCGAGAATTTGGATCATGAATTGATATTTAGGAATCTAAAAATGATCACTTTGTTTCTGTTTTTAACTTCCTCTAATATTTAGAATGGTTTTATGAAATTGTTTTTAAAACATTTTTCAAGAAAAAAAAAATTGTTTGCATAGTAAAGAGGATAGAAAATTAAAGATGCGTCAAGGTTCATTAACCAGCTATTTTTTTCAGTTTTGAAGTTTTTTTGTGAGTGATTTTACCCTCAGTGCTAAATGTTCGATGAGTGATGAAACTAGGGAAGAAAAGTATTGTTCCAGAATATCCTTGTTAGGTCAGGTAAAAGGACAAAACAGATTATACCACAAAATATTTTAAGATATTAAAGGCATTGGAAACAGACGCAAATGGAAAAATCAAATCGTTCGTTGTGGGCTCCCAAACAAGTTTTCTTAATAAATATTTTTTTGCCAGTTTTAAATATATAATTTTACAGAATAGAAAGATGAAAATAAATAAATACTCTTTTGTTTTGCAATTTTACAATAATATACCATCAAAAATTAATCATCAAATAAGTCTTTTACCTGACCTAAAAAGACAAGAAAATATCAATTGAATATCAAAATTTTCATGTTAAAATATATTGTTAATTGTTATACCATAGTTGTTAATACATATGATTTTATAGACAATTTTAGATTTGAGAAAATCCTATAAAAAGATGGTTGAAATAGAAAAATATTATATTGAGTTGATAAATTTAAAAAATCTTAAATTGGGTGGCTGACTCAATTTAGAATATTTAAATGTTAGTTATTTTCTAATAATACTCCTACACCTATCGTCCCTAACCCTTGTCTAGAGGAGAGGAAAGGGAAAGCCAGAAGTAGATGTCTTAGCCATCCAGAGTCCTTTGGCTTCCCTGGGAGGATCTTGTTGGAGTTTTCGCGCGATCCCAACCTTGAAATCACAAGAATAAGGATTTCTTGAGAAATGCCTACCATTCTAAATCTCACTTCTTGAATCTTTTGATCCTCGTATCACTAACCCCATCGTCGATTCCTGTTAGTCTTGATCATTTTTTCCTTATTTTGGAATGATGATAATCAAATGTTGATCAGACGATTCTGTTGTCTATTTCATGCTTATAACTATTTGTTTTGTGCTTTTGGATTGGTGATGTCTCTGAATTTTGGTTTCTTGGTGTTCTTGTTTTCCGTTAGATCTCTGGAAATAATCTGCAATTTCTTGTTTAAACGCTTCAGTCTCTGCCTATGTCCAAAACTGAATAAAAAGGAAAATAATATTAAGAACACATGACGAGGAAGCAAAAAGGGTGTGATGAATATATGACGGGGTGATTGTTTGCAATAAAACCTATTATCAAATTAATTTTGCCGAGACCCATGATTTTCCATGAGTGAAATGATTATATGCAGAACGCGCAACTGAAAGTTTAAACTTGCATTCCCTTGTTCAAACGAGTTCAAAGGAAAAAAAACTGGAACGTCTTGTTCTTACGGAAACAATTTATGTCCAATTTTGCTTTTTCTTTTCTTTTTTTTTTTAAAAAAAAACAACTAAGGGATATAGAAGTAATTTGTCTCAAATTCTAAATCCCTAATTGTATCACATAACCTAATTAATAATTTGTCTAAGTTTAGTAACTTGAATTAGAATTCAGTTATTTCAACCGTCTTCATATAAGATTCTTTCTTTGGATTTTGAAATGGTATTTTCTTATTTTTTTATTTAAAATATTGTTTTGAAAAAGAAGGGATCAAATTAAGCCAATATTTTTTATATTTTGATTTATAAAGAATTTAATAAAAAGCTCAATTCAGAGTATAAGGATATGAACGGATGATGAGCCTTTTATTACTGATGATGGCTAGTACTTTTTTTTTTTATACATAGGCGATATGGGATGGGGGGATCGAACCCAGTACAAGGGGGTGGGGAGACTACTCCCAATACCATTGCACTACTAGTAGTGCCGGTTAGTACTTTTTGCAACACTAATCACAATTTTCTTCTTAAGTGTGCACTTTATGTAATACCCTTGGAGCATTATATACTGATATAAGGTACTTGATTACAAACAGGAATACCCACAGAGTTCGTACATCTTATAAAATAAAATTATATAACTACAAAATTTCATCTACAAATAGCCGACAACAAACAAAATTTCATCTACAGATAGCCCACAATAAACATTGGAAGAGGTTCGGCATCTCCATTTGCCAACCTTAGCCATCTTACCCTGAGAGCCACGTCCAACACTTTGTTCAATTCACAGAGAATAGCAAAGGGCTAAGATTCAAATGAATCCCAGTATAACAATTAATATAACATAATATGCACGTTCAATACATGATAGAGAACTATAAAACAAACCATTCAGGCATTCAGCAATAGTAAGCGCATAAAAGCACCGGATGCAAACAAAGATCACATATGGCACAACATGGTTCACACATGCAAATAAAACCACACATAGAATGTGAGAGAAGAGTTACCACCTGGACACTTTAACATTTCTTGAATTCGCTTGCAATCATTGATTATCCTGGGCAAATGTTGGGTCCTATAAATACATATTTACGGACGACAGTTAATACTTGGTTACAGACACAGTATTTTCCAATTTTCACGACTTAATTTAGAAAATTCATAACTAAATTTACACATATCCAATTGAGGTGGTTCTAAAAGTTAAATGACCCTTATTAAGTCCAGATTTAGGGAGAATATAATGCTTAGCCATTTGGACGCACAACATTCTAGAAACCTCAATCAATCCAGGACCTCCTCGAATTGGTTTCAGTTTTACATGACCAACTTTAAAAATTCACAACTACCAATCTACAGATCCATTCGGTCCATATTATATTGATAGCTCTTGGTATTTTGATGATCACAGATCCTAAGTTATTGAATTCAATAATATGTATTTAAGTTGGGGCTTGCTCGGGCAAGGTTTAGCGCATGCCCGAGCATACCTAATCTAATAACTTATTTAAGTATTTCAGGGTAGCTTGCCCGAGCATGGTAATTTTGTTGCCCGAGTATCATGGATCTCATAGTGAAGAAATGCAGAGATGGAAAGTCGTGCTCAAGCAGAGAATATGGTTTGCTCGAGCATCAACGTGACAAACAACAAATTTACCAAGTTAAAGAGTGATGCTCGAGCAGAGATGAAGGCTTGCTTGAGCACCATGCTCGAGCAGAGGTAAATGCTTGCTCGAGCAGCGTCAACTAATGTGATCTTCTCACCTCTATCTAACCATTGCCCGAGCATGCCCTTATAGCTTGCTCGAGCATTGGCGATATGTTTGCTCGAGCATGGGTTCTTTCCTACTCGAGCAACAGCGATAGAAAACATTTTCTTCAAGCCTCCAGAAATGTTTGCCTGAGCAAGACTAGTCTCTTGCTCGAGCATTGGGTGAGCTCTAGTATCTTCAAAATTGATGCCCGAGCATAAACGATAATCATGCTCGAGCATGGTCATCCCTATTTTTGAAATCATCGACTTCGTAAATCTTAAATTATTCTGAGTGAATTCATTTCTTCATACTATTACTTATTAACAGTGCTAATTACTTTTAATCAGTTTACTAATGAGTTCCAGGTACATTTATCACGGATTAACCACAAATCTATATAAAGCATTTTATGTGTCAGACGCATTAAATGCAATTGCCAAAACTGGTGTTAATCTCTGTAACCAATACTCTGAACAATGTAAAGTCTTTCTTTGATATTTCAAATGCGCATTAAATGCCATTTCACAACGGAAAAAACAAAAAGAATGAAGAGAATGTTGTGACTGCAAAATCCACCTGGATTATTTGAAAGGCGAAAATCTTAACCGATGCTTCATCTGTCTAACGGATACATTTAAGACTCTCAACGGCTATTCCTCAAGCTTCATCAACGGTCATTAATTGCAACATCTATAAATAGCCGAAGCATTGAATTCGCCAACTACCGAAACGTTGTGCATTCAATTTGAACTTATTACAATTTGTTGTTTCAACTATCTCATTAATATCTTCGGATATTCATTGTTCTTCAGTGTTCATCTATTATCTACTCGTGAGGAGTTATTTAAACACTTATTCCATTTTCAGTTTAAATCTTAAGGTTGATGAACCTTAAGTGTAGGTGTACGATTACAACTTGTAAGGGGGAGTGAGTCCTAGTGGATTAGGATCATCTTAAATACAGAGTGTGTAATTGTGACCATTTGTGATTAGTAAAATACCCAAAGGATTTGGGGACTGGATGTAAGTCGATGTGTTAGACCGAACCAATATAAATTGCTTTGTGTCTTTCTCTCTTCTCTGTTTCTGTCTTACCTATATTTGTGTGTGATTTGTGAAAAGTTTTTGAGATCACCTATTCACCCCCCTCTAGGTGATATTCCTACCCTTCATTTGGTATCAGAGCGTAGTTATCTGGTTAAGGATTAACATCCTAGATAAAAGATCCGATGGAAGGAATATTGCCGGATGGAGCGTTGATCAATAGGCCACCTGGTTTCAATGAAGAACATTACTCCTTCTAGAAGACTAAGTTCAAGGTCTTTGTTTTAGCTTCAGAATATGGTTTATGAAGTGTTCGAAAGAGGAGACTATGAGCCCTCCACCATTGAAGATGACATTAGAACTCCCAAAGTTGAAGACAAATATGATGATAATGACAAAAAATTAAGGGTTAAATGCCTAATTTTCCATAGAAATATTGATAAGGGGGCACTCAGCACCCGGAAGTTTTTTTGGTACCAAATTTGCTCCGAAGTATGAAAAAGGTAGCAAATTTACCCTGACTTAACAGATCCAAACGGTCAACAGTTAGTTGATCAAATTATGCTAACATGGCTCTACCATATAGGATCTAAATGCCACAAACTAATCCACGTCAAGCCAGAGTTTGTCACTCTCTCTCCTCCGTCTCGCTCTCTCACTCTACGCAGGCCAGAGTTCTTGCTTTTTCTCTCATTCCAAATACTAGACAACAAAATCGAACTAGTGTTCCTCCAAATGCCAGATAGTGCAATCAGTGTTCCTCCAGACATTGCAAACCACACCCACAACCACACAATGAACAATATAATAAGAATCACCAAAACCTAACAATCAATGAAAAAAATCAGTATGGCAAAATCAAACCTCTTCACCTTCATCATCCTCGACATTCATTAACAATCAATTGTAAAGATAAAACCCTAAACCTTGAGACCCATGCCTAATACTTCTTTTGAAAATGTGGGTTTGAACATCATAAGTGAGGTGTCGATAATGACCAAAAAGATTTGAGCATTGCATTGATTGAAATCTAGGGAGAAATATATAAAGAAAGCCCCAAAAAAACAAAAGATCAGTCTTTCCTTAGTTGAACAGAAGATTAGATTGCAAACCGGTGTTGTTCGAACAAATCCAAGAACAAATTTTTTCAATGCCTTCAGCCAATCCAGGAAGAAATCATTCGGCACATTACCTGATCTATTTGCTCAACGCTTTCAGCCATAAGCTCAAGCATCAGAACGATGGTGCTTGTTTGACCAGAGGCTTCTACACCTACGACTCCTTCATTCAAGCCGTCGGATCTTTGTCGGACTTCTCCACCACCAACGATGTTGCCACTTGCAAGAGGGAGGTGGTAGCTTTCCTTGGTCAAACTTCCCACAAGGCTACTGGTGGTTGGTCCACCGCCCCTAACGGTCCTTACCCATGGGGGTACTGCTTCAAACAAGAACATGGTTGGTCCCTAAACCCTCTTAGCGATTACTGTGACTCCCGATAGTCCTACGCATGGGGGTTGCAATTTTTGGAGGAGAAGATCTTGATGATCTGTGACATGGGCATGGTCAATCTGGGGAGGAAAAAATTTTGGGAACCTACCAAGCGATGAATGTGGCGTCGTGAAATTTGGAATGATGAATCCCACCTACGGTCTTGCTTACAAAGAAAGAAAGAGAGGGGGGAGGAGAGAGAGTGATGAACTCTGGCCTGACGTGGATTATTATGTGGCATTTAGATCCTATATGGTAGAGCCACGTCAGCATAATTTGGTCAACTAACTGTTGACCGTTTGGATCTGTTAAGTCAGGGCAAATTTGCTACCTTTTTCATACTTTCGGGGCAAATTTGGTACCAAAAAAAATTTCGAGTGCTGAGTGCCCCCTTACCAATACTTCCATGGCAAATTAGGTATTTAACCTAAAATTAATCACTCTCAATAGCAAAGCTGTTCTCATGCTTCAAAGTGCCTTGAGTCAAAGTGAATACTTTCGTGTCTGCACCTTAACGTCTGCAAAAGCTATGTGGGATGCCTTGGAGATTGCTCATGAAGGCACAATTGGAATCAAGGAAAATCAAGTCAATACCCTCATGACTAAATACGACCTTCTTCGTCGTATGAAGCCTGGGGAATCTATTAGCGAATTCCAGTTAAGATTTACTCATCTGATCAATCAGCTTACTGCATTAGGAAAAGAGTACAAGCAACCTATCCAAGTAAGGAAAATTCTCAATATCCTCAACAAGGAATGGGAAGCTAAGGTCGCTGCAATCGAAGAAGCTCGAGGAGAATCAATGGCATCTGTTGCAACACTCTTTGGTAGTCTTTCTGAATATGAAGCTAAACTCAAGTTCAAAAAGGGACTTGATGAAGCAAATGGGAAGAACAAGGGAATTTCCCTCAAAGCTGGCAAAGAAGCTAAAGAATCAGATGTTGAGGAAGAAGAAGATGAAGATGAAGAGCTAAGCATGATGGTCCGAAGATTCAAGAAATTCTACAAGAAGGACCAAGGATTCAAAAAGTTTCACAAGGGTATCTCTAGTTTTGAGGCTAAGAAGCCAATTATCTGCTATGAATGTGAAAAGCCAGGCCACATCAAATCAGAGTGCCCCCAGGTGAAGAACAAAGATAAAGAGAAGAAGAAATTCAATAATTTCAAGAAGAAAGCATATGTGTCAACAATATGGGGAGACAGCTCATCCAATGAAGATGAAGCTAAAGATGAGGAAAGAGCTAACATATGCTTTGTGGCTCAAAAAGAAAAGCAATTTGAAAACGCTAATGAGGTATATGATTCGCAACCATCTTATGATGAATTATTTGCCGAGTACAATGTTGTACAATCTGAATTTGAGAAACTTGCTAAAAAAATATATTCTTTTGAAAAAGAAGAATGTGACTCTTGAAATGCAAGTTGAAAAACTTTCTCGTGAAAATTTTGTTTGTGAAGATTGTCTTGACTTAGAGAAAAAGAATTTACATCTCACAAAAACACTTGAGAAGTTCACTCAAGGTAGTGAAATGCTCAATGTGATTTTAAAACAATAAAGATGTACAAATGATCGATCAAGCATTGGTTATAAACCTGATCTTGATAAGAAGAAAGGCAAAAAGAAATTTGGAGAAAAATCGTACATGAATTATTTTAGAAAAACTGTTCATTCTTCAAATCCTTTTGCTCATTGTAATTATTGCAATCGTAAGGGTCATACTACTTCTTCATATTTTCATAAAAAGGAAAGAAATAGTAAACCTGTAGGTAATTATTAGTGGGTACCTAAGAGAACTTTTGTTCTTAAGGCCCGAACTAACCCCAAAGGACCCAAGAAAAGATGAGTACCTAAAACATAATCTCTAGTGATTTGTAGGTTTGTCTAAGAGCATCAAAATCCAACAAGTGGTATATCGATAGTGAATGCTCTAGACATATGACGGGAGATCATACTAAATTTTCTACTCTCAAGACCAAGGATGGTGGCAAAGTGACTTTTGGTGGAAATCAATCTGAAAGGATTGCTAGAATTGGTGAAGTTGGCAACAATGATAGACCTCAAATCAAAGACGTCTACCTTGTAGAAGGCCTTTGCCACAACCTCCTCAGCTTGAGCCAAAGCACAGACAAAGGTAACTTGGTTATCTTCGACTCTGAGGAATGCTTGATAGTAAGCAAGAATGATTTGCCCTTAGTGAGTATCAAATCAAAAGCCTTATTCAGGCTCCTAGAGAAGGTAACTGTTACACCCTAAACCTCTCTAATAATTGCAATAAAATTACTTCTGAAAATTGCTTTCTTAGTAACTTGGAAGAAAGTTGGCTATGGAACAAGCATTTAGCCCATGTCAATATGTTCCAATTTGACAAGTTGCAAAGAACAGATTTAGTCATTGGTTTACCAAAACTTAATTTCAAAAATGACATGATTTGTGACGCTTGTCAGAAAGGTAAACAGACTAAATCATCTTTCAAACCTAAAAATGAGATCTCATCTAATAAACTTCTCCAATTACTTCATATGGATTTAGTTGGACCAGCAAGAGTAAGAAGCCTTGGTGGCAATCTCTATACTCTGGTCATTGTTGATGACTTCTCAAGATTTTGTTGGACTATATTTCTATCATCATAAGATGAAACATTTGATCAGTTTGTTGTGTTTGCCAAAAAGGTCCAAAACGAGAAATGTCTTTCTATTTCAGGTATTCGAACTGATCATGGAGGAGAATTCGAAAATTATGCATTTGCTGAGTTTTGTGACAGCATGGGAATAGATCACAAACTTCTCAGCTCCAACGGCACCTCAACAGAATGGTGTGGTGGAAAAGAAAAATCGAGTGCTCACTGAAATGGCTCTTGCCATGCTGAACAAAAATCAGACTTCACAAGTCTTCCGGGCAGATGTAATGAGCACGGCCAGCTATATTTCCAACCGAGTCTATCTCCGAAAGAAGCTCAACAAAACTCCTTATGAACTTTACAAAGGAAGGAAACCAAACTTGGCTCACCTTCATATCTTTGGCTGTAAGTGTTTCGTTCATAACAATGGTAAGGACAATTTAGGAAAATTTGATCCCAAATCTGATTAAGGTATATTTCTTGGCTATTCTAATAGGAGTAAAGCATATAGAGTTTTTAACAAGCGTACTAGTATAGTTGAAGATTCAATACATGTTATGTTCTGTGGATTTAAGTCTGATGAACCTCTGGATAATGATGAGGAAGCCTTTTACAAAAAACAATTCTTTTCAAAAACTACTCCTGCCTCCCTTGAAAACCCAAAAAATGTTTTTGAAAGCAATTCTCAAAATACTCTTGAAAGTCCTGATCAATCTCAACCTAGAGCTTGGAAGTTCATTAGGAATCATCCTTTGGGCCAAGTAATAGGAGATGTAAAGCAAAGGGTAAAAACCAGAAGAAGTACCTTAAATAAGGTTACGTTTTCTACCTTCATATCTGAGATTGAGCCCTCTAAGATTGACGAAGCCTTATCAGACAATGATTGGGTGATAGTAATGCAAGAGGAGTTATATCAATTTGATATGAAATCAAGTTTGAGACTTGGTACTTAGGCCTAAAAACCATCTGGTCATTGGCACTAAATGTGTATTAAAAAACAAACGTAATGAATCTGCAATTATAGTTCGTAACAAGGCTAGATTGGTTGCCAAAGGCTATAATCAGAAAGAAGGTATTGATTATGAGGAAACGTATGCTCCAGTGGCTAGATTAGAAGCTATACGTGTACTCTTAGCCTTTGCTTGTATCAAAGGATTTAAGCTATATCAAATGGATGTTAAAAGTGCTTTTCTAAATGTATTTATTCAGGAGGAAGTGTATGTTGAACAACCTCCTGGCTTTGAAAATGATCGCCATCCAGATCATGTTTATCGCCTCAAGAAAGCCTTGTATGGTCTTAAACAAGCTCCTAGAGCTTCGTATGAGCGTTTAAGTAAATTTCTTTTAGATCAAGGCTTTGTTAGAGGAAAAGCCTTGATCTAAACTAATAAGCTTAATGAACTCTTAATTGTGCAAATATATGTAGATGATATAATATTTGGTGCTACTAATGACTCTCTCCATGAGGAATTTTCCAAGAAAATGCAGGGGGAATTCAAGATGTCCATGATGGGCAAGTTGAACTACTTCCTCGGCTTACAAATCAAACAACGGAAGAATGAGATATTCATCTCACAAATGAAGTATCTTCATGATTTGCTCAAGAAGTTCGGATTAGAACATTGTAATGGGGCCGACACTCCAATGAGTTCAACTGCCTCTCTAGATGCGGATGAAGAGAAAGGCAAAAACTTCAACATAACCAAGTATCGGAGAATGATCGGGTCCCTACTATACTTAATTGCAAGTCGTCTAGACATTCAATTCAGTGTGGGAATGTGCATGAGATTTCAATCCGCTCCTAAAGAATCACATGCTGAGCATGTTAAGAGAATCTTTCGATATCTTTTGGATACAAAGGAATAGGGTCTTTGGTTTCCTAAAGGTCAACTTGAGCACTTGGTCGCATATTTAGACTTCGATCATGCCGGTTACAAGACTGATAGAAAAAGCACTAGTGGACGATGTCAATTTCTCGGAGGATATCTCGTATCATGGTTCAGCAAGAAACAGAAGACTGTGGCTATATCCTCCACTGAAGCTGGATATGTTGCTGCTTCAAGTTGCTGTTCTCAAGTCTTATGGCTCAAACAACAATTCCAAGACTTGGGGATTCATCAAAAAGAGATTCCAATTCTCTGTGACAACACCAGCACAATAAGCTTGGCAAAGAATCCTGTTCAACACACTAGAACCAAGCATATTGATGTGAGACATCACTTTATTCGCAATCATGTTCAAAGGAAAGATGTCAAAGTGATGTTCATTTCCACACATCTTCAGTTGGCCGACATTTTCACCAAACCGTTGGCTAAGGAACAATTCATGTTCATCTGTAGAGAATTGGGTATGATAAATCCAAATGAATTGTAAGTATTCTCTCCTCAAATGATTTATTTCTATAAGATACTTACTAACTTTAGCATCGAAGTTTCTAGCTTATGTTTTTGCAGGACGCTCTGTTATGGTGATAAATAACAGAGGTCAACAGAGAGAACTCTGCTCAAGCACACCCTCCAATCCTGCCCGAGAAATAATGAAAGGTAAATTAAAGAAAATAAAGGGGGAGCATCCTGCTCAAGCACGCCAACATCCATGCCCGAGCAACAACGAGGAGTGAATCGTGCTCATGAAGGACTCTGCTCGAGCATGCCTCTCATGAGGATTTTAGATCTGTAAACTCTGAATTACCAAGACATTTAGTTTTTCTGAACAGTCCCTCCCATCGGTTATTCATTTACCTCCGCCACCTCAATCTAATAATACTCCTCCACCACAGCCATATGTTCCTCCACCACAGCCAGCGGATGAACAACCACCTTCCAATCCACCTTCTAATGTCTCAATTCAAGGAATTAATAATTCTGGAACAATTCCTCATGCAAACTATCAAAGAGAGGATGATCAAAATTCGGTTGATCTTTGTCTTATACGGATTTAGGTGAACCTCAAACTATTGGTTTTCTCGAACATCAATTTCAAATTGATAAACAGAGTTTGCAAAAGGAATTTTATTCGGAACTAAACACTTTGCAAAGAAACTGGTTTTTAGAACATTTTAAAGGATTAATGCGAAAGCAGATCTAAGAAAAGTTCTACAGTTTCCTTGAAAAGTATGAAGTGAATATTCCATTTTTTGCTTGGTTTGAAGCTTATGCTTTACAAGAGAAAATAGAATATCCATTTGTTCAAACAATAAATATGACCAAAAGAGAATGGAAAACATATGAAGGACAAACTATTTCTTCAGAAATTCCTCCAAAAAGGTCATATCAAATCCAAGAAACACCTCCAAATATTTGGAGGAGTAGATTGGTATCAGAGCCAGAAGGGGCAGTAGAGATGTATTAATTAGATCTAGACTGAGGATTTACCTCCTCAGGATGTTTCGTTGCTATATTTAGTGTTATATTTTAGATCTGTGCTCCAGAACCTATATATATATATATAACAATCCTCTAATCTACCTTCTAACATCTCAATGCAAGGAATAAATAATTCGGGAACAATTCCTCATGCAAACTATCAAAGAGAGGATGACCAAAATTCTATGGACTCTTTGTCATATACGGAATTAGGTGAACCTCAAATGATGGGCTTTCTTGAACAACAATTTCAAATTGATAAAGAAAGTTTGCAACAGGAATTTTACTCAGAATCAAATACTTTGCAAAGAAACTGGTTTTTAGAACATTTTAAAGGATTAATGCGGAAGCAGATCCAAGAAAAGTTCTACAGTTTCCTTGAAAAGTATGAAATGAATATTCCATTTTTTGCTTGGTTTGAAGCTTATGCTTCACAAGAAGGAATAGAATATCCATTTAATCAAACAATAAATATGACCAAAAGAGAATGGAAAACATCTGAAGGACAAACCATTTCTTCAGAAGTTCCTCCAAGAAGGTCATATCAAATTCCTGGCATTGTGGATAGTAAACAAAACCCCCTTTTTGCCTCTCCTTTCAAAACTAGAAACTCTGAAGACCCTGTTTGTCCAAAAGATATCAGAAGTCTTATGGAGCAAAACAATTATACCAATCAGTATCTTCAAATTATTGGAGATCACATTGACAAAACCCCTTCCCAACAAATTCCTTCTACTTCCACAAATCAATCCCCATACATAATCAAACCTTTGTTCAAACCTTTCCAACTTGATCCAAGGATTAAGGCAAGTCTGCAGAAGAAAAATAATGCTGCAAACCTTATGAAGCAAATTGGCCAAGGATTGCAACACCAAAATTCAAGGAATTAAATCCTCTTTTCTTTAAACAAAAACAGATCAATTATCTCCAGGATGAAATCTCTTTCAAAAGAATTGAAGAACAACTCCAACAACCGGTTGTTCAGCAAAAAATCCAGTCCTGTTTAGATAAGATCCATCAAACAGTTTGTGCTGATTTGCCCAACGCTTTTTGGAATAGAAAACAACATTCTGTTGATCTTCCATATGAGCCCAATTTTTCTGAAAAACAGATTCCTACAAAAGCAAGACCTATTCAAATGTCTCAAGAACTTCTTGAAACTTGTAAAAAAGAAATTCAAGACCTTATTGACAAAAAGCTCATTTGTCCAAGTCGTAGCCCATGGTCTTGTGCTGCTTTCTATGTCAATAAAAATGCAGAAATTGAACGAGGAACTCCAAGGCTTGTTATCAATTACAAGCCTCTAAACGAAGCTTTGCAATGGATTCGGTATCCTATACCGAATAAGGCTGATCTACTAAAACATTTGCATTCTGCAAAAATCTTTTCAAAATTTGATATGAAATCTGGATTTTGGCAAATTCAAATTTCAGAAAAGGATAGGTATAAAACTGCTTTTACTGTTCCTTTCGGACAGTATGAGTGGAATGTTATGCCTTTTGGTTTGAAAAATGCTCCTTCTGAATTTCAGAGGATTATGAATGAGATTTTTAATGATCAAAGCCAATATATCATAGTCTATATTGACGATGTTTTAATCTTTTCAAATTCTTTGGATGAACATTTTAAACACGTCTCAAAGTTTCTTCAAACTGCAGAAACAAATGGTTTAGTGGTTTCAAAACCAAAAATTAGCCTCTTCCAAACCAAAGTTCGTTTCCTTGGACACTGGATTTGTCAGGGAACGATAACTCCAATCGAACGAGCAATTCAATTTGCTGATAAATTTCCTGATCAAATTCTTGATAAAACTCAACTTCAGAGATTTTTGGGGTGTTTAAACTATGTTGCTGAGTTTATCCCTCAACTTAGCAATTTTGTTAAACCTCTTCATCAACGACTCAACAAAAGTCCTTGTCCCTGGACTGAAGTTCATACCGAAGTCGTCAGAAAAATCAAACGACAGGTTAAAGAACTTCCATGTCTCACCCTTCCTGTACCGTCCGCTTTCAAAATTGTCCAAACTGATGCTTCTGAATTGGGATATGGAGGTATCCTCAAACAACGTTTAGGTGGAAAAGAACAAATCATTTCTTTTACATCTAAACATTGGAATTCTTCTCAACAAAACTATTCTACAATCAAAAAGGAAATCTTAGCGATTGTATTGTGTGTTTCAAAATTTCAAGCTGATCTTTTAAATCAAAAATTTTTGATTCGCATTGACTGTAAAGCTGCAAAAGATGTTTTACAAAAAGATGTTAAAAATCTTGCATCAAAACAGATTTTTGCTCGATGGCAAGCAATTTTGAGTGTTTTTGATTTTGACATTGAATTTATCAAAGGCACTTCTAATTCTCTTCCTGATTTCCTTACCCGAGAGTTTTTACAGGGAAGAGAGAGTACTGACCCAAAACCCATTTCCTTCTCTCCAGATAATGACAAGAAAGAAAAAACCCGGTGAAGATTCCAGAAATAAACAAATCATCCAAGAAGACGATAAACAAAGCATCTTTCAAGATGCACAAAGCCCTATCTCCGAAGCAGATTTAGCGGAGATAATTAAACAATTGTCGCAACAACAAGCTGCTCCCCAAACACAAGGAGCATCACCTAGCCAATCAGCTCCCCAAACACAAGGAGCATCAACCAGCCAGTCAGTTCCCCAAACACAAGGAGCCAGACTGACACGTTCACAAACAAAATCTGGGTCACCTACCCACAAAATGGAGTCATCTACTCCAAAAGAGACTCAAACCCAAAGTCTCATTCCTGTCAAGCCTGGAAGAAAAACAATTGATTCTTATGTTAAGAAACCCCCAACACAAACTTGGGGAGAAGTATTAGCAAAAAAGGACCCTAAAACCCAGGCTCTTGAATATGATAAACTTGCTTTGTCATTAATTGCCTCCTCCTCACAGGCAATTAGTAAAAAAGAGTATGATTCATCAAACAAAGAATTTGCTCTTGAATTAGCCCAGAAAAAGCCACCTCAGGTATCAAAATCCTTAGTGGCCACCTCAGCAGTCAATCCTATGGAAACTCCTTACATTGAAAAACCAAATATTGTATTGAGAATCCTACAGGTTGAACCTGAGTTTTTCCTGGAAACCCCAAATCAGGTAGCATTGAATGTTTTCCCTTCTGGATTTCATTTCATACCTACCAACCTCAAAAAGACAAGAGAGTTTTATGAAGTGATATTGGTTGATTCTAAGTCTATCGAGTTAACTCGATATGTTTCTAAAGAGGATCAATCATTAATCACCCATTCAACCCTCCAAATTTTACAGGTTCTCACACCAACACAGTGGGGACAAAGTTTGCATAAACAAAAATTATTTTCAAAACCATATGATCCTGAAGGATACACTTACTGGGATTACTGTGAAGCCTGGTATAATATTTTTTGGGATCAAAACAAGATTTTTAAGCATACTTGGTTTATTTATTTCAAACAAACAACCAAGTATAACTTTCCTCAATGGTTTTTGAAATGGTGGCATGTCTTTGGACCAATACCGCAAATCATTTGATCATTTCAAAAACAAATTCCAAGCAGAAGGAGATCCTTTTCCTATCGATCTCCATTATTTTTCAAAATTATCTGTATCCTGGATCTTTTCTTGGCAATACAGACTGTCTCATATGGATAGAAAATCCCCAGTTTTACCAGTATTACAGAGACAACTCTTTGTACGCTGGTGGGGCAAATACAGGCAAACAAATGCAGACTGCAAAGCTGTGGACCAATGGTTCAAGGATAATCCAGAATTTCTTTGTGCCAAAGAACAAAGTCGGTTTCTAAACCAGAAGAATTTTGTTCAGCATACTCTGGCAGCTGCATCAAATAAACAAGAGTGTATCAAACAACTCAGCATTTTGCTCGAACAATTAAAGCAAGATGAAGCTGGGACCTCAAAGCCTGATGCAAGTGATGATGATGAAGATGAAGAATTCATTGTCAACCTTGCAGAAGACTGAAGATTTTACAACTTTTGACGAAGACTTCAAACAAACAATGTTTCCATGTATAAAGTTGTAAACAATTTCTGTAAAAAACCTCTTTGTATTGCAGATAGTGTTAGAAATCCACCTGTAACACTAAACACTGTAATACGTAGGGCACTGTAGTTAGATACGGTATGTACGATTAGATTCGAAATACTGTAGCTAATTACAAAGAAATAAACAGTACCGGTCACTTACCGGAACTGTATCAAAACTGGCAGTACCGGTCATCAACCGGAACTGTTTAAACAGTGACTCGAGCCTGTCTATTTAAGCAGACGTCCTAGTCTGTAGTGGACACACTCGGAAGAACCCTCTCTCTCTCTAACCATTCTCTCTGCCTTCTCTCTAGTTTCTTGCTTTACTACTTCTTTGTCTCCGATTCTCCCTTTCCCCTTTCCGATCCTTTCGGGGTCACTCCCGTATATATATATATATATATATATATATATATATATATATATATATATAAAAGGTCTGGATTTCCCAGAAAAGTTTATATATGGTCTTTTGCATATGATAATTGAGTTTTTTAGTGGGGATGTTTGAAGGCCATAAGACCCGTTTGTTGTGGCAGACAATTTACCCCCATATGTAGGTTATCATATGCCTAGGATCATATACACTCTTTAAACTGAAATCTAGATTCATCATCTAGTACCTCCTTTATGGAAGGTTTAGGATATTTTAATTTCTTGTCTTAATTTACCTAAGGAGCTCTAGATCTGAAAATTATACTAAATGTCCGACTAGACATTCTGATTGGTAAATTCCAGTAAATTTTTAATTAATATACCCTTATGAAATCTAATGGTAATGATACTAATTGAAGGGAGATTTACAATTATTGTTTATCTCATTGTTGCTTTGCTTTTTAGTTTTATCACCAGCGCTTTTACTCTTTCACTCTTTACTTTTTGTACGTTACTTTTAGCTATTTTAGAAGTAAGTCCTTGAATATGATAAAGCCCTTGCTTTGTCATTTATTGCCTCTTCATCACAAGCAATTAGTAAACAAGAATATGATTTAGCTAATGCTAAATTCAACCTCCAATTAGCCCAGAAAAAAACCTCCTCAGGTTACAAAATCATTATTAGCTCTCCCAGCTATTAACCCGATGGAGACTCCTTACATTGCAAAACCAACACAGGTGAAATACCTTCTCCAAATTGAGCCTGAATTTTTCTTTGAAACGCCAAACCAGGTAGCATTGAAAGTTTTCCCTCCAGGATTTCATTTCCTTACTACTGATTTACGGAAAACAAGAGAATATTATGAGTTGATATTGTTAATTCTCAATGTGTTTTGATAATTAACAACAATTGTAAATATGTTTTGAAGTTTCCAAAATCTGTTAAAAACCATCTGATTGTTGCATACTCGAGTATAGGTATGCATACTCGAGTATGAGATTGACTGAAGATTGCTCAATTGCTTTTTACAAGTCAATACTCAAGTATAGGAAGATATACTCGAGTATTGAACTTACTGAGAGCAATCAAGTTTTTTTAAAAAATGGATGCATACTCGAGTATAGGTATGCATACTCGAGTAAAGGTCATCCAGAGAGCAACCAAACTCTTCAAACTGAGTTAATACTCAAGTATAAGAAGCTATACTCGAGTATTGGACTTACAGAAAGCAAATGTGTTTTTCATCTCGAGTGCATACTCGAGTAAAGGCCTTACAGAGAGCAAACAACTTTTCCCCAAGAATGCATACTCAAGTATAGTATTGACATACTGGAGTATCGGTCTTACAGAGAGCCCCCAAAAATTTTGTAACTGTTGCATACTCGAGTACAGCTATGCATACTCGAGTATAGGACCATACAGAAGGGAAATCCATTTGTCAAGGTCTTGCATACTCCAGTATAGAAATGGATACTCAAGTATAGAGCTTTTTGAACTTAAAATTTTTCACACAAACAGTTGCATACTCAAGTACAGTACTAACATACTCGAGTAAAGACTTTATTTTTTTCAAGTTCAAGTCACGATGATTTGCCTCTGGAAGCTGCATACTCGAGTATCAGTTTGGATACTCCAGTATTGACACTTGTACACAGTACCATACTCGAGTATAGATGAACATACTCGAGTATACAACGGTAACAACTGATTTTCAAATCACACGAATTTGTAAAACACTATTGTTTGATCTTATTGCTTTCATATATCATTCACTTATGTTCCCAGCTATGTTTAACAAGTTTGTTAAGTGAATTTCAGTTAGCACAGATGAAGATTATTGAAGGTCAAAGTCAAAAAGCAAAAAGTGCACAGTGCATTTAATGCACCTCCGATAATCAATCTTCTTTCAGCTAATCCATCTGAGCATGCCTTCTAAACGTTAAAGAATGCTTACTACAACAAGCAAAGTCATCTCCAACGGGCAAATCCTCAGAGTGCCACATCAAATCATATTATCACCTGGATTAGTTGAATTTTAGAGAGAGAAGAAGACCAGACTCAATGCTAATCACCTACAACGGTTGGATTCATCATTCAACGGTCATTTAATGTTCTCTACCTATAAATAGAGGGCATTAACTTCTTCTCAAGAAGATACACCAACTGAGAGCGAAAATTTATTAAGTGTCATTTATTGTGTTCAGCTTTCATCTGTATTGTATCATTTTGATACTTGTGCTTCAGTGATTATTTTATCTGCTCTGTGAGAGAGTCATTTCTGTAAATCATTCATTGATTGTGATAACCACAAGTCAGGGGACTTAGTGGTTGGGTGTATTGATTACATCTTGTAAGGGGGAGTGAGTTCTAGAGAGAAAACTACTCTGAGTACAGAGATTGTAATCAATTTTGTGAAGTTAGTGGATTGAAAATCCCAAGTAAGGCTTGGGGACTGGATATAGGTCAGGGAAAGGACTGAACCAGTATAAAACGTATTGTGCAAAGCTTCTCTTCTCTCCATCTCTGTTATACCCTGTTCTTAGTTGTGCAAAACAGAGTTGGATCTTTAAATTTTTAAAGATACCCAATTCACCTCCCGTCTTGGGTATTAAGCTCCAATTTTCAGATATTGGTTCATTCTCAATCAATCGAGCTATCTCGATATACATCAAAAGAGGATGAAACTTTAACAACCCATTCTACTCTTCAAATTTTGAAAGTTCTCACACCTTCTCAGTGGGGACAAGAATTGACTAAGCCCAAGCTTTTTAACATTAAATATGATCCTCAAGGATATACTTACTGGGATTATAACAATGCCTGGTATGATGTCTTTTGGGATCAAAACAGAATTTTTAAACATACTTGGTTTATTTATCTTAAACAAAACACTAAGTACACTTTTCCTCAATGGTTTCAACATTAGTGGGCTTTCTTTGGACCTATTCTTGAAATCCTTCCACCCAATGTTCAAACGACATTGAGCCTTTTCCAGAAAAAATTCAAACATAGTGGAGACTCTTTCCCAATTGATCTTCACTATTTTTCAAAACTATCTATGTCTTGGATATTCTCTTGGCAATACAAATTCTCACATAATGACAGAAACTCTCCAAATTTGCTGGTCCTACAAAGATTACCTTTTGTACGATGGTGGGTAAAATTCAACCAGTCCAGGGTAGACTCTAAAGCAGTAGAACAATGGTTTGAACAAAATCCAAATTTTCTTTCTGCATCAGAGCAAAGCAAGTTCCTAAACCATAAAAGCCATGCTCAATGTGCGCTTGCTGCTGCCCCGGATAGACAAGAATACATCAAACAACTCAGCATCATGCTCAAACAACTTCAGCAAGATGTGACAAGATCAACAAACCAGGCTAGCTCTTCAAGAGAAGTAGACCAAGACCAAAGCGATGAAGAATTTGTCGTCGATTTGGGCGAAGACTAAACTTACAGTTTTTGACGGAGGCACCAAACATTGTAGCTTCCATGTATAAGACTATATAAACTGTTTCATTCTACGTAATGGTAGTGCTAGGTGTTTTCACTAATGCTAGGTATTTTCACTTGTAGCACCAAACACTGTAAAACGTAGATCACTATAGCAATAAATCAACAGTACCGGTCACTAACTGGAACTGTACAAAAAACCGAACAGTACCAGTCACCAACTGGAACTGTACAAATAGTGTTTTGGATCCGTCTATATAAGCAGAAGCCCTCTTCTGTTTAAGGCAAGTTCAGAACCACTGTCTCTCTCTAGACATCCTTCTCTGCCTTCTCTCTACCTTTTCTCTTCTCTTCTCTTTACCTTTCTGCTGTGTTTTCCTTTTGTTTTCCAACCTTGTAAGTGCTTTAAATTACAATAAACTTGTGTTTCTCTATTATGTTCTGCATTTGCATTTCTCCTCTTCCTCTCTGATGAGATAAGTCTCGCTGCGTGTTTACATCCATTCTTATCTCATCTTCTTTTTATTTCTTCTGCACGTTAATTAAAGTAAAATTATTATTTCTCTAAGTATTTTTCCTGGAGGCCAAATTTTTTCTTTTGATTTATCATTTTGGGAAAGGGGATTTATTCAATGGGTAAAAACAGTTTAAAAAAATTTCCATAATTTATTTTCTTTTAAGAAAAACCCTTATTAAATTTTCTAATTAATAATTGTTAAATTTTCTCTTATTTTCTTCCCCTCTCGCGATTCTCTCGTCGTCGTCGCGTCCCTCCTCCATCGTCACCCTCACCCCTATTTTCCAAACCCCCGCTATCAACTTAGGAGGTCTGTTGTGGAATGATGAAGGAAAAGCCATGGTTGCATCGGTTATAGGAAATCGAGTTTTTGAATACTTGTTCACAAACCGTGGCGAACGGCAATTTGTTAATAACAGCTGAAAGCGATGAAAGTTTGCAAAACAAGCTTGTTCGATGTCTAGGGAAATAATAATTTTCTTTTAATTAAAATAAAATTATTAAATTTAAAAAAAATGGTGTTAGGCGCTCTTTTTTACAAACCACATATTTATTTTTACATCTTTGAAATGTCATGTCATTGCTTAGTCAGCAAAAAAATTCAAACTTAACGATCAAACGGTATTTTTGTATCTAATTTATAACCACATAGTCACTTTTGCACCTAAAAAAAAACTCTTGCTATTACGCGCTCCTCTAATGAAAGCACATGTGTATTTTTGCACCATAATCCTATAAATTAAATTCTTTCTTGAAAAAATACATGAAATCATTACGGGAATTGGGCTAGATGCTGAGTTGGGTCTTGTAGACTTAAGATGGATGCAAAAAAAGCCATACGCTAAAGGGAAAAGCTAAAAGAGATTAAAAAAACAAGAAAGGACATCTGGACTAAAAGAAAGCAGACAAAATATTCTTATTGAACTTGGTAGAAAAGGACGAGCCCAACGCACTAGTGGAAAGGAAGATAACTTTGAACAACAGCCCTAGTCTTATAAAGGAAAGCAAGGACAACCCTAATAACTAACCTCGTACCATCAAGAAAAGAGCAACAGCTAAGAGTCAAGAGAAAGCTGCTGAGACACCCCTCGTTCTTGGGTTCAACTGGCGTGGGGGTCGGTCTTCCTTACCTTAAGGGAGGGGGTTCGATCCTTGCGTTGGTCAAGGCGCTAGGGGAGACATCCTAGGGGTCTAGGAAGCAGTGGTAACGCTAGTAGAGGTGGAGGCATATATACTCTCTGGCCAGTATTCCCTGTCGACTGGGCTCCAAGCGCCCTGCCCTTGGATTGTGGGTGAGCCCAACTACTTTCCTAAAATTTTTATATCAAAAAAAAAAAAGAAAGAAAGAAAGCTGCTAAGACAACAAGTAACGAACGCAACAGAAGAAATTCTCAGAGAAGAAGAATGAGTTCACTTCGCGGCAAAACTCTCTCTAGGGCTGTTGATCTCTTCAACTTGCCTTCTTCTTCTTAGTTTATTTCTTTATTCTATCATGGACAGAACTATGTTCAATTTAGTTGTTATAATTACGAAAGCAATGAAATCTTTCTATGTCTAAGCTTGGACGGAACCTTGATTAGCATCTTAAAACTAGAATGTTTAGGTTAATATAATTATGATGCAGTTTGTTTAATGATGTGCAATTAAATCGTCGATCTTGTTTGTTGAATGACCATTAATAAGCAAGAGATGTGATCTTAATTTACTGGAAGGGAATTAAGATTAGATTCCTATTAAACGAGAGGACTCCAGTTAAGGGAGTTATTATAATTCCAACTAAAGTTCATAAGCTTCAAGCATGGGTTTATCTCACACAACCAAACACCTTGTGTTTCATGGTATTATGAACTCAAATTTCACATAGGCATGTCAGGAAATTAAAGTTGGGAATAAATATACAGATTGCTGGAAAACTTTTGTATACAGGAGATGTGAGTTAAGTGAAAAACATTGCTAGAGCGTTGTTGAAGCATTATGGGTAGAAGTTGCAAGGAAGAGAGAAATTAAAGCTTAGCCTATTTTTATCTTAATAACTTTCAATCGTACTCATTATTGATTGGTTACATTCTAATTTTAGATTCAGTTTGATTTTACAAAATTAAGCAACTATTTTTCATTCTCTTGCATGCATATTACAGTGTTAAAAGTCTTTGTGGGACAATACTGTACTCATCATTTTATTACTTGTTTGACTAGTACATTTGCTAAGTAAAATCACCAACATTGGTCTAGCGGTATATAGGTCGCTAGATCCCCTAGGTCTCAGGATCATCCTAGAGAAGACACATGTGATGGGAGGGATACTCATGAACCCTAAACTAGATACCAGATGATAATATTAAAAAAGAATAAAAATACACAAACACAAACACACAAACATATATTGATAAATATCTGCATATTTTTTCTCGTCCTCGCCTAAAGAGTACAACTGACAACAGAGGGCATTTTTTGCTTGCGGGACTAGTAAGAGTGGGCCTGTGAGTTCTGTGGAGAGCGTACACTAAGCCAACCAGTTTACTTGAAAGACATCTTGGTGGAAAGAATTATCATTTGTTTGGACAGTTCAGTTCAATTACATCAAATAATGCAATCAGATATACCTTTTAGTTATACTTATGAGATGAGTAACGAAGGTCAATTGCATGAAAACGCTGGAAGCTCCTTTAGGTCGAGCACCAGCAGCACTAATGCTATTTTTTTTTTCTTTTCTTTTCTGGGGGTTAAGTGTAAGATGACAGAATGGTTAAGTGTAAGTATCGCCATGGTTTATTTGATCATGGTCACTAGATGGCCTATAAATGCTGTAAGTAGTCCTAATAGCATACCAGCAACCACCTGCAGGATGAACAGGAATATTTAAATTCTTAAAAACAAGGTACCATAAAGAAAGAATTCACTATTACAACTATAATCATTCAATCAGGTATTGGACACAAGAAGCTAATTTCATAATGTATTTGGATCGAGGAAAATGTCGGGGTGGGGGGGGGGGGGGGGGGGGGAGGAATTAATTCGATTTACATCTATATGAAAGAGAATGCTTAAATCAAACCCATTTTTTCCCCTTCGTGTCTCGCTATTTTATTTGATTTCAAATGTATCACCAAGGCATATTATTGCCTTTGTAAATGACAGATTCATCATCATCCACATAGCGTCACATAACATCATAGCAAGCTAATCCTTCTGATTGTATCCAGATTATGTATATGAATCAATGAAAACCTCAGACAATAACCTTTCAAGACCAATTACATCATATATGATAAGCGATGTATGTATATCCTAATAGAAATTATACCATTAGAAAGTTTACGTGCGTAGTAAGGGGACAAAATATTTGGATTCAAAAACTCAAATGCATGCAAGTCGACCGCTGGCCACACTAAACATATGCGAAGCTGGGGGTCAGTTTGTGAAGGGAGAATCACTGATTGCAGGCATTAACGTAGTATTTTATTAGATAATCCTACCTATCATGTTCAGGAAATTAGATAGGTGTTGTTTATATTTGTTTCTATTTAGAAAATGTGTGCAATACGGAGTGTCAAGTTTTATTTAAGAAAATGTTTCCGTTGATTCACGCCTAACAGCAAAATCTCATCAATTTTCAATTCTCCATGTATCAATATCATTGTTAATGACAGCTTTGTTGTCCACATAAGGTTATTTAACATCAAAGCACACTACAATCCTGAACCATAGGCTTGAGAGTTCATGCATGACACATAATATCACAATCACTATTTTTGTGCTTGACATAGCAATCATTAGTTGAGGGTATAATATGTTAGTAGTTAACAACTATAAACAAGCATTAAGCTTAGATCCATCTGACCTGAGGAGGGGTATGCCCGAGAAGTTCACGAAGTGGTCTGCTTTCAGCTAGAGGATGTTCAGCAGGAAGTTCATATACAATTTGATTCAAAACCTGGGGAAAATCCAATGATCCAACTCAGAATAACCCCAACTAAAGAAAACAAAAAGAAAGGCAGACATGCCTTCACTGCAATAGGCAAACAGAAAAAGCTTCTGTGGCATTTCATTCTCACAAGTCACAAAAGCTATAGAGAATTGTACGGAGCATGATGTTCTTTAGAATTAAAAGAAAGGACTATGCAGCAGAGTTAGGGAAACAAATAGCACAGGAAGCAAACCTCTGCTTGGCGTCCAGCTTGTAATCTTACACCAGTAGCATCATACATTACCTGCCAGCAGTTTTATGTATTAGATACAATTCTAAAAGCATGAAACATTCATTAGCATTAACTTCTTGTCATATAACCAATTAGTTGTTTCTAAGAGTTACAATCTTGTTAGTAGTTACATATTATGTACGTGTCTATTCATACATTGGCAGAAAAGGAATCTCCATTACTAGGCTCCTTAATTTAATAAGTTTTTGTTTCATTATTGATTGATTTTAAAGAAATGAAGAGATATGTCATACAATACAAGCTAAGATCAATGCAGTAGCGAATATAGGTCCTCCAAACCCCTCTTGAAACCCAATGGCTGCAGCAAGAGCGGTTACAGTTGCTGAATGAGATGATGGCATTCCACCAGAAGCAACGAGTTGCTTAAAATCCCATCTTCTTTCCTTGTACCTGCATATCTATGAAATCTTAAGACCTGTGGGAAGAACCATATGGCATATATAAAGATAACAAAAGCTCTTAAAACTCTGTCCATGCAGAAGCTCTAAAATTGGGATGATACTGCCAGAATTATCAAATTGCAACTTGAAACTCAATGATTATATCAACACTAAAAAGAAGCGGCACTAGTTAATCCACAATGATTCATACACATATCATCCATGTAAACTCCGCTGCTTTTCGATGCATAATTTTTGGAAAAGGTTAATGGATATTTATCAGCAGTCTAGTAAATAACCGACTTAAGTAACGCAGCCAATAACAACAAAATCTTTCTTAGCAAACAACAGAGACAAATCAACTCTGATTAACATTCTACATTCCCATGAATGAGTTTGGTTAAAATTCATTACAACAAAAAGAAACTAAGAGCTGAAGATGCCTCTTAATTTAAGAATTTGGCAGGTGAAAGAAACCCACTACACATCTTGAAATCTCGCACCACGTTAACCCTAGAACCATTTCATGCAGATCAAGCTAACGATGGAACTAAAAACATCAAATATTTTATTTCATCAAAGGACTACAATCCATAGTTTTTTCAAGAAAGAAAGAAAGAACAAGTCCACACATTGTATCCAAATTTCCTTTATTTCTTTTCCCCCTTTTCAACAGGAACCAAATTCTGATCAAATTGCACGGATCGCAATCAAGATTCTATGCATAATACGGCAAAGAAACAGTAATACCAACCACAATGTGAAGAGTTTGGTAGATTGCGCAATGGCGAAACCAACGAAAGCAGAAATGAGTGGGTAATTAGTGAATATTGATGAAGATGACGACGGCAAAGACGTTGAAGCACCCATCCCCGATGCCGATGTGGCAGCGACCTCATCCATGGCACTCGGATCTTCCAGAACTATGTGAATCGCTGATCTCGTTTACGCCGCAGAGAGCGGTGATTCAGAGGAAGGAATACGAATACCGAGAACAATGACGAAGCTACAGAGCTCAAGCTTTCTTTCTGCCGCAGATACCAAGATCCTCCCGCTCTTGACTCTGGAAAGAGAGAGAAGAGGGGAACTTTTAGCTGGTTGGTCAATATACGCCACCAACGGTTTTACACTTGCTGCCTCTTGTAGGATACTTTAAAACTCGAATTCGAATTCGAGACCAATAAAAATCTAGAGTAAATACTTTTCTAGTCCTTCATAAAAACATCATTTTGGTTTCTTATTAAAAAAAAAAATCCTTTTTTAATCCATAAAAAAGATAAATAAAGATTAATTAGTTGACATTTTGTTCTCTCACAAATTTCCAAAAAGTCATTTTTAGTCCATAAAAAGGACGAATAAGGGTCGATTTTTTTTTGTAAGAAATCAAAATGAGGTCCATGTTTTTTTGTCAGAACCAAAAAAGGTATTTACTCAAAAATCTAGAAGGAATACCCTTTCCACCTCAACAATATCGATTTTTTTTCCCTTTTTCGGATTATACCCTTATGTTCTAATTTTATTTTTTAAAAAACTTTGGATAATCTCTTGCGCGTTTAGATATGGATTAGGAGAACAAGTGCATTTACGTTACGTTCACTTGATTATAAATAATAATTATTTAAAAAATGCAGACAGAGAAAATTGATATATATTGTAAGATAAAGATCTCTCAACTAAATTTTTTTTTAAAAAAAAAAAAAGAGAGAAAATTATGCAGCAATTCTACGCAACAAACGCCTTAGTCATTTTTTTAATAAATTCAGAGACGTTTTTTTTAACTTTTGATGGATATAGAATTAGATTCCTTTATAATTAGGCATCTGGGCTCTGACATTACTTTCGTTTCGAAACTTACACAACATAGGTCTTGCACATTTTATACTTTCATTTGGACAAATAAATACGCAATTTGTTATTCTCTCCTCAGATTAGGATTTAAAATACTCACAAGCCTCATTTGGTATGTCATGTTGGAAACGTTTTTGATAAAAGTCAAACTGGAAATGAAATGAGTGAAATAGAATTGGATTTAAAAAACATTGAGAATTATATGTGTTATAGATTCATATTCAAGGCCCATTAGCTATGCGACCCAATAAGGACGAGTTGTACCAGAATCCCTCCATAATCAAATAACATACCAATTAGCATATAATCAAGGTTATAATCATGGAATGTGCAGGTAGTGCGGCTGCGCATGGGCCAAGAGGTGTACAAAACCTAAAGTCCAAACCCTAAAAGGTAATCTCTATAAATAGAAGGTTAGCCTAAAAGTTACACATTCTCTATTTACCCTATTTACTATTCGGCCTCACTGTACACATACCCCACCCTTTTTTAGCTAAACCTGATATTCTTTTCAGTGTCTTCCTCATACATACCTTAGGAAATCCTTTGATCTTACATAAATCACCTACTAGTCTACAGTGGCGGAGACAAGGGGGGGCTAGGGTGGGCCCCCGCCCCCCCTAAAATCTAAAAAAACAAAATTAAAAAAGAAGGGATGCAGCTTAGGACTAGGCAATTGTGGGTCTGGGTTTTGTAATTGTGTGCGTGGCTCATAGTAAGGTACATATACATTCAACTAAAGATATATGAGTAATTGTGGACTGTGGGTTTGGGCTTATGGCTAATTTATTCACTTAAAAAGGAAAACTAAATCCAGCCAAACATATAAATAAGAAAATATTTGAGCCAGTTCATTCAACTAAAATCCGGTACTCTTGCATTTGCAGCTTGAAAACACATTCAATTAATTAATCCCATGAATCTTTAATTTTTCTATTGTTAATGCAAGTCCCATAATTTAGCAAGTCCACTAAACAGGCACAGCCACATGCTAAAATATGAATAATCTTAAACACTTCTCCTATCCTAAGCATCCAAATCGTTAATAAAGAATTCACATCATTTACACCAAAAATTGGTTCCTCACCTTTCTACTTATGCTAATGTGTTTGTTTGCGATCACAATGACACAAGCAAGACCATCGAAAGAGTGGCTAAAGGCCACCACAATTCAAGTGGTCTTATATCTCTATGCCCAAAACACGTATAAGGTTCTGCTGCTGCAAATGTTCCATTTTCCATTCAACTATCTTTGAAACTTTAAGGCGACACACATAGAAGATACATAACTCAAACTAATCCCCTGCATAATTTCTAATAGGATAGTTTTTGGTCCTTAGAATCCTTCTAATTTTTTAAATCAAAGAATCTGTCCTTAGAATTATAGTCTAGTCACCATTCCTAGAGATGATATGTCGTTGATGTAATAATGACATGTTACTGATTAGGCAATGATATCTTCTTTAATGTGAATACTCTCTCTTTAGATTTGATTAATTTATTAATTATATCTGAATTACGTTAAGGGTTAGGAAGAACTAAAAAGTCAATCATTAACCCTCTTATTGATAAAGTAATTAGACTTGTACTCACTCTCCCAATTTCTACAACAACTACTGAAAGATATTTCTTTGCTATGAAGATAATTAAAAACAAGTTTCGAAATAGAATAAAATACCAATTTCTTGATGATTCTTTCATTACATACATTGAAAAAGATTTTTTATTTTTTTTAAGCACAGATTCAATTATAGATGAGTTTAACCATATGAAAACATGTAGAGTAAGAATCAAGTGGAGTGATTTTTATTTTTGTAATAAACTTCTTTCAATTTTTGTATATTTGATCTGTATTATATTTCAAGTATTTTTTATTTATAATATAATATTTTTTATTTTCGCCCCCCGTCGTTAAAATTTCTGGCTCCGCCACTGCTAGTCTATTGAAGCTAAACATCTGTGTTCTACACTACAATATGGATTCAATCACGAACAAAATTACCTTTCCACTATTTTTTTCACAAAGAACATCAATTAGCAGTAAAACCCGGGGGGGGGGGGGGGGGGGGGGGTTTAAAAAAAAATGTGCCCCAACATGTGGAATGAGAAGCCATTCCAGAGGCAAACGGCAAGGTAAACCAAGGCAGGGGTTGTATTCGGTGATCAGTAAAAGTCCCTGATAGAGAGATCATTATTGTCTTGCTGCTCAAATTCATTTCGCTTCTCTTGAAACTCATTCTCAAACTTTAGTTTATGACATAAAAAATTAGGACATCCTAGTGAGAAAGTGCTTAGTCAAGTCTTAAATAAATGTAATGTCAAGCTTAAGCATAATGAGCATCAATTTTGTAAAACTTGTCAACATGGAAAATCCAAATATATACCATTTCACTCTTCTAATTGTCATGCTTTGGCTCCTCTTGATCTAACTCACAATGATATGTGGGGACCTTCCCCAGTTCAATCTATTTCTAGACATTGTTTTTATATTAATTTTATTGATGACTATAGTCGATACACTTGGATATATCCTTAAAAGCAGATGGGTCAAGCCATTACATATTTTAATAATTTTTGGACACTTGTTAAAAATCAATTCATCACTAAGATAAAAGCCATTCAATGTGACATGGGTAGTGAGTTTGATCCATTTGTCTCAATTGCAAATTCTATGGGAATTCAGATGCGTTATACTTGCCTATACACTTCCCAACAAAATGGGAGAGTCGACAGTAAGCATTGGCATATAGTAGAGACTACGTTAACTTTGTTAGCACAAGCTAAAATGCCACTTTAATATTGGATGGAAGCTTTTCAGACTACAGTGACTTCTTATAAATCATATGCCTACTCCAGTATTGAACCACTATATTCCCATGTTTCAATTATATAGAACAGAATTGGACTACAAATCACTTCAACCTTTTGGCTGTGTCTGCTACACTTTCCTAAAGCCTTACAACAATCATAATTTTCAATTTCACAGTCAACAATGCGTTTTTCTTGTATATGCACATCAACAAAAAGGGTTCAAGTGCCTAAGTCCATCTAGTCGAGTGTATACTTCTCGAGATGTTGCGTTTACTTTGATGGTATTTCCTTTTGCTACTGATTTTCTCAATAGAAAAATTGAGCTCTATTTAATCCTTTGGTTACTAATTTTGCTTCACAAATTTTTTTTGTTCCTTCAGCAAATGATGTATCTTCTACGCCAGTGAATAATGAAGTTTTATCAGAAAGCTCAACTCATTCCAATCCTAATAATTCTATTAATATAGTGGTAGAGTCTAGTGGGATTGCATCTTCTTCCTCAGAAGAAAAAAGCCCAGAGCCATCTTTGATTAAGAATTTGCATCCAATGATTACACGGGCCAAAAGTGGCACACTGAGCCCTAATACCCATTTGTTGGGGCACTTAGACTTTGAATATAATGTCTCATTAAAACGCATGACTGAGCGAACAAGTGTTAATGAAGCCCTGGCCTCTTCATTGTAGAAAGCAGCCATGGCCGAGGAATTTGAAGCTCTCAAGCAAAATCAGACATGGCATTTGGTTCCCTACAATGGCACTCAAAAAAAAAAAAAAATCGACTGTAAATGAGTGTTTAAAAACAAATTTCACCTTGATGGCTCTCTTCATAAGCGTAAAGCTTGGCTTGTGGGCTGTGGCTAAAGGGTTTCAACAACCATTGGGAATCGATTATCACTAGATGTTTAGCCCAGTAGTTAAAGCAACAACAATTTACACAGTTCTTACAATTGATGTCACATTCAAGTGGGATATATGGCAACTCGACATCAACAATGCGTTTCTAAATGACTATTTTCAAAAGGATGTATTATGCAACAACTCAAGGGTTTTGTGGATCCATTTCAAGCTTGGTAAAGCTTTCTATGGACTTAAACAAGCACCATGTGCCTGATATGATCGTCTGAGACTTACTTTGATTCAGTAGGGTTTTAAAAACACTAAGAGTGATAATTCTTTGTTTGTGCTAAAGATGGACAATTTACTTATTTATGTTTTTATATATGTTGATGATATCCTAGTTACTAGGAATAGCAAAGCATATTTGAGTGCTTTGTCACCAAGTTGAATTGCTTGTTTTCTCTCAAAGATCTCCGTGTGTTATGTAAAGTGTAGAAAAAAAATAGAAAATTAGTTAAAAATTAGTTAGGTTACTTAATTAGGGATTTAGGGGCACAAAACTAATGCTATGAGGCCACATAGGAATATTAATGCGGCACAAAACTAATACTATGAGGCCGTTAGAATTAGGATATACATTATGTAGGATTAGGATATACCTTGGGCATATGGCTATAAATAGAGAAGCCTAAGGCAATTGTAACTCAGTTTTGATATGTTGTGAATGAATTAACAGTTGCCGGAGTCTGCCTCTGTCTTCCCTCTCCTTCTTTTCCCAACTCCTCTGTTTTCTTATTCCCACACCGTGCTATTCATTATTTTTTTGGCATAAAAGTGTTTAGAGATAGTTCTGGCATATATCTTAATCAAGGTAAATACACCTTGGATTTACTTAGAAAATTTGGCATGCTTGATGCTACACCAATGCCAACTCCTATGGTCTTTGGAAAACAATATTCAATTAATGATGGGATACTTTTGACTAATCCTACTTTGTTTCAGCAAGCAATACGAGCCTTACAATATTGTAAAACTAGGCCAAACATAGAATTTTCGGTGAACAAGCTAAGTCAGTTCTTGTCTAGACCCACTGATGTCCATTTTCAAGCTGTAAAAAGCATATTGAGATATCTCAAGGGTACTTAACATTATAGTCTTCAAAATCAAACCTTCCCTTGGATTTAATCTTGTTGGTTTTTGTGATGTTGATTGGGCAACATGTGTTAATTATAGAAAATTAATTTCTAGCATGTGTCTATCTAGGTGGTACTCTAGTTTCATGGTCCTCTAGAAAACAGCATATTGTGTCACATTCGAGTGTAGAGTCAGAGTATAGATCTTTGGCTGATTCAGGTGCTAAGATTATGTGGTTATGTTCATTATTATATGAACTCCTATCATTTGGTGTAATAATGTTAGTGCCAAAGCCTTAGCTGCAAAACCAATACAACATGCCCGGTCTAAGCATATTAAACTACGTGTTCATTTTGTGTGAGATAAGGTTCTAGCTGGACAATTGGATATTCGATATGTTCCTTCCCCAACACAAATTGTTGATGGTCTAACTAAACCTTTGACACACTCTCAATTCTTTGTTTTTGGCAGCAAGCTCAGGCTGGTCATTACCCCTCCTCGCTTGAAGGGGATGTTAGGAAATAAATAAATAATATATAAATTGGGTTTAATGTTTTCCTTTTTGCTACAGAAAATTTTTTTCTATCATACTCATATAAAAGTGTGTGGGTCCCATTATAAAGAAAATAGATAAAATATTAGTGAGACCCACTCACTTTTACGCGAGACAGAAAATGTTTCTGCAGCAAAAGCAGAAAAATTAAACCCATATAAATAGAATATTCTAGATCTAGATATCGATACTAGCTGGCTATTTTCTATACATTCGGCTATTCCTCATTGTACCATTCTGTCATTCTTTGCTGTGTGTGTCCAAATTGTAGTGGTTCAGCTGGTCTATAAATACATAATGAATGGCGTGCCTATCAATCGAGGTAGCCGCAATATTTCTTACTACATTGATGATTTCGTACAGTCTAGGATAAGAGGAGGGGTGATTTTCAAAAGAGAGAAGAAAAACAAGTGACCAGCAAGAGCTTCATATACTCAAGGACAAGGAGATAGCAACTAAAACATCATCCAGACAAGACATAAGATCCAGTCCGTATTTGAACCACTAAATGCTTACCATTCCAAAAAGACAATTAGAACAGACAAATCTATATTTCTATATAAAATATAATTTATCCAACAATACTTACTACTCATTAATCATGTACTATGTCCTACATCATTTTAAATGAAGCATGGGGTTAACATTGAGCATGTGTTGTCGGATTTGGGAAAATGTCCGTTTTGGACCCACCAAAACGGATCCAAAGCTATTTCTGTTTCAGCCAATGGGGCTTAGCAGCCTAATTCAACTCATGTGTAACGGGTAGATAGATCTTACATATAAATATTTTTCGCTAATTTAAAATTTAGCTTTTCTCATTTCATTGATTCTAGCCATGCATGCGCATTAGCACTATGGAATCCAAATTCAATTTGCCAATCAGATGGTAAACCTTATCTCTGGCTAGAGCTGTCTTTCCCAACAAAATTCTTGAGTTCTTCCTTTGCTGCTTCCATCACCACCTGAAAGTCAACATGCCTATACCTTCCCCTGTTTACAACAATTGATAATTCAGATTTAGTATTTCACTGAGAATGACCACAACGGTTCAATGAACTTAAAAATGGTCTTTTTGGGAAACAAGGGAGGGCAAAGAAAATGGAAATGATGATTGATGAAAATTGATAGTGAATTTAGGCATGACGCATGCACTGAAAAATTATCAGCTTTCTATCACTTATAATTTTTCAGACAAGATTTTTAAGCACTAAATTGTGGTTAAGAACAGAAGCATCGGTTTAGTTTAGTAATAATTAACCTTGGCGCGTAGAAACTACATTCAAAATTGCAATTTCATCACGACTTAAACACAGCTTTTGAAACTAGTTTTGATTTTGAAAATTTTTCTACCAACAAAATAGTTAAATCCGATGAATACAAAAGCATCAGCCATTCATTAATTAAGTCATTTACCAGAAATGAGTTTTAGACCAAACAGCAGAAGGATAGGCTGGGCTTGCAATGCCGTGCATTATCCTTGCAGTGGCTCTTGGGGTGAATTTGGCCTGTGAATTGCTCTGTAGAAAGACCTGCTCATCCGAAGGGAGCAATTAACTATAGCCTTCCATTACATGCTATGCATCAAGACAGATTCTAAGAATGAAATTTATGAAAAATATGAAAACACACCTTTATATCTGCCCGCAAAAAAGGACTGCAAATTTAAATATTGGAAATATAAGTACGATGATTAGCATAGAGCAGAATTGTTTACTACTCATCACAATATAACATGATTATAAACCAGTTAGGGTAATAGCTGTAAGATTAAAAGAACAAGAAGGTGTAGAACCTGCTTTGATCCAACTTCTTGGACAAGGAATCATTATCAACCCCGGCAAAGTAATCTAATATTTTCCTTTGCAAGCATGGTGTGTGATCAGAACCACTACAACCTGGCGTCTTATCACAAATATTTACTGCATGATATGCCGCATCATACATAGCATCCAGTTTCCGTACCTTTTCAAGATGCAGATACATTAAAACAGCCTAACCATTTATAAGTGAATATGAATATGCTATAAATGTGATGTATGTTCCCTCACATACTGATTGATTCTAAAACAAGAGTAGAGTAAGTGTTATCAAGAGTTCATATCAATGAGGTGAATGTTAGACATTATGAGGAGACTCAACCCATGGAGCCAAAATTGCAGGACACCAAAGGAAGCCAAAAGGGGAGGGGACTGAAGGTCGATTAAAGGCACAAGGTTATATGAGCAAAGAGACAGAAACATAGAGGGGAAAGAGGGAGGCTTCATGAATTGAGAGTGCAAGAAACAGTTGAGCAGTTGTAAAAGGCCTTTTACAAGGGAACTGACTTAGACAAATCAGGAGAACATTCTGGAAAGAGAATCAAGTAGGGGTAGAGAGCTGGCCTCTCAAATGCTAGCAGTTATCTTTTTCTTTTGCTATGTACTGGTGTCTGAAATATGGCTGTGTTCTCTATGTCAATGTGTTTGCTTTATAGATGAATGATAACTCCTTAGTGGGTCTCATTATTTTCTTGTGGCTTTTGCTACTTTGTGCTTGACTGTGAATGAGATATCCCGTGAGTGCTGTATAGTTATTCAAGACTGAATCTCATTGTTTGGGTCAGGTTTCTTTTTTAAGTGACTCATGACTCTTTGATAGCGATCCAACTCACTGAACCAAAAGTAGAATACAGCTTTGTGTGTATAGGAGTGAGATCTACAATAGTATCATAAGAACATCACAATCCCCAAGAAAACATGCATAATATATTACGTCTTAAGGAAAATAACAAGTAGACATAGCTGAATAAATATTTTCCTAATTCAAACCTTAATTTGATAATATGAAAATAAATCACCTTTGATCTTTCAAACTCATATAACCATCGTGTTAGATTTTCTGACAACGCAAAAAAATCTGTTGGTGCTTTAACAATTGTATAGCAATAGGCCAAGTCCTTCATCTCAAAGGTTACTTCTCCAAGCAACTGAAAAACAATGTCACAATGAGGTTTTATAATACATATAACATAATATGAAATAAAGAACAAATAATTATTCATAATTGTAATAAGCACGTACTTTAAGTGTATTGCTCATGTGAGATGGATGATAATATTAGAGCCTAAGGGGAAGAAATGCAGGAACTAAGAATTAAGTGAAATGGAAAGATGAAGATTGAGCGAGATGGGATGTATTGTCTGCTGGAAAAATCATTAACAAATTTACAGTTTTGTATACTGTCCAATGTCATCACTAACACCGGTACATGCCCCCGAGCCCGGGAGGGTTCTTATTTCACTAACTCCTTTTGTTTGCATCCAAGTTCTATTTATAGGCTGTTATCACTTATCACAGCTATTCTGATATTTGAATGACACGAAACAAACACTTTTGTTTCTTGTGGATTCATTATCGATTCTAACAACATTGTACAGTAATCGGAGGGTCAATGCAGAGCTATTTACAAGTATTACTCTCAAGCATTAGGATCCATACATAATTTACAAAGGGGTAAAAACCGAGTATATAAAACTAAATAAATTAAAAGTTTAATTTGACACCTTGACCATCTATATCTTTGGTACTGTAAATCTTGAATCTAAAATGTTTAGTTACTTGGAACAAAGGACTATTGGATTTTGAAAAGGTATTATGCGCTCATGCAAATTCATCATAACATGAATTCCAATTAACCAAACCTTTAGATTGTGCAACTGATTTGATATTTCAACAACTGTAACTCCCATGTCATTAGCCACAGAGGGCATGTCAAAAACATATAGCCCTTGCTTATTTTCAGACCTGAAAATCAAATAAAAAATTCACAAATAATATACTTTTAAATTAGGTAGAAATAAACTAATTTTCTAGTAATCATAATCAGGAAAAAGCATATCCCAGACAACTTTTCAATCAGCATGTATGTCTATTGAAAACTGGTGAATGATGAAATCAAATCCACCTCCACTTCCAATATTAATACTAGAAGCAAAAGAATAGAAATCTTAGAACAGGAAAATTGATTTAAAATCAAAAGTAAAAAAAAAAAAACCTTTTCAGTATCGCAGCAACAGCAGAGTCCTTTTGGGCAAGTAATGGAGGGGGAGTCTGCAATGTAAACAATTTGAAGCATCTACAGTTACTCAACTGTTTCCATATGTAATGTATTCAAAACTAACGTATTTCTCTGAAGTTCCGTTGAACAAATGAACATGAGATTTAATATTCTTTAGGCTTATAATTCAACCAATTAATAACCAGTCTGCCAAGTTAAGGACGTTTGAGTGAGCTAATCAAGTCTACTTGTGTGTACAGAAAGGCCTGTTCTCACTCACCTTGTGAAAACTCAAAGTGCAAGTGGCATTTATGTGTGGAAGTAAACGTAAGTACTGCACATCACCCAGCTCCAAGCGTGTCAAAAGCGTCAGCATCACCTAGTGAAAGATAATATTAGTAAAACAGAGACCTATTTCAGACTCAATTTTAACATGGCTTGAATGCAGAAACAATCTTCATTCTTTTCAGTAACTTAACTACAAAATCACAATTTTGTATAAGTACAATCATCATCTACAGCCAAACTACGCATATATTTGATTTAAACATAGAGTGCATTTTGGAAATGTCATCTAACGAACCATGCTAATTATTTTCTATCCCCTGAATATAGTAAACAAAATTTCAAGCTAATGAGGACGACTGTAAAAGCAAATTTTCATACAAAGTATCTTTTTACATTTATGATCAGAAATCAACAGGACAAAATATTAGGAAGGGTGTAAAAGCAAATTTTCATACAAAGTATCTTTTTACATTTATGATCAGAAATCAACAGGACAAAATATTAGGAAGGGTGTCTAGATTTTTGAAGTACACAAAACTGAAGGTCTGATATGTTGAGTAGAAAACCTCTTCCTTCATGTCAAACCTCCGTGAAGCAGATTCTTTGATCAAGGAACATATTTGACCGCTGGAAATCCTGTGAGCAGGAAATACTTCACAGATAAACTTGTTCACTGCATATTCATCTACTCCATCACTGAGGGCAAAACAGTGCATTAACTTGACAGCAATGTAACAGTTCAAAAGGACGTTGAGACTGGAGATAGTATATATTACCTGTACATTAGACTACGGAGTTTGACATATGTCTCATCATCATAAAATAGGCGGCAAAAGGACAACCTCCCATCCCTTCCAGCACGTCCAATCTCCTACAAATTATCATTCACTTTATTTAACAAAACCTAAGAAACAACCTATGGCTATTAGAATATAAGGAATCTACCTGAACATAATGCTCAGGACTTTCTGGCAGACTGTAATGAATTACCTGAACAGAGGTAACCAAGTACAGAATCAAGAACCAATATAGAAAGATCACTTGTATATCAATTAAGCACCAATTTGTGAAATACAAAAAATGTGAAATGCTTGCAGAATGGCATTCTTAAGTGGATGATTATCAACAACAAACAACTAAACCCAGGGTGAACATGATAACAAGAATACATAATCCTAGTGAAATTCTACTGTCAGAAGTCAGTATGTACAAAAAATTTAGGAAGCAACTGTAATGAGACTTACAGCTCCAACATCCCTTTTGTCTAATCCCATGCCAAATGCAACAGTTGCAACAACCTTCACCAAAAATTACAAGGTACATCAGTCTGCAAAGTAAAGTGTCATTTGAATCACCAAAAGAGAAGGTGCGTGCAAAATAGTCATAATAATTATTCAAATGCCTTTGTACACCTCAATTTATGATACAAAAAAATGATCTTACCACTCTGATCTTGTTGGAACCAAACAACTCCTGTACATAGCTACGCTCCTTTGCAGGAATACTGCTATGATAACTCTAGATAGTAGTAGTTCATAATTATCATCAGATTTAACATACAGCAGCAAAGATTACACATGGAAATCTACGGAATCATATGAAAAGGCTAAATAAGGAGCCAACCTTCGCAGAGATATTGTTGTCACTCAAGTATTTGCTAATTGTATCAGCTTCAGACTGCAACAGAAAGAACACAATTAATGCCCCCAAATATCAAAATCCTAGGATTATCCACCAAAAACAAGGATGTCCATCACAAAATTGGGCCAATCAATCCTGCATAAATTTTACACATCTACTACTACAATTTTCTGGAACACAGATTATTGCAAATATTATGGTATTTATGTTCCAAGAAATCTTACCTTATTCTGTATTCTTGACCAATAAGACTACTGTGTACAGACCTGAAATTTGCAGTATATGATGATGCTTTGAGCTTCCACATACGGAGGAGACTTGATCAGCGCCAACAAGTCTTTCATTCTATCATTTTAGCAATGTTAAATTATTAATATCTCAAGCATAACAATTCCATACTCAAGTTTCAAAAAGTAGGAGCATTTAACTTGCCTATTTCTAGCTAAAGAGACTGATAAATGCAAATTGTCTGTCAACTGTGTCTTCTGGATGAGATTTGTGCAAGGAATATCCAAAGCAGACATGACAGAATTTAAAGTTATGGTTGTAGCAGTTGCTGTCATTGCCAGAAAAGAACCTGCATTGAGCTTGTTATGGAGAAAAGATGCCCTAAGCCTCATGAATGAAGGGCGAAAATTGTGTGACCTGCAAAATAAGAAAATTGTCAAGATAAGAAATGTATATGTTGACATCACTAAATGGCTCCGGAATCCTCTCACCATTCAGAAATACAATGGGCTTCATCAACAACAACAAGAGATACAGTTGAAGCAGTGGAAACTACTGACAAAAATTCTTCATTCAGTAACCTCTCTGGTGAAACAAAAAGCACCTGAATACAAATTATAAATGCAAAATCAAGCTTCAGACTGTGGCATAAACTTGTGATTGCCATCTCAGAATTGATATCATCATTAAATGCAGTATGAGGATCACAATGGTAAGTAAAGGATTTTACAATATGGCTGTGCATAAATTGATACCGTTATATGCAATAAAATAAATCAAACTGCAAGATGAAACACATTTCAGCATAAGAAAATGAGAGAAGGGACACATAAAGAAAAAGCTACATCTAATCATTGATAATCCCACCTTTAATACACCTTCTTGAAGATGCTTCAGCGTTTCGGAGGCTTCTTCAGGTGCCTAACACAATCAGAGATAAAAGGTCACATCACATATATGAAGTAAAATAATTTTTTCTCTCGGAGAATGAGAATGTGTATTATGTTACCTGACTGCTGCATAGAAGTCCTCCATTAATCATAGGAGGCAATTTTCTTTGTTGATCAATCATCAAGGCTACCAATGGACTAACGACCAGGGTAATTCCAGGTAAAATCATTGCAGGTAACTGATAACACAGGGACTTTCCTGCGCCCGTGGGCAAAATAAGCATAGTCGACTTTCCAGCAAGTACCATCTTGATTGCCTCCAATTGACCATCTCGAAAAGAATCATAGCCATAAACTAACTGTAGCAACTTCACCAGATTCTCATCAGATGGGTCTTCTCGAACAGCTGAAACCGCCTCTTCAATCACTTTACAATCAAATTCTTTGGCACCACGAGAATCCCTGGACTTCTTTTGTGCGGTCTGCGCAACAAATGCATCCCCCTCAGATTCTAAGAACGACTTCACTTGATCCTGATCTTCACGCTTCGATTTAACTCTATCTCTCTTGTAACTTCTACGCTTACCATATGCAGAATTTTTCTTTTTTCCATGGCTCCGCAACTTCCACCTCTTGCTATTCAGGTTCAACCTCACAAAATTTCCCTCAAAAGCACATTTTCTCACCTTAATAGATGGCACCGGCACATTAGCTCCTATCAGATTAGGATGTCTCTTTCCTAATTTTGACACAGTCGTTGCTCTTAGACTTTCGCCCTCTACTTCTACCGGAATAGAACCACCCAGGTGACAATAACTCTCATTATTCTCGTTCTTGAGGCCAGCGTTAGATACAAAATCAAGAGGAGGTCCATTTCCAGAAGAATATGTAGAACTGAGAAAAGGCCTTCGAATTTTTGAGAAAGAGGCAGATTTGGAGAAGTACCCAGCTGGGAGTGTTTCAAAGGACTGTGCAGTTGACAGTTGAGTGACACAGTCAGAAGGTCGACGAATTTGGAAGGGCAGAGTTGGGAGGCAAAAGGAGTTACAGGGCAATTCTTCTTGAGTGGGTTCCTGTTTGGACGACGGTTTTGCGGGTCTAGAAGGGCGTATTTTGGATTTTGAAGATTTATCACTGGACGAGGAACACAGTTTCAATTTGTTGGAAACGAGAACAGGTTTTGGCCGCGGTAGTGGCGGTTGTACCGTCAAGGATGGTGGAGGCTCTTCCCTGGGGGGCGTAGCAGAGACATGAGAACCATCTGAGTCTGAATCGGAATCCATTGTTCCGACGGAACGGAGCAGATTATTAGAAATAACAGCGATACTCAAATGGGTGTTCCTCTTGTAGCTACCATCTTGCATCTGATCAATATTTCCCGCCAAGACAGCTCTTTGTGGAATTTGGGCTGGTTTGGGAAATCCTACAGTATTCTAAGCCCAATACTTTCGGCCTCATCTTCCATGGACAAACCGCTTCAAGGTTATTGTATCCGAAAAAAAGAAGGGAAAATTACGCGTAGGTCCCAAGGAAGAGAATTTATTACAATAAAATCCCTTGAAATCATGAAATTACACCGAAGTCCCTAGTGTAATAATTACACAAAAGTCCAAAATGGTAATTTTACATTCACAAATAATTACACAGAAGTCCCTAGGGACTTCTGTGTAATTATTTGTGAATGTAAAATTACCATTTTGGACTTTTGTGTAATTATTTTTATTTCTTAAGTTTAGAGGCTATTTACAACAACAAATGCTACATTTACAACAGAAAAAGCATATATTAACAACAACCATTTAAAAGCATAATTTTTTTTCATTTCTCATGTCCAGAGACTCTTTATAACAACAAATGCTATATTTACAACAGAAAAAGCATATATTTACAACAACCTTTGAAAACCTGGATTTTTTGCATTTCTCACATCCAGAGGCTATTTACAACAACAAATGCTATATTTCCAACAGAAAAGCATATATTTACAACAACCTTTGAAAACCTGGATTTTTTGCATTTCTCACGTCTAGAGGCTATTTACTACAACAAATGCTATATATACAACAGAAAAAAAAAACATATATTTACAACAACCTTTGAAAATCTATTTTTTTTTATTTCTCACGTCCAAAGGCTATTCACAACAAAAAATTTATATTTACACTAGAAAAAACATATATTTACAACAAACTTTGAAAATCTGGATTTTTTTCATTTCTCACGTCCAGAGGCTATTTACAACAATAAATGTTATATTTACAACAGAAAAAACATATATTTACAGCAACCTTTAAAAACTTGGATATTTTTTTTTTTCATTTCTCACATCCAGAAACTATTTACAACAACAAATGTTATATTTACAACAGAAAAGGCATATATTTGCAACAAACTTTGAAAACCTGGATTTTTTTCATTTCTCACATCCACAAGCTATTTACAACAACAGATGTTATATTTACAATAAAAAAGCATATATTTACAACAAACTTTGAAAATCTGGATTTTTTTCATTTCTCACGTCCAGAGGCTATTTACAACAATAAATGCTATATTTATAACAGAAAAAGCCTATATTTACAACAACCTTTGAAAACCTGGCTTTTTTTCATTTCTTACTTGCAGAGGCTATTTACAACAACAAATGCTTATTTACAACAGAAAAAACATATATTTACAACAACTTTTGAAAACTTTGATTTTTTTTCATTTCTCACGTTCAAATGCTATTTACAACAACAAATGCTATATTTACAACAGAAAAAACATATATTCACAACAACTTTTGAAAACTTGGATTTTTTTCATTTATCACGTTCAGAGACTATTTACAACAACAAATACTATATTTACAACAGAAAAAACATATATTCACAACAACATTTGAAAACTTGGATTTTTTTTTTCATTTCTCACGTCCAGAGACTATTTACAACAACAAATGTTATATTTATAATAAAAAAAGCATATATTCACAACATCTTCTGAGAATTCTTCTGAGAATTTTGACAGCTATATAAGGCTAGCTTAAAAAGTGAATAGGCCCTCCTTCTTTGGACGAAGGTAACAACTAAGAGCGTCGTTGGGCATGAACTCGTAAACCAGATGTTTGTGAGAATTTTCAGAGCAAAAGCCTCTGAGTCTAACGAGATTAATATGTTGGATATTACCTATGGTGGAAACTTCTCCTTTGAACTCCTTTTCTCCACCACCAGGTCTCTCAAGTCGCTTCACTGCTACACACTACAAAAAAAAAAAACAGTTTTTTGCGGCGGAAAAATTCCCTCATAAAAAAGCCATTTTCCGTCGCAAAACTAATTTGCGGCGGAAAAAATTCCGTCGTAAAAATCGCCATCGCAAACCAATTTTCCGTCGCAAAAATGCTATTTTCCCTCGCAAATCCTGAATTTTGCGAGGAAAGAATTTTCCCTCGCAAAACCTGAAATTTGCGAGGGAAAATCATTTCCCTCGCAAAATTTTGAAATTTGCGAGGGAAAGATTTTCCCTCGCAAATTTCAAAATTTGCGAGGGAACAAGTTTCCCTCGCAAAATGGAGGAGTTTGCGAGGGAACACTTTTCCCTCGCAAATGTCAATTAATTTTTTTAAAAAAATATAAAAAATCAATAAAATAAAATAATTACATAAAAAAAATATTAAAAATTAGAAAATAAAAAATCTTGTATATCATAAAAATAATCTGTAACAATTATAAGAGTTTACATAGCAAAAACGAAATAATACAAATTATAATGTTGTAACCAAAATGAACTAAAAAAAAAAAGTCTAAACAGCAGCAGTTTGGTCATCTGGTCATCATCATCACCAGTATTAAAAGTCTTCAATCTTACATTTGCAAAAGATGCAGCACTGCAAAGGAGAAGCAACTAGATAGGAAAATAGAAAGATTTTTCAGATTAAATATATTTTACTATACTTTTAATTTCAAGATTCAGATGATACCTCTTACGAAACTCTTTCAATTTCATTTTGATTTTGTTGCCTGACGAAGATTCTTCATCATACGAAGGAGCAATATAACCATGGTCTCCTTCAAAATTCCAGCATAGTCCCCGTTGAACCATCAATCAATAATACCTGAAACAAAGATAAATTTTAATGTTTAGAATATTCACAAAGGGTTTGTTATTTGGCAGCTTACTTATATACCTTATAGCCTCATATGAACAGGAATAGAGACAGAAATATTGTTATACTCGTCATCTACTAAGGATTGATCAAAATCTAAAGCAATCTTTTTAGATTGTAAATTTAATAATCATCAGAATTAGGCAGGTCGTGGGCAATTCGAGAGACCCTGATTCAGGCTTTTGCTAGAAAATTGTAAATTTGTAATACCAATGCAATGAATTTAAATTGTCATAGACAAAGACGCTAGTTCCCAAAACACATTCTTTTTGCAATACACTTTTAAAACAAATAAGAAGCAAAACCACAGTGTTTCACTTCACATAAGAACATAACTGGGCAACTACATCAAAATTTGAAAGAAAGCCCCAAAAGCTCAAAGATCAGCAGTACGTGAACCAATATGCATCCACAAAACCCATAAAATTTAGTAATAAAACATTTAACACGTTAATCGGCGAATTAATAAATCATCGATAAATTGATCATCTAGGAATAACCAAAAAAAAGGCAAAAAACAAATTCAAATCAAATTCATGAGAGAAATCTCGCATCAAATCTAGTGGGAATCAAATCAGCCCAAACCAAATTACAGTGACAGAATAGATCTTGATCAGCTAAAGCAAATAAAGATCGGAAGATTTTCAATCAACAAAATAGAACAGAAAACACAGCTAAGAATTACGGATCCAGGAGATGAACAACTCAATAAAAAGCAACAGTACAAGCTGAATTCAAGCATAGTAAAATTCACCGAAAAAAATACAACGAAGATCCAAACTTACTTCTTAGAACGAAACTCGAAGTCACTGGTTCGCAGGTACGGGACGGTCGAGGAAGCGACACGGTGAAGAGGTAGCGGCAGCACGGGAGTAATTGAAGGAAGAGAATCAGATGAGCTTTATATTCCCCGAGCACTCACTGGGCAGAGAGCTAAATGACAAATATTAGGGAGTGAAACTAGGGGTGGGCAAAACCGAACCGAAACCGAAAACCGAACCAAATTTTTCGGTTTTCGGTTTTTTCGGTTCGGTTTTGCTCATAGGCATATCTCAGTTTTCGGTTTGGGGCTGTTAAATTTTTTTCGGTTAAAACCGAAAAACTGAATTATAGGTCAAAACGACGTCGTTTAATATGTAAGCTAGCCCAAGTTCAAACTTCAAACTTTCAACAAAAAAGAAAAAATAGAGCCGGCCCACCACCCATCCAAGCCCAACCCAAATCCATTTGTAAACCCTAAATCCTGTAGGTGTTGCCGTCTTCACTTCAGCACACCATCAGCATTCATCGCACCTTTGAATCAAAACCCCTCTTCGCCTTTGCTTCCGTCGACCGCCGTAGCGCCTTGCCGTCTTCACTTCCGAACGCTTGCGTCTCTCTCCTGATTTGCGACGGCCACTGTGACTGACGACGGACGACGAAGGATTCCAAACCCCTCTCCGCCTTTGCTTCCGTCGACGCCAAATCCCTCGACGGCTCACTTCGATCGTCGATCTGCGACTTCTCCAGTTGAAACTTCAGTTCCCGTCGACCGCCGTATTCCTCTCTTCACTTCTCGTTGGAATCGGGATTTGCGACTTCGATCTGCCTCTTCTCCAGTTGTTCGATCGACTTTCTTGGTTAGGCGACTTTTTTTTTCTGGTTTGTAGCCATCAGATCTGCCTCTTCTCCATCTTGTTCGATCGAATTTCTTTTTTTCTCCATCTGATTGATTGTTTAGAGTAACTTATGTTGATTTTGTTGATATAAATGTAAAACCGAAAGAAATGTTTGGTTTTTTGAGAGGATGATAAAATGATTAAAATCCATTTCGTTTTCCAATTGAAAAGTTGACAGTGATCCTCTGCTCACGCGTAGCCATATGTCTCTATCCTTCCCTTCAAACGAGTCAAATATTCACAGGTTTAACAAAGTGGAGTTTGTTGTGTCCAAAATCTATATTAATATTGGTCATCATATTGGGCTAAGAAGAAGATATTTTTGGATATATCTATATAATTTAATAGCGAGGGATTTGGTGTCGGGTTACACGGCGTGTGATCTCGCTTTTAGGTAAAAGCTTCAATGAATACAGGTACTGATCTGGGTTAGACCAAATCAAATGAAATCTTATTGTTTTAATGCTTGAGGTTAGGTCTAAAAATGATAGAACAAAACAGAGAAACTTGCGTCCTTGTTTGGATTTTCACATTTCCAGAAAAAAGCCCAAAAACCGAAATAAATGTAAAACCGAACCGAAATAATTCGGTTTTTTCGGTTCGGTGGTAATAATATGTGTTTTTCGGTTTTAACCGAAAACCGAACCGAAAAACCGATTGCTCACCCCTAAGTGAAACAACTTAATCTATAGGAGTTAACACTTCGGAAAAATAATTTTTTGCGAGGGAAACCTAGTTCCCTCGCAAAATGAAGGGAAATTATTTCCCTAAAATTTCTCCTAATTTTGTGAGGAAAAAAATTCCCTCGCAAAATGGCTATTTTTTGCGAGGGAAACGTTTTTCCCTTGCAAAAAATGGTCATTTTGCGAGGGAAAACCGGATCCTTCGCAAAATGGGAGGAAATTGGCGGGAATTTTCCCCCCAATTTTGCGAGGGAACTGTTTTTCCCTCGCAAAAATCTTCCATTTTGCGAGGGAAAATTTGTTCCCTCGCAAAAATCAACATTTTGCGAGGGAAACCTTGTTCCCTCGCAAAATGAAGAGAAATTGTTTCCCTAAAATTTCTTTGAATTTTGCGAGGGAACAAAGTTTCCCTCGCAAAATGACTACTTTTTGCGAAGGAGACGTTTTTCCCTCACAAAAAATGGCCATTTTGCGAGGGAAAACTGGATCCCTCGCAAAATGAGAGGAAATTGGCGGGAATTTTCCCTCCAATTTCCTCAATTTTGCGAGGGAACCAGTTTTCCCTCGCAAAATGGTCATATTTTGCGAGGGAGCTGCTTTTCCCTCGCAAAAATCTACCATTTTGCAAGGGAGAATTTTTTCCCTTACAAATTTACTCAAATTTGCGACGGAATTTTTTTCCCTAGCAAATTCCTTCGCAAATTTGATATTTTCTTGTAGTGTTACACATGTTGAATCTAGTAATTCTCCTTGAAATATTGTCCCAGACCCACAGTGACCTACCTTCCCTGAGAATCCCCAAGTCGCTAATTGAAGCTCTTTGTAGGAAAATAGCTTAAGATTCAGAACAGGAATCAATCCATCTTCTTCTAGTTTCTTCTTATTCCGCCTTCGATTCAGAAATACCAACAATGTCACCACTATAAACCCTAGAAAAGCAATTGCCCCAATGATAGTGCCAGTCAGAGTTTGCCAATTCAGTTCTTCTCAGATTCTCCTCGTTGTACCCTAACAAACAAATTGCCATCAATAGAGGTTCCAAAAGATGAATTGCGAAGATTCAGAATTGCAGAGAGAGGGGAGAATGAAGAAAGAGAGAGGAATTGGAAGACATGAGAGGGAAGGTCAAAATGGTAATTTTACATTCACAAATAATTACAATCAGGTGCCTTGGGACTTATATGTAATTTCATGATTTCAAGGGATTTTCTTGTGATAAATTCTTTTCCCTGGGACCTGCGCGCAATTTTCCCATATATATATATATATATATATATATATATATATATATATATATCACAAATAAATAAAATACCGCTTCAAGGTAGGTTCACCTAAATCACACTTTTTCCCCTTCCTGTACCCAATCCGACCCATCAATCAATCAAACAAATATATACTATTGAACCTTGTAGCTAATCAATTATCAGTCTATGTAAACATCCCCTTTGGCAATTTTATCAATGGCTATGGTCATTATTTGTAATCCGATGAATGGAAACACGCGCCAATCTTTCCCATCTATAAATGAACCTCATTTCACAGTCATTATTATGAGTAATAAATTAAAGGTCAAACATTTTTTAATACACCATTGGTTAAAAAAAAAAATACTCAAACACCATTTAAAATATGTATGTTTCCAATGTTGTTATTGTATTCCCCATGCATTTCTCATTTTTTTCCCAATAGTTTTTATGTAGATGAAGGTCCTTATTGGCTGAATTATTCGATCATAGGGATTAAAGCCCCATAATTTCCTTTCATCATTCCCAAGAGTTGAGTGGAATTTGTATGTTTATTAATCCAACTTGATCAACATAATGTGGTTCAGTTCAAAAACTCCGAACAATATCATAATTGAATTGTTTCAAATGTTATTTCCTTCGTTGAATCTGATTGCAACAAAAACAAATGGTGCAAATGTGTCAAGGTTATTTCAAATTTCTAGGACAATCCTTATGCAAGGATGCATCGCAAAATAACTAACAATGCAATGATGTTAGTTTCTAAGGTTGTTGTTATTTTATTAAAATCTGTTATGTTTTCTTATTCTCCATTGTTGTATATATTCCATCGGTTACATGTCATGTTTTCTCATATGCTGTAGGGTTACTTAGTTTTGGCTGTCATGCGTCGTCATGATATCATTTGAAGGTCCTTTGGTTCTTGGCGCTTGGTTTTTATTTTGTTCTTAGAAGGTTTTTAATTGAACGTGGCCCTAACATCAATTAACCCAAATATGAGGATAGTGATTGAACGTTTCACTGAAGTGCGGTTTGTAAGTGATATCATTAAGACCCCTCCGACAATTTTTCAGTGACTTCTTTCGTTGGTGCAACTACTCTCGTGGAAACAACCCTTAGAAGTACTATGTTTTACTTTCATTGTGGTTTGTTTTTTTCTTAATGTTAGTCTACATTGTAATTTTATCATTCCTAATTATTTTTATCTTGCAGATGTCGTAGGACTTATGACTTGTGTTTATTACCTAAGTGATGTAATAGACGACAGGGAGACCTTGTACCAATTCAACTTTGAGATGATGGATTAATGGTTTGATTTGGCATTGACCTTTTAAATTTGTTGTTTAGTTTTTTGAGTTGTCTCTAATTTTAATGACATGTTATTGTAGTGGCAATTCATTCCATTGCTGCTTTAGGGGAACACTAGTATTCAAGCTTCCATAAGCTATGCTAAGGTGGTAGACAAGGACGATGTCATTGTTGCATTGCTCTAGGTTAAGATGAAAAGGATATGTGGTTAGTTATCTAGTATTTCAGTAAACAGTAATACTTATTGAATTTTGCGTGACTAGCTAACACATTTTACTATATATTGTAGATGGGGGAATATTGTTTGTCAATCATTGTTATATGTCTGACGAAGTTATTTTCAACTACAATCACCCTGTTGTTGTTGATTTCCGTGTTAAACTGCACCAGATGAAAAATATATTGTAGATGGGGGAATATTGTTTGTCAATCATTGTTATATGTCTGACGAAGTTATTTTCAACTACAATCACCCTGTTGTTGTTGATTTCCGTGTTAAACTGCACCAGATGTGTGCTATTCAGCATAGTGCTATGTTTTACTTTCAATGAATACTTAGCAACATGTGTTCCATGTTTCGGTCAGTGGTGGTTATCACAATTTTTAAGTGTTTTAGGGTTTTTTGGTTTAGCAGTGTTATTTTCAATTTTAAGGACTTTTCTTTGTTTTGTAGTTAATAGTGTTTGTAATCCCCCAACTCTTTTTGAATTACAATCAAAATAAATGTGTTTTGAAAATTCAATATATGGATGGCTACTTGTTTACTATGCATTCAATTCAACGTGTAACATCCTAAATTTTGGGATTCCTAAGTTTGAATAATGTATGGAGATTAAATATGAAATTTTAGTTTAAAATAATTATGAGAATAATTATTTGGAAATTACGGTCTATTTTTCCTTAAATTTATTCTAGGAAAAGATTAAGGAATATTCATAAAGAATAATTTCAAGCCTAAAACATTTATGGAATTAATTAGTAAAGAAAACAAATCCTTATATAGAATTAAGGATTTAACGTTATCATTATTCCAATATTTGCAATTAATTGAGTTAAGTACCTTATTGTAAATAAAGGTTTGGAAGAGGATCAATTAGGTATTAAAATGGGCCTCATAACATAATATTCACCATAAGCCTATTATCTCCAATAACTCCTTCAACTGAAGCACATGACAATGGAGAGTTTTCAGCAAAAAGTCATTAGCCATACTTATTTAGTGAGATTAACTCATTCTCTGATCACGCAAGATCAAAAGCACCATGCTCTTCCAACGGTTTAAATGCTCACGACAGTAGCAAACTCTCCCCACGTTCTTATTTAAGCATTACTCCTTGATCTTCATTCATTCAATTTGCTCAGCTCAAGTGAAACTGAAAGCAAGAGAGAAACGTGAGAAAGTGAGAAAGAGAGAAGAGAGCCATAGCTGGAGAAAAACGAAGGAGTTGATCGTGAAGCTTGAGGAATCAACTAAAGTGAGTTCCTTCAGCATTATCCTTTCTATTTTCGTGGCTTTAATTTGCTGCAAGTGGTTTGGTTAGAGGAAAAACGTGATCATGCTCTGTTTTTCTTGTCTGAAATAGAGAATCTTGTGTGCTTCTGTTTCATAGTCAAACATTTGAGTTTTTCTTCAAAATGTTTACGGTAGATAGTAGCCTCAATAAGGTTTAAAACGAGCAAAAGAACGGCCAAGACGAACATGTAATTTGGGAGTTATGATTTTTCAAAGTTTGACAAAAAAACTAGAAAAACTGTCATTTTCCATAAATGAACAGTGATTTTCGTGAGAAGTTTTGAAATAGTAAATGATCGAATTTTGTCATAAAATTTTCCAAGAATAAAATGGACACAAAAAGGTTTAATTTAATAGGGCACATGCCTTATTTGGAGTTGTATCCAGGGAGATACAAATTTTTGAAATTGACCTATTAAACCTAGAGTTTTTCTGGACTGAATGTTGGAGTGTGTGTATATAATATGGCATTGAATGTGTTTAAGTGTAGGGAAAACTTGGTATCAACCTGGATCCCGGACTACTCACCTCAGATCTTAGACTACTCATACACCTTACCCCTCCACCCTCAACCACTCACTCCTCAACTCGAATCTCAAACTACTCATACATTTTACCCCTCCACCCTCAACCACTCACTCCTCAACCTGGATCTCGGATATTGGATCTCGGATCCCAGACACCTTACCCTTCCACCCTCAACCACTCACACTCTAACTTGTATTCCAACACCCTATCTCGGATTCCATCACTCTAACTCAGATTTAAACACCCTAACTCGGATTCAACACCCTAACTCAGATTCCAGCACCCCCATCCTAGCAATCCCATCCCAGCACCCCCAACTTGAAACCCCTTAACCCAGAACCCTTTCAACCCGGAGTAATAATTGCAAAGAGAATAATAATAATAATAATAATATTATTATTATTAAAATAAATAAATAAATAAATATTATTGTTATTAGGAAAATGAATAAATAGTATTTATTAAAAGGGGTATTATTGTTTTAGGGTTAATAACTACTTTTAATTCTCTAAAATAGTTCGCGTAGTTAGTTATTTTGTGACGCAAGTGATGACTAATAACAATGATAAACGTTTATAGGCATACTTTGACACTTGAACCGATCCAAACACCTACCAGACCAGTTAAGGATTTAAGTTTGAGGTGGGTAACTGTTATCTTTTTTAGCTTGTATATATGTATTCATGTATGACTGATCATGGTTACTAGATAATTTGCATGTGTGTATCCTAGCTATGGATTGAGGTTGCGTGTCTCATAGGGCTGTGTGTCCTAAAAGGCTGCGGTCCTTGGCCGATAACTTCGATTACGGTGCGACTTATTTGCTGTAAATTATTCTATGCTTAACATTTGTTGTACTGTTGTTTATATTTCATACTTGCATATGAGATTAATTGTTAGGATTATTTATTTGAACTCCAGACCACATGAAAGAAACAGGTAGTGGATCAGGTTCAAGAGGAAAGACACAGCTGTAAGGGATACAGCAGAAGGGATATTTTGTGATAGTATAAGTAGTTGGACTGTAATTATCATTTATCTATTTTTGGAGTCCAAATTATTCTGATACTTGTGCGCTTAAACTCTAATAAATATAGGCATATTAAGCCAGGGTGTCACACAATGAGCATGTGTTTATACCCCTTTTTTTACTCTTCTTTTATCATTCGATGTTGACGCAATATATTTTCGTTTAAAAATCAAATAGAATCTTTGCGTAACGTAGTTGCAGTTGGATGATTTCATGGCAAGCGTTGGTTCATCTCTCTCTTTTCCCATTCTAGCTTACATGCATGTCGCTTGAAATGCGTTTTTAAACTAATTATCCATCATTAGTCATTAGGAAAAATATTAATTCCTTATAACGTCCTAGTAGTTTCAATTTAATGTAAAATATAATTAACATTAATCACTACAATATTTAATAGAAAAAAGAAAACATCTCCTTGATACAGACGCTTTTTCGCCACTCGTGCAACCATTTAATGCATTTTCCACATCCTATTTAATAGAGTTGATGCATGTTAATTATTTATCTCAAGACATTATCCATCTGAAACTTCACTGAGACTCTTGCTATCCTGACATGGCAATCAACATGAAGACCAGTTTGCAAGGTTTATCTTCAGGATCATTCGAAATGGTCTTAATGGTCAAGGTTGATCATATCATAGATGGATATGTCAAATGTCGTTGCAGACGTCACAAGCGCCCTTTATGAGAACTCGAGTCTATAGATGTTGTTGTATTTAATAACATGATAATTTGAAAAGTTATATTATTTATACTTATTTTAAATTCATATCCATTTTATCCTTTTCAAGTCCGACGGTTTTTAACCTACCTCCTTCTGATGCCAGAAAGATACACGAATGTTGGTCAAGATTATGTCCGTTTACGCCATGGACATGCACTTTTGGAAGTTAACTGAAGGGGCCTGTTATGACATTTCTAGGTTTTTGGTCAGGGAAGGTGGCGAAGGGGATCCACATTATAATTACTAAATATTCTACAATAGCACTTGCATTCAACGATAACATACCAAATCAATATTTTATGATGAATATGGTGGATGATTGCAATTGATGGGGGGTTCCTAGTAACAAGATGCTTATTGGTAAAGTTGTCATGAAGTTTACAATTTCTATATCGATTTGTCTATCTCTATATCATCTACTTGGTGACTATTATTATATAAGTTGATAACGTTGGTCAAAATTTCAGATGTATGTGGCATTCTTCGATCATACCATCAGACATCCAACTACAAGTGTAAGGGGATATACTGCATGACATTGATTCTGGACCTTAAAGACAAACGATATGTGCAATCTTTAAACTTCTAAAGACTGTTGTACAATAAATTTGGCTTACCAAATTTTTTATATCATTTACTAATCTTAACTATATAAAAGTAGAGCAGAAAGTATCTCTGGCCGACATATCAACAAAATGGCGGACTCTGAACATTAACATTAACATTAAAAAAATTAAAAATAAAAAGCAAGACGGTTATAAAAGATGGATAATGGGAAAACAGTTACATAATATTTTGTAAATTACTACTAGAGGTGATAGGTACAAAATATTTAATTTAATGTTTTAATTATTCCCTTAGATATCTCAATTAAAAAATAAAAAGCAAGACGGTTATAAAAGATAAATAATAGGAAAGGTAGTTACACAATATTTTGTAAATTAATAATAGAGGTAGCTACAAAATATTTAATAAACATTTAATTTAATATTTTAATTATTCTCTTAAAGATAGTGATTTTTTATACAACAACATATTAATAAAACCATTGTCTTTCACCCGTGCGTCGCGCGGGCCTTGGCTAGTTCATTAAATTGAAAGAAGAAGTTTCAAATCAGATGTATCTTGAATGACGATGCTCTTTAGAGGATAGTTACTCTGTTGGAGAATTCAAAGGAATGATCTGGAGTCTTTGTTGTTGTCCAGTATGCCCAGATAAGCTGGATAATAGAAGGAGTTTGCTTAATAAAAACTATGTCGTATTCTTTTTATTACATAATTTTTTAGTAATGACCAGCAATTCTATATAATTATATTTTTATCCATGTAGGTGTTGAGCTGTCGACTGTACTAGTTGCTACTCATGTTTATGTAGATCTAGATTTTCTTGAGGTTTATATAGCGAAGAGTATAGTGTTGGGAATGTGAATGGATGTTTTTTCTTCTTCTGCTATGTTTTAAATAGTTTTGTTTGTGGTAAATTTTTTTTTTGGGGTTTCAAGCAATTCTTATAGCATTTTTTGGATGGTTGTATATTAATTAGTACTGCAAGTTATGACAAGATGTCAGTTACTTTTCTCATCTGTTGGCTTAGTCATGATTTATTTTCCCAGTGTTTTTGATAGATATGTATGAATTTGTACTTCATTTTGATTATTTTTTTTGTTTGTCGTCAATACCGAGTGAGCATTTGCCAATGTACATTAATGTTGAGTTTAAACAATTGTTAACGTGTATTTCTACCAAAAATATTGTTAACGTGTATTAATGATCATCTTGACTTTCTACCACCTAGCTTGCAAAATACCTTTTGTAATTGGTCAGTGTTGCTGCATAACAAAATTGAGTCAATATTTATGATGCAATGAAATGATGATAAAAGCAATGTAGCCGCAAACCCTACTGCTATTTCCAACATACCGTGGACTTTTACATCTGATACTGTATAATGGAATAAATGTTTTCAGAGTTTTAATTGTAGCCACTAAACCTTCTTCTATACAAATCACGCTCATGAATGCATATTTGTAGAAATCATAATTACTGTACGGGTGAGATGACAAACACAGTGTGAATGCAAACCCTACTGCCAAATGTCAAGTAGTATATCCTTTGACAGATATCGATGTAAGCCTCCTAAATTCTTTTTTTTTTTTTTTTGCATTGAAAAAATAAAGCTTTTGCAATATATTATAACATCTCCAGAAGAAGAAGATGAGTCCACATTTGGTGCTTATAGTTAGGTGCTTATTTATATGTTTATGTTTCTAATTAGAGGTATAAGCAATTTTTTAATTTTTTTATATATTGTATTTATTTAGATTTAAATCATATGCTACTTTCTGAGATGTTTTTTGCACCCAGTATCTCAAATTAACTAATTTCCAGTTCTGTATTTGTCTGTAACACCAGCATTATGAAAAATAATTAATTTGAGATACTGGGTATAAAAAAACATATCAGAAAGCCGTATATGATTTAAATCTAAATAAATATAATATTAAAAAAATTAAAAAATTTGCTTATACCTCTAATTAGAGGTATAAAGTATAAACACATAAATAAGCATCTAACTATAAGCACCAAATGTGAACTCTCCAGAAGATGTAGGAGCAAAATTATATGGGTTTCATTCAAAAAGAATATTCCCGTGTAAAATAACAATTTGCCCTCCATGTATAAAGTAGTCGCCTAAAATTACCCTATGCCGTGTAACCCCATGCATTTAATGTGTTTAAAAATAATACAAAATGCATGATAAATGGGAGGGTAAGCTATATGCTTGTGCTTGTGCTTGTGAATGTTTTCTTTCTTTAGGAATTGCCTCCCAAATATATAATTTTTCCTGCCTAAAGTTTTCTATATATAGAGCAACCAATGTAGATCATCCACCAACATCTCATTATTTTGTATCGATATTAGTCACATCTAATCTTATTGCCACTTTGTGGTTTTTATAAATTATTTCAGTAAGCCATACTACTATTATATTATGTTTCCTTGTCATATTAATTTATATGTTTAACACTAATTTGACATGTATGCGTCAAGATATGAAGAAGACCCTATTTTCTAATATCAACAATAACAAGGACACTTGTTCAGTACACAAAAGTCTTGAGGAAGTGGGTGGTCAGAAGGAAGGCAGCTCCTTATGCAGTATGGAATATTGACATGTCGTTGGTTGATGAAGAGGTAAATGTGTATTAAGTTAACTCTATCATGGGAAGTTCTTAACAACTGTATACTATATTGTCTTAATAGTTTTCACCTCACTTTAATCCAAAACCTTTTTAAAAAAATTTCAATTTTCTTTGTTGTTGTTAGTTGACCAGGATTGAGGTTATTATTACACAAAAAAATTGTGACAACCCCTCGGTATGAGGACTTCCATCAGAGTATTCATATGCCATTTATACACAGTTGTGCTGGCAAAATAGAAATAGTTCAATATACTGACACAAAGCTCTTGATTACATACAGGAAGTTCCCATAAGATCTATACAAATTACAGATAGTAAAATTATTATACTGTCATTATTCTTCAGTTCTTCGCTCTTCTTCCATCTAGTTCATCTTCAAGCAACCTTCCCCCTAGAATTCTCGTGCAACACTTCTTCATTGTGCTCACCTGCCTATGGTTGGTTGTGGAGGGTTAGATTCTAAGGAATCTTAGTAGCAGATAATACCAAATAATACGTACAAGATAAATGCTTTTGTATGAAGTACTTGCCTTGCATAGGCTCATGTCAACATAATGATGTTTTTGCATGCTTAATGCTTCATGCAACATGCTTATGGCTTGAGCATAATCAGATACAATGCTTCAATCATTCAAGTATGTTAAACATAACAAGCAAGCATAATAATCATACACATAAGCAATTATATCAAATACATACAATTAAGGTAAGTTCACTACCTTAAGGACTAATGTCCTTCCTCGTTTTCCTCTTCTTTCAACCATCGCGGTTGCTTGAAGCACCTTCCCTTCTTCTTATAGCCCTAAGTAAATATTCATATTATTAGAACCATGAAATATGAAAGTTTAATGGAATTGCCTCAATCCCATAACCCTTATCCCTTATGTAACACCCCTACGGTCGTAACCAACATACTTGTAGATATCAATATTCCAATTAGGAGAAAACATCTGGGGAAAATTTGAAGAAAGTCCACAGAGAAATACCCTGTTGACCAGTGAGACCCACAAAGGCCGGTGGATGGAAACCGAACCAGATAAAATGAAAAGACCAGGGGATCTAAATTGTTGGGCCCAGGAGGCACCACTCCGGCATAGGAAAGGTCTAGAAGACTTGGGGAAAAAGTCAAGGGTAATTGTTGAGCCCGGGCCAAAATTGGTAATTTCCATAAATTCCGGGCCAAAGTAGGTAATTTTCCCTAAATGTAAAGAAAATATATAGATATTTTTAGAAGAGGAGGAACCACATGGCAGCAATATAGGGGCCTCTGGAATCCTCTAGAATTGCTTGGGAAGGAAGAAAAGAAAAATCGGTGCAAAAGTCAGACCATGGGTCCCACATTCAGAGGAAAAAGGGCAAAATGGGAATAAATGTGCAAAAATTAATTGGATCAGATTTGTGGGCCCAAAATGCGTGCTATATGTCCTTTTGGACAGGTCCAAGCACATGGGGAAAATTAAAAATTATTAAAAGTTCTGGGCCATAATTGCAATTTTCAAAAGTTTCGGGCCAAAACGTGTAATTTGCCCCAAAAGCAGAAAAATATCTAGATATTTTTGGGTGAGGGGCAGCACGTGGAAGAACCCTAGGAAGCCCTATAAAACTCTAGAAAAACTTGGGAAATAAGTCAAAAACTCAAATCTCATTATTACACAATAATCAGAAATTACGCCTGTTAATTCTAATTCTACCGATCAAAATTCACCTTTATAAAAAGGTGTTTAGTTCTTCATTTTCACCCCAGAGGGGGAGAAAATTCCAGAGGTCAGAGAGAGAGAGATCTGCAACTCCACCATAGCCCAAGCTCAAGGATCAAGATCTCAAGCTCATCCACTGATTTGCCGATCGTGAGGTAACCCGAAAACTCCATCTTCTTGAGTTCTTGCTAAAGTATTTTCATTCACCTGGTTAGGGCTTGGTGATAGGGTCTTATTTTGGAGATTTTGGTGGTTCCAAAGTGTTTAAAACATGATTTTGTGTGGGTATGGTTGTAGCTTAAGTTTCTGAAGTTGAAAACACCGAAAAACCTCTTGAACTAAGCTTATCTTCAAATCTGGAATTTCTGGCAGTGCATCTTCAACTGGGCTTTAAAAATAGTAAACGAATTCGATTTTGGCTGAAATTTTACAGGTGGAAATTACACCCTAAGGTTCACTGTGATATATAATTTTGTATGATTTGGACTTTTCTACTAGGAGATAAAAATTTCTCAAGTTGGTATAGATGCAACAGGATGAATCTGGACCAGGAGGTGTAAAAGTGGTCATAAATCAAAATATGTGTACTTTAAGGGTTTTAAAGTATTTTTCCTGAAAAATAGACATCCTGATGGTTTTAAGGGCGCTGGTTTCATGTGAAAATGATTTTTTTGGAATTTTCTAAAAATCATTGAAGTAGGGACAGAAATACTGGATTTCTGGAAACTTGGGTTATGCTCGGTTTTTGTGAATAAGAAAAAGTATATAAACCCAGATGGCCTTTGTAATTATTTTTCCCTCAAACTAGACATCCTAAGGGTTCCATTGGCACTGGTTTTGTGTTAATGAAATTTTTCTGGAATTTACTAAAAATCGGCGAAGTTGGAACAGCGATTCTGGAAAAATTCTGTTGTAAGCGAAATTCATAGAAATTAGGAGTAGAGTTGGCTTACATAATTAAAAGTGTGATATTTAGTTATAATTAGGGTGTTAGCTCGTGTGGACTATATTCTCAGCATCAAGAGAAGTATTTGCTAATTTCAAGGAGTGCCAGGTAGTAATTGTTGACTTGCATACTCTATGTTGCTTTTGCATGTGTGCATTATCATGATGTAGGAGTTGGGCTTAGCACCTAGTGGACTGTGTGTCCTTAGGTTGCTGCTGGAGTCCAAGGAATACTTATCGGGTTGTGGTGCTTATTAGACTGTGTGTCCTTAGGTTTCCGTTACAGTACCGAGGGCATGTATATCGGTATATGAGGTAGGTAGGGCCTGTGACTGTGTGTTTATAGGTGGTTACTGAGACCTCAGGAGGGGTCGGTAGGGGACTGCAGCCCTGACTACCGAGGCCCTTAGCGCTATGGTACCTGGGGCTTGTCTTGACCAGGCGGTCCTGCAGTTTGTTGTGCCAGAGGCATATGTGATTTACCCTTATTGTGCCAGAGGCAGACTCATACATGCCAGTATTGTGCCTAAGGCAGATTTATTTCCTGATTGTGATTTGCATTACATGCATTGTATACATATTGTATATGAGTCTAACAGTTACCCCTGGGTTCAACTTTAAACTCCAGATTATTGTGAAGGTACAGGGTGAGAAAGTAACAAGCGGAGACAGAAGAAGGTAGGGCAAAAGGCGTCGGGTTGAAGAAATAGGGAATGCCCTATCGCTTTTTGTATTATCATATTTTTGGATGACTGTACTAATTAATATTGTATTTGGATGACTATACCTAACCCTTCGGGGACTTACTTATCTGTGTGAATTTTACACGTTTATTAGTATAGTAGACTTGTCCAAACCTAGTCCCGTGCTCTGCTGCGTTCACTCTGATAATTACTTAAATGGATCAAGTAATCAAGGAAAGGTAATTAAATAAAAGGAATCTCTCTAACCTGCCACCCAAAAGGGCGAGGCCGGTAGGGGTGTAATACCTTAAATTCGTAGGGATACCAAAGCTACCAAAATTTTTAGTTAACTTTGAGTATATATATGTATGTGTGTGTGTAGATAAAAATATAAGTGTATAAAATATATATATCTACACACACACACACATATATATAAGTCTGTGTGTGTGTATATATATAACATATGCACACACATGTATATGTACACATACACACATAATGGGATTCACAAGATTGAACAAAGTTTGAGCACTTTGAACAAAACTTGTAATGAGATTTACAAGTTCAGTGATAAGATTTACAAGTTAATATCATATAACCTAACTAAGACATTGTAGAATAGACCAAACTTTACCCCTCGTCCTTGGATTCAACTGACCAAGGGGTTGGACACTCTCACCAAAAAGGAGGGGGTTTGATTCTGGAGTTGGTTAAAGCGCTGGGTAAGGCATCCTAGAAAGACGAAGCAACGGTAACACAGGCTAAGGTGGAGGCACATGTATTCTTAGTCCTGAATTGCTTGGGGAGTGGGCTCCAAACATCCTGCCCTTGGACTGTGAATGAGCCAAACCCTCTCCTAAAATTTTATTATATCTATATATTAAAAAAAAAAAGAATAGACCAAACTTCTCTTAAAATCCTTTTGAGCAAGAGCTAAAGTAGCTCCTAATACTATTGTTATTTTCCCTATGAAAGCTATTCCATTCATTATGGAAGGCATAACTATGAAAAGAGGAAGAAGGCAGGCTATAAGAAAAATTCCTACCGCTACCATAGTAGCAACATGGATAAGAGCGGAAATAGGGGTAGGCCCTTCCATAGCATTCAATAACCATACATGAAGGAGGTATTGGGTAGACTTAGCAATTGAACCGCTAAATAACAGGAAGGAGTACATAGTAACTAATAAAAGATTAACCTCATTATTAGAAATCAAGTTATTGAATATTTCAAACAAATCCTGATATTCCAAACTTATATATATCACAGGAACTAAGTGGCCCAATGGTTGGGCCACTTAGCTCCTATGAAGGTGAGGTGGGTTTGAACTCCATCCTCCCACTTTCATTCAATCTTTTTTTTTTTGAAGAAAGATTCAACCCTAGAAAAACAACCCCTCGTCGGATCATTCAATATATATATATATTTTTAAAAAGATTCAAACCAACCCTCCAAAAAAACCCCACCGGATCTTAGGCTGCCTGTCACCATAGCCCAGGTTGCCAGTAGTTGTAGGTTGTCTGGCAGCCAGATCTCTGACGGTTGGTCGTGGTGAAAGTGGAGCTAAATACATAAGAGAGGGATGAATTGGGTATTCTAAAAATTTTTGAAAATGACCCTATTTTCAAACAGCAAAAACATAGATGAACAGAGTAAGGAGAAGAGCAACTGGACACAGAGATTTATACTGGTTCGATCTTAACAACTTGACCTACATCCATTCCCCAGACTCTCTGGGATTTTACACTATCACAAAGATTACACACTCTGTACTCAAGAGTAGTTCTCTCACTAGAACTCACTCCCCCTTACAAGTTGTAATCAATGAACTCCCAAATCACCAAGTCTCCTTGACTTGTGATTCTTTACAATAAATGATTTACAAATAAAAACTCTCTCTAAGAGTGAATAATGATAAACATTGAAGCTTATATATCAAAAGATACACTGCAGTTGAAAACTGAAGGAATAAATACAAAACTTGAATGATTTTCGTTTTCAGCAGTTGTGATTGTTGAGAAGACTTGAATGCAACTCTATTTATACTCAGAGTGCATTAAATGACCGTTGATTTCCCTAATAGAGCCATTGGAGGTGTTCAGCAAGGATTAGGGAGTGGTTTAGTCTTCTTTTCTCTCTATTCTTTACTTAATCCAGCTGTGCAAAAGTTCAGAGTTGACTTCCTGTGAATTAATCTGTTGGAAAAGCAGGTGCTGGATGTGGAAAACATTCTTTAATTCTTTGCTATACGTGTGCAGACAGATTACCCAAAAGGTTGCAACTTTCTGGGTTTGCATTTAATGTGCTGACGTCACTTTTTGCTTTTGCTTTAAACTTCAATAAACATTCTCTAATTCATCTGAAACTCACTAACAAAGTGGTTAAACATAGCTAGGGATAGTAGAGAATAATACTGGAAAGTATTAAGACCAAACAAGAGAGATTTACAAATCGCGAAATTTGAAATTCTGATCCAGCGCAGAAACCTCGAGGTTTGTTCTCCAAACCTCGAGTTTTGGACTGTAGCTTGCAAAGATGATTTATGTCCAAAACACCAAAACTTGAGGTTTTCAAAACTTTAAAAGGTTCAGTGCGCTCGGGTTGGCAAAACCTCGAGGTTTCTCACCAAACCTCGAGTTTTCATTCAAACATGAAAGTTTTGAAAAATTGCACTAGAAGCAAAACTTGGAGGTTTCCTTGAAACCTCGAGTCTTTTAAATCAGTGAAAAGTTGTTTGCTCTCTATTTGCCAAAACCTCGAGTTTTGTTCAAATGTAAAGACTTTGAAATTTTGCGCCAAGACAGAAACCTTGAGGTTTTGAAACAAAACTGGAGGTTTTGAAAAGTTAGAAAACATAGATGCTCTCTGCCTGGACAAAACTTGAGGTTTGTCCTCAAACCTCGAGTTTTCACTTCTTGTGAAAACTTTGAGAGAACTTTGTCAAATTCAAAACTTGAGGTTTTTCACAAAACTAGAGGTTTTGAAACATCGGTTAAAATCTAAGTTTTCTCTGCTAGTCAAAACCTCGAGGTTTCTTACCAAACCTCGAGTTTTTTCAAAACTTGTGAAAACTGAAATTTTCAAGTCAAAACAAAACCTTGAGGTTTTGGGTACAAACGGGAGGTTTTCAAATGTTCAAAACCTGAGAGACTCTTTGTAAGACAAAACCTCGAGGTTCTGCATTTTCTCAGAAAAACCTGAGAAGTCTCTGTGTGTGGAAACCTCGAGTTTTCTTTGAAAACTCAAGTTTTGACTTTGTTCAGAAATCTTGAAATTGTCTCTGTAAGGCTAAACCTCGAGGTTTTTGTGCAAACCTTGAGTTTTGCTCTAACAGTGAGTTTTACACATTTGATAGTAAAACTTCATGCTTTGTTTACAATTATTGGAGATCATCAAAACCCTTAGAGAACTAATACGTGGTAGCCCTCTAGCGAGGGACATTTTTCTTTTTCTTTCTTTTTTTAAAATTTATTTAAGAATTGAGAGCAAAAGGACGAATTCACCAATATTTAAAATCTCAATTTAGTCATTGTCACTTGTAAGTACTTTACAAATTTTAACAAATATTTGAGAGTTTTGAAATTTCATTTGGTATTTAAATGTAATTTTTCCAAAATTTATATCTAACATGGCACTATGATGGACGGAAATAAAAAAATAGTTTTGTTTTAATTTCTTTCTAAATAAAAGTGATAATGTGTGATATTTTTCATTTAAATTCATAATTTTTTGATTAAGAATTTTATTCTAAAAGAAAATTAATATTTACTTTACCACTTAAAAAGATTTATCATAACAAAAGTATTCACTCTCTCTTTATATTTATTACGAAAAAAATATTCGCATTTCAAATTTCAATACTATTGATCCCTGATATCACCACGAATTTAAAATTGTTTTCAAACCACAATGATTTTTATTTCCCCCGGATCAAATTGTAATGATGGATTCATTCAAATTTGTTACATTTGTTATGAAGAAATATTCTATTACATTTCAATTTTGTTACCGTTGCCTAACCGAGAAGATGGACCGGTCTGTTTGCTTCTACTGCTGTACGGGGAAGACGGACAACAATTTAGTAGCCATTGCATTTATTATTTTATTATTCTTTTTTTCTTCACCCAAGCCCGAACCGATCATTCAGTCGTTCTTTCTTCATCTGCTTGCGAAAGGAGAATCGCCTCAGAAGAGTCCTGGGTGTTCGAATTTCCAAGGCACGAGAAAGCTGTCATCTTCTCTCTGATCGGTAAGCAACATGATTAATTAGCCATTTTCCTCTCATATTCTCAATGCTTTTCTTTTACTCTTTTGCTTCTTCTCCCTGATTTTGTTTCTTGGGTGTTCTGCTTTCTATGCTCCTTACCACTCAACTCTTTGTCCCTCTCATCTCTCGAACTGCTGTTGCCATCGATTCTTACAATTAGAGTTTGGTCAAACCACACGTTTGTTACCCTGTCGGTTTAATATTCGTAGACAATAAGGGTGAAGGGCTTTACTTAATTCCTTATGGTTTGTCACTTTGTCCTTTAATTTGTTTGGTGGCAGCAATTAAAGAATGGAGTAAAGTTGTTTTTGTGTATGTAACAGTAGGTGATTGGTGATGAGGCCCTCAACGAGATCTGTAAAATATCTGTCTTTACGTAGTAGTAGCTGATTGGTGACAATGCTCCTGACTGTGCATTGGTTTCATATATAATACATGTGACCTACCAAACCAGAAGCTTTTGCCCTTTAAAAGGACATTAATTTATTAAGAGTTCCTTTTGTTTCATAGTTGTTGAGTATATTTTGTTGAAAATAAGTCCGTTCGTACACCAGTGACCAAGAGAATTATGTGCATATGCTTAGGGATTGTAAAGGTCTCTTTTAGAAGTGATTGTGTTGAGGAAATTCAATTTCTTTTCATTTATCACTTTTTGGACTCAAGTAATATGCATGGTAATCTCCTGTTAAAACACAATTTGGCATCAATTTCTATATTGAAATCATATCAGCACTGCAGTAACAGCTGAAATGTAGGCACCAACTGCTGTTTTGATCGAATTTTCATAGATGACTTTTGAATGCCTGTTACTAAATCATTCGTTGATTGAGTGCGTGCAAGACTGGTAGGAAGGAAAAAAAATAGAAGAGACTGAAAAAAAGAGAAAAATATCAGAAATTGGCATTGGAAAGAAATGAAAAAAGAAGAAGAAGAAAGGAAACAAAAACTGCTTTAAAAAAGCCAATATTGAAAAAGAGAAAGAGAAAAAAGGAGGAAAAAAATATCTTAAAATAAAGGGTGTAATCATGCATAAGCCAACAACCATCAACCATCATAGCAATGTACTCTTAGGACCTTCGACTTTATAATAAATCCTTACCGTCGACTTCATATTAAATTCATTATGAGTAAAGCTCCATTGAAAATTGATTGGATTAGTTGCTGCATAATCTGGAAGCAATAGATTGCTGTATTGTTGTTTCGACTCTTCCTTGGTCATGCATATTTACTAGAGTGATTGATAGTCTATTGTAATCATGCATGAACCTTTGTGTTAAATAAGTGGTGGAGATGTGAGAACCATTACAAGCTTATGGTAGGATTATGGGCAAGTAGATGAGAGAGAAATTAACCCTTTCATATGTGACTTGAGTGAAACACCTATCCTTTTGTGCGGCTGTCTGAACTCGGCCATTTTGGTTTGATCTTGTACTATTTGTAGTTCTTTTAGCTTGTGGGATATCCATGGATTGATGTGAAGTAGAGAGGCCGTGATAGATTAAGTGTGATTGCTGATGTTATGGTCCATATAATCATCGAGGATTCATATAATAAATAATGGAACCGTTCCATCCATATAATCACTGAAAAGTATAAACTCTTTCTCTGCCTTCTCAGAGCATTTTTGAAGCTTATGGAATTTGAATTGTGGCTTAAAGTTGGGAATTTTGTTATGCCATTGTGATTAATTCACTAGACATGCTTTCTCATCCTGTCTTTCTGTCCTTTTGTTGCTGTCCAGAACTGAGATATTTTCTGCATAATTGTTGTTGTTTCCTTGCTGTTCTTGACATTTTACTTGCAGGATTTAAGCTTTTGTGAGTCCTTGAATATTTTTATTACGTGATTTTGCTTCTGTAATTTGCTCATTGCTGAATATTCTCACTGTCATCATTGAAATCAGCTTTGAATATGAGTTTTTGCATATTAGTTGTTGTTATACACTTTTGTCACTTCACTGAATTTTATTCTAACCCTGACTATATTTTGCAAATTCTTCACTAGAATGTGTTGAGTAGTAAAAAAATTGCACTTACTGTACAATTTGGTTGCTGTCAATTGAGTTTGGGAATTGCAATTTGGGTATATCACCACACTATACTCACTTCGCATGTTTTGTTGAATGACCACCCACCCTATTTTTCAGTTGGGTTTCATGATCTTACATTGATGGTTAACCATTTGAAATTGTATTTGGTTAAGTCATTGGATCTTGAAATAAACATCCTCGAAAGAGGGCCTGCCCACCATTGGATGAGTGAAGAGATGACGACACAAACCTTCAATGCCCATAGTTAGTGTCTTAGTGAGTTTCAATGCAACCAAAATACTGTCATCTTTAATGTCCAGCATGTGGAGGAATGATGCCATCCCGTAATAGTTTTAGCGTTGCTCAATATTGTGGGTTCTAATTTGTTGCGACTTAAATATGGTGCAAGAAATTACTTAGTTATTCTTTTTCTAGTTTTTTTAGCATTGGTTTTAGAGTGGGGTGATGAAACATTTCTGTTTGTAACGCTAGCTTGTAGACTTTGTACAAGGTTCAATATAGTAGTGATTATCAATTTACTGCCAATGATTTTCAATTTTCTTTCCTTGCAGGTTCAGGGTGTGACAAAATTGTGGAGCATACTGGCTTTTTGCTTTAGGGATAATCAGGAGTGACTTTTACCCTGATACTAAATCTGTATGGATTACTTGAACCATATATTGTGCATACTCATATCTGAAAGGGCGTAGTTTTTAATCTTTTCATAATTTGTGCCATCACCAGGTGCTAGTGAGGTAATACATTATTTTTGTGCTTGGTTGGTTCTTCTGTATATATTAGTTCATTTGCATGTAGAGTAATCTAAATTAGAGATAATATTGTGTTCTTGTCAGGTAGAACAAGGTTGGCACTGAATCACTCTGAGATGATAACTTCTAGGACACTTGTATGCCGGTAAGCTTCATACTTAATCTGAAGTGGATTTATGTAGATATTTATCAGGTCAAGTTCTATCATTTTGAACCATGTTGCATTACATGCAAGGAGCTGTGGCTTATGCTGTATATTTGACTATACTAGTTATTATTGAATATTGTTTTTTGAGAATGTGAGCCTACTCTTGTATTGTTGCTGTATAGTACTATTTTGAGCTGCCTCAGCCGATTTTTATCTTGCTAGAGCTTAGAGTAAAGAAGGAATGGGTATTCTATATAACCTCTTTGGGTTCTTAACTTCTTATTTTAACTACAGTAATGTGCATGGTGTTATTTTTGAGCTTGAAATTTTATGCATCAATTCTTGTTTATTGATGTTGCGATTTGATTGAAGATTAGGTTTTTGATTTTGGGCAGAGATAATTTTAACTAAGGGAAAACAAATAAAACAAAAGATTTTGTTTCAAGGGTTACGGTAAAAATAAAAAATTTAAAATCAGAATCTGGCTTGCATCTGGAATTTAGAGGTGGTCTTGTGTTGGTTTAAAGTTAACAAGTCAGTTCCACCATTTTCAATATCTTCTAACAGGAAGATATGACCAAGCGTCTCATGTTGCTATAGCCTATATGATTTATTTTCTAAGCGTCGAGGTATTTTGTAAATCTTTATTGTAATGAGTTAATAGATAGGTGTTCATTGTGTATTACTGATAGATTTTAACTTAAATAGAAGGGAAACATTCAAGAACCAGAATCTAGTTCCTGACCAGTTAGTTAAACAAACGCATATTCATTCATAAATCTCCTAAACGGTATTACAACAGTTGATATAAGTTGAGTACAACAAGGACTAAGTAACTACCAATAACTACCCATAACTTCCTGTGGATAAGATAGGCTTAACTTCCTAATACCTAACTTCCTATAACAGAACATACATAAACAGAACATACATAAGTCTAACATACATACATAAGACTAACATGAAATATATAATCCTATATTTCAATTATCCTTGTTCACTAGCCTCCTTCTTGAATAAACCTGAATAGGACGCTGTGAGTTCCTAACAATAGAACTCCTATCAATACCCTCCCCTTGAAAATGAGCCTTGTCCTCAAGGCGAAAATGAGGAAATTGAGTTGCAATGAAATCATAGGACTCCCAACTAGCTTCTTCAATTGGTCGATTCTTCCATTGTATGAGGAGAGAAACATCTGTGGTATCCGCTGTCTGCAGAATTTTATAATCCAGTATCTTATCAGGTTCGAGTAATAATTCCCATTCAGCAGAAATAGGCAAAGGAGGTAAGTTGGTTGCTGCTGAATCATATCCATGGGCAGCTCGTAACAAGGAGACATGGAAAACAGGATTAACTCTGGAATCTGGTGGTAATGTTAATTCAGAACCAACCTTGCGTCGAATAGGATAAGGACCAAAATACCTTGGGGACAGCTTGTGAAACCTGCTGCCAGAGACAGACCGTTGTCTATATGGCTGAAGTTTGAGAAACACCAGGTCTCCTACTTCAAACTGAGTGTCTTTGCAATGAGAATCAGCCTGCAATTTCATCTGGTTCTGAGCAGAAGTTAGATTAACTTTCAAAACTTCTAAAATGGCATCTCTTTCTTCAAAAAATTCTGTTAAGTCTTGGATACGAGTAGCCCCTTGAATAAAAGGCAACAATGAAGGGGGGATCTTTGCCATACACCACCTTAAAAGGACTATAACCAGAAGAGGAATGGAACCCAGTATTATAGGAATACTCAGCCCAATGAAGAAAATAGCTCCATCTTTTTGGAAAATCTTGACATACACATCTCAAATAAGTTTCCAAACATCTATTTACCACTTCTGTTTGACCGTCTGTTTGAGGATGATAAGAAGTGCTCAACTTTAGGGTAGTGCCACTGAGACGAAATAATTCTTGCCAAAAAGCACTCAAGAAGATAGGATCATGATCTGATACAATCGATTTAGGAAATCCATGTAGACGTACTACCTCCTTGCAGAAAAGAGAAGCAACAGACTTTGCTGAAAATGAACGAGGCATACCTACAAAGTGTGCTGCTTTGCTAAAACGATCCACAATCGCAAATATGCATTCCCAACCATTAGAAGGTGGTAAACCAGTGATGAAATCCAAGGAAATATCTTCCCAAATATGCGCTGGAACTGGTAAAGGCTGTAAAAGGCCCCCCGGTGCTTGTGGAATATATTTTCCACGTTGACAAGCTTCACAACGCTGAACAAAGGTGGTTACTTCTTGCTTCATATGCTGCCAGAAATAGTGCTGCTGCAAACGTTTGAGTGTCTTAAGGACTCCTCCATGACCACCCATAGGAGTGGAATGTACTTCCTTGATTAATGCAGTAGTGAGAGGTGAATCAGCTGGTATAACCAATCTGTCCTTGTAGTAAAGAAGGCCATCATTGAGAGAAAAATGAGGGACTGATTGTGGGGCTGATTAGAGGGCTGTCTTAATGGTTGAAGTATATGAGTCCTTATCTAAAAGAGAATATAAATCTTGAAATAAAGAAGCATGAGGAATTGCCAAGGAGAAAAATTCACTCGAATGAGGCATGCGAGATAATGCATTAGCAGCTCCATTGGAAGTACCAGTCTTGTAGATAATTTGAAAATTGAAGGGAAGAAGCTTCAAAATCAGACGTTGTTGGGCAGGAGTAGTGATTCGTTGTTCCAAGAGATATTTGAGGCTGAAATGATCAGTAAGAACTTCAAACTTGCGCCCTAGAAGGTAGTGACGCCACTTATTCAAGGAGGACACCAAAGCCAATAACTCTCTATCATATACTGAGGCTTTCTGCTTAATTGGAGACAAACCCTTGCTGTAAAATGCTATTGGGTGACCTTCTTGTTGTAAAATAGCCCCAATGCCCAAGGAAGAAGCATCACACTCAACAATGAATTTCTTTGAGAAATCTGGAAGTTGTAAGACTGGAGCATGAGTTAATGCCTTTTGAAGTGCTTGAAAGGCAGCCAAAGAGTTCCTATCCCATTTGAACCCATCCTTCTTGGTCATGTCCGTTAGAGGCTTAGCAATCAATCCATAATCCTTGATAAACCTGCGATAATATCCGGAAAGCCCCAAAAAACCACGTAATTCAGAAATATCCTTAGGCAAAGGCCACTTATCAATGGCTGTGATTTTATCAGGATCGACCTCCACTCCTTTTGCTGAAATTATATGCCCCAAAAATGATACATCTAACTGAAGGAAATCACACTTCTCTGGACTGGCTTAAAACTCTTGAGAACGTAACAGCTGAAATATGATGTTCAGATGAGTAATATGATCCTGAAAATCTTTACTCTGCACCAAGATGTCATCGAAAAATACCAAGATGATCTTTCTAAGATATGGCCTAAACAAATCATTCATAATAGCTTGAAAGGTTGATGGAGCATTTGTCAAACCAAATGGCATTACAATAAATTCATAATGCCCAGAATGAGTTCGAAAGTTTTTGATATATCCATAGGGTGAACCCGGATTTGATGATATCCAGAACGAAGATCAATCTTAGAAAAATAAGTAGCCCCATGCAACTCATCAATAAGTTCATCTACAGTTGGAATTGGATACTTGTCTGGCACAGTAATCTTGTTTAGCTCTCTATAATCAACACACATACGCCATGTAGAATTCTTTTTAGGAACTAATAGCACAGGACTAGCATATGGGCTGACACTTGGTCGAATTAAGCCCTTTTGCAACATAATTTCAACTTGTTTTTCAATTTCATCTTTCTGACAATGTGGGTATCTGTAGGGTCTTATGTTAGGAGGAGTAGAATTAGGATGTACTTGAATGATATGACTCCTATCTCGAATAGGAGGAAGGAATTGTGGTTCCTGAAATATATCAGCAAACTCCTCTAACAGATTTTGTAGCACTTCAAATCTTCTCACAATTTCCATGCCATCATAATTGCGTAATGAAATTTGAGAAGATGTTTTAGGAATTCCCTGCAACTTGTAACGTTTTCCATCCACCCAAAAGATCATAAATAATTTCTGCCAATTGGCCGCCACAGTGTTAAGAGATGCAAGCCACTTAATTCCCAAAACCATATCCACACTGCCGAGTTTCAGTGGAAAAAAATCCTCTGTAATGGTTAAACTCTGAACTTGGATAGTCAAGTCATTGCAAATAGAATCACAAGCAGTCATAGAGCCATCACCAATCTGAACGCCGAAACGAGGAAGCCGAGTTGCTGTTAAACCGAGTTCATCTACCAATTTGCTAGAGATAAAATTGTGAGTGGAACCAGAATCAATTAGTATCAGTATTGATTTTGACAGGAGAGTTCCCTTAACCTTCATAGTAGTAGATGATGGTTTTCCCAAAAACGCATGCAGAGAGATTTCTGCAAAAACGTTCTGGTCATTATCATCTTCTTCCTGCGTCTCGTTTGCAGCTTCATCCTGTTCTTCAGATAACTCCATGATTTTCAGTGAAGAAGCGTTACATCGATGACCCGGTATGAATTTGTCCCCACTTCCCGGTATGAATTTGTCCCCACACCGATAACATAATCCTTTCGACCGACGGATTTGCTGTTCTGTTTCTGATATTCCGGGATTTGAAATTGCATTCTGATTTTGCGCAGAGCCCACCGTTATTTGCGGTTTATTATAATTGGGAATAGTTGAAGAGGAATTATTATTAATTCCGTAATTGTTTCGCTGACCTGTATAGCGAAAACTTGGCAAATTATTAATTTCGGTCCCCTTATTCTGCGCTGATTTCCAGATCGACGGTTGCGACTTATATTTGGCTTCAAACTCCAATGCAAGACTCGCGGCTTTATACACAGTTCTCGGCCTTTGAATTTTCACATCTGCTTTCAATTCTCCTCGCAAGCCGTTAATGAACAAGGCCAAAAGACAATGCTCTGGCCATCCTTGTGCACTCGCAAAACGGCGCACAAACTCTCTTCTATATTCTTCAACTGATCCGGTCTGCTTAATGTCACACAAATAGACGTCAGGGTTCTGGAATTCAGTCGGTCCAAACTGTTCTTGGAAGATTTGGATTAATTCATCCCAATAACGAATAGTCCGATTTGAAGAAACCCAGGTAAATACGTCCAACGCCTCGCCTTCTAAGTACATGGCTGCAACTTCTATTTTTAGATCTTCGGGAGTTTGATAATACCTAAAATACTTCTCTGCTTTCATCACCCATCCTCTCGGATCCCCACCTTCAAACTTAGGAAACTCAACTTTTGAATAAGGCCTGTTTTGCGGTTTCTTATTCCACCAAGGCGATCCTCCTTCATATTCTTCATCTTGTTCTGGCATTGTGCTTGCATCCTTTTCTTCTTGTTCAATCGTTATAACCGGTTTCTTCAATTTTTTCACTTCCTTCATTTCTGCATTGAGACTAAGAAGTTTGGAGACAATCAGATTTAATTGTTGGGATACATTTTCTGTGGTTAACGAGGGTAAGTCGGATTCAGGGATTTGAGAGAAGATTCGGCCTCCTGTTGTGGATTGACCGAATCAGAGGTTTGTGTCTTTTTCCTATTAGTGCCCATAACTCAAAAAGATTTGGCCCAGAGATTGAATCTGCTCTGATACCAAAATGATAGATTTTAACTTAAACAGAAGGGAAACATTCAAGAACCAGAATCTAGTTCCTGACCAGTCAGTTAAACAAACGCATATTCATTCATAAATCTCCTAAACGGTACTACAACAGTTGATATAAGTTGAGTACAACAAGGACTAAGTAACTACCAATAACTACCCATAACTTCCTGTGGATAAGATAGGCTTAACTTCCTAATTCCTAACTTCCTATAACAGAACATATATAAACAGAACATACATAAGTCTAACATACATACATAAGACTAACATAAAATATATAATCCTATATTTCAATTATCCTTGTTCACTAGCCTCCTTCTTGAATAAACCTGAATAGGACGCTGTGAATTCCTAACAATAGAACTCCTATCAATTACGTTACATCTTTGATTCGTATTTTGTTCTATTATGAACAGCAACAAAAAAATCAGAAGTGTATTGACCGTGAATTCAAGGGGAAGAGAGATGTTAACTGACCCTCGATTAGTTGTTGAGGAACAAGGTTGATTGTCAAAGGAATAGAAAGAATTATCCAAGCACATATTGGAGTGTTGGCAAAGACAAAAAAAAGGTAGTGGGTGTGTCAAGGGTAATTTAAGTTTTAAAATTTACGTGGCCCTTCTAAAATAATTATAATTTTTGTGATCTTTTTAATAAATATTATTTTATCTAGGTCCTTGGCTCTAATTCTCCATATAAACAGAATTAGTTACTGATTCGTTGGAATCTAGGCTAGAACTGACTGTGCATTTCCTATCACTCCGTGGAAATTCATTGATTTGCGCATATTCTGTCAATTGGAAGTCACTTTGCTGGCATTTGCAGCAAATCTGAGCTCTGAGCTGATCTCTTATTGAACTTGTGATTAACCATGCTATTTGCTAAATTATAAATCTACTGGAAAGTTTGCTGGGAAACTTGAAATTGTTATGCTGAACTGATGTGGAAATCCAATTCTTGCTGTTATACTTGATTTGCACTTGATTTCTACTAGGCATAAGGGTTACATTTGCAATCTATGCATGCTTCCTTGTTCTTCCGAATTGTATTAGTTCTTCGCATAATTTACTGTCATTAGTGGTCATTACTGGCCTCTGGAATTGGAACTTTCATGTGTAATTGCTGTGATTCTCAGAATTGCATTTGGCTCACTGTTTTTAAGAAATCTATTTGTTAAATCAGATCTGCTGTGTGACTTCTGAGTCCTTACAGTCTCTCTGCGTTTACTAATTTGTGACAGAAAATTCCACTTGAACTAATTCACTTGTTGCTAGATTTGATTGTGGGTATTGATTGTTGATATGATCACTCAAGTTGTCTAGAATTAGTTAACTCACTACCATTCATTCATTACATCCAACTTCATGCTGTCACACATTCTTGATGTTAATCTTGAAGATTGAAGAGGGACTGCTTTGAACTGTGTAGTATTAAATAATATAGTTCAATCAGGATTTGTCAAAGATTCTAGGGTTGAGAATTCCCATAATCTGATTTAGAAACCTAAGTATATCCATGACTTTATTCATGGGATTCTCTCATTTGACTTACCACTGGATTTATGCATACATGAGCTTGATCACTTGACTGACATGTTTTCTATTGATCATATTGCTAATGATTATGATACGTCCTTGTAGGTAATTCATGGGATAGCTCTCCATGGGACTCAATGTGTACCATATATCTTGGAGCCTTTACCGATCGATCCTGAACCACCACCAAGGAGGATTCATCAAGGAGCAAGGACTATATTGGAGGGGCTTATGATTCTTATCCAGGATGGGAATTTATCTTTCATGACTGTAAGAAGATTTCATTGCACGGTTGTCCCTTTCCCTCACTTTACATTAGTTTTTTCAGATTGATTGATTGTTTTATGAGCTTTATTGTTAAGCATAAGCGTTTCGTTTTTTTTTTCTTTTTTTTTTTGGGAAGGGGGGGAGGGGGGGGGGGGGGGTTAGGTCTAGTAGTAAAAGGTAGTTGTTATGGCATAGGTTTTGGTACCTCGGTTCTATCCAGCTGTCTTTATGCTATTTCTATGCTGCCGTTATTTCACATCGAGGACAATGTTCTTCTCATGTGACTTTGATTAATAACGTTCTGTTCTATTCCTCTGGTCTGATCTGTTTCTAATTTGGAGTTTCTGATCTGTGTTGGCGATTATTTGCTTGAACTTTGCACTATGATTTTAGGTTTGATGGTTGCTTGACTGGTATGGAATTTGATTGAACCTGGAACACATTCTTTTGAATAGTGTTAAGGCTTGTTGAAGTGTGAATTGCTTGTTGAATCAATGAATTAATGGAATTTTGCGTCAAGGCAGAATAATCTCATGCATTAAGTTCAATTCATATGCGATTTGGTCTTGGTGAGTGAATGAGGGCGAGTAAGCCAGTTGGAAGGATTTGGGCCTGAATTTGAATTTTTCTTAAAATTTGTGTGATACCATCTAGCCTAATAACTTCCTAGAACTTGTCTCAATCCTTAGTTCGAGACCACATCAGCACTTGGAATTGTGAATATGATAAGGGCATTCCTCTCAAACCCTTTTGACCAAACAGCAGCCTATACACATTAAATCCCTTGTTTAACCCTTTGAGCCCTTCCTTATTCTTTCATTTTCCATCGATGATTAATGAATGCTGCATGTGCTGAATGTTTGGAGGTTATGACTTGCTAAGTTGATTGAAACTAGTTGATGTATGCAATCTTGGTGACAGGAACTAAGTGAGGCTGGAATTTTTGACAGAATGAACTTTATTTTGCCATTTAGTTATTGTTCCAATGCTAGAAAAAAAAGTGATGGAAAAAAAAAAGAATGGAAAAAAAGAGCAAAAAGAAAAGGAAAAAGAATATGAAAAAAAGATACCAAAAAGAAATGCAGAAAGAGGCATTGAAAATTTATATGAAAAAACAGAAGAATGAATAGAAAAAAGAAGAGAGAAAAGCCTAAGGAGAAGAAGAAAAAAAAAAGGATGAAAACAGAAAGGAAAGAAGAGGAATGTGAGCTAGCTAAGTGGTAGGGGTAAAACGAAAAGAAGATTCACTCATTGTTGTGGAGGAATGATTCTGACTTGTGCATATGTGGTACTTAAGCAATTGATGTTGAGTTTGCTGTCATGAACATCTGAATTTGTGCATGTTCGGTGTCATCAACTCTTCATGGAAGTTGTATCAGAGAGTAACATACATGTGCAGTTTTCATTAATAATTGCTATTTACTTCCACCCCATCATTTGGCCTTTCCAACATTACAACCCTAAAAAGACCCTTTGATTCACGAAAACTATGGGCTACTTAGTGGTGGAGATGTAGGATAGTTACAAGCTTATGGGAAGCCTAAATTAGATGGTCTTGAGAGAAATATCCTTGATTAATCAGAGTGAGAGGGAAACACTTACTGTGTGAGAAATCTCCTCCTTTACTTGCTTTCCTTGATTAAATCGCATGAGTTTAATTGCTTTTTTGGCATGAAGTTGTTTTGCATTGATGCTATTTGAAGGAGAACATTGATGAATACAAGTGGTTCATATTTGAGCATGCTTTGATACTCTTCATTGGTGGTGTGTTTGAGATTCATTTTTACTCCATTATTTTGCCCTGGGTGTAAAATCCTTATTGTTTTTTTTTTTTTGCCGCGCCCCAGGGGGGGGGGGGGGCGGGGGATTGGTAGAACCCATTATTTTCATGTATAATCTTTGGCTTTCATCACTTTAATTGTGATTATATGGATTAATTTTTTATTTGACAAATTTTATCTCTTCTTGAATTTCTTAGGTGTCTATTATTTTAATTACAAGATATTACATTTTATTTGGGGTTTAATTTGTAGGACCCTTGGGAGTTCTTTGTAAAGTGTCCGGTGAGATTCTGCACTAAAGAGTTTTGTTGTGAATTGAGCTGGAATTAAAGTGTCAGTTGAGATACTGTGACTTCATCATTGCTGTCCTGTGGTAACTTGTTGATTGGCCTACCTTTCTGGTCAACTTTATTCTCTGGTTGGTTCTTGCTGGTTGGATCATGTAAGGTTTAATTAAATTTGGCTTGCTGAGTGTTATTATTCCTTTTCTTATTTAAATAATGCTAAACATCTTAAGTTTGTATTTCAAGTTACTAAATACTTCAAGAGATTGATCATAGAAACCTAGACATTTTAGTTTACCTTCTTTCATTTCAGTTTTCATCTTCTTTGGAATTCTACCTTGTTTTCAACTAAATATTCTCAATAAAGTTATTTTCTTTTATTTCACTTGTCTACCAATAAAGTTTTCTTTTTGTTTCCCTGTTCATATGGTTAGTTTTGACTCATTTATCTCATTTTCCCTGCTATTTTCAAATTTTCAAGGCCCTACTGATGCTAACTAGTTGTTGAAAATCCAGCGGGAGCTTGATGGAACAAGAATCATCCTGGTGAGCGTTAGATTTACATTTGGATCAATTTGTTATAAATTTCTTTTCAGTTGGACATTCTTCTTTTCTTGCAGCTGTCCGTCCAGCACTTTTTATTTTATATTTATATTAACCTTCTGTGAAAAAAATTGTAAAATTGTTTGGGGGGTTTTGGAACCTGTTTCTCAATAAAAATGATGATCAATGCATTCTCATGCAATTCAAGCATCACGTTATACTAGCTGAATAATTCATGTCCTTGAGTGAGATGTTATCATAGAATTTATAAAACCACCCTTTTATTGTTGCAATTGCATCTTGGTTTGTCATGGTTGTGAAAGCAATCTCATGAAGTGAATTTCCATAAGCACTAATGCCTAGGATAGTTATTATTTAGCCTTTATAAACTATTCTGAATAGTGTTAACCCTTGATGGAAGGTAATCTTTGGGCCTAATATTTCCATTTTTTGTGTGATGCCACTTGTAACATACATTCTCTAGAACTTGTCTTGGTTCTCTTTCAAAACCGCACACTAACACTATGCATATGATAGAGGCATTTTATTCTTCACCCCTTTTAGACTTAAACACAAACTTCAAACATTTTCTCCCTTGCTGACCTTCATTTATCTCTTTTTGGACTCAAGCAATATATGCATGGTAATCTCCTGTTGAAACACAATTTGGCATCAATTTCTAGATCGAATTCTCATAGATGACTTTTGACTGTATGTTACTGAATGATTCATTGATTGAGTGCTAGCAAGTCTGGTTGGAAGGATAAAAAATAGAGGAGATTGAAGAAAAGAGAAAAATAATAGAAAATGGCATTGGAAAGAAACGAAAAAGAAAGAAAGAAAGGAAACAGAAACTGCAGTGAAAAGGCCAATATTGAAAAGGAAAGAGAAAAAGAAAAGGAAAAAATATCTTAAAATAAAAGGTGTATTCATGCATAAGCCAACAACCATCATAGCAATGTACTCTACGGACCTTGGACTTCATATTAAATTCCTTATGAGTAAAAGTTCCATTGAAAATTGATTGGATTAGTTGCTGCATAATCGGGAAGCAATAGAATGCTGTATTGTTGTTTCGACTCTTCCTTGCTCATGCATATTTGCTTGAGTGATTGATTGTCTATTTTACCATGTCATCTAACCTATTTCAAAATTATAATCTATGGAAAGTCCTCTTGATGCATGAACCTTTGTGTTAATTAAGTGGTGGAGATGTGAGAAATATTACAAGCTTATGGTAGGATTATGGGCAAGTAGATGAGAGATAAATTAACCCTTTCATATGTGACTTGAGTGAAACACCTATCCTTTTGTGTGGCTGTCCGAATTCAGTCATTTTGGTTTAATCTTGTACTATTTGCAGTTCTTTTAGCTTGTGGTATATCAATGGATTGATGTGAAGTAGAGAGGCCGTGATAGATTTAGTGTGATTGCTGATGCTATGATCCATATAATCATTGAACATTCATATGATAAATAACGGAACCATTCCATCCATATAATCACTGAAAAGTATAAACTCTTGCTCTGCATTCTCAGAGCATTTTTGAAGCTTATGGAATTGAATTGTGGCTTAAAGTTGGGAATTCTGTTCTGCCATTGTGATTAATTCACTAGACTTGCTTTTGCATCCAGTCCTTCTGTACTTCTGTCGCTGTCCAGAACTGAGATATGTTCTGCATAATTGATGTTGTGTCCTTGCTAATCTTAACATCTTACTTACAGGACTAAAACTTTTGTGAGTCCTTGAATATTTTTATTTTGTGATTTTGCTGCTGTAACTGACTCATTGCAGAATATACTTGCTGTCATCATTGAAATCGGCTTTGAATCTGAGTTTTTGCATATTAGTTGTTGTTATACACTTTTGTCACTTCACTGAATTTTATTGTAACCCTGACTATATTTTGCAAATTCTTCACTTGAACTCTATGTTGAGTAGTCAAAAAATTGCACCTACTACTGTGCAATTTGGTTGCTGTATCATCTTCATCATTTATTATAGTTGATGTTTGTCCTTGTTCTGTTTCTCTTTGCATATTTATTTTTGCTTCTTCTGGTTCTTTTATAATTGCTGCATAAGCAATTTCTTCTTAGTTCTTTTACATTTTCTTCTTTCATTTTCCGATTCTTCATATTCTAATGTTTCTTGTTCAAAAGCATTCATCATTTTTATAACACCTTTACCTTTTTCGTTTTCTTTGGATTTCTTAAATATTTCTAATAAAGCATCTGATTTATTTTCCATATAGCAAGATATTTCTGATATTCTATTCAGATCATAGAACGTAATATCTCAAGAATCCCTGTTTCAGCGCATGAAAAGAATTTACATGAACAAAATGTGTGCATTTAATGGTTCAAAATGTTGATCGTTGTCAAGTTTAGACATTTAACTGAATACCTTTTAATATTAGAGTCGTTTAGAGAGTTATTTATCATCTAATGTTGTGGGTTTATATTAAAATATTTAAATGGACTTCGTATTTCTTATTGTTTTTTCTGTTGGCTTTTTCTTATTTTCTCTTCTCTTTCTTATTTGATTTGTATTTGAATTCTTCTTCCCTCTCTTTTCCTTCTCTTTCATTTATTTATTATTTAATAATTGGTAATATTTATGAATTATCATTATATGTAACGATAATTATATTATTCTTCTACTTTTTCCATGTCTCCTCATTTGTTTATATTTGATTGTTTTTATGGTCATGCTAATTCAGTTCTCCTCATTTGGTATTACTCCTATCTTATTTTTCCATAACTTTTTAACTTAATGGAATTTTGAGTAATCTAAGTTGCTTAATATGTTTGTGCTATTTAAATTGTTTGAGTTAATATGTTTGTGGTATTTAAATTATATGATTTCGATGCGCTATTTCGTTGTCATGTTTGACTTATTATTTGTTGTGTTCATATTCAAGAACACTTTTAATTGCAAATTCTGCATTTGTACTTTCTGTTTCTCTGATTCATGGAAATAGTTGCTGCAATCCAGTAGAAATATGGTGACCTTAATCCCTTCTCTGTTTCACCTCCTAATTTTTCTTACACTTCATTAACTGAATTTTCTAAGTGGCTAGATGACCAAGAGATCCAATACCTAGGGTGAAGAAGTACTGGCTGAAACTGTTACAGCACCTCCTAATTTTTTTTCCTTCTCTCCTTGGAGGCCATGATTTTTTTTAATTATTATTTATGAAGCTAAGGAGGAAATGAAACTGTTCTTCCGTTATGAAGGTGTAATTTTAATCAAGAAGAAATTATTTTTGAATTGTAGTTTGCGTTACTTCTGTTTTCTTTGTGGATTTTATAGGAGAGAACATTTAGCTTTCATGTTGCCCTGAAGATGGGAGGTTTTGGGTCTTGGTGTAACCATGTAATTTTCTTTTGTTGGCATTTTCTTTTGGTGATGCCCAAGTCCATTAGATTTCCAAGTCACTTTTGGGAGGTGTTGCAGCTGGCTTATATGTGAGTTGAATGAGTTAAAAATTTCATTGGTATTTGTCATGTGCTCTAAATTTCTGAAACATATTCTTTTTTTTTTTTTTTAACATCCAATTGATTTGACGATTGTACAAATTCAGAATGATAATGACAAATATCTTGGTGTAGATGCTAACTAAATTATGTATTTTTCTGCCTACTGACCTGCAGTTTCAAATTTTGTGAATTCATCTATTACCCTGATTGCATTTGTAAGTTGAAGATCTTGAATGAGTAGATAGGAGGAGAGTGGTGACAAATGAAAATGGAAAGAGCATTGAAAATAGTCTACAGACTGACAGAAGTAAGATGATTGTGGAGTCCCGTATTTGCAAGGTAGGACAAACATTTAAAATCCTGGCATCAATTTTAAGGAATAATTAGACGGTGCAAACTTCTTTAGTTGTAGTTACTATTGGTTGTCAAAAAAATCACAAACCCAAAGGAGATGCTTAAAATATTAGACAATGCGGTGAAAGAGAAGTAGTTGCACAAGGCATTGAGCAAGATTAAACCAAGCAACATACACTATTAAATAAAAGTATGAAGTGGAACTGGAAACAACAGCCCTGAACTGATTCTGCATTGGTCGGTGAAGCCTAACTGATGACCTTTTAATATGATGGCCATCTTCATGGTTTGCTGGATTACAGAGAGTTGTATTAGACAAAGGGGGAGGACATTGCAGGTTGTTATTGCCGAGTGGATAGCAAAACTGAACAGCAGAGAAATTGGTAGAGTGATATAATTGACCAATAAGAGTTTATTCGATGTTCAGTTTGGGTTCCTGTTTAAATTATTATGCTCAATCATATAACTTCTTTCCCTTCATATTTTCTGGTTGGTAGCTGCTTGGTTCTTCTGTATATATTAGTTCATTCGCATGTAGAGTAATCTAAATTAGAGATAATATTGTGTTCTTATCACGTAGAACAAGGTTGCCACTGAATCACTCTAAGATGATAACTTCTAGGACACTTGTATGCCAGTAAGCTTCATACTTAATCTGAAGTGGATTTATGTAGATATTTATCGGGTCAAGTTCTATCATTTTCAACCATGTTGTATTACATGCGAGGAGATGTGGCTTATGCTGTATATTTGACTATACTAGTTATTATTGAATATTGTTGTTTGAGAATGTGAGTCTACCCTTGCATTGTTGCTGTATAGTACTATTTTCTGAGCAAAAAAAAAGTATAGTACTATTTTGAGCTGCCTCAGTCAATTTTTATCTTACTAGAGTTTAGAGCAAAAAAGGAACGGGTATTCTATATAGCCGCTCTGGGTTCTTCTTTTAACTACAGTAATCTGTGTGATGTTTGAATTTGGTCATACATGTGTAGTGGTGCTCATTGTTTCACGTCCTTTTTTTCATTTTTGAATTGGATTCCTTCTGGAAAGGGAAATTATTTCTCTTTAAAAGATGCTTCCAATTTGAATTCCACTGCTCAGTTTATTTTCATCATTTACATTATTAGCTCATTATTTAGCTCTCCATTTCTCTGCTGTCATAACTGCTATAATTTCTATTTCAGTCAGATGGAAAAGTAGCATTAGTTTTAAGTGCTCTACAGTCCATTCATGCAACACTTGCAGTGATTCAGAATCACGTTTTTGATGCTGTAATCTCAATCATGTCTGGCCAAATCCTTCATTCTCTTAGAAATGCAACTGAAGCTGAAATTTGGAGCTTAAAGAGGGAGTTTCAGTCATCACTCTTCATCTTTCTTCCTTCTATTTGGTTTACTGGCTGCTAAACTGAGTAGGATGTTCTGATTTGGAATGTATGTCCAGATTTGCCTATTTTAGGAATGATGAACTTGTGTCTATTTCTTTATGCAATTCGGTTTGCAATCATATTGTGAGTAGGCTTGATTAGCTTTCTTATTTCAGTTTATCTAAGATTGTTGATGGAGTTGATAGATTTATGACTCATGCTGTCACATGTGCCTTTAGGTTGATTGATTGCATTTAGAATTAATTTGATTCATTATCAAATCTGAACAGTGTTTAGATTTATCTAGAAAGAGGCTCTTATCTCCTAAAATTCTGAGAAGGTGATGATGGTTAGGTGAAACTTCTGGGGGGAAACATATTCAAGAACACTTTTTAATTGCAAATTCCGAATTTCTACTTTCTGATTCTCTTATTCATAGAAATAGTTGCTGCAATTCATTAGAAATATAGTGACTCCTTCTCTGTTTCACCTCCTAATTTTTCTTACACTTCATTAACTGAATTTTCCAAGTTCCTAGATGACCAAGAGATCCGATACCTATGGTGAAGAAGTACTGGCTGAAACTGTCACCGCAGCTGAACTAGAAATTTCTATAATCAGTTTGAGCCTATACCAGAATTTAGTGAATACCAGCTGTTACATCCCCATTGGAGCAAGTTCATCTGAACCAGACTCATGCAAGAATGAAGGAGCTACTGCAAGTAACGCTGCTGTCCCAAAATTCTTACTGCTGTGACAAAAAATAGCAAGATAATTCCTGAAAGCAAAGGCAAGTGGTTGGTAACCAGATTCACGAAGCTGAAGGTAAAGAACCTAATCTGAAAGAACTTCCATTTCCTAAATCATGTCTGTTAGGCAAAAAGAAGATGAATGGTAGAAAAAGAGATGATGAATCTGTTTAGCAAATTGGAAGTAAATGTGCCTATGCTTGTTTTAATTGAACAAATGCCTAGCTATGAAAACATTTCAAAGGAAATATGCACTCATAAAAGAATATGCAGACCAAACAAGCAAGTTCAACTTGGTTCAAATGTTTTAGGCCTTCTCAAACTCCAAATTTCCATAAAATGTGCCGATCCAAGTTCCTTTACTGTTTCATGCCAAATAGGAAAGTTAAATTTCAATAATGCTCTCTTAGACTTAGGTGCAGCCATTGATGTTATGCCACATTCAGTTTATAAATAATTAGGGATAAAAAAACATCGAGTCCACTACCACTATTTTAATACTCCAACTGGCCGATAGGTCAACAAGACAACCTTCTGGATTTTTAAAAGACATTTTGGTTGTTATATTTTTTTTCCCCTAAAGTTGTGTATTTGTTTTATTTATCATCTTGTTAATTAAGGTTAAAGGTCTAGATTTACAACCCAATATTGGAGCATTTAAAATGGATTCTCTTGCATTGTGTGGTTGAGTATGAGTTCTCTACATTGCGTCATGACTCAAGAGTACAACAGCATGGACATAATTTAATTTGGAGTGTTAAGTATATGCATGGTTTCTACTCGGGAGTTAAAAATTTCATTGGTATTTGTCATGCGCTCTAAATTTCTGGAACATATTTTTTTTAAAACATCTCATTGATTTGATGATTGTACAAACTCAGAATTATAATGAAAAATATCTTGGCGTAGATGCTAACTAAATTATGTATTTTTTTGACTGCTACCCTATAGTTTCAAACTTTGTAAATTCATCTATAACCCTGAATGCATTTGTAAGTTAAAGATCTTGAATGAGTAGATAGGAGAAGAGTGGTGATAATTGAAAATGGAAAGAGCACTAAAAGTAGTCTACAGACTATCACCTGACAGAAGTGAGATGATTGTAGAGTTCCATAGCTGCAAGGTAGGACAAATATTTAATAATCCATTCCAGGCTAAGGAATAATTATACAGTGCAAACTTCTTTAGTTGCAGTTACTTTTGGGTGGTTTAAGTTTCTTACTATGTGTTTATATTTAAATTATTTAAATAGACTTTTGTTTTTATATTTGCTTTTTTTTTTCCTTCTTTTACTATGATGAGATTTTAAATTGTTCCATTTGTTGTCTTTAATTATGATTTGTTACTTATTTTCATGCTAATTCAGCTTTCCTCATTTGGTACTATATTAGTTTCGAGTGTTTTTACTATTTAAATTTAAATGTACTATTTTGTTAGATGACAAATTAATATTTATTTTCTTCTTCTATTTCTTACACGACTTAGAGTTGCTTCATATGTTTGCATTATTTAATTGTTTTTGCCAGGTTTTTATTATTTAAATTATTTGAGTTAAATGTATTATTTTATTTATATTTAAATTTGTATTTGATTATTTCAAATAATTCCTTCTATTTAATTAGTTAAATTTTTATTTTTGCCATTAATTATTGATTATCATATATATCAGTAAATTCTCTCTTTTATACATGACTCTCTTCTTATGTGTGTGTGTGTTTCTTTTTGTTGTTGCCAGTTTCTTCTTGTGTATTTAAATTATTTGATTTTGATTTGCTATTTTTTTAGTCATATTTGACTCAAATTATTTGTTACTATTTGTTGTCTTATTTGTACTGTTTAAATTATTTGATATTGAGTTATTTGTTATTTAATAGTTAAATTGATTTATGATCATTACCTTAATGGACTTTTGAGTGATTTAAACTCCTCAATATGTTTATGCTTATTTAAATTATTTAAATTAATATCTCTATGGTATTTCATTTAGACGCACTATTTTGTGGTTATGTTTGACATTGTTTGTTATGTTAAGAATTAATCAGTTAAATTTGTTTTTTTTCCTTTACTTAGTTAATTTTTTATTTATCATATTTATCTATCTGTTTTTTATTTATGTATTTGATGATTCCAAATAATTCCTTATATTTAATTAGTTAAATTTGTTTTATACTTTTTTCCATAACTTTAAGACCTTTTATTAAGTTGCTTTTTATTTGTTACGGTATATTTAATTTGTTAAATTTGTTTTTTTGCCTTTAATTATTATTTATCAAATGTATCCGTAAATATCTAGGACTCTCTTCTCATGTGTTTCTTTCTTCTTTCTTTTCTTTTCTTTTTTTCTTTTGCCAGTTTCTTCTCATGTATCTATTGATTTTGATTCTATTTGTTTTGTCATATTTGCTTTCTGAGTTACTATTTTTTAAAAAACATATTTGACTTAAATTATTTTTTTTACTATTTGTTGTAATGTTTGTACTATTTAAATTATTTGATATAAGTTATTTATTATTTAATAGTTAAATAGATGTTTATGATTTATAATCATTACCTTAATGGACTTTCGAGTAGTTGAGTTTATTTAAATTATTCGAATTAATATTTTTGTGGTATTTCATTTAGAATAGATGTTTATGATTTATAATCATTACCTTAATGGACTTTCAAGTAGTTTTGAGTTTATTTAAATTATTCGAATTAATATTTTTGTGGTATTTCATTTAGATGTTTGTGGTCATGTTTGACATTGTTTGTTACGTTAAGAATTAATCAATTAAATTTTTTAAAATTAGTTAATTTTTTGTATTTATCATATTAATCTATCTATTTATTATTCTTTGACCAAAAAAAAAAAAATCTATTTATTATTCATTTGTTTCTATTTGATCTTTTTATTCCTTTTTGTCATTAATTATTGATTATCATATATATCAGTAAATTCTCTTTTTTATCTATGACTCTCTTCTTATGTGTGTGTGTTTCTTTTTGTTGTTGCCAGTTTCTTCTCATGCGTATTTAAATTATTTGATTTTGATTTGCTATTTTTTTAATCATATTTGACTCAAATTATTTGTAACTATTTGTTGTCTTATTTGTACTGTTTAAATTATTTGATATTGAGTTATGTATTATTTAATAGTTAATAGATTTTTATGATTTATAATTATTACCTAGCTTTATAATTTAATGGACTTTCGGTTTCTATTTGATATTTTTATTGTCATGCTGATTCATCCTTTCGCATTCGTATAATATTAATTTGAAAAATATTAATTACCTCTCTCTTCTTTCCATGACTTTATATGACTCAGTGAAGTTGCTTAATATGTTTGTGTTATTAAATTATTTAACTTAATATTATCATGCTAATTATTTGTTCCTAATATTTCCTTTACCATATGTATCCGTAAATATCCAGGACTCTCTTCTAATGTGTTTCTTTTCTTTTTCCTTTTTTGGCCAGTTTCTTCTCATGTGTATTTAATGATATTGATTTTCTTTTGTTTTGTCATATTTGCTCCGAGTTACTATTTTTTTTAAAGACATATTTGACACCAATTATTTGTTATTATTTGTTGTCATGTTTGTACTATTTAAATCATTTGATATTAAGTTATTTATTATTTAATAGTTAAATATATTTATGATCATTATCTTAATGGACTTTTGAGTGATTTAAGTTCCTTAATATGTTTGTGCTTATTTAAATTATTTGAATTAATATTTCTGTGGTATTTCATTTAGACGCACTATTTTGTGGTTATGTACTTATGTTTGACATTGTTTGTTATGTTAAAAATTAATCAGTTAAATTTGTTTTTTTCCTTTACTTAGTTAATTTTTTATTTATCATATTTATCTATCTATTTTTTATATAAGTATTTGATGATTATGTATCCGTAAATATCCTGGATTCTCTTCTCATGTATTTCTTTCTTCTTTCTTTTCTTTTCTTTTCTTTTTCTTTTTTTTCTTCTCATGTATCTATTGATTTTAATTTCCTATTTGTTTTGTCATATTTGCTCTCTAAGTTACTATTTTTTTAAAACATATTTGACTTAAATTATTTGTTACTATTTGTTGTCATGTTAGTACTATTTAAATTATTTGATAGAAGTTATTTATTATTTAATAGTTAAAAAAAGATGTTTATGATTTATAATCATTACCTTAATGGACTTTCAAGTAGTTTTGAGTTTATTTAAATTATTCGAATTAATATTTTTGTGGTATTTCATTTAGATGTTTGTGTTCATGTTTGACATTGTTTGTTACGTTAAGAATTTACCCGTTAAAATTTTTTTAATTAGTTAATATTTTGTATTTATCATATTAATCTATCTATTTATTATTCATTTGTTTCTATTTGATCTTTTTATTGTCATGTTAATTCATCTTTCCTAATTCATATAATATTAATTTGAATTGCTTCTCTCTTCTGATATTATATGCTTAATATGTTTGTGTTGTTAAATTATTTAACTTAATATTATCATGCTAATTATTTGTTCCTAACATTTATTTTGTTATTTTATTTGTATTTAAATGGGCTTCTGTTGTTTTTAGTGTTCATCATCTTATTTACCTTGTCTCTTTTTCCTTCTTTTACTATGATAAATTGTTCCATTTGTTGTCTTTAATTATGATTTGTTAATTATTTTCATGCTAATTCAGCTTTCCTCATTTGGTACTATATTAGTTTCGAGTGTTTTTACTATTTAAATTTAAGTGTACTATTTTGTTAAATGACAAATTAATATTTATTTTCTTCTTCTATTTCTTCCACGATTTAGAGTTGCTTCATATGTTTGCATTATTTAATTGTTTTTGCCAGGTTTTTATTATTTAAATTATTTGAGTCAAATGTACTATTTTATTTATATTTAAATTTGTATTTGATTATTTCAAATAATTCCTTCTATTTAATTAGTTAAATTTTTCTTTTTGCCATTAATTATTGATTATCATATATATCAGTAAATTCTCTCTTTTATCCATGACTCTCTTCTTGTGTGTGTGTGTGTGTTTCTTTTTGTTATTGCCAGTTTCTTCTCATGTGTATTTAAATTATTTGATTTTGATTTGCTATTTTTTTGGTCATATTTGACTCAAATTATTTGTAACTATTTGTTGTCTTATTTGTACTGTTTAAATTATTTGATATTGAGTTATGTATTATTTAATAGTTAATAGATATTTATGATTTATAATTATTACCTAGCTTCATAATTTAATGGACTTTCGGTTTCTATTTGATATTTTTATTGTCATGCTGATTCATCCTTTCCTATTTGTATAATATTAATTTGAAAAATATTAATTGCCTCTCTCTTCTTTCCATGACTTTATATGACTCAATGAAGTTGCTTAATATGTTTGTGTTATTAAATTATTTAACTTAATGTTATCATGCTAATTATTTGTTCCTAATATTTCCTTTACCATATGTATCCATAAATATCGAGGACTCTCTTCTAATGTATTTCTTTTCTTTTTCCTTTTTTGGCCAATTTCTTCTCATGTGTATTTAATGATATTGATTTTCTTTTGTTTTGTCATATTTGCTCCGAGTTACTATTTTTTTAAGACATATTTGACACCAATTATTTGTTATTATTTGTTGTCATGTTTGTACTATTTAAATCATTTGATATTAAGTTATTTATTATTTAATAGTTAAATAGATTTATGATCATTATCTTAATGGACTTTTGAGTGATTTAAGTTCCCTAATATGTTTGTGCTTATTTAAATTATTCGAATTAATATTTATGTGGTATTTCATTTAGACACACTATTTTGTGGTTATGTACTTATGTTTGACATTGTTTGTTATGTTAAAAATTAATCAGTTAAATTTGTTTTTTTTTCCTTTACTTTGTTAATTTTTTATTTATCATATTTATCTATCTATTTTTATTTATGTATTTGATGATTCCAAATAATTCCTTATATTTAATTAATTAAATTTGTCTTCTACTTTTTTTCCATAACTTTAAAACCTTTATTAAGTTGCTTTTTATGTGTTACGTTATATTTAATTAGTTAAATTTGTTTTTTTGCCTTTAATTATTATTTGTCATATGTATCTGTAAATATCTTGGACTCTCTTCTCATGTATTTCTTTCTTCTTTCTTTTCTTTTCCTTTTTTCTTCTTCTCATGTATCTATTGATTTTGATTTCCTATTTGTTTTGTCATATTTGCTCTCTAAGTTACTATTTTTTTAAAAACATATTTGACTTAAATTGTTTGTTACTATTTGTTGTCATGTTAGTACTATTTAAATTATTTGATAGAAGTTATTTATTATTTAATAGTTTAAAAGATGTTTATGATTTATAATCATTACCTTTATGGACTTTCGAGTAGTTGAGTTTATTTAAATTATTCGAATTAATATTTTTGTGGTATTTCATCTAGATGTTTGTGTTCATGTTTGATATTGTTTGTTACATTAAGAATTTATCAGTTATTTTTTTTAATTAGTTAATTTTTTGTATTTATCATATTAATCTATCTATTTATTATTCATTTGTTTCTATTTGATCTTTTTATTGTCATGTTAATTCATCCTTCCTCATTCATATAATATTAATTTGAATTGCTTCTCTCTTCTGTCCATGATATTATATGCTTAATATGTTTGTGTTGTTAAATTATTTAACTTAATATTATCATGCTAATTATTTGTTCCTAATATTTATTTTCTTATTCTATTTCTTGTGTCACTTGGAGTTGCTGAATATATTTGTGTTATTTAAATTATTTGAGTTGAATGAGCTATTTTGTTTACATTTGATTTTGTATTAACTGATTTTCCTTATTTTCTTTTGATGAGGTTTTCAAATAATTCCTTAGTTTGAAGGTCAATATTTAATTAGCAAAATTTGTTTCTATTTACTTAATTTTTTGGGAAAATTAGGAAGAAGGATCTAGAAGAGATAATATTTATTATGAAGGACGGTAAAGATTATAATTATTTTGAAGGACCAATTTTCAAAATAAAAATTTTAAATACTAAATTGCCCTTATTTATTCCTCCTACATTTTCTCCCATATTTCATTTTTAAAACCAATATTAATTTTTAATTTTTTTTATATTAAATGCAATTTCTCTCATTTTTTTATGACTTGCATAGGAATCTATTAATATAATATATAGTATTCAAATAATATCAATGTTTAATTGTTTCTGAGATATTTTTTAATGACTAAGATATTAGGTACAAAACAATTTAACATCTTCTCAATTGGTCTATTTTAGAATTTATTTTATATGAGATTATATAAATCAGGAAAAAAGTTTAATGATTTGAATGGGCAAATATCTGTGTTAATAATTAGATAATATAAGGAGAAAATGTAAGAAGTTTAATCAAGGGCAATTTAGTATTTTTAAATTTATATTTTGGCTATTGATCCTTTTGAATAATTACAACTTTTAACGGTGATTCTCAATAAATATTATCTGTTCTAGGTCCTTGGTTCTAATTTTTCCTAATTTTTTTTTATTTATCATCTAAAGTTATTTATCATCTAAAGTTGGGTTTATATTAGTTATATTTAAATGGACTTCTACTGACAGATTATTTTTCTTCTTGTTTTTTCTGTTGGCGTTTCTTTGCTACTCCCTTCTGTCTTAATTATAGGAACTATTTACCAGAATTTAGAAAAATTAAAGAGAGAAGTTAAATTAGTTAATTATAATTATTTTACGAAAATACCCCTGCTTAAATTTAAAAATTACATTAAGGTAAAATCAGCTGAATCGGGAGCCCCGCAATTGGTGCTCTCAACAGTCCGCGACTTCGATTACATGATATGAGTATATGACCCGGCTTTACCTTACTAAAATACCATGTCTTGCCCAGTCCCAAAACTTGAAATATTCCTTCAGTGATAATCGAAGCCAATCGGATCCGTTGATAATGGTTCTGCCAACAAGTCCCAGTGCTTCATAGTTAAAGCTTTGGACCACGAAACCCTCCCACTTCTATTTGATCCAGGTCCCTCATTCATATACTCCCCGAAAAATGCATTACTGCAATAATTATTAATATATATATATATATATTATATATATAGGGAAAAGTATTTCTCCAGTCATAAAGTTATCTCCAGTGAGCCCAAAACTACGTCGTTTTGGATTAATGAAGGGTGTGTTTGTAATTTTAAGTGAATTAATGAAGGTTGTTTCCGTAATTTTGTTTATCTTTTTATCATATGAATGTTACTGAAACACCTTTCATTAATTCATCTAAAATTACAAACACACCCTTCATTAATTCAAAACGACGTAGTTTTAGGCTCACTGGAGATAATTTTATCTCCAGTGACTGGAGAAATCCTTTACCCATATATATATATATATATATATATATATATGGGTAAAGGATTAATTATATAAACAAACATATTTTCTCATGTTAAAATAAAAATATTAAATAAATAAAAGGGAATGATAAATAATTAGGATTAATTAAATAAGATGATTTTTGATATTATTATCGGGTATCTGGTTGAGATATATAGATAGACGAGCTTTGTATTGATATTAAGATGATGGGTACTCCCAGGTCAGAGTACCAAAAAATATTTTTAAAGGAATACTCTTACTTGATAAAATATAAGCATGTTGTTAAATTAATTATTGTGGAAGTATTAGTATGGATGATATGAGAAAAGTATGACAAATTGCGCAAAATTATTTTATATAAAAAAGTACAATTTAGGTTTATATGACATTAATAAGTTGCAAACATTATTTACTTTATAAAATATATAGGTGTATTATTAAATTATTATTGTCTTCAATTATTATTGAGAAAGTATAAATAGGGATATTATAGGAAAATTTTACAAAAGTTAAAACTTGCGCTTATTTAAATTATTTGAGTTGAATGGACTATTTTTGACATTTAATTCGTATTTGCTGATTTTCCTTATTTTCTTGTGATGAGGTTTTCAAATAATTCCTTAATTTAAAGTCAATATTTAATTAGCTAAAAACTTTTATTAGTCATTTAAAGTTATTTATCATATAAAGTTGTGGGTTTATATTAGTTATATTTATAATATTTAAATGAATTTCTGCTGACATATTTTTGTTAATTGTTTTTTCTATTGGCTTTTTCTTTGCTTAATATGTTTGTGCTATTAAATTATTTGAGTTTATATGTTTGTGGAATTTAAATTATTTGATTTAGATGCTCTATTTTGTTGCCATGTTTGACTTATTATTTGTTGTTTTCATATTTAATTAGTTATTGAACCATTCCATTCATTGTCTTTTATTTATTTTTTGTTACTATTTATTTAATATTTATTATTTAATAATGAATATATTTATGAATTATTTTAATATATGTAACAATAATATTTTACTTCTAATTTTTTATTTATTAAGGTTTTTCTTGATATTGGAAGTGACTTATAAATAAGAAAGAAGTATATTGTTTAGAATAATTTTGGAGTGTAATAATAAATAAATGATATTTATCCAAATATTTAAAATAAGGTGGATAAACCACTAATACGGTTTTCTAGTCATTTGTAATTTTTTTTTTCTAATACAAATGTAATTTCTTTTTCTAGATATGCACCTAGATTTTGCTTGGCCTGAATATGGACATAGAAAAGTAGTATCTTCCTCTTTGGTTAAGTTAAATTTGTTTGTTTTGTGTGTTTGTATGATGATCTACTACACTTTGTTTTCTTATTTCCCACAAGAAATTGCTCCAATACTTTTTATATGAAAATTTTGGGTTAGGTTAATCCTATTTATAACCAACTAATTATTTAATGGTTTTCCCTCTAGTCCTAAATATAAAATAACATTGACTTTTTTGAAAATATTGAAAAAACTAATTAAATTACTTTAAAATATTTATATTTTTCATTTTTTTTCCTTTAAACTATTTTGCTTCTGTTATAAATTGATATATAATCTTAGGATACGTTTGATTAAGTAATTTATTTATGTTAGTTCTCGGATTATTGGATTATGTTTTGATGATAACAAACCTTGGAATACAATAAGGACTTGATGATTCAAGTATGAGTTTATAGAAACTGTATTTGAAGAGCACTCACTTCAAGTGATTTGAGATGATCACTCGAGTGGCAGGTAATGCACTCGAGTGATGATCCTAACTTCCAATGATATTGCAAGTCACTCGCTGAAAGATTGATAAATCTTGTAAGATCACTCGAGTGGCTAAGTTAGCACTCAGGTCAATTAACTCTATCTACAAATTGGTCTGGAGTTCAAAAGTAAACCTCAGAGTAACTATTAAACTTAAGTACTATATGTATGCAGTGTATGCAGTGTATGCAGTGTATGTACCTTACCAAGGCAAGCCCCAGAATCACAAGCCGTTGAGCTGCCTGAACCAAGGTCAGCTCCGTAAAATCCTCAGCGCTTGGATCTGTTAGAAATTATGCCCTAGGGGCAATTCATTGTACTTTGGATATTTAAGTTATTTAAAGTATTATCTTTTGTTATCATTTTCGTTTTCATGTTCGTATTGATAACTGCATCCCTGGATAATCTTATAGATTATCCTAAATGTCCCTGGTCGGTCATCTACACGGGAGTGAAGATGAAATAAGACCAGTATGACTTTGATGAGGTATGGAGATACGAGTCAAAGTCATGGACGCTTGTAAGAGTACAAGGTGCTGGACCGACCCACTATGAGAAAGCTGCATGGATTAAGTCATAAGCTTATCTCATGTATAACCGCGTCACGACGCCCTATGACCTGAGACCATCATAGATTCCTACATGATGAGTCACTGGTCTTTGACCTAGTCAAAAGTCACCTTTGACCGGGTGATGATAAAGGCTTGGATCGGGATCAGTGGTTTTCATGCGGAGGAATGTGAGATTTGTCCCTCACATATGTAGAGAGATAATGCTGGGCCCCTCGATGAGTGAGTCTAAGAAATGTATGGCCATACTGTGATGGAAAAGAGTTTCCATTTCACTTATTAGACTACTCAAGAATCGAGAAAGCAATGGTCAAGAAAAGGAAGTTGACATTATCCATGCCTCATCCTTGACCAAATTATCGCGTGACAAAAGGGACGTGACATGGTTGTACGATAGGTAGTATCGTGTCATCGATCCCCATGTGAATTGGGTAGTCGCAATGTCTTGCTAGAGGCCGCTTGCGACTTGTGGGCTGATACATTGTTGGCCCACTGCCAATCTCATATGGGCCTGCAGGGTCGCACACAAGAATAATCCAACACGGGTAAAAGTGTTCATATTCATTGAATCCCAGATTAGTCTGAGATTAAATGAATACTAAATTTGATCTAGGATTTATATATATATATATATATATATATATATATAAATTCGAAATTAATATATATATTATAAATGAAGATTATAATATTATATATGATATTTGTTTAGTATTTAATTTATTTGATAAATTAAATATCTGAAACAAATAGAGATATTGTATCTCATTTAATTTCGAATAAGGATATCGTATATCTGTTTAATATTAAATTGAGATATAGTATCTCAGATTTAATTAAATGGATAGATATTATATCTCGGATTTAATTTATAATGATAAATTAAATCAAAAGGCTTTAAATTTAGATTTGATCTAAATTCAAGATTCGGATTTCAAATCTGGCTTTTAATATATTTGATTACATTTATGAGATAGATTTGATTAATATATTGACCAGATTCGAAATTCTGAATTTCCAAAATTAATCAGGATTAGTTTTGGTTATATAATACGCCTATCAGGTTTTAGAAAGACTACGGACTTTTCAGTCGAACGTATTAGAAAGCCGCGAGAAACCCTAGAGCAACTTGAGAGAGAGACGCACAAGAAGCGCTAGCACGCTGCCGCAACCGTGTTCGGGGATTGTTCGTGTGGATACCAGTAGAGGAAGCCGATCCTAGAGTCGACTTCTGCTGATCGAGAAGGTAGTCCACCTGATCAAAGAGAACGAGACGCGGACGTGTTGATCGAGAAGGTAGCCCACCTGATCAAAGAGAACGTGACGCGGACGTGTTCAATATAAGGTATGATTCGGTTCCAAACCTTGATTTAAACGTCGTTGAGTGATCCTCAGGAAGGATTCGTAAGAAATTTTAATCCGCTGCGTGTGCGAATCCCTACAGGAACCACAAAGAAGTTAGGGACTTGAACCCCAACTGTTATGTGTGTGTATTTGGCAAATACAAACATGGCAAACAAACATACAACAACCATATATAAAGTATGTGAGTAAACAATTACTACTTGTTGGTTGCTCACCGACTCACAATTTTTTATGACGCCTGATAGCCTCTTCGGATATGTCTTTACCCTAGACAGCATCAATATACCTTATTTTTAGTATTTCCATAAATACCCCTTTCATTGTTGAGAAATTCGAGCCTTATCTTGGAAATTCCAGTGACCTTTGTTCAACTTCAAACATTTTTAATTAATTGCAAAAAGATCCAATTGACACGAAATCAGTGGTAGGATATCTAGTTTATTGTAAAAATACTTACAAAGTCCAAAAGGGTTTATATTTTATCACACAGTCCAAACTTCACTAGTTGGTCAGAAAAGTATCTCAGCTTCCCGAGCAATTTTCAAAAAATCTATTTCTCCCAGTAGAATAATCGAAGAGGTATCAAATTTAATATCAAAATGAAGGTCAGGAAGTCTACTTTAAGCCTCTAAAATTTCAAAGCAAACAAGCTTCATTTATTATTTTAAAAATACCGATGAAACTTCACTGCCCAGAAATCCTGAAGTTGGCAGCAAGTTGTTTCTTTCGGTTTTTGGTGTTTTCGGGTTCGTAAATCTTAACCTTGGCCTAAAACCATACAGAATCTCGTTTTAAACTCATTAGAACCCACAAAAATGTCAAAATCATACCATAATTTCATGCCCTAGTCAAATGGACGAAAGCTCTAACTTCACACTTCAGAAGCTAGTTTTGGGGTTTACCTGAATTCAAAGCTTTAACCGGTGTTTCGGCTCCTTTCTCTGGGGTATTGGAACTTGGTAGCCAATAATGTGAGGATTATGTCTTTATAAAATAATTACAATGACCAGGGTGCATTGAATTATCCGGTTCATGCTTCTATCCATTGGTTAATAGCATGAATTAGGGTTTATTGGCTTGCTTCTCAAGAAAATCCAGAGCATTCCAGAAGCAGGTGAGGTGGCAAAATTTTATCCATGGGAATCATATTTTTATCTCTTACCATGTGTAAATTACCTATTTTTACCTGAAACACCCTTTTGTCCAGTGGTTAAAGCATGTACCTTAGTTTTTTACATGTTTTCTCTTTTCTTTTTCTTCGAGAAATTCTAGATATTTCCAGGGCCCTATGTGACACATTTTGGGCCTATAAATCTAGTCCATATGACTTTTATTCAATTTATCCAATTCATCCTTTTATCTATTGGTCCTTGTAGTGTACTGCTGGTTAAAAGGGTGCTCCCCTTTTCACTTTTCTTCAAATTTTCAAATCTTTTTCCCTGGTTTGGCCTTTATATGTGGCACCATTATACACCCTAGGATGGCCCAATATTTGTCCCATTTGATCCAAAAAGAAGTCCCTAATCGGTCCTTATCGATCCCCTTTTCACTGGTTAACTTTCCCTTCAGCCTTGTACTTTGTGTTTGGGTTTAAATACAAATAAAATCATATGATTTTCTTCTTTATTTTTGTGTGGTTGAAACCTACTCCTTAAAGGGTAAAGAATTGACTTTTTTGGCTATGTAATCATTACTTACTTTTTACCTTTTAACCCTGTTGTGACACGTGTCTTCAAGTAATAATTACAACTGACTTTTTTTATCTTAAAAAACTCAAGGCACCCTCATCAGTTCAGGAAATGTCATGTGCGTATCCATTTTAGCACATTTTTTATTAGTTAATTGTCCTATACCTTAGGACATAACTAAATAGCATTTTTACCATTCAATTAACATTGTATAAATGTTTTGCGCCCTTATGCACTGACATTTTAATTTCTGTGGCCCTTGAGCTCTTGGTCAAAATACTCATGTAAAAGAGAGTGCAAAATGTCTTAAATATGTCAATAAGGCACTTAAGAATCCCCAAAATCAAATGACTAAGGTGCCCTTACAAAATATTCTTTTAACTTGGCTTATTTTGCAAGTTTTGTTGACTTTTCCTCCTGCTCTTTGATTTGGACGAATTTGAGGCTTATTTAAGAAGCCTTTGAGTCATCCTTCTTATATAGCTTCTTCCATAAGCTTTTTTCCTTTCTCATGATGAGGGGACACGTGTCATGATTTTATTAAACCAACACAAAAGTATGTCATCATGACCTTTCTTTATTAAAGTTACTTTAATAAAGCTACTTTATCGGTGCTTACTCAAGATTATAACATGCATACCAAGACCCGACAAACGCTGCTACATACCGATGTTTTCTCAAAAACGGAGGGCATACCCGACTGCCTTGGAAATACTATATATTTTCATATACTGACATATTTTCACTTAATTAGTTGTCCTATACCTCAAGACATAGTTAGGTGGCATCTTTTCAAACCAGATTTATACTGTATAGGTTTTTTGTGCCTCTTTTCCATTAGCACTTTGATTCTACGGCTTATATATACTAGGTCCACTGACCCGTATAGCCGAGTTACTTAGTCCCTAAGAAGCTTACTATCTCATCATTCTTGGGACTCTTCCCAAACTGGTCTTAGTCATCTGCCTACTTTAGCCTTATTTTCAAGTCTCTAGGCCCAAAATTCAGGATATTACAATATATATATGCACTCCCTCTGGTCCTTATTATAAGGCACCAACTAACTTTTCTCACAAACCAATAAAAACAATTAAAGTCAATAAAGTTACCCTACAATTTAAGTAACTTCCAATATTACCCCTACTAATTGCACTAAAGTCTAATATCATATTAATTATTACTCTCACATACTACCCTCATTAATTATGGTAGACATGGAAACAAATAATTAATGCTCATTGGGAACAAGCAAGTGCCCTATAAAAAGGATCAAATAAACTTGTTAGTTGGTGCCTTATAATAAGGACCATAATGAGTGTATATAATATTAACATTGAGACACCAACACAGATGCAGCAACGTATACATAATCTATCAACAAGGTTTCCGATCACTTCCTCTGGCTATTATATAGAAGCTTGCGTGGGTTTATCATGGAACCAAGAAGGAAAGGAAGCTTAAAACTTACCTCTGTTTTCTGGTTTCAAAAATAGAGCAAGATGATCCTAGTTTGAGTCTCCCTCTCACTTCCTTCGACTTGCTCATTTAAGACTCAGCTCCAGTTTTTTCTTGTTAAGGCAATGGAATGCGTATGAGCCAATGAGTAGTGATTAAATACATAATGTTCATAATGACTTGCCTTCTTCCGCCTACTGTCTTGAATCTCACGAATTATTGGATTTGGACGTTAGCTCTGTAGATTCCCTAGTTTCCATGTCAAAGAGCATGGCCCCGTTAGCGCGGCTTCACTCATTTCCCAGTCTCGGGTCGAGCTGGGCTCGACAGTGAGTACGACTTTCTCTTTATGTTTTACATTGTGCATTTTTGGTTTTCTGCTGTGTTAGGAAATACATGATTAGGAATATATTCTAATTAGTATAGCAATCAATCAGGGATTATAGAGATTAGAGAATTAATCTACATAATGCCTCATTAACTCTCATTAATTCCCCTGTCCTCAATGGTGCCACTCCATACACCACCTTGTTTCCTTCCAAACCCTTGTTTCCTATTGATCCAAAAATCTTTGGTTGTGTCTGTTTTGTTCACGATATTCGTCCTACTGTTACCAAACTTGATCCCAAGTCTCTTAAGTGTGTTTTCCTTGGGTACTCCAGGGTTCAGAAGGGTTATCGGTGCTATTCTCCCACTCTTCGGCATTATCTTGTGTCTACAGATGTCACATTCCATGAGTCTACTCCGTTCTTTCCTGTATCTACATCACTTCCACCTCCATCTCTTGTCTCTACCGATGACACATCTGACAGTCTTGATGATCTCTTGGTCTATCCTGTCCAATTACCACCAGTGCAAGCATCTGACCCGGCACCTGCTAAACCACCTATCTATCATGTTTATCAGAAACACCCTAGGGCGAGTGATGTAGTTGATCAGGTTCATGACCCACCAATGACTACTTCGATGTCTGATCCAGCATCAGTTCCTTCTGCTCCAGCTTCTGACCCAGCACCAATGCCTGATGTTCCTGATACACTTGACGTTCCTGACCTAGCCGCGGTGCCTGATGTTCCTGATACACTTGATACTCTTGCCTCTGCCTCTGAACCCGACCCCGTGTCTGATACTTCTGATAACTTGCCTATTGCCTTACACAAAAGTAAACGTACATGCACCTATCCTATTTCTTCCTTTGTTTCCTATGACCATTTGTCTCCTCCATCTTGTTCCTTCATTGCATCTTTAGACTCTCTCACCGTTCCCACTTCTCTCCAACAAGCCTTAACCCATCCCGGTTGGCGTGCTGCGATGGAAGAAAAAATGGTGGCCCTTGATAAAGCTGGTACCTGGAATCTCATTGATTTGCCTCTTGGCAAGAAAGCTATCGGGTGTAAGTGGGTGTTCATGATCAAAACAAAAGCTGATGGCATCTTGGAACGTTTGAAAGCTCAATTAGTTGCCAAGGGTTATGCTCAAACCTATGGTGTTGACTATTCGGAAACCTTCTCTCCTGTGGCAAAATTGTCCTCTATTTGCCTCTTCATTTCTATGGCCGCCAATTATGGTTGGGATCTTCATCAGTTGGATGTTAAAAATGCGTTCTTGAATGGTGATCTTCTTGAGGAAGTATACATGGAGCAACCACCTGGTTTTGTTTCTCAGGGGGAGCATGGGAAGGTGTGTCATCTTCAGAAGTCTTTATATGGATTGAAGCAGAGTCCTCGTGCTTAGTTTGACAGGTTTAGCTCTGTGGTTAAGAAGTTTGATTTGAGTCAGAGTAAGTGTGATCATTCTATGTTTTATCAGCAGACAGATGCTGACATGATTCTGTTAGTAGTATATGTTGATGATATTGTTATTACGGGTAGCAACGCTTCGGGAATCTCATCACTAAAGGCATTTCTTAATTCTCATTTTCAAACAAAGGATTTGGGTCCGTTAAAGTACTTTCTTGGGATAGAGGTTATGAGAAGTAAGAAAGGCATCCTTTTGACATAGAGGAAATATGTTCTTGATTTGTTAAAAGAAACCGGGAAACTTGGAGCAGCACCGAGTAGCTTTCCAATGATTCCTAATCCTTTCTTGGATATTGATGACAACATAACGTTCGATGAGCTACCTAAAGATGTAAGAAAGAAGGTTGATCCGGAAAAGATCAAGCCATTTGCCTATCCTGAGAGATACCGTAGATTAATTGGAAAATTGAACTACCTCATGGTAACTCGTCCAGATGTGACCTTTTCAGTTAGTTTGCTTAGTCAATTCATGACTGCACCAACCTTTGCTCAATGGGAAGCTTTGGAGCATGTGTTGCATTACTTGAAGGGTTCACCTGGTCGTGGTTTACTCTATACGAATCATGGCCACAACAAGATTGAATGTTTTTGTGATGCAGATCATGCAGGGTCAAAGGCTACCAGAAGATCCACCACAGGATATTGTGTGTTTGTGGGTGGAAACTTAGTATCATGGAGGAGTAAGAAGCAAGATGTGGTTTCTAAGTCGAGTGCAGAAGCTGAGTATAGAGCCATGTCTCAGTCAGTACAAGAAATTGTGTGGATTCACCAGTTAATGAAGGAGGTTGGTCTTGCCACGTCATTACCTACAAAGTTGTGGTGTGATAATAAAGTTGCTCTACACATAGCCTCCAACTCTGTGTTTCATGAACGTACGAAACACATTGAGATTGATTGTCACTTTATACGCAACAAGATTAAGGAGAACTTTATCTCTACAGGGCATGTGCAGTCTAGTGACCAATTGGGTGACCTTTTGACTAAGGCCTTAAATGGGACTCGGGTTGACTACCTTTGTAACAAGTTGGACTTGATTAACATCTATGCTTCAACTTGAGGGGGAGTGTTAGGAAATACATGATTAGGAATATATTCTAATTAGTATAGCAATCAATCAGGGATTATAGAGATTAGGGAATCAATCTACATAATGCCTCATTAATTGTCATTAATTCCCCTGTCCCCTCTCTTGTGTATAAATACCCCTTACCATGTACATGAATATATATACTTTTCAGACTATATATATATCTCTCTCTCTGGTTCTACATGCTGGATTACTAAGTAACCTTTGTTTTCTTGACCTGCAGCTCCAGGGATAAGGAAGCAACCTCCTTACGTTTCCTTGCTGAAATGCAACAAGGCGGCTTCAGGTGTGGAGAAGGTCGAGAAACGATCGGCTCCTAAATCTAGGAGTGCTAGAATTGGGACAAGGGTCCAAGAAGCCCTAGCCAAGAAGTCTAAAGCCGACCTTGATACCCTAGCCCAAGGATCCCAAGATGCGCCGGCCACTGTTGTTGAAGCCTCAAGTCAAGAAGTCCCTCCGCCTTCTCCTCCTCCAGTTACATAGGCTCTTCTTCCTCCTCCTCCACCATCTAACCACCCTCGTGGGATCATCTGGGCCAACAGGGTAACAGATGAGCTCAGCGTTGTTGTTCGCCCCCCAGGCATTTTTACGAGCCAAGGGCTTTTTCTAATACCAAACTGCAAGAGCTTTATGAAATCGAGCTAAATGCCCTGAAGGCTTTTGAACTAGCCCAGCTTTTGGATTCGGTGAAAAACAAATATTCCAGATCTTTTGACGAGCTAAAACGGGTCAGAGTGGAGAAAGCCAAAGCTCTTGAACAAAAGGGGAAAGTTGATGAAGAGAAAAACCTAGCTCTCAAAGAGAAAAACCTAGCTCTCGAGCAACTTCGCGTGGCTAAGGCGGAGAAGGAGAAGACTTATGAAGAGCTTCTGACGACCAAGGAAGAGCTTGAAAAGGCAAACTTGGATGTCCTTCGTCTTCACAAGACTCATACGTCTGATGTGCAAGTGTTAAAAGTGGTTCAGATGATGCATGATGAGCTTGAAGTCAGGCTAAAAGGAAACGAGGTTGCGCTTGAAGCAGCTAACATTGAGGTCACTGAGTATGTAGGCGCGTTAGAGAAGGTTGCGGTGGATTCATTTAATAATGCCTTGGATCAAATCCGGGTTTTGATGCTCAGCCTTGAGTTGAACACCTTCAGCATGGATTACTAGGCGTATATTGACAACAGGAAATTGATCTCGCCTGATCAAGAAGAGAATGGAGGTAAAGAGGTCAACATCCTCGACCCTGCTAGAGGAGAGGTTCAACCAGAAGCTGAGGTTTGCCTGGAGATTGGGGTTCAACCTGGGTCTGAGGTTCAATCGGATACGAAAGCCCCTCACGATTGAAGAGCCGGGGTGCCGATTCATTTATAAATTTTTATTTAGGGTTCTTTAGCTCCCTTTTTCCTTTTGTAGCTTATTTTCCTGGTTTATTTTCCTGTACTCATCCTCATTGTACTTGATTAACTCGAATATCAATGAAGATTTACTCATTCCTTGATCATCTTGGGTCTACTTTCGAGCTTTATCTTTGTTTCTACAAGGTAATTTATATGAACTCAAACATATGCTCAGAGTTCTATTCAATGACTGGGCCAAAGTCAAAAAGTATTTAAACAAAGTCCGCTTAGATGTTCGTCCGGTATCAAAACTAGGTATCATATTTGTGAAGATTTTAATTAATCCGTCACATTATATTCTGGCTCATTCAACCAAAATTTAGTTTAGAGTAAGGGCAATACATCACATGTTCAAATTCAATTTTTTAACCAAAATTTTAAAAATTCCAACCTGATTAGGGTTAGCATGATGATTTACCTCATTACCCTAGAATAACACTTTGATGCATCACAACTGCGAAGGCATATTGTTGCACCTTCGCTTTATCTGAAACTGGGTTCAACTATCTTGGCTTTAGTTGTTTATTCATTCATATTTTATCTGAAACCGGGTTTAACTACCCAAGCTTTATTCATTCATTCACGACTGGCACAATTCGAACAATTTGAAACAAGATTCTCAATTGAGAATATTTGAAAATAAACTTAATCAAATGAACTTGCCGACATAATCAACTTTAAACAATTCCGGAAAGGAAAATTAAACTGCAAACAAAACACACTTAACATGGAGCTCAGATTTAACTGTAATATACTTTCAGTTTACCTGCGTTCCATGTTCTTTTAATTAACTTCTTCTCTAGCGTCTCTAAGACATGGGCTCCCTTATTAGGCTTTTCTTTAACCTGGTAGGGGCCTTCTCAGCGAGCTTTCCATTTCTGGCATTTTTATTTCTGACATCGGCTCTTCAAAGCACCAAGTTACCTTTTTCAAATGTCCGAGGCCTTACTCTTCTATTATATTTAGTTGCAATGAGTTGTTTCGTGGCCATATCACGATAGTGTGTTGTGGCTTTGGCTTTGTTTATCAAATCCAACTCTACCGCCAAAGCTTTATTGTTCTCCTCTTCTCTCTCCTGAAGAGCTTACATTCTCCTCCATAATGGCTAACCTATCTCAATCAGGTTCATAGCCTCACATCCATAAGTTAATCTGAATGGAGTCTCCCTGGTTGACGTTTGAATACTGGTCCGGTAACCCCAAAAGACAAGGTACATCTGCTCAATATAGCTAGACTCTACCTCCTCTATTCGATTCTTTAATCCATCAACAATGATTTTATTTGCTGTTTCGGCTTGCCCATTTGATTAAGGATGTTCCGTCGAAGCAAAGCGATGCTTGATCTGGAACCTAGACATCATTTCTTGGAACCCCTTGTCGATAAACTGGGTTCCATTATCTATGACTACCTCATCCGGGATTCCAAACCTAGAAATTATACTCCTTTCGAAGACCCTTTGCACAAGGGCTGAGGTAATTGTTGCTATTGGTTTAGCCTCTATCTACTTAGTAAAATAATCAATAGCTACAATGAGCCATCGTAATTGTCCTGAAGCCGCTTTAAGTGGTCCCAGCAAATCCATGCCCCATTTTGTAAAAGGGCCAAGGAGCTGAGATCGATTTCAATTCAGCGGGTGGAGACCAAATTATTTTGGCATGTTTCTGACAGCTGCAACATTTCTTAACGTGGTCCCTTGAGTTTGCCTCCATCATTGGCTAATAGTAGCCTGCTCATAGAGCTTTCCTAGCCAAGGCCTTAGCACCCATATATTGGCCATTGATCGGCCAAAACATATTCGGCCTCTTTCGAGTTCAAACACTTCAACATCGGAGAGTGCAAGCCCTTACGTTATAACCGATCTTCCACAACCGTGTGCATGGCTGCTTCCCGTGCTAGCTTCTTTACTTCAATTGAATCATCAGGAAGACTCCTTTCTCCAAGTAGTCTATGATCAATCTTCTACAGCCGTTGGTTGTCGAGATCACCATGACACAACTCGGCTTTGACAAACTTTGTTGAATCACAGTTCTATGGTTACCCGAGCTCTTTGTACTTTCCAATTTAGACAAAATATTGGCCTTGGTGTTTTCTCCTTTAGGAATATAGGTAATGGTCACTTCTTCAAAGTCGGATATGGCTTCTTTCACCTTACTCAGGTACTTCACCAGCAATGGACCTTTGGCTTGGTATGTCCCTTCTATTTGTGCTGCAACAAGTTGAGAATCGGTTGAAACTCTAACTTTTGTAGCTCCATGTTCCTTTGCTGGCATTAACCCGACTAGCAGCGCTTCATACTTTGCTTCATTATTTGACGTCAGAAAATTCAATTAGATAGAATACTCAATTGATACTTGATAAGTAGATATTTTATAATTAAATAAGTAGGGATTCTGAAATATATTGATTGATTTTACTAACATCTTATGCTTATTTAATTATCTTTTATATATCTATCTATCTTTTAATTAAATATAGGATAAAAGAAGGTTATAACAGAAAATCTATTAATATCCTATTTTATTGTTTAGATGATATAATATCTATTAGATATTTAGAAAGATAAGGAGATGCAGACCCCATGCATTAGAAAGGAAAGCAACCTGGAGGAGTCAAATTGGATCAATGGTGAATTAATGACGTGGACCCATGAACGTGAATGCAAATTGCAAAGAATTGAATTGGAAAAATTTAATATGATATCTTATTATATTATAATATAATAAGATAGAGATTTAAAAAGATATGGCAATAGTACAAAATGCAACACGCATAGAACCTAATGGATATTAGCAAGAAAGGCACGAAGGAGCGAACCAAGATTCAAGACGCATCTCAGAGCGAGAACGAACGGCAATTTGAGAGGAGAAAAACGCAGAGGAGGAAGGACGCACAGGAGATCATCAGAAAGACGTGAGGCGGAAGAGAAAAAAAGAACGAACGACAATTCAGCCGTAAGAAGGAGTTTGATTTTATCTCTTTTCTTTTGTTAACCTAGCCATGCTTGGCTAGTTTTCTTTTGTAGTTAGGGCGGGGATGAACCCTATGCGAATTTAAAATATTTGTTTGGATTCTTTATTGATTCTTTATTTTCTTGATTGAATGAATTATCTTTGCTTAAAGCTTTCTTAAAGACTGATCACTTTTTAGATTGTTCATAGGTTAGTGTATGACAATAGAGATGTTGGTACATTTAACCAGAACCGTTAATTTATCATAAAGTTGCATGACATAGACATAGGCTTACGAGTTTATGCAATCTCATAATTCTGGTTCAAAAATATAATCTTTCCAAACAATACTAAGACATTAGGTTGTTTTCAAAGATAACGGACTAAGGTAGCATCAAGACATTGGGACTTAGTCCAACTTTAGAGAATTGATCGTCAATCAAGAGAATAATAATCAATAAGGGATTCCATTTGAATTATTAGAGGAACATAGGGGGATTCTCATCCCTAGCTGCGTTTTTCTTAATTACTTATCTTTTTCAACTATTCTTGAATTCTTGATTTTTGATTCTTTGTCTTTATTTAATTCTTTAAATTATGTTAACCCCATATTACTCGATTCATCCAACTAAAGCAAAAATAGCAAAATTAGTGATTGGAATACTATTCCTCGTGGGACGATCTTTTCCTCACTACTTTATTACTTATAACGACCAGTGCACTTGCCGAAGTCGCTATCAAGTTTTTGGCACCGTTGCCGGGGAATAGTTTTATTTCAACACTAAGATTAGTTATTGAAACTCTAGATTGGATTTTTTTATTATTTTCTTATTATTTTATTTTTTTTACTTTGTTTATGCGAGGTACCATGACAAAAATTCGCTGCAGTTTGATCCCGAAATCAAAAAGACAGCAAGGAGAAACCGGAAACTTGCTAAACAGAGAAAAGGAAAGGTTGTTAGCTCTAGTACTGGGACTGAACTGGTTAAAATGGCAGAAGATGGTGCAGATCCTCCTTGTCCTCCTCCAAAGAGGACCATGGGCGACTACATGACACTTAATCCTGCCAGGACTGCAACTAGCATTGTCAATCCTGCTGTGAATGCGAATAATTTTGAAATCAAGCCATCCCTCATAAGCTTGGTTCAACAAAGTTCTTTTAGTGGGAGTGATTTAGAGGATCCTAATCAGCATATTGAGACTTTTCTGTAGATTTGTGATACCATCAAGATGAATGGGGTTCCTGAAGATGCTCTTCGTGTAAGACTGTTTCCTTTCTCTCTGATGGGGAAAGCAAGAGCTTGGCTTCGTTCTTGTCCTACTGGAAGTCTCTCCACTTGGGACATTATTACCACAAAGTTCCTTGAAAAATTTTTCCCTTCTTCTAAGTATACAAAGCTGATGTCAGATATTAGTTGCTTTACTCAAGGCAATGGGGAATCATTCTGTGAAGCTTGGGAAAGATTTAAGGAGTTGCTTAGGAAGTGTCCCCAACATGAGTTGCAAGACTATGATCAGGCGAGAATATTCTACAATGGGATGCTTCCGTCTTCTAGGATGATGATTAACGCTGCAGCAGGTGGTAAACTGAAAAACAAAACTCCAGAAGAAGCATTGGAGTTGTTTGAGGCTACGGGGTCCCTTGAGAATGAAACTGTTACTCCACAACCAAAGAGGGGAGTTCTTCATCTAGACTCTTACAACACAATTTTGGCCCACAATGAGAACCTTTCCCAACAAAACAAGGTGATCCAACAGCAGTTAGCTGCCATCACTAAACAGCTTGCCTTTTCTCAGGTCTCATCCATCACTTCTCAGCCTCCTTTGCTTTGTGAATTTTGCAAAGTGGAACACGCTAATGAAGATTGTGAAGCCGATAGTACTGAAGAAACAGATGAGGTTAATTACATGAGTAATCCTCCCAGGAATCAGTTTAATCCGTATAGCAACACATACAATCCTAGCTAGCAATATCACTCAAATTTTTCCTATAAACCCCAAGTAGCACCTCAGCAGTCCCATCAAACCACCACCACCATTACTGATTTGGAAAAGGCTTTGACACAATTAACCCATACCAGCACTGAATACATAAAAAGTTCAGAAGCTTTCCGGAATGAAACAAGGTCCTCTCTAAAAAATCAGGAGGCTTCAATCCGGAACTTGGAGAATCAGATTGGTCAGTTAGCAAAGCAAATAGCAGAGAGGAGCCAAGGGTCATTCCCTAGTGATACTGTGGTCAATCCAAAGGAGCATTGTAAGGCCATATCTACAAGAAGTGGTACAGTGATTCAGCCAGTTGAAAAATCTATTCCGGTGAAGGAAGAATCTAAAAAAGGGGTGGAAAAATGTGAAAAGGCTTTAGAAAAAGAGGAGAAAAAGGCTGAGAATGATGATGTGCAGCAGGTTCCAAAGGAGATAGCTACAATGAAGTCTCCCACTCCTTCTTATGCAAAACCTCCTTACCCCCAAAGGTTAAAGCAGCAGATTCAGAAGCAACAGTATGCCAGGTTCTTGGATATTTTTAAGAAACTGCAGATTAACATTCCTTTTGCAGAAGCTCTTGAAAATATGCCTAACTATGCAAAGTTCATGAAAGATTTGCTTTCCAAGAAGCACAAGTTGCAAGAGGCCGAAACAGTGGCATTGACTCAGCAGTGTAGTGCCATTATTCAAACAAAGTTGCCACTAAAGCTTAAAGATCCAGGCAGCTTTAGCATTCCTTGTGCAATAGGGAATGTCAATATGGGCAGAGCACTTTGTGATCTAGGAGCTAGTATAAATTTAATGCCTTTATCTGTTTTGAAAGCTCTCGGCATTAAAGAGATAAAGCCTACTATGATGTCGTTACAGTTGGCGGATAGGTCCATTAAGAAGCCAGAAGGTGTCATTGAGGATGTGCTTGTGAAAGTGGACAAATTCATCTTCCCGGTGGATTTTGTGGTTCTTAACATGGAGGAAGATGCTGAACTTCATTTGCTTTTGGGAAGACCCTTCTTGGCTACTGCTAGAGCGATAATTGATGTAGCTGCAGGAAAAATGGAGTTCCAAATGAGTGATGAGAAAGTCACTTACAATGTGTTTCAATCCATGAAATACCCAACTGATAAGAGTGACTGCTTTAGAATTGATGTAGTAGATGAGGCCATTCACGAAGGTCTTTTTCAAGAAGGTTCAGATGAGTCTATGAAGGACGATCTTGCGCAATTGTTACAAGTGGAAGAAGAGGTTTCTGCAGATGAGAATTCTGACGTACAAGTTGAGGAGCTGAAGAAGAAGGATTATGATGCGCCACCTGTTCCTCCTAAGGTGAAACTAAAGGAGCTCCCTTCTAATCTAAAGTATGCTTTTCTAGGGACGGATGACACTTATCCCATTATTATTAGTGCTGAGTTGTCACCTATTGACAAAGAGAAGTTGCTGAAAGTTTTGACTACCCACAAGATTGCAATAGGATTGAAGCAAATTCTGAAGAAGACTGTTGGGAAGTCAAGGAAGGATTGGTCTAAGAAGCTTGATGATGCTTTGTGGGCGTACCGAACAGCATTCAAAACTCCTATTGGCATGTCGCCGTTTCAGCTGCTATATGGTAAGTCTTGCCACCTTCCAGTGGAGCTTGAGCATAAGGCGCTTTGGGCAACTAAGCTGCTGAATTTTGATGCTAAACCTGCTGATGAAAAGAGGTTACTTCAGTTGAACGAGCTTGATGAATTCAGAATTTTTGCATATGAGAGTGCTAGCCTCTATAAGGAAAGAACCAAGAGATGGCATGACAGGAGGATTATTCCTAAGGAGTTTCATATTGGACAGCAGGTGCTACTTTATAATTCTCATTTGAAACTTTTTCCAGGGAAATTGAAGTCTAGATGGTTAGGACCGTTTGTAGTCAAAGAAGTCACACCTTTTGGTGCAATTGCCATTGCACCAATAGGTTCAGATGACGCTTTTAAGGTGAATGGGCAGAGATTAAAGCCTTACCCTGGTGGAGACATTGACAGAGGAAGAACCTCTGTGGCATTGGAAGTTAAGAATTAAGGTGACATCCGTCAGGCTTGGGACGGTAAATAAGCGCTAATTGGGAGGCAACCCAATAAGTTTTCCTTGCAGTTATTATTTTTGTTATTTTATTATTTTTTCTTTTTGTTTTCCTTTCTCTTTCATTTTTTTTTCTAGGTTTAAAGATGATCACTCCTCTTGTGACTGTCAAGTCTTGCTGGGGTGCTCTTTCCTCTCTTAAAATTTGAAACATCATGGATGGTACCAGATGAAGCACTCCACATCAGAGTTAAAGACCTAAAACCAGGGGGAGTACTAGTTCCTTTCCCTATTTATATTTTGCAACATTGAGGACAATGTTTGATTTAAGTGTGGGGGAGGGATATTATCTCTTTGGTAGTGCTTGTCCTTATGCAATTGAAAAGATTTTTTTTTTTGATATTTTTGCATTGTTTAAGATTGACCTTAATTTTGAGCTTTCCCCATCTTAGAGAATATTATCAAAAAAAAATTAATTAATTAAAAAAAATTTATTTAAGCCTCTAAAGTCTTGATTTTTTTTTCAATCTTGAGATTTACTATGAGAATAGAGATTAGTTTGTAATATGATCAACAGATTATTAGTTTATGAATATTTTGCTACATGATTTCTTTAGAAAATTAGATGATGACCTTGCCAACTAAGTAAAACTGTTGTTTGGGGAAATGACTCAGGTAGAGAAAAAAAAAGAAAGAAAAGAAATTCACACACACACACACACGTGCACACAACTCCAATGACTTCTCTAGACCTTACTTAGTAACCGGGGGCACTTCATCACCAATGTTGGCACTCGCGTCAAACAGTAAAGTCAAAGAGGGTTATGAATTAGGCTAAAAGCCTCTTGAGGTGCCTGTTGGAGTAACTGAGTAACCGGTGCTACATCACCCATATGCAGGGTCGCGTCAAAAGGGGGCCTACAACGGCTCAAGGAAAAAAAAAAGAAAAAAAAAAGAAAAAAAAGAGTTATTTTATACCTGAGGATCCTTATTAAATTAAAATGAAAAGCTTGGTTTAGTGGGTCATTTGAATTTTTCTGGAGAAATTGAGTAGCATAATATTCTTTTACTGATCTTATTGTTGGACTTATTGCATGCCGATCTTTTGATCATGGGATGTTAAAAGATTGTTACAATTGTTTAAGGCTATTGGCTTAGTGACCCATTCTTATAAGACATTAACTTGAATAAAACTTGATAACATGATCTAAGTGTGGTGGTTACGACTCTTTGTTTAGGGATTTTATGAACAATGTTGTTCTCATTTAAGATGATAAATTTTATTTCTTTTGCTTGAGGACAAGCAAATGTTTAAGTGTGTGGGAGTTTGATAAGTAGATATTTTATAATTAAATAAGTATAGATTTTGGGATATATTGATTGATTTTATTAATATCTTATGCTTATTTAATTATCTTTTAAATACTTATCTATCTTTTAATTAAATATAGGATAAAATGATATTATAACAGAAAATATATTGATATCCTATTTATTTGTGCAGGAGAAATTATGTGATCTGAGAGAGCAACCAATTAAATTTGAAAAGGATATAATATATTATTATATTATATATCATATTATATAATATAGTGTTATATTATATTATAATTGATCAAAACAAGAGACAAATTGGAAATATAAGATATATTAGATGTTTAAGAGATTTGGATACATGCGTGGGACCCGAGGCAATTATAAAAGAAATGTAGACACACCACGCACAGTAGGACAATTCACATCAGGAGGAGAAGACCACGCACGGACGAAAAGAAAAGCGCAGACGCAAGAAGGAGTTTGATTTCATCTCTTTTCTTTTGTTAACCTAGCCATGCTTGGCTAGTTTTCTTTTGTAGTTAGGGCGGGGATGAACCCTATGCAAATCTAAAGTATTTGTTTGGATTCTTTATTGATTCTTTATTTTCTTGATTGAATGAATTATCTTTGCTTAAAGCCTTCTTAAAGATTGATCACCTTTTAGATTGTTTATAGGTTGGTGTATGACAATAGAGATGTTGGTGCATTTAACCAGAACCGTTAATTCATCATAGAGTTGCATGACCTAGACATAGGCTTACGAGTTTATGCAATCTCATAATTCTGGTTCAAAAATATAATCTTTCCAAACAATACTAAGACATTAGGTTGTTTTCAAAGATAACGGACTAAGGTAGCATCAAGACATTGGGACTTAGTCCAACTTTAGAGAATTGATCGTCAATCAAGAGAATAATAATAAATAAGGGATTCCATTTGAATTATTAGAGGAACATAGGGGGATTCTCATCCCTAGCTGCGTCTTTCTTGATTACTCATCTTTTCATCTCTTTTGGTTATTAAAATACTTGATTTTAGATTCTCATTTTTTCTCTCTCTCTCTTTTTCTTGAAATTCTTGATTTTAAATTATTCTTATTTACTCAGTTGTTCTTGAATTCTCGCTTTTGGATTCTTTTTCTTTATTCTTTAAATTCTGTTTGGTTACAATTCACTCCATATTACTTATTCATCCAACTAAAGCGAAAATAATAAATTAGTGATTGGAGTACTATTCCTCGTGGGACGATCTTTTTTTCACTACTTTATTATTTATAACGACCGGTGCACTTACCGAAGTCGCTATCAATACTCCTTCTGGGCTCTCAACAATGACTTTAGCTCCACTTCCTTTAACATTTGACGAGCCATCAATATACACTTTCCATGTGTCCGCATCTCCATTTTCTGCTTTACTAGCCAGGGTTAACTCCATGACAAAATCAACCAATACTTGCAACTTAATAGCGTGCCAAGCTTCATAGGTGATATCAAACTTGGACAATTCAACGGCCTAGCTAACCATCCTTCTAGCCAAATTTGGCTTATGGAGCACTTGTTGAATTGGTTGACTAGTTCTGACTACGATTTGATGTCCTTCAAAGTAACGACAAAGTCTCCTCACTGTGGTGAGTAAGATGAACGCAATTTTTTCAAGCTTTTGATACTTTAACTCCGAACCTTGTAGAGCCCAGCTTACGAGATAAACTGGTACTTGGCCGACTATCTATTTCCTTGACCAAAAACTGTACTGACTGCTTCTTCTCCCACAGACAGGTACAAAATCAATACTTCACCCGAGTTTGGCTTAGACAGTATCGACAGGGCAGCTAGACATTTCTTTATTTTTTCGAACGCGACTTCACATTCCGGGTTCTACTTTATTTGAGCCTCCTTGTTTAGTAACTTGAAAAGGGGAAGAGCATTTTCTATCGACTTTGGCAAAAATCTTGTCAATGCAACCAATCTCCCTGTCAACTACTGAACTTCTTTCTTTTTTTTGGGGGCCTTCAAATCTAGCACAGCTTCATTTATCCGAATTAGCTTCAATCCCCCTATTTGTTAACAGGAATCCTAAAAACTTCCCATTCGAACTCTAAAGTGCATTTGGCCGGATTTAACTGGATTCGATAAGCTCTCAGCTTCTCAAACATTTGCTGTAGATCCCAAACATGACTTGCGAGGTCAGTTGACTTGACGATCATATCATCAATATAAACTTTTATGTTCTTGTCAAGCTTGTCGTCAAACTCTTTGTTCATCATCCTCTGTTAGGTAGCCCGCGCATTCTTCAAGCCAAATGGCATCACTTTGTAACAGTAGTTAGCCTTCTCAATGATGAAAGCCATCTTCTCTTGGTCCTTTAGGTACATGGCTATTTGATTATACCCGAAATATGCGTCCATGAAAGAGAGTAATTGGAAGCCGAATGAGTTGTCAACCAACTGATCAATACTAGGCATCGGATACGAATCCTTAGGACACACTTTATTCAAATACGTGTAATCCATACACACTCTCCATTTTCCATTTTGTTTCTTCATCATAACCACATTGGATAACCAAGTGGTATACTGTATCTCTCGTATGAATCCGGCATCCAGCAGTTCTTTCACATGCTCTTCCAAGGCCAGCCTCCTTTTTGGGCCGAGTTTCCTCTTCTTTTGTGCTACTGGAGCTGATCCCGGATGAATTGCCAATTTGTGACAATAGAACTTAGGATCAATTCCAAGTATCTCTGATGACTTCCAAGCAAATACATCTTGGGTTTTTTTCAAGAACTTTTCTAACCCGATTCTAACATCCGAGTTCAATATTTTGCCCACTTTCGTGACTCACGCAGGCTCATCACCCAACACAAAATTCTCCAACTTGGCCTCTGGCTCTAATCTCAGAATCTCGGTTTCTTCCCCCATGTCTAACTCCACCATATTCACTGGTTTACTCTGCTTACTCTCTTAACCCTTACTCACACTCCTATCTATTTTGTGAATCCGAGGTGGAGAAGAAGGTCCGCCTTCATCTTCTTTGACTATTTCAAAGTAACATTGCTGAGGTTCTTTCTGATCTCCATTAATAGTGAAAACTTTATTCTTGTTATTTACCATCTTCAACTTCTAATGCTTGGTAGAAACCAACATATCCCAGTTGTGAATAGTTCGTTTCCCAAGATTATGTTATACATAGATGGGAAATTGACAACGATGAACCTTACTCATTCTGACTTGAATGCTTCCTTTATTCCTAGCTTTAATCTAAGATCAATATAGCCGTTAGGAGGAGTATGTTCGCCATTAAAGCCTATGAGGGTCGTCTTACATGGCTTCAAATCATCTTGTTCAAGGTTCATCCTTTTGAAAGCATCCTAGAGGATAATGTTTGCAGAGCTTCCAGCGTCTATGAAAATCCTCTTAACCCGGCAATTTACCAGGGTTCTCGTAACTACCAAACCATCTTCATGACCTGGGACTACGTCTTTCAAATCTTCTTTGGTGAAACACAATAAAGGAGGTTTCGTTTTACTAGAATCTTCTTTAAACTTCGACTGGTTCCTTACTGACAAGACCTCCCTTAAGTACTTTTTCCTCTGGCTTATTTAATCTCCCCCTCCTCCAAGAGCTCCACTGATAACATTACACTCCGGTTTAGGAAATTCAACATCGTGACCACCTGATTTTTTCTACTTCTCATCTTTCCTTTTCTTCTCAGGGGCTGGGCTCATACTGTGACCTCCTTGCTTGCGCCTATTATTCTTCTGTCCCTAGGTTTTTATCACATATTACCATAATTTACCTTGTTAGAAAAATTTTTCCACAGCATCCCTTAGATCCCAGCATTGGTCAATAGTATGCCCCGGTTTATCATGGAATTCACAGAACCGGGATTGATCTACACCTACTTTATTGTAAAGCGGTCGAGGTCTGTCCACTTTCTTCATCTCGGTCAGTGCTACCTCTCTCCAAATTTGAGACCGCAAAATGTTTAGAGGAGTGTATTATATTTTGTTTTATACTTGCCCCCCCGGGGACTTACTATCCTGGTTTCTTCCCGGAAATCCTACTTTTGACCTCCTAGTTGTTCCTTGTAAATTCTCTTTCATGCTTTGAGTTAATCTAGATGCTCAGACGTTCTTGTTGACTTTCCTTGAAATAAATCCGTTGGATGATGTGGCTTCTTGATAAGGAAAGAAAACATTTAAATCTTTGCAAAGTCGAGAGAATGATTTTCCAAAAGGGTGCTAAGTTTTCTGGGCTACCAGGAAATGTTCTGACATCACCTCTACTTTATACTTAATCCTTAGTCTAATACTCATTTGATCATTTGAAACTCACTAACAAACTAATTAAATATAGTTATAAATAGTAATGAGAGATGATAAGAAGTGTATAGATCATTCATGAAAATTTCACAAATTCAAGTAAGATGATTTCAAAATAGAGCACTTTAAACTGGAGGTTGTTCAAGCAAACTAGAGTTTGTGACTCGAGTTTACTCTTCTAAACTTGAGTCTTGTAGACATCTATTTGGAAAGAATTTGAAGTTGACAATGAAGACATCTCTATAAGACTCAAACGGGAGTTTATAATTTTTCACTCAAGTGTAAGACTCGAGTTTAATTCCCTAAACTCGAGTTTAGTTCCCTAAACTCGAGTTTAGTTCTTCTTGAAAATAAACATCACGATAGCACTTTGAAAAACATTTTGAACAGGATGCAAACTCAAGTCATTAAGTGACAAACTCGAGTGTGAGACTATTCATGCTGAAAATGAGTTTAAGTCTATAAAAACTCAAACTGGAGTTTTAAGAAATAAACTCGAGTTTCCTTAATTCCAAAAATCCTTGAAAACTCTCAGTTTGGTGTAAATCGGGTTTACTGAGATAGACTCGAGTTTACTTTACATGGAAAATTTTGAGAACTCTCGACCAAGGATAAACTCAAGTTTAAACAAACAGACTCGAGTTTAGCTAAGTTAAAATAACTTGATTTACTGTCTGTCAAGTTCAAACTTGAGTTTGACAATTCTAAACTAGATCTTGTCTTTGACAATAAGTTTTTAACTTAACAAAGATAAACTTCATTTAAGTTTACAATTGTTAGTTATCATCAAAACACATAGAGAACTAACATTCTCCCCATTTTTGATGATGACAACACTTGTAAACCATTTATCAGATATTCAAAAAGATTTAAGCATGAAAGAATGAAAAGATTAGAACTCAAAATGATTCAAACACAGAATATGCTATTCATTCATTTAGAGCAAAGACTACATTAGAGTTAATAACAACAAAAGCACATACATCAAATAATAGAAAAAAAAATAATGCTCATGCTCAGATGCTAACTAAAACATAGACAAAATCTTCACTTTTCTTCTCCCCCTTTGTCATCATCAAACAAGGTTGGATCTGAGGAGGTAGTATCATCTGGCTGAAGATGAACCAAGGGTGAGGGTGGAGGAGAGTAAGGTGAATTAGAAGAGATCTTGACAATGGAGGGGTGAAAGGGAGGTATGATGACAGTTGTAGGAGTGGAATCAACAACTGGAGTGGTAGTGATGATGGGAATGGTGAAGGTGAAAGTAGGTGATGAAGAGATGGGTTCAGTTCTGGGAATGCTGAAGCTAGGGCCAGCAGGGGTGGAAGAGGCAGTACCAAAACCAAAATGATCGAAACTTGGACCAGGAGCAGACTGAGATTGATTCTTCAAGATTCTGTCCATTTTATCACTTAGGCTCACCATAGTCACAAGAAGAGTGGAGATGCTGGCAGCTTGATCTTCAAAGTGTCCACTAAGATTCTCCACTTTATCTTTCAATTCCTCTCGAGCATCAACCATATCAGGGTTCCCTTTTGTGACCTCTAAGATTAATTTGCTCACTTCAATCTCTATTATGTGAGTGAGATCTGAAATGGCTTTGTCAACGATGGCCTTGATCCTAGCATCCAAATCAGAAGACTGAGATGGAGCAGGCTGAGGTGGAGGAGCAGACTGAGCCTTTTAAGCTCTAGACTGAGAAGCTCTTGACCTTAAGGGTGTTAGTTCTCTTATGGTTTTGATGATCGCCAACAACTACAAACGATGAATGAGGTTTTGCTCTTAAGTATCAAAAACTCTGATTAAGAGCAAACCTCGAGGTTGGTATTGAAACCTCGAGGTTTGGCCTTACAGAAGCTTTTAAAATCAAGTGTTTCAATGGTTTAAAACTTGGTTTCACAAAACAATGTGAAACCTCGAGGTTGGCAAGTTAACCTCGAGGTTCTAGATCTTTTAGAAAAACTCAAGTTTTGCACCAACATAGGAAACCTCAAGGTTTGGTTGAAAACCTCCAGGTTTATGTTTTGGCGCTTAACTGATCTTTTTGAAAAACATGTGAAACCTCGAGTATTACAAGTAAACCTCAAGTTTTTAACTCATCCAGAAAGGTCATGGTTTTCATCAAGTATGAAAACCTCGAGGTTCATGTTGAAACCTCGAGGTTTGGCACTTTGCCTTAAAACTCAAGTTTTTTCAAGAAAACACTTAAACCTCGAGTATTGTTTGTAAACCTCGAGTTTTCCACCACACAGAGAGCAAACAGGTTTTCAAAGAACTGAAAACCTCGAGGTTCAGATTGAAACCTTGAGGTTGAGCCTTCTGTTCAAAAACTTATCTTTGCAAATTTAAAAGCAAACCTCGAGTATGGTTTTGCAACCTCGAGGTTATCGGGCTCCAGAGGAAAAATGGATTTTTCACCAAATTTCAAACCTCAAGGTTACTGTTTGAAACCTCAAGGTTTGTGGTTTCCAAAGATTTCTCAAAAGGTTTCTTTTCAAAGGAAACCTCGAGGTTCACAGAGTAACCTCGAGGTTACATGTTTTGCCAACTGAGTTTGCTTGAATTTTTTCATGCAAACCTCGAGGTTTGAATTCCAAACCTCAAGGTTTGTGGCCGTTACAGCATATTCGAATTTGGGAATTCTGTAATACCTTTTTGTTTGATCTCGATGCTTTCCATGATTATTCTATATTGATTCTAGATATTTTAACCATCTTTCTAGTGAGTTTCAGACAGATTAACGAAGGTTTATTGAAGGATTAGAGCAAAAGCAAAAAGTGTGTCAGAACATTTAATGCTCAGCCCAAAAACTTGCTTCTTTTTGGTTAAACCACTGGTACACGGCTACAAAAGATCAAAAGGAAGATTACTACAACAAGAAACAGCCTCTCTAACGGATTTATTGCCAGAAAGCCAACTCAGACTTAATGACCAGCTGTATTATGCAGAAACAAGAGAGAGAAGATGCCTAAGGATGAACCTTCACTCAGCAAATGATCTCCAATGGTTCAATCCTCTTTATAACGGTCATTTAATGTTCTCTAGCTATAAATAGAGTTCATTAACTTCTTCTCAAGCTGATACACCAACCAAGAGCGAAAAATTTATTGTATTCATTAATAGTGTTCAGCTTTCTTTTGTAAGAGTGTCTTTAAGACATTTGTTCTTCAGTGTTTATCTTATCTACTCTTTGAGAGAGTTTTCATTTGTAAAAATCATTTATTGATTGAGATAACTACAAGTCAGGGGACTTGGTAGTTGGGGTTCATTGATTACAACTTGTAAGGGGGAGTGTGTTTTAGTGAGAGAACAACTCTTTGTACAGAGTGTGTAATCATTTTTGTTGAGTTAGTGGATTGAAAATCTCAAGTGAGGCTTGGGGACTGGATGTAGGTCAGAGAAAGGACCGAACCAGTATAAATTGCCTGTGTCAAGCTTTTCTTCTTACCTCCTCTGTTCTGCTCTGTTTTAAGTGTTTAAATACAGAGCAAGTTTTGAAAATTTTAAAGATACCCAATTCACCCCCCTCTTGGGTATCAAGCTCCAACTTTCAAAGGGGGCCCTTGATTGGCCTGAACCTTCTTCAAAGTTTAACCTCATGGAATTCAGATGTGTTAGACCTGGCTATCACCCAAGAGGGGGGGTGAATTGGGTGTCTGATAAAACTTTAGAAACTTTGAAAATCTTTTCACAACTTCTAAATCAACAGTTAGATATTCAAATAATCATATACTGGAAATATACGAGTTTAGGGAAGAGAATATGCAAACTGTGATTTATCCTGGTTCGGCCCAATCCACGATGACCTACGTCCAGTCCCCAGGCTCCTCCTGAGATTTTCAATCCACTATCTCCTTGTTTAACCGGGCACAAGAGAAAAGTCTTTACAACTTGATTACACGTTTTGTACTCGAAGTAATCCTTTCACTAAGATACACTCCCCCTTACAAACTGTAATCAATACACCTGCTTGATTACACACTCTGTACTCGAAGTAATCCTCTCCCTAGGATTCACTCCCCTTACAAGCTGTAATCAACACAGTGTGTTTCCCACTCAAGATCAACCAATCTTGAGTATCTCTCAGATAAGATGTTTACAAACAAATCTTCTCTCTCAGAAGTGAATAAATAAACACTGAAGTACAATTCATGTGTTGCTTGATTTGCAGACCAAGGAAGTAGTTGAGTTCTTTTATCATGGACATCTCAAACTCTCCCTGCATATTCTTAGCAAACTCTTCATACAAAGAATTATTAGAAGCATCAAATATAATATCATCAACATAAATTTGAACAATTAATATATCATTAAGCTTATTACTCTTTATAAAGAGAGTTGTGTCTGCTTTACCTTTAACAAATTCTTGATCAAGAAGGAATTTGCTTAATTGCTCATACCAAGCTTTAGGAGCTTGCTATAAGACCATATAAGGCTTTCTTGAGGTGAAAAACATGATTTGGATGATAATCACTTTGAAAGCCCAGAGGTTGTTCAACATAAACTTCCTCATGAATAAAACCATTTAGAAAAGTACTTTTCACATCTATTTGATATAGCTTGAATCCTTTGGTATAAGCAAAGGCTAGAAGAATCCTTATAGCTTCCAATCTTGCCACTGGAGCATAAGTTTCTTTATAATCGATTTCTTCTTTTTGATTATAGCCTTTTGCAACCAATATTGCCTTGTTATGGACAATGATTGCAGATTCATCACATTTTTTCTTAAATACCCATTTAGTGCCAATGCTTAGATGATCTTTAGACGTGGGTACTAAGTCCCAAACTTAATTTCTATCAAATTGATGTAATTCCTCTTGCATTGTGGTAACCCAATCATTGTCTGGAAGGGCTTCATCAATCTTAGAGGGCTTAATCTCGGATATAAAGGAAAAATTGTAACTTCATTCAAAGTACTTTTCTAGGCCTTACACCTTGATTTACATCACCTATTACTTGGTCCAAAGGATGATTCCTAATGAACTTCCAACTTTTGGCTGAGATTGACCAGAAATTTTGCAAGAGTTTTGAAGCTCATCTTCAAAAACATTTTCAAGATGTTCAATAGAGGCAAGAGAAGTTTTCGAAAAGAATTGATTTTTGAAAACAAGTTCCTCAACATCATTATCCAAGGACATATCAGACTTGGTTTCACAAAACACAACATGCACAAACTTTTCAACAATATAAGTACGAGTATTAAAGACTCTATAAGTTTTACTTCTATTGGAATAACCTAAAAATATACCTTTAGATAGCTCATAGCCAATGCTCAGATGACCTTTAGACGTAGGTACTAAGTCCCAAACTTAATTTCTATCAAATTGATGTAATTCCTCTTGCATTGCGGTAACCCAATCATTGTCTGAAAGGGCTTCATCAATCTTAGAGGGCTTAATCTCGGATATAAAGGCAAGAGTAAATACCCTATTTGGTCCCTGAAAAAAATCACGGACCCTTTTTGGTCCCTCAATAAAAAAAAAAACTCATCCCGTAGTCCCTGACCACATTTGAGACACTTCACTACATGTGTCCTCTTCAACCTGGAAGGACTAATGTGGACGACTTTTGGATTTTACAGGAATTACGAGATGAGTTTTTTTTACTGAGGGACCAAAAAGGGGTCCGCGATTTTTTTCAGGGACCAAATAGGGTATTTACTCTAAAGGAAAAAATTGTAACTTCATTCAAAGTACTTTTCTAGGCCTTACACCTTGATTTACATCACCTATTACTTGGTCCAAAGGATGATTCCTAGTGAACTTCCAACTTTTGGCTGAGATTGACCAGAAATTTTGCAAGAGTTTTGAAGCTCATCTTCAAAAACATTTTCAAGATGTTCAATAGAGGCAAGAGTAGTTTTCGAAAAGAATTGATTTTTGAAAACAAGTTCCTCAACATCATTATCCAAGGACATATTAGACTTGGTTTCACAAAACACAACATGCACAGACTCTTCAACAATATGAGTACGAGTATTAAAGACTCTATAAGTTTTACTTCTATTGGAATAACCTAAAAATATACCTTTAGATAGCTCATAGGGAGTTTTGTTCAACTTCTTTCGGAGATATGCCTGATTCGAGATGTAGCAAACCGTACTCATAGCATTAGCCCAAAACACTTGGGAGGAATGATTCTCATTCAACATAGCTCTTGCCATCTTAGTGAGGACTCTATTCTTCCTCTCCACAACACCATTTTGCTGAGGGGTCCTTGGGGCTAAGAAGTTGTGATCAATGTCCATATTATCGCAAGAATCACCAAAGGCATGATTTTCGAATTCTCCACCATATTCAAAATGAATTCTTGCAATAGAGAAACCTTTCTCATTTTGGATTGAAAAAAGCAACAAACTGATCAAATGTTTCATCTTTAGAAGATAAAAGTATAGTCCATGCAAATCTAGAGAAATCATCAACTATGACCACGGTATAAAGATTGCCACCAAGGCTTTTTGCTCTTGTCGGTCCAACTAAATCATATAAAGTAGTTGAAGAGGTCTATTAGTTGAAATTTCATTTTTAGACTTGAAAGATGATTTGATTTGTTTACCTTTTTGACAAGTATCACAAATCATGTCATTTTTAAAATGAAGTTTTGGTAAACCAATGACCAAGTCCTTTTTCAACTTGACAAGTTAACACATATTGACATGAGCTAATCGCTTGTGCCAAAGCCAACTTTCATCCAAGTTACCAATAAAACAATTTTCACAAACAGGACCATTTCTAAAGAGATTAAGAGTGTAGCAATTACCTTCTCTAAGAGCCATGAATAAGGCTTTAGATTTAATGTTGTCCGAATAGAGAACATCCTTAGTTATAATCAAGCACTCCTCAAAATCAAAGATAACTAGGTTACCTTTATATGTGTTTTGGCTCACACTAAGGAGGTTATGGCATAGGCCTTCCACAAGGTAGACAGTTTTTATTTGTGGTCCTTCATTGTTTCCAACTTCTCCAATTCCAGCAATCCTTTCAGATTGGTTTCCACTGAAGGTCACCTTGCCACCATCCTTAGGCTTGATTGTAGCAAACTTGGATTGGTCCGTCGTCATGTGTCTAAAGCATCCAATATCAATGTACTATTTGTTGGATTTTGATACTCTTAGACAAACTTGCAAAGCACAAAAGGTCAAGTCTTAGGTGCCTATCTTTTCTTGGGTCCTTTTGGGTTAGTTTGTGTCTTAGAAACCTTATAGGATCCTTTAGGGACCCATTGATAATTACCTACAGGCTTACTCTTTTTTTCCTTTTTATGAAAACAGGAAGAAGTAGTATGACTTTTATGATTGCAATAATTGCAATGAGCAAAAGGATTAGAAGAATGAACGGTTTTTCGAAAATAGTTCATATAAGACTTTTCTCCAGATTTCTTTTTACCTTTCTTTCTATCAAAATGAGGTTTATAACTAATTCTTGATTTGTCATTTGTAAACCTTTGCTGTTTTAAGATAACATTGAGCATTTCACTATCTTGAGTGAACTTCTCAAGTGTTTTCATAAAATATGCATTTCTTTCATCTAAAACACAGCAAGTGTCACAAACCTTTTCTGGAACCTTTGCACAATCTTTTTCAGAAACGTTTTCACAAGTAGAAATAGGAGAAGAAATATTTTGAACTTGTTCTTCTAAAGATTTTATTTTGTTTTCCTTTTCAAAACAAGAAGTTCTTTTGCAATCTTTCAAAATTCAATATGAAGAGAGTTATATTCAGATAACAATTCATCGAAAGATAGATTATAATTGTTTACCTCTTCATTCTCGGATTCCTCTTCTTGAGCCACAAGACAGATGTTGGCTCTTTCTTCTTCATCAGCTTCATCTTCATCGAATAAGTTGTCTCCCCATTTAGTTGAGACATAAGCTTTCTGTTGGATATGATTAGTTTTGATGATGTCTTTTATATAGATGCCATTATCCAGAGCAAAAAGTTTGCATACTACATTTATCTTCTACTTTGACTAATTTTTATATTTAATGTAGATGTGAAGTTTAAATAATGAAGAATGATCATGAATGAAGATTGAAGAAAGAACTTCTTAAATATTATGAGAATATCAATATTCAAGTCTCTATGATTAAACAGAAGTTGGAACGGCTTTATTCAAAGTTAAAATGAGCATGTTCAAGCTTCCTGATGAATAGTAGTTTGCTATAGTGAATTGCTATAGTTCCATCTCCTATTCTCGCATAAAACACGGTCTTACTCGAGTACAAAAATGCCTTACTTGAGTATGGTACTCGAGTAACATCGTTTTTCAGCTCTCTATTTGACTCTATTTCACGTTTCACTTGGGCGAGCTCTGGTTATTTGATGATATCTCCTCAACCAGAAGTTCGATTGAAGTGAAACTAATTTTGTATGAAACTAGACTCCCAATGCGTTATTTTGACAAAAATTCAAGTCCAAAGGAGTTTAGATGAGAGAGCTATGATTTTTTCAAGTTTCCACAACAATCAACGTCACTCAGTACACCCAGCTTTAGTAATTCGGGTGTATCTCACAAAATATATATCCAATTGAGTTGAAATTGGTGCCATTATAAACTAGACTCAAATATATTTTCAAAAACATCAAGATCATGAAAAACAAAGATCAATTGAAGGAGATATTATGTTTTGAAGTTGATAGTTAGTTTAGGATGCTGCAAAAAAGCTACTCAAGAACAACCTCCATTCATTTGATGATAATAGATGAAATACAACGAGTTTGGAGTTGATTCTTCTTGCACTTGAAAGAAGACTTAAAGAGATTTCTGAGCATGGGTAGTTTGCCAAATTTGGAGCTATTTTGAAGATGACATATCCACTGGAAATTGGCTCTTGTATTGCCAATGCTATTGTGTTTTAAAAGTCAATGGAGATTGATATTTGCACAAGATCATGGTAGCCAGCAGCCTGACACTTGAAGAAAGTTACTTGAGCAAGAATGAGCTTACTCAAGTAGCATACTCGAGTAGAGGGTGATACCTATTCAAGTAATGTTAAAGGAGCCACTGCAATGAGTAAAGTCATTTATGTGATACTTGAGTAACAGACCAATAGTACTCGAGTAATACCAAGACAGAGCCAACACTGAGGAATCAAACTAATATGTACTCAAGTAACTTCAAATCTATACTTGAGTAATGTCGAGCCTGAGACATCAATGAGAATTCAAGCTGATATGGTATATGAGTAAACAACTATCCTTACTCAAGCAGCATCGATCTAGAAACAAATGTCTACATCTCAGAAGTCTCTCATACTCGAGCAAAGTGAATTTAATGAAGAACCCAGACGCTACTCGAGCACACCAAAGAGTATACTCGAGTATGGGTTTTCATTCACTCAAGTAATATCGTTCTAAAGCTCCTGCTCTGAATTACTGAGACGATACTCTAGCATATGAGATGGCTTACTCGAGTATGGTACTCGAGTAGAGAAAATGTGTACTCGAGTACGGTTTGTTAGTTTTCTCCAAAGCATAGCACCACAATGTCTTTGAGAATTCAGAAATCTCTGTTATCAATTAATTACTACTTGCTATACTTACCAATGCTATTAATCATATTTGTGAGCAAGTTTCAGGTGATTAATGTTTGAATAACATCAAACTTGATAGAAGCCAAAATTTGTCAGAAGCATTTTTGATGTTGAAGAGTTTGATGAAGTTTTCTACAAACATCCCCAAATGGCAGAGAAGACAGAATGCAACGAGGAACTTGAAGAAACGAAGTTGATTGCTTACTGTAATGTTCTTCAATGCTCAACATGTTCATTGGCTTCAAATGCATCCCAGTGGTAATAATTCTCAACAGACCGATATTCAAAATAGCTCACAACGACTATCTCTCCAACGGTCAGATATTCAAATAAGCAGCGGTTACTATTCATAGCGGTGATATTCTACAATGGACGAATGCTTCAACGGATTAATATCAATTGTCTATAAGTAGAGGCACATTCAAAATGGAGGAGAAGGACATGAGCTTACATCTTCAAAATGCCAACACTCTGACATTCACTTACTCTCTGTTCTCAATGCTTACATAGTTTACCATAGAGAGTGAAATGGTTTAAATTGTACTTCAGTGTTTATTTATTTACTTCTGAGAGAGAAGATTTATCTATAAACATTCTATCTGAGAGTTACTCAATATTGGGGGATCTTGAGTGGGAAACCCATTATATTGATTACAGCTTGTAAGGGAGTGAATTCTAGTGAGAGGATTACTTCGAGTACAGAATGTGCAATCAAGTAGGTATATTGATTACAGCTTGTAAGGGGAGTGAATCCTAGTGAGAGGATTACTTTGAGTACAAATGTGCAATCAAGTGGGTGTATTGATTATAGCTTGTAAGGGGAGTGAATCCTAGTGAGAGAATTACTTCAAGTATAGAGCGTGTAATCTAGTTGAAAAAAGATAGTAGATTGAAAATCTCAACTGAAGCTTGGGGACTAGACGTAGGTCAAGGATTAGGCCGAACCAATATAAATCACAGTTTGCATATTCTCTTCTCTTATCTTTTATATTTCTAATATATTCTTATTTGAATATCTAACTGTTGATTTAGAAGTCGCAAAAATATTTTCAAAGTTCCAAACTTTCTAATATTCACCCAATTCACCCCCCTCTTGGGTGATAGCTAGGTTTAACATTTTCTTCTTGAATTTATTGAATTTCTTCTTTTCTTTCTCTTTGTTCTTCAGCTGGTGGCATTCTAACTTGATGTGGCCAGCTTTTTCACACTCATAGCATATGATTGGCTTATGCTCAGTGCTGGAGTTACCCTTATGAAACTTTCTGAAACCTTAGTCCTTCTTGTAGAATTTTTTGAATCTTTGAACCATCATGCCTAGCTCTTCATCTTCATCATCATCTAATTCTTTTACCTCTTTGACAATCTCAAGGGCAATTCCCTTGTTCTTGCCACCAATCTCATCAAGTCCCTTTCTGAACTTGATCTTTCCTTCATACTATGACAAGCTACCAAATAGAGCTGCCACTGAAGCCATTGACTCTCCACGAGCCTCTTCGATTGTAGTGACCTTAGCTTCACATTCCTTACTGAGGATATTTAAAATTTTCCTTACTTGGACAAGTTGATCATATTTTTTGCCAAATGCGGCAAGTTGATTGATGAGATGAGTGAATCTAAGCTGGAATTCGCCAATGGATTCCCCAGATTTCATACGAAGTAAATCATACTCAGTCATAAAGGTATTTACTCTATTCTCCTTGATTCCAGTCATTCCTTTTTGATCAATTTCTAGAGCATCGTAGATAGCTTTAGCAAAAGTTAAAGTGCAGTGCACACACGAAAATACTCCTGTTGACTTAGAGCACTTTGTAGCATGAAGATTGCTTTGTTGTTGAGAGTGACTTGCCTTTTGTCATTCTCATCATATCCTTCTTCTAGCTTTGGAGTTCTAACGCCATCTTCAACAGTGGTTGGAGCATAGTCTCCTTTCCCGAACACCCTCCATAAACCATATTCAATGGCCAATACGAATACTTTGAACTTAGCCTTCCAGAAAGAGTAATGCTCACCATTGAAACCCAGTGGTCTGTTGATTGAAGCTCCATCAAGTAATATTCTATCCATGTTGATCCTTCTCGAGTTGTTATGCTCTTTTGAGAAGAGCTTGCTTTGATACCAAATGTAAATGGAGGAAATCACTAAGAAGGGGGAAATTGGGAATTTTAAAAATTTCTTTTTAAACACCCAAACTAGAGATATCAAAATAGGGTAAAACAGAGATAGAGAAGAATATCTTAACACAGGAAGATTTATGTTGGTTCGGTCTTAACTCTTGACCTACGTTCAGTCCCCAAACACTCTAGGATTTTTCACTATCACTATGATCAGTTACACACTCTATACTCAAAAGTTATCATCTTCCTAGATTACACTCCCCCTTAAAAGTTGTAAACTGATAAACCCAATCTCAAAGTCCCACAACTTTGAGATTCTTACAATGATTTATAATCAAGGCTAAAATCTCTAAAAGAGCAAATGAAATAAACATTGAAGTTCAATGTATCAAAAGATATTTAACAGATGAGTAGAAAATAGTAAATGCAAATAACACTTGATAGATTTTCATTTTTTGTATTCTAGTAGTTGTTGAGAATTGAATGCTTCAGCTTATATATGTTGGAAGCATTAAATGACTGTTAGAAACATTAATGTGGCCGTTGGAGACATTAATGAAGATGTTAGGTTGCAACTAGATCCATTCTCTCTCATGCTCTGAGTTAATCCAGATGTGAAAGTGGAGCTAAATACCCAAGAGAGAGGGTGAATCGGGTATTTTAACAAATTTTCGAGTATGACCTTGTTTCTAAACAGCAAAAACAGAGATGAACAGAGTAAAGGGAAGAGCAGCTGGACATAGAGATTTATATTGGTTCGGTCCTAACAACTTGACCTACATCCAGTCCCCAGACTCTCTGAGATTTTCCACTATCACAAAGATTACACCCTTTGTACTCAAGAGTAGTTCTCTCACTAGAACTCACTCTGTTGGGATTCGTACACACAGCGGATTAAAATTTCTTACGAATCCTTCCGAAGGATCACTCAACGATGTTTAAATCAGAGTTAAGGAAACCGAATCATACCTTGTGTTGAACTAGTCCGCGTTTCGTTCCTTTGATCAGGTGGGCTACCTTCTCGAACAACACGTCCGCGTCTCGTTCCTTTGATCAGGTGGGCGATCAATACGTCCGCGTCTCGTTCTTTCGATCAGCAGAAGTCGACTCTTGGATCGGCTTCCTCTACTGGTATCCACACGAACAATCCCCAAACACAGTTGCGGCAGCATGCTAGCGCTTCTTGTGCGTCTCTCTCTCTCAAGTTGCTCTAGGGTTTCTCGCGGCTTTTCTGAATACGCTCAACTGAAAATCCCGTAGGTTTTTCTAAACCCGATAGGCGTATTATATAACCAAAATTAATCCTTTATTAATTTTGGAAATTCGGATTTTTTGAATCTGGTCAACATATCAATAACATCTATCTCATAAATGTAATTGAATATATTAAAAGCCAGATTTGGAAATTCGAATTTTGAATTTAAATCAAATCTAAATTTAAAGCCTTTTGATTTAATTTATCATCATAAATTAAATCCGAGATATGATATCTATCTATTTAATTAAATCTGAGATACCATATCTCAATTTAATATTAAATAGATATACGATATCTTTATTCGAAATTAAATGAGATACAATATCTCTATTTGTTTCAGATATTTAATTTATCAAATAAATTAAATACTAAACAAATATCATATATAATATTATAATCTCAATTTATAATATATATATTAATTTCGAATTATATATATATATATATATATATATATATATATATATATATATATAAATCTTAGATCAAATTTAGTATTCATTTAATCTCAGATTAATCTAAGATTCAATGAACCTGGACACTTTCACCCGTGTTGGATTATTCTTGTGTGCGACCCTGCAGGCCCATATGAGATTGGCAGTGGGCCAACACTGTATCAGCCCACAAGTCGCAAGCGGCCCCTAGCAAGACATTGCAACTACCCAATTCACATGGGGATCGATGACACGATACTACCTATCGTACAACCATGTCACGTCCCTTTTGTCACGCGATAATTTGGTCAAGGATAAGGCATGGATAATGTCAACTTCCTTTTCTTGACCATTGCTTTCTCGATTCTTGAGTAGTCTAATAAGTGAAATGGAAACTCCTTTCCATCACAGTATGGCCATACATTTCTTAGACTCACTCATCGAGGGGCCCAGCATTATCTCTCTACATATGTGAGGGACAAATCCCATCTTGACCACTCACATTCCTCCGCATGGAAACCACTGATCCTGATCCTAGCCTTTATCATCACCCGGTCAAAGGTGACTTTTGACCAGGTCAAAGATCAGTGACTCATCATGTAGGAATCCATGATGATCTCAGGTCATAGAGCGTCGTGACGCGGTTATACATGAGATAAGCTTATGACTTAATCCATGCAGCTTTCTCATAGTGGGTCGGTCGAGCACCTTGTACTCTTACAAGTGCCCATGACTTTGACTCGTATCTCCATACCTCATCAAAGTCATACTGGTCTTATTTCATCTTCACTCCCATGTAGATGACCAACCAGGGACATTTAGGATAATCTATAAGATTACCCAGGGATGCAGTTATCAATACGAACATGCAAACGAAAATGATAACAAAAGAGAATACTTTAAATAACTTAAATATCCAAAGTACAATGAATTGCCCCTAGGGCATAATTTCCAACACACTCCCCCTTACAAGTTGTAATCAATGAACTCCCAAATCACCAAGTCCTCTTGACTTGTGATTCTTTACAATAAATGACTTACAGATAAAAACTCTTTCTAAGAGTGAATGATGATAAACACTGAAGCTTTTATATCGAAAGATACACTATAGTTGAAAACTGAAGGAATAAATGCAAAACTTGAATGATTTTCGTTTTCAGCAGTTGTAGTCGTTGTGAAAACTTGAATGCAACTCTATTTATACTCAGAGTGCATTAAATGACAGTTGATTTCCCTAATAGAACCGTTGGAGATGTTCAGCCAAGGTTAGGGAGTGGTTTAGTCTTCTTCTCTCTCTAATCTCCACTTAATCCAGCTGTGCAGAAGTTCAGAGTTGACTTCCTGTGAATTAATTCGTTGGAAAAGCAGGTGCTGGATGTGGAAATCATTCTTTAATTCTTGCTAGACGTGTGCAGGCGAATTACCCAAAAGAATGCAACTTTCTGGGTTTGCATTTAATGTGCTGATGTCACTTTTTGCTTTTGCTTTAAACCTTCAATAAACATTCTCTAATTTATCTGAAACTCACTAACAAAGTGGTTAAACATAGCTAGGAATAGTAAAAAATAATATTGGAAAGTATTAAGATCAAACAAGAGAGATTTACAGAATCGCGAAATTTGAAATTCTGATCCAGCACAGAAACCTCGAGGTTTGAAACCTCGAGTTTTAGACTTAGCTTGAAAAGTTGATTTATGTCCAAAACATCAAAACTTGAGGTTTCTAACCAAAATTGGAGGTTTTCAAAACTCCAAAAGGTTCAGTGCTCTCGGGTTGACAAAACCTCGAGGTTTCTCACCAAACCTCGAGTTCTCACTCAAACATGAAAGTTTTGAAAAATTGCGCTAAAAGCAAAAACTGGAGGTTTTCTTGAAACCTTGAGTCTTTTAAATCAGTGAAAAGTTGTTTGCTCTCTGTTTGCCAAAACCTTGAGTTTTCTCACCAAAACTCAAGTTTTGTTCAAATGTGAAAACTTTGAAATTTTGCGCCAAGACAAAAACCTTGAGGTTTCAAAACCAATCTAGAGGTTTTGAAAAGTTAGAAAACATAGTTGCTCTCTGCCTGGACAAAACTCGAGGTTTGTTCCCAAACCTCGAGTTTTCACTTATTGTGAAAACTTTGAGAAAATCTTGTCAAATTCAAAATTGGAGGTTTTTCACAAACCTGGAGGTTTTTCACAAACCTGGAGGTTTTGAAACATTGGTTAAAATCTAAGTTTTCTCTGCCAATCAAAACCTCGAGGTTTCTTACCAAACCTTGAGTTTTCTCAAAACTTGTGAAAACTGAAATTTTCAAGTCAAAACCAAACCTTGAGGTTTTAATTAAAAACTAGAGGTTTTGAAATGTTCAAAATTTGAGAGACTCATTGTATAACAAAACCTCGAGGTTTTTCCAAACACCTCGAGTTTTGCAATTTCTCAGAAAAAGTTGAAAAGTCTCTGTGTGTGGAAACCTCGAGTTTTCTCTGAAAACTCAAGTTTTGACTTTGTTTAGAAATCTTGAAATTGTCTCTGTAAGGCCAAACCTCGAGGTTTTTGTGCAAACCTCGAGTTTTGCTCTCACAGTGAGTTTTACACATTTGACAACAAAACTTTAGTCCTGCTTTGTTGTAAGTAGATTTTTGTATAGGGATGATGTTGGTGCATCTTATCCAGAAACATAGGATTGAGTTTTTTGGCCTAATGCACCCAACACCTCTCTTCATTTCTCTTCCATTCTGTCAGCTCCTTGCGTCCTTCCTCTTCTTTTTCTCCTAGTCACCAACTCCTCTCTCTTTTTCTTTTCAAATCAATAATTTGCCCCTTCCTTTCTCATAGTTGGTGTATGTTCTCCATATCGATCTAGCTGCTTAGTTCCACCTCTTCCCCTTTATTGTCGGTCAGCTTCATCCTTTCTTTGCTTCAATAATTCATTCGGTCCCATCACTTGTGTCTCCACCTCTTTTTATGTCTTCGTTTTCCTTCATGCCCCTGTTTTTTTTTTCATTCAACCCCCTCCCCACGGGGGGCCCCACTTACCCAAATGGTCCCACTTCCTCTTGCTTCTTCAATTTTCTAAGTTAAAAAGTGAGTTAAGATATGTTTGGAAGATGGGTGAAAAATTGACAAGGCCCTTACTTGTACATGTGGAGTTCCTCCTTTGCCCTTCATTAAGCTCTAAAATGACATCGTTGACCTTAAACAATTGACAAAGGCTATACCAGATCATTACCTACAAAATTAAATTTACAAAGGTAATATATTTTGCTCACAATTAAGGAATAATAGGAATTAAAAATGTAACAATTTAAACACTATAATTCCAAAATTACCCTTTAACTAAAAATCTCACATTAACAAATTATGCCCAAAATATTTAATTAAGTCCCCATAATTACTAAAAATATATAAATATCGAGCTCCATTAGAGGCCTAACAAGAGGCTTTCAGAGAAGATGGATTTCTTGTTGGAGAGGCTGTGGAGGAGCTGGACATAGCTATCCATGCCTTGCAATAGGATTTGCTACCATATGCTAAGTCTAGTGAAGTTGTTGATTGGAGAAAAGAGGAAATCAATTTGCTCATCGACATGAGGAAGGAAATGGACCAACGATTTGAAAATCTAGGACCTATGAAGCATATGGATATATAGGGGCAACTTTCTAAGAAGATGGACAAGAAAAAGAGTGGGAAAAAATGCTGAGACAAACGACATACTATGATCATCAACACCTATTAGAGCTAGTTGAAGAAGGAGAATACAGTAAAGAACCCAACTCTCCCTACTTTGAATAGATGGAGGAATTTACAATTGCTAAAGAACAGACCAAGCAAGCCTAAACTTTAAATCATGTGTATTAATTAATCTAAAATACCCTCTTTGATAATCTTTTGCATTAGAACTACCCAATGATAGAAATAAAGATATGCAATTAATAAGTACAGTTTTTGAAAAATTATTAATCTAGAGGATTAAATAGGTTTTATATTTAAAATCAAAATGAACCCTAACTAGTTCATGTGTTTAGCAATGAAGGAGTATTAGTAAATAAAATTCATAACCATGAATAATATGACTCATTCATACAACTTCATATAGTGTGTAACATCCCAAAAATTTGAGAAGAGACTTACAAGGCATCTTTGAGATCTTGAGATGTCATATAATATTTAAAAATATATATATAAACAATAATTTATTTGGATAGAAGCGTATTTTTAGGCTAGAATTCTAAGGAAGTGAATCATGAGATAATTATTAAAAATGTACAAATACCCAAAAATATTAAGAAAAAAATATAGATAATTATTTTGGGAAATAAAGGAGATTATGGAGGAGTTTGTTTCCCAAAAGTGTCATAGATAACTGCAAAGCTAGTTTCTAGTTTGATATCAATCCAACTTTATTTATATATTTATAAAGTTTAAGTTTCTCATGTTACATGAGAAGAAGATTTCTACATATACATGAAATAGTGAAACCCAATATTATATATATATATATATATATATATATGAGTTATGTATGTGACTAAAAAACTACTACTCTAGTGTTTTTCCCTTTTATTTATTTATTATATTGCCGAGAAACCATCTTCCTAGTCCCCTCTAACGGTCTCAGACGCTCGCTCTTCCTCCCAAAGGCTTTCAATTAGACGCTCCCTCCCTCTTCTCCTTCAATTTCAAACAACGCTCCCTCTTCTCCGAAAGGCTTTCAACTAGACGCTCCCTCTTCTCCTTCAATTTCAGACGTGTCTCTAATACTTCCTCCGCGCTTCAAATGCTCCAATCTTTTCCCACAGTTTCTTCGCCAACTCCTTGCTCATCTTTCTCTCTCTCATCTACCTCTTCCCCTTCAATCTTCTCAACCTGAAAGTCTAACTCCTTACATGCAAAGCCGAGGCCAAGGGCGGCTCATTTGCCATCTTCCATCTGCAACTCTCGTAAGATCGTTCGCACCGTCAGCTTCCTGATCATCCATGAAACTTGAAGGGTCCTGGGGGCCAAATCGCTGAAGAGGAGGCCCATCAAGCAGCATAACCCTGAACCTCAGGCTTCCATGGCTTCTTCGCGGCGTAAGATTGGTTCTCATAGAAAGGTCTCTGTGCTTCTTTCGGCTTCTCTAACCATTGCTGTCATTGGTCTCCTCGCCATTTGGTCGTACAGTAGGCATAACTTTGAATCTGGAGTATCGTATGAGAGATGGGTCGTGTGGTCAACGAATTTCCTCACGACTCTGATGCCTTCACTCAGGTAATGTTTATCTTAGGCTTCTTAATTATATTGTGTTTTAGGTTTTCCCGATCGATTGAACCCAAGTGTCGAGCATTTTTTTGGGGTGAATTCATAGTTGTGTTGTCTGCGGTCAGTCTTCTATTTAGGTACTGAATTTGTTTTCCGGGTATTTGTTGTTTCTTGGTTCTTCCCTCTCGAAGATCTTCATGGCTTACTGTTTGAATCACTTAATTGTGCTTACTGATATTTGATTACTGCTGAATTTTTGAAACACTTTAAATTGATTTGTTCTAGATGATTTGGTGCTCATGGTCGCGAATATATGCTTATTTGGGAAGTTAAAATGACCGGCTGTTTTATTCAGTCCTTCTCTCCTATCAATTTTCTACATATACCTGGATATATTATGCATTTCATTATACAAGGTAGAGGCTGTAGATTTTTTTTTTTTATTTGTACTTGGAGAGTAAGAAGAATCTTGCAATCATTATAATTCGAAGTATGAAGATTAGCAAATGGTATTAGTCTATTTGTTTCTCATGGGAGAGGGAAAATTTATACTTTGGTTATTTGCTTTCAGGGCCTTCTTTATGCTGAAAATGATACCTTGTTAGAGTCAATTGGTCTTTATGGGAAGGTATGGTGCCCTTTATTCCCCTTCTCGTAATCCCCCCCCCCCCCCTTTTTTTTTCCCATTTCTGCTGGCTTTTTATCTTACCATCATGCCATGTACTTTTGGAAGGATTTTATGCGATCTTGACAAGGAATCGTGCATTGCATCTTTCACATTCATTCATTGAGAAAATGCTTGTAGTATTTAATTTGTGTTCTTAAAGTTGCTTTAGGTGAAATTCAATTTTTGTGTGATTGCCTTCCAATCAATAGGAACTATAGTGCTGTTATATTCCAGTGGGTCACTGTCCATAAAATTTTGGTTAGGAGACAATCTCAATGAATCCACTGAAGAAAAAATTATTTGAAGAGACAATGTTTCTTTTTTTTTTTTTTGGAATAAGTAGTTAATCTATTATCTCCAAAAAAGAATATTAATTAAAGCCATACCAACCTAATGTGTCCCTCATCAACTACCTACTCTTGGTTCATAGACGGTGGCTAATCAAAGGTATAAAAATTGCCATCTATCCTATGAGAAATCTTTGCCATTTGGTTGGCAAGATTATCTTCTCTGTATAAATGACTAAAGCTAACATGCCATTACCAGATAATGTTTCTCTAGCTTGGGTTATTTGGTTACTGATGAAATTCTATTATTTCCGAGTTATTTGTAATAGTACAACTCCCCTTCAATGTGGTAAGGAGAAGGAAAAGGTGACAATATACAAGTATTCCTAGTTCAAGCACTGAAAATGGAGAAAAAATAACAGTAAAATAGCAAGATCAAGGCCTTCGCTGATGTTAGAGAGGATAGAGGCTCTCCCAAGTGACCACATCCCAAGCATGTAACCCTAGAAAACTATCTGTAGGCACCCTCTTTGACTTGTTGGGCTGGTTGAAGATTATTGAATCCTTGCTTGGGCCATACTCGTGTGGCTAAATGTCTAGGTCAGGTTTTGTTTTCTCCTCTTGTATACTTCATTGGCAGTAGCAAGTCCATCAGTTACATGAGCTTTCAGTATTAGCAGTTTTTTGAATTTATTTGTGCCTTGCTATAAGTTTTTATGTAACATGCTTTTAGAAAAGCTGTAATTCAAGGGTAATTTAATATTTTCAAATTTATGTGGCCCTTCTAAAATAATTATAATTTTTGTGATTTTTCAATAAATATTATTTTATCTAGGTCATTGGCTCTAATTCTCCATATAAACAGAATTAGTTATTGATTCGTTGGAATCTGGGTTAGAACTGAGTGTGCATTTCCGGTGGAAATTCATTAATTTGCGCATATTCTGTCAATTGGAAGTCACTTTGCTGTCATTGGCAGCAAATATGAGCTCTGAGCTGATCGCTTATTGAACTTGTGATTAACCATGCTTTTTGCTAAATTATAAATCTACTGGAAACTGGAAAGTTTGTTGGAAACTTGAAATTGTTATGCTGAACTGATGTGGAAATCAAATTCTTGCTGTTATACTTGATTTGTACTTGATTTCTACTAGGCATAAAGGTTACATTTGCAATCTATGCATGCTTCCTGATTGTTCCCAATTGTATTAGTTCTTGGCATAATTTACTGTCATTAGTAGTCATTACTGGCCTCTGGAATTGGAACTTTCATGTGTCATTGCTGTGATTCTTGGAATTGCATTTGGCTCACTGTTATTGGTAGCTTTAAGAAATCCATTTGTTAAATCAGATCTGCTGTGTGACTTTTGAGTCCTCACAGTCTGTGTGTTTGCTAATTTGTGACAGAAAATTCCACTTAAACTAATTCAATTGTTGCTAGTTTGATTGTGGGTATTGATTGTTGATATGATCACTCTAGTTGTCTAGAATTAGTTAACTAACTACCATTCGTTCATTACATCCAACTTCATGCTGTCACACATTCTTGAAGTTAATCGTGAAGATTGAAGAGGGACTGCTTTGAATTGTGTGGTATTAAATAATATACTTCAATCAGATTTGTCGAAGATTTTAGGGTTGAGAATTCCCATAATCTGATTTAGAAACCTAAGCATATCCATGACTTTATTCATGAGATTCTCATTTGACTTATCACTGGATTTATGCATACATGAGCTTGATCACTTACTTACATGTTTTCTATTGATCATATTGCTACCGATTATGATACCTCCTTGCAGGTAATTCATGGGATAGGTCTCCAAGGGACTCAACATGTACCATATATCTTGGAGCCTTTACCGATCGATCCTGAACCACCTCCAAGGAGGATTCATCAAGGAGCAAGGACTATATTGGAGGGCCTTATGATTCTCATCCGGGATGGGAATTTATGTTTCATGACTTTAAGAAGATTTCATTGCACGGTTGTCCCTTTCCCGCACTTTACATTAGTTTTTTCAGATTGATTAATATTTTTATGAGCTTTATTGTTAAACGTAAGTTTTTTTTTTTTTTTTTTTGGGGGGGGGGGGGTTTGTCTAGTAGTAAAAGGTAGTTGTTATGGCATAGGTTTAGGTAAATCAGTTCTATCCAGCTGTATTTGTGCTATTTCTATTCTACCGTTATTTCACATTGAGGACAATGTTCTTCTCATGTGACTTTGATTGATAACGTTATGTTCCATTCCTCTGGTCTGATCTAATTCTATTTTGGAGTTTCTGATCTGTTTTGGCGATTATTTGCTTGAACTTTGCACTATAATTTCGGGTTTGATGGTTGTTTGACTGGTATGGAATTTGATTGAACCTGGAACACGTCCTTTTGAATAGTGTTAAGGCTTGTTGAAGTGTGAATTGCTTGTTGAATCAATGAATTATGGAATTTTGCATCAAGGCAGAATAATCTCATGCATTAAGTTCAATTCATATGCGATTTGGTCTTGGTGAGTGAATGAAGGGGAGTAAGCCAGTTGGAACGATTTGGGCCTGAATTTTTCTTAAAATTTGTGTGATACCATCTAGCTCAATAACTTCCTAGAACTTGTCTCAATCCTTAATTCGAGACCACATCAGCTCTTGGAATTGTGAATATGATAAGGGCATTCCACTCAAACCCCTTTGACCAAACAACAGCCTATACACATTAAATCCCTTGTTTAACCCTTTGAGCCCTTCCTTATTCTTTCATTTTCCATCGATGATTAATGAATGCTGCATGTGTTGAATGTTTGGAGGTTATGACTTGCTAAGTTGATTGAATAAATAATGAATTCGTGTTTATTGTAACTAGTTGATGTATGCAATCTTGGTGACAGGAACCAAGTGAGGCTGGAATTTTCGATAGAATGAATTTTCTTTTGCCATTTAGTTATTGTTCCAATGCTAGAAAAAAAGTGATGGAAAAAAAAAAGAAAGAATAGAAAAAATAGCAAAAAGAAAAGGAAAAAGGAATATGGAAAAAAAGATACAAAAAAAAAAAAATGCAGAAAGAGGCAATGAAAAGTTATATGAAAAAACAGAAGAATGAATAGAAAAAAGAAGAGAGAAAAGCCTAAGGAGAAGAAGAAAAAGATGAGAAACAGAGAGGAAAGAAGAGGAATGAGAGCTAGCTAAGTGGCAGGGGTAAAACAAAAAGAAGTTTCACTTGTAGTTGCGGACGAATGATTCTGACTTGTGCATATGCGGTACTTAAGCGATTGATGTTGAGTTTGCTGTCATGAACATCTGAATTTGTGCATGTTTGGTGTCATCAACTCTTCATGAAAGTTGTATAAGAGAGTAATATACATGTGCAGTTTTCATTAATAATTGGCATTTACTTCCACCCCATCATTTGGCCTTTCCAACATTACAACCCTAAAAAGACCCTTTGATTCACGAAGACTATGGGCTACTTAGTGGTGGAGATGTAGGATAGTTACAAGCTTATGGGAAGCCTAAATAAGATGGTCTTGAGAGAAATATCCTTGATTAATGAGAGTGAGAGGGAAACACTTACCATGTGAGAAATCTCCTCCTTTATTTGCTTTCCTTGATTAAATCGCATGAGTTTAATTGCTTTTTTGGCATGAGGTTGTTTTGGATTAATGATATTTGAAGGAGAACGTTGATGAATACAAGTGGTTCATATTTGAGCATGCTTTGATACTCTTCATTGGTGGTGTGTTTGATATTCAATTTTAATTCACCCGGAGTGTAAAATCCTTAGTTTTGTTGCCCCCCCGCCCCCTACCCGGGGGGAGAGTTTGGTAGAACCCATTATTTTCATATATTTTTATGTATAATCTTAGGCTTTCATCACTTTAATTGAGCTAAAATGTGTTATTTAGAAGATAACTGTGTTTAGGAGTGATTATATGGATGAATTTTTAATTTGACACGCTTCCTTAATTCCTTAGGTGTCTATTATTTTAATTACAAGATATTACATTTTATTTGGGGTTTAATTTGTAGGACCCTTGGGAGTTCTTTGTAAAGTGTCAGCTGATATGCTGCACTTAAGAGTTTTGTTGAGAATTGAGCTGGAATTAAACTGTCAGTTGAGATTCTGTGACTTCATCATTACTGTCCTGTGGCAACTTGTTGGTTGGTTGGCCTACCTTTCTGGTCAACTTTATTCTCTGGTTGCTTCTTGCTGGTTGGATCATGTAAGGTTTAATTAAATTTGGCTTACTGTTATTATTCCTTTTTTGTTTAAATAATGCTAAACATCTTAAGTTTGTATTTCAAGTTACTAAATACTTCAAACTTCAAGAGATTGATCATAGGAACCTAGACATTTTAGTTTACCTTCTTTCATTTCAGTTTTCATCTTGTTTGGAATTCTACCTTGTTTTCAACTAAATATTCTCAATAAAGTTATTTTCTTTTATTTCACTGGTCTACCGATAAAGTTTTCTTTTTGTTTCCCTGTTCATATGGTTAGTTTTGACTCATTTATCTCATTTTCCCTGCTATTTTCAAATCTTCAGGGCCCTGCTGATGCTGACTAGTTGTTGAAAATCCAGCAGGAGGTTGATTAAACAAGCATCATCTTGGTGAGCGTTAGATTTACATATGGATCAATGTGTTATAAACTTCTTTTCAGTTGGACATTCTTCTTCTCTTGCAGCTGTCCAGCACTTTTTATTTTATATTTATATTAACCTTCTGTGAAAAAGCTTGTAAAATTGTTTGGGGGGTTTTGGAACCTGTTTATCAATGCATATGATGATCAATGCATGCTCATGCAATTTAAGCATCACGTTACACTAGCTGAATAATTCATGTCCTTGAGTGAGATGTTATCATAGAATTTATAAAATCACCCTTTTATTATTGCAATTGCATCATGGTTTGTCATGGTTTTGAAAGCAATCTCATGAAGTGAATTTCCATAAGCGTTAATTCCTAGGATAGTTATTATTTAGCCTTTATAAACTATTCTGGACTGTGTTAACCCTTGATGGAAGGTAATCTTTGGGCCTAATATTTCCATTTTTTGTGTGAGCATCACTTGTAACATACATTCTCAAGAACTTGTCTTGGTTCTCTTTCAAAACCACGCACTTGCACTATCATATGATATCTTTACCCCTTTTAGACTAAAACACAAACTTCAAACATTTTCTCCCTTACCGACCTTCATTTATCACTTTTTGGGCTCAAGTAATATATGCATGGTAATCTCCTGTTGAAACACAATTTGGCATCAACTTCTAGATTGAAATCATATCAGCACTGCAGTAACAACTGAAATGTAGGCACCAATTGCTGTTTTGATCGAATTCTCATAGATGACTTTTGACTGTATGTTACTGAATGATTCATTGATTGAGTTCTTGCAAGTCTGGTTGGAAGGAAAAAAAATAAAAGAGATTGAAGAAAAGAGGAAAATAATAGAAAAAGGCATTGGAAAGAAACAAAAAAAGAAAGAAAGAAAGAAAGGAAAGAGAAACTGCAGTGAAAAGGCCAATATTGAAAAAGAACGAGAAAAAGAAGAGGAAAAAATATTTTAAAATAAAAGGTGTAATCATGCATGCATAAGCCAACAACCATCATAGCAATGTACTCTACAAACCTTGGACTTCATATTAAATTCCTTATGAGTTAAAGTTCCATTGAAATTTGATTGTGTTGTGTTGTTGTTTCGACTCTTCCTTGCTCATGCTTATTTACTTGAGTGATTGATTGTCTATTTTACCATGTCATCTAGCCTATTTCAAAATTACAACCTATGGAAAGTCCTCTTGATGCATGAACCTTTGTGTTAATTAAGTGGTGGAGATGTGAGAACCATTACAAGCTTATGGTAGGATTATGGGCAAGTAGATGAGAGATAAATTAACCCTTTCATATATGACTTGAGTGAAACACCTATCCTTTTGTGTGACCGTTCGAATTCAGTCATTTTGGTTTAATCTTGTACTATTTGCAGTTCGTTTAGCTTGTGGTATATTCATGGATTGATGTGAAGTAGAGAGGCCGTGATAGATTAAGTGTGACTGCTGATGCCATGATCCATATAATCATTGAACGTTCATAGGATAAATAACAGAACCGTTCCATCCATATAATCACTGAAAAGTATGAACTCTTTCTCTACATTCTCACAGCATTTTTGAAGCTTATGGAATTGAATTGTGTCTTAAAGTTGGGAATTCTGTTCTGCCATTGTGATTATTAATTCACTAGACTTGCAACATCCAGTCCTTCTGTCCTTCTGTTGCTGTCCAGAACTGAGATATTTTCTGCATAATTGTTGTTGTGTCGTTGTTGATCTTAATATTTTACTTGCAGGACTTAAAACTTTTGTGAGTCCTTGAATATTTTTATTACGTGATTTTGCCGCTGTAATTAACTCATTGCAGAATATACTCTGTCATCATTGAAATCGGCTTTGAATCTGAGTTTTTGCATATTATTTGTTGTTATACACTTTTGTCACTTCCCTGAATTTTATTGTAACCCTGACAATATTTTGCAAATTCTTCAATAGAATTCTATGTTGAGTAGTCAAAAAATTGCACTTACTACTGTGCAATTTGGTTGCTGTATCTTCTTCATTATAGTCGATGTTTGTCCTTGTTCTGTTTCTCTTTGTATATTTATTTTTGCTTCTTCTGGTTCTTTTATAATTGTTGCATAAGCAAATTCTTTTCCTATTTCTTTTATATTTTCTTCTTTCATTTTCCGATTCTTCATATTCTAATGTTTCTTGTTCAAAAGCATTCATCATTTTTATAACACCTTTACCTTTTTCGTTTTCTTTGGATTTCTTAAATATTTCTAATAAAGCATCTGATTTATTTTCCATATAGCAAGATATTTCCGATATTCTATTCATATCACAGAACATAATATCTCAAGAATCCTTGTTTCAGCGCATGAAAAGAATTTACATGAACAGAATGTGTGCATTTAATGGTTTGAAATGTTGATCGTTGACAAGTTTAGACTCTTAATTGATGACCTTTTAATATCAGAGTCATTTAGAGAGTTATTTATCATCTAAAATTGTGGGTTTATATTAAAATATTTAAATGGACTTCGTTTTTCTTAATATTTAAAATTGTGACCTCAATTCCTTCTCTGTTTCACCTCTTAATTTTTCTTACACTTCATTAACTGAATTTTCTAAGTGGCTAGATGACCAAGAGATCCGATACCTAGGGTGAAGAAGTACTGGCTGAAATTGTCACAGCACCTGAACCAGAAATATCTATACGTAATAATCAGTTTGAGCCTAAATCAGAACATAGTGAAGGCCAGCTGTTACATCCCACTGAAGCCATTTCATTTGTACCAGACTCATGCAAGAATGAAGGAGCTACTGCAAGTAATGCTGCTGTCCAAAATTCTGCACTTGCTGCTGTGACAAAAAATAGCAAGAAAATTCCTGAAAGCAAAAGCAAGTGGTTGTAGACCAGATTCACGAAGCTGAAGGTAAAGAACCTAATCTGAAAGAACTTCCGTTTCCTAAATCATATCTCTTATGCTAAAAGAAGATGAATGGTGGTGTGTTAGAAAAAGAGATGATGAATATGTTTAGCAAATTGGAAGTAAATGTGCCTATGCTTGTTTTAATTGAACAAATGCCTAGCTATGAAATTATTTTATAGGAAATATGCACTCATAAAAGAATATGAAGAATATGATGGTGGATGGGACATATTCATATTTAAGTTGTCAGCTTTTCATTACCCACTCCAATTTGTCAAAAACCCCACAAGTAGCACAAGTAATCTCTTTACCCATTGACAAGTTACAAATGTTATGCTTCCTTATTTTTCAAGCTGTTTTGTAGTCCCCTTATGCAGTCTCTCTATATACCTATCACTTCTTGAATAAAACTTGCATTTTTAGTCCCAATTTAGGCGTCCCAATTTTAGAGGTTGCGAGAAAATTGAAGCGGAAGTGCAAACAAAAGCTTTTCATTGAAGCCTGAACTGATTCTGCATCGGTTGCTCTATGGTGAAGCCCGAACTCCTCAACTTGCTTAATATGGTGAACTAATCCTCTTTCCTCTTCTATAATTTATTTGTGATTTATAATTATTATTATAGCCATTAATAATCATTATCTTCTTATGCTTCTTCCTATTTTGTATTTTTGTATCATTGTAGTAGTTTTCTCTTTTGTATAATTGAGCTTATGGACTTTTGAGTTTCATTATTTAAATGGACATCTGATGTCATAGTTGTTTTTAATATTCATGCTCCTCTTTTCCTTCTCTCCTTTTACTTAGTTCACTATGATGAGATTTTCAAACTATTCCATTTGTTGTCTTTCATTTATTATTATTTGCTCATTATTTATTATTTATAATATTTATTATTCAAAAATATTATATATCTAACAATTATTTTACTCTTCTACTTTTCCACTACTAGATTCATTTCTTTCTAATTTTTGTTTAAATGCTAATTAAGCAACTGTTAGTGGCTTGATTTTGTTGTTGTAACTGTGAGGAGATTGGGATTAGGCTCTTGGCTCTGGCTTTTGGCCTATAATCTCTTGTGATAACTCTTTTGACTGTTGCAATTCAATTGTTCAGTGGATAAAATGTTTGATTGCTGATTTTACTTGCTGTGTTAATAATTGCATTTGCCATGGCTGTTAGGAACTCGGTTACTGTAAAACGGTGCTGCAGTAATTTAATTAAAGCTTACTTCTGTTGTTGTGCCTAGTGTTCTGTGGTAGGCACTGTTTCTATGCTGGTTGGTGAGTGTTAGTTGCATTTTTGTAAGGATATTTCTTGCTGCTGTTGAGGTCGTTACTTGCTGAACTCTAAGTTTGTCTCTGATTTAATTGCTATTGTCACATTTCTTATGGTGAAAGCTGATTTACTGCTGGAATTCTTGTAAAGAAAAAAACTGTATTGGTGCATTGTTGGTTCATAAATATTGCTTGTGTGTGAATCATGTTCTCTTGCGGAATCTGAGAAAAATTGAAGAGTTCATAGTACTGTCACTGTGTGTGAAAATTGCCCAGAGTTTTGTGCCTGTTTGTCTCATTTCATGCGCTGTCATGAACTCTTCTCGTTTTGCAGAAAAAATCATCCGGTTGTCCCTTTTCTCCTTTTACTCTCTTGAATAGCTTGTGAAATCATATGTTGGATTGATCGTTTCTAGCAAGTGTTGGAGGTGACCCACTTGTAGTAAATAGTAGTTAGTTGATTGTGCTCCCTATTCCATGGTCTCCCTATTCCTTACCTCTTGCTACAACTTGAGTTTCATTGTTTCATCATTGGTCTAAACTAGCACTGGGGACATGCAAAAGATAAGTGTGTGGGAGAGATTAGACGTGAGCCTTTTTGGTGTCAATTTCAGCTAGCTTTTCTGCTGTCATTTTTTTTGGGGAGTATTAGTGTTGCAACTGTATCTTTGTTTGTCATGGTTTTGAAAGCAATCTCATGAAGTGAATTTCCAATTCCTTTAATTCCTAGGATAGTTCTTATTTAGCCTTTCTTAAACTCTTCGGGACAGCGTTAACCCTTGATGGAAGGTAATCTTTGGTTTTCTGTGTGAGCATCACTTGTAACATACATTCTCTAGAACTTATCTTGGTTCTCTTTCAAAAGCCACACTTGCATTATGCATATGAACTTATCTTTTAGACTTGAACACAAATTTCAAACATTTTCTCTCGCCATTCACTGTCTTTTCATTTATCACTTTTTGGACTCGAGTAATATGCATGATAATCTCCTGTTGAAGCACAATTTGGCATCAATTTCTAGATTGAAATCATATTAGCACTGCAGACACAGCTGTGAAATGTAGGCACCAATTGCTGTTTTGATTGTTATTTATTATTTAATATTTCATAGATATTTATGATTTAGAATTATTATCTATGACTACTAATATTTATTTTCTTGTTCTATTTCTTCCCCATTTGATGTTGCTGAATAGATTTGTATCATTCAAATTACTTGAGGTAAATGGGCTATTTTGTTTATTTGTAAATTTTTATTCAATGATTTTCCTTTTTTCCCTCTTATTTGTGATTTATAATTATTATTTTAACCATTAAGAATTATTATCTTCTTGCTTCTTTCTAATTCATCTTTTTTCATTTTGTATCATTTTAGTAGTTTTCTTCTGTATAATTGGGATTATGGACTTTTATGATAAATTATTTAAATGAACTTCTGTTGTCATATTTGTTTTTAATATTTTTCTTCCTCTTTTTCTTCTTTCTTTTCTTCTTTCACAAATGATGAGATTTCAAATTTTGTTTTGTTTCTATTTGCTTATTATTTATTTTATTTATTATTCTAAAATATTATTTATATAACAATTATTTTATTCTTCTACTTTTGCTTCTACTAGATTCATTTCTTTCTAATTTTTGTTTTCAAGCTAATTTAGCATCCCTCTTTTGGTATTATTTTTTTATTTCTTTTCTTCTTCTTCTTTTTTATCCATTATTGTTTTTTTTCCTACTAAATTATTCAATATTAAGTTATTTTAGTTAATAGACATTTATGATTTAGAATTATCACTAATGGTACTAATATTTTTTATTTTTGTTCTATTTCTTCCCCCTTCCCTGAATAGGTTTATATTATTTAAATTATTTGAGTTAAATGAGCGAGCTATTTTGTTTATATGGAAATGATGATTTTCTTTTTTTTTTTTTCTTATGTTTTATTTGTGATTTATAACTATTAAGAATTATTTTCTTATACTTCTTCCTAATTCACCCTTCTTCATTTTAATAGTTTTTCGTTGTGTATAATTGGGCTTATGGACTTTTGTGATAAATTATTTTAAATGGATTTCTGTTATCATATTTGTTTTTAATATTCATCATCCATTTTTCTTTCTCTCTTTTCTTCTTTCACTATAATGAGATTTCCAAACTACTATTTGTTCTTTCATTTATTATTTGTTACTTTTTTTTTTTGCCATTCGTTATTATTTGTTACTATTATTTATTATTTTTAATATATATTATTCAAAAAATATTATATTTTACTCTTCTTACTTTTGCCACCAGATTTATTTCTTTCTATTTTTTTCCCCATCATTTATGACTTAGAACTATCACTAATGACCACTAATATTTTGTTTTATTTATTTTTGTTCTATTTCTTCCCCACTTCCCACTTGGAGTTGCTGAATAGGTTAATCTTATTTAAATTATTTTGAGTTATATGGGTATTTTGTTTATATGTAAATTTCTATTTGATGATTTTCTTTTTCTTTCTTATGATTTATTTGTGATTTATAATTTTTATTTTAACCATTAAGAATTATTATCTTCTCATGCTTCTTCCTAATTCACCCCTTCATCTTAATTCACCCGTCTTCATTCAGTAGTCTTTGCTTTTGTATAATTGGACTTATGGACTTTTGTGAAAAATTATTTAAATGGACTTACGTTATCATATTTATTTTTAGTATTCATCCTCCTCTTTATCTTCTCTCTTTCCTTCTTTCCCTATAATGAGATTTTTAAACTATTATTTGTTGTCTTTCATTTATTATTGGGTTTTTTTTGGCCATCCTTTATTATTTGTTATTATTTTCCTATTATTTATAATATATATAATTCAAAAAATATTTATATTTTACTCCTTACTTTTACTTTTGCCACCAGATTTATTTCTTAATTATTATTTAAATTATTAAGAATTATTTTCTTCTTATGCTTCTTCCTAATTCACCCTTCTTCATTCAATAGTTTTCTCTTTTGTATAATTGGAATTATGGACTTTTCTGAAAAATTAGTTAAATAGACTTATGTTGTCATATTTATTTTTAGTATTCATCCTCCTCTTTCCGTCCTCTTTCCTTTCACTATTATTTGTTGTCTTTCATTTATTATTCCTTACTTTTTTTTTGCCATCCGTTATTATTTATTATTATTTTCCTATTATTTATAATATATATTATTCAAAAAAATATTATATTTTACTCTTCCTACTTTTCCCACCAATTTATTTACTTCTAATTCACCCTTTTTCATTCAGTAGTTTTCTCTTTTGTATAATTGGACTTATGGACTTTTTTTTAATATTCATCATTCTCTGTTCTTTCCTGCTCTCTTTCCTTGTTTCACTATAATGAGATTTTCAAACTATTATTTGTTATCTTTCATTTTATTATTGATTACTTTTTTCTAACCATTCATTATTATTTGTTACTATTTGCCTATTACTTATTATTTATCATATATATTATACAAAAAATATTATATTTTGCTATTCCAACTTTTGCCACCAGATTTATTTCTTTCGAATTTTTTCATCATTTATGACTTAGAATTATCACTAATGACCACTAATATTTTTTTTTTTAATTTCTGTTTTACTTCTTACCCACATCCCACTTGTAGTTTATGTTATTTATATTATTTTGAATTAAATGGGTTATTTTGTTTATATGTAAATATCTATTCGATGATTTTCTTTTTTCTTCTTATGATTTATTTGTGATTTTATAATTATTATTTTAACCATTAAGAATTATTATCTTCTCATGCTTCTTCCTAATTCACCCGTCTTCATTCAGTAGTCTTTGCTTTTGTATAATTGGACTTATGGACTTTTGTGAAAAATTATTTAAATGGACTTATGTTATCATATTTATTTTTAGTATTCATCCTCCTCTTTACCTTCTCTCTTTCCTTCTTTCCCTATAATGAGATTTTTAAACTATTATTTGTTGTCTTTCATTTATTATTGGTTTTTTTTTCTTTTTTTTTTTTTGCTATCCGTTATTATTTGTTATGATTTTCCTATTATTTATAATATATATTATTCAAAAAATATTATATTTTACTCTTCCTACTTTTGCTACCAATTTATTTCTTTCTAATTCACCCTTCTTCATTCAGTAGTTTTCTCTTTTGTATAATTGGACTTTGAACTTTTGTGAAAGATTATTTAAAAGGACTTATGTTAACATGTTTGTTTTTAATATTCACCCTCCTCTTTTCCTCCTCTTTCCTTGTTTCACTATAATGAGATTTCTAAACTATTATTTGTTGTCTTTCATGTTATTATTCGTTACTTTTTTTTTTTAACCATTCAATATTATTTGTTACTATTTGCCTATTCTTTTTTTTTTTTATTATTATTTATCATATATATTATACAAAAAATATTATATTTTGCTATTCCAACTTTTGCCACCAAATTTATTTCTTTAGAATTGTTTCATCATTTATGACTTAGAATTATCACTAATGACCACTAATATATATATATATATATATATATTTTTAATTTCTATTTTACTTCTTCCCCACATCCCACTTGCAGTTGCTGAATAAGTTTATGGTAGACATATTATTTTGAGTTAAATGAGCTATTTTGTTTATATGTAAATTTCTATTCGATGATTTTCTTTTTCTCTTCTTATGATTTATTTGTGATTTATAATTATTATTTTAACCATTAAGAATTATTATCTTCTAATGCTTCTTCCTAATTCATAGTTTTCGCTTTTATGGACTTTTGTGAAAAATTATTTAAATGGACTTATGTTATCATATTTGTTTTTAGTTTATATCCTCCTCTTTTCCTTCTCTCTTTCCTTCTTTTTAAACTATTATTTGTTGTCTTTCATTTATTATTGGTTTTTTTTTGCCATCCTTTATTATTTGTTATTATTTTCCTATTATTTATAATATATATTATTCAAAAAATATTATATTTTACTCTTCCTACTTTTGCCACCAATTTATTTCTTTCTAATTCACCCTTCTTCATTCAGTAGTTTTCTCTTCTGTATAATTGGACTTATGGACTTTTGTGAAAATTATTTAAAAGGACTTATGTTTGTTTTTAATATTCATCCTCCTCTTTTCCTGCTCTCTTTCCTTGTTTTACTATAATGAGATTTCCAAACTATTATTTGTTGTCTTTCATTTTGTTATTCGTTACTTTTTATTTTAACGATTCATTATTATTTGTTACTATTTGCCTATTATTTATTATTTATCATATATATTATACAAAAAATATTATATTTTACTATTCCAACTTTTGCCACCAGGTTTATTTCTTTCGAACTTTTTCATCATTTATGACTTAGAATTATCACCAATGACCACTAATTTTTTTTTTTAAAAAATTTCTATTCTACTTCTTCCCCACATCCAACTTGCAGTTTATGTCATTTATATTATTTTGAATTAAATAGGCTATTTTTTTTATATGTAAGTTTCTATTCGATGATTTTCTTTTTTCTTCTTATGATTTATTTGTGATTTATAATTATTATTTTAACCATTAGGAATTATTATCTTCTCATGCTTCTTCCTAATTCGCCCATCTTCATTCAGTAGTCTTTGCTTTAGTATAATTGGACTTATGGACTTTTATATTTGTTTTTAGTATTCATCCTCCTTTTTACCTTCAATCTTTCCTTCTTTCCCTATAATAAGATTTTTAACCTATTATTTGTTGTCTTTCATTTATTATTGGTTTTTTTTGGCCATCCGTTATTATTTGTTATTATTTTCCTATTATTTATAATATATTTTATTTAAAAAATATTATATTTTACTCTTCCTACTTTTGCCATCAATTTATTTCTTTCTAATTCACCCTTCTTCATTCAGTTGTTTTCTCTTTTGTATAATTGGACTTTGAACTTTTGTGAAAAATTATTTAAAAGGACTTATGTTAACATGTTTGTTTTTAATATTCACCCTCCTCTTTTCCTCCTCTTTCCTTGTTTCACTATAATGAGATTTCCAAACTATTATTTGTTGTCTTTCATTTTATTATTTGTTACTTTTTTTTTAACCATTCATTATTATTTATTACTATTTGCCTATTCTTTTTTATTTATCATATATATTATACAAAAATTATTATATTTTACTATTCCAACTTTTGCCACCAGATTTATTTCTTTAGTATTGTTTCATCATTTATGACTTAGAATTATCACTAATGACCACTAATATTTTTATTTTTTTAAATTTCTATTCTACTTCTTCCCCACATCCCACTTACAGTTGCTGAAAAAGGTTTATGTTAGTCATATTATTTTGAGTTAAATGGGCTATTTTGTTTATATGTAAATTTCTATTCAATGATTTTCTTTTATTCAATGATTTTCTTTTTTTTTTCTTCTAATGATTTATTTGTGATTTATAATTATTATTTTAACCATTAAAAATTATTATCTTCTAATGCTTCTTCCTAATTCATAGTTTTCACTTTTGTATAATTGGACATATGGACTTTTCTGAAAAAATTATTTAAATGGACTTATGTTATCATATTTGTTTTTAGTTTTCATCCTCATCTTTTCCTTCTCTCTCTCCTTCTTTTTAAACTATTATTTGTTGTCTTTCATTTATTATTGGTTTTTTTTAATCCATTATTATTTGTTACTATTGGCCTATTATTTATAATATATATTATTCAGAAAATATTATATTTTACTCTTCCTACTTTTGCCACCAAATTTATTTCTTTCTAATTTTTTCATCCTTTTTGACTTAGAATTATCACTAATGACCACTAATATTTTTTTTTATTATTATTTGTTTTCTATTTCTTCCCCACTTCCCACTTGAATTTGCTGAATTGGTTTGTGTTATTAAAATTATTTCAAGCGAAATGGGCTATTTTATTTTTATGTGAATTTCTACTCGATGATTTTCTTTTTTCATCTTATGATTTATTTGTGATATATAATTATTATTTTAACCATTAAGAATTCACCCTTCTTCATTCAGTAATTTTCTCTTTTGTATAATTGGACTTATGGACTTTTGTGAAAAATTATTTAAAAGGACTTATGTTTGTTTTTAATATTCATCCTCCTCTTTTCCTGCTCTCTTTCCTTGTTTAACTATAATGAGATTTCCAAACTATTATTTGTTGTCTTTCATTTTATTATTCGTTACTTTTTATTTTAACCATTCATTATTGTTTGTTACTATTTGCCTATTATTTATTATTTGTCATATATATTATACAAAAAATATTATATTTTTCTATTCCAACTTTTGCCACCAGATTTATTTCTTTCGAATTTTTTCATCATTTATGACTTAGAATTATCACTAATGACCACTGATATATATATATATATATATATATATATATATATATATATATATATATATATTATATTTCTATTCCATTTCTTCCCCCCATCCCACTTGCAGTTTATGTTATTTATTGTATTTTGAGTTAAATGGGCTATTTTGTTTATATGTAAATTTCTATTCGATGATTTTCTTTTTTCTTCTTATGATTTATTTGTGATTTATAATAATTATTTTAATCATTAAGAATTATTATCATCTCATGCTTCTTCCTAATTCACCCGTCTTCATTCAGTAGTCTTTGCTTTTGTATAATTGGACGTATGGACTTTTGTGAAGAATTATTTAAATGGACTTATGTTTTATCATATTTATTTTTAGTATTTATCCTCCTCTTTACCTTCTCTCTTTCCTTCTTTCCCTATAATGAGATTTTTAAACTATTATTTGTTGTCTTTCATTTATTATTGGTTTTTTTTTTTGCCACCAATTTATTTCTTTCGAATTTTTTCATCATTTATGACTTAGCACTGATGACCACTAATATATATTTTTTTAATTTCTGTTCTATTTCTTCCCCACATCCCACTTGCAGTTGCTGAATAGGTTTATGTTAGTCTTATTATTTTGAGTTAAATGGGCTATTTTTTTCCTGTAAAGTTCTATTCGCTGATTTTCTTTTTTCTTCTTATGATTTATTTGTGATTTATAATTATTATTTTAACCATTAAGAATTATTATCTTCTTATGCTTTTTCCTAATTCACCCTTCTTCATTCAGTAGTTTTCTCTTTTGTATAAGTGGAATTATGAACTTTTGTGAAAAATTATTTAAATGGACTTATGCTATCTTATTTGTTTTTAGTATTCATCCTCCTCTTTTCCTCCTCTCTTCTTTCACTATAATGAAATTTCCAAGCTATTATTTGTTGTTTTTCATTTATTATTCGTTACTTTTTTTTGCCATCCATTATTATTTGTTACTATTTGCATATTTTTTTATTATTTATCATATATATTATTCAAAAATATTATACTTTGCTCTTCGAACTTTTGGCACCAGATTTATTTCTATCTAAGTTTTTTTTTATCATTTATGATTTAGAATTATCACTAATGACCACTAATATTTTTTCTTATTTCTGTTCTACTTCTTCCCCACATCCCACTTGCAGTTTATGATATTTATATTATTTTGAGTTAAATGAGCTATTTTGTTTCGATGTAAATTTCTATTCGATGATTTTCTTTTTTCTTCTTATGATTTATTTGTGATTTATATTTATTATTTTAACCATTAAGAATTATTATCTTTTCATGCTTCTTCCTAATTCACCCGTCTTCATTCAGTAGTCTTTGCTTTTGTATAATTGGACTTATGGACTTTTGTGAAAAATTATTTAAAAGGACTTATGTTTGTTTTTAATATTCATCCTCCTCTTTTCCTGCTCTCTTTCCTTGTTTAACTATAATGAGATTTCCAAACTATTATTTGTTGTCTTTCATTTTATTATTCGTTACTTTTTATTTTAACCATTCATTATTGTTTTTTACTATTTGCCTATTATTTATTATTTGTCATATATATTATACAAAAAATATTATATTTTTCTATTCCAACTTTTGCCACCAGATTTATTTCTTTCGAATTTTTTCATCATTTATGACTTAGAATTATCACTAATGACCACTGATATATATATATTATTTCTGTTCCACTTCTTCCCCACATCCCACTTGCAGTTTATGATATTTATATTATTTTGAGTTAAATGAGCTATTTTGTTTCGATGTAAATTTCTATTCGATGATTTTCTTTTTTCTTCTTACGATTTATTTGTGATTTATAATAATTATTTTAACCATTAAGAATTATTATCTTTTCATGCTTCTTCCTAATTCACCCGTCTTCATTCAGTAGTCTTTGCTTTTGTATAATTGGACTTATGGACTTTTGTGAAGAATTATTTAAATGGACTTATGTTTTATCATATTTATTTTTAGTATTTATCCTCCTCTTTACCTTCTCTCTTTCCTTCTTTCCCTATAATGAGATTTTTAAACTATTATTTGTTGTCTTTCATTTATTATTGGTTTTTTTTTGCCATCCTTTATTATTTGTTATTATTTTCCTATTATTTATAATATATATTATTCAAAAAATATTATATTTTACTCTTCCTACTTTTGCCACCAATTTATTTCTTTCCAATTTTTTCATCATTTATGACTTAGCACTAATGACCACTAATATATATTTTTTTAATTTCTGTTCTATTTCTTCTCCACATCCCACTTACAGTTGCTGAATAGGTTTATGTTAGTCTTATTATTTTGAGTTAAATGGGCTATTTTTTATTCCTGTAAAGTTCTATTCGCTGATTTTCTTTTTTCTTCTTATGATTTATTTGTGATTTATAATTATTATTTTAACCATTAAGAATTATTATCTTCTTATGCTTTTTCCTAATTCACCCTTCTTCATTCAGTAGTTTTCTCTTTTGTATAAGTGGAATTATGAACTTTTGTGAAAAATTATTTAAATGGACTTATGCTATCTTATTTGTTTTTAGTATTCATCCTCCTCTTTTCCTCCTCTCTTCTTTCACTATAATGAAATTTCCAAGCTATTATTTGTTGTTTTTCATTTATTATTCGTTACTTTTTTTTGCCATCCATTATTATTTGTTACTATTTGCATATTTTTTATTAATTATCATATATATTATTCAAAAATATTATAATTTGCTCTTCGAACTTTTGGCACCAGATTTATTTCTTTCTAAGTTATTTTTTATCATTTATGATTTAGAATTATCACTAATGACCACTAATATTTTTTCTTGTTTCTGTTCTACTTCTTCCCCACATCCCACTTGCAGTTTATGATATTTATATTATTTTGAGTTAAATGAGCTATTTTGTTTCGATGTAAATTTCTATTCGATGATTTTCTTTTTCCTTCTTATGATTTATTTGTGATTTATAATTATTATTTTAATTATCTTTTCATGCTTCTTCCTAATTCACCCGTCTTCATTCAGTAGTCTTTGCTTTTGTATAATTGGACTTATGGACTTTTGTGAAAAATTATTTAAATGGACTTATGTTATCATATTTATTTTTTGTATTCATCCTCCTCTTTACCTTCTCTCTTTCCTTCTTTCCCTATAATGAGATTTTTAAACTATTTTTTGTTGTCTTTCATTTATTATTGGTTTTTTTTTGCCATCATTTATTATTTGTTGTTATTTTCCTATTATTTATAATATATATTATTCAAAAAATATTATATTTTACTCTTCCTACTTTTTCCACCAATTTTTTCTTTCGAATTTTTTCATCATTTATGACTTAGCACTCATGACCACTAAAATATATATATTTTTTAATTTCTGTTCTATTTCTTACCCCACATCCCACTTGCAGTTGCTGAATAGGATTATATTAGTCTTATTATTTTGAGTTAAATGGGCTATTTTTATTCCTGTAAAGTTCTATTCGCTGATTTTCTTTTTTCTTCTTATGATTTATTTGTTATTTATAATTACTATTTTAACCATTAAGAATTATTATCTTCTCATGCTTCTTCCTAATTCACCCGTCTTCATTCAGTAGTCTTTGCTTTTGTATAATTGGACTTATGGACTTTTGTGAAAAATTATTTAAATGGACTTATGTTATCATATTTATTTTTAGTATTCATCCTCCTCTTTACCTTCTCTCTTTCCTTCTTTCCCTATAATGAGATTTTTAAACTATTATTTGTTGTCTTTCATTTATTATTGGTTTTTTTTTTGCCATCCTTTATTATTTGTTATTATTTTCCTATTATTTATAATATATATTATTCAAAAAATATTATATTTTACTCTTCCTACTTTTGCCACCAATTTATTTCTTTCCAATTTTTTCATCATTTATGACTTAGCACTCATGACCACTAAAATATATATATTTTTTTAATTTCTATTCTATTTCTTCCCCACATTCCACTTGCAGTTGCTGAATAAGATTATGTTAGTCATATTATTTTGAGTTAAATGGGCTATTTTTTTTCCTGTAAAGTTCTATTCGCTGATTTTCTTTTTTCTTCTTATGATTTATTTGTGATTTATAATTATTATTTTGACGATTAAGAATTATTATCTTTTTATGCTTCTTCCTAATTCACCCTTCTTCATTCAGTAGTTTTCACTTTTGTATAAACGGAATTATGGACTTTTGTGAAAAATTATTTAAATGGATTTATGCTGTCCTATTTGTTTTTAGTATTAATCCTCCTCTTTTCCTCCTCTCTTCTTTCAGTATAATGAAATTTCCAGGCTATTATTTCTTTTTATTTATTTATTATTCGTTACTTTTTTTTGCCATCCATTATTATTTTTTACTATTTGCATATTTTTTTATTATTTATCATATATATTATTCAAAAAATTATACTTTGCTATTCCAACTTTTGGCACTAGATTTATTTCTTTCTAAGTTTTTTTTCCCCATCATTTATGACTTAGAATTATCACTAATGACCACTGATTTTTTTTTTTTTAAAATTTCTGTTCTACTTCTTCCCCACATTCCACTTGCAGTTTATGTTATTTATATTATTTTGAGTTAAATGGGCTATTTATTTTATATGTAAATTTCTATTCGATGATTTTCTTTTTTCTTCTTATGATTTATTTGTGATTTATAATTATTATTTTAACCATTAAGAATTATTATCTTCTCATGCTTCTTCCTAATTCACCCGTCTTCATTCAAAAGTCTATGATTTTGTATAGTTGGACTTATGGACTTTTCTGAAAAATTATTTAAATGGACTTATGTTATCATATTTATTTTTAGTATTCATCCTCCTCATTACCTTCTCTCTTTCCTTCTTTCCCTATAATGAGATTTTTAAACTATTATTTGTTGTCTTTCATTTATTATTAGTTTTTTTTTGCCATCCTTTATTATTTGTTATTATTTTCCTATTATTTATAATATATATTATTTAAAAAATATTATATTTTACTCTTCCTACTTTTGCCACCAATTTATTTCTTTCCAATTTTTTCATCATTTATGACTTAGCACTCATGACCACTAATATATATATATTTTTATTTCTGTTCTATTTCTTCCCCACATCCCACTTACAGTTGCTGAATAGGTTTATGTTAGTCTTATTATTTTGAGTTAAATGGGCTATTTTTATTCCTGTAAAGTTCTATTCGCTGATTTTCTTTTTTCTTCTTATGATTTATTTGTGATTTATAATTATTATTTTAACCATTAAGAATTATTATCTTCTCATGCTTCTTCCTAATTCACCCGTCTTCATTCAGTAGTCTTTGCTTTTGTATAATTGGACTTATGGACTTTTGTGAAAAATTATTTAAATGGACTTACGTTATCATATTTAGTTTTAGTATTAATCCTCCTCTTTTCCTCCTCTCTTCTTTCAATATAATGAAATTTCCAGGCTATTATTTGTTGTTTTTCATTTATTATTCTTTACTTTTTTTTGCCATCCATTATTATTTGTTACTATTTGCATATTTTTTATTATTTATCATATATATTATTCAAAAAATTATACTTTGCTCTTCGAACTTTTGTCACTAGATTTATTTCTTTCTAAGTCTTTTTCCCCATCATTTATGACTTAGAATTATCACTAATGACCACTGATTTTTTTTTTTTTAATTTCTGTTCTACTTCTTCCCCACATCCCACTTGGAGTTTATGTTATTTATATTATTTTGAGTTAAATGGGCTATTTATTTTATATGTAAATTTCTATTCGATGATTTTCTTTTTTCTTCTTATGATTTATTTGTGATTTATAATTATTATTTTAACCATTAAGAATTATTATCTTCTCATGCTTCTTCCTAATTCACCCGTCTTCATTCAGTAGTCTATGATTTTGTACAATTGGACTTATGGACTTTTCTGAAAAATTATTTAAATGGACTTATGTTATCATATTTATTTTTAGTATTCATCCTCCTCTTTACCTTCTCTCTTTCCTTCTTTCCCTATAATGAGATTTTTAAACTATTATTTGTTGTCTTTCATTTATTATTGGTTTTTTTTTTGCCATCCTTTATTATTTGTTATTATTTTCCTATTATTTATAATATATATTATTCAAAAAAATATTATATTTTACTCTTCCTACTTTTGCCACCAATTTATTTCTTTCCAATTTTTTCATCATTTATGACTTAGCACTGATGACCACTAATATATATATTTTTTATTTCTGTTCTATTTCTTCCCCACATCCCACTTGCAGTTGCTGAATAGGTTTATGTTAGTCTTATTATTTTGAGTTAAATGGGCTATTTTTTTTCCTGTAAAGTTCTATTCGCTGATTTTCTTTTTTCTTCTTATGATTTATTTGTGATTTATAATTATTATTTTAACCATTAAGAATTATTATCTTCTTATGCTTCTTCCTAATTCACCCTTCTTCATTCAGTAGTTTTCTCTTTTGTATAAGTGGAATTATGGACTTTTGTGAAAAATTATTTAAATGGACTTATGCTGTCCTATTTGTTTTTAGTATTCATCCTCCTCTCTTCTTTCACTATAATGAAATTTCCAAGCTATTATTTGTTGTTTTTCATTTATTATTCATTACTTTTTTTTTTTGGCCATCCATTATTATTTTTTACTATTTGCATATTTTTTATTATTTATCATATATATTATTCAAAAATATTATACTTTGCTCTTCCAACTCTTGGCACCAGATTTATTTCTTTCTAAGTTTTTTTTTCATCATTTATGATTTAGAATTATCACTAATGACCACTAATATTTTTTCTTATTTCTGTTCTACTTCTTCCCTACATCCCACTTGTAGTTTATGTTATTTATATTATTTTGAGTTAAATGGGCTATTTTGTTTGGATGTAAATTTCTATTCAATGATTTTCTTTTTTCTTCTTATGATTTATTTGTTATTTATAATTATTATTTTAACCATTAAGAATTATTATCTTCTCATGCTTCTTCCTAATTCACCCGTCTTCATTCAATAGTCTTTGCTTTTGTATAATTGGACTTATGAACTTTTTGTGAAAAATTATTTAAATGGACTTATGTTATCATATTTGTTTTTAGTATTCATCCTCCTCTTTACCTTCTCTCTTTCCTTCTTTCCCTGTAATGATATTTTTAAACTATTATTTGTTGTCTTTCATTTATTATTGGTTAAATTTTTTTTGTCATCCTTTATTATTTGTTATTATTTTCCTATTATTTATAATATATATTATTAAAAAATATTACATTTTACTCTTCCTACTTTTGCCACCAATTTGTTTCTTTCTAATTCACCCTTCTTTATTCAGTTGTTTTCTCTTTTGTATAATTGGACTTATGGACTTTTGTGAAAAATTATTTAAAAGGACTTATATTAATATATTTGTTTTTAATGTTCATCCTCCTCTTTTCCTGCTCTCTTTCCTTCTTTCACTATAATGAGATTTCCAAACTATTATTTGTTGTCTTTCATTTTATTATTCGTTACTTTTTTTTTTATAACCATTCATTATTATTTATTACTATTTGCCTATTATTTATTATTTATCATATATATTATACAAAAAATATTATATTTTTCTATTCCAACTTTTGCCACCAGATTTATTTCTTTCGAATTTTTTCATCATTTATGACTTAGCACTAATGACCACTAATATATTTTTTTTTAATTTCTCTTCTTCACCACATCCCACTTGCAGTTGCTAAATAGGTTTATGTTAGTCATATTATTTTGAGTTAAATGGGCTATTTTGTTTATATGTAAATTTCTATTCGATAATTTTCTTTTTTTCTTCTTATGATATATTTGTGATTTATAATTATTATTTTAACCATTAAGAATTATTATCTTCTTATGCTTCTTCCTGATTCATAGTTTTCGCTTTTGTATAATTGGACTTATGGACTTTTGTGAAAAATTATTTAGATGGACTTATGTTATCATATTTTTTTTTGTCAAACTTATGTTATCATATTTGTTTTTAGTTTTCATCCTCCTCTTTTCCTCCTCTCTCCATTTAATTGTTATATTTTCTAAATGGTATTTCATGCGTGTTTTATGCATTTTATGGTTGATAACCATAGCATTATCGATTAAATTGTGAATTGTGAATATTGTTTAGTTATTATGATTTTTATACAAGCTCAAAATGGGGAAATTGTATGAAATTTTAGAATGTATAGAAACGACCAGATTTCAATAGCAGAAAAGGAGAACTAAACTTAATACTCAAAGACCATTGAGTTATGAGAAAGAGTTAACTTGGACACGAACAAGAAATATGGTTATAATCTTGGTTGGTTTTGCCACAACTTACAGAGATGACTAGTAGATATACACAAGAAATGCAAACGGTAGGTTTGTCTTTGACTTTTTGGGATTTCTGATCAACATGGTTTTGCTTTTCTTTTCTCTTCTCTTGGTCGGAATCCACTAAACTTTTATTTATTCTTCATTCTTGGTGAAGATTGATGAGCTACTTAAGCAAGTTGGCTGCATGTCTAGCAGCACCTTTGAGCTTTCTTTTATTTCATAGTTTTCTTGGCTTTTGTTATTTATCATTTATCAGAAGATGATACTGATTTTCTTGGATCATTATCAAACTGGAAATTTCCTGTGTGTTCTTTTTTTTTTTTTCCTTAAATTATTGTTCCTATAACTTGAAGTTTGAAAATCACATAAAATTTTAAAAATTGATTCTAGCATTGGGGAGAAAATAGTCCCTTTCTAAATTACAGGTTATGTGAGGTTTCAAGCCTCAACAAACTCTTCCTCTTATTTTTAAACCATATTTTACAATAACTTGATTTTTGGATTTAATACCTTCTTTCCTTATGCATATGAGATTAGACTTTATGAGGATGAGGCTCCTCCAATGAAAACAAGGGAATTTGAAAAAGCAACAAGCTTTGTGAACAAGATAGAAGTGATTTTCTGATATGATTCCTGAAAGAAAAGGATGATCGGATCAACTAGGAATGGAATTTTCACACCAGAAATTCAGCCTCTGACGCGTCTTGAAAGAACGGATTGTATCTCACGCTACAGACCTCGGATTTGAGTGCTTCCAAAACGAGGAGAAAGATTGCTTTTTGAAACACGATTTTGACTCAAGAAACACCGAAAAAGGATAAGGGAATTTGGAGATACGAAACCAAGAAATTTAGAATGAAAATTGCAGATTAGAGGTAGGCGCCACAATTCCGAAGAATTGATAAGCCCAAGAATGGCACAAGGATTGATGCCCTTGATAAGTTCAGAGATTCTCAAAAGAATCCTAGAGAAGCTTGTCTCTCACAAAAAAAAAGGGTTAACCTTCAATTCAAATCTCCGTCACAAAAGCTATGGTGTTCCCTTATATAGTGGACAACATCCATATTAAGTTTAATCTAATTATGCTTACACACAAAAGAAAATAAGATAGCCCAATAAGCGAGCCCAATAATCCTTATTACAAAAGTTCAACTAAATGTAAGAAAGATAAAACTAAGTTCAGAATTTGGGCTAAGTAAAACTAAGCGAGCCCAATAAGCCTTCATACATATCTATTGAGGCTTATTCTTCGAGGTCTTCAATCTGAATTAAGTGTATCATTTTGGTCTCTTCTTCCTTTAGACTTGGGCTTGCCTCAAGTAAGGTGGTCACTAAGAGATTCAGGGCCTCTTTAACCTTTTTAGCTTTTGCTCTTGTCATTGGGCCTCCAAGACCTTGTATGTCCTCCAAGTTTGTTGCCTTGGTCATGCCGCCTCCTATGTCCTCATCATTCCCTCCCTCTTCAGAAGAATTTGTCCTCAAATTGTAATCCTCGTCACCTGCATCAAAAAGGGACAAATCAGCCACATTAAAAGTAGCACTTACACCATACTCACCAGGGAGATCTATTTTATAGGCATTATTATTAATCTTGGATAGCACTTGGAAAGGACCATCTCCCCTTTGTTGAAGCTTAGATTTCCTTTGGGTAGGAAACCTCTCTTTTCTCAAATGAACTCAAACCCAATCACCGGGTTCAAACACTACCTTTTTCCTTCCTTTGTTCGCTTACTTGACGTAACTCTCTACTTTTTTTCAATGTTTGCTTTTACCTTCTCATGTAGTTTCCGCACATATTCAGCCTTACTCTTACCATCTTTATGCTGAAAAATAGAGTTGTTAGGCAAAGGCAGCAAATCAAGAGGAGTGAGAAGGTTTAAGCCATAAAAAATTTCAAAAGGAGAATAATGAGTAGCACTATGAAAAACCCTATTATATGCAAACTCAACGTGGGCCAAACATTGTTCGCATGACTTGATTTTCTTTTTAATTACAGCCCTCAAAAGAGAAGAAAGAGTTCTATTCACTACCTCAGTCTGGCCATTAGTTTGTGGATGACAAGTAGTAGTAGAAAAGAGAAGTTTAGTTCCCAGCTTACTCCATAATGTCCTCCAAAAATGACTTAAGAATTTAGTATCACGATCAGAGACAATGCTTCTTGGAAGCCCATAGAGTCTTACCACTTCCGTGAAGAACAAATCAGCAATGTGGATTGCATCATCAACCTTTTTGCACGGGATAAAATGTGCCATCTTAGAAAACCTGTCCACCACAACAAAAATAGAATCTTTGCCATTTTTAGAACGAGGTAGTCCTAACACAAAATCCATAGAAATATCAATCCAAGGGCAATCTGGAATAGGCAAAGGAGTATACAATCCATGAGGTAATAATTTAGACTTAGACTACTTACATACAATGCATCTTTCACACAATCTATGTACATCACGCTTCATGTGTGGCCAATAAAAATGTTCATGCAGCATGTCTAGAGTCTTTTGGATCCCAAAATGTCCCATTAGTCCCCCCTCGTGTGCCTCCTTCACAAGTAATTCCCTAATCGAACCTTTAGGAACACACAATCTCTTTTCTTTAAACATGTAATCATTATGCCTTAAGAATCCATTTTGAGTAGCATGCACACAAGTTTTATAGATTTGTGCAAAGTCTGGATCATGCTCATACAATGCCTTAATATGATCAAAGCCAATGAACTTTGTTTCAAGAGTAGAGAACAGAGCATACCTTCTTGAGAGTGCATCTGCAACCACATTAGACGTACCTTTCTTGTGCTTGATCACATAGGGGAACTGCTCCAAGAACTCTACCCATTTGACATGCCTTTTGTTAAGCTTGCCTTGTCCTTTTAAATACTTTAAGGACTCATGGTCATTGTTGATGACAAACTCTTTGGGCAAGAAATAGTGTTGCCAAGTTTGCAAAGCCCTTACTAATGCATACAATTCCTTATCATATGTGGAATAATTAAGAGCAGCCCCATTCAATTTTTCTCTAAAATAAGCAATGGGATGCCCTTCTTGCAGCAAAACAGCCCCTATCCCCACATTGGATGCATCACATTCAATTTTAAATGACTTAGCAAAATTAGGCAAAATAAGAATAGGTGTATTGGTTAATTTTTCCTTGAGGGCAACAAAGGCTTGCTCTTGTTTTTCCCCCCATTTTAAACCAACATGCCTTTTAATCACTTCATTCAAAGGTGTAGCTATTGTACTAAAGTCTTTGACAAACCTCCTATAGAAACTAGCTAAGCCATGAAAGCTTCTTACCTCACTTACATTCTTAGGAGTTGGCCACTCTTGAATAGCTTTCACCTTCTCTTGATCAACCTACACTCCTTGTGAGCTAATAACAAAACCAAGAAAAACTACATGGTCTATGCAGAACACACATTTTTCCACGTTAGCATACAATTTCTCATGCCTCAGAGCTTCCAGAACACACCTCAAATGCACAAGATGATCATCATAGGATTTGCTATAAATCAGAATATCATCAAAATACACCACAACAAACTTCCCTAAAAATTCCCTTAACACATGATTCATTAATCTCATGAAGGTACTAGGAGCATTAGTTAAGCCAAATGGCATAACCAACCATTCATACAACCCATATTTAGTTTTAAAAGCTGTTTTCCATTCATCCCCTTCTCTAATCCTAATTTGATGGTATCCACTCTTTAAGTCAATTTTAGAGAAGAAACAAGCACCATGAAATTCATCCAATAAATCATCCAATCTAGGAATGGGATGTCTATACTTTACCGCGATGTTATCGATGGCTCTACAATCAATGCACATCCTCCATGTTCCATCTTTCTTAGGTACTAGAATGACTGGAATTGCACATAGACTTAAGCTTTCTTGCACCCACCCTTTTTTCATCAAGTCTTCAACTTGTCTTTGAATCTCCTTGGTATCTTGGGGGTTACTCCTATAGGCTGGCCTGTTAGGCAATTAAGTTCTTGAGATGAGATCAATTTGATGTTCTATGCCTCTTAGAGGCGGTAGTCCATGAGGTACCTCTTTAGGAAAAACATCTTTAAATTCCTGCAACAAATTAGAAACCTCATTTGGAAGAGAGTTAGTAGGACTTGCATCTGTAAAATTATTCTCTTTACTTAAAAGTAAGAGCATTGGTTTTTTCAAGTGCATTGCCTTTTTCACCTCTTTTTCTTTTATAAACAAGTTTGGTGCTTTTCTCTCCTTTTCTCTTTTTTTTCCCTTGCTCTCTTCCACTCTCTTTTATCTCTTGCTCTTTTTTTTTTCTGTCATTTTTAAAGTATCCTCACTAACTTCTCTTGGTGTCAAAGGTGCAAGAATAGTCCTGTGTTCTTTATGTACAAAAGAGAACTTGTTGGTGTAACCATCATGCAAAACTTTCTTATCATATTGCCAAGGTCTCCCAAGAAGCAAATGACAAGCCTCCATTGGTACCACATCACATAAAACTGTATCATCATACTTTCCTACGGAGAAGTTCACCTCCACTTGTGTGCTTACGGTCACTTCACCATCCTCACTAAACCATTGAAGCTTGTATGGCAGCGGGTGAGGTTTGATTTCCATGCCCAATTTAGACACCATTCTAGCACTTGCAACATTGGTATAACTCCCTCCATCAATAATTAAAGAATATACCTTCCCTTGGATAAGGCATCTAGTATGAAAGATGTTCTCTCTTTGACTATCATCCATGTCTTTTGCTTGGCTACCCAACATCCTTCTTACCATAAACAAATCTCCTTCTGGAATTATTTCTTCAATATACTCATCTTCATCATCTTGTGAGGAAGAATTTGAAGAAGACTCACTAGTAAGCTCTCCATCCTCTGTAAGTAACATAGTCTTCTTAGTTGGACATTCTGAAGCTATGTGACCTCTCCACAAACACTTGAAGCATTTTATTTCACTACTCCTTGTCTTTTTAGGGATCTCATTGGATTTAGTTTAAGTCCTTTGAGGTGTAGCAGTGGGATTGCTTGATGAAGTAGCTCCCTCCTTCTTATGTCTATCCTTCCAGCTTGAAGAATTAAAATTTGAAGAGTTTTTCTTCATGACACCGTTTCTCTTGAGTTGTTGTTCTACCTTACTAGCTTGTTGCACTAAATCCTCCAACTCCACATAATTTTGCAACTCCACAACATCCCTTATATCACTATTCAGCCTGTGCAAGAAATGTGCCATAATAGCCTCCTGCTCTTCACTAATATTTTCTCTAATCAAGGACACCTCCATCTCTTTGAAATACTCATCTACACTCTTGTTACTTTGTGTGAGTCTTCGAAGTTTATTGTGAAGGTCTCGATGATAATGGGAAGGAACAAATCTTATTCTCATTAGCTTTTTCATCTCCACCCAACTATCCACCAATGGTTCTTCATATCTCACCCTCTTCTTTTGGAATTGGTCCCACCAAATGAGAGCATAATCACTAAACTCCATGGCTGCCACCTTCATTTTCTTCTCTTCAGTATAATTGTGACATGCAAACAAGTGCTCAATCTTCATTTCCCACTCTAAATAGGCCTCCGAATCACTTTTTCCCTTAAAAGATGGTATATTAAGCTTCACTCCCTTAATTCTATCCTCTCTAGCATCATTCTCATTATCTCTTCTTCTCCTTCTTTCATCCCTCCCTCTCTGTCTATCTTCATCATGATTCCCCTGATTTTCTATTCTCTCAATTCTCTCATATAACTCCTCTATGTGTTCCCTCATCATCCTTTACATTTGAGTTGTAATGGCTTCAATTAGCAATTTGTTATCTCCTATAGGAGGAGGAACACCTTCACTACCTGTACTTGCCATAATTCAAGGAAAAGAACAAAAGTAATAGGACCTCACCACTCGCTCACGTGTTTACACTCTTAAAAATGTATCACTCGTGTTTGTTGCTCTCTATAAGGCTTTTGTGTAGTGTGCTCTCTTGCTTTTTACCACTCAATAGCTCTCTTTAAGTTCTTAACAGAATCTCCAAGAACACTCAAGAGTACAATCCCAAACTCTAGAATTGGTGGTGACTCACAATACAAATTGGAAAAGACGTCAAAGAAGACAAGACAAAGAAAATCCAAAACAATTTGGAGGAATTATTCAAAAAAGACACTTTGGACTTGATTCACACGTAGTAGTGTGTGTAATTGAATAGCAAGGTGCTGTCAAGTATTTTCTTTTCTTTTCTTTTTTTCTCTTTCTTTTTTTTTATAACACCTGATTCTTCAACAAAAGGAATTTGTGATTTTGGAATCAAACTTTGAGATTGTACTAATTCAGAACTAAATTAGAAAGAATTCCCCGCAAACTGAGCTATTACTTAACACACTAGCAACACACTACTCAAGAAACATGAATTGAAAGGATTACAATTCAAGAACGATGATGAACAAGGGATGAACACCAAGAATCAAGTGCAGAAATTTGTGAACTGAACAAGAAATTGAAAGAAACGACAACCCGAAGATTGAAAGAACAAATTAGGAACAAACAACAACAGCTAAAACAGAATTGCACAATTCAAAAATAAAAAGCAAAAATGTTAGGGACTAGGGTTACCAAATGTGTGACCAGATTGGATGTGAACAATGGAGAAAAAGATAACCCAATTCCAATCCTAGAACCAAGCTCTGATACCAAATGATATGATTCCCGAAAGAGAAGGATGATCGGATCAACTAGGAATGGAATTTTCGCACCAGAAATTCAGCCTCTGACGCGTCCTGAAAGAACAGATCGTATCTCAAGCTATAGACCTCGGATTTGAGTGCTTCCAAAATGAGGAGAAAGATGGCTTTTTGAAACACGATTTTGACTCAAGAAACATCGAAAAAGGATAAGGGAATCTAGAGATACGAAACCAAGAAATTTAGAACGAAAACTACAGATTAGAGGTAGGCGCCACAATTCCGAAGAATTGATATGCCCAAGAACGCCACAAGGATTGATGCCCTTGATAAGTTCAGAGATTCTCAAAAGAATCCTAGAGAAGCTTGTCTCTCACCAAGAAAAAGGTTAACCTTCAATTCAAATCTCCATCACAAAAGCTATGGTGTTCCCTTATATAGTGGATAACATCCATATTAAGTTTAACCTAATTATGCTTACACACAAAGGAAAATAAGACAGCCTAATAAGCGAGCCCAATAATCCTTATTACAAAAGTTCAACTAAATGTAAGAAAGATAAAACTAAGTGCAGAATTTGGGCTAAGTAAAACTAAGCGAGCCCAATAAGCCTTCATGCATATCCATTGAGGCTTATTCTTCAAGGTCTTCAATTTGAATTAAGTGTATCATTTTGGTCTCTTCTTCCTTTAGACTTGGACTTGCCTCAAGTAAGGTGGTCACTAAGAGATTCAGGGCCTCTTTAGCCTTTTTAGCTTTTGCTCTTGTCATTGGGCCTCCAAGACCTTGTATGTCCTCCAAGTTTTTTGTCTTGGTCATGCCGCCTCCTATGTCCTCATCATTTTCATTTGGTGGGACTTCTACCGCAAAGAGTACAAGGATATTGGTGAGGTGCATAGTGAGGTAAAATGTCCCATTAATTGGTTGATAGTTGATTCTTCATTAACTATGTTACTATTTGATTCTTATTACTTTTTTATCATTGTTCTTTGGTTTCTTTTATGGGACAATCGTCAATGATAATGATGTTGCTTCATATTTCTAACTAAACTGTTTCGGTTCCAATGGAAAGATAGATCATTTTACTTGGGAGTTGTGGACTATCATAGAAGAAGTTCGTTTGGGTGCATGCTAATTGGTGTTAAATTTGAGTACAAAGATAATGATGTTGCTTCATATTTCTAACTAAACTGTTTTGGTTCCAATGGAAAGATAGATCATTTTACTTGGGAGTTGTGGACTATCATAGAAGAAGTTCGTTTGGGTGCATGCTAATTGGTGTCAAATATGTATCTCAAAATTTGGAGATGGCTTGTTGTTGCCCTTTCTGTTATGTACCATTAGAACCATTTGTTTCCTATTCTAAATGTTTCTGTGATTCTTTCTTTTGCATTTCAAGATTTAGGTGAGTAATCTTTAGGCTAAAGTATACGTTTGGTCCTTTATGTTTGCCTCTGATATCATTTTAATCCCTTAAGTTTGTAAAGTACATGTTTCGTCCCTTAATATTAATACCGTTAGTCGGACTTAGCGGAAAATAATGACTCAACAATTTTAGCAATGACTGTGTAATTAAATGCTCACCAAGCATGCTTATATGTTAGTATTTTAATAAATTAATATTTTAAGTCTTATTAATTGAAAAATATTTAATCTTCATAGACTGTTTTATAGTTTTTCACAGTTTGTGAAGATTAAATATATATATATATATATATATATATATATATATATATATATATATATATTTTGTTGAAGAACATTAAATATTTTTCAATTAATAGGATTTAAAATATTAATTTATTAAAATAATTATATATAAGAATGCTTGATCAACATTTAATTACACAGTCATTGCTTAAAATTGTTGAGTCACTATTTTCCATTAAATCAGACTAACGGTGTTAACATTAAGGGACCAAACGTGCACTTTATAAACTTAAGGAATTAAAATGATACCAAAGGTAAACATAAAGGACCAAACGTTTTTCAATTAATAGGATTTAAAATATTAATTTATTAAAATAATTATATATAAGAATGCTTGATCAACATTTAATTACACAGTCATTGCTTAAAATTGTTGAGTCACTATTTTCCGTTAAATCAGACTAATGGTGTTAACATTAAGGGACCAAACGTGCACTTTATAAACTTAAGGAACTAAAATGATACCAAAGGTAAACATAAAGGACCAAACGTATACTTTAGCCGTAATCTTTATTTAGTTTTCCTATGTTTTTATCATTCATTTACCTGCCTCTATTTAGTTATGCTATTTCTTTTATTGTTATACAGATTATTTTACTCTCTATCATTCTTTTTTTTTATACAGCCAGTGGGGGGAGGGGGAGGCAGGGCTCGAACCCTGGACAAGGGGGAAGGCCAGCTCCTAAAGCTGGACCTAGTGCCATCGTGCTACGAGGCGCTTGGCTTACTCTCTATCATTCTCACTTGTACTAATTTGATTAGCCATTTACTTTTTTTTGTGTGGATAATTTGTTATTATTTTACTATTTAATGTATTGAACCCTTTTAGGGGGTGAGCATTTGGTTTTCGGTTCGACTTTTCGGTAAAATAAAACAAAAACCTAAAAACCAAAATACACACTTGTGCACCACCGAACCGAAAAACCAAAATAATTTGGTTTGGTTTTGCAGTTAATTCGGTTTTTGGGCTTAAATTAAAGAGGCCAAAAACAAAAAGAACCCAATTAAAAGACAGGATCCGTGTTTACACAATCAAGAACCCCAAAAATATATTTCCCTGAGACATCTTCCATGATAGAAGATCTGATCAGTTAATCATTCACGAACCACGTTTGTCCAGAAATGACGCATCTCCTTCAGGCAAACAACATTCAACTAATATGGTGACTAATCCATCAAACCAAGCAAAAGCTATCTACACAACGACGTAAGTTCTTTCCACAGAGAGAGAGAGAGAATAAAAACATCCTGCCATTAATGGGGACAAAATTAACTAGACAAATCTGTGGGAAATTTAAGTAAAGAATAAGCGTCAGAACTACAATTGCTCAAATATCTGACCTACATCTTCAACATAAACGGGGCTGCCTTTATCAGGCAGCAGTTTCAAACTAGACTACAGAAACTATAACCTTTTATGCTAGTAGCTTTGAACTAGTCTACAAAAACTTCAGAAATTGCCTACAGTTCATGGAGAAAAAAAGAGTAAGATAACATCAAACCAGATCGGGAAAAATTCACTCAAGTTATCTGTTGATTGCCTCAAGCAGCTGCCTGGATCAGCCCATTGGATCTGAAGCCACGACCCCTCCCACGATATCTTCCCCTGCCACGGCCTCGAAACCAAGAGCATCAGAAACAAAATCACCTCAACCGCCTCCAGAAGCGAAGGGAAGGGCTGCAATTCTGCAAACCTAAGGCGAACTAGCGAAGTGAGTAAGAGGTGAGAGCTTAATGATTGTCGACTGATGCTGCTTGCTACCAACAGTGGGTTAGGGTTTGTGAATTTGCCTTGTTCGAACTCACATTCAAGAGAATGAAAGGAAAACACTTTTGAAGACGTAATATCACTTAGAGGGGGGTGAATAGGTGATCTACAAATTTTCGCTAAGTGCCCAAAGTAAGAAAAAACTAAAGTAAATGCAGAGAATGAACACAGAGCGATTTATACTGGTTCGATCTAATTCTTTGACCTACGTCCAGTCCCCAGAACACCTGGGATTTCACTATCTTCCAAAAACAATTACACACTCTATAAACGAAGGATGGTCCTCTCACTCTCAGACTCCACTCCCCCTTACAAGTTGTAATTAATACACCCTCTCTTAAGGTTCCACAACCTTAAGATACAACTAATAATGAGATAAATGTTTAAGTACTCCTCACTGAGTAGATAAACTTGAACACTAAAGCACAAAGTAATGAAACAGTTGAGACAACGAATAGTAATAAACTCGAATTGATTGCACAGCGTTTCGGTGGTTGGCGAATTCAATGCTTCAGCTATTTATAGATGTTGCAATTAATGACTGTTGGTGAAGCTCGTAAAAATAGCCGTTGAGAGACTTAAATGAGTCTGTTAGACTGATGAAGCTTTCATCGAGGATTTCGCCGTTATAGTATTCAGGTTGAATGTGCAGAGTTGACATTCTCTTTCATTCCTTTTGTTTTGCCATTGTGAAATAGCATTTATTGCGCAGACGGAATATCAGAGACGCTTTACTTCGATCAGAGTTGCTTTGCATGTTTATAGTAGCTGCATTTAATGCTTCTGACATATGAGGTTGCTTTATTCAAATCTGTTAGTAATTCATGTTTAAATGATCTGAAACTCATGAGCAGATTGGTTAAAAGCATTTGATAATCACAATAAGTAATAATCAGAAGAAATAGAAATTCATTCAATGATTCAAGTTTCTCGGACAGTGTTGGTTTGAAAAAAATAAGGATGACATTGCTTGAGCAAAGATCCATGCTTGCTCGAGCAAGCTCCTTTGAAATGCTCTTGGTCACTGATGCTCGAGCATGCTACTCGAGCATGATTTTATCATGCTCGGGCAAGCCTTTCTTGAATTAGTTAAAAGCACATTAGAGTCACTAATGCTCAAGCACTCTTTTCTGTCTGCTTGAGCATGGTGCTCGAGCATGAATTAAGTCATGCTCGGGCAAACTTTACTTAAATCAGGAAAAGCACATTTGTATCGTTGATGCTCGAGCAAGAATTTCTGTCTGCTCGAGCATGGTGCTCGAGCATGAATTATATCATGCTTGGGCAAGCCTCATACAGCGATGAGATACCTCGTTGTTCGACTTTGCCCGAGAAACCTCTTTGTGCATGCTCGAGCATACTACTTGAGCAACCCTTTGCTCTTTGCTCGAGCAAGGACTATGCATATGCGAGAGCACAGGTTGCTCGACTTTGCTCGAGCAACCTTTTAAGCCTGCTCGAGCATGGTGTTCAAGCATGCTTTTACCTCTTGCTTGAGTATGACAGTGCTTTGCCTTGCTGTTCATTTGCTTTGCTCGATGTTGCTTGAGCAAGCTGAGACCTTTGCTCGAGCAAGATTCCAAACTCTTCATAGTGCTTGATGATGCTCGGGCAATGATAAATCCCGATTTTTATATATTTTATCCTGCCTTATCCAATTATTTTGGGAATCATTTTAGGCTAATTTGTATATATTAGATAATATTTGAATTGTTAGCCAATTTTAAGAAAAAAATATAAATCTGAATTAATTATGAGATATTGAGCTTAAATTATTAATATTCTAATTAATATCTTGTTATTAAATAATATCTCTTAATATATGATAGACTATAATTTTATCATATTAGAAGATGGTGCAGAATTTTTCAGGAAAGTTAAAAGGAAATCCAATAGTGGAACTTTATTGGGCTTCTTATATTTTAATGGGCCCAAGTTGGTACCCAAAGCCCTCTTTTCCTCCCATAAAATTAACCTAGTTGCCTATTGATTTTTTTACGCTCTCTGGGAGAGCCGCACGCAGACGCACACAGAGATTCAGATTCACTCACGCAGAGCATCACGCAGGCCATTGATTCATCAATTCATCTTCCATTTATCACGCTGCTGCATACGCTGGGAGGAATTGGTGAATTGCTTTTGGCAATCATTCTCTCACGGGACCCACACCATTAATTCCTATTGCATCCATTGATTCATCAATTCATCCCATTCGAATGACCATGAGCTGCACAATGTTTGGAGGAGAACATAAATCCATGGCAGCGTGAGTTATTTAGGAGGCAACTTCGGAGGAGTATGGAGAAAACTAAGGCCTAGGGTTTTACACTTAAAGACCACAAGGGAGTGTCTTTCATTTTATCTTTTAAATTCAAACTTGAGATTATTTAGTTTTAAAAGATTTTGAGTTGTATTAATTGAGAACAACCTAGTTTTAGATTGTAAACTTATTTCTTTTGGATTAGACTGATAATTTGAAGTTTTTATGCTTATTGTTGGATTCTTGTTTGCAACCTTTGGATTGTCAATTAAATTAATAATTGAGTTTTTGTTATTAATTTAATTGTTAATTTGGTTTATCATCTTAATTGTTTAATTGAGTTGATAAATTATATAGTTGTTCAATTAGATAATTGTAAACAAGATTTCCAAGATTATTTTGTGATTGGTTTTTAATGGGTGTAATTAGCCACCGCTTATTTCATTATGAGTTTTCTAGTGGAATATGTGTTATTGAGCTAGAGGGTTTCCCATGTTCAAGTGGGTAATTAAATTCATTAATCTCCTTTTGGTCTAATTAATTGGTTTGAGTTAAGAAAGTTAATTCCATGCCATTCCTAAGTTGTCCCCTCCATCATCATAACCGAACAAAATCTTTGTTGTTTGATTTGATTTGCTTTTAATTAATCTTCTTAGGATTTTAATTCTTCTCTCATAAAAAACCCCTAAAAATTGCATTCAAATTCATATAAATTAGTTTCATTCTCATTTAGAGTTTAGAGTCAATTGCATTAGTGCATTTAGTTAGTTTAATTTCATTTAGTTAGTAGTGTCTTGCATTTTAGTTTAGATTCATTCTATTGCATTTTTCATCATCTAAATTCAACCTAAAGAAAAACTCACAGATTGCTCCTTGGGAGAATGACCTAGGTCGACCCTATATTGCATAATTAATTAGGACCTAGTTTAATTGATTGCTTTAGCGACAAAAGCAACTCATCAGGCAACTTATGTGATATGCTCGAGTAGAATGTTTCTTCTCATGTGCACGATGTTGCTCGAGCAAGACCATATAGTCTACTCGAGCAGGCTTCCTTAAACTAGATCAATTTAGCCTTGCATCCGTCAAAGCTCGAGCATACACAGCCCTATGCTCGAGTTAGCTTCTATGAATTTTCTCTTATTAGTTTATCTATTATCTTTGATCGTTTTAATTCAATATCTTAGAAATTGTGATCATCAAAACACATGAACTAACAACTTTCACCGTCAAGCACTCAAGCCAAGAGTTCGATGGGCAGTGGGTTAGGGTTTCAATGGTGAGGTGAGGCATTGTGAAAGTGAAAAATTGGGTTGGGTTTCAGAGCAAAAAAAAAAAAAAACAATTGGGTTGGGTCTTCAGTTGAGTTGGGCCAAGGGTCAAGACTCATGTGGGCTGAAGACAATTAATTTCGGTTTTTCGGTTAAAACCGAAAAAAAAAATTATAACAACCGAACCGAACACTGAATTAAACCAAAATCAAGAACCGAAACTGAAAAACTGAACCGAACAAACCGAACACCAAATTACTCGATTTGGTTTTCGGTTTCGGTTTTGATTTGCTCACCCCTAAACCCCTTTCTCCTTTATGATTTGATCTCATCCCCTTTATTATTTGTTATTTACATTTATATTTTCATATGAATTTGTTATTTATAAATAAAGTATATATTATTTTTTTGATGAAGAAAATACACATTATTTATAATGTATATGGTTTTTCTTATTGTTAATTCATTTTCACTTGTTCTACTTAGATGCTAGTTATTTTATTGTTAACTAACAATATTTATTTTTGTTTACTTATTTATTTGTGTATCTTGTATGTATAATGTTTAATCTGTAGAATTCTTTCTTTTATTATTTTTTATTAATAAATTACAAATGGTTTCTTGTCATTTATATATATTTTATCTTTTTGTTTTACTTTTTTTATTTCAAAAGAAAATAAATATTATTTATGCCTCAAATATTATAATTTTTATTAATAATTTTTCATTCTTTTTTTATATTAATAATTTACTTGGAGAAAAAAATTGGTTGTTCCTTTGATATTTTTCTTTTACATACTTTCTTGATACATTGATTCGCTAAAAGTTATCATTCTCACTTTATACTCCTCTCGTTATTTCTATTATTTATATTGTCTATTTATTTATCATTAATCAATCTTTAACTCTACATGTCATTATTTATTAATAATTTATCATTCATTTACCTGCATCTATTTAGTTGAGTTATTTCTTTTATTCTTATACAGATTATTTTACTCTCTATCATTCTAACTTGTACTAAGGGCCCGTTTAGATGAGCTTTTGAAAAATGTGTGTGTGTATGTGTGTGTGTGTGTGTGTGTGTTTTTAAAAAAGCTCCAAATTGGAGTTTTTTAAAAAAGCCTCACTTTGGTTTTTTTTTTTGTGACTTTTGTTTTTTTAAAAAAATATTATCTAAACACATAAATTAATTTAAAAAGTATTTTTTTTTACATTAAAAAAGTGCTTTTTTTTTCCTCAAAAACCATAAAAAAGCATTTAGTTGTGTTATTTCTTTTATTCTTATACAAATTATTTTACTCTTTATCATTCTAACTTGTACTAATTTGATTAGCCGTTTATTTATTTGATACTTTGTTTCTATTTTTTATTTAATGTCTTGAACCCTTTCTCTTTCATGATTTGTTGTCGTCCCCCTTTATTATTTTTTATTTACATTTATATTTTCACATGAATTTGTAATTTATAAATAAAGTATATATTATTTTTTTGATGAAGAGAATACACATTACTTGGATTTGGTTTACTTTATTGTGAATAGTTTATCATTTTCACTTCTTCTACTTAGTTGTTATTTATTTTCTTTTTAACAAAAAATACACATTATTTATAATGCATTCTGTTTACCTTATTGTTAATAGTTTATCATTTTCACTTGTTCTACTTAGTTGTTATTTAATAATTTTATCATTTACATGTTTACTCGGAAAAAAAATGGTTGCCTCTTAATTTTGTTTTTTCATATTTTCTTGATACATTGATTCACTAAAAGTTTATCATTCTCACTTTGTACTCCTCCCGTTATTTGTTATTTATTTATCATTAATCATTCTTTAACAGTACATTTCATTAGATATTAATAATTTATCATTCATTTACCTACATCTATTCAGTTATGTTATATTTATATTTATTTTTCTCTTTTTGTTTTAATTTTGTATTCCTAAATAAAATAAATATTATTTCTTCCTTCAAATATTGTAATTTTTAATAATTATTATTCATTTTTAAATTAATAATTTTATCAGTTACATGTTTACACGGGAAAAAAAATTGGTTGTTTGTTTGATACTTTTCTTTTACATATTTTCTTGAAACATTGATTCACTAAAAGTTATCATTCTCACTTTGTACTCCTCCCGTTATTTCTGTTATCTATATTGTCTATTTATTTATTATTAATCAATCTTTAACTGTACATGTCATTATTTATTAATAATTTGTCATTCATTTACCTGCATCTATTTAGTTGTGTTATTTCTTTTATTCTTATACAGATTATTTTACTGGAAGTACTAATTTGATTAGCTGTTTATTTATTTGATAATTTGTTTCTATTTTTTTTATCTAATGTCTTGAACACTTTCTCTTTCATGATTTGTTGTCATCCCCCTTTATTATTTGTGATTTACATTTATATTTTCACATGAATTTGTTATTTATAAATAAAGTATATATTTTTTTTTTTTGGGAGAGAATACACATTATTTATAATGCATTTGGATTTGGTTTACTTTATTGTGAATAGTTTATCATTTTCACTTCTTCTAGTTAGTTGTTATTTATTTTCTTTTCAACAAAAAATACACATTATTTATAATGCATATTGTTTATCGTGCAGATGGATTACCCTACAGTGTGCAATGTTCTGGACATAGCATTTAATGTTCTGAAGTGCTTTTTGCTTTTTGCCTTATCCCTTCAATAAACATTCTTTAAACCTTCTGAAATTCACTAACAAAGTCATTAAACATAGCTAGGAATATCAGAGAATAATATTGGAAAATATTAAGATCAAACAAGAATGATTTCCAAAATCGTCAGATTTGAATTTCTGATTTACCGCTGTGAACTCAAGTTTAGTTCTTATGGACTCGAGTTTGGAGCTTCAGTTTGTGAAAGTATTTCAGGTTTAAAACCTATAAACTGGAGGTTTGAAATCAAAACCTGAGGTTTTTAATTCATTGAAAAGTTACATTGCTCTCGGGTTGATTTGAACTCGAGGTTGCAAGTCTGAACTCGAGTTCCCTTCTTCCAGAGAGGAATGTCACGATTTTGAGTTCTGGAGAGTTTGTGACTAAGAGGCAAACTCGAGTCTATTAGTGACAGGCTCGAGTTTGACACTACTCAAGACAAAACTTAGTTTTTTAGCTTTCAAAAGACAAGCTTGAGGTTTCCAGTGCAAACTCTAGAGTTTTCTTAAGTTGAAAAGTCCTTTACTCTCTGTAAGGTTTAAGCTCGAGTTTGCAATGTTAGGCTTGGGTTTGACACTTTTCAAATCAAACTTGGTTAAATCTTTGAAAACACAAACCTGAGGTTTTCAGGGCAAACTCTAGAGTTTTCTCAAGTTGAAAAGTTCTTTACTCTCTGTAAGGTTTGAACTCGAGTTTGCAATGTTAGGCTCGAGTTTGTTCAACTTAGAAAAACTCTGAATGTTTTTGGCCTGAAGTAAGCTGGAGGTTTGTGAACTAAGTCTTAGGTTTACTTTGGTTGAAAAACATTGAAAGCTCTCTGCCAAGTGTAAACTCGAGTTTACATGTTTTGTAAACTCTTGAAATATTTCAAGCTGGAAAACTTTACTCTGAATAAAACAGTGTAGAGTTTGTGAAGATCTCTTAATTTGGAAAATTCTTCCCTCCAGAGATGAACTCGAGTTTGTCATAACAGGCTTGAGTTCACAGGCTGCGTAAACTATGAAGGTTTTTCTTTGGAGGTTGCAAGCCTGAGGTTTGAGGGAAGATGTGTTGAGTTTAAAAATGTTTGCAAGTCTAAAACCTCTCTGTCTCTGGTGAACTTGAGTTTGCAATTGTAACCTTGAGTTCACACCAAGTTTTTGAAAACTTTGGAAGAACTCTAAAATTCAAACTTTTGGTTCAGTCTCGAGTTTAAGGATTAAACTGGCGAGTTTGCATCCTCTGTCAAAGGCAAACTCGAGGTTGCACATAATAGACTCAAGTTTGTCGCAGACAGAGTGTTTTAGCTTGAAATTGACAAGTTTTAAATCACTCTAATCTTGATCACAAACATCTCCACATTGTTTACAATTGTTAATAATCATCAAAACACAAAGGGAACTAACAGTCAGCGAGTTGAAGATGTGTTAAGATGAACATAACTCTGACATCTTTCTTCTGAACATGATCCCTTATGAAATGATGCCTCACATCAATATGTTTGGTTCAAGTATGTTGAACTGGATTCTTGGCCAAGCTTATTGTGCTTGTGTAGTCAAACAAAATCGGGATCTCCTTCAGATTGACTCCCATGTCAGATAGTTGTTGCTTGAGCCGCAGCACTTAGGCACAACAACTTGAGGCAACTACATACTCAGCTTCAGTCTAAGACACTGCCACACTGGTTTGCTTCTTGCTGAACCATGACACAAGTGAGCCACCAAAGAATTGACATTGGCCACTTGTGCTCTTTCGATCTGTCTTATAGCTAGCATGGTCTGAGTCTGAGTATGCCACCAAGTGCTCCGATTGACCTTTGGGAAACCATAAACCCCGTGTCCTTGTGTCTGCAAGGTATCTGAAGATCCTCTTCACATGCTTTGCATGAGATTCCTTTGGAGCAAACTGGAACCTTGCAGACATCCCCACACTGAATTGGATGTCAGGCCGACTTGCAGTTAAATAGAGTAATGATTTAATCATTCCTCTATATCTTGTGATGTTGAAGTCTTTGCCCTTCTCATCAGCATCCAATGAAATGGTTGTACTCATTGGAGTGTCAGCTCCTTTGCATTGGTCCATCCCAAACTTCTTCAGTAGATCATTGAGATATTTGGTCTGTGAGATGTAAATTCCATCTTTCCTTTGCTTGATTTGTAGCCCAATAAAATAGTTGAGCTCTCCCATCATGGACATCTCAAACTCTCCCTGTATATTCTTTGCAAATTCTTCACACAAAGCATTATTAGTAGCACCCAAAATTATATCATCAACATAAATCTGTACAATTAAAATCTCACTTGATCTATTTCTTTTAATAAACAATGTTGTGTCAGCTTTGCCTCTGATAAATCCCTGATCAAGAAGAAACTTGCTAAGTCTATCATACCAAGCTCTAGGAGATTGCTTGAGTCCATATAAAGCCTTTTTAAGACGATAAACATGGTCGGGAAATTGTTCACTTTCAAAACCAGGAGGTTGCTCAACATAAACCTCTGATGAGCACCAATAATACCATAATTTCCCTATGTTTCATGACTGAATTGGATGGTAAAAATCAAGGTTCTGAAACCCGGACTGGTCACTGAACCGGTCGGGGTATTGGGTTAAGGGTTAGTGGGTCAGACCGGAGTCAGCCCGGGACTAAACCGGTGAGGTAGACCGATGAGGTATAAAAAAATGGAAAATATTTAATTTCTCATCACACCAACCTAAATTTAACATACTATATACCATTTCAATACATTGGATCAGTAGCAAAATAATCTATTCAGATATCATTCTTAACAATTTTGAATTTTCTCTACAACCTACATTTGAGACAAAATATTCATAGTAGCCAAATATCAAAAACAAGTATATGATGACAAAATATTCTCACCTTTGATAAACTAATAATCATCATCATTGTAATCAGCATTAACATCATTCAACTCTCTAGGTATTGAGACATTAGGAGATGGAGCTGTAGGAGGAAAAGTAAAGGCACTAGAAGCGACATGATCATCATTTAAAGATGGAGGTGTAATAATAAAATCATCATCACCTATATAAGAAACGAATAGAATTATTAATACATATGTAAAAGACATAGCTATATTATTTTGTGTAGGAATATAATCTTATATAATAAAAGAGATAGTTAGGAACCTCCAAAATCCCTTGCCATTTGTTCAAGTTGAATATTTGTTGCATCTACATCATCAAATTCAGGAGTTGAATCTTCCTCAACCAACGAGGAGTTGAGGAGTGAGGATGCGCTGATGCAGTTGAGTTTTGACAGGGAAGGTTCGAAGATCAGGGAAAATCAAATCATCGGATTTGATTAAAATATTAAATCCCTTTTGCGTTTTGCCTCCCATTTTTGATATATTAAAAAAAGAAAAAAATAGGCCAAATGACGTCGTTTTAATTTGGACGGGAAATAAAAAAAAATAGGCCAGACCCGGTGACCCTGTGACTCGGCAGGGTTACCCCGGTTTTCACCGGGTCAGACTAGGTTCACCGGTCTGACCGGTTCTCCACCAAACCGAACCGGTTTTGCAGCCGGTTGATCGGTTTCTGATCTGAACCGGCCGGTCCGATCCGGTTTCACAAACATTGGTAAAAATAAGCTTAACTGTGAAGTAATCAAGCAAAAAGGCATGTAATCGTGATGTAGGGAATGAGAGACGGAAATCACCAAAATGTGTTAATTCGCGATGCTTTTTAAGCAAAACTGTGTAGCAGAGCTGATGAGATGCTATAGCATTCTGACAACAGACCGAAGAGCAATACAAAGCACATGAATGCTATAGCAAAGTAGAGGACGCAATGCTACGCCGTGTATATTTTGACCTTTTTATCTATATGATTTCAGGAAATAAATAAAAGGGCAATAATGATAAATGGGTTGCTGACATAACGGAATAGAAGATGTGGAGGATCGGAACTGAAAGATTTAGAAGAATCCCGCAAGATCTGTAGAGGCAATCTAATCTAATCAGAACATACTGAAGATCCCAACAAAATAGGAAAGTCTCAACCGCTACGCCACACGAAAGCTTGATTATAAAAGGCAGCCGAGACAACCCTAAAGAGATCGGAGAGCCCTAGACAAAATTCTATCTTCAGCAGTCTCTCGAGAAGAGTGAGCAAGATGACAGAGCACGATATTTCCATGACAACCCAGCATCCTTCCCTTGAGTTCGACGGAGCGAAGACGACGTGGAGCAGTGACGTGACAGGGCTTCCTCCACGCTTTGGAACTCCGTTCAAGCTTTCTGTTTTCTTTCGTTTATTTTGTATTTCAATCATGGGTTTTTCTGTTGATGTTTGTTTTGTGTTTTCCTCGTCAGTCATGAACTAATTTCCGTATGGCTGGATGAGGATGAATCTTTAAGTGTCGAATGAACCCAGTTGCATGTTTTTAATTCAATAAATTTGGTTGTGCTATCAGTGTTTTAATTACTAGTCAGTTAACAGAAGTTAAGGGCTAGATCTGTGGCTTCACTTACTGGCAAGGAGTGGAGTTAGACCTCCGAGAAACAGATGCTTGCTAGGCGGCCCGTGCACGGCATGGCCTATATTGTAGACTTCAGGAATGGGTCTACGGCTCATCACCTTTAACACCCCGTGCATAGCAAATATCTATACTAGAAAGTTACCATAGGAATATGGAATGAGTATAGATAGTATCCTACGTATCGGACGCGGAAGCTTTGATAGACAATAGAGGTGGGTTGACCAAATAGCCTTGTGAGAAACAGCTATGCTGTAACAATTGCAGAACCTGTACAGTGTAGATGCCGTAGCATTGTGTAAAGCACTGGGGGATTGATGCACTTAAGGACGATTCTGAGTCCAGCCTAACTTATCACTGATATCTTCTCTCGTTTATTGTTATTTTGCTAGTAGCATAGTTACCAAAACCTCTCAACCCGATTTAATCTACTTTCTGCTGCACGACTATCATAGCAACCGAGCGTCAATCTTTGGTATCACAGTCTTTGTGGGACGATACTCTACTTTCACTTTATTACTTGTTTGACTGGTTCGCTTGCCATAAGGGAATTTGACCAACAACCTCCTCTTGTATAAAACCATTTAAAAATGCACTTTTTTCATCCATTTGATACAGTTTAAAATCTTTAGTGCAAGCAAAAGCTAGAAGAACTCTTATGGCTTCCAATCTTGCCACTGGAGCATAAGTTTCTTCATAATCAATTCCCTCTTCTTGATTATATCCTTTTTCAACCAATCTTGCCTTATTTTGGACAATGATTGCAGATTCATCACGTTTGTTCTTAAATACCCATTTTGTCCCAATAACCAGATGGTCCTTGGGTCTAGGCACTAAGTCCCAAACTTGATTTCTGTCAAATTGATGTAACTCCTCTTGCATTGCAATTACCCAATCATTATCTGAAAGGGCTTCATCAATCTTAGAGGGTTCTATATGAGATATGAATGCAGAAAAGATCACTTCATTTAAAGTTCTATTTCTAGTTCTTACTCCTTGATTCACATCGCCTATAACTTGGTCCAAAGGATGATTTCTAATAAATTTCCAAGCTCTAGGCTGAGACTAATTTGGATTTTCAAGAGTATTTTGGGGATCAGCCTCAAAAACATTTTCAGAATTTTCAGTAGATGAAGGAGTAGTTTTTGAAAAGAATTGGTTTTTGAAAACATTTTCTTTTTCATCATCTAAAGGTTTATCAGACTTAGTTTCACTAAACACAACATGAATTGATTCTTCAACAATGCGAGTTCGAGTATTGAAAACTTTATAAGCTTTACTTCTATTGGAATATCCTAGAAATATACCTTCATGCCTTTGAGTCAAACTTACCCAAATTGTCCTTACGATTAATGTGCACAAAGCACTTACATCTAAAGATGTACAGATGAGCAAGATTGGGTTTCATTCCTTTGTATAGCTCGTATGGTGTCTTGTTCATCTTCTTTCAGAGGTAAGCCCGATTCGAGATGTAACATGCAGTGCTCATAGCGTCTGCCCACAAGACTTGGGAAGTGTTGTTTTCATTCAACATTGCTCTTGCCATCTCAGTGAGAACTCGGTTCTTCCTTTCCACAACTCCATTTTGTTAAGGAGTTCTTGGGGCTGAGAAGTTGTGATCAATTCCCATGTTGTCACAGAATTCAGTAAATGCATGGTTCTCGAACTCTCTTCCATGATCTGTCCTTATACCTAAAATTGATACACCTTTCTCGTTCTGGACCTTTTTGGCAAACACAACAAATTGATCAAATGTTTCATCTTTTGATGATAAAAATATAGTCCAACAAAATCTTGAGAAATCATCAACAATAACCAATGTATACAAATTACCACCAAGGCTCCTCACCCTTGCTGGACCCACCAGATCCATATGTAGTAATTGTAGTGGTCTATTGGTTGAAATCTCATTTTTCGGTTTAAAAGATGATTTGGTTTGTTTTCCCTTTTGACATGCATCACAAATCAAGTCATTTTTAAAACTAAGTTTAGGGATACCAATCACTAAATCCTTTTTGAGTAATCTGTCAATTTGAGACATGTTGACATGAGCTAATCGCTTGTGCCACAGCCAACTCTCATCCAAATTACTAACAAAACAATTTTCAGAAGTAGAACCATGGCTAAGGAGATTAAAGTGTAGTAGTTTCCATCTCTAAGGGCTCTAAACAAAGCTTTTGATTTTATATTTTCTAAAGGGAGTAAATCTTTACTCACAATCAAACACTCCTCAGAATCGAAGATAACTAAGTTACCTTTATCAGTGCTTTGGCTAACACTGAGGAGATTGTAGCAAAGTCCTTCCACTAGGTAGACATCCTTGATTAGTGGTCCTTCATCGTTGCCAATTTCGCCAATTCCAGCAATCTTTCCAAATTGATTTCCACCAAATGTCACCTTGCCACCATCTTTAGGTTTGATTGAGGCAAATTTTGATTGATCTCCCGTCATGTGCCTAGAACATCCACTGTCAATGTACCACTTGTTTGATTTTGATGCTCTTAGATATACCTGCAAATCACAAAGGAGCAAGTCTTAGGTACCCATCTTTTCTTGGGTCCTTTGGGGTTAGATCGAGCCTTAGGAACATAGGTTCCCTTTGGTACCCATTGATAACTTCCAGAAGGTTTTACTTTTCTTTCCTTCTTATGAAAGCATGAAGAAGTAGTATGACCTTTTCTATTACAATAATTACAGTGTGCAAAGGTGTTTGAAGAATGGACAGACTTCGTAAAATGAATCATATAAGATTTTTCACCATTTTCTTTCTACCTTTCTTCTTATCAAAATCTGGTTTGTAACCAATTCCTGATCTGTCATTGATAAATCTTTGTTGCTTCAAAATGACATTGAGCATTTCACTTCCTTTTGTGAATTTCTCAAGTGCCTTAGTAAGATGTAAATTCTTTTTCTTCAAATCAGGACATTCTTCACAAACCAAGATTTCAGAAGAAGAAAGTTTTTCCACTTGCTGTTCAAGAGTAATATTTTTCCTTTTCAAAGCAAGATATTTCTCAACAAGTTTTTCAAATTCTGTTTGCACAACAATGTATTCAGCAAAGAACTCATCATAAGATGGTTTCGAATCATATACCTCATCATTGTTGGTAGGTTGCTCTTCTTCTTCTGCAACCAAACAGATATTTGCTTTCTCTTCTTCTTCCTCTTCCTCTTCATTAGAAGAGCTATCACCCCAAATGGCTGAAACATAGGCTTTCTTCTTAAATTTGTTAAATTTCTTCTTTTCCTTATCCTTGTTGTTCAGCTAGGGACACCCAGACTTGATGTGGCCTGACTTTTCACATTCGTAGCAAATAATAGGCTTCTTTGCCTCATAGCTAGAGCTACCTTTGTGAAACTTTTTGAATCCTTGGTCCTTTTTGTAAAATTTCTTGAACCTTTGGACCATCATGCCAATCTCCTTATCTTCGTCATCATCATCATCATCTGATTCTTTAGCTTCTTTGGCAGCCTTGAGGGCAATCCCTTTGTTCTTGCCATGAACTTCATCAAGTACCTTTTTGAACTTGATCTTGGCTTCACATTTAGAGAGACTGCCAAAAAGAGCAGCCACTGATGCCATTGAGTCTCCTTGAGCTTCCTCAATAGCAGTGACCTTTGCTTCCCATTCCTTGTTGAGAATATTCAGTATTTTCATCACTTAGACTGGTTGGTCATATTCTTTCCCTAAAGCAGCAAGTTGATTGATCAGATGAGTGAATCTCAACTGGAATTCGCCAATGGATTCGCCAGGCTTCATGCGCAGAAGATCATACTTGGTCATAAGAGTATTGACTCGATTTTGCTTGACTCCAGCTGTCCCCTCATGAGCTATTTCCAGAGCATCCCACATAGCTTTTGCAGATGGTAAGGTGCAAACACGAAAGTATTCTTGTTGACTCAGAGCACTCTAAAGTAGAAGAACAACTTTGCTATTTAGTGTGACATTCCTTCTGTCATTGTCATCATAATCTTCTTCTAACTTCAGAACTCTTACGCCATCTTCAAGGACTATGGGCATATAATCTCCTCTTTCAAATACTCTCCATAGCCCATACTCAGTTGCCATTACAAATACTTTGAATTTTGCTTTCCAGAAAGAATAATGCTCTCCATTGAAACCAGGTGGTCTGTTGATTGAAGCTCCATCAGGTAAAATACCTTCGATGTTGATCCTTCTCGAGATGTTAAGCTCTTTTGAGAAGACCTTGCTCTGATACCAAAAGAAAGTGGAGCTAAATACCTAAGAGAGGGTGAATTAGGTATTTTAACAAATTTTCAAGTATGACCCTGTTTCTAAACAGCAAAAACAGAGATGAACAGAGTAAAGGGAAGAGCAGCTGGACACAGAGATTTATACTGGTTCGGTCCTAACAACTGGACCTACATCCAGTCCCCAGACTCTGGGATTTTCCACTATCACAAAGATTACACCCTCTGTACTCAAGAGTAGTTCTCTCACTAGAACTCACTCCCCCTTACAAGTTATAATCAATGAACTCCCAAATCACCAAGTCCCCTTGACTTGTGATTCTTTACAATAAATGACTTACAGATAAAAACTCTCTCTAAGAGTGAATGATGATAAACATTGAAGCTTTTATATCAAAAGATACACTACAATTGAAAACTGAAGGAATAAATGCAAAACTTGAATGATTTTCGTTTTCAGCAATTGTAGTTGTTGTGAAGACTTGAATGCAACTCTATTTATACTCAGAGTGCATTAAATGACTGTTGATTTCCCTAATAGAACCATTGGAGATGTTCAGCCAAGGTTAGGGAGTGGTTTAGTCTTCTTCTCTCTCTAATCTCCACTTAATCCAGCTATGCAGAAGTTCAGAGTTGACTTCCTGTGAATTAATCCGTTGGAAAAGTAGGTGTTGGATGTGGAAATCATTCTTTAATTCTTGCTAGACGTGTGCAGACGGGTTACCCAAAAGAATGCAACTTTCTGGGTTTGCATTTAATGTGCTGACGTCACTTTTTGCTTTTGCTTTAAACCTTTAATAAACATTCTCTAATTCATCTGAAATTCACTAACAAAGTGGTTAAACATAGCTAGGAATAGTAGAGAATAATACTGGAAAGTATTAAGATCAAACAAGAGAGATTTACAGAATCGCGAAATTTGAAATTCTGATCTAGCGCAGAAACCTTGAGGTTTGTTCTTCAAACCTCGAGTTTTGGACTTAGCTTGAAAAGTTGATTTATGTCCAAAACATCAAAACTTGAGGTTTCTAACCAAAACTGGAGGTTTTCAAAACTCCAAAAGATTCAGTGCTCTCGGGTTGACAAAACCTCGAGGTTTCTCACCAAACCTCGAGTTTTCACTCAAATATGAGAGTTTTGAAAAACTGTGCCAAAAGCAAAACCTAGAGGTTTCAATTGAAACCTCGAGTCTTTTAAATTAGTGAAAAGTTGTTTGCTCTCTGTTTGCCAAAACCTTGAGTTTTCTCACCAAAAGTCGAGTTTTGTTCAAATGTGAAAACTTTGAAATTTTGCGCCAAGACAGAAACCTTGAGGTTTCAAAACCAAACTAGAGGTTTTGAAAAGTTAGAAAACATAGTTGCTATCTGCCTGGACAAAACTCGAGGTTTGTCCCCAAACCTCGAGTTTTCACTCGTTGTGAAAACTTTGAGAAAATCTTTCAAGTTCAAAACTGGAGGTTTTGAAAAATCGGTTAAAATCTAAGTTTTCTCTGCCAGTCAAAACCTCGAGGTTTCTTACCAAACCTCGAGTTTTCTCAAAACTTGTGTAAACTAAAATTTTCAAGTCAAAGCCAAACCTTGAGGTTTTAATAAAAAACTGGAGGTTTTGAAATGTTCAAAATTTGAGAGACTCTCTATATGACAAAACCTCAAGGTTTTTCCAGAAACCTCGAGTTTTGCACTTTCTCAGAAAAAGTTGAGAAGTCTCTGTGTGTGGAAACCTCGAGTTTTCTATGAAAACTCAAGTTTTGACTTTGTTCAGAAATCTTGAAATTGTCTCTGTAAGGCCAAACCTCAAGATTCCTGTGCAAACCTTGAGTTTTGCTCTCATAGTGAGTTTTACACATTTGACAGCAAAATTTCATGCTTTGTTTACAATTATTGTAGATCATTAAAACCCTTAGAAAACTAACAAGATGCTCAGACATTCTTGTTGACTTTCCTTGAAATAAATCCGTTGGATGATGTGACTTCTTGATAAGGAAAGAAAGCATTTAAATCTTTGCAAAATCCAGAGAATGATTTACCAATAAATGTTCTGACATCACCTTTTACTTTATGTTTAATCCTTAGTCTCATACTCATTTGATCATCTAAAACTCACAACAAACTAATTAAATATAGTTAGGAATAGTAATAAGAGATATAAGAAGTATATTGATCATTCATGAAGATTTCGCAAATTCAAGTAAGATAATTTCAAAACAGAGCGCTTTAAATTGAAGTTTGTTCAAGCAAACTGGAGTTTGCAACTCGAGTTTACTCTTCTAAACTCGAGTCTCATAGACATCTCTTTGGAAAGAATTTGAAGTTGAAAATGAAAATGAAGACGTCTTTGTAAGACTCAAACTGGAGTTTAGAATATTTCACTCAAGTGTAAGACTCAAGTTTAATTCCCTAAAATTGAGTTTAGTTCTTCTTGAAAATGAACATCACAATAGCACTTTGAAAAACATTTTCAATAGGATGCAAACTCGAGTCATTAAATGACAAACTCGGGTTTGAAACTATTCATACTGAAAATGAGTTTAAGTCCATAAAAACTCAAACTGGAGTTTTACAAAATAGACTCAAGTTTCCTTAATTCCAAAAATCCTTGAAACCTCTCGGTCTGGTGTAAACTTGGGTTTACTAAGATAGGCTCGAATTTATTTTACATGGAAAATTTTGAGAACTCTCGGCCAAGGATAAACTCAAGTTTAAACAAACAGACTCGAGTTTAGCTAAGTTAAAATAACTTGATTTACTCTCTGTCAAGTTCAAACTCGAGTTTGTCTTTGACAATAAGTTTTTAACTTAGCAAAGACAAAATTCATTTAAGTTTACAATTGTCAATTATCATCAAAACACATAAAGAACTAACATTCCTTTCCTTTGGGAGGTGGACTCTTCCTCCTCCCTTTTCCTGCAGCATTAAAGATCTCCATTTGTTCTAATTCCATATATTTCTTTGACCGGGTTCTAAACTCCACCAGGGTCTTGACATGATCCTTGTAAACTCCACTAGGGTCTTGACAGGATCCTTGTAAATTGACTTTGCCGGCCAAGATGAACCATCCAAGCCAACTATGATTAAGTGCACGTGCACATTTTCCTTAATCCATGCACTTGTAGAGCAACATCTTTAAAACGATCCAAATACTTCTAGAGCGTTTCCCCCAGTTGCTACTTGACCTTTTCGAGAGTGAACTCGTTGTTTTTTGCTTGTCCCAAAATTCAGCAATAACTTTTCTCCCAGATCTTCAAAATTCTGGATTAACTTTGCAAGCAACGTGTGAAACCATGTTTGCGTAGCTCCTCTTAGTGTTGCAGCAAACAAACGAGAAATGATGGGCTCATCGAATTCCCTCACAAACATGTCCATGTCAAATGTATTAAGATGGGCTTGTGGATCCTGGCTTCCATCATACTTTGGCAAAAGGTCAAATCAAAATCATTCGGGTAAGAAGCATTCGTAATCTCGTTAGTGAACGGGCTATTGCTGTGCTGCCCCTATTGTACTTCCTCTTATATGTGCTAAGGGCCTTTTGCACCTAAGGTGCCATATCTCGGTTTTGAACTCTTGTATCCCAATTGTCCTCAGCACGTTGGCTTTGTTGTTTAGGACCTGGACCCTTGACCTCAAGCACTTGAGCCCGGGCAATAGGACTTCCATCATCAATTCAAGCGGAGCCTATGGCATTAACCCGGGGAAGGTTATTAACATTCTGACTCACCTTTTCTCTCCTTTTGTTCTCATCATCCCAATTTTCCTTATGGACCGAGATTTCAATTTGTCTCAAATGCTCCTCCAACAACTGTTACATCCTTATTGGCCTCGCCCTTTTGGGTGGCGGGTTAGATGGATTCCTTATATTAGTTACCTTTCCTTCATTAATAGATCCATTTAACGTGTATCAGAGTGAGCGCAATAGAGCATTTAATCGGTTTGGACAATACACTATACTAGTAAAAGTAAAATAAATAGAAAGTAAAAGTCCCCAAAGGGTTATGGGTACTGTCATCCGGAAATAAATATCAAAATATATACAAAACACTCCAAGGTATAAATACAATATATAATAGGGCATCCCCTATTCTTCAACTGCGATGCCATCCTTACCTCTCCAAAAAGGCCTTTGCAATCAGGCACGTCCCCCTATGTCACCAAAAGCTTCTGGAGTCTGACAATGGCACCCGGAGTAACCATCAATACTTATGCACTTAATGTGTGATGTGTGTGTATGCAACCATATAAGTATGTAAACGCAAATAAATATACCAAGTACCACAATATGCAAACAGTAACACACACAGAAATACGTCTTTGGTCCGTTAGGCCGTCTTATCAAGACTGGCCCTAGAAGCACAAACTTGTCTCCGTTGAGTCGCCCCACAGGAAGACCCCGACAAACACCGCCTGTTTCCATTGAGTTGCCATATAAGCAGACCCTGGCAGGCACCCTTGTTACACCCCTACTGACCTCACCCGTTCGGGTGGCGGTTTAGAGGGATCCTTTTCGCTTATTACCTTTCCATTGTTAATTAGTCACTTTAAACATATATCAGAGTATGCACGGCAGAGCATATGATCGGTTTGGGCAACTCCCATATACTGGTAAAGGTACAATAATTACATAAAATAATCCCCAAAGGGTTAAGGGTACAATCGTCCAAAACAAATACTAAACAGAGAGTACAACTCATACATTCATCCCAATTATAGAAGTATAAGAAGCAACTGGGCATCTTCTTTTTCATTTCGTATTTCCGCACCAAGCCCTACCTTGTTCAAGTCCTCCAGCCGCTACTACCTTGCCCCTGTATCTTTTGAACCAAACTGGAGTTCAAAGTTGAACCCCAAAGTAACTGTTAAACTCAAGTACAATATGTATACAATGCATGCAAGTAACCATAATCAGGAAATCAAATCACATATCATAAATGAATTCAGAATCACATCACAATCACAACACAATGACGTACCATCGAGCTGCCTTACCAAGGCAAGCCCCAGACGCCCGCATACCATCGAGTCGTCCCATAGGCAGACCCCGGACACCCTGCACCGCCAAGTCACCTCACAAGGTAGACCCTGAACACCCGCGTACCGTCGAGTCATCTCACAAGACAACCCCAGACACCATCCTCAGCACTAGGATCAACATATTTTCTAGGTAGTTTAACCTCAACTACCCCGAATGCATCTCAGGCTCGGTAGCGATGTAAGGACACACGGTCCACTAGGCCCTACTACCTCGCATCCTCAATCATGGAAAACAGACATACGACAGCAACATAGAATACGTGAGTTAACAGTTACTACCTGGCACGCCTTACAAATAGCAAACTCTTCCCTTGATGTTGGAGATACGTCCCACACTTGCTATCACCCTAGGTACAACCAAACATCATGCTTTTAGTCATATGAACACACTTGCTTCAAGTTCTATAAAACTCGCATAGCATTAGAATTTTCTAGAACCTCTGACCCAACTTCGCCGATTTTTAATAAATTCTAGAAAAATATTATCAATATGAAATCAGTGGCCTTAGAACCCTTAGGATGTCTATTTTATAGGAAAAATAGTTACCAAAGTCATCTGGGTTCGAAATTTGTCCTTATTCCCAAACATTAGCCACTGGTTCGAGACAGAGTCCAAGTTTTTAGGTCCCTTTCAACTTAAAAGATCTCTCGGTTGGAAACTCCAAATGACACAAAACATAATATCAAAATCATCCTTAGGATGTGTGATTTCACCATGTAAAATTTCAAAGCAAATGGAATTCCTTTACTATATTAAAACCACCAATTACTACACGCTGCCCAGAAACCATAAGAACCTACAGATTTTCGTATAATAAAGACTTGAGCCTTTCGAGTTGGAAAAAGGTGATCCAAAATGTCCCCACACAAAAGCACCCTTTGGACTCAATAGAAACATCAAAAATACCAAAATCCCACTTGAAATCCACGAAAAACATCATGGGGCAGAAGCAAGAATTCCAAGTTGTCGGTTAGAGACTTACCTTAGAACTTCGGTTGTGGGTGCCTTCCTTCTCCCTTGGATCAAGACCTTCAGCTGGAGCCTCCTCTTCCTCTCCTTGGGCTCATGCTTGGCTGAAGGCAAATGGAGGAGGAAGTTCGCTATTTATAGGCTCCAAAGGTGTGGTCCTCATCCAAACTTGATCGCGATTCGACGGTCGGGAAAATTCATCGGGTTTAAATTATTATTTTCTTACTTGTTTCTCAAGGCTTCTAGAGAGCTCCCTGGGCAGATGGGTGCACCTTCCAAGACCAAAAATAAAATTTCAAAATTGCCCCTGGTGGTGGTCTCTGAAATTGCTAGTTGTAGGTTTTTGGTCCAAGCGTAAAACAATCATTTTGCACTGCTCTTCTTCCAAGTCAGTGGGACCCACAAAATCTACCCAAGATGCTGTCATAGTTACCCTTTAAGTGTCATAATTGCTTTTCCTTCACCTTGTCACATCAGCTTCAAATATGTGGTCCAGATTAAATCGGATTATTTTATTCTTTCTCTCTCATCATAATTACTTGATGTGACATTCTCTCTCTTAATAATTACATGACATGACCTTTTCTTTTCCTCCAAGTCACTTTCTCTCTCCTCTGGGCGCACCCATATTCGTCCTCCCTCTGTGTCCAGGGGTCTGGGCGCCACTCCGGTAAACCCTAACCGATCTCGCTTTGCTCCTTCTTGCCGGTTACACTTGTCCTCGTAATTCGTGCCCTTCAACTAGACTTATGCGGGCCCGAATCATTAGTCACCTTTCCTCGAACACAAGTGGATGGAACATAATACCTTGGGGATCAAGAAACCCTTATCCCAGTACCTTAGATCCACCTCGTAATGAAAGCTACCCGATAATTCGACTTCTGACCTCGACACGCCACGTGTCCAACGTAGCACTACCATTACTGACTTTTCCTCCTATATTTGGTCCAGATACACATTCTCTCTTTCTTCCCTTCTTATTTTCTCCAAAAACGCAGGACATCCATGCCTGCCCTGAAAATGTCGTATATTTACTTATTCCGGCATATTTTCACTCAACTAATTGTTTTACACCTTAGGACATTGTTAGGTGGCATCCTTCTCACTGGATTTACACTGTATAGGCTTTCTGTGCCCCTTTTCATTGGCACTTTAATTCCACGGCTTATTCATATTGGTCCACTGACCTGTATGGCCGAGTTGCTTAGTTCTAGAGAGTCTCTCTAACTCTCGACATTCTTGTGACTCTTCTCGAATGGGGCCTAGTCGTCCGCCTATTTTAGGCTTATTCTCAATTCTTAGGATCCAAATTTTGGGATATTACAACCCTCAGCGCTAAGGACACATCACAAACATGTTATGTATGAATATTTGGCAAAACAATACCAAACAACAAATATGGCAAGCAAAACATACAACAAAACACATAAAAGTGTTTTAGTAAAGTGGTTACTACCTGGTGTATGGATATTGCTTTTAATATTTTTTTTATGCCTGGTGATTTTTCCAAAAATACCTCTGACCTAAATACATCAAAATATACCATTTTCAGTATTTAAAAAATACCCTTACATTTTTCTTGCTAAAACCGAGCTCAACACATAATTTCTAGAAATTCAGTGATCCTGGCCCAACTTCCACGATTTTTAATAAATTCCAAAAAAAATAATTTTTGTATGAAACCAGCGCCATTTGAACCATTAAAATGTGTATTTTTTTTTCATGAAAAATGTTTCCAGAAGCCACAAGTACACTTATTTTGGCGTGTAGCCAATTTTTCACTCTCTGGTCCAGATTCGCAAAGTTGCTCCCTAGTTCACATTTATCAATTTTTATCTCTTAGTAGAAAAATCCAATTAACACAAAATTATACATCTTGGTGAACCTTAAGATGTCTACTTTCGCCCTGTAAAATCTCAGATTAAACCAAGTTCATTTACTATTTTTAAAACTCAGTTGAAGGTTCGCTGCCAGAATTCCCAGAATTGCCGAACAAGCTTGTCTTTAGTGTTTTTCGGTTTTTTAGAATTCTGAAACTTAAACTACAACTTACCCCCATACAAAAACATGTTTTAAACACTTTGGAACCATCAAAAATTCCAAAATCAGACCCCAACAGCAAACCCCAACCAGTTGGACGAAAACCACAAGTTTAAGTTCTAAAGGCGCGGGTTTTCAGCCTGTTTACCTAAATCAGAAGTTTGATCGATAATCTTGGTGGCTTAGGACTTTCTCTTGGCTGTGGAAGTTGGCTGATCTCTCCCTCTTCTTCCTCTGAAAATTTCGTGCTAACTAGTCCTGAATAAGTGTGGTAAAATCCTGTCCTGTAATTAATGGAGTTCATCTGGCTTTATTGACTTTTTCTCCAAGTAAATCCAGATTATTCTAGGGGTCTCTAGGGTTCTGAAAAGTGGCGCAGCCCCCTCCAAAAATATCTAGATATTTTTTGCTTTTGGGGCAAATTACCCGTTTTGGCCCGAAACTTTCAAAAATTACAATTGTGGCCCAAAACTTATTAATAATTACCAACTTTCCCACATGTTTTGCCTACCCAAAGGGGACATATGTGGCACCATTTTTGGCCCACATGTCTGCCCTAATTAATTTTTACTCATTTATTCCCATTTTGCCCTTTTTCTCTGAATGTGGAACCCACGGTTTGACCTTTGCACTGATTTTTCTTTCTTTTTCTCCAAGTAAATATTCTTAATAATAAAAGGGGTATGTGGCGCCTAAGGGGCCCCACATATCCGGTCCTTGGTATTAATTCCCTTTTCCCACTTTATCAGTCCGGTTCCCGATCTACCGATCCGTGTGGGTCCCGCTGGTCATCAGGGTGTCTCCTTTTGCACTTTTCTTTATCTTTTTCAGATCTTTCCCTCTTGAATAGACACTCCTATGTGACGCTCTCCAAACTTCCTAGAGTGGCCCCACACCTGACCCACTCAGTCCAAAGGAACCCCCAATTGGTCCCTATCTGTCCCATTGCTGTCGGTCAATCACCTGTAGGACTCGCATGACATGTTTGGGCCAAAGTATGACTTAAATAACCTGGTTTTCCTTCTCTCTCTTAGGGTCGACGTAATTGATTACTTAAGGGGTAAGGATTTGACTTTTCTACCCTTGTAATCATTACTTACTTTTCTCTTTTAATCCTGTGGTGACATGTGTCCTTCAGTAGTGATTACACTGACTCCTTATCTTCAAAAACGCAGGGCATCCCTAACTACCCTGAAAATGTTGTATACTTACTTATACCGACATATTTTTACTCAACTCATTGTCCTTTACCTTAGGACATAGTTAGGTGGCACCTTTTCCAACCGAGTTTATACCGTCTGGGTCTTCCGTGCCCCTTTTTCCATTGGCACTTTAATTCTACAGTTTATACACATTAGATCCACTAACCCGTATAGCCAAATTACTTAGTCCCTGAGAGGCTTCCCATCTCTCGTCATTCTTGGGATTCTTCCCGAACTGGGCTTAGTCGTCTGCCTACTTTAGGCTTGTTCTCAATTCTCAGGGTCCAAAATTCAAGATATTACAGCAACTGCATTATTCTGACGTCCTCTTCCCTCTAAAGGTTGTTGTGCTGCTCCATCTCCTCAATTCGCCTCAACATAGCATTGAACGCGGTTTGCATGGGGCGAACATCCGGATCTACAATTGGGAGTTATGTAGGATGGCTTAGCCGCTGGACTTGTTGAACAATCACATTCTGAGGGGTTTTCGTGAATGCTGGGGAGGAAGCTGTATCTGACGCATCTTCTACTGTAACTGCATTAAAATCTGGAACCACCGTATCCTCTAGTTGCTGCTAACACTAAGGCTGTTGTTCCTGATTGTGTTGCAGCGGATCTTCAGGAAACTACCCATGCAAGGGAAATTGATTGTTGCTTCCTGTGTTGACCATCATTGGTTGCGAGAATCAAAGTTTATGGTTCCCCACGGTTGGCACCAATATTCTGTCTAGGTTAACAGAGATGTCTAGCTCAATGGACTAGTATGTTGATATTGAATCAACTAACTCTCCTAGATATCTATAAACCAGATGCCCAAGAGAATAATGGATCACTGTGCACAAATAGGCGTTAGCCAAAGGAGGTGGTGTGTGTGCACAGTGACGGCATAATAGTAAATGAGATTGAATGTGTGTACCTTTAGGCTTTACCTCTTATTTATAGAGTTTACCTCTAGGGTTTAGACTCGTGGGCCTTTATGCCTCCGAGCCAATGTGTTATACCGCCATATCTAGGTCAGAATCTTCAGTTAATATCCTCCTTGGTTATAGGATTAATATCCTCCTTGATTGTAGGTGGACTCTGATACAAATGGTCCCTTGTTGGACCTTACATTAAATAGGCCTCGTACGGGTCCGTAGCAAATATAATAGACTCCTCGCTGGCCAATGAGCAATTATGCATAGCCTAAAAAAGTAGCCATGAAAAAAATGAAAGTTGCAATAATTGGAAAGGTCAAAATATTACAGAGAGTAACATTATCAACATTGATTTAAATGTTATGTTATTGTAGTATTTTCCCCTTCTAGACAATATTTCAACATTTGTTCTCCAGAGACTTGAATGACGCCATTTGTCAAGTTAACAATCAGGCATCAAAATAATCAAGTACAAAATATTGCTACTATTGTTCCATAGGAAGGAATCGATATGTTTTCCTATTCTCCTTTTCCATTTCAACTAGCCTAGGCCCTAACAATGTGCAGGTGAGGATGAGATATTTATTAATTGTTGTTATGTAACAAAAAATCACCTAGATTTTTAAAGGAATAATCAAAATATTAAATTAAATATTTACTAAGTATTTTGCACCTACCTCTCTCATCATTAATTGGGTAAAGGAGCAAAAATACATATGTACTTTATCCTCGGGAGCGCCCAACACCATGTGTTTTTTTTTTTTTGGAGCAAAAATACCCATGTGGTTATAAAATAGATACAAAAGTCACACATAACAGCAACTGAAGCAGACGTCCGTTAGTTGATTCCTGCTTCTCATAATCACCTTCGTTCTGATTCCTTTCTTGCTCTGCTTCACTCTCTGTTTTGTTTATCCTTCTAATGTGCCTTTCTTGCAGTCTCCTGTTGTCCCTTAATTGTGAAACCTTTCCAAATGTATTTTTCATAGTTCCTGATATCATTAGATTCTACATGTGATGGGTGATCTTTTAATAGCTTATGAACAAAAAAATAGAATTGTTTTCCAAAATTGAGGGCAGCAGGAAAGGCAAGTTAGGCACACCCACTCCCCAGTAACACATAACTATTACAGGAAATGAATCAGAAAAATATGAACAGCATGAATGTGTTTTATATATATGAACAGTGCAAACAGGCGTGAAGGTGAACGAGTATGCGTGCAAAGATAAGGCGAATGTGACGATGGATGATTTCTTCTTCAGCGGGTTAGCGAAGCCATCGGTGATACTGGATAACAACACAGTCGGGTTGGCGATGAAACTAGCAATGGTGGATGAATTTCTAGGGCTGAACACGTTAGGGATATCAATGGTGAGGGAAGATTATAGTAAAGGAGGATTTACGGCACCTCACATTTACCCACGAGCCACCGAGATTGTGTTTGTGTTGGAGGGAGAATTACAGGCTGGATTTATAATTACCAACAACAAGTATTTCACTAGGACTCTTAAAAAGGGCGAAGTATTTGTATTCCCAAAGGGATCGCTTCACTATCTCAAGAACATTGGGAACATGCCTGCTTTTCATGTTGTAGCCTTCAATAGTCAAAATCCAGGAGCACTATTTGTAGAGCTAGCTTTGTTCAGTGCTACCCCAAGTGTGCCTGATGATGTGCTCGCCAAGACCTTCTAGATCAGCGTTGAAGAGGTTGAACAAATCAAGAACCCCAAGCCCAAATAGAGCCTAGCTGATATTTGAGATATCGTCGTTTGGCGTTAATAATCCTGTTTTACATTTTCCTTTTTCCTTTTTTTGATAAAAAGAGATGATCCTGAATTCTTGATGCTACTAGGGCAATTCTCTTGGTGTTTAATTATTGGACGAAAAAAGTGTGTGTGGAGTGAAGGGTGTCAAGTGTAAACAACAGCAAGGAGATTGAGAAGCAAGAACCAAGAAGGATTGGAATTTGGATAAAAAAAACAGAGAGTGAAGCAGAGCAAGAAAGGAATCAAAACGAAGGTGATTATGAGAAGTAGGAACCAACTAACGGACGACGTTTGCTTCAGTTACCGTTATGTGTGACTTTTGTACCTATTTTGTAACCACATGGGTATTTTTGTTCCCAAAAAAAGCATATGGTGTTGGGCGCTCCCAAGGGTAAAGCATATGTGTATTTTTGCTCCTTTACCCTTGTTAATTTACAAAATATTGTGTAACTACTTCTCCCATTATCTATTTTTCATAACCGCCTTGTTTTTGTTTTAAATATTTTGTACATACTTCCCCTATTATTAAATTACAAAATATTGTCTAACTATCTTCTCTATTATCTATATTTCATAACTGTCTCACATTTTTCTTTTCTTTTTGGTGTCCTCCATTATTAGTTTCCAAAATATTGTGTAACTACCTTCCCATTATTAATCTTTCATAACTGCCTTGCTTTTTATTTTTTATTTTAGTATTTTGGAACCTGTCATTTTACTGATGTTTCAGCCAGGGAGAAGGTTACTGCTCTACTTTCATATAGTTAAGATACATTATATAGTTAAGATACATGTCAGATTTCTTGGTTCCTGATTTCCACTCACAGTATTGTCATACAAAACACATGCATATATGAACATTTTGGCCATGTAAATGGGAAAAAACACCATATCATCCTCGTTAAGTTAGAATCGTTGTTGTCATCAGAATGCTAGCCTGTAAGAAGGGCATCAAAACAAATGACTTCCCCTTCCAAAGCACTTTAACTACATGGCCAAGCAGAGGTACAAACTATTGGTTAATTTTGCGTATTACATGACTTTCATGCAAAGTTTCATGAGGTTGAAAACAAAAATTTTGTTTAATTTTTGTGGAAACCCGTAACTCCTTACGGTCCTCATGAATTATTAACCTTAACTCATTACACTGATTAGTTATTAATTATTGATGCATAACTCTTTACGGTACTCATGAGAATTCATAACAATTTATATTATTTATGAGTTTTAGGATTACTCGTTAAAACAACTATTGGGGTTTAGGATAATTTGATAAAACGATTATTAAAGATTAGAATTACCTTAGATCACTTGAAGACCTCAATGTCATTGATGTCCTCTAATGTTAATCCACACGGCTATCCCCCGATTGCAACGAGAACTCCTTCTCTTGAAACCTCCTGCTCCTTGGATGCTTGCTAGGGGAAGACAAAGTTGAGGTTTCGTTTCCTTGGGTTTTTCTCTTTTCAAGAAGGTGACGATTTCATGGAATTAGGTTATGGATAGGATGAACAAGGTTGGAACCTTACCCTTTTATGGATGGTGCCTTTTCCTCTCTAAACCTTTGGTAAAGACCGAAATTTAGAGAGCATAAGGACGTTGAAAAAAATGTCCAACCGAGCTTTCATAGCCTTGGTGGGCCAAAATTCTTAGTCCTAATTGCCTTAGGAATTTTCAACTTATGCACTAAGAAAAGGGTTTTAGGTAATAAGTCTATTACTTGTCGACCAAGTCACATTAAATTCACATCTTGATTTAATATGATGAATTATATTCATATCTTGATTGTTGGATCGATTGATTAACTGAATTTAAGATGATGAATCATATTTATTTTCTTTTTTTCTAAAAAAAGTCCATAAAAGGGGCAGACAAAAAATCATCATTTTATAAAGGCCCAATCCAAACTTGAATTGGAAAATCCAAATCATAATAAATTAAATTCATATCTTGATTGATTGAATAATAATTTAAGATGATGGATCACATTCATGTCTTAAACTAAAATTCAAAATCATTCTTAAATCAATCCTCACTTATTATTCCTTCTATCTTTATCCAATCATTATTAAATCTTTATATATATATATATATATATATATATATATATATATATATATATATTAGATAATTCAGTATTGTCTTTTATAACCTAACCTTTTGAATTAAAATTCAAATTTAAATTTCAAACTTGGATTTAAAATTTGAATTCCAAATTCAACTTGGCCTAAGACCCCATCGGGTATTCCAACACATTTGAGCCCTTTTATGGAGAAACTGATTTCCCACTGGGGACTATATATGTGTCGTCATTTTGCTTCTTATTGGACTTGGAGTCTCACTCGAACCGAATTATACATTTACTCTTGATAAAGCCCAAAAACCATTATTGGCCGAAGTTTGCTAATTTTAAGTAATCTGGAATAACCTTTTGTGTATGACCCATTTAGTTCGTTGAAATAAATAAACTTGGACCAATTAAAACTCCTTTAATGGACCCTATTTATTTAATGACCTCATAAGACACTAGCAATGTTCTGCGGCCCCAAAACTAATTGAGTTGATCAAGTGATCTACCTTTCATGTTTGGATACCGTGCAAGCATCTTCCCTCACATTATCATTCACATTTAATCAAAAGCAAAGATAGAGTTTCATCACTCTTAGTTAACTAAATGTAGTTAACTCATAGAACTTGAAATCTTCTTATATTAACTCTATATTGAATCATGACTCTTTGTGATCACTTGCTGTGCACAAAGACTCCCAAGTTAATTAGAAGCCATCTAAGTTCTACCGGTCTTGTAAATGACTAATCCCTTGTAGGGGATTGTGAGTCCTCTCAACATGTCCATCTATACTCATGTATTTGAGTTACACACAAGAGTACACCGTTCTCCCCGTTTTTAGGTGGATAGAGTTGTATAGTCAAAGTATAACCCTAGGACATAGTGTTCAATGACATCCTTAAATCTAGGACGATCTGTATTTCCAAACGATGAGAGACTTTACATATCCAACGATACTATCTATAATGAATCTTTGTGTAGTCTCTCGGCGGGTCTGTTTAGTACTATTTGTTCTCTAACAGATCGATCTACCCACGACATCAGATAAGACATCTCCATACCTATATTCCATGAGGTCCCTACCTTGTATCTTTATACAAATAGATGATGTTGTACTAGTCTTATTGAGATCGTAAATGTCCTTTCTTGGTGATTCAAGACTAGGAACAAGTTTTAAAAAATAGATATAGAGTGTTCTCGAGTCCTCATGATCATGATCTCTATCATTGATCCTCGAGATTAACACATATTCTATTCCTAGGGCTTTTATCTTCAAACACATGTTTACTTTAAAATAAAGGTGAAGTACAAATATGATAAAGATAAAATATGCTCATTTATTAATGATAAAATACTACAACATAAAAAAAGGTGATGATCTATCCTCACATATTGTCTCTAGAACATCTAAATACTAATACAAACAACATGGCCACAAATTCAAGGGAAAGGGTAGTGTGTAGTTGTCGATGATGTCTGACACTTTAAATAACAAAGCAGAAAACACAAACCCATCAAATAAATATAAATCCTAAGGAGGGAGAATGAAATAAAAGAGCATTTCAATGAAGATCTGCAATAAAAGAAATAAACTTGACAATTTTACCTGACAACACATGAAATGAATCTCATGAATCATATTTGTTTAGCAAATTCTGAATCATTCATAAGTCATCAGTCATAGCAATGCGTAATTATAATTTGCATGGCAGAAATGTATTACCTATTCATGATCTTATAAAGGCAAGCACATGTCAGTTGAGTTTGCAAAAGGCTAACAACTACATCTTAGAAGTATATCAAGGCGGCTATAAAATGAAGCATGAATAGCCTAAGAAAAATCCAAGTGTTGTGTCCAAAATGCATGTTAATCAAATTAATATGCCAACTGTTACACTTGAGATATCAAATACATAACAAAAAGGAAACTCCATATTCCCACCACCACCCAAAAAAAAAAAAAACCTATATTCCTAGTAGTACTGGCGGAGGCACACTTGTGCCTTTGGGTGCAAGTGCACCCATAAAATTTTGGAAAAAATATATATTTTTAGCTGTAATATGTTGGTGTCAGTGGATCCATAGCTCAGTGGTAAAATTCTTAATTGTTGAGTAAGAGGTCAGCAGTTCGAACACATATGGTCCCTTTTCCATGATTTTTTTTTTCCTTTGATTAAATCATCCCTTTTCCATTTGGAGGCAGCTTTGCGTTCATTGACATTGGACCCTCAGTAGCTTCTTTTTTTCTCTTATTAACATTAAAATAATTATACTTTAGGAAATGTATGTTACATCTTTTCTTAACTATGATTACCTATTTTATTATTTAACCCTTATTATATCTAGATATATTTCTTTAAAAATGGGGCAACCCAGTGTATAAACAGGGGTTGAACTAGGGGGTTATGGGTGGCCCTTGCCCTGCTAAAATTACAGAAAAAACCTATATTTTTAGGGAAATCACATTTTAGCCTCATAAAATTCAAAATATTTTCACTTTAATCCTCATGAAAAGCTTCATAAAAATTAGGATATTACAAAAGTTGTTGAGCTCATAGGGGTATCAGCTTTATTGCAATGATCTATTCCATATTTCTTAAGAAGTTCTCGCAGGTATTTGGTTTGGGAAATAAATATTTCATTCTTCTTTTACTTGATTCGAAGTCCTAAGAAGAAATTTAATTCTCCTATTGTAGACATTTCAAATTCACCTTGTATGATCTTAAAGAACTCTTGACACATTTATGTTAAACGTGATATATTTGATAAAATTGATGATGAAGATATAATGCAATATTTTCAAGGAATGAAGAACTGAAAAATGCTTTTGTAATCGTTCTGTTGTAATAGTTTAGTTGACTCTTGATTATTATTTTTCTATGTTAAGTTGAAGTTTTTTTTTGTTTATATTCTTTTATTTTTTAATGTATTTAAAACTTTCCACAAAAAAAAAAAACGGGGGCGCTGCCCCCGAACCCCCAAATTACACCACTAATTATGCACCCACAAACCGTAAGTCCTGGCTCTGCGTCCTACCATTCCGTTATGTTGTAGTAAGATACTTGGATTGAAGCCAAATCTTACACGGGTATCATCCTCAAAATCAATAATGACAAGCACAGCGTGCCATATGTTGATTAATCTTATACAGCTATCATGCGTACAATCTCTTGCTAGATCATGTATTAAGAATTGAAATATGCAGATCTTTTCTTTCTCTTTTGTTCATACGACTCTTCAAGTCAAAATGGTCGAAGTTTAAGTAAGAATGCATTTCAGAAACTACCATTTGTAACTACAATGAAGCGAGATTGATCAAAATCTAGATGAGAAAAAACAGATTAAAAAAACATAAGAATATAAAAATACCTGACCCAATAACCTTTAATAGTTTCACTTCAGAACCAATGGTAGTTTGAAGAGCAATAAGGTTAGCAATTAAAAAAAGTAAAATGAAAAAATAAATGAAGCGAACGAAATTTGGTGAGACAACGATGTAGTCGCAAGAGAACCAAATTTGATCATTGAATCAATGTAAGAACAAAAAAGGGTTGAAAAGAACATTTGGAAGTTAACACACTGCTACTACGCAAGGATAATTTTTTTTGGGGTAGCACTTGTAAATATGTGCATATGCTTGCTTCAAGAACAAATGAAAATGACATAGAAAGAGCCAAAGTTCAAACCTCTGTGTGGATGATCAGATTGGGCTTCAACACGTTTCGCTTCCTCATTTGTCAATAATGTCACTACTATGACATTAGAGTGAGGGTATGCATTTTCCATGTCCTACTTATGAAGGAACATGTCAGATGGTAGATTAGAATGTTTCAATGAATAAATTAAGAGATTATTATACGATTTCATGCCCAAAATTAAAGCAAAATAGTTTGATCCCACATCCAAATTGTGCAGTCATTATAGAAGCTCGTGCTCAATACCTGTTCTGTTCTGGGAACAGGACTGATCGGACTTGACTAGGTGTCAAGCCTAGAGCCTACGTACGTGATGAAGGGATCAAAGTCCATGTATTTCGCAACACGAGTTCGCGTTAGCCAGAGGGGTGGTGTTTGTGCTCTGTGTGACAGAAAGTAAAGGAGTTGAGAGTTAAAACGTATGCACCTGGTTTACTGTCCTCTATTCTTATAGAGGTTATTATGGAGGATATCTCGGTCCTGCGTGATATCCGGCTCGAATATCTAGGTGCGAGTATCCTAGATATATTAGATAGATACTCCTCTATTATTACGCGATAGGATCTTTATAATGTAGGTGAGATCCAATCATACCTCTAGTTGGGCCGCACATCGAATATGGGCCTTATGCAGGTCCGTAACAGTTGCCCCCCAGCTCGGTTGGTCAGGTTACTGAGGAGCCAAGATGTGCAGCAGGCTCAACCGACCTAGCCATCCGAGTGGTGTCTGGGCATAGCGAGTCGAAAATGTCGTCGGCCGTCCTGCTTGGACTTTCCGAGGTCATGATGTCACTGTATTACGTTTGCTCAGACAAGGGGTGACATGTGTACTTCTCGGAGCTCTTTAAGTGTCGAGGAACTCCCTTGTTGACCACGGTCCTAGTAGAATGTGGAAAGGCTCTATGTCTGGGATAATGTCAGCCGTTTCTCACAATTTTTTAGGCTTGGGGCTTCACACTTCTTCCATGATTACTCTATGACACCTGGCGCCTTCAGACTAGTGGGAGGTTATACCTGTAGCGTCCAGCCATCAGCAATTTTCGTGCGCATTTAATGCTCCTATTGCGTGACATGCGCCACTCCCATTTTTGCAAATGAATTGTCTCTTTTACCCCTGACTCTTGTCGTTACAACGTTTCAAACTTCGCGATTATACTTCCCTCCTTTCACTTCATCCTACTCACTTCACTAGTTCCCTGTTTTTCTGCAAAGACACCACTTCTTCTTTGCTGTTACGCCTTACTGCCTTGCTTCAATACTTCGCTTCTCAATTTTCTGCCAAACTCAGGTATGCTTATCGCCTCCTTTTATCCTTTGATCTTTTTCATTTCCACTACCATCATTTATTTGAATTACGCATCCCTTTCCCATTTCTAGTCCTAAGTGTTTCTGGGTAGGTTCGTGTTCCTCCTGGGTAGGTTGCATCCAGGCGCCGTTCTAGCCTAAATCCTTCGCTTATCCTAGTGTTGTCGAGTCTTTGAGGGAGTGTCATTTGTCCTTTTCCCCCCATTTTGGTTTTTTCTTCCTTATCCAACCTTCTGCACCTTTCTAGGTGATGGATAGGCCTAGTGGTTTGCCTTTCTCTGATCAAAACATGACCCCTGAAGAGGTGGATGCCTTACGCGCTTGTTACCCCTATTCAAGCTTCTGGTTGTTCGGTTCTCCACTTACTAAAGAGCAGAGGCTTGTGGGCCTGCTTCGTGGTGGGTCCGATGAAAGGAGAATTGTGGGATCCTCATCTGTTGTCGCTCCGTCTCCTCGGCCGAGACCTCGTGGTGGTTACATGCGTTCCGGGGGTAGGGTAGGTTTTGGAGCCATCTCGGCTCCACCTATAAATTTTTATCAGGCCCCCCTTCAGGCGAGGTCGGACGCTCACCCTGAGGGATACCTCGGTCCTTGTTGGGACTGCATTGCCTCCAGCTCCCACTATATCACCCTCGGTCAAGACTCTCTAGCCAATCAGATTCTAGGTTCCTACTGACATAGGTCTACGTCAGCTTCTACCTCGATCCTTGGTGTCCCTCGTGTTTCTATTATTAGCATGCATACATCAGGTATACTTTTCATTCACTAATCTCTTGTCCCTTTTTCCTTTTTGAAGGTTCTAGGTTTAATGGAGTCGTCTCAGTCTCCTTATAGGACTCCGTCTGTTACTGAGGAGTCTGAGTCTGCTAGCCCCCCTCAAGTCCTTTTAGCCAAATATCCCTGGGTTGCGCATGGGGTGCTGTCAACCCAATCATTAATGTCGTCAAAAGATCTTCGCCAACTTGATTTAGGAGATGTCTCTTCCTGCACCTTGCGCCTTCCTTCCGATGGGGAGCCGGTGTGTGCTGCTAGAGAGGGGACCAATAATTCCTTCTTCTTTTGGTACAAGGATCTCTCCACTCGTCTCGGCGTTCGCTTTCCGTTCACCGAGTTTTTGATAGATATTTTAACCTATCTTCAACTTGCCCCATCTCAGCTCCACCCTAATGCTTGGGGTTTCATTCTTGCTTTTGAACATTTTTGTAAATTATTGCCGAAACCCATTCCTTGCAAGTGCTCCATCTTCTTCTATTTCTTCTACCCATTTACCCCTCCATCAGACAAACATGATGATACTCTGAAAGGTTTAACCTCTCTCCGAGGGGTTACTGGCCGTAAGCTTTTTCGGGCATATTCCGACTCCTTTAAGCGGTTCAAGACCAACTTCTTTAAGGTTGTGGCTGTGTCCGGGAAGCAACCCTGGTTTCTTTTAGGCCTCAAATCCAAAGATATGAAGTGGAAGTTCCCACTATACTAGACCCATGATCATCATAGTAAGGAGTCTACCTCCTATCAAGTGAATGGGGACGACCTCTCCAATGAGGAGGTGGTATTAGTTTCTCATTTGGCGACTTTTGTCATAGAGAACAGTGTTCAAAGCGTGTCCTTAGTACTCTCTCAGCCTCTTCCTATGGCTGGAGTGGGCCCACATATATGCCTTATGTTACTTATGCTTTACAGTTTTGCCGCTCGTATCTAGCTTACACTGACCACTTTTTCTGTTTTGCAGGTCGACCTATGGATTCGTTGCCCCCATACCTGTCTCATGTGAACCCCTCCAAGGAAGCCCAGCTTGAGGTCCGGCCGAGGAGGGAGCTTCGAAAACGTGCTGTTGCCGAGCCCAGCCTTGGGCGAGGGAGGGTGGAACCTCAAGCTGCTGGGTCAAAAAGAGCTAGGACCTCAGTCCAGGGCAGTTCAACTCGGTCTCCTTCAATTGCTCCTTCTGAGTTGGAGAAAAATAAGGGCCCCGTAGTAGAGGAGGCTCAAGCTCAACCTGAAGGTCGTCTGGCTCCGCCTCTGCCTCCGCCTCTGCCTCTGCCTCCACCTCCTCCTTCGTTCAGACTGCCACGTGGTTTTACATGGGAGAGGAGATCCTCGACCGACGAACTCAGCGTGGCCTATCTTCCTCCTCGCCGCTTCCAAGATTTTTCCCTTGATCTGACCGACGTCGACGAGCGTGTGATCCATTCGGTTCAGGATCATTTAGTGAAGGGGGTAGGCCTGACACAGTCTTTGCTTCTGCTCAAGAAGAAAGCGGCTGGCTTCTCCTCCAAAAAACGTCAAGCTGAGGTGGCCAGGGACTTGGTTGCAATGGCTAAGAAGAAGGCGGAGGATAAGTTGAGCGCCCTCCAAGCTGCTACCGCGAAGACGTCCGAGGAGCTGAAGCTTACCCAGGATAAGTTGAAGTCTTCAGAGGATAACTTAGGCAAGCTGTAAGCCGAGGTTCTTTCTGTGAAGGCTTCGAACTCTGAGGGTTTTGAGGCTTTAAGGACTGTCTAAGCGCAACGGGCGAATCTGGTGGACGAGTTGGGAGCCGCGAGGGCCGAGCTTTCCAATACAAAGAAAGCCCTTGCTGTCAGCTTTGACACTGTCAGGGCAACGACCAAGGATGCATTCAACATGGCTTTGGCCCTGATTCATCATTTCAACCCCTCGGCGACTCTGGACCTCAGCAAGGTGGACTGCCGGGCCTATATTTACCAGGGCAAGTATTTCCCGCCCCCTCCTTCCCCCGAAAACACTTCAGTGTCAGAACCTGGAGATCTAGAACAAGGTCGGGAAGAAGAGGAGGTGTCGCTTAACACCCCGCTGGAAGGTGGTCAAGGTCCTCCGAAGCCTCCAACGAACGCCTAGGTGTCCGGCCATACTTGGCTTTTGGTTTCCTCTGTTTTGGGCATATGTGCCTATTTGACTTTTGAATGTTTCTGACGTCTGTGCCAGGTGTATGTACTCTTTTGACAATTTTTAATTTATCAATTAACTGCCATTTTGTTTAGAGCATTGTTAGAGATTTATAGGCCGCAATGGGCACAAATTTAGGGATTCCACCAGAGTCTAAATCTGGGAATCCATGGTAGGGTTGTATGTTTTAACTGCATTGGGTATTAACCTAACCGCGCTACCGAGTTCCAGTGCCGTTGGCCGGAATAGGGATTGTAACCGAGATAAGGGCGAACTATCATTTGTTTAAGCTTGGTGTCCGTAACGCAAAACTTAAACATTTTGACCAAATCAAGGTCTGAATGATAGTTCGATAGCTTAAATCAAGTCGAGCGTTGACGTGTCAATTCTGCGAAGGCCACTAAATGGCAATTTCGCCAAGCTCTTGACCGGGGCTGGTTAGCCCTGGTGTCTACTCATCTAGATGTGTCATATTTATGAGCGGGCTTAAGCCGGTGTAGTGTTCATGACCGGGCTTTGAGGCCTAGATGTAATGCTTAAGCAATCCATAGTGCACATATGCGAATCTTCATTAAGAATTTCTTCATTAAAATAAAAATGCTCTAAAGAGCTAACAAATAGTTTAGTGAAACTTTAAAAAAATAAATTCTGAAGTGAAACTTCCGAAATTCGAAAAATTAACTGGGCTCCCGATAACCGGGGCTTTCGACAGGGGTGTCCGAGGCCGAGATCTAACTGTGGTAGATCTTTAGTTTGTTAGCATTCCAAGTCCTCTTCACAGGTTTCCTAGCCAAGGTCTCGAGTATAAAGGCTCCGTCGTCCAGTTTCTCTTTAACCCGGTAGGGACCTTTCCAGTTTGCCGTCTCAGGCATTTTTGTTTCCAATGTCGGCACGTCAGAGTACGAGGTTACCGCGGTTGAAAGAACGGGGTCTAACCTTCCGATTATACTTTGCCGCGAGAAGCTGCTTGGCGGCTAGTTCTCGGCAATGTGCCGCTACTCAGACCTCGTCAATCAGGTCTAGATCCATCCTCAAGGCATCATCGTTTGATGTCTGTCCCCCTTGCCGGGCTTGGAGGTTTCTCCACGATGGTTGTCAAATCTCGACCGGGATCATCGCCTCGCAACCATAGGTTAGGTGAAAAGGAGTTTCCTGAGTTGAAGTCTACACGCTCGTCCTGTAACCCCACAAGACACTGTATAGTTGTTCGACCCAATTAGACTCCGCATCTAGCATCCACTTTTTCATGCCATCAAGGATGATTTTGTTGGCGGCCTCAGCTTGTCCGTTGGATTGTGGATGCTCGACCGAGGCAAAGTGTTGCTTAACATCTAGGTCCACCATCATGGTCTGGAATCTCTGGTCCATAAACTGCGTCCCGTTGTCTGTCACGATCTCGGCTGGTATCCCAAAACAAGACACAATGTTATGGCGAAAGAACCTCATTATACGGGTCGCCGTAATCGTTGTTAAAGGCTTCGCTTCGATCCACTTAGTGAAGTAGTCCACCACTACGATGAGCCACTTAAACTGCCCGGGTGATGGCTTGAATGGCCCGAGGATGTCCATTCCCCATTTAAAGAAAGTCTAGGGGTCGAAATGCCCTTCAGTTCTGTCGGCAGGGGCCAAATAATTCTGGCGTGCTTCTGGCAGCTAGCCTCTTTCGCATCTTCGGCCATGGTCGGCCAGTAGTAACCCGCCCGTAGGGCTTTCCGGGCTAGTGCTTTGCTCCCCATGTGATGGTTGTTGATGCCTTCATGTATCTCAACCAACATGTATTTGGCCTTAGATGTATCCATACATCGCATCATCGGAGAATGCAGTCCTTTTCAGTAAAGTTGGTCATCGACCATGGTATAGATTGCAGATTCTCATATCACTTTCTTTGCTTCAGTGGAATCCGTGGGGATGATGCCTCTTTCCAAGTAATCTTCGATTGGTTTCCTCCAATCTTCTGCTGCCGAGATAATCAGGATGCAGCTCGTTTTGGTGAGATTTTGTTGGATCACGGTTTTGTGGTTGCCAGGGCCTTTCTTACTTGCCATTTTAGATAAGATATCAGCTTTGGTGTTCTCTTCCCTTGGAATGTGGGTAATGATGACTTCCTCAAACTCGGCCATAACTTCTTTAGCCTTATTGAGATATTTGGCCAACAGTGGGTCTTTTTCCTGGTAACTGCTGTCAATTTGTGCCGCAACGAGCTGTGAGTCGGTGAAAACCTTGACCCGTAACGCTCCGTTTTCCTTGGCTTGCAGAAGTCCGGCTATGAGAGCTTCATACTCGACCTGGTTGTTAGAAGTCGGAAACTTTAGCTGAAGGGAGTGTTCCACTGCCACCCCCTCCGGCTTTCAACGATTATCCCAGCTCCGCTTCCCTTTGTATTGGAGGAGTCATCTACATACAACTTCCAAATTTCGCCTAGACCTGCCACATTTGCTTTTGCCAGGGTAAGTTCCCTGACAAAGTCGGGCAATGCTTGTGATTTGATGGCGTGTCGGGCTTCAAAGGTGATGTCGAACTCGGACAACTCAATCGCCCAACTGGTCATTCTTCTAGCAAGATCTGGTTTATGCAATACCTGACGAATTGGCTGACTTGTTCGGACGACTATTTTATGTGCTTGAAATTATGGTCGTAGCCATCTTGCCGTAATTAGCAAAGCAAACGCCACTTTTTCAAGCTTCTGGTACCGTAACTCAGAGCTTTGAAGTGCCTTACTGAAGAAGTAGATTGGTGTCTGCCCGGTCTTGGTTTCTCTTACCAGGGCAGCACTTACCGCTTCCTTTCCCACTGATAGGTACAGGAACAAAGTTTCATTAGGCTCTGGCTTCGTTAGAACTGGTGGTGCTGATAAGCACTGCTTTATGACTTTAAATGCTGTGTCACAGTCCGAGTTCCAGCCTCCGTGTGTTTCCTTTTTCAGCAATCTGAAGAAGCGCAATGCTTTTTCTGCCGATCTTGGTAAGAATCTGGTCAGGGCCGCCAACTGGCCTGTCAACTGCTGAACCTCTTTCTTGGTCCTCAAAGCTTGCATATCTAACATGGCCTTGCACTTATCAGGATTGGTCTCGATGCCGCAGTTGGTCAACATGAAGCCCATGAACTTCTCGGCCGAGACACCAAACACGCATTTAGCTGGGTTTAATCTGATCTGATGTCTCCTTAGCTTCTCAAATGTATACTCCTAGTCGCAGATATGGTCTTCTGGTTGCTTTGACTTTACTATCATGTCGTCTATGTACACCTCTATGTTTCACCCGATATGATCTTCGAAAACTCTATTCATCATTCGCTGATAAGTAGCTCCGGCGTTCTTTAGTCCGAATAGCATAACATTGTAGCAGTAGTTAGCCTTGTCAGTCATGAAAGCGGTCTTCTCTTGATCGTTTGGGTGCATGGCTATCTGGTTGTAGCCGGAATAGGCGTCCATAAAAGATAACAGTTGGAAACCGGCCGAATTGTCCACCAATTGGTCGATATTTGGCATTAGGTAGGAGTCTTTGGGGCATGCTTTATTCAAGCTGGTGTAGTTCGTGCATACCCTCCACTTGCTGTTCGGCTTTAATACCATTACCATGTTGGAGAGCCATGTGGTGTATTGAACTTCCCTGATGAACCCGACCGGCAAGAGCTCGACCACATGGTCTTCAAGGGCCTTTTGTCTGTCGGCAGCAATATTTCTCTTTTTCTATGCTACCAAGGTCGACCCTGGCCGTATGGTCAGTCAGTGACAGCAGAAACGTGGGTCGATTCCAGGTATTTCAGAAGACGTCCATGCGAAAACATCTTGATTCTTTTTCAGGAACGCAATCAGTCGGGACTTCAGGTCGCTATTCATTGCCTACCGATTTTAGTGGTTTTTGAAGGATCTTCTCCCAGGACCAAGTCTTCCAATTCCCCTTCTGGTTCTAGGCGTGGGACCTCGAGTTCCTTGAGATCGAGCTCTACTATGTTTATTGGTCACCGAGGATCGCTGTCCTTTTCTGCGTCGGCTGAACTTTCCCGCTTGTTGAGTCGAGGCGGAGATGAGGGTCCTGGCTCACCGATTCGGAGGGTTTCAAAGTAACACTGCCGAGACTCTTTCTGGTCTCCGGACACTACTACTATCTGGTTCTTACTGTTGACCATCTTGAGTTTCTGGTGTTTTGTTGATACTGCCATGTCCCAATTGTGGATGGTCGGTCTGTCCAATATAACATTATATGGAGATCGGAAATCGGCTACTACGAATCTTACCCGTTCTGATTTAAATGCCTCCTTCGTCCACAAAGTCAGTCGGAGGTCAATGTAACCTTTAGGAGAAGAACGCTCACCATTGAACCCAATGAGGGTCGTTTTGCAAGGCTTCAGGTCTTCCGCATCCATGTGCATCCTTTTGTAAGCATCCCAACTAATGATGTCGGTCGAACTTCCTGAATCCACGAAGATCCTTTTAACCCGGCAATTCATCAGGATTCCTGTGATGACCAGCCCATCTTGGTGTCCCGGGACTACGTCGTTCAGCTCCTCTTGGGTGAATACCAATAGTGGTGGTACCGGTTTTTCTGGGTCGTCCTTGAATTTCGGGAAGTCTCTCACCGATAGAACTTCCTTCAAGTATTTCTTGCATTGGCTCGGCATATCACCGCCACCACCGAAACCTCTGCTGACCACGTTGCAATGGAACTCGGCCTTGGGGAACTCGTCTTCACAATTTGACTTTCGCCTTTTATCTTCCTTCCTTGGTTCCGTGGCCGGACTACGACTTCGTGCGTTCTGGTAGCGTTTTCCATTTCTCTGCCCTTGGGTTTTGATCACGTACTGACGTAACTTCCCTTCTCTCACGAATTTCTCTATGGCGTCTCGGAGTTCGTAACACTCGTCGGTAGTGTGCCCCGTTCCATCGTGAAAAGCACAGAACTTTGACTGGTCAGTTGTGGGTCGGTTTCTGAGGGATCTTGGCTTCCCGACCTTCCTCATCTCGGTCTGTGCCACTTCATTCCAAAGCTGTGCCCGAGATACGTTGAGTGGGGTGTAGGTTTCATACCTTGTTCTTCCTTCAGACCTCTCTCCTCGGGGTCAGTTATCTCGGTTACGCTTTCGGGAATCCTCCTTCTATCTGTTGGTGGGGTTTTTGTCATCCGGAGAGGTGTCCTTCCTTATCTCGAGGTCAAAAGCATTGGCCAGTTCCATTTGCTCTACATCCAGGTATTGCTTCACCCGGGTATAGAACTCGGTCAGGGTGTAGACTCGGTTCTTACATACATTTTTTGCCAATCTCAACGATGGATCTAGGCCATTAACAAGGCAATGCACGTGGACGTCTTCAAGAAGTGAGTGCACTTCCAAAGCTTCATCCTTGAACCGATCTAGGTACTTTTGTAGAGTCTCCCCCTTTTTCTGCCTTATTCTGCTCAACGTGAATTGCGATTTTGGGTGTTTTTTGCTGGTTGCAAAGTGTAATTCAAATTTGCGGCCGAGGTCCTCAAAATTGCGTATGGAATTGTTCGGTAGAGAGTTGAGCCACTTCTGTGTCGGTCCAGTTAATGTTGCCGAGAACAGCCACATTATGACTAGTCCTTCGATCGACCGGACCCACATGAGCATCTCGAACGCCTCAAGGTGAGTACGCGGATCTTGGGTGCCATCATACTTTGGGAGGTCGGCCAGATCAAAATTTTTTGGATAGGGTGCCACAACTATGTCTCTTGAGAACGGGGTCCTGCCCGATCTTGTTAAGTACTTCATCCCGTATTCTCTGGGTGAATCACGTGTCTGGGGCGGTTTCTCCCGGTATCGGTCCTCGTCGAGATCCCGGTCATCCTCTGTATCTCAGTCTTCCTCATCCGTAATCCGGGAAATTCGTAGTGCTTTCAGGGCCGAGGCAGACTTGCGTTCTTGCCTAGAGCTCTTCCCTTCCTTCGCCTTGTCGGGGTTCCGGCATCTTGATTTTGGCTCAGGGCTTCAGGACGGACTACTGCTACTGTCGGAGATTTCCTTTTTCTTTCTTTCACAAGAGTCCTTCCGGTTCCCACGTTGAAGCAAGTCCTCAAGCTTTTTGTACCGGTCATCGATCATTTGTTCAATAACTCTGAAATCCTCTTGGCGTTGGAGGTGATCCCGCTTTTCCTTGTTCTCGAACCTTTGTAGCATTGACTCCTGTGTTCTTCGCAATGTGCGGACGTCGACGTTTGGAGCCTGAGCGTCTGGAGCCGGAGTCTCCTTTGTTGTCTCTTCCAACGGTTGATCGGTGCCACGTAGTTTGCAACACGGGTTGGCATTAGCCAGAGGGGTGGTGTTTGTGCTCTGTGTGGCAGAAAATAAAGGAGTTGAGAGTTAGAACGTATGTACCTGGTTTATTGTCCTCTGTTCTTATAGAGGTTATTATGGAGGATATCTCGGTTATGCGTGATATCCGGGTCGAATATCTAGGTGCGAGTATCCTGGATATATTAGATAGATACTCTTCTATTATCATACGATAGGATCTTCCTATAATGTAGGCGAGATCTGATCATACCTCTAGTTGGGCCGCACATTGAATATGGGCCTTATGCAGGTCTGTAACAATACCAATGCATAAATATCAAACTAATCGAAAAGATAAACTGTACCGCAATAATACAATGCCCAGACAGCTGGTCAAAAAAATTTAACACTTTCTCATGAGAAACAAAATTTATATTCAGAAGAAGAAAACAAACATAATATATATGACATGAATATTAATCAACATAATGCAGTTGACTGAAAATTTCAAGCTAACCTGTCAATTTGTACTAACCTCTCCGATTATGAGCATAGATGAAGAATCTTATCTCCACCTCACATTAAAAATATAGATGGTTTAAATTCTGTATTTTATATAATTATTATTTTAAACATAAATAAATAAATAAATTCAAATTGTTAAAATCTATACAAACAAAATTTTAAAAAAAAATTAAATTAAAAAATACTATAATAATGTTTTCAGAAAATATTTAATAAGAATCATTCATTTTTTGATCTGTAGGCAGAGATGACATTCTGAGTAGAAAAAGAAAAAATAATCCTAATGGAAGGGAAATAAAAAAATAAGTAAATTATAAAAATAAAAAAAAAATAAAAAAAGAAGAAGAAGAAGAAGAAGAAGAGGAGAGGATGAGAATTGAGCCTATACGTGGACCAAAAAAACTCATTAATAGCGCAATAAATGAAATGAAGGAAATAAAATAGATTTTGAAGTACATTTCAAACAAATAAATAAATATTAAATAAAGTGAATAAAATAAACGAAACAAAAAAATTATGAAACAAAAAATTAAAACCACAATGAGTGGGAAGTAGAAGGCACAGTTACAACCTAAACAATAAATAGAATTAAATTTAAATTCAAATTAAAGAAGAAGAAAAATGAAGTTTGTGTCAAAATAAAGGGAAAAAAAATGATTCTACCAAAAAAAAGGGAAAAAAAATGAAATATAAGAAAGGAGAAACACTGATGTACTCTCTCTGGTTCTAATTATAGGATATATTTAACCGATTTTGGGGAGATTAAGGAAAGAAGTTAAATTAGTTAATTTTACTCATTTTCCTAAAATGTCCTTATATAAATTTAAAATAACATAAAATAAAAGTAAATTATCAACCCCTACTACATATCTCTCTAACTTAGAATTTTCTTTTCCTCACACTTTTTAGTTGAAATGATGGTCTTGCTATATGTGTGTGTGTGTGTGTGTGTGTATACATATAGATAGAGACACACACACATATACATACAATATATCTACACACATATATATATATATATGAACACATATACACATATATATATATATAGACACACACACACATATATTGATAGGCATGCACGCACGCACACACGCATACACACAAATATATACATATATGTATACACACACATATATACACAGATACACACACAGACTCACACTCACAGATATGTGTGTGTGTGCGCGTGCGTGTCTATAGATATGTGTCTGTGTATATATGTATGTATATTTGTACATAGACACACACATATATATGTGTGTGTGTATTGGCAAACAGTTGATCGATAAATAAATTAAAATCTAACAATTTAAAAGTTTCGATAATGGGAAGAGTTTACACAACCACATACATATAATCTCCAAAAACCAAATACACTTGAGAGAATAAAATAAGGTTATTTTAGGAAGAAATTGACAAAAGTTAGAATGTTGTCTCTTATAATTAGGATCAAAACCAACTCCCAAATGTTGTCTTATGATTAGGACCGGAGGGAGTATTTCATTTTGCCAGAGAAATCAAAAAAATTTGCACATATTTGAAAATTTACTTCATAATCATTGACCTAACTATCTTTTATTGATATGTGTAATTTAGTTAAAAATACTTATACATACAATCAGAATAATAACAAATAATTTGTATCCAAAAAAAAAAAAGAATAATAACAAATAAAATAAATTGAATTAAATGGAATGATACGAATACATTGAAAACGGTTAAAATGTACATACTTTTTCTTAAACTTAATATTTGCAAATTTATTAAAATTAAAATTATAATAATTATAGTAAAATTTTAATAAATAGTATACTAAATTATAAATATTATAATAAATAATGAGATTGAAAGATGCCATGAAAGTCTGGAATTATAATTGTAATCAAATCAAAATCTTAATTGTATTTGAATTTTTTGAGTTGCGAATCTCTGTTTTTTTTTTTTTTGCGAGGAAATTTTTAAATCTCATTTGAATTTGAAGTATATAAAATTTCAAATTTTTTACGAAAGAGGACCAATTGAAAAAAAATCAGCAAATAAAAATGACCATATTGATGATGTGGACAACACATGAATCAATCAAGAAGTAGCTAGCAAATTATAAAATGTTTGAAATTGAAGAAAATCAGAAAAATAAATACTAGATATCATTACTAATAAATCAAAACTCAAGTGTTCATCTTCCTTCATCAAAATCCACCCTTGGGAGAATAGGTGGAGTCGTGGAGATTGATAAGGAATATACAAAAGGACTCTTACCAAATTATAAGACATCTTAGCTAAGTAGTCTGCAAAAGTCGGAAGATCCCTAGAACTATACAATAAAACAACCTGTCAATCCCTATGTAACACTAACCAAATGTCATCAATAATATTCCTACAGGGGTGATTTTCATCACATCCCCTAAACATAAATCTATGGCTGCTTTGACCAAATAAAAAAAATTAAAAAAAAAAAAATCTTTGGCTGCCATACAATCAGTGTACAGTAAAAATCTCATCAGTGGACGGGTTCCATATAAATTTGTCCTTTCCTCTCTCCTCACGAGGTAGGTATGCACAAACAATACGCTCGACGATTATCTAAATATATTATATATTTAAAAAAATTAAAACTTAAATATGTTTTGTCAGCTGCACATTTATCACTTAAGTTTGTTGCATCAACTTTTCCGTTAGCAAATTAGCGGTGTTAGAATTATAGTGTTAGTTTTTGGAATTTTGATGATAACAAGATTTAGAAGCAACTAAGGTTTTATATTGAAAATGATTAAGGTTTTTGAATAAGTGAATATTACCTATGTTAAGAGTGTACTCGAGTAGACCCTTATGTTTACTTGAGCATACTCAATCTAATAATTTGTCTGAGTGTTCACAAAACACTACTCAAGTAATGGTTCAGTATTACTCGAGTAGTATATCAAATAGAGTATTTTGAATATGTATCAGCAAGTATTACTCGAATAAGCATGTTGCGTTACTCGAGTTAATGTGGAAAAAGAGCAAAAGTTCAGAAATGTTGGCAACGTTACTCAAGCAATGATACCGACTTACTCGAGTAAGCTACCCAAGTAAAGACTTCCATCTACTCGAGTAACAAAGGTATTATGTTAAAGCTCTAGTCTATGCCTTAGCGTTGCCTGAGTTTAGAGTAAGTGTTACTGAGTACTCTACTCGAGTAAATGTATGTTGTTACTTGAAGTATCATTGTTTATGTTTCATATTTGCTCTCTGTTTGAAATATACTCTAGTAAAAACAATATGATACTTGAGTGTAGCATTTGAGTAAAGCGTTTTCAATACTCGAGTATATATATTTGAAACATATATTTGCTCTCTATCTGGATGTTCCCCGAGCACTACTCTTATGCTACTCGAGTATGAGGATAATGATACTTGAGTAAAAGTTACTAATGCTTTCTCTTAGTACATTGTCTCACTAGGGAAATGATATTACTCGAGTAGAAGTTTTGATCTACTCAAGTAGACTACTCGAGTAGACACATAATTCTACTCGAGTAAGAGTGTTTCAAGAGCCACTAATATCAAATGCTATGATGATACTCGAGTACTATGGCATTAATACTCGAGTATGAGCCTTCAGTTATCAAAAGACACTCATTGTAACAATAATCCTAAACTTAAATGATTTGGGTTATCAACTGTTTTCTATTTCAATCTTACTCAATTGTATTTATAATTTTACTAACTCTTTTCTAAGTGGATTTCAGTTGATTAATGAACGTTTAAATTATGATTAGCCAAAAAGGCAGTCGACGTGTCAGAAGCATTGAATGACTTCGGAAAATAGAGCCTAGAAACAAAATAAGATCTCGTAGCAGACGAAATCAATTCTTCGAGGCATACCTATTTCGGCAATTACTTTGAGTCAACTTCTGTGCACAAGTACGTAGACGACGAATGAATTAATGAAGCAATGGTCAACTATACGAAAACCATCTATGCCTAACGGAAGTTCGAAGAGTCACAACGGCTACATTCAAAGCTCTTCTCAACGGCATTAATGAAAGATGACACAAAAACTCATCACATTCAATTCCGCCAACTACCGAAACTCTGCGCATTCAATTCGATATTATTCTAATTTACTGTTTCATTCACTTCATTTAATATCTTCGGATATTCTTGTACTTCAATGATTATTATTCATCTTCTCAATGAGGAGTTAAACACTTATTTGATTACTTGGTTATCTGTTAAATCTCAAGGTAGAAAGACTTTGAGTGTGGATGTACAATTACAACTTGTAAAGGGGAGTGGACCCAAGTGCGAAGGGATTACTTCAAGTACAATGTGTAATTGTATTTGTGATTAAGAGTTAGTGAAAATCCTAGAGTGTCTGGGGACTAGATGTAAGTCAAGGAGTTGGATTGAACTAGTATAAATTATCTATGTTCATTCTCTCTATCTCTGTCTTTGTATTTATTGCTCGTAATACCTTTTGAAAAATAAGTTTTTGAAATCCTCTATTCACCCCGTCTAATGATATTCTATCTTCATATAGAACAAAAAGTATATCTCATGTAAACTTAAAAGACCAAAAGTATACTTTAACCTAAATTAAACTAAAGAAGTTAATTTGACACCCACCCCTTTATTTAGGGAACTAGTTTCAGTACTCCTCACAATAATGAGCATTAAGAAATCTTTATCACTGCACACTGTTCATGTTTAATTTGGATAGTTTAAATTGATTTTTATTATAAAATAATAATAACAACAACTTGTACGAAATCTAAAATAAAAACAATTTCTTAACTATTAGTTTTTCAAAAAATGATTTTGGGATTAAAAGATCGTTAGTTGAAAATCTTAAATCTAGACCATTAAAATTGTATTGAAACTGTATAGATCTCACACAATAAATAAATGGACATGGCTTTCCTCCTTTTTCTTTATGCTCCGCTGTCGTCCTTTTTTATCAACCTGCACCATTTGGGTGTAAAATACACATTGTTCACTTAAAAAAAAAAAAAGTCTTCGCCATCATGAAGTTTTTTTTTTCTAATACTAGTCAGTATTCTGAAATATTGTTTTAAGATCTTAAAATTTTTAAGGTTTTTTAGGATCTTGAAAAATATTTCAGGATACCTAAATGGTAGTAAAAATATACTTTACGATACTGACTGATACTGAAAAAATACTTAATGATCTTGAAAAGTTTTCAGCATACTGACCAATACTAAAGTGATGCTTCAGGATATTGACTGGTATTGAAAAAAATACTTCATGATCTTAAAAAATTATTTAGGATCTCGAAAAAATATTTTTGGTATACTAAAAAGATATTTTATGATACTAACTGGTACTAAAAAATATTTCATAATTTTAAAAAAGCATTTCAGATACTAACTGGTAAAAAAACTTTCAGTATATAGTGAATGCTATTTTTTAAAAAAATAAAAAAGTGAATAGTATCTATTTTACACTAAAACCGTACATAAAGGAAACAGAGGAACGCCGGCTCCTAAATAAATAAATAGGTCTTTGTGCTTATAATTGCAATCAGCATCTGGGTAAAATTCACCCCTCTCCCATTCTTCTTTTAATCATCTTATTATGAAGTATTAACTGGTAAGATCATTCGGTTCTTTTTATAAAGTACTTATTTATTATTAAAGAGCATTAATTATTTTTTTCTCATCTATATCCATAATTAATAAAAATAGTGGGTGAGAGTAATAACTAATATAATATTTGAGTTTAGTGTAATTAGTAGAGATGATATTGAAATTACTTAAATTATAGGATAATTTTATTGTTTTGAACTGTTTTTATTAGTTTATGAAAAAAGTTAGTTGGTTCCTTATAATAAGAATTAGAAGGAGTGCATGGATCCTAATTTACCCTATACCCCCTACTGCCACGTGGTAGTTAGTAATTGCTGAAGATCACTCTCACCCCCAATGCAAAGAGATATACTTCCTGTTACAAGGATTAATGGAGGAAATCAAAATTTTGGGGAGTGTTTCCAATGAGATGTTTGTTACTGCAATATTTGGATAATCTAGATGACTGTTGGATCAAAAGCTCTGGTGAATCTTCCATTTTGTTTGTTGGGTTTTTGGGCTTGTTTGGGGATACCATCTGATGGACTTATTGTCCCATCAGATGGGATAATTGTTAGTTCTCTTAAGGTTTTGATGATTGCCAACAATTATAAACAAAGAATGAGGATTTGCTCTTGGATGTTAGAAAATCCTGAATGAGAGCAAACCTCGAGGTTTGCACAGAAACCTCGAGGTTTGGCCTCACAAAGGAAGCCTCAAGGTTAAGTGTTCTGTCTTGAAAATCTTGGTTTCACAAATTTATGTGAAACCTCGAGGTTTTGGACTTCCAGAGAAAACTAAGTTTTACACCAACTCTTCAAACCTCAAGGTTTATAACAAAACCTCCAGGTTTGTGGTTTGACGCCTAACTGACACTTTTGAAAAAGAATGTGAAACCTCGAGTATTTGAAGAAACCTCCGGGTTTCTTCATCCAGAGAGCAAATGGTTTTCAAGAACATTGAAAACCTCGAGGTTTGTGGTTTGGCTCAAACTTGAGAATTTTGAAATTTACACAAAACCTCGAATATTGTTAGAAACCTCCAGGTTTCTGACATACAGAGAGCAATCAGGTTTTCCCATCTGTGAAAACCTCAAGGTTTACACCAAAACCTCCAGGTTTTGTCTTTGGAACCAGGTTCTGATTTTCAGTGTTTTTAGCCAAACCTCGAGTATTGCTACAAACCTCGAGGTTTGTGAGTTCCAGAGAGCAAATGAATTTTCATTGTGTTTGAAACCTCCAGGTTTCCTATAAAACCTCCAGGTTTATTTTCATCGTGTTTTACAAGGTTTCATATTTTAAAATGAAACCTCGAGGTTTATCATGAAACCTCGAGGTTTTGGCACTCAGAGACTTAAACTTCTTTCTTCTTTTCTGAAAACCTCCAGGTTTGTTTTAAAACCTCCAGGTTTGCTATTTAAACCAAAACCTTCTTCACCTGGAGATAACGAAAACCTCGAGGTTTGTGGAACAGACCTCCAGGTTTCTATACGTTGACAGAAATTTGAATTTGCCAAATCTGCTATACCTTCTTGTTTGATCTCAATGCTTTTCATGATTAATCTATAATGATTATAGATATGCTTAATCATCCTTTTAATGAGTTTCAGACAGATTAAAGAAAGATTATTGAAGGTTTAGAGCAAAAGCAAAAGTTGTGTTAGAACATTAAATGTTCAACCCAGAAACTTGCTCACTTTTGGTTAATCCATCTGTACACGGTTGCAAAGCATTAAAGGAAGATTTCTACAACAAGCAACAGCCTCTCCAACGGATTAATTTGCAGAGAGTCAACTCTGAACCAAAGTCCAACTGGATTAAGAAGAAACTAAGAGAGAGAAGAGGACCAAAGTTGCTCCCAACCTTTTCAGGTCATCTCTAACGGTCCAATCAACATTGCAACGGTTATTTATTACTCCCTGAGTATAAATAGAGTTGCATTCAAGACACTACAACTACAACAACATCTGAAAACGCACAAGCATTCAAGTCTCACAACTACCTTCAGTTTTCACTTGTATTTTGTCTTTTGAGATTATAAGCTTCAGTGTTTATCATCATCTACTCTTAGAGAGAGTTTTTCTGTGATTGTTGATCATTGATTGTAAAGAACCACAAGTCAAGGGACTTGGTGGTTGGGTTCATTGATTACAACTTGTAAGGGGGAGTGAGTTCTAGTGAGAGAATCACTTCTTGAGTGCAGAGTGTGTAATCATTGATATAGTGGAAAATCCCAGAGTGTCTGGGGACTGGATGTAGGTCAAGTTGATAGGACCGAACCAGTATAAATTCTTGTGTCCAAGCTTTCTCTTCCTTATCTCTGTTAACCCCTGTTTTTATTGTTCAAAAACAGAGCTTTTAACCGAAAAATTTGAGAATACCCAATTCACCCCCCCTCTTGGGTATTCAGCTCCATTTACAATAATAAGTCCATTAAGAGGAAAAGTTTAATCATTGGGTGTTTGGGTTCGCTTCTTTTTTAATGAACTTCAAGATTTGATGAGGATATTTTTTTGAAGCCACACCATGGAACTTATAATCCCATCAGCTTCTTCTCCATCAATTTTTTCTGTGGGCCCCATCAGTAAAAAGCAAAAAAGACATTTCTCTTCTCCCTCAATGAATGTTTCTCTCTCCTGACTTTTGCTTTTGCCTGTACCATTTTAGTCTAAGATCATTTAATTTATGCTCTAATTCTTTCAGAGGCCATGTTATACTCATCTAAAAGTTTTGTTGGATGACAGTTGAAGAGTGGAGCTAAATACCCAAGAGGGGGGGTGAATTGGGTATCTAATAAAAATTAAGGATTGAGCTCTGTTTTTGACTAATGAAAACAGAGGCTAACAGAGGAGTAGGGAAGGAAAGCTTTACACAATGTGATTTATACTGGTTCGGTCCTTTCTCTGACCTACATCCAGTCCCCAAGCCTCACCTGGGATTTTCAATCCACTATAATCAAATATTGATTACACACTCTGTACTAAGAGTTGTTCTCTCACTAGAACACACTCCCCCTTACAAGTTGTAATCAATACACCCCAACTACCAAGTCCCCTGACTTGTAGTTATCTCAATCAATAAATGATTTACAAGTATTTGACTCTCTTACAGAGCAGATAAGATAAACACTGAAGAACTAAGTATCAAAATGATACAATACAGATGTAAGCTTGATACAATAAATGACTCAATAAATTTTCGTTCTAAAATAGTTGTATCTTGTTGTGAAGAAGTTAATGCTCTCTATTTATAGGTAGAGAACATTAAATGACCGTTGTAAGATGATTCCAACCGTTGGAATTGATTAGCTTGGGTTCTGGTCATCTTCTCTCTCTAAACTTCTGCTAATCCAAGTCTTAATGAAGTCTGATGTGGATCTCTGAGTTTCTGCCTGTTGGAATTAACTTTACTTGATGTAGTAAGCATTCTTTAACGTTAACAAGGCGTGCTCAGATGGATTAGCCGAAAGTAGATGAGATTGTGCAGGTGCATTAAATGCACTGTTCACCTTTTTGCTTTTTATCACAAATCTTCAATAATCTTGATCTGTGCTAACTGAAAAGCACTCAACAAACTTGTTAAACATATCTGGGATCATGAGTGAATGATTTATGAAAGCAATTAGATCAAACAACAAGATATAGCAGATTTCACAAATTTGAAAAAGCTTCAACGGTCACTAACCTCGAGGTTAGTTCATCCAACCTCGAGGTTGGCCTGAAATCTTCAGGCAAACCTTCGTTTTAAAATCATTCAACCTCGAGGTTGCAAAGTGAACCTCGAGGTTTCTCTTGAGAAGAAACCTTCTGATAAATCTCATTAACTTGCAAACCTTGAGGTTCCAAAGGTAACCTCGAGGTTTGAAGTTTGTTTCAAACCTTCAGTTTTCACTGGAGCCCGACAACCTCGAGGTTGTACATCTGTACTCGAGGTTGGCTCTTTGAAAGTGCAAAGTTCAAAGTTAAACATAAAGCCCAGCCTCGAGGTTACAATGTTAACCTCGAGGTTTTCAATACTTTGAAAACCAGTGTGCTCTCTGTAAGTGATAAAACTCGAGGTTGCAACATCATACTCGGGGTCCAAGGTGTTTTCATCGGGCTTAAGTTTCAAAACAAAGTGTCCAACCTCGAGGTTGAAATATGGACCTCGAGGTTCATGTGCTTGATGAACAACATGACCTTTCTGTATGAGTTGAACCTTGAGGTTAGCTTTGCATACTCGAGGTTACAAGTGTTAATGAAGAAACTTGGATTCTCCAACTGAACCAGAACCTCGAGGTTGACTTCTCAACCTCGAGGTTTCACATATAACCTGTGAAACCAAGTTTTGCAACATTCGAACACTTGATTTTTAAAGCTTCTGTAAGATCAAACCTCGAGGTTACAAACCCAACCTCGAGGTTTGCTCTTAACCAGAGTTTTGACACTTAAGAGCAAAACCTCTTCAATTGTTTGTAGTTGTTGACAATCATCAAAACCATCAGAGAACTAACAACAGTTAATAAAATAATAAAAAGAATAATAGACAACAAGTTTGTTGGTTTCATAATGTGATCATGCAGGTAAAACCAAGTGATTCATTAATTTAATTTTTATAACTAAAGCTACATATGTCTAACACATACGTTGCTCAACTAAATGGACCCATTTATTCAAGTTTGAACTCAGTTTAAAATATCTGATTTGAGGGACCGATCATTTAATTTTTAAAACTAAAGCTACATAAGTCTAACATGTATATTGTTCAATAATTGCGTTGTAAATTTTTTAATAGTAATATTACTATTTTATTTGGAAAATTTATTTTTTAATGGTAATGTTACTATTTTATTTGGCAAATTTATATTTATTTTTAATTTTTATCTCAAATTATCACATTTTATACAACATATATATTATATATGGGGTTTAAATTTCTCATGTTGCATGAGAAGAAGAAAATTCCCACACACATATGAAATGGTAGGACCCACGTATATATATAATTAGCATTATATATATATATATGGGTTCCACCATTTCATGTGTGTTACATAAGAATACACTTCTTTTATAACATGAGAAGTGTTTTTCACATTATATATTTATGAAATTGATTTATGCCCTTTTCTGTTATTTTCCATCTTATTTATCTTTTTAAAAACTAAGTCAAACAAGTGTCCATTAGAAACAAAAGCTACATCTGCCACCGCTATCACAAACACAAATCACATTAGAAAAAATCCATAAGAATATAAGCCTATTAAAAAAAAGTCTATAAAAAACAAAAGTAAGTACTTTTAATGCTGTCCCAAACGGGCCTATGCAGCTTAAGTTTTATCGCCCTCCCTGCAGTGTCCGGAGCTTCCAATTCACATAATAGTAATACTCATCTAAAGCTTCACTACATAACTGACACCATTTTACATAACTGACACCATTTCTGATTTAAGAGCCCCGCGATTTCATTCTTCGATTCACATCTGGCTTCCACTGCAACGTCTCATTCTTCTTCTATTTTCGCTGTTCGGAGGGTTTTACGAACTTTTATGGCTTCCATTGCCGGATCAAACTGTGTTGCTTTCAAAACCCCCGTCGTTTCGCCCAAGTTCGGAGGCTTTTCAAACCGGAAAGTAGCTCATCTTCATGTGAACCAGCTCCGTCCCCTTTCGGGAATCCACTGCAGATCCAACAGTTCTTTGGGATCGTCTGGTACTGATTTTCCTGTTTACAATTTGAATGCTATTGGTGTGGACTCTGAATAGGCTGTTATTAACTTTGTAAGCATTGTTTTAGCGGTCAGTTTAAATCAAGCTAACTATAGGATTTTTATGGAAATGGGGTTTATTCGTCGGATTAGACTCACGGCATTTTTTTATATATTTGAAATTCTTCCCTAAAATATGACAAGTATATAAATTTTTCAATTAAAACTTGACAACTTTGTAGTTTAGATGGGCAACTTCATATTTGCATGGAAAAATCGTACTCTTACGTATGGGAAAATTATATACTCCTCCAATTTACCTAATTTAATTAGATTAAGGAAATTAATTGTTATAACATGAATTTTTTAAAACACCTAATCATCTTCCTTAATTCTCTCTCTCCTTCCCTCTCCTCCTTGATAATTTTTGAAGGAGTATCACTAGGAGCAAATTAGGAAAGAAAAATATATCCTTTATTTTATCTAGGATCAACATCAACTCCCAAATATGTCTTATTAAGAACGACCGGATGAGTACTTAATATATTTTGGTTGGAAGTCAAATGCAAAGATATTACGAAGTGCGTGTAAGTATTTTGCTGATATGATTAGACTCATGCAATTTTTCATGTCTTTGTTATCAAAGTCTTCATACGGCCCAATTAAAATAAACAGGTGTCTGTTTTTCTAATTAAAACGTGATAAGTATATAGTTTAATCAGACAATTGTACACTTTTTTTATGACAAAGATGTAATAATCTGTGTCTAAATATTTGTTTATTCTTGTTCTCCTTACGCTGCATTTGAGTCTTGCAAATTCATTTAGTAATTATCAACGCTGACACTCATCTGCACACACAAACACAGCTATAAGAGCTCAGGTTGCCACTCTTGAAGAAGCAGGAACTGGAACTGCCCCAAATGTTGAAGCACCTGTTGCTGTAGTGACTGGAGCCTCCAGAGGTATTGGTCGAGCAATTGCATTATCTTTGGGTAAAGCTGGTTGCAAGGTTAGTGGCTACTCTTCAATTTGAAAAGCCATAACTATTGGCCCCATTTTTAACCAGTTCAAACTGCCAGTAATCACACACACACTCACAAAGTTCTTTTAACTGAATGACTTGTGTTTAATGATGGGAAGAAAAGGGATAGGTTTCACCTAGTAGTATAGAAACATTTGCTAAAAAGATTATCAGTTTTGTGATTGAAAATAAAGTTGCATCAGCTAAAATGGAATCATAAAGTGACACTTGATAGACTTCTTTCTGAATGTCACAGGTTTGTACTTTCAAATAGAAGAAGTATGTTTCTTTGTTAAGATTTAAACTTTAATTTACTTTTGGGGTACATGATGAAACCATGAAGATCCAAGAATTTGGTCAGTTTTAACATCTGGTTAACAAGACGACATCCCTGCTTATCTGGCCTCTGGAACTGTCTCAACTCTCAGTAGCTGTAAATAGTTCCTAATACCTGCTAGTAAATTATTGGGCCTTTCTATTGTAGGTCCTTGTTAATTATGCAAGATCATCCAAAGAGGCAGAGGAGGTGTCCAAGCAGGTAGAACCTATGTGCATTTTTTGTATTAGACTCTGCCATACCTTGCTCTTTAAAAAGTCTGTTGAGTGTAATCTGCTTGGAACCTTATGCTTTTATATGATATCAGAGGTTACTTTGTGCCCAATTCCCAGATAAATTCATTGATCATTGCTGAGGTTTCTCGATCAATTACTTTTATGCTGTTATTTTTACTTTACAAAATTGAATATGAGGATAAAAACCAGATGAAGACCCAGTTTCAAAGCAGAACACTGCATGCTAACTTTGTAATTCACTATCCTCATATTCTTGTGACTTAACCAAGGTTTTACATGTGGGTAGTGTAAAGCATATGTATGTATGCTTGATCACATATTTGGCTCATTATATTGATTATATCTGCTTTTGTCATCTTCTGTATTCTTAACTGGTGATTTACTGCGTTATGTTGATTTATTTGATTATTTCTTGTAGATTGAGGAATATGGCGGACAAGCTCTCACCTTTGGGGGAGATGTTTCTAATGAGACAGATGTGGAGGCTATGATTAAAACTGTAAGTAAATACTTTTACTTTATTTCGGCAGGTAATATTAGATGTTTTGGCCGCTTCATCACTTTCACATTTGCAGGCAGTTGATGCTTGGGGAACTGTTGATGTCTTGGTAAACAATGCAGGTAACCTGGATATAAGCACTTGCTCAAGCTTATTTTGTCATCAAATGTCATACTCTAATAAAGATGCCCATGTTCAGGAATCACTAAGGATGGTTTGTTAATGAGAATGAAGAAATCTCAATGGCAGGATGTTATTGATCTCAATCTCACTGGTGTTTTTCTCTGTACCCAAGTATGTTCTGAACTCAAGTAAATGTTAAATTAAGTTTATATTTTCATTATAGTTAAAATATATATATATATCTTTTATTGGAACTGACGGTCTATTATCTACAGGCAGCTGCTAAAATTATGATGAAAAAAAAGAAGGTGACATCTTAAGTCCATTTAAATTCCCCCTTATTAGTTTATCAGTCTGGTCTGTTTCTTTTCTATTATTTACTTCTATGGTAGACAAGTCCCATAATATGTGAGTAAATTGTGAGATCTTGTGTTTCTATTCTACTAAAAAAGGGGAAGCTACACCCTAGTAGTTTTAGTATCAGTCCTAGATTCTAGTTTGTTGCTCTCTTATTCGCGCCCCCGCGCGCAGGGGGGGGGGGGGGAGGATCATTGCATCCGACAATAACTGGAGTTTTCTGCAGGGCAGGATAATCAACATTGCATCGGTTGTTGGTCTAGTCGGGAATGTTGGACAAGCCAATTATAGTGCTGCAAAGGCAGGAGTAATTGGCCTGACGAAAACTGTTGCAAGGGAATATGCAGGCAGAAACATCAATGTAATACATACGATTTCAGCATCTCTATGTGCTGTCCTAGATGATATCGGCTGATGGAATTTAATCATAACTTCGTGTTTTTTCCAGGTCAACGCTGTTGCTCCAGGGTTTATTGCATCGGACATGACTTCCAAACTTGGAGAGGATATTGAGAAGAAAATTTTGGAGTCGATCCCCTTAGGTGAGAGTGACCAAATTACTTTGGGCTCTAGAGTGCTGGAAATTTGTCAGAGTTTTATATTGTTTGAGATTTAATAACTTGCTTTTTCCACTTTGGGTTCAGGAAGATATGGACAACCAGAAGAAGTTGCTGGGCTGGTGGAATTCTTGGCTCTTAATCCTGCAGCCAGTTACATCACTGGACAGGTTATGTTTTTTATTCTAAATCCTGGCTTAGACTAGTCGACTTTTTTCTTTTGATTGCATATTCAGATATCAGATTATTAAGATACTTGTCGTTGGGAAGACTCCTTTCTTCAGAATGGAAATGGAAGATTTAGGCCGAAATAATGGTGTCAAATATCGTTGCCCAGACTCCTATGAAGCCTACGTATATGTTCCCCAAGCCTCCTTATTAGCCAACCCTTATAATATTTCCATTTAATAAAATTCGTCCCCCCACCCCCCCACCCCCAAAAAAAAAAAAAAAAAAAAACAGTAATAAAAAGGTAATTTGAGTCATCTTAACTGAACTATCATCTCGTTTTAGTTCTCCTTTGAATCAACTATTACGTGCTTACCGAAGTTCCCATATTTCAGGTGTTAACTATTGATGGAGGAATGGTGATGTGAATCGGCAGTCTTGCTTTCTGGGAAACTGAATTTCTGCACCTCAGTATTCATCCTAATGGGCATGGCAGACAAAAAAGGCACTCGTGATATATATTACAAGAGTTCTAGTTGTGTTTTTGACTGAATCAAAAAAGGACACTTTCAATACGCATTTTCTTAGGCTCTTGGCATCTTGTTGCATTTTGGTATTCTTTTAATTGGTCACGATAAGATTGAAAATGTGTAATTCTATTATTATATGTATTTCAGCCAGTTTGCGAATTGGATTTCCTTCTTGGTGATACTTTGCTCGGAATTCGCTTAATATGTTGCAAGCAAGTAATCCTTAAATGTCAACGTGGTTTTATTTACGCTCTTTTACATTCATGAGCTATACCTGTGCACGATCTCTTGTTTCTCTGCTTCTAGGCAGTTCCCTGAAACATGCTGTTCTTAGGTTAGGCGTAAATTTACCTTGTAAGTTTTCACTCACGAGCAATATTACCTTGAAAATTTTCTAAAGTTTAATGTTACCTGAAAGTCTTAAAATAGGGTAATTTTGCTTCTTTCCGATTATAATGTATGGGATGGGAAAATTTTGTTATGTTTTGAAATTTTGAAGGCAACATTGAACCCAAAAATACTTTAGGAACAACATTGCTTTTAAAAGAAAACTTTCAGATAAATTTGTACCATAACCCTTTATTTTTATTTTTTTGTAAATTTACCTTGTAAGTTTTCACTCACGAGCAACATTGCTTTAGGAACACTTTCAGCATTTGCTAAATCGAGCGCCATAGAAGTCATGATAAATGTCGATTAAGAATCCTACTCTTTGTGCGGTTGCACTCAGTTTGTTTTAAACGGTGTCTTGTAGTTTGCGTATATATTAAAATGGGGTTTAGGGAGCACCAACGCCCCCCAAACGTACGCTTAAGCTCCATCATTACCAAAAATATTCAAACTCCAATGTTTTTAATATTTCACTTTAATTGCAAATTGCAAAAATGTGCAACTTCTGTATATTTATTTCAACTGCAAATGTGTAATTACAAGCTTGAGCGTTCTCTTCCCAATTCATGCCCGGCCATTAGTTCCGGAGCATTAAAACCCTATGATTCCATGAAGGCCTTTTCCATTGAAATTCGCATTGCAGAGTTTGATGTGATCAAGAAGCAGAAAAAGGAACTGAGAAGTAGTTGTGCAGTACATCCCACGAGAAAGGAATATGTTGGCTGATTCTCTTGCTAAGGAGGGTATCTCTATTTCTAGTTTTTTTTTTTTTTTTTTTTGTGTCCAGTTCCCTTACGAATCTTATGCGCACAAGAGATGTTGGATTAATTTCCCCTTTGTAATTTGTTTTTAATATATATTCTTACGTATCAAAAAAGGGGGGGGGGGGGGGAAGGAGAAAAGTGTTCACAGTAACCATAGGCCTTGCTTGGGTTAATGTTGGCAAATGTGACTTTTATTTCAACTCACTTTTAAAGAGTAAAGTGAGAGTAAAAATCAGTTAGTTGGGGACTCCCCAAGGGTAATCGACAAGCTAGACCAGAAAAAGGAAAAACTTAGCCAAAACACATCCTTTGGAGAAAGAAACCTTTCCATCCCCATGATTAGAAGAGATGGTGAATATAAGCATGAAGTGTAAATCTCCATCATTTTTTTACCACTCCAAATGCTTCAAAGCATGAATGAGGATTCAATTTCTGTCACAACACCAGAGTTACAGTTGACCAAACGCATGTATCCATGTGACTAGTCCGACTAAAACTACACGGGATTGTGGAAATATAGACCTAAGTATTATGTAGATAGTCGCACCCTGCAATCAGGTTACAGATCCCTGTGGTTATAAGACGTGAAATGCCATATCTAACATAGCAGGGAGCATTGTTAGAACATCTGTTATTTTTTGTCTAGTTTGTATGATATATAAAATTAATAAAGAATAAGAGATAATAACTACATATACCATATATAATTACAGCAAAGGTGCTCAAGGGACTAGTCATACAAGCTAAAATCAATAATCTTACTTGAGGGAACCTCTAGATATTTTGATCCAGCACTCAACATTTTATATGCCAACAATTGAAGCATTGCTTGTGTCAGCACTTTCGTAGAAGTCGAGCTCGGCAAAAGTACCCCCTCCTTCTCCCTTGGTTAGTCTTCCAGGATTGACAGAAATGCACTTCATGTGGTTCCCTTCACTTTCATCATTAAGCACCTGTGCAAGATCACTAATATCTGAATGCTCTAACTAAAATAAGCATTTAATTTAAATTCAAAACTGTTATCGCCCATTTTAGTACCAATACTGAGCTTTGATAGTTCAGGGAAAATGAAAAGAGTCTTGGCAGGTTAAATGTTAACCTTGACGAAGTACTTGATGTCTGAAGGTAAAATGAGAACATCGGGCACCCACGGGACTTGAAGAGCTTCTGGAGCAAGAGAATAGTCCAAAGGAACACTCTCTGCTGGTGGATAAAGAGGATAAAAGCTGATTCAAAAATATTTAAGGGTGTCAATTATGCCTTCAGATGCTTTCTAAACATAAGAAAATAAAGGCTGAATTTTCAGAATTTGTGTGCTTTCAAACCTTTGTTGCTTAAGAATATGGTTTACAAGTCTACTCATGCGATCACCAGGTTTCACGTCTGCTGAAAAACGTGATATTTCCTCCCCACTGAGCTGCTTGAGGATGTCCATAGTGCAGCAACCAACCTTGACCTGAAACCCAATTTCTGAGGTCAAAATGCTTCTCACATGCTCCTCTCCAGATACTTACAGCATATAAATCCCACCAGTTTTCTTCAATTTTTTTAATTGCAAGTTCTTGTGAAAAAGATATCCAAAAGGTGGCTCCTCAGACCAACTAGAATTTCTTTGCACGTACTTTACCAATCTATGGCATAGAATTAATGGCAAATAATTTCATATAGATATACAAAAGCCTGTCATTCCTGAACATGCAACTCAAAATTGGATCCTCTTGATTAATACATTCAGAGAGATAGTAACGCAAGAAAATATAGCCAATTATTGGGTTCATATCTCATAATTACACTCAGCTGCTCTTTTATTTTCTACCTCTCCAATCTCCATATGCACCCTCATGAGAAGCCGGACTCAATTAAATCAGCAAATAAAAGCATAATCACTATCGCATAATCAACTAGCTATCCTGAGGGTATTTTTCCAGCCCAGGAAATACCATCAATATTTTGTTTCTTTTCTTTTCGCCCTTTCATAAGCTAAAGTCACCAAGGAGCAAGGAATTGCAGTGTCCCTAACAATATTTTTTATGGGGTGATAAATATAGAGACACTTGGCTGATAAATATTATGTCTCCTCAGCGTCAACTCAAACTCCAGAAATCTATAGCTACAAATTTACGGTGCTGAGCAGTTAAATAATCATTAAGTTCACCTTATCCCCATTCCCTCCCAACTTAGCACAGTGATGCAAGTTTGAGCTAATTCTACATAATGTAAGCCATGCCCAGTATCATATTTTATGAAACCTGTGATTCTTTATATTAAAACTCACCTGTTTGAATTTTTTTTTTTTTTTCCTTTTTTTATGTCAACGCAATTTAGATATACAAAAGCCAAGAAATAAGAGCGCATTTTAAAAGAGGCACAAGATGAAGCCATGATACAAAATCATTAATGCATTACCTCATTTGCCTCAAAAATTCCAGGGTTAGTGAGACTGGCTATCTGAACAATAAAACAAACTACTTAAATAAGCATAGCTATTGAGAAGGACTGATATTCTGCTAGTAATAGCAACATTTATGAAGGAATGAAGATTAATTCTTAAATGCTTTAAAATCACTATACCTGAGGCTTGAGATCAGGAAGCTTGATATCAAATGCGGGCTGCAGGAACAATGGTTGAATTAGTATTTGAATCTATAAACTACCTAAGCTGCCAATGATTCTAATGGCCATAGAACAATTATCAAAGAATTCCTTTTTTTAAATATAAGTCAGAATCAATCATCACAGAATTCTAGTTGGCTCAACTTCATAATTACCTGGGGGAAAACAAAATCATGGTTAGCATCTCGAATAGAAGGTACAAGAAGAATTCGAACAGCAGAACCCATACACTCTATGTAATCTTCCAACTGGAATCAGGGAAAAGGGGAGTTAGCAAAACAAAAACAAAAAGTGCACAAACACAATTCCAAAAACAAATTATTCTATTTTAGTAAATACCCTTCTGAGGATTTCAATACGAAATATTTCATCATAGCTCCTTTCTGTGGTTCCCTTTTTAATGTCAGGGTGTTCAGTGTCAATAAATGGTCCCATCTGAGAGAAAATTCAGTCATCAATATCAAGTCTGCACCAGTCGATCTAACATAAAGACTAATAGGAAGAAGCAGATTGCAGACAAGCTGGTATTAACCAATATAATCAATTGTGGTGATCTTTTCTTTGCATATGCCAGTAGTTCTGCAAGAGGTTCAAACGATAGATTGTCTGAAGTAGTAAAAGGGCCAGCAGCAATAACCTGTAATGCACCAAGCTAGGTATTAAATTCCAGTGAATAAGAGTTCATGGATGTACAAAACCACAACAACAAAAATTATGGAAAAAAGGTAGCAGCGATCAAAACTGTGCAATCTTTATTATGTCTATGAATAAGAACAATCCAAAGCTTGCAAGTGTTGCAAGATTGCCTGACTCTTTTTTTGCCAAGGTAGGCAAATATTAATCTAGCGAACAAAAATTGGAAATCCCTCCAGGCTCCACATAGGTTTATAAAAAAGGAAAACTTAAATCCAGTGCATGACAGATAATACATATTATTTTGCATAACTCATGTTCAAACAAAAAATAAAACATACACACCATTGATAACTCCCTCAGCTTGCAAGGCAGATCAGTCGGATGATTTTCCTTATCAAAGGCTAGCTTCTTTGCTGGATTCAAATTTTCGCTCTCACCAGGAGAGCAAATTATAGAATCTACCATTTTAGATGCCACTAAACAGTGTCCACTAGGATTATGCCCTTCAATACCAACTACCTATCATCATGGAACCCTGCTTTATATCTTAAATCCTGAATGAAATTTTCAACATATGAAATTATAAATTTCCTGCCTCAGTGACTTTTCCATTTCTAACCTGGCCTGGGAAAACTGAAAAGTGGCTTAGTTGTTGTAATTCCAGGCGAACGCGTTGCCCTCCAGAGTTCTCAGCACTGTCATGGTGTTATAAAATAGACCATATATGAGACAAGACTGAAGTGACAAATTTTAGCAACAATATGAAGGTTAGCTCCAACCTGATGTGCCCAAATGTCAAATTTGTACACAGTTAAGGCCTTAAATGATATAGAGGACTTTCTATGAACAGATGTCCAAATTTGTACATAGTTAAGGCCTTAATGCATCATATAATGTAACAAAACATTTGACTAGGACGTTAAGGGTAAATAGCTTTCCTCTCCTTGACAAATTAGTGCATAATAAATACTTCCTTGTTTAACAAGATTAGTCAATTAGAAAAAAGGATGATTTTGGCAACCTGGCAGTGGTTATATATATGTGTACAACTAGTAAAAGTAAATTAAGGGTCTATTTACCTGCTCTGCAGCATGACAGACTTCTCATTTAGACGCCCTTCCACATCACAACAAATCATGCCAACAGTGAAAATGCTTCTCTGAGAAAACACAATGCATGAAAGTTTATTCCACAAGGAGGGTGTCAAACAATCACAGACTAGAATATGAAAGCTGATTAAAATTCAAAGAATATGACAATTTTATTAGGGAAGGACAGAGAATAATATTAAGTTTCAGTCATTCAGAAAGACATTTAAAACCTAGAATTCGATATTTTTGTAAATCATGAGGAAGGGAGGGAGAGAGATTTATAAGTTACCTGTGAAGCAATTGTTGGGTCCATTGGTTCTTCATAGAGCCCAGAAGCCACATATACTCTTGTATGTTTCTTAATTTGGTTTTCTAGTGCATTAAACTAAATAGCCATAAATCAGACCTGTATCACCAAAAGTATAAAGGTGAAGAACTAAAAAACACTAAATACCACATACCCTATCTTCAGTCCTATCATACATGAATCTACAATCTGGTCTGGGCCCTGATCCATGAACCACCAATGAACACCTTGGTCGTGGACAAACCTTTCTGACTATGTCATCCTCATCATTGTCATGACTAGGTTCTTGTTTTGTAATCTCCAGATTAGGCATTTTGTTGATGCTGAACTTCACCTCAAGCCTATTAGTTCGCTTAGAAAATGCTGTTGTAGGTTTCCATGATTTTCCAGATGATAAAACATTCCCATTAGTTAAAGAGGTTGCATCATATGCAGGTGATAGAACTTGTTGATGGTCTGTTGGAGTTCCAGGAGCATTATCTTTTGAAATATCATCATCATTTAAGATCCTACATAAAAGATTATGGTTATAAAAAAATCATTGGAACAACTCTGGATATTTGTTTCCCAAATATGCAAATCAACTACCAATTTATTACTATATAAAATCTCCTCAAGCTGAGAGAACAGATTATAGCAATATGAACTGGCATACTTGCATTTCTATCTACCATGTCACTGTAAACTAGAATAAATTAAATAGTCACACATACTTCATAATGGAGATAAGAATCCCATGTCAATTGCTAGTGCAGAGCAAGAGAATAAATTCAAGCATTAAGCAAATAAAAACCATGGACCAAAAAAGTGACCGTTGAAGAAAATGCTTACATTTCTACATCTCTACTTGAGTAAGTATGAATATCAGTTTCCTCCTTGATAATAGCTTCTTTCTGCTCATTTTGTAGGTACGTCAAAAAGCCATCTATTTCAGCACTTTGAACTGTTGATCCATTCAGCTGTCTGTCAATGTCAAAACAGCCATCAAGTTCTATCATAAAGCGCTTATGAGTTAATTATCTATAAAAGTTTTCAATAGAATAAACACGCTTACACAAACCAAAACAAAGATATATATACACGTATTCTCATATCCTGACTGCGCAAGAGTTGCTACTCATAAAGATCAAAATTATTATAAATATTCGTGTTATTTTGTGAAACAATTCATATTTTAGATTGATACTTGATAATAATTAGTTTCATTTAACTAGGAGCTACTGCATGGTATTCCTTATCAAGGATTCCAATCCTTTCCTCCTTTTGGATTTATTAGTAGTTGGTGTCTAACACTACAGAATGATTTTGGAAGCTCAAACTGCGGCCTAGACAACCGTCAAAAACAGAAAAAAGAAAGTTGCTGAGTAATTTCAATGAGATTCAGTAGAAATTTTCAATTTTCATCAAACCAGTTGAATAATACGAATGGCGGAGCACAGACCTGTTTAGATAATAAACCTCCCAACTTGAAACCAGATCGGAAGGGTTGAGACTGTAGTTTATGCAAAATGGGAGACCTACAAGAAAAGATTGAGAACGATACATAAGTCATTTTCCAAAATAAGAGAAATTGATAGAGACGAGCTTACATTTCTGTACTGAGAAGGCGCCATGAATTATTTGGGAGAATATAAGAAATTGATGGGTAAAAAGGAGAGGATAAGCTTACATTTGTTTAGTATTTCTTCTTCATCTTCAAGGTCAAACCCACTTCTTCCAAACTCTGCCTTAATTTCCTCTTCAATTGCCATCTCTTCCTGCTAGAGGTCTAGGGTTACTCAGATGCGAGTGAGAGGAGTCGAAGTGAAATGGCGGGAAATTGGACTGGAGGAGTTTATGAAGACGTCCTATTCCGATTATACCCTTCACACGTTAATCTATTTCTTGCTCGTGCATTTTCTTCTAGGAAAAACTGGTAGCTATACTTTTTAAAAAAATTTAATTTGATACTTGTATGTTTTTCTCATAATGAAATATTTTAATTTTTGCTCCGTTAGTATTATTGACTCCTGTACATGGGCTAGCAGTGCTACTGCTATCAAAAAAAAAAAAAAACTGTAGGTACTAAATTATAAATTGAGTGAGAATATAGATACCTAATTTTAAATGCATGCAATAGTTTCAAGAAAATTATTTTTATTTTAAAAATAAAAATAATGAATGTTTGTATAAAAATAATCAAAATTGAACTTCTCAAAATTGAGAAGTAACCTTTTTCTGCTGTATTAAATCAATAAGGGTCTTATTTATTTTGGAAGTTTTCATTGAGAAGCACTCAACACCTAGAAGTATTTTTTGGAGCAAAAATGCCCTAGAAATTTAAAAACGTAACAATATTGCTCTTCCGTTAATCTTAATCGTTAAATTGTTACTCCAATTTGTAAACGTTCAGGGTAAAATTATTCCTAAAAGAAATTTCTAGGATAAAATTGCTCTTAAAAAAAATTCTAGGGCAAAATTACTCCATTTTGTTAACTTTCGGGACATTTTTGCTCTAAAAAAACTTCCAAATGCTAAATACTCCTTAATGAAAACTTTGTGGATAAATAAGATCCTTATCCCAATATTTAAAAGGAGAAGTTTCAAGGGAAAATTGCACCGATATCTCAAAGAGAAATTACAACTTTAAGGTCTTTAAAATCTCCATTTTGCTGACAAGTCCCCGAGACCTTAGGTAATGAAATTCAATTGTGAAAAGACCCATTGAAACACAGAAAAAGCAGACCAATTGAAACTCACCCTATTCTTCTTCGCCTCTCTCCCCTACTTCGTTGGGTCATCAATCTCATCTCCTCGCCACCATGTGATCTTGTCTGTCGCCGTCGCCTAAACGTAGCCGTGAAGGCAGACGCAGCCTCCCCTCCCAATTTGCAGGGTCTCTGAACGAGCAGAAGCCACAACTCCTCAACCTTGACCCAGTGACGGACCTCATTGTCCTGCAACCATGGTACAAAAATGGGATTACAAACTCATTGTCTGTTTGATCTCCATTTTGTGCACATACTGCAATAAAGTTAATGCTTGTCAAAGGTTTCCTTAGTTTTGTTGGTCATTTTTCACTTTTCCGATTTACAAAATTTAATCTCAAATAACTCCATATGATGAAGCTCTTCTAGAAGTAATTATTGTTCAAAGTTGCCGATATCATGAAAGAGGAAACTTTATTCAGGTTTTGAATTGCAGTTTCAAGTGTAGTATAAATAACCATTGAAAATTTTAGTAATTTGAAAATTTACTTAGCTAAAAGGTAATATTGATAGGGACAAAAACTCATATTCAAAATCTGTCTTCATGAAGCGGAATTCATGCGATATGTTGGTGAAACTTTAAAAAATTGCAATCCGTAGAGTTCCAAGATACAGGTCAACTTAGAATTCGATGTGATTTTTCCTCACTGTAATTTCAAGTAGGAAAAAATGAAGTGGAATGTGAATACATTATGTTATAGAATGAGGAAGGAATGTTACTGTTGAGAACTGGGAAATAGAAAGATTTTTTTCTCCCAATTTTCCCCCATACTTTTATCTCCCAAAACAAAGGCCTTGTGCTTCTAGAATCTACGTCTTTCTATGGTGCAATTACTCTGACATAAAGTTGATATCTATGTTACATTATAAAATTGTTTGTTTACTACTGTTTGTAAAGTAAAATCGTTTGTCTCCGACCTAGAGGATGGATTAATGATAGGTAAACCACTTTTATATTGTAACAAATTAGGAGTATTGTAATTTTTGTCATGGCTAATTGTTTGTCTCTCAAGTAGTTAATGTCTATGCTAGCAAGGACCTTAGCGGCAGATCAAAAATAAAACAATGCCCATGAGTGTTTAGGAAACCACAAAACTATGATTTCAAAAGCCTTTTTCCGCAAGTTAAGTTGAGACAAAATTCCCCTCATATACTTACTTCGTACATCGTAAAAGCTATTATCTAAAAGCTAATCAAAACGTGCACTGTATTTGGAAGACATTTTTTCAGCTAAATGTATGCACAAAATTGTCGCAGATCCAAGGAAGTATCCTACATGAACACTTAGGATACAACATTGGGGATTGTGATTTCATATTTGGTCTTGGACTTTTACATGACCACCGGTTTTGCTATGTGGTGAAGACAAAAAACATCACATTCTGTGTGCTTGACTCATTGGTTGATACTATGACATTTATGTGGATGCAGGAGGATTAGGGTGATGCAAATAACGTGGGGAAGAAACCAAAGGAGTCAAAGAAGAATAAGATCAAAAGGAAAGGACAAATTTATCCTAAGGAATTTTTGGCAAGAGGGAGTGTATGGACTATTTATCATTTACTAGTGTATTAGTTGTCAATGCGTTATGCATAGTTGTAATCAGATATGGTTTGATTTTTTTCCCCTAGAGAAATTGCTTCTTTGAAATGCTACAAGGGAACAATCAAAGGAAGAAAACAAAATATAAAAACAATTTCGAATGTAACTTCATATCAAAAAAAAAAATCGACTGTGACTAGGGTTAGTCATGAATATTCATTAAATATATTTTGTAACTTAATTTATGATCAACCTAGTGACCCATTGTATTGACATGATACCAGTTGTTACTTAGTGACTCATTGTATGTGACTTGTTATTATTATAAAAGCGTTTGTAAACTTAGTAGTATCATCGCAATCTGACCAAATAATGTAAACATTGTTGAAGATATATTGACAAGTCTATAGACATCCATTAACAAGTCCATGGGCGTTCATTAAGAAGTTCATATACCTACGTTGACAAGTGAAGCAGCTGATAGTGACAACTCTTTTGTTTATCAAAATATTATATTCACGTCATCAATACAAAAGTATCATAACAAATGTTGATTTAGAAGTGATTGCACTTTGATCAGCTTTGGTAAACAAACATGAAGTTATATTAACAAGTGTAGGGGATTGCATTGACAAATCCATGGGCGACCATTGACAAGTCTATATGCCTATGTTGACAAGTAATGCAGGTAAGGTTAACAACTCTTTTGTTTGTTAAAATAATATCTTCACATAATATGAAATTATAAGTTGCTTATAATTACATTGATTGCACTTAGACCACATTATTTAAACATATATGAATATATATTAACAAGTGTAGGGGATTGTACTGACAAGTCTATGAGTATCCACTGACAAGTTTTTGGATTTACTTTGACAAGTTCATGTCCATCCATTGATAATTGAATTTACATCATAATACAAATTTTCATATTCATAGCATATTATATCCAACTTCCATTTACATCTTCAAATGCATCACAAGGTAGTAACTCCATCTTCACAGCCCATCTAAAAAAAGGGCGAAGAAGCAATTTTGCACACGAAGTTTGCCTCAGGGAGCGTCCAGCACCACGAAGTTTTTTGAGGAGCAAAAGTACACAAGAAGTTACGTTTTGGGAGCACCCAGCACCACGGTCGTTAGCTGACGTGGCGGTTGCCCTTTATAATATACTCGATGGCGGTCGAATTAGTTGATTTTACTTATTTTTCTAAAATACCCTTGTATAAATTTTCTACCTCAACTACCTTATTGATTTCACATAATCCCTCATTTATATCAATAGGCATCTTTTAGGAAGAAATTGACAAAAATGATAATGTTGTATTATAATTAGGACCAAAACAAACTCTTAAATGTTGTCTTATAATTAGGATTGGAGGGAGTATATAATAAAGGGCAATCGATCACCGCCGGCGGCCGACGATAGGGTGGTCGGTGGTGGGGCCCACTGGCGGGGTATTTTAATTTTTTTTCTAATTATTTTAATTATTTGAATTTTTTCCTATTTTTCCTAATTTTTTGATTTTTTTTCTAATTATTTTACTTTTTTCCTGAATATTTTAATTTTTTTTCCTTATTTTTTGAATTTTTTCGAATTTTTTTTAAATTTTTTCCCTAATTTTTTGAATTTTTTATTTCACATCAGCGGCCACGTCAGTATGTCAGTCCACATCACCGCCTCGTCAGCGTTCTATCCAAGTTGACGGTCAACTAACTGTCGTGTTGCTGGGCGCTCCCAAAACGTAACTTCGTGTGTACTTTTGCTCCTCAAAAAACTTTGTGGTGCTGGGTATTCCTTGAGGCAAATTTCGTGTGCAAAATTGCTCCTTCACCCTCCAAGAAAATCCTTTGGTATGCATTTCTACCTAATTACCCACTAACTTATAGTGTGTCTAAAGACATTTACAAAAAAGAGTAAGATGCATTTTCCAAAAAAAAAACACAAAGCCACCAACATCGATCAGTTTGGATTAGGATTCTTGCCAAGTCTTGGTAGTGTGGCTAGGCTCATTGTATCTTCCAGAGTGATAAACACGTTTGTTTTGAAACTGAGATTCAATCCTTTTTCAAAGGTAAATGTGAACTTCATAAGAAATTTGTTACTCTCTTTTCTAACAATAGATGATATCATTATTTTAAACTCTTTATAACTTGTGCCTTCCTTAATGGTTTTTGTTCTCACAGTACCCCCCAACATATGATATATTACCTGTGTTAGTTCTTGGTTTATGTTTTGATGATAACAAAGCTTGGAAAGTAATGAAGACTTGATGATTCAAGTCATTCAAGTGATAAAAATTTATTTGAACCAACAAGATAACTGATGAGTAGTATTTATGCCATATTTTTCCTATGTGTTTTGACTATTTTAAATGCTAAAGCTGAGCTTTATTGCTTACTATATGATAGAATGCCTGAGAATTCACGCGTATAGGGAAATAAAGGATTGATCTTACAAGTTATTGCATTCATATTATTATTCTGCTCATGTGCATAAGAAAAGGATCATTTTATGATTTATCGCGAAAGCACATAATGAAGCTAATACAATGCTATAGCATATCATATGTCTACACCTACGCCAGCAATACAATGCGACCACTATGTTGTAGCATCGTAAATGATGCAAAATTATGCACTAAGTTATTATAACCTTTCCTCGCGAGTTTTCAGAAAATTAAAACAAGTCAACCATATGCACGTGGAGACGGTGATTGACTGAAGCTAAATCCAGGAGATGCGGAGAATCGAAAGAAAGATTTAGAGAATCCTGTGATAATAAGAGAATGATCAATAAACCGAATCTAAGATCTTAGACCCAACAGATCTGGAAGTCCCAACTAATTGGACGTGCGGCCAAGGAGACCTCACTATAAGAGGGAAGCGCGGCAAAACCTAGAGTGTGAAAGTTGTGAGCCGAACAATTAACATAATTCCTATTCGACTGAACTCACACGAAAGGAATGAAAGAGATGACTGACCGAGAGGACAGTAGACCAGACCGAATTCTTTGTATTACTCTGTTTCGACCCTTGATTAGTTTTACTAGCTATTTTCTTAAGACTATTTTAATAGGAATCTTAATTAATAAAAATATATAGCTAAGTGTTTGATTCATGGATAGAATTTATACTTTGGAAAATACTTTATTCCAACATCCCGCCTTTATCAGGTTACTGATATCTTTAATCTTTGTTGGGTTTTGTATTCACATAGATCTCAAGAGTTCAACTTATATTCTTTTATTTTGATCAATAAAGTACGTTATATCCTTCTCACATTTTTTCAGCATTTTATGATATAAACACAATCCTTTCAGCTACATACTTAATTTGCTTGTAATGTAGCTAATAATGACTAATGATCTGTTGTAGATTGAATCCAAAGTTGCATAGGCAGAAGACATTATGCTAAAGAATGAGCAGGGTAGTCCACCACGCGCCATGATGAAATGATGCTGCTGGCGATGGTGATGTTGAAAGTAGGAGCAAGCCAATCTTTTTGCATTTAGTTAATACTTCTTAGTATTAGTATTGGCTTTATGTAATGGCCACATTGGATTTGTAATTATGTCTTTTGTTATTGCCATTCTCTTGTAAAGAATTTTGAGGACTATAAATATTGTAAAGTTAACATAATGACAAAATTGAATTTGTAAGGCGATTGTTCTTTCAATATGATTCATGTGTATTAACAAGTGAGAATGAATTTATCAACGTTTTAAGGTTCCACTATCGACACGTAAGAGAGCACAAATGACAGCTAACATAATAGATACTGTTATATTAGATTATATAAGAAAATCAACATATCTTTAAAAAAAATTTGAGTCTTACTATTCAATTTGACCTTGTTCATGTAAAAGAAAAAAGTAATAAGTGACATTAGTTGTTGTTAATATAGCTAATTTAGTTGTTAATAATTAGTGTCTGGTGCAAGTTGACATTAGTTGTAGATACATGTTGAGATAGTTGTTAATATAGCTAGTTTAGTAGTCAATAACAAGTGAGTGGTGCAGGCTGACATTAGTTGTTAATACATGCCACGACAATTGTTAATATAGCTAGTTTAGTTTTTAATAACAAGTATGTGGTGCAAGTTGACATTAGTTGTTAATTTAATATAACTAGTTTAGTAGTCAATAACAAGTGAGTGGAGCAGGCTGACATTAGTTGTTAATACATGCCACGACAATTGTTAATATAGCTAGTTTAGTTTTTAATAACAAGTATGTGGTGCAAGTTGACAATAGTTGTTAATTTAATATAACTAGTTTAGTTGTCAATAACAAGTGAGTGGTGCAGGCTGACATTAGTTGTTAATACATGCCACGACAATTGTTGTTAATACATGCCATGATAATTGTTAATATAGCTAGTTTAGTTTTTAATAACAAGTATGTGGTCCAAGTTGACATTAGTTATTAATTTAATATAACTAGTTTAGTTGTCAATAACAAGTGAGTGGTGCATATTGACATTAGTTGTTAATACATGCTGCAACAAGTATTAGTATAACTAGTTTAGTTGTTAATAACAAATGAGTGTTGCAACTTGACATTAGTTGTCAATACATGTCACGATAGCTGTTAATATAGCTAGTATGGTTGTCAATAAAATGTGAGTCGTCATGCCTTATATTAACACTACTTAATAGGTTATAATTTACTTACTTCCAAGTAAAGACAAAAGTTTCAAAAGCAAGAAACATGCATCCATACTTATTATAAGATTACAAAGTGCTTACATGTTATACTTACGGAATAAAAGTCTAGTTGTTACAATCAAATTCCTGCCATGTTCGATTTCATACAAAGAAAAAGTCTCTAGCCTTGTTACTGCACAATGGGATTTAGCAACATGTGTTCACAACTAAAAGGGTATGCATTGACAAGTCAATGTGTCATTAATGACAAGTATAAGGGTGTTATAATTGACAACTCACTCTAACAAGCATCTAAAACGTAAATACACCAGTGTCACAACCCCTAGAAAAACTTATACATGTAGATTCATTCAAATCTAATATAGATTACAAAAAACTCTACACTTCTTACCAATTCTTGAAATATTAGAGTTTGAGTTTGCATTACTGTGGATTTAATACAATATGCTTTTGCCTTTGATTTTTGGACATTGGTTTTCTTTCACTAGCAAGGGTAAGGGGTACAAGCTGATTAGTTTCAGCAAAAGGTTCATCTTGACCGGGTGATGATAAAGGCTTCGATCGGGATTAATGGTTTTCATGTAGAGAAATGTGAATGATCAAGATATAATTTGTCCCTTACATTTGTAGAGACATAATATTGGGCCCCTCGATGAGTGAGTTTGAGAAATGTATGACCATACTACGATAGAAAGGAGTTTCCATTTTAATTGTTGGACTACTCAAGAATCGAGAAAGTAATGATCAAGAACAGGAGGTTGACATTATCCATGTTTCATCCTTGACCAAATTATCGAGTGACAAAAGGGACGTGACATGATTGTATGATAGGTTGTATTGTATCAATGATCCCCATATAAATTGGGTAATCGCAATGTCTTGCTAGAAGCCGCTTGCGACTTGTGGGCTGGTACAGTATTGGCCCACTGCCAATCTCATGTGGGCCGCAAGGTCGCACATAAGAATAACCCAACACGAGCAATAGTGTTCAGATTCATTAAATCTTAGATATGTCTAAGATTTAATGAATACAGCATTTAATCTAGGATATATATATATAAAATTCGAAATTAAGTAATAATAATATTATTATATAATATTTGTTTTATAGTTAATTTATTTGATAAATTAAATAACTAAAACAAATACAGATATAATATCTCAAATTTAATTAAATTGACAAATATAATATCTCATATTTAATTTATAAAGATAAATTAAATCAATAGGCTTTTAATTCAGATTAAATAAATAGATTAAATTAGATTTGTTAGACAGATTTAATTAATATATTATTTTAATCCAAATTCGAATTTCAAGATTAATTTAGATTAATTTTGAATATTTTAATACGGCCAAATTAGGGTTTTAGAAACTCTATAAGAGATAAGATCTAGTCGTATTAAAATAAGTAGAGTCGCAAAATTGAAACCCTATAGAGAAAAGACGTGAAATGTAAAGCTTGAAGGCGCTAGCATGCTTCCATCCGTGTTGGAGTGTTGTTCAGGTATGGATATCGGTGAGGGAGTGGATTCGTAGAGTCGGCTCTTGTTGATCGAGTAGGACGCATAGGAGTTTGCAAAGGTACGGTTCTTACTACCTGATTTAACGCGTTGATATATCATTTTCTATGGATTCATAAGTTTTAATGGATGAAATCCTTCCGCTGCATGTACGGATCCCAACAGTCTTTGAGGCAATATACTTCATTTTTTTAATGTGTGATATGGTGTTAATTTTTCCCCCCCGCTAGATCAGTTATGCCTCTGAAAAGTTCATGAATATGCTTCTAAAATATATTTTTGTGATGATCTCTGTGAGTATGTATATATAAACTGATGCGTTCAGTTCAAATATGCACATACCATTGGTGGATGATTCAGTTGTTGTCATTCCTTGTTCTTATAACATATTTTCAGTTATCTTACCATTTTAAGATCTGTGTTTTCCCTCTACCATATGTGTTTATTATTACCAAAAACTAAGATTATGCGATGGAGCATGTGAGTTAGATCTAAGAAACTAGGACTATTAAAAACTCGCAATTTAGGCCCCAAAATTAGTCTTACTATGCATAGGACATGAAAACATAGAATACAAACCCAAAACAATGTAGAACTGTTGCTAGAAACTTCGTATGCAATTAGAAATGTCGTCCCTCTAAACTTGGAAATTGGGTTAAACAAAATTTAGTGTTTTAAGCATGACATTGGAATAAATGGGTGTATCTGAATTCGACTAACTCTCTAAAGTACCCACACCAAAAAGAGCACCAATGCAGAACCAATAACATTACACAACAAAACAACAAAGAGAGTAAGAGAAGAGAACTCTTTTAGAAGGAGGAGAAAGTTATCATGTGTGTGTTATATTTGGACTCAACTTCTCCCTCAATCCAACATCCTATATATATAGCATATATATGGTCATATATGAATAGATGTAACCCTTAAACATACAGTTATATGGCAATAGATATAACGTTTAAACTATATATTCCAACATCCCTTACTCACACTTGGTGGATTAGATGTTATGGGTCAAGTCTCTTTCTCTTACTTCTTTCATACTACTATGTGCTTTGTCGTGACTGTGTGGGCATGATGTCTTCATTTGGGCGCTTATACTGTAAATACCTTTTTTAGAGATCAGTACAAGACAACCCTACAATGCATCTCAATATTGATATAATGCTTGGGTGTCCTAGATTTAACAATATACACTTTTCTAATGGCCAATCTAATCCCTTTTAAGTCAATATAAAACTTAGATTGCCTTCCTCATATGCATAATGTCCACACTTATCAAATTACAAAATAATATCATAAGGGACTGGTCTTAGACACCAGCATATGTGCGTATATTTCATGTAATAATTATCTTCCTTTCGCCCATATATCACTTTGATATGAATCAACCACTTTCCTAATATAATACCCCCTTTGGTCCTTATTATAGAACACCAACTAATAAGTGTATTTGGTCTTTTTACGAAGCACTTGTTTGTTTTCAAGACTTATTAATTATTTTCTCCATATATGCCCATAATTAATAAGGGTAGTGGATGATAGTAAGAATTCATATAACATTAGAGTTTAATATAATTAGTAGGGGTAATATTGGAAGTTACTTAAATTTTGAGACAACTTTATTGACTTTAGTTATTTTTATTGGTTTGTGAGAATTGTTAGTTGATATCTTATAATAAGGAGCAGAGGGAGTGCTTTTTGATCACATCAATCATGACCATATGACAAAATTGTTGATGCACATTCAAATGATGAACTTTCAAATTCGTATGTGTCCACGGACCTCAGTAGAGCATGAAAATATGGGATTTAAATTCCTACTAGTCTAATTTGTCTTTTAAGATTACGACGAGAATCATCTATTGAAAAAACTGTAATGACTCACCCCCCCCCCCTCCTTAAAAAGACATTTTAAAATTGTAAAATCACAAATCAAATTTGTTACCAATAATAGATTAGAAAATGTCGAAAGTTGATAAGTAATTCATAACTCTTTTTTCTTTCTTTTTAAATACCTGATTTAGAATTTTACAATTTTAATGTTCATTTTCTGCGTTTTCCCCTTCTTTCTTTCTCTTTTAAATCCCTTCTTTCTCTCTCTCTCTCTTTCTTTTTTGTGATTTATTCTTTAACTTACCTAGAAATAAAATCACTAATTTCTGGTCATTTGGGGAAAAAAAGCACTTTGCCTTGAAATGACTAATTTCAAGTCACTTGATTTTTTGGGAGCTTACTTTGCTATAAAATTACTAATTTCATTAAAAGAAGCCCGTTTTACCCTTAAAAAACTCTCTTAGGACTTGACATCTTTTAAATAAAAAATAATCGGTAATATCAAAAATCAAATAGATGCTACCTAAATTAACTAACTACAGATTGACTGGGGGGACAATCAGAATGCTAATCTCAGTAATTGCCAAACGTTTAATCCAGAGGGCATAAAAATTTGATTTGGATAACTAATTTAATACCAAAAGCATGATAATAAAAGAATCTTGTTTACTAGGCTTTTCAAGTATACAAAAGTAAATTTCTGGCAGACTGTTTCTGGTTAAGCTAAGAAAACTAAACCATCAATAACAAACAAGAAGATGCTGCAAACAACATTACTAGGATACAAATTTTACATGAAACGACACAAACAAGCAAGTATTAGCTAAGCGACAATCCACTGTATAGCGCTGGCACTAGTGTATTAACATTTACGCAACTAAAGAACTGAAACGATTTGAATCTTCCATACCCAGACCCTGTGCTGCTCCAAAAGATAGATAACTATTCATCAATCTCTTTCCGAACGAACCCTGTCTATGGTTGGGTTGTAGTGTGCCTTCATCAACCAATCGGTTAGAGCCAGAGGGTCCCATGATATTAACGTCTCTTGGCATATCAATGGAAGTAAGTGAAGCCATAGATGATGGTTTGAGAAAAGGACCAGTAAGTGCCAGATTTGGATTTACCTGAATTACACCTTGTGTTAGGCCTGCAGTGAATTTCTCTTTGGTGGATGGACTAGGGAGATAAGTCCTAATAGATAGCGTTCTTTTGTCGTTTGGAAGAGAACAGAAATTTGAGTATCTTTGCCGTAATGGGATTGGGATATTGTTTTCCAAGTTTTTCCTTGAACTAAAAGAATATGATGAAAGATTATCTTCATCTTCCAGCTTTAAGGCACTGACGCCGTTTTCTCTATCTTTCTTTTTAGGCCACCTCAGAAAAAACTTTAAGCGCCTCGTAGCGAACTTAACAGAACCAGACTTGCTATATGGGGGGGAGCTGGCTGAGTCACAAATGCTGAGTTCACCTGAGTAAGAATTAGATTTTATTACACTTGCTTCATCATAGTTGATTTCTGATGATGCATTATCAACGCCAGTGTAAAGAAATATCTCTGCGTCTGGGATTCTAAAAGAAGTTCCAGGACTCCTTCCAATGCCGTGGGATTTCAGATGGGAACGAAGGACATTTCTGGCCAAATAATCAGGGTAGTTAGATATTCCTCCAGCTGAAATAAACTGCTTGATCAAAATCTCGGACGAAGCTGATTGAGGCCTTCGCTTCAGATGATCGAGTGGAGTCATCCCATCGGCGTCACGGATGTTCAAATCGATGGACGGGATGGACATTAACATTTCCACCACATCACATTGGATGTTATCAATGACAGCTATATGAAGAACTGTTCTTCCTTCATTGTTCCTGACATTAACGATGTCCTGTATGTTCACAGTCTTCCCACTAACAACTTGCTTCATTAGCTCAGTGTGCTTGTCCAGTCTTTGGAAACCTGGGCTTCTAAAACCAGCCACTGCCATGTGAAGAAAGGTGTCTCCATAGCTATTGGTTAGCTTTGCTGATTCGGGAGAGGCAAGGATCAAGATCTCTACTACGGGCAAGTAACCCCTGTAAGAAGCCACATGTAAGGCTGTGTTCCCTTGTGCATCAGTTGAGGTGATAATCTCTGATGATTCTAGTAGATTTCTCACCACCTGCATCGCTAGAATGGTCAGAATTAGTGAAAGCTTTTGTTGCAATCAGTAAAACTCCAAAAAATCTAACTTCTGTAGCATTCACAGTCCCTGAAAGTATCGAATATATATGAAGATGAGAAGCTACTCCTTTGGTATATAAGGCATATATAGAGAGTTGATCTTGGTCCTAAATATAAGACATAATTTTCATATTTGTCAATTTTTTCTTAATTCACCCTTATTGGTGCCTCCTCAAAATAATGAAGGAGAAAAAGGATGAAGAAATTAAGGAAGGTGACTAGAATGTTTTAGAAAATACATTTCATATTAATTAACTTAATCAACTTCCTTAATCCAATCAAATTAAGTAAATATATCTTATATTAAGGACCAGATAAGTATTTTCTTGGAATATATAGCATGAACCCAATCTGGAGTCTACTTAAATATGGACCACAAGGAAATGCTAGTTGGAATAAAGGACCAGGACACAATGTATAAGGAATTCAACAAACATGTTTGATATTAAAAGTTTTTAGATCAATCTGATTTATTATGACTATGAAGCTGAATACACTGAGAACATGATGTTCTGTAGCATCTATAAAGATTTCTGAAGAAGCACTACAAGTTTGTGGTATTAATATAAAGCAATTGATAAGCATTATGTATATGTGCAAGTTTCAGATATTCAATCCACTTAAACTGAGTGTTTGAGATACATCATATGATTAAGTCAGACGGACAAGCTTCACCTAGAAGTTCCATTGTCTCATTACCATTATTCCTGGGGTTAGCATGCTAAGCAGGTATCAATTCATTTGCCCTTTAATGTTTTTCTGATCATTCAATATAATTCCCTCCTTATAATTAAACTTGTTCGTCCTCAATAGGCAAATGAGAAAAAATTATCCCAGGGTACAAAAAATATATCAAGTTTTCAAGGACTGCAAATTTCTTAAATCTACTAAGAAACTAAAAATTTCAAGATAGATCACAACTAATTCCAGTCTCACGCATCAGAATAACATAAAAAGAACAAGTAGGACCGAAGATACACTGCAAAATAGAATACCTTTGTAACATCCAGCACTAAAACATGAGGGGCAATAGCAGACAATTTCGAGAACGTGTGACAACTTTGAAGTAAAATTCCTTACCTCAACTTGCCCTCTGCCAGCTGCTGCGTGCAAAACTGTGGATCCTTGCGCATCTCTAAGAGCTAAAATGTCAGAACCACTACCAAGAAGCTGCTTCAACACCTCCCAATTCCCTCCTCTCGCCGCCGCATGAATTGCCCTATTCATCATGTCCCTCTTGTAAATCCTACCACTTTCATCCAATTCTGCCTCAGTGACGCTGCAATCTCTAGGCGAACGTGCAGAATCAAGAAGAATCCTGAAGACCTCACAGTTCTTGCTTCTAGCAGCAGCATACAGTATATCAGTGACTCCGTACTCTCCTTCTCCGAACACCAGAAATGGGTCTCTCCTTAACAATTCCTGAACAAAATCCACATCTCCGGCGGATGCCGCGGTGTAAAGCAGCCATCCTCCGTAGCCGGCACGAATAAGAGAGTTATGCCCCTTCTCCGTTTCGCATTCACGAAGAAGATTCCTCGCGACGTGACACCGACATTTAGCGACGTCGTCGAATTGAGATTCGTCGTCCCAAACGGTTTCGAGGCGGCGAATTCTACGAAGCGAGGTGAGCTTAATGAGCAAATTGGTGTCCAGGTGGAGAAGCTCCGCTACCAGATCGTAGAGACCGTTCGCCGCCGCCCAATCAATCGGCGACGCGTACCACCATTGATCTCCGGTGCTCTCCCAACGAAGCGGAAAATACGAGGGAGGCATTTTATAGCTTCTTCTCCCCCAAAATGCTGCTAATGAGCTAGAAATTTGTATCAATGAAAGTGTGAGATTACTGTGAACAGTGAAATGATAGGGAAGCTACGAAACAGGGGAGAGGGAAAAATCACAAAGCTGCGAGAGGTAGAAGAAGAAGGTACGTGATTTTCGCGGCAGAAGTTGGTGGAAAAACACAATATGCGCACCACCATAACAAAAGCGAAAATGGGCAATTTCTATTTTCTATGGGTGGAGCAATGAGTCAAGAGGAAAGCATAGAAAGATTGAGATTCTCTGGTCCGTGAGCACCCACTACTCCACAGGATGATAAATTGATAATTACGATTTTCTCAGACCCCACAATCTAGATTAGGAGATTTATCACTTGAGGAAATTTTCATGGATTGTGTTTTTTATGACCCACCATTACCAAGATTCCAACAACAACGAAACAAAAAACAAAAGGAGAAATTGAAGGCACACTGATTTTAGTTTTTTTTTTTTGGGTATATTAGCTTTGAAGTTTGAAGAATGGTTCTGGGTGGCTTTCATAAGTTTGCATGGCTTGAGATGCAAAGCTCATGTCATGTAGAACATTAAAAGGGCATAAAAATCTGCGTTGTTCGCCATTACGAGGATACGAGTTATAAACTATTTCTGGGTTGCCCTTATTTATCGGCTTTAGATAGGCTTATGATTTGAGAAAGATCTAAGGAACAAAGGAATGTTACTTTTCTCTTTACTTTTTCAACAAATAGTGGGGTCTCCAACTTTAACTAAAAGGAAGAAAACTAAATGAAATAACTATGCTGTTTAAAATGAGAAAATCACAAAAGATTTTAATAAGAAAAATAATATCAGAAAAGTCTTATAACTTATTAATAGTGACTCTTCTATTTCATAGGAGTTATTTCACTTGCTATTAACCAACTATCGAATCTTTTTAATATTAATATTTTTTGGTTAGGACCTTGGTGTGATTGGTCAGCCTATAAACACCGAAACAAATACCGATGAGACCATTAACGAGAGAATGGAATTACCACTTTAATCCTATTTATAAGTTCACTTTAACCAAATCTCACATACCAAGGAGAGGTGATTAACTTAATGATTATAAGGGTAAATTTTTTACTTTATCTTCACTTATAATTGGGTATTTAAAAACTGTTTTTTTCTCTCTTTATCTTCATAGGTACAATTAATTAATATAGGTTAAATTATCACAATCTTATTTATTACATGAAATTGGACTTACAAATAAGATCAAATTTTTTTTTGTCAAAATAAACTTATAAATAGAACCATAGTGATAGATTTTAATGGTCGTAATTTTATTTATATATATATATCTTGTGGAGTCTAAAACGACATTACTGTGAATTTAAAAAAAATATTACTTCGTCATATTTCTGTTTTCATAACCATTCTGGTCCAATTATCTCTAGTTTAAACATAAACGTTCTTGGTAACGTGCTGTTTAATATATTTTTATTTAAATATTATTCTTTTCAAGATTTACATATTAATACTTTGATATATTTTAATTAAAATTATACTAGTATTATTTTAGTTATGATTTAGTTGACAATAATTGAACCACAATCAAACCATTTCTTATCAGATCACGGTCTCAACTAGTTTAATAAAGTAAAATTGTTGCTCTTTTTTTTTTTTTAACAAAACTACGGATACATATATTAATACTCCAAAACGATACAATACATAAAAATAACCACAAACAGATCTAAAACAAATACAACCAACATAACAACAACAACAACAAAAAACACTGGATACAATATCAGCCAAGCACCGTACATTAAAAATATAAGAGTATAAGTAGAATCATGAACATCATCGGCCTCCTCGAAACCCAAGGTTAGAAGTGACGAACAAGAGAGTGTTGGTTGAAAAACCCATCCTAAAGGGCACATAATCTTTAAAGCAATAGCTACAATAAAATTAGCTAACTGGGTACCCCATCTTGGGATAAAGAAACCAGAAAACCCAACCTTGGAAGAAAAAAGATACTTGATGTCCTGAAGAATACTTCTGCTCCTCTGACTAAACAGATCCAGTGACATCGACCACAAATCAGACCACACCTCTTTAGATCTTCCCCCAAGAATGCAGATCCGGGCTACCAAGAGGTAGTCGGACCTTATAACGTCCAAACAGTCATCCAACCAAGAGGATTTAATCTCAGATATGACAGATCTGTTTATTTCTAGAGACAAGAACACCACCACAAAACCCCATACTACAAAAAAAGAAACAAAAACACAGAAAACCAGAAAACTCTCACCTCGGCATATCAGATCTGAAGAAGGAGAGGGAGAAGTTCGCCCTAGGAACGAGAAGGGTGCTCGCCGGTGACCTGCATCACAAGCCGCCGGCGAGGGGAAGAAGATCACGAAGAGACGCGGCAAACAAACCCTCATACGTACTCTATCTAATGATCTGTACGATGTGTATTGTGTGTACAAGGAGGCACAAAAGATCTGGGAGTCACTCATCCACAAATACATTGTTGAAGATGCCGGAAAACAAAAGTTTGTTGTGGGAAATTTCTATAAATGGGAAATGATTGAAGACAAAGACATAAAGCTGCAGATCAACGAGTATCACAAATTGCTAGAGGAACTCCGGGCTGAAAATATCAATCTGCCAGATGAATTTGTGGCAGGAGTTCTGATCGAAAAACTGCCAGAGACATGGAATCATTATAAGCAGCAACTCAAACATAAGCAAAGACAATTGTCGCTGTCAAATCTGATCACACACATCATTATAGAAGATACAAACATAAGGGCAGTACAAGCAGAAAAGGGAAAATAGATTACTGCCAAAGCCAATCTAGTGGAAGGAAAGCCACACAACAAGAGGTACGATTCTAAACACCAATACAAAAAGAAATCTGATTACAAACCGAGTGATTCTAACCCCAAATTCAAGAAGAATGGTAGTTGTTTTTTCTGTGGCAAGCTAGGACATTTTGGTGCTAAGTGTAGGAAAAAGGCTAGAATTGAAAAACATAAAAGAGACGAAAATCCTCCAAAGGCAAATGTAAATTTGGTTGTAAGAGATGAAAACAGTGATGATGAAGTTATCGTTGCAATGGTCTCTAATCAAGCCTTACTGGTCGCTGATGTGAAAAAATGGGTGGTAGACTCCGGAGCTACCAAGCATATATGTGCAAATAAGGAGATGTTTTCCACTTTCCCAGAAGCAGAAGACCATGTTTATTTGGCTGATTCATGAACTGCAAAAGTTCAAGGGAAAGGAAAAGTGTGTTAGTTCCCTTATGGTTTTGATGATTGCCAACAACTATAAACAATCCAAGAGGTTTTGCTCTTAAAATCTTAAAACTTTGAGTAAGAGCAAACCTCGAGGTTCGCACTGAAACCTCGAGGTTTGGCCTTATAGAAGCTTTTAAAAAGTCAAGTGTTTCATTGTTCAAAACTTGGTTTCACAAAACAATGTGAAACCTCGAGGTTGGAAAGTTAACCTCGAGGTTCTGGATCTTTTAGAAAAAACTCAAGTTTTGCACCAACACAGGAAACCTCAAGGTTTGGTTGAAAACCTCCAGGTTTATGTTTTGGCGCTTAACTGATCTTTTTGAAAAACATGTGAAACCTCGAGTATTACAAGTAAACCTCGAGTTTTTAACTCATCCAGAAAGGTTATGGTTTCATCAAGCATGAAAACCTCGAGGTTCATATTGAAACCTCGAGGTTTAGCAATTTGTGTTAAAACTCAAGATTTCAGGAAAACACTTAAACCTCGAGTATTATTTGTAAACCTCGAGTATTATGGCACACAGAGAACAAACAGGTTTTCAAAGAATTGAAAACCTTGAGGTTCAGACTGAAACCTCGAGGTTAACCCTTCTGTCCAAAAACTTAACTTTGCAAATTTAGAAGCAAACCTCGAGTATGGTTTTACAACCTCGAGGTTATCGGGCTCCAGAGGAAAAATGGATTTTTCACCAAGTTTCAAACCTCAAGGTTTCTTTTGAAACCTTAAGGTTTGTCATTTTCAAAGATTTCTCAAAAGGTTTCTTTACAAAGGGAACCTCGAGGTTCACAGAGTAACCTCGAGGTTACATGTGTTTTCAACTGAGTTTGCTTGAGTTATTCAAGCAAACCTCGAGGTTTGATGAACAAACCTCAAGGTTTCTGGCCGTTACTGCAAAATCGAATTTGGGGATTCTGTAATACCTTCTTGTTTGATCTCAATGCTTTCCATGATTATTCTATATTGATTCTAGATATGTTTAACCATCTTTCTAGTGAGTTTCAGACAGATTAACGAAGGTTTATTGAAGGATTAGAGCAAAAGCAAAAAGTGTGTCAGAACATTTAATGCTCAGCCCAGAAACTTGCTTCCTTTGGTTAATCCATTGGTACACGGCTACAAAAGATCAAAAGGAAGATTACTACAACAAGAAACATCCTCTCTAACTGATTTATTGCCAGAAAGTCAATTCAGACTTAATGACCAGCTGTATTATGCATAAACAAGAGAGAGAAGATGCCTAAGCTTGAACCAACACTCAGCAAATGATCTCCAACGGTTCAATCTTCATTGCGATGGTCATTTAATACCCTCTACCTATAAATAGAGAGCATTAACTCCTTTACAAGTTGATACACCAACTCAGAGCGAAAATTTACGAAGTTCATTTATTATGTATTAGCTTTCACTTGTAAAGTATCATACTTGATACAAGCACTTCAGTGATTATCTTATCTACTCTGTGAGAGAGTTCTTTATTGTAAAATCACTCATTGATTGTGATAACCACAAGTCAGGGGACTTGGTGGTTGGGTGTATTGATTACATCTTGTAAGGGGGAGTGAGTTCTAGAGAGAGAACTACTCTGAGTACAGAGATTGTAATCAGTTGTTGTGAATTTAGTGGATTGAAAATCTCAAGTGAGGCTTGGGGACTGGATGTAGGTCAGAGAAAGGACCGAACCAGTATAAATCATTGTGTGTAAAGCTTTCCTCCCTATCTCTTCTGTTCTGCTCTGTTCTGAGTGTTTAAAAACAGAACAAGTTTCGAAAAGTTTTAATATACCCAATTCACCTCCCCTCTTGGGTATAAAGCTCCTCTTTCAAAGTGATGTTAAAACTCACATCAAGAAAGACATTGGCGCTGAACGATGTTCTGTACGTGCCTGAACTTAGAGCAAATATGATTTCTGTGGCTCTATTAGTAAAATCTAGGGTCAAGGTGTCGTTTGAATTAGATAAGATCATTATGACTAAGAACAATGTTCTAATAGGAAATGGTTATTCTAATCAGGGTCTTTTTGTACTGAGTGTTGATGAAAATAATCAATTACTTTTACAAATTCGTTCAAATCTTAAGGTTAAGGAACCTTAAGTGAGGGTGTAACAATTACAACTTGTAAGGGGGAGTGAAGTCTGAGAGTGAGTGGACCATCCTTCGTTTACAGAGTATGTAATTGTATCCTTACAGTGTGTAAGGAAAGTATCTCGATAAGAGATTGTAAAGGCTGCACAAGTGCCCGACTAAACTTGTGAGGTTGTAAAGGCTTCTCTCTTGTGCCTGGATAAACAAGGAGATAGTGGATTGAAAATCTCAAGTAGAACTTGGGGACTGGACGTAGGTCAAGGATTGGGCCGAACTAGTATAAATTACAGTTTGCATATTCTCTTCCCTTATATTTTACATTTCCAGTATATGCTTATTTGAATATCTAACTATCGATTTAGAAGCTGTGAAAAGATTTTCAAAGTTCTTAAAGTTTTATCCGACACCCAATTCACCCCCCTTGGGTGATAGCAAGGTTCTTCAGAATGCTTTACTTGTAAGTTCTGCTGCTCCCAATAACTTGTGGGGGGAAGCTTTATTGTTTGCATGTTTTCTACCAAATAGAATACCTCATAGGAAAACTAAGAAGACACCTTATGAGTTGTGGAAAGATTATATACCAAACTTGAAATATTTGAAAGTGTGGGGGTGCCTAGCAAAAGTATTATTACCCGATCCTAAAAGGAAAAGGATAGGTTATAAAACTACTGATTGTATGTTTATTGGTTATGATAAACAAAGTCTTGCATATCAATTTCTAGTTTGAAAAAGTGAAATTTTAGAACATAATACATTATTGAAACTAAAGATGCAGGATTTTTTGAAAGTATTTTCCCTTTAAAAGTTGAGCACATTCCTAAGAGAATTGAACAAATTTCTAAACAAAACTTAAATAAAGATATGATTGAAAACTTACAAAGGAGTAAAAGACAATCTCATAATAATGTCCCCTCCCATGCCACCACCGATATACTGTAACAAGGAGGTGTCTACTGAAAACACTCAACTCAAAATTCAAGTAAAAAATGAGAGAGTCGATGGACACAATCTCATAATATCTCTTCCTCACAACTCAACATGCCCCATAACAAAAAACAATATGCCACTATAATTTTCAAAATCATTTTACAAAATTATTATTCCATATATAACATTCTATTATAAACATCATCACTATCACAACAATAACAATCTCAATAATAGTCTCCACATATATATATAAGTTGGAAAATACATTGATTCGCTGAACTAATTTCATATTCAAACATATATATTTTTTCAAAATACATACAAGTTGTAAAGATGAAAATAAGGTTTAAAAAACACCTTATAGCCTAAAGCAAGCATATAGAATAAATTAGCCCCAGTTTCCTTAACTCTAACATCAACCTTAACTTAATGGCCAAAGTACAAACAATCACTGGTCACAAGAAAGTTCTACTTTGTCAATGTAAATACCAATCAATCACAAACAATAATAAAATAAATAAATTATACAATTCAACTCCTAAAAACTCAATTTCCTTTACAACTATTATCCTCAACAATCCAAAAGTCATAGATCACTTCTCATGATCTCAAATTGCTCATTAAAATCTTTCGATAACCTTTATATCATCTTCTCACATCAATCACTCAATTTTTATAAATTAAAGTTTCACTTTCAGCACACTTATAATCATAAAATCAGCAATATCAACATCCTAGACCAATCAAATCTATTTTCTAACTTATATGAATATAATCCAATTATTAAACAACTCTTCAAATCTCCACATAATCAAAACTATAATTTATAATTTCATATAACTCAAAATCTAAAAAACTAAACCAATTAAATTTCAATAATACCTCCATTAACCCAAATAAATCATTTAGACCACATTTAACCTCTAAAAACATCCTATAGGACATAAATTCTAAAATTTTTAAATAAAAAATAAATTTTAAATTCCTACAACAATCAATCAGCAAATCTAAACCGATTGAAATTAACTATTAATCATTATCTATATATATATAGTCATCTATTGTCAAAAGTCTCTCAAAATCCTAACCCCAAAAATTTTACTAATCAATATAATATTACACTCATTAGAAAGAGAAAAATACGTGGAATAACTCTCATAAAAAAAAGGCTTGTTGTAAGAAAATTAGTTTAATTATCTAAATAATCTTATAAGCTTACCTTAGATCCCAAACCATGAAGAAACAGCGTTGAAAACGAGCCTACAAGCTTTGGATGGTGAAACCCAATTTTTTCAGCAAATGAATAAGGCTGGAAGAGGGGGTATTCCTTATTGGTGGGTGGGGTATTTGTTAGTTCTTTATGTGTTTTGATGATAACTAACAATTGTAAACATAAGTTAAAGTTTGTCTTTGGTAAGTTGAAAAACTTACTGTCAAAGGCAAACTCGAGTTTTTGTTTGGAAACTCAAGTTTTGACTTTGACAGGGAGTAGCTCATTTTCATTGAATAAAGCAAAACTCCAGTTTTCATGGGAAAACCTAAGTTTTGATCTTACAGAGAGCACTCAGTTTTTCATCTTAAGACAAACTCGAGTTTTGCATCATACAGAGACTTCTCATTGTTTTCTGATAAAGACAAAACTCCAGTTTTCATTTGGAAACTCGAGTTTTGGCCATACAGAAAGTCTCCAACATTTTGAACATATGCAAACTCAATTTTGACTTAAAACTCCAGTTCTTAGTTTGCCATTAGTTTTCTAAGTTTTCTCAAAGTTGAGAGAAAACTTGAGTTTTGGTTTGGAAACTCAAGTTTTCACTTGGCAGAGAGTTTTTCAAGTTTCACTCAGTTTTTGAAAACTCTAGTTTTGACTTGGCATAGATTTCTCAAAGTTTTCACACTTAAATGAAAACTCGAGTTTTGTTTTGGAAACTCGAGTTTTGGCCAAGCCGAGAGCATTGCACCTTTTAAATGTTTTGAAAACTCTAGTTTTGGAAGAAAACTCCAGTTTTGATGTTTTGGACTAAAATTCATACTTTATGTTAAATGTCCAAAACTTGAGTTTAGTTTTGGAAACTCGAGTTTTGAGTTTCATTAAAAAATGTGTTCCAAAGCTCAAATCACGACTTTCCTCTCTGAAAGGAGGAAACTCGAGTTTGGTTATGGAAACTTGAGTTTGGCTATAAGTGGACAGTGGAAAATTCGAGTTCAGAAGAACAAACTCGAGTTTATGTCGCAGAGTTTGAAATTCAAATCTGACGAATTTGTGAAACCTTCTTGTTTGATCTTAATACTTCCTATCATCATTCATTTACATTCCTAACTATGTTTAACCACTTTGTTAGTGACTTTCAGATGATTTAGAGGATGTTTATTGAAGGTTAAAAGTTAAAGCAAAAAGTGACGTCAGCACATTAAATGCAAAACCCAGAAAGCTTACACACTTTTGGTAATCCTTCTGCACATGTTAAACAAATGATTAATGTCTGCTTTCCACATGTAGTAGTTGCTATTCCAATGGATTAGTATTCAAGAAGTCAACTCTAAACTTCTGTGCAACTAGATTAAGTGAAGAGTAGAGAGAGAAGAAGACCATAGCTTACTCTAATCCTTGTCTAATGAAGGCAACGATTATATTGAAGATTATAACGGTCATTTAATGCTCTCTTGATATAAATAGAGTTGCATTCAAGTCTTCTCAACAATACATCTGCTGAAAACAAATTGCATTTAAGTCTTACACCTATTCTTTTAGTTTTTACTTGTAAAGTATCTTTTGATACATTGAGCTTTAGTGTTTATTCTTATCCACTCTTAGAGAGAGTTCATTGATTGTAAATCATTTATTGTAAAGAATCATTAGTTAGGGGACTTGGTGATTGAGTTTATTGATTGCAACTTGTAAGGAGGAGTAAGTTCTAATGAGAGAATTACTCTTGAGTACAGAGTATGTAATCAATTGAGATAGTGAGAATCCTAAAGAGTCTGGGGACTGGACGTAGGTCAAGAGGTTGGATCAAACCAGTATAAATCTTGTGTGTCTTACTCTTCTTCCCTATACTCTGTTCATCTCTATTTTTAGTGTCCAAAGACAGAGGATATTGAAAAGTTTTTAAAAATCCCCAATTCACCCTCTTCTTGGTGATTTAGCTCCACTTTTAGTATTAAATAGTAACTACCCCACCGGCCCTTTTTGACTAAAGGGGCACGCTGCCCCTTCAATTAATTATATTTTTTATTGATTTTTTTTCTTTAATTTCCCTTTGAAATTATAATTAAATTCTAAAAGTAAAACTTAAGATGTTACAGGTTCGATAGGAGTCAGGAACCAGATTCCCTACCGGTGCTCTTTCAATTTGGATCATCTAGATTTAATTTTTTACTTTTTATTTTTCAAACAAAAATTATTTTAATGGATAAAGAATCTAAAATAAGATAATCTCTTAACTAACATATTTTTTCAAAAAAATAATTTTTTTATTTAAAAAAGCGACAGTTAAAAAAATTAAATCTCAGATCCTATTTGAATGGTCCAAATAGAAAAAGCTTCTCCCACTCGTCCTTAAATAAGTAAGGAAACTGGTTCCACTAGTGTTAAGGCTCGTTGGGTGTGGTCTATGACAGGGAAGGAGGAAGTTATTTTGGACAATAAATGACGGCGTTAAGGTTATGTTAGGAGAGGGATAGAATTGTCCCATTTTGAATACATCAAAGTTAAAATTGCACCATTAAATATTTAAGGGTGCTAGCAGAACCTCCAAAAATAGTTTGGGATGCTCATCGCACATTTAGCCATTTATAAATAATAAAATTGGTTAGAGTTAATATATATATATATATATATATATATATATATAAACTTTTGCAATAACTTTCTTAATATAGTTTTTCATGACAAAACTACTTTAGCCTTTTCTTAAAAAATCAGATTGATCGAATTTTTGTGTTTTTTTATATTGATTTTATAAATGCTCTATCACAGTGAATCTTATATTTATACTGCTCTTTTTAAATGAAATTAAAAAATAGTTTTGTTAAAAAAAGTCAGGCCTTTTCCATGGAGTGTAAGGAGGTAACTTCAATTAACAAATTTTGTTGGCCCAACAGAAAGATCGAAAGGCATCGTAATTACATATTACTACAATTACCTCTCACTCTCAATACAAGATTTTGTTCGTATTGAGATTTATATTATGGATAAAATTTTATATTAAGGATAGAGCATGCATTACAAACTTTTTATCTCAATTACACGTAACTTTTTGTGTATGTTAAGGGTCATATGAAGCCATCTATTTTTTATGTATAGAATGATTATGAAAAATTAATTATTTAATTCTTAGAATTTCATCATTTTTGTAATTCGATCCTTATAGTTTGATTGCTTGCAACTGAGTCCTTATAATTTTATTGAATTTATAACTCAATCCTTGTCAAACATACTGTTTACGGGCTCATATAAAGCTTATTTAATGTATGGTTCAACAAGGGACAATTCACGTGATGTAGATATGACGGCATAACTCTTGGGCTTGGAGGCACAAAGACCCGCAAGTCCAAACCATAATCCTATAGGTAAACTTTATAAATAAGAGGTAATTTAGGTATGATCATTTTCTCTCAATTACTATTCTGCCATTACTGTGCACACACACCACTTCCTTTGGCTAACGCCTATTCATGTAGAATAATCTACCATACTTATAAGTATCTGATCCATAGATACCTAAGAGAGAGTTGTCTGAGTCAATATTAATATATTGGTCCATATATACCTAAGAGAGAGTTATCTAATTCAATATTAACATACTAGTCCAACGAACTGGACGTCTTTGTCAATCTAGACAGAACACATACATTAGATGAAGATGATCTAGGGGGAATTCGTGCTGTCATTTTCTTCTTCTTTTCTGTAAAAATCTTCACTTTTTACTCCACCAATGGCTGGAGTAAATCTTTCTCCTTCAATCTTCTTTGTGGCCGTCACAGACCACTCTTCAGTTCCTCTAGCTCCAATACGATGATGACGAAGGGATAAAGAGAACCGAAAATTACAAAATCTGAATCAGAAGGACAAATCTTTGAGAATTGGCCTTCTAAAGATTTTGACTTTCTTAATCTAATCGAATTAAGTAAATAAATTTTATATTAAAGATTAGAGGAAGTAGTATACAACACGTTAACACAGTATGACACAAGAACTCCAATCAAAGAAAGACAAAGGTTGAATTTTGTCTCAAACTTTTTGCACAAGAGTTATGATATCCAGAAGTCCTTCTTATATCAATATTTCCTAAAAAAAATGATAAAAAATAAGTAAAGTAATCATAACCATTGAAAAGCTAACATTTATCGTGAAAAACTAAACACTTATCGTCAATATTTTTAACGGCCAGCTAGGATATTGTTCATGTTATAACATTTTAAGAGTGATATTGATTTAATTTAATCTTTTTTTAAAAAATGGATGCCTAGAGATCTCATCACATGAAAATTTTTGAAGTAAAATTCTACCTCAACCCATGAACTAATTAAGGAAACAGGTGTCAAGATCGAAGTGCCAACTATTGGAGCTCCATGAAGTGGAAGTGGAAGTGGCAGTGGCAGTAATAAATAATAAGCAAAAGTCAATACATTTGCGTTTCGGCTTATGGTTTCAGCAAAAATATTTTTTGTGCAAAAAAAAAAAGAAAAAAGAATGCAAGTTGCAACGTTAAAAACACACACTGGCCCAATGGCCTTAAATGGGAACAAAGAACAAGCACTGTGATATTTAATGGGGCCTAGTGGCTAATATTATACTCGATGCTCCAGTCTAACTTTCCCGAGTAGCACGTGGTTGTTACTTTATTTAATTTTGCTTTGTTTATAACACGACGATTCGTGTTATAAATCCAGTTTATCATTATTTAATGAGTATTAAAAAAGATGCTATACATTTTTCTTACATATTCTTTTTATTTAATAGGGGTAAAATTTAAAAATAATAATTAATAGCTCTTAGAGTGGAATTATATTTAAGACCAATTTTTTTGACCAACTTAACTTATACTCCCTCCGATCCTAATTATAAGAACTAGTTGACTTTTTTGGAGAGATTAAGGAAGCTAATTAAATTACTTTAGAGTATTTTTATTTCTTTCTTCAATCTAATTAGTTTGACTAATAAATTAACATATAATCTAAAAATTCACAACATATGAAATGATTAAGTAACTTATTTAGCTTCCTTAACTTCTCCAAAGAAAGTCAACTAGCTCTTATAATTAGGACCGGAGGTAGTAATAAACAATAGATAATAGGAAAAAACCAAATATCTGGTCTATACTCGAGAGATTCTCCGATTTGGCTTCTATCCGCTGCAAGCCAATATCTGCAGCAATTAAACTGCGTTGTTTTGATGAAAAAATTGTGCAGCTTTGGCCTCTTTTTTTTCTTTTGTTTTTTTAAATAAATATTTCAGGGTATTTACGGGTGCTAAAAAATACTTCAACATACATACTGACCAATATTGGAAAAATATTTCATGATCTTGAAAAATATTTTGAGGTTTTAAATCTTAAAGTATATTTTTAGTACTTGTCAGTAATCTGAAATATTTTTAGGGTACTTATTGGTACTGAAAAAAATACTATCTTAAAAAATATTTTACGATCTTAGAAAAATATTTCAGGATGCTGATTTTTACTAAAACGGTATTTCAGGATATTGACTGGTATTGCAAAAATATTTTATGATATTTTAGGATCTTAAACAAATATTTCAGATACTAACTGATACTAAAAATATACTTTAAGATATTTTTCTAAGATCCTAAAATATTTTTTTAAGATCATGCATTTTTTTCTAGTATCTGTCAGTACCGTGACATATTTTTTTTTTAAAGGCCGAAGTGGCACAGTTTGTGCATCAAAACTGTAGCGGACGCAGTGGATATTGGCTTGCAGGGGATGCAAGCCAAATCCAAAGATTCTCTTCTGCTAATTTCTCTTGTGGTTTGTGTTGGTCAATGGCCATGTAAACATGTGGTATATGGTAAATACTACTTCCTTTGGATCTAAATATAGAATAAAGTTTGTAGTACAAAATTTTGTCTTATATTTAGGATTGGAGGTAGTATATGAATTGAAGAAGTCCCCAAACATAAACCCTATTTGCGTGGGGAAATCGAGGAAAGAAGGAAAACTTGGAAAAAGATGAGGGGAAAATAGGTTTCCTCATAGGGTTAAGTAGCAGTCATCTCTTAAAGTATACGCCCAGGAGCAATATTGCCCTAAAAGTTTTTTTTGTCTCAATGTCACCTCGGAAGTTTAAAAATGTAACAATTTTATTTCCTTCTATTAAAAAGTTAATGGTCAACATCAATTTCTTAACAGTCAACTTTAATTCTTTTAACAGAAAAAGACAACATTACCATATTTTTAGACTTCCAGGGTGACATCAAACTTAAAAAAAATTCTAGAGCAATATTGCTCCTAGGTGTATACTTCTGAGGCAAATTTACTACTTAACCCTTTTCATATTTTGATTAAGGAAGAAAAGTGAGAGGAAGGAAAGTCTCTCCATTTTCTCATTTCCCTATGTTCTCTCTTTCCAACTTTTCTTTCCATCCAAACGAAATATAGGGCAATTTTTCTTTCCAATTTTCTAAATTAAGTTGTCAATGGCTTTGTAAAAAGGAATAAATAATTTATTTAGTATTTTAATTATTTCAATTTACACTAATAATATTTTTTTTTTGAAAAAAGCAATATAATAATTTATCAATGTATCTGATGAAAAAAATATTTCATCTTATTAAGTAATTTGGATAATCATTATATATATTTTTCCCATCTCCTCTCCAAAGTATATCCTAAATCAATTGGAGTAGTACAGGGGTAAAAGCAGAAAAGAGTTGGTCCCCTCCAAGTTATAAATCAAACAAGAGGGAGTCCCGTTTTCCTTTTTCAGAAAGATTTTAACCAAACACTGTGTGAGAGGTTATGGATTCCAGTTTATATAAATGTAGAAAACGTTTTAGTAAAAGTTACTCCATTAAACTGCTCAACTTAGTTCAAATTTAGATCAGTCAAATATTGGATGTTTTGCTTTGCTAAGAATAATAATACTTCCAGTTCTTGATCTAAAACTTAATTGATTAATTGGGAATATTAAAGAAGTTAAATAAATTACTTAATTATAGTGTATGTGACATGATATATTTTGAAATGATTATTTATATAATTACATCATATATTAGTTTATAAGTCAGATAAATTAATATGAAGTGCCATGGATCCAGTTTTTGTCTATCCAAAAAGATAGGCAGGGAGAGCTTTTCCACTGTGGACCGTCCATATGAGATCTAAATAGCCCACATTTAATTTTTTAACCCAATAATTTTTAAATAATTTTTTTTTAAAAAAATTAGTTGAAAGATTATTTTTATTTTAGACGCTATATCTATTAAAATAATTTTTTACAAAGAAACAAAAAAATAAATAAATTAAATATTGACCGTCCAAGTCTAAATCTCATTTAGATAGTACACAATGAACGAGATGGATCTAAATTGAGTTAAAAGAAGCACAAATATTTAATGTAGTTGTTTTTTTTTTGCTCAAATATTTAATGTAGTTGTTCGAACATTAGATTAATAAGTCATTGGATCACGAGATTTGATTCTCTCAACACTCTTTACTAGAAAGATCTAAAATGGACGATTTTTACATGTGCCATCCCTAGTACGTTTTCAATTAAAAATCTAATGGACAAGATTATCAAGTGTAACAAAATAATATTAATAGCATGCAGTAGGAATAGAAGTAGTACTTCAAAAAAAAAAAAAAAGGAATAGAAGTAGTATATTATCATGTGCTACATTGTGCATGATCTGCTAACAGAGTCAAAACAATTTTTAACATAATCCGACGTCCTTATAATTGATGATATATCAAATTAACAACTGGTGCGTGTCATGAATGATATAAATTATGATTTTTCATACTTATATGACTTTAGTCCTATTTATAAGTCTAATTTAACCGTTTGGGGAAAAATTGGTTATCATTATAAGTCCTCTTTTAAATAATAAATGAGTGTGTTACAATTATGTCGTTGTTAAATATAGAGAGAAAAGAAAAGGTGAAAAATACCCTTTCATAAAATGAAAATAAAATTGAAAAGAATTATCAATTTAGTCTATATATAATGAATTATTTAATTTTTCTTGGTATGTGATAATTATGTAATTTAAATTTATAAATAGAACTAAAATAGTAATTTACAAATCATGCAACTTTATATCACTTACCCATCTCGGGGGCACCAGCGCGCACGCATACACACACAAAATCACTTACCAATCCTATGTGGTTCTTCTACAACCTAAATTGATGAATGTAGCTTGATATATAAGGTATCGATTAACTCTGTCCCCCTTTCTTTAATATTTTTTCCTCATAGTTCTCCTATTAACTTCACATTTTTTGCTCACTCATATTATCTTCCACATTTAATATTCTCATAAAAAAAAATACTTCAGAAAAAAATGACACATAATTTTCCATAATAATAACACCTAATATATAATAAGGGTTGAGTTTAGGGGCTAGTTCTTCAAAATGTGGCGAACTGAAATTCGAATTAACCAAGATGTGTGTGTGTATATTGATATATGAGTGGAATGAAGATATACTCTCTTCATTTTACAATAATCAGCCTCTGCACAAAACAGATCCAGGATTAGTTAAAGACGAAGAAAAAAAAACAGAAAAATCTTCATGGATGCTAATAGATATTTTTGCATTTAATTATAAAAATTGATCTTACTATATATAGTCTAAAAAATTCAGATTATTTAAATCCTAGATAATTCGTTTGAAATAATTCACTTTTTATTTTGTTTTAATTTTAAAGAAAACTATTAGCTAATCATTTACTTTTTTTTTTCAAATTAAAATGTTTATTTTTCTTTTAAAAAAATAGGAATTGTTCCAAATCATTAGTCAACTAGAATTATAATGATATGAGTTGTTATTGTAAGAACCGGTTGAACCTAAGAGGGGGGTGAATTGGGTGAAGTATAAAAATTTATGAACTTTGAAAATTTTTTCGTAACTCACTGAAATCAATTTATAAAGCAATAATCAGACATTCAAATATATATACACATTTAAACATATATGCTGGAAATGTAAGAGATAAGAGAAAAGAATGTGCAAACTACTTATACTGATTCGGCCCAATCCTTGACCTACATCCAGTCCCCAAGCTTCACTCGGGATTTTCAATCCACTATCTTCTTTCAACTCGATTACACGTTTTGTACAAGAGGTAATCCTCTCACTAGGATTCACTCCCCCTACAAACTGTAATCAACACACCGCTTGATTACACACTTTGTACTCGAAGTAATCCTCTCACTAGGATTCACTCCCTTTTACAAGTTGTAATCAACACAATGTGTTTCCCACTCAAGATCACCCAATTTTGAGTAACTCTCAGATAGATGGAATGATTACAATAAATCTTCTCTCAGAAGTGAATAAATGAACACTGAAGAATAATACAAATCATCTCACTCTCTAAGCTGTCTAGACATGAAAAATAGAGTGTAAATGATGTGAAAATCAGAGTATCAGTATATTGAAGATGTAAGCTTATGTCTCTGTGTTTTTATGCTTGAATCTGCCCTCTTTTATAGGTAGAGATCAATATATGACCGTTGAGAAGATTCAATGACTGTTGGATAAAGAAATATAGCCGTTAGAACGTTTGCATAGCTTTTGATGTTCTGACACAAATATAATATTTTGAAGATTTGCATCTAATCCTTCGTTTAATCACCTGAAACTCACTAACAAATTGATTAAACATAGCTAGGAACATTAGAGAATAATATTGGAAAGTATTGAGATCAAACAAGAAGGATTTACAAATTCGTCAGTTTTGAATTTTTGGATTTGTGATGAGACCTTGAGGTTTGTTCTCAAACCTTGAGGTTTGTCTCCAAATCTTGAGGTTTGGACTGTAGCATGTAAAATTGATTTAAGTCCAAAACATCAAAACTAGAGGTTTTCATCCAAAACTGGAGGTTTTCAAAATGGGAAAAAGTGTCACCTTCTCTGTGTGTCAAAACCTCGAGGTTTTGTCAGAAACCTCGAGGTTTCACTTTGAATGTGAAACCTTGCAAAATCGCGCTAAGAGCAAACCTGGAGGTTTTTCTGGAAACCTGGAGGTTTTCAAAATCAGTGAAAAGGTGTTTGCTTTCGGGATGCCAGAAACCTAGAGGTTTTCTCCAATACTCGAGGTTTCTCTTAAATTTCAAAATTCTCAGTTTTGCTCCAAAATAGAAACCTGGAGGTTTTCAAAGTCAGTGAAAAGCGTTTGCTCTCTGGATGCCAGAAACCTGGAGGTTTTCTCCAATGCTCGAGGTTTCTCTTAAATTTCAAAATTCTCAGTTTTGCGCCAAAACAGAAACTTGGAGGTTTGAGAGAAAACTGGAGGTTTTAAAAACTTGGAAAAAAACGCAGAACCTCTCTGCCTTGACAAACCTCTAGGTTTTCCAGAAACCTTGAGGTTTCTCATAATTTTGAGAAAATTGAGAAACACTATTTGAACTCAAACCTAGAGGTTTTCCATAAACCTGGAGGTTCTGAAAACTGGCGTGAAACTGAGCTTTCTCTAGTAAGGCAAAACCTTGAGGTTTCTTGCCAAACCTCGAGGTTTCACACAATTTTGTGAAACCTGGAATTTTCAAGTTAAAATAGAACATTGAGGTTTAATGCAACGACTGGAGGTTTTCAGATGTTCAGAAAACTTGGAAAATTCTTGGCCAATCTCAAACTCAAGTTTACATGTTCAAGCTCGAGGTAAGAATCCAATGCAAGATGAATCAGCTCCAAACTCATTGTATTATGTCCGTTATGATCCGATGAATGAACGCTGTTCTTGACCAGCGTTTTTGCGATGTCCTGAACTGACTGTCAGCTTTCAAAGGCCATATCTCCCTAGTCTAAACTTCGTTTTGGTCCATTCAACTCTTGATTGAAAGATCTGTGAGTCTACTTTCATATGCCACTTATTTTAACTCAATCGGATTTGTCGTTTGTGAGATACACCCAAAATATCGAAGGTGGTTCTGGACCGTGACGTTGATTCTTGTGGCAACTTGTAAAAATCATAGCTCCTTGATCTGAACTCCTTTGGACTTGAATTTTACATCAAAATGGCGCATTGAGAGTCTATTTTCATATGCCACTGGTTTCACCTCAATCCTATCTCTGGTTAGGGAGATATCATCGAATTACCAAACCTCGCTCGAGCTAAACATAGAACAGAGTTGCTGAAGAGTGCTGAAAACTCGAGGTTTCTGTGCAAACCTTAAGGTTTCACTGCCAAACTCGAGTTTTCACTTGTAAACTCGAGTTTTCTTAGTTCGGAAATGACAGAGATGCTGAAGACACTCAAACCTCGAGGTTTGTACTCAAACCTCGAGTTTTTTCGTCCTAAACCTTATATTTGCTTGTTTTAACTCCAAATTGAGCCATTCAAACTTCCATATGATCTTGGAGCCTTCTAGCATCAATATAAGAACTTGAATAATTATATTCTTATTTTATTCAACAAGTTCTTCCTTCTTTAATCTCTCATCTTGATTATTCTTCATAATCCAACTTTTTCTTTCTTCTCTTTTCTTCTCTTGATCATTCTTTGTCATTCAACTTGGACTCATCATTCTTAGCAAGTTATACCTTCTTCAATATCTCCTCTTCTTCTTGATTAATTTCTATGATTCAACTTGAACTAATCTACATTAAACATAGTAGTTAGTCAATGTAGGAGATAATTATATTACTCAATATATTACTCAATCTTTTTGCTTTCAATAATGACATCTATATAAAACATCATCAAAACTAATCATAGCCAACAGTTATATTTTTAATTAGACAAATGTGGTGCTCATGAAATATATAAGCATTTCTCTTTAGATTTTTCATGCTTTGTTGTTCAAGATAGAAATGAAGACCATGAAGTGCCTTTGTAACAAACCAGATTAATATCAAAGTGGGCTTAGATTATAAGGGGCATTAATAGGCCCATTCCATACCACACTAGCTAATTCTATGTCCTCACACACACATCCCTCTTTCCCTACTCACCCCTTCTTTGCCCAGAATAACGGCCCTATTAATGCGCTCTTCATAATCCAAGATAAAGAATTGCCATAAAATTTTTGTATACTTCAGGTGATGCAATATTTAATGAAATAAATAATCTGAAATTAATATAATTGGTTTCACTGAGGAAGGAATGCTCTCGATACAATAGGAACAATAGGTTCCTGGCTCAAAAATGTGATTCCTAATAGTGAGTGAATGAGCTTAAGGGGACATTGGCCAAAACTGGGAGAAATTCCAAGCTCCTAAAATATAGGAGGACATCGTTTGCGGATAAACTAAAAGTGATTTATAGAGAGGAGGAAGAACTGGAAGGAGAGAATGGCAAGGAAGATTTGGATAGCGTCATTCTTGGAAGGCGTCATTCTTGCATCGAGCCTTTCTAATTGAACAACGGCTTTCTAGTTGGGCTGGGTATTTCTTGTAAGCACTACAACCCTAATTTTGATGGCTGATTTTTGTGTACGTTTTTGGTCAAGAAGGCGCAACTCTTGAAGGGTTCAAGAAGGCAAAAAGACGCCACTTTTGCACATGCATGCTACCAATACAAGAAAGGCAAAATCCTCAAGTCTTTCACCTCACCTAACCTCAAGAATCATCATAGTCTTGAGAAAAGAACAAACCAAAGACTTAAAGTCTCTACCTTATCATCGCTTAGCAAGCATCTAAGGAGAAAGAGTTCTCAAAGCAATTAAGAGGCAGCCGTGTGGATCAACATTAAAGGACTTCACAAACTTTGAAGTCTTCGAGTGATTAAAAGGTAATTCTAAGTCATGAGGACCATAAAGAGTTACGAGTTCTCATGAGTATCGTAATGAGTTACAGGTTTTATCTCATGAGCACTGTAAAAAGTTACGAGTTTTAATGTGATCAAGAGTATACAAGAATTAGCTTCTAAACATAACTCATGAGTATCATAATTTGGTCAGGAGATAGTATACTCCCTAAACTTTAAAACGAGTCCTAGATCATCTTAATGGGAGGTCTAGAACTCAAGTTATGATTTTTCAAAATCTGGTAATGAAAACTGGGAAAACAATCTTGTTCCAAAATGAGTTTCATTTTATTGAATAAATAATTTCCAGTGGCTATAAAATTTTCCAAAATTAAAGTACATATATCAAGCTTTAATTTGATATGTCATAAGCATGATTTGGATATGTGCACATGGAGATATGAATTGTTGAAAATGACTTATGATTCTGGAATACAATTCTGGGCTGTGTGTAATTATTGTTGAATCTGGATTAGTGTGCGTATATATGACCTTGGAAGTATTTTTATTTGAAAGGGATAAGGGTCTTAAATGCCATGGAAGTTTTCATTCAGGAGCACTAGTAAGACGGAAGTTTTTTTTGGACCAAAAATGCCACGGAAGTCTTCGCTGAGGAGCAATTTTGCCTCGGAAGTTTTCACTAAGGAGCAATTTTGCCCGGGAAGTTTTCACTAAGGAGCAATTTTTCCCTTTTGTCCCCAAATATAAAATTTGACTATTAAATCAATCAAAGACTACACATGTCATGCCTTGTAAAAGTCAAACTTGGAGCCAGAGAAGGAGATCCTTGAGATGTTGAGCTCAAGACGGCTAGAATTTGTGAAGCCGAACTAGTTAAAGGGACTGAAAGGTTGACTATCACAAAACCCAAAAGAAGCATCACTTATGATTTAAGCAAATGATCAGTTTATACAAACGTAAATATTATCACTATTGATTTGTTTTAGTGAACCAATTTTTGAAACGATTCCTTTCTCGTTTTGCGTTTCATTTGCATTTTGTGACAGACCGTTTAGTCCCTTTGACTAGTTCGGCTTCACAAATTCTGGCCGCCTTGAGATCAACATCTGAAGGATCTCCTTTTCTGGCTCCAAGTTTGACCTTTTCAAGGCATGACATGTGTGGTCTTTGACTGATTTAGTAGTCAAATTTAATAGTTGGGGACAGAAGGGCAAAATTACTAGGAAAATTGCTACGTTTTGTAAACTTTAGGGGCAAAATTGCTCCTCAACGAAAACTTTCGTGGCAAAAATGATACTTCCGGGGCAAAATTGATACTTCTTGTGAACTTCTGTGGCATTTTTGGTCCAAAAAAAACTTCCATCTTACCAGTGCTCCTGAGCAAAAACTTCCATGGCATTTAAGACCCTTATCCCTATTTGAAAATAGACTTGTCTAAGGTCATATAGCCTTTGGAATCACCTTAATTGGACATTTGTGTAATGAGTTGTGAATTTTCAAAGTTTGATGAAAATTATGACAGTTCTAAGACAAGGTCCGAAAATAAACAAGCAAAGAGTCAATTATTTTCTACAGAAGATTTTTTTTTTGGCTCGAAATTATCTACCTAAGATTCAAAGGATATGAAGAGCTTCTAAGTGATATTATAGGCTCTTAGGTTTTATTATGAGTATAAGGTAGTGATTGATTCTAGTACTCTAAGATATGAAGAGTTGCATAAGTAATGGCCTAGTACATAAATCTACTATTATAGAAACTTACATTTGCCTGGAGTTTTTACAAGACCTGGAATTCAACCAAAATTTTGGCAGACAACCAGGTAGTAAGTCTAATCTCACATTTTTTGTATAACTATATATGTTTGTTTAGACCATATTTGTGAGTCATGCTTGTAGGAGGCCAGTACCACTTGTGAGCCATTTGGTTGGAAGGACGACCATCGGGTCAGCTTCCCGGTGGCTAGGTAGAGCCTAGCGCATTCAATTATTTTTGGGCTGTACAATTCACCCAATTCTAATTTTCTAGCGTTGAGGTATTGGATCTTATGATGATTTTCAAATCAAGAGCCTCTGGAATCCAGTTTGCTAAAGCAAAGCCATGTATATCGTTAAGTTATTGCTGGGCAATAAAATTGTTTTCATTGTAAGTTGAACTTGAGATAACAATAGGATACACAGTTCCTAATAGCATGAGCAACAATTTTTGGTTAATTCTGCTAAATCTTTTTATATTTTGGTTTTGCCAGAGATTGCAAAAAGCTAAATGTGGGGAAGTTTGATAAGTCATATTTCTATCATATATGTCCACTGTATGATTATTGTTTTGCATTGTGTTTATGAACTTAAATATTTTTGAAATGAGATTAACAACAGTCATGTCAAGATCATGAGTAGTATCAATAAAATGAAAAGATATATTACCTTCATCATTCAAAGCATCATTATGGTTAGTGTTAAGTAAAGTATCTTTACGATCAATAGTGTCTAGGGAGTGAATATCAAAATGAATATCCCAATCCACATCAAAATCCACAATTAATGTAGAATCACTAATTAAGTCAAATTCCCCATCAAATGCATCATTGATCTTAGTGCAAACAGGGCACCAATCAATATTAGAATAGCAGGAAATAACAGAGTCACTCACAAATACAAAATCTGGAAAATCAGCATAACATTTAGCAAGAATGTCATCAACCACATTATCAATCACATCAATGCAAGAAACTGAATGCTCTTCCCTAGGATGTTACATGGTATCAAAGATATTAAAAGTCACAAGAATATCACTAAATTCAATAGAAAGAGTACCAAAATACACATCTATCTTAGTCCTAGTTGTTTTCATTTTCCCTAAAATGATTTGGGACCTACTGTTAGAAGACTTATCCTTTATATCTAAAATGTAAAAGTCAGCAAGAAATATCAATTTATTTACTTTGACTAAAACATTCTCAATCAAACCAGCAAGATAAGCATTATTTCTATTAGTTATTTTCAACTGAGAACTTATTTTGAAAACCATTGAATTATATTAACTTACAATCTCAAAATCTTTGTAGCCTAGGGTGTATCCATTCGTAACGAGCTTGAGGCAAGATCACCGTTTTTTGGTGATCATATATTTCTTTCAAAGTAGTCCACAATTCTAGTAGATCTTTTACTGTTAGGCATTCAACTTTTAGTCCTTCATGAATATGGTGATGAAGAAAAATCATGGCCTTGGCCTTATATTGACTAGTTGCTTTGATTTCCTGGTAAAATTGTCATTCCTAGACCCTTAGCATCTAGATGGATCTCAGCATCTAAGATCTATGATAGATAATTCTTTCTCGTGATACCAAGATCAATAAACTTGAGTTTGGTAAGGTTGGTCGTGATTCAAACTAAAAATAATGAATTAGAATCATGGTAAGATTAGTAAAACCAATGGTGGAAGGTCTTTATGGCCAAGGCCCCAGCTAGCTCCGACTGATCTTATAAAATTTGTTAGAATATATATGTATTTATTATATGATATTTTATTTGGCCACAAATTTGGCCCCAACCAATTTTTTATCTTCTCTGTAAGGACAATGTTTGTTTCATTACTCATTAGACTATGAGAGGAAAGTAAAATTCTTATTTGAGATACCGAAAAGATTAGTATCATCTTATTGTTAGTTTTCTATGTGTTTTGATTATTACTAACAATTGTAAACAATGTGGAGATGTTTTTGTTCAAGATTAGATTGATTGTCAATTTCAAGCTAAAACATTCTGTCTAAAACAAACTCGAGCCTGTTATGTGCAAGCTCGAGCCTGCCTTTGACAGAGAATGTAAACTTGACACTTTAATTTTCAAACTCGAGACCAAACCTGAAGTTCAGAATTTGAGAGTTTGGCCCTGACAGAGGGTTGCTCTTTTTCATTGATCAGAGCAAAACTCAAGTTTCCTTTGGAAACTTGAGTTTTGAATCTTACAGAGAGCACTCAATTTTTCATCTCAAGACAAAACTCGAGTTTTAGTTGAAAACTCGAGTTTTAGTTGAAAACTCGAGTTTTGGTTCTTACAGAGACTCATGACATCTTTCAACTAAAGACAAAACTCGAGTTTTGTTCTGAGAAACTCGAGTTTTGGACATACAGAGAGTCTTTGAATTTTGAATCCAGTTTCGTGCCAAGACTTCACTCTTTAAACTGCTTCAGAGATTTTCAAAGTTTTCATCATTGGATGAAAACTCGAGTTTTGTTTTACAAACTCGATTTTTTTGACTCAACCCGAGAGCATTGCCAAATTTCAAAGTTTTCATAACAATATGAAAACTCGAGTTTGGATTTCAAAAATCGAGTTTTGGTCAGGCAGAGAGCAATGCATTTTCACGATGATTTGAAAACTCGAGTTTCAGTTTTGAAACTCAAGTTTTGGCCTGATATGAATTTTTCAATGTTTTCACAGATTAAGTGAAAACTCGAGTTTCACTTTGGAAACTCGAGTTTTGGCCAAACAGAGAGCATGTGTTTTCCCAACCTTTTGAAAACTCAAGTTTTAATCTGAAAACTCAAGTTTTGATGTTTTGGACTTCCACGTGCTATTTTCATTAAAAGTCCAAAACTCGAGTTTTGAGGTGAAAACTTGAGTTTTGAGAATTATTCAAACTATGGTCCAAAAGCTCAAAACACGACTTTTCTCACTGTAAGTAGAAAACTCGAGTTTCAGTTTTGAAACTCAAGTTTTGCCTTAAGTGCATAGTTGAAAACTCGAGTTTCCAAGAACAAAACTCGAGTTTCCATCGCTGATCTGCAGATTTGAATTTAAGGATTTTAGAATGCTTTGTTATTTGAGTTCAATATTTTCCAGCATTAATCCTCCATATTCCCTGCTATATTTAACCACTTTACTTGTGAGTTTAAGGCAGATTAACGAAAGTTATTGAAGATCTCAACTAAAAGCAAAAAAGCATGTCAGCACAATAAATGCTGTTCAGAAAAGAAGCATTCTTTCAACTAAACCACCTGTGCACGGTTGCAAAGCATTAAAGAATGTTTACTACAACAAGCAACTTGTTCTCCAATGGGCTAATCCATAGAAAGACAGCTCAGACTGATTATCCACCTGGATTAAGTGGAAAATAGAGAGAGAAGCAAACCAAAGTTGCTACTGAACACCTCCAACGGTTTGATCCATTTTGCAATGGTCATTTATTGCCTTCTGAGTATAAATAGAAGAGCATTCAAGTCTTCTACAACAACTACAACAACTGAGAGCGAATTGCATTCATGTTTTCATTTACTCTCTTCAGTTTTCATCTGAAAAGTATCTTTTGATACAAGAGCTTCAGTGTTCACTTATATCTACTCTTTAAGAGAGTTTTCTTTCTGAATATCATTTATTGTAAAGGAATCACAAGTCAAGGGGACTTGGTGATTTGGGGGATCATTGATTACAATTTGTAAGGGGGAGTGAGTTCTAGTGAGAGAATCACTTCTTGAGTGCAGAGTGTGTAGTCTTTGATATAGTGGAAATCCCAGTGAGGCTGGGGACTGGACATAGGTTAAGTGGTTAAGACCGAACCAGTATAAATCTTTTTGTGTCTTGATATTCTTCCCTTACTCTGTTTTACCATGTTTTTAGTATTAGAAAACAGAGTTTTTAGCAAGAAATTTTAAGATATCCAATTCACCCCCTCTTGGGTATTTGGCTCCACTTTCATTTGGTATCAGAGCTAGGTTTTCTCAAAAGAGCTTAACATCTCGAGAAGGAACAAGATGGAAGGTATTTTACCTGATGGAGCCTCTATCAACCGACCACCTGGTTTCAGTGGACAACATTATTCTTTCTGGAAAGCCAAATTCAAAGTCTTTGTTATGGCCTCTGAATATGGGCTGTGGAGAGTGTTTGAGGTTGGAGATTATACACCAACTATGGAGGAAAATGGTAGCAGAATTCCAAAGCCAGAAGAAACCTATGATGAGAATGACTGAAGAAATGTTACTCTTAACAGCAAGGCCATTCTCATATTGCAAAGTGCTCTTAGTCAACAAGAGTATTTTAGAATCTGCACTTTGCCATCAGCAAAGGCTATGTGGGATGCTCTAAAAATAGCTCATGAAGGAACCACTGGAGTCAAGGAGAATAGGGTCAATACACTCATGACAGAATACGATCTTCTTCGCATGAAATCTGGTGAATCCATTATTGATTTCCAATTAAGATTTACTCATCTGATCAATCAACTTGCTGCCTTAGGAAAAGCTTATGATCAACCAGTTCAAGTGAGAAAAATCCTTAATATTCTCAGCAAGGAATGGGAAGCGAAAGTAACAGCTATTGAGGAAGCTCGATGAGAATCGATGAGCTCGGTAGCTGCTTTGTTTGGAAGCCTGTCAGAATATGAAGGAAAACTAAAGTTCAGAAAAGAGCTTGAGGAAGTAAGTGGCAAAAACAAAGGAGTAGCCGTCAAGGCAATGAAGGAAGTCAAAGAATCAGATGCTGAGGAAGAAGAAGATGAAGATGAAGATGAAGAATTGGGCATGATGGTTCGAAGATTCAAAAAATTCTACAAGAAGGACCAAGGCTTCAGAAAGTTCCACAAAGGGAGTTCCAGCTTTGAATCAAAGAAGCCTATCATATGTTATGAATGAGAGAAGCCTGGTCATATCAAATTAGAGTGTCCTCAGTTGAAGAATCAAGAGAAGGAAAAGAAGAAATTCAATAAGTTCAAAAAGAAGGCATATGTTTCAGCCATATGGGGAGATAGTTCATCCGATGAAGATGAAGCTGAAGAAGAAGAAAAAGCAAACATATGCCTGGTAGCTCAAGAACAACAAGATGATAGTGAGGTATATGAATCTCAACCTTCCTATGTAGAACTATTTGCTGAATACAATCTTGTGGAAATGGAATTTGAAAAACTTGCTGAAAAGTATTTGGCTTTGGAAAGGAAAAACACCACTCTTGAGTTGCAAGTTGAAAGACTTTCTTCTCCTGAAATTCTAGTCTGTGATGAATGCCCTGTTTTGGAGAAAAAGAATTTACAATTGACAAAAGCCCTCGAGAAATTCACTAAGGGAAGTGAAATGCTCGATGTGATTCTAAAACAACAGAGATTTATAAATGATAGATCGGGCATAGGTTATAGACCAGATTTCGATAAGAAGAAAGGCAAGAAAAAGAATGGTAAAAAATCATATATGAACTATTTTACGAAATCGGTCCATTCTTCTAACCCATTTGCACATTGTAACTACTGTAATAGGAAGGGTCATTCTACTTCATCTTGTTTTCATAAAAAGGAAAGAAAGGTTAAACCTGCTGGCAATTGCCAATGGTTACTGAAAGGAACATATGTTCCTAAGGTCAAATCTAACCCAAAAGGACCCAAGAAAAGGTGGGTACCTAAAACCTGATCTCCTGTGATTTGCAGGTGTGTCTTAGAGTGTCAAAGCCCAACAAATGGTATATTAACAGTGGATGCTCAAGACATATGACGGGAGACAAATCCAAGTTTCTCACAATCAAGCCTAAGGATGGTGGCAATGTCACCTTTGGAGGAGATCAATCTAGAAAGATAGCTGGCATTGGTGAGATTGGCGACAAAGAAGGTCCACTCATCAAAGATGTATATCTTGTTGAAAGTTTATGCTACAATCTCCTTAGTATGAGCCAAAGCACCGACAAGGGTAACCTTGTTATTTTTGAGTCTAATGAATGCTTGATTGTGAAAAAGGATTTACTTCCCCTAGAAAATTTGAAATCAAAAGCTTTATTTATAGCACCTAGAGATGGCAATTGTTACACTCTTAACATCTCTAGCAATGATACAATTTCTGAAAAATGTTTTGTAAGCAATTTAAGTGAGAGTTGGCTGTGGCACAAGCGTTTGGCTCATGTCAACATGTTCCAACTTGATAAATTGCTTAAAAAGGATTTAGTAATTGGCATTCCCAAGCTAACTTTTAAAAATAATTTGACTTGTGAAGCATGTCAAAAGAAGGGAAAGCAAACTAAATCATCTTTCAAAGCTAAAAATGAAATCTCTACTAATAGACCACTACAATTGCTTCATATGGATCTTGTGGGTCCAGTAAGGGTGAAGAGCCTTGGTGGCAATCTGTACGCGTTGGTTATTGTAGACAATTTTTCAAGATTTTGTTGGACTATTTTCTTAACTTCAAAAGATGAAACATTTGATCAATTTGTTGTGTTTGCCAAGAAGGTCCAGAACGAGAAAGGATTTTCTATTTCAGGCATAAGAACTGATCATGGTGGTGAATTTGAGAACAACGCCTTTGCTGAGTATTGCGACAATATAGGGATAGATCACAACTTCTCAGCTCCAAGGACTCCACAACAAAATGGTGTTGTAGAAAGGAAGAATCGAGTCCTCACTGAGATGGCAAGAGCAATGCTGAACGAAAACAACACTTCACAAGTGTTCTGGGCTGATGCTATGAGTACCGCTTGTTACATCTCCAATCGAGCATACTTGAGAAAGAAGCTGAATAAGACCCCATATGAGCTATACAAAGGGAGGAAGCCCAACTTGAGCCATCTACACATCTTTGGGTGCAAGTGCTATGTGCACATCAATGGTAAAGAAAATCTGGGTAAATTTGACTCTAAAGCAGATGTAGGAATATTTATTGGTTATTCAAATAGGAGCAAAGCATATAGGATTTTCAATACAAGAACTAAAGTGGTTGAAGAATCTATTCATGTTGTGTTTAGTGAAGGAGAGATTGATAAATCCTTGAATGATGAGGAAGAAAACTCTTTTAAAAATCAGTTCTTTTGAAAACTACTCCTTCTTCTACTAAAAACTCTGAAAATATTTTTGAGGCTGATCCTGAAAACAATTTAGAAAACCCAGATCAATCTCAGCCTAGAGCTTGGAAATTTATAAGAAACCATCCTTTAGACCAAGTTATAGGCGATGTGAATCAAGGAGTAAGAACTAGAAATAGTACTTTGAATGAAGTTACATTTTCTGCATTCATTTCTCACATAGAACCCTCTAAAATAGATGAAGCCCTTTCAGACAATGATTGGGTGATAGCTATGCAAGAGGAGTTACATCAGTTCGACAGAAATCAAGTTTGGGACTTAGTACCTAGACCCAAGGACCATCCGGTTATTGGGACTAAATGGGTATTCAAGAACAAACGTGATGAATCTGCAATCATTGTCCGAAATAAGGCAAGATTGGTTGCAAAAGGGTACAACCAAGAAGAAGGGATAGACTATGAAGAAACTTATGCTCCAGTAGCTAGATTGGAAGCTATAAGGGTTCTTCTAGCCTTTGCATGTGTTAAAGGTTTTAAACTTTTTCAAATGGATGTTAAAAGTGCATTTTTGAATGGTTTTATTCAAGAGGAGGTTTATGTGGAACAACCTCCAGGTTTTGAAAATGAATAGTACCCTGATCATGTTTTCAAACTCAAAAAGGCTCTATATAAACTCAAGCAAGCTCCAAGAGCTTGGTATGAGAGATTGAGTCAATTTCTCCTAGATCAAGGATTTATCAGAGGAAAGGCTGACACAACATTATTTATCAAAAGAAATAAATTAAATGAAATTTTAATTGTTCAAATCTATGTTGATGACATAATCTTTGGTGCTACTAATGATGCTTTGTGTGAGGAATTTTCAAAGATTATGCAGGGAGAATTTGAGATGTCAATGATGGGAGAGCTGAACTACTTTCTTGGTTTGCAAATTAAGCAAAGGAAGGATGGCATCTTTATCTCCCAAACTAAATATCTCAATGATCTGCTGAAGAAGTTTGGGATGGACCATTGCAATGGTGCTGACACACCAATGAGTACAACCACTTCATTGGATGCTGACGAAGAGGGCAAAGATTTCAACATCACAAAGTATAGAGGGATGATTGGATCATTACTTTATCTAACTGCAAGTCGCCCGGACATCCAATTCAGTGTTGGGATGTGTGCAAGATTTCAATCTGCTTTAAAGGAGTCTCATGCTGAACATGTGAAGAGAATCTTCAGATATCTTGCAGACATCAAGACACTGGGTTTGTGGTTTCCTAAAGCTCAGCCTGAACACTTGGTGGCATACTCAGACTCAGACCATGCTTGCTACAAAACTGATAGGAAGAGTACAAGTGGCCAATGCGAGTTCTTTGGCAACTCACTTGTATCTTGGTTCAGCAAGAAACAAACCAGTGTAGTTGTGTCATCAACTAAAGCTGAATATGTGGATGCATCAAGTTGCTTTGCTCAAGTGCTGTGGTTGAAACAACAACTTGCTGACCTTGGAGTCAATCTGAAGGAAATCCCAATTCTGTGTGACAACACAAGCACAATAAGCTTGGCGAAGAATCCGGTTCAACACACAAGAACCAAGCATATTGATGTGAGACATCATTTCATAAGGGATCATGTTCAAAAGAGAGATGTCAAAGTAATGTTCATCCCAACTCATCTCCAGCTTGCAGACATCTTCACAAAGCCATTAGCTAAAGAACAATTCAATTTTATAAGAAGAGAATTGGGAATGGTAAATCCCAATGAATTGTAAGTTTTTTCCTTTAATCCAATGTTAGTTTAAGGTTTTGATGATTAACGACTACTAACTTAAGCATCGGAATGTCTAGTTGTGTTTTATGCAGGATGCTTTTGTGAAACCTGAGTTTTTGTTGATTAGAGGTGAAAACTCGAGTTTTGACAAAGTATCGGGGAGAGAGAAGAAGGCTTGAGTTTTGAAGGAGCTCAAAACTCAAGTTTCCAATTGGCAAACTCGAGTTTCCAACGGACAGAGAGCCACGAGTTTTGAAGAAAGCTGAAAACTCGAGTTTTCACAGTAAAACTCGAATTTTGAACCAGAAGTTCAAAAGTTCACAGTACACTTTTGAAGTCCAGGTAAGTCATTATTTCTTCAAAACTCGAGTTTTGATCGCGGCTATAAATATGATTTAACACTTGTTTTTCAAAACTCGAATCAAAACTCAAGTTTTGCCCTAGCTTCTCTCTGTGTCCTCTCATCTCCCTTCATCTCTATCCTTAAACTCTTCACATTTCTCGAACAAATGTCTTCTTCCACTCCTCAATCAGTAAAATTCTCTCCAAACCCTAAGGGGTCTTCTCAACCGACAGCTGCCTCCTTTGAACGCCCTACTCGTCTGAAAACTCGCTCAACAAAGCTACGTTATGGTATAGACAAGTCCATACGAGGAATCCCAGACGAGATGTCTCCACCAAAAGCATCTGTGCCTAAAGCGAAGGGAATTTCTATCGATGATGAACCTGAAGGAAGAACGAAGAAGCGACACGACCCAGAAAAGACTCCTAGAGGAAAGGGGAAAGCGAAAATCCCTGAGGTTCCTAATATTCCAAAGCCACCAAAGGCCAAACGGTCCAAGAAATCTTTTGTTCCTGAGAAGGGCCAAGCATCGTCTCCACCTAAATCCCCTGTCGAAGAATTCTTCTCGGAAGCTACTGTGTTCATGGAGAATGCAATTTCAGAGATATACGATCACACCTCACCACCTGAAGGGTTCTTCGCTGCAACAACCAAACTTTCCAAGGCCGAAGGAGAAAGGTTTAAAGAATTCTTTGCTAATAAAGCTTTTTGTCCTTCTGTCTCTATGGATTTGGTTAAGTTGAAAGAAGATTTTAATTTGGACTTATCTCCCTGGCTCAAAGATTATGAATCATTTGTCTCTATCTCTGCTCCTTATACACCGAATATTGTTAAAATCTTTTATTTTAACATGGTCTCTGATAATTTACTTGATTCGGAGGGTTGCCTTGTGGAAGAGAGAGAAACCACAATGGTGAAAGGTGCTGAATTCACCATTTCTGCTTCCACCATCAATCAAATTCTTAAAATTGCAAACCTACCCTCGAATCCTAATATCAATCTGAGCAATCGAGACATCTACACCACACTTTGCCCCAACACTCCTTTTCTATTAGATCAAACCCATACACTGACTTTCAAGCCTGCTGATATGTCAACCATAAACCGAATCCTCTGGTATATTTACTCCCGCAATTTCATACAGAAAGGGGGTAACTTCACACACCTCACCCAGAAGGATTATCCCTTGTTTGCTGCCTTTGTGAGACAGACCAAATTTGACCTTGGTCACTGGATTTTCCAGGAAATGATCAAGTTCAAATTTGCTTCTAGAAGACCTTCTCACATCCCTTTTCCCTCATTTGTATCTGTGATTTTGTTTTATCACAAGATCTGGCATTTGGGCACCCCAGAGACAATCAAGAGACCAGCAGCATTTGGGAAGAGCCAGTTGAATTATATGAAGGTCAATCTCGAAGGAGAAGGCTCAGAACACTCTCAGGCTCCCACTAGATCACACTCTCGGGCTACACATTCAAGAGTTCAGGAAACTCAGTTTGCTCCTGCCTCTTCTGCTCTGCCAACTGATTTTGAGGCTAGAGTCAAAGGGATAGTGGATGCTGCTATTGCCTCATTGTCAATTCGTTTGGAATTTGAAATTGGGAGGTTGGTTGCTGAGGTCAGAGACGGGAACCATGAGCTTGTGGATGCCCAGGAAGCAATGAAGGTTCAGTTGGATAAGTTCCAAGAGCAAACTGAGAATAAGCAGAATGAGCACTTTGATCAGCTCATTGATCTTGATGCCTGGTTATCCACTAATTTGGTCACCACAATCAATATTGACAACAAGGTGGACAAGATTTTGAAGCACCTGGGTATTAGATCCTCCTCCACTACGTTTGGGACCACTTCCACACCCTCACCTGCACCATCATCTCCTCCTTTCTCATTCCCAAGTCCTCCTACATCTTCATCTCCAGCCTTTACATCAACTCCTACAACTGTGGTTCTGTCATTTGCATTCGCTCCTGTCACTGAGTTGCTCCCTTCACCTACTACTCCAGCTACAGTTGTTTTACCATCACCCACAACACCTACTACTGAAGTATTTCATCACTCCACTCCTTCTGCCAGTACTTCTACTACCATTGTCCTCCCATCTCCACTCCCTGAAACTGTGCAACCTCCCCATTTTGAAGATAACAAAGGGGGAGAGGAATAGGAGAAAATTAGGCAGAATTTGATTTTGTTGTTTATTTTATGAAGTTACTGTATTGACTCTAATATTTCTGATAACTTGGATTTCAGTTGTTTGAATGATTTTTTTTTTTAAGTTCTTGAATTATGTTTCAGTTCATGAAATCTGTATAGAATATTGCTTCTGCTGCTTATCTCTAACATGTTGTGTGCAAAAGTTTGAAACTGAACTAAGAATGCAAAGTAATGCTCATGACTGTATTTCTAAACTGATTCTTTTGAAAAACTCACTTGATTTGTCAACCTTCTCAAATTCTTATGATTTTTGGTTTACAACTGTTGTCATCATCAAAAAGGGGGAGAATGTTAGTTCTCTATGTGTTTTGATGATAATCTAACAATTGCAAACCCAAAGATAAAGTTTTGTCTTGGTAAGTTGAAAAACTTGTTGTCAAGACAAAACTCAAGTTTTGGTTTCAAAACTCGAGTTTTGGCCCTGACAGAGGGTTGCTCTTTTTCATTGATCAGAGCAAAACTCAAGTTTCCTTTGGAAACTTGAGTTTTGAATCTTACAGAGAGCACTCAATTTTTCATCTCAAGACAAAACTCGAGTTTCAGTTGAAAACTCGAGTTTTGGTTCTTACAGAGACTCATGACATCTTTCAACTAAAGACAAAACTCGAGTTTTGTTCTGAGAAACTCGAGTTTTGGACATACAGAGAGTCTTTGAATTTTGAATCCAGTTTCGTGCCAAGACTTCACTCTTTAAACTGCTTCAGAGATTTTCAAAGTTTTCATCATTGGATGAAAACTCGAGTTTTGTTTTACAAACTCGATTTTTTTGACTCAACCCGAGAGCATTGCCAAATTTCAAAGTTTTCATAACAATATGAAAACTCCAGTTTTGATTTCAAAACTCGAGCTTTGGTCAGGCAGAGAGCAATGCATTTTCAAGATGATTTGAAAACTCGAGTTTCAGTTGAAAACTCGAGTTTTGGTTCTTACAGAGACTCATGACATCTTTCAACTAAAGACAAAACTCGAGTTTTGTTCTGAGAAACTCGAGTTTTGGACATACAGAGAGTCTTTGAATTTTGAATCCAGTTTCGTGCCAAGACTTCACTCTTTAAACTGCTTCAGAGATTTTCAAAGTTTTCATCATTGGATGAAAACTCGAGTTTTGTTTTACAAACTCGATTTTTTTGACTCAACCCGAGAGCATTGCCAAATTTCAAAGTTTTCATAACAATATGAAAACTCCAGTTTTGATTTCAAAACTCGAGCTTTGGTCAGGCAGAGAGCAATGCATTTTCAAGATGATTTGAAAACTCGAGTTTCAGTTGAAAACTCGAGTTTTGGTTCTTACAGAGACTCATGACATCTTTCAACTAAAGACAAAACTCGAGTTTTGTTCTGAGAAACTCGAGTTTTGGACATACAGAGAGTCTTTGAATTTTGAATCCAGTTTCGTGCCAAGACTTCACTCTTTAAACTGCTTCAGAGATTTTCAAAGTTTTCATCATTGGATGAAAACTCGAGTTTTGTTTTACAAACTCGATTTTTTTGACTCAACCCGAGAGCATTGCCAAATTTCAAAGTTTTCATAACAATATGAAAACTCGAGTTTGGATTTCAAAAATCGAGTTTTGGTCAGGCAGAGAGCAATGCATTTTCACGATGATTTGAAAACTCGAGTTTCAGTTTTGAAACTCAAGTTTTGGCCTGATATGAATTTTTCAATGTTTTCACAGATTAAGTGAAAACTCGAGTTTCACTTTGGAAACTCGAGTTTTGGCCAAACAGAGAGCATGTGTTTTCCCAACCTTTTGAAAACTCAAGTTTTAATCTGAAAACTCAAGTTTTGATGTTTTGGACTTCCACGTGCTATTTTCATTAAAAGTCCAAAACTCGAGTTTTGAGGTGAAAACTTGAGTTTTGAGAATTATTCAAACTATGGTCCAAAAGCTCAAAACACGACTTTTCTCACTGTAAGTAGAAAACTCGAGTTTCAGTTTTGAAACTCAAGTTTTGCCTTAAGTGCACAGTTGAAAACTCGAGTTTCCAAGAACAAAACTCGAGTTTCCATCGCTGATCTGCAGATTTGAATTTAAGGATTTTAGAATGCTTTGTTATTTGAGTTCAATACTTTCCAGCATTAATCCTCCATATTCCCTGCTATATTTAACCACTTTACTTGTGAGTTTAAGGCAGATTAACGAAAGTTATTGAAGATCTCAACTAAAAGCAAAAAAGCATGTTAGCACAATAAATGTTGTTCAGAAAAGAAGCATTCTTTCAGCTAAACCACCTGTGCACGGTTGCAAAGCATTAAAGAATGTTTACTACAACAAGCAACTTGTTCTCCAACGGGCTAATCCACAGAAAGACAGCTCAGACTGATTATCCACCTGGATTAAGTGGAAAATAGAGAGAGAAGCAGACCAAAGTTGCTACTGAACACTCTAACGGTTTGATCCATTTTGCAACGGTCATTTATTGCCTTCTGAGTATAAATAGAAGAGCATTCAAGTCTTCTACAACAACTACAACAAATGAGAGCAAATTGCATTCATGTTTTCATTTACTCTCTTCAGTTTTCATCTGAAAAGTATCTTTTGATACAAGAGCTTCGGTGTTCACTTATATCTACTCTTTAAGAGAGTTTTCTTTCTGAATATCATTTATTGTATAGGAATCACAAGTCAAGGGGACTTGGTGATTTGGGGGATCATTGATTACAACTTGTAAGGGGGGTGAGTTCTAGTGAGAGAATCACTTCTTGAGTGCAGAGTGTGTAATCTTTGATATAGTGGAAATCCCAGTGAGGCTGGGGACTGGATGTAGGTCAAGTGGTTAAGACTGAGCCAATATAAATCTTTTTGTGTCTTGCTATTCTTCCCTTACTCTGTTTTACCCTGTTTTTAGTATTAGAAAACAGAGTTTTCAGCAAGAAATTTTAAGATACCCAATTCACCCCCCCTCTTGGGTATTTGGCTCCACTTTCATCAACAATTGTAAACACACTTTGGAGTTTTGTCTTTGGTAAGAACTTACTGTCAAAGACAAACTTGAGTATTGTTATCAATACTCGAGTATTGACTTGATAGAGAGCTGCTCAAATCTATTTCAACAATGCAATACTCAAGTATTGGATACAATACTCGAGTATTGGATACAATACTCGAGTATTGGATACAATACTCGAGTATTGGAGCTTACAGAGAACACTCCAAGTTTCACCTTGATGCAATACTCAAGTATTGGATACAATACTTGAATATTGGACCTTACAGAGAGCACTCCAAGTTTTCACCCTGAGACAATACTCAAGTATTGATATGAATACTCGAGTATTGAACTCACAGAGAGAATTTCAACTTTGGCTTAAGTTCTCAATACTCAAGTATTCAATTGAATACTCGAGTATTGGTCACACAGAGAGTCATCAAAGTTTTATACCTTATGAAAACTTGAGTATTGGTTTTACATACTCGAGTATTGGATTTTCACAAAGTTTTCACACTTAACATTTGTTTATGAATACTCAAGTACTCATTTGAAAACTCAAGTATTAACTTGGGAAAGACTCCACAAAGTTTTTAAATGAATGCATACTCGAGTATTGAGTAGGAAACTCGAGTATTGGGCATAAAGAGAGATTTTTCCTTTGTCAATGATTTGGATACTCAAGTATTGGGAACAATACTCGAGTATTGAGGTTTTTGAACTTAAAATTATTTTCTTACCAAAAGCTCAAAACTTGAGTATGGAATTGTATACTCGAGTATTGTCCTGAGGTCCAAAGTTCAAGTCTCGATGGTTCCTCTCTGGAAGATGAATACTCAACTATCAAGATGGATACTCAAGTATTGACTTAAGTGCACAGTGACAAACTCGAGTATTGATGAACATACTCAAGTATTGGTTGCTAAACTTGAAAATCAAATCTGACGAATTTTTGGAATCATCTTATTTGATCTTAATACTTTCTCTTATCATTCTTCTATATTCTTAGCTATGTTTAACCATCTTCTTGATGAGTTTCAGACAGATTAATGAAAGTTAATTGAAGGTTGGAGGAAAAGCAAAAAGGTAGTTCAGAACATTAAATGCTGAACAAAAAGTTGCTCCTTTTTGGCTAATCCAATTGCACACGCCTACAAAGCATTTAAGAATGATTTCTACAACAAGTAAACTCTTTTTCAACGGACTAATTCACAGAGAGTCAACTCTACTTACTTGGACAGCTGGATTAAGCTGAGTTTAGAGAGAGAATATGCCAAAACCACTTCCTAAACATAGTAGAGCTTCTCCAACAGATCTATTGGCATAGCAACGATCATATATTGATCTTTACCTATAAATAGAAGACAGATTCAAGCAGAAAAATGTGGAGAAACAAGCTTACACTTCCAACATGCTGATACTCTACTCTCACACCATTTGCACTCTGTTTTTCATGTTTAGATAAGTTAGAGAGTAAAGTAATTTGTATTTGATCTTCAGTGTTTATCTATTCACTTCTAAGAGAGAAGATTTATTGTAATCATTCTATTCTTCTGAGAGTTACTCAAGATTGGGTGATCTTGAGTGGGAAACATATTGTGTTGATTACAACTTGTAAGGGGGAGTGAATCCTAGTGAGAGGATTACTTCGAGTACAGAGTGTGTAATCAAGCGGTGTGTTGATTACAGTTTGTAAGGGGGAGTGAATCCTAGTGAGAGGATTACTTCAGTTACAGAAAGTGTAATCAGTTTGAAAGAAGATAGTGGATTGAAAATCCCAAGTGAGGCTTGGGGACTGGACGTAGGTCAAGGATAAGGCCGAACCAGTATAAATCAGTTTGCACATTCTCTTCCCTTATCTCTTACATTTCCAGCATATATGTTTGAATGTGTATACATATTCAAAGTTTGGTTATTGCTTTCTAAACTAATTTCAGTGAGTTACGAAAAGAGTTTCAAAGTTCCTAAATTTTTATACTTCACCCAATTCACCCTCCCTCTTGGGTTCAGCCGGTTCTTACAATATCCATATATGAAGATAAATAACATATTATTATGAATATTATATTTGTGAATATCCATATCTTCCATTATTTTCTATTATCCATAGTTTCCTATTCTCACACATTAGTCACTATGATTATGGAATCACATTAATTGTAGATTAGAGAGTTGTGCCTATATATAGAAGGCATATGTTATGTATTTGAGACACATTGGAATAAGAATTACTCTCCTCTTTCTCTCTTCTCTATTCTCTTGTTCTTGTTCTCTATCTCTTATCTCAGATATATCGTCATATTTATAACATGTTATCAGCACGAGAGCTTTAACGAGGTATGATTTCTTTATCGATTTCATCTACTTTCTTTAACTATACGTTTATTTTATCTATCTAGGATAATCTAAGCCACTATATAGAATTAAATAAATACTTTTACCGATTGTTCTTAACATCGGATTCTATGGCTAAGATTGGAGATTATTGTTATTTTTATATATTATTTTGATTTCCTTTACGAGTTCTTTTATATTATTAATATTGTTATTTTAGAATGGTCAAAAGCCATAAGCCTGTGATTTCTTATTATGAAATTATATGACTAGAAGTCATATTTCGTTTACTCTTATTTTGATATTATATGGCCAGAAGTCATGTTGCTTTCATTTTCTTATTGTATGTCTGGAAGCTATAATGTTCAATTTTTATTTATCCTGAAGATAAATAGCCTGAAGCCATAAAATTTTGATATTAAATGGCCAGAAGTCATATAGCTTTTATCTTCTTATTGTATGGCTGGAAGCCATAATGTTCAACTTTTATTTATCCTGAAGATAAATGGCCTAAAGCCATAAAATTTTGATATTGTATAGCCAGAAGTCATATAGCTTTCATCTTCTATCTTATTGTATGGTTGGAAGCTATAATGTTCAACTTTTATTTATCCTGAAGATAAATGGACTAAAGCCATAAAATTTTGATATTATATGGCTATAAGTCATATAGCTTTCATCTTCTATCTTATTGTATGGCTGGAAGCTATAATGTTCAACTTTTATTTTTCCTAAAGATAAATGGCCTGAAGCCATTAGAACTAAATAGCCTGAAGCAATAAGATTTAATTTCGTTGCAGTATCTTACTTTATGAATTATTTCTTGTCTTTACGAATTTCCTATTATTATCTTGTGTTATTATATTGAGATTTTATATTTCATATTTTGTGAATTTCCTTTTATTGCATTAGTCTGAACTACGTTAAATATCATGAAATTTAAATTTGTGGCCCTTATCATTATCAAAGATAACTACTTATCTTGAATATTTGATCCATGATTCTTCTACGCCACCATCTACATGAAGGCATCAAAATTGAATATTTGGCCTTTAAAGACCTCCTTGTTATTTAAAACAAATTAAAGGAATTGAATGACCACCAAAAGATGATTGTTCTTTCAAAAGCTCATTATAAATTTGTGCTTCTAATTTGCTCCCACAATAGCAGTATTGTGAAAGAGGTCTTAAGAAATATGTTAAATTAATTTCTTAACCCCATAAGGCTAAACAAAACAATAAGTTTTTGTTGCAAGAATCATGAATCTCATCCAACAAGCTTAACTCCATTCCTAGAAGTGAATGAAGTAACAAATGAATCTAATTGTGGTCATTGATATGGGTGTAAACTGGCCTTGGGCATCGCCATGGTTGTAACCGTAGTAGTTCAAATTCCTACTTGAAGTGAAGAAAGATTATTGATAAGAACCACAAAAAAAAAAAAATAATCTAGTGGGTGTAATAAACATGCTAAAAATCCACATTATCACTATGGTGGCAAGGGTCATTGGTCTCATACCTATCGTACACCAAGACATATTGGTAAAGGGTCAAATATTGAAATAAATTATGTTGATAATAACACTTACTTTCTAGTATTTGTGAGTATTTATTTAATAGTACTCATATATTGGCTTTCTCTCTCCCATTATCCTTACTTGATATTATATTTATATTTTTGATTTTATCATTTAAAGTTGAAGTTTTATTCTTGCATATGTTTATATGACTCGCACTTGAGCGGGAGATTGTTAGAAAACAAGTGTTAGTTCGAATACAAGTATGAGCTAATAATTGACAAGTTATATGCTTCTCACATAAAGCCCAATAGATCTCCCAAAGTGGATGTCAGATTATGATTCAAAAGTTTATGATTGATTGAGACATATGTTACAGTAAACCAGACGTTTACTAATCCAAAGAAATTTATTGTTGACATGACTTTTTTGATCATCCAAGTCATATAATGCAAATAAGATTATATATTGACATCCATCGAAGAACCAGAATATTCTTCATGAATAACCAATATATTGTTTATGAATTATGTGCTGCTTGTTCTCGAAAACAAATTGTCTATGAGAATATCATTAGTCATGATTTGTAATGGATCTCTAGAAATATATCAAATAGAATTACATGGGCCCATTGAAATAGCATGTAAACCATATAAATTTGAAAGATGCATCTATAAGATGGTTATATGTGAGATTATTTGCAATAATGTTTGCAACCTGAAGTTTGTAATAATGTTTAAATAAATTGAGCCCGCAATTTCTAGATTATACGATCCAGAAATCATAAATTAAAGCTTCTATAAATAGCTAGATCAATTCTTATAAGAACAAACTTTTTATGTTGGTATATTTAATCTTATATATTGCAATACTTATATAAGCCAACAATATTCTCCTGATAAAATCGGGTTTTGGTCAGTAGCCAGACAATTCCCTTTAAAAAGGTTTGAATGTGCAATGTTTATAAACCCACCACAATGCACACAGATGGATATAGAAAGAAAATTTAGATAAATGTTGGGTAAGGACCTCCTTTTTCTTGTTTGTCTCCATATGAAATAAAATAATGTTTCTAAAAGAAACAAATGGATTTAAGAGACTTATACTGCATGATTAGTCAATTGTCATTTAATATTGTTTTCCAATATATAGAATGCATTATTACTACTAAATATCTTCAAATATAAAAGTATGAACCATAAGTTAATCAAACTATGCATTTATGAAATATTATAAAGTATTTGCCACATGAAATTACTAACCTAAATGAGATTTACGAAACCTCATATTCTAGCTAAAAATACTCCAAATACAAGTGTGACATGCTCGAAGCATGAGAAACTATTTGGTTCATATAAATATTATGGATAAATTGGAGCATATGATTAAGATGATCATATTAAGGAGACAGGTACTCCAGAACAGTACTGAGATATAACTAATTGTAAAACCTCAAAAGAGGTCCAGGTACCTGAAGAATAATATAGATCTTGTTAAGTTATATTACAACTGGAAAAATGGAACTGAAAAGATAAAATTGTCGACAAGAATTTTGAAAATGATATTGTTAGTTATGCTTAGTTTTGATGATGACAAATATGCTTATCAATATTAAGAGCAAAAAGTTTCCATAGTACATTTATCTTCTACTTTGACTAATGCTTATATTTAATATTGAAGAAGTTGAATTATGGAGAATGATTAAGAGAAGAGAAGAATAGGAGTAGAGGAAGGTGGAGGTGGTGAGTAGTGAGGTGGTGACTGGTAAGGAGGAGAGGGAATGGGGGAATGTCTGGGTGAAGGAACCATTCTTGAAGGACCAATAGCATCCTCATTCTTGATTAGCTTGGAGAGCTTGGAGTCCAACATTAGATTCAAGCCTCTCAGAAAGCTCATAGTGTTGAGCTGTCAAAGTGGTATGAAGAGTCCTAAAGGTTTTGTAGAGAATGATGAGGAATGATCAAGATGAGAGATGAAAGAAGAAAGAACTTGCTGAATGGAATGAAAATATCATTATTCAAGATCTTAGATTGATACTAGAAGTCTCCACGATCAAATGGAAGTTGGAATGACTCAATTCAGAGTTAAAGACAAGCAAATATAAGGTTCAGGATGATCCAACTCGAGTCAAGAAGTCACAACTCGAGTCTACTACTTCGCTATAGTGAATTTGCTCTTCTGGAATGAGTTAACTTGAGTAATGTATGAGTAACTCGAGTCCAAAAGTGTTTTCAACGTTTCTGGACAAGTGTAACTCAAGTTATCACTTAATAACTTGAGTCAATAGTGCTTTTTCAGCACCTTTGTTATACTCTGTTTCACATTTCAGCTGAGCGAGGTCTGGTATTTCGATGATATCTCCAAAACCAGAGATCAGATTGAGATGAAACCAGTGGCATATGAAACTAGACTCCCAATGTGTCATTTTGATATAAAATTCAAGCCCAAAGGAGTTCAGATCAATGATTTATTAATTGTGGAAGTTGACACTACAATTCATGCCATAGTCCAGTCATAGCTTTGGTATTTTGAGTATATCTCACAATCTACAAATCCAATTGATCTAAAATTGGTGGCATATGAAAGAAGACTAAAAATCCTTTACATCAAGATTTGAACCATCCAAAACAAAGTTCAGACCAAGGAGATATGGCCTTCAAAAGTTATAGTCAGTTCAAGATGGTTCAAGAACGCTCAACATACAATGAGTTTGGAATGAGTTGTTAACTAGGCTTGGATAACTCAAGTTAGGACTGAAAACTTGAGTTAACGCCAATCAAAGAGAAATACAGAGAAGAATGAATATTGAGAAGAGATTTCAACTTGAATCAACAAAGTAGCAGAGCATTGTTCACAACATCTCCGAGAATTCTGATCTTATTGTTATCAATTGATTACTACTTGTTATGCTTCTCAATGTTATTAATAATCTTTATGAGCAAGTTTCAGTTGATCAAAAGCTCGGATTGAGGATCAATGGCAATGCTAACAAGCATAAGTGAGTGGATTGGTTTAACTCGAGTTAGGCAAGATAACTTGAGTCATCATTTAGACAGAAAGCAATCAGAATGTTGGCGCACAAGCATAACTCGAGTCAAGTCCACCAACTCGAGTCACTCAAGAACACATAGAGTGATTGGAGCACCATGGCAACTCGAGTCACGAAGGCTAACTTGAGTTACTCGCAGACAGAGAGGAAATGACATTTGCGCAACTTGAGTCACATACGACAACTCAAGTTAGAATTTAAACAGAGATCACCTGACACTTAAAACAACTTGAGTCACATGGAATAACTCGAGTCAACATCCTTGCATTAGAAAATCACCGTGTCCGAAATCACAAAATCATTGATTGCGATTGTTGGTTCTCTAAAGGTTTTGATGATTCCTAACAATTGTAAACAAAGTACGAGGATTTGCTCTCAGATGTTGGAAAATCCTGAGTGAGAGCAAACCTCGAGGTTTGGCCTTACATGGGAAGCCTCAAGGTCATGTGTTTTTAACTTGCGAAAACCTGGTTTCACAAATTTGTGTGAAACCTTGAGGTTTGTAAAGAAACCTTGAGGTTTTGGACTTCCAGAGAAAACTCAGCTTCACACCAATTTGAGAAACCTCGAGGTTTATAACAAAACCTCCAGGTTTATGCTTTGGTGCCAAACTGAGATTTTTGAATAACAATGAGAAACCTCGAGTATTTGAAGAAACCTCCAGGTTTTTTCATCCAGAGAGCAAATGGTTTTCAATAACATTGAAAACCTCGAGGTTTCCATGTAAACCTCAAGGTTTGTGATTTGGTCCAAATCTGAGAATTTCAAAATTGATTGAAAACCTCGAGTATTATTGGAAACCTCCATGTTTCTGGTGTACAGAGAGAAATCAAGTTTTTCTATCTATGAAAACCTCGAGGTTTGCCTTAAAACCTCCAGGTTTTGTCTTTGGATCAAAGTTCTGACTTTCAATGATTTTAGCAAAACCTCGAGTATTGCTACAAACCTCGAGGTTTGTGTGTTCCAGAGAGCAAATGAACTTTCACTAATTTTGAAACCTCCAGGTTTCTTATCAAACCTTTAGGTTTCCTATGAAACCTCCAGGTTTGCTTCTATCGTGATTTTACAAGGTTTCACTCTTAAAGTGAAACCTCGAGCTTTATCATGAAACCTCGAGGTTTTGGCACACAGAGAGTTCAACTTGCTTCTGCATTTCTGAAAACCTCGAGGTTTACAAGAAACCTCCAGGTGTGTTGTTTTGAAGCACAATCTTTTTCACCTGCAGAAGTCAAAAACCTCGAGGTTTGTAGAACAAACCTCCAGGTTTCTGTACGTTAACAAAAATTCAAATCTGTCAATTTTGCTATACCTTATTGTTTGATCTCAATGCTTTCCATGATTAATCTCTATTGATTCTAGATATATTTAACCATCTTTTTAGTGAGTTTCAGACAGATTAAAGAAAGTTTATTGAAGGTTTAAAGCAAAAGCAAAAGTAATGTCAGAACATTAAATGTTCAACCTAGAAACTTGCATAGTTTTGGCCAATCCATCTGCACACGTCTACAAAGCATTAAAGAGTGTTTGCTACAACAAGAAACATCTTCTCTAACGGATTAATTTGCAGAAAGTCAACTATGATGACAAGGCCAACTGGATTAAGAGTAATCAAGAGAGAGAAGGTCCCAAAACCACTTCAAAACACTTGGGCAACTTCTCCAACGGATCTATTTGGAAAGCAACGGCCATTTAATGATCTCTGAGTATAAATAGAAGAGCATTCAAGTCTTTCCAGTTACCACATCAACTGAGAGCAAATTTCATTGAAGTCTTCATTTATTTCTTTTAGTTTTCATCTGTATAGTATTTTTTGATACAAGAGCTTCAGTGTTCATTTACATATGCTCTTTAAGAGAGTTTTGTTTCTGATTATTCATTTATTGTAATGGAATCACAAGTCAAGGGGACTTGGTGATTTGGGGAATCATTGATTACAACTTGTAAGGGGGAGTGAGTTCTAGTGAGAGAATCACTTCTTGAGTACAGAGTATGTAATCTTTGATATAGTGGAAATCCCAGAGAGTCTGGGGACTGGATGTAGGTCAAGTGGTTAAGACCGAACCAGTATAAATCTTTTGTGTTCAGCTTCTCTTCCCTTTGCTCTGTTCTGCCTTGTTTTCAGCATTAGAAAACAGAGTTATCTGCAAAAGTTTTTAAAATACCCAATTCAACCCCCTCTTGGGTATTTGGCTCCACTTTCAGTGATTTCATTACTTCTTATCATCACTCATTACTATTCCTAATCATGTTTAAACAATTTGTTAATGAGTTTCACATGATTATATGAAGGATTAATATCAGATTACAAAAAAGCAGATGATTACGTTGGAAGCTTCAACGGTAATATTTTTCCAACGGTCGAATAGTTCCAACGATCATATACGCTCACAACGGTCATATTCAAACCTGGAAGAATCTCTCAATGTTCTTCATTGACTATAAAAGGAGAACCATTCAAAATGGAGACAACGATGAGAAGAGCTTGTACTGTCGAAATACTGATATTCTGAATCTAACATCTATCTCATACGCTCTCTATTCTCAATGCTTATATAGTTCAACATAGATAGTGAAATGATTTGTATTGTACTTCAGTGTTTATTCATTCACTTCTGAGAGAGAAGATTTATTTGTATACATTCTATCTGAGAGTTATTCAAGATTGGGTAATCTTGAGTGGGAAACACATTGTATTGATTACAGCTTGTAAGGGAGAGTGAATCCTAGTGAAAGGATTACTTCGAGTACAGAGTGTGTAATCAAGTGGGTGTATTGATTACAGCTTGTAAGGGGGAGTGAATCCTAGTGAGAGGATTACTTCGAGTACAGAGTGTGTAATCAAGTTGAAAGAAGATAGTGGATTGAAAATCTCAAGTGAAACTTGGGGACTGGACGTAGGTCAAGAATTGGCTGAACCAGTATAAATCTCAGTTTTCATATTCTCTTCCCTTATCTCTTATATTTCCAACATATATATTTGAATGTCCATACATGTTTGAATGACTGACTATTGCTTTATCAATTATTATTGTCGTTCAAATTGTTTTCAATAAGTTGCGAAAAGATTTTCAAAGTTCCTAAAGTTTTATCAAACACCTAATTCACCGCCCCCTCTTGGGTAATAGTCAGGTCTTTCAGATATCACGTGATCAAATGAAGATATTATATGAAGATATGTCACAAGAAGTAGACATAAAGATGATTGGCCAAAAAGAAAAGTGAAATTGAAAAGGACTCGAATATGATTATATTATGATAGTTAAGGACCTGCAGTTCAGTTTAAAATATTTAAGGAGCCAGAAGCACATATCCCCACAGGACTTAAGGTGTCAGGAGAATATGTCTCCGAAGGACGTAATGTGCCAGAAGCACGAGTCCCTGAAAGATTCAGGATGCCAGAAGCATCAAATTCAAATTCTTAAGGCAATATTCAATTAAGTTAAATAAGTCTTAGTATGACTTGAAATAATTAAAGCACATGTGGTATAATCTTGTTACGGAATATATGTGGAAAGAAGGGTACAAAATTCACCCAATATACCCATGCATCTTTATGAAAAGATCTAGAAGTGAATTTGTTATAATTGCTGTTTATGTTGATAATATCAACATCATTGGAACTCTTGAAGAGGTTCAAAGGCAATTAACTATTTAAAGAAAGAATTTGAAATGAAATACTTGGGTAGAACGAAATCCTATCTTGGATTATAGATCAAATACTTAAAGAATGAGATCTTAGTATATCAAGAAGTTTATACAAGGAAGGTTCTAGAACGATTTTATATGGATAAGTCACATTCATTATGTACCTCAATGGTTATAAGGTATTTGCAGATGTATAAAGAACAATTCCAACCTCGAGTAATTAGCAAAGAAGTTAAAGAAGAACTACTTGGTTCAGGAGTACCATATCTTAGTGCTATTGGAGCACTAATGTGTCTTGCTTATTAGCAAAATATAGTTCTTCACCAACACAAAGACATTAGAAGTAATGTAGTCATTAGGGGGAGTAAAACTAATGTCATCAAGAGGGGGAGTTGATACACGCTATACTCTTTTTCCTTATCTAGGTTTTGTCCCACTGGGTTTTTCTAAAAAGGTTTTTAATGAGACAGCACTTAGACAGTGTATCAATGAATGATGTACTCTTTTCTTTAGTTAGGGTTTTATCCCACTAGTTTTTTCTAGTTAAAGTTTTTAATGAGACATATTCATAATGGACATCCAAGGGTAAGTATTATGAATATTATATTTGTGGATGTCCATATCACCTATTATTTCCTATTCTCCATAGTTTCCTATTCTCACCCATTAATCATTATGATCATGGAATCACATTAATAGTAGATTAGAGAGTTGTGCCTATATATGAAGGCACATGTTATGTATTTGAGACACACTGGAATAAGAATTACTCTCCTCTTTCTTTCTTCTCTATTCCCTTTTTCTTATTCTCTATCTCCTATCTCAGATATATTGTTATATTTATAACACATATAACAATATATTAAAGAAGAAATGTAGAAAGAGGAGGTAGAATCTAAGTGATGTATATATATAAGGATGAGGAAATCCACAATCATATTTGTCACATCATATATAATATTGTAAATAAAATGACAATAATTTACTATAATATGTAAATAATGAAAGTGGAGCCTAATACCCAAGAGAGGGGAGTGAATTGGGTATTATAAAATTTTTTGCAGATTGCTCTATGTCTGACAGTGAAAAACAGGGGTAAACAGAGTGAAAGGAAGAGCAGCAAGACACAAGAGAATTTATACTGGTTCGGTCTTAACCACTTGATCTACGTCTAGTCCCCATACTCTCTGGGATTTGCACTATATCAAAGATTACACACTCTGCACTCAAGAAGTGATTCTCTCACTAGAACTCACTCCCCCTTACAAGTTGTAATCAATGAATCCTCAAATCACCAAGTCCCCTTGACTTGTGATTCCTTTACACTAAATGATATTCAAAAAGAAACTCTCTCTAAGAGTAAATATAGATAAACACTGAAGCTCTTGTATCAAAAGATACTATACAAGTGAAAACTGATGAAAATAAATAAACACTTGAATACAATTTGTTTTCAGCAGATGTGGTTGTTGGAAAGACTTGAATGCAGCTCTATTTATACTTAGAGATCATTAAATGACCGTTGCTTTCCAAATAGATTCGTTGGAGAAGTTGTGCCAAGGTTAGGAAGTGGTTTAGGCAACTTCTCTCTCTAATACTCTTCTTAATCTAGCCGGGCAATGGGTCAGAGTTGACTCTCTGCGAATTAGTCTGTTGGAGAAGAGTTTTATTATTGTAGAAATCATTCTTAAATGCTTTGTAGGCGTGTGCAGTTGGATTAGCCAGAAAAGAAGCAACTTTCTGTACAGCATTTAATGTTCTGAGCTACTTTTTGCTTTTGCTCTATCCTTCAATAAACCTTCATTAATCTGTCTAAAACTCACAAAGAAAGTGGTTAAACATAGCAGGGAACATAGAAGATTAATGTTGGAAAGTATTGAGATCAAACAACAATGTATTCCAAAATCGTTAAATTCAAATTTCAGATTCAGCGATGGAAACTCGAGTTTGTTAATCAAAACTCGAGTTTTCAACTGTGCACTTAAGACTAAACTTGAGTTTCAAACTTGAAACTCGAGTTTTCTACTTCCAGAGAGCAAAGTCGTGTTTTGAACTTTTGGACCATAGTTTAAGTGAAACTCAAAACTCGAGTTTTCAATCCAAAACTCGAGTTTTGAACTTTTAATGAAAATAGCACGTGGAAGTCTAAAACATTAAAACTTGAGTTATCAAATCAAAACTTGAGTTTCCAAAATGTTAAAAATTCTTAAGCTCTCTGTTTGCTCAAAACTCGAGTTTCCAAACTGAAACTCGAGTTTTCACTTAATTGTGAAAACGTTGAGAAAAGTTTCAAGGCTCTCGGTTTGATCAAAACTCGAGTTTGTAAACCACAACTCGAGTTTTCATTTGAACATGAAAACTAAGAAAAGTTCATACCTCTCTGCCTGATCAAAACTCGAGTTTTGAAATCAAAACTCGAGTTTTCACTTTATAAGTGAAAACGTTGAAAAACATTGAAAACTCTTTGACTAGCTGAAACTCGAGTTTTCAAAGTAAAACTCGAGTTTTCATTTTTAAATGAAAACTTTGAAGATTTTGAGCCAGATCACTCTCTAGTTTACAAAACCTGTGTAAAACGTTGAAAATACTTAGTCAAGTCAAAACTTAAGTTTTGAAACCAAAACTCGAGTTTTCTCTTAACTCAGAGAAAACTTTGGAAAGCTTAAAGTAATGAGGTTTTGGCGCAAAACTAGGTTTAAAACTTAGAGACTCTCTGTATGGGCAAAACTCGAGTTTTCAAACCAAGACTTGAGTTTTGTCTTTAGTTGAAAACATTTTGAAGTCTCTGTATAAGCCAAAACTCGAGTTTTCAATCTGAAACTCGAGTTTTGTCTTAAGATGAAAAACTGAGTGCTCTCTGTACAGCTCAAAACTCAAGTTTCCAAAGGAAATTTGAGTTTTGTCATATTTTGAAAAGTTGAGCAACTCTCTGTCAAACCCAAAACTCGAGTTTTGAAACCAAAACTCGAGTTTTGTCTTGACAGTAAGTTTTTCAACTTACCAAGACAAAACCTCATTTTGGATTTGCAATTGTTAGTCATCATCAAAACCTATAGAGAACTGACAAATAAGATTAAGTGTAAACAAATATAAAATAGCAAACTTTAACATAAAGATAGCAATAATAAAAGTAAAATGGACAATAAATTAAATGATGAATAGATAAAATAAATAAAAAATGAACTATATATATATATATATATATATATATATATATATATATATATATATATATATATCACCAGAAAACTAAAATAATAAAACATAAATAAAATGAACTAGTATGAATCATAATATAAAATAAAAAGTTGAAAAGGAAAATAACTATAATCTCCAATATCAGAATATAAAAGTAAAGTAATATGGCTTCTAGCCATATTATATCAAAATAAGAAATCAAAGTGATATGACTTTTGGTAATATAATTTCAAAATAAAAATAAGAGGAATATGGATTTTGGCCTTATAATAGGAAATCAAATCAATATGACTTTTGGTCATATATTTTCTGAATGACAAAGTAAAGCAATATGGCTTTTGGCCATATAATTTTAGAATATAAAATCATATGTGTATGGCTGATCTAACCATATTTTTACATGATTTTTGGTAATTAAATGGGGATTTTTAATGTGTTTTCTCATAGTTATTGAGCTTTAAATGTATTTCTTGTGATAAATTGATATTAAAAGTAAATATGTTAAATTAAGGCTAAAAAGGGCAAAATTGGCCAAAAAAAATGTACTTACTCTTAATTATTGATTTTTATGAGAATATTTGATGTTAGATTAATTAGTTTAAATTGTAGGTACTTAAAGAAATTGGATTAAATTTGAAAATGGAAATTTAAACTCAAGTTTTAAACTTTTCGGTTTGGTCCCTCTATGAAAGTTTTTAAAAGCTTCATTTAGGTCCCTCTGATGAAGCCATGCGTTTTGACCATTAGCAATTAGGTTTTCTTATGGCTAGAACTTGCAGACCCGTGGAGCATTTAATTGATTAAGGGTGTGTTTGGTTTGGGGGGAGGGGAGGGGAGGGGAGAGAAAATGGAGAGAGAGAAAAGGGGTTTGTGGTGGGGCCCACAAAAATTTTCTCTCCTTTTAACATTTTCCTTCCATTTTCCCTCCCCTCCCCTTCCCCCCAACCAAACACACCCTAAAGGAAATAGCGCCGCGGGATTGAAGATTGATCGCTGAACCACGCATTCACGACTTTGGGGATCTCTGATTCCTTCACGCCTAAACCTCTCCCTTCCTCCTCCTTGGTCGCCGGTGACTCCCACTCCGTCCACCATTGAGCTCACCGGCGACCTCCTCTTCATCACCACCGTCTTCTCCATTGTTGCAGCCTCCACTGAAGCCGCGAGTTGATTATAGCGACTGGGAACCTTCACGCCTTAGCACCTCCACGCTTCGACCTTCCACCACCACCATTCTCTCACCCTCACCAGCGCTTTCAGCTCTCAACTCCATTAATTCCGGCGACTCTTTTCCAGATTCCGGCGAGTGTCCCGATTGCTATGGGTGGCTGATTTTCCTTGATCTTGGTGGTGAATATTGACTTGAGTTTCAAAGCTTCAAAGGGGAATTAATTTGTTCATTCTATTAGTGTAGATTTATACATTTAGGTTGCCTAGTTTTAGGGATCATTGTGTATAAATTCTGTAACTGAGATTAATGTTTATTGTCTCTGTTAGTTTGATAATTGTGATTGAGATTGGATTTTGCAATATGAAGATTATATTTGTTTTAATTTCTTGTGGTTGCAATGAGATTAAATTAATTAGCGTGTTATTGTCTAATTAATGTAGTTTATTTGTGCCCTTTGAGGGATTGTTATGTACTCAATTTCAAGAAAACTCATGTTGCATTATTCCAATTTTAATTGCACATCAAGTGGTTTTTAACAATTTCTCAAGAGGTAGTGGTTAGCTATGTTTGTAGGAGCTACTATTAATTGAGAATATTGGACTCAAGTGTTATCTTAGGGTTTTTCTTAAAGACTTGATGAATTTTAACTCCTATAATCTTTTTGAACAAGGATAGTCATTTCTTCATCACCAAGAGCGCCATCATCCATATTTCCAATTTCATATCATTTAATTCACTCATTCACCAATTTTATAAAAATACCAAAAATATTAGTTTAGCATTTAACTAAATTGCATTTTCTCTTAAGTCTATTAATTGAAAAATCCAAAACCAATTTCCCCTTGTTTTAATTGCATTTACATGTCATTTAGATTACTTAGGATTCAATAAAAGGCTCCTCAAGAGAGAGAACGATCCTAGATTTGCCTATATGCAATCCTTGGTTAATTTTTGATTGTGGACCCCAAGGCTAAAGACAAAAAGGCCCTCATCAATGGCTTATGGCCATATTAAAATAACACTAACAATAATATAAAAGAACTTTTAAAGGAGATCAAAATAAGATATAAAAACAGTAATAATCTCCAAGAGACGATGTGATGATCATACATTCGTAATTTTATATAGTGGCTCAGATTATCCCAAATAGATGAAATAAACATATGATTAAAGAAGGTAGATGAAATCTTTAAAGAGACAATGGAAGGATCATACATTTGTTAGAGCTTTCATAATGATAACATGGTATAAATTAGAGTAAATACCCTATTTGGTCCCTGAAAAAAATCACGGACCCCTTTCTGGTCCCTCAGTAAAAAAAAAAAAACTCATCCCGTAATCCCTGTAAAATCAAAAAATCGTCCACGTTTGTCCTTCCAGGTTGAAGATGACACATGCAGTGAAGTGTCCCGGTCCACGTTTGTCCTTCCAGGTTGAAGATGACACAAGCAGTAAAGTGTCCCAAATGTGGTCAGGGATTATGAGATGAGTTTTTTTTACTGAGGGACCAAAAAGGGGTCCATGATTTTTTTTTCAGGGACCAAATAGGGTATTTACTCTATAAATTAAATGGAAAGATGAGAAGAGAAAGGAAGAATGAGTAGAAAGTAAGAAAGGGTAACTCTCATTCACTATTTTGTGTTGTTCCAAATACATAACATATACCTTCTATTTATAGTCACAACTCTTTAATCTACAATTAACGTGATTTTATAATCATAGTAATTAATGGGTGACAATAGGAAACCATACAGTATAAAAAATAATAAGAGATATAGATATCAATAAGTATAATATTCATAGAGGCAAGGGACAAATTAAAGAATCTCCTCACCCTTGTGTGAGATCTCTCCTCTGTGTGAGTGCCTATTAGGTTCCTGGTGAACCTGGGTTTCAATAGCTTTTTATCTTTCTCTGGTTATAGCTATTGCGATATGGAAGTGGGGGATAACAGTATCTCTAGGAGGATGAAACATGTGGTCTTAAACTTGGATGAGAAAGGCAGACAACATAGTGAATCACTAGTTGGGAAGCTTCGTACCAGCAAAAACTTAAATATTCCCACAGTCATTTCTATGATAAAAAAGGCATGGCAACTCAAAGATGAAATGGAGGTACATGAACTTGATCGTAGAAAGCTCATCTTCCTTTTTCGTTTTCGGGATATCAAAGATTATAGTTGTATCTTAAAAGGCAGGCCTTGGACGATTCAGGCTTTCTTCTAAACCTTTAGATTTGGGAGGACTCTATGGTTCTTAAGAATGTTAGTATTGAGAAGGCACCATATTGGGTGCAATTTCATGGTCTCCCTATGGTAGCTTTTGACAATAATAATGCAGAGACTCTTGGACACTCTGTAGGGGAGGCTATTATGTTTGAGCAACCGATGATTGATGGTAAATTAGGATGTAACTTTATCAGAGTCTGAGTACTTGTTCAGTTGAACGATCCCCTGGTTTCTAGTTTTTGGGTGCCAAGGAAGGAAAAGGAACCAGTTTGGATCACTGTTAAATATGAAAGACTTCAAAACTTTTGCTACAATTGTGGAAGGATTAGGCATGATATTTGAGTATGTAATTTCAGTTCGAGCAGAAGGAAAGGGGTAGATGATGAGCATGAATTTAGGAGCTGGCTTAGTACACTCACTATGCACACCATGGAGGAGGAGTTGGTGGTGTGCAAGGATGATTGGATCGAAGCTGCTTTTCTTAGTAGGAAGAATGCGGTCAACCCATGGCGGAGCTGGTCGTCGGAGAATTTGGACAGGAGAGTGAGCAAATCAGACCTCACATTTAATAAATGGACCTCAGATGAGTCCTTCTCAGGCCACCAGAACACCTCGACTGAGGGCGATACGTGCCTACCGAAAATGCCACTGCTTCGGCGATCTCTATACGTAACGGTCGACTACGTCCTTGATGGAAGAGCACGGCTTTACCACGCTAAGCTTGAGGGTGCAGGAGTAGTTGTTTGAAGATAAGAGGTCCATGCGTTTTGTCTTGGAAAAATTTGGGCTTGAGGAAATTAAAGGTAGCAATGGGCCCATGCCTTATTTTGAGGTGCATACTAGTCCATTATCTGAAAGGCTGGTTGGCATACCAACTCTACATGGGTTTCCAGATGAGGCGAGCCCCTATAACTCCATTGTTAAGGCTCAATCAGCAACTAGAGGTTCAGGTATATCTAAGGAAGAGGGACCAGTTGGCCATGACAATTCTCAGCCATACATTGTTGAATACCCTAGTGACGATGAGTTGCATAATTATCCCATTATCCCTTCCAATGGGCTCTCTCTAATTTTAACTATGTTAATGTGTGATTATGAGGGTGATTTTGCATCTACAGAGCGAAATAAATGTAGAAATTTCATCTTAAGCAATCTTTTGAGGGTGATTCTGCATCTACAGAGCGAAATAATTGTAGAAAGCTGAATTTTGATTCAACTGAGGAACCAACTCATGGCAAAATAATAGTGCGGAAATTACATGAAGAGCATAAGAGGAATTTCTGTTCAGTTAAAAAGTATCTTCATCATGTTGGAAATGAAGAGAAACCGAGTATGTCTAGTAACATGTCTTTTCCTATAGAGATTGACTTTCCTAATAGCTAGTTGACCCTTGGTGGTGAACAGGATATGGATCATGATTCTTCTTTGTCAAATAATGCTAGTGGATGGTTGAAACCAGCCACCAGTTCACCATGAATCTGTTAGCTTAGAACTATCAAGGTCTAGGATTGCCTTGATAGTCAGGAATTTGAAAGAAGAATGCTTTTGGGAAAAACCCCTCTTAGTCTTCTTAATGGAGACTAAGCAGGAGGTGAGTGTCATGAGGAACGTGAGACATAAATGTGGTTTCAATGAAGAATGGATAGTTAATCTTGTGGGAACCAGTGGCGGCTTGGCTCTATGGTGGTCTGAGGTGATTACGGTTAACATTCTTTTCTCGTCCTCTAATATTATTCATACCAATATGATGTTTAATGCCTTCTCTACCCCCATCTTACATCACCTTCATTTATGGTCCACCTTGTGAAGATGAGAGCTTGTTGTGTTGGCAAGAAGTTTGAAGAACTAGCAACAACATCAGGCCTCTTGGTTGTGTCTTGGGGATTTCAATGATATAATATCCCAAGACGAGAAGTTTAGTGGCCGACCTATAGCCTGGAGGAAGATCCTTAATTTTAAATGTTTGTTAGCTGATTGTGAGCTTAAGGATCTAGGTTACAATGGATCTAGTTTTTTACTTAGTGCAATAATCGTGAATTCCCGGATACAATCCGTGAACGCATTGATAGGGCCTTGGCTAATTTGTAGTTGAGAGCGTAGTTTCCAAATCTTTAGGTTTTAAATGTAAAGTCGGTTGGCTACAATCATCATCTTTTGTTCATCAGGAGTCATATTGAAACTCATCAGTAGAAACAAACTTTTCGTTCTGAATCAGCCTGGGCCTCCTATGGGCAATTTATTGAGGTAGTTAAAGAGAGCTGGCAGACCTTCCCTAGTCATAATACTTCGATTCTAGAGACTTTCTTAAGTAATCTAAAGTGTTGTAAGCAGAAGTTAGTTGCATGGAGCAAGAAGGAATTTCCTAATAGTGTTAAGCTTATTAACCTTTTGAAGTTTCATTTGGCTGAGCTGACAAAAGGAGATCAGGCTCCTGACATCGCTAGAAGGATTGTGGAGGTAAAAGGAGATCTGGAGAGATTACTGGAGATAGAAGAACAATATTGGGGGTAGTGCTCTCGCATCAATTGGTTAGAAGCTAGTGATAAAAGATTCATGCTTCTTTCATATCTCAACTATTAAAAGGAGGCAGCAGAACAAAATTTCTTGTATTAGAGATAACTTAAGCAATTGGTTAATGGAGAAGGATGCTATCTCCAATAATATTGCTAGTTTCTTCTAGGAGTTGTTTACTACATCTAGTGCTCGATCAATGGATACAGTCTTGGGCTTCGTACATCCTAAAATCTCATCTGACATGAACTAGAGTCTCCTGTTACCTATCTTTAGGGAGGATATTAGAGCTACAGCTTTTAGTCTCGGGAGAGGAAAAGCACTAAGGCCGAATGGTTTTTCAGGTAAATTCTATTAGTCCTCTTGGTTTGAAATTACTGAGTTTGTTTGTATTATGGTTCAAGAGTTTTTTGTAGGTAACTCTATTCTTAATGCTTTAAATACTACTAATATCACTCTTATTCCTAAAATACTTAAGCCTGAGAATGTTTCACATTTTCGCCCCATAGGATTGTGTAATTTCTCTTATAAGATTATTTCAAAAATCATGGCCAATAGAATGCGCTCCTTGTTTGATTCATGTATTTCCCAAAACCAGAGTGCTTTTGTTCTAGGGCGGTGTATTCATGATAATAATATTATTGCCTACAAGGTATATCACTATCTCCATCGTAAGAAATCCAGGGGTAAGTATGAATTAGCACTTAAAATGGATATGAGTAAGGTGTACGATCAAGTGGAGTGGAATTTTCTAGAATATGTCTTGTTACGATATGGTTTTTGTACTGAATGGGTTTTGTCTTAATGAAATGTGTTTAGTCTGTTAGTTTGAATATATGTTTATCAGGTGAAAATGTGAGCTCATTTACTCCTAGTAGGGGTATTCGCCTGGGAGATCCCCTTTCTACATACCTGTTCATTATTGTAGCTCAGGTTCTCTCCCTTATGATCAGCAAGAGCCAGAATAATAAAGCCATCACAGGTGTCAAATGAAGCCACAACTATCCTATTCTTACTCATAGCTTCTTTGCTGATGACGCTCTTCTGTATATGCGTGCTAGTTAAAGTAATTGCATTCAATTGGCATAACTTTTGAACATGTACTATATAGCCTCTGGTCAAGTCATTAATCTTGACAAATCTAGTATATTCTTCTCCTATAATACCCCTGAAAATGTGAAATGCATGGTTGGAAGAATTTCGGGCATTCTTGTGATAGAAGATCCAGGTAGATACCTCAGCATCCTGAGCATCTAGGAAAAGACAAAACATCAGGCTTTAGCTTATGTTAGCGAATGTGTTGCAAATAAAATCCAAGGATGGGGTCAATCACTGCTTTCCTTTGCTAGAGGAGATGTCATAATTAAATCTGTTCTTCAGGCAATTCCGATTTACTCTATGATCTGTTTTAAGTTTCCCTTCAAGACCTGTAAAGAGATAGTAGTCTTATTGCCAACTTTTGGTGGAGCGGTAATGTCTTTGGTGGAACTACACATTGGAAAGCTTGGGAGTCTTTAACCACATCCAAGAGTAATGGAGAGATAGGATTTTGTGATCTATCTGTTATGAATGATGCCCTGCTGGCTAAGACTGCTTGGAGATTGCTTATGAGTCCAAACGATTTGTGGGCTAGGGTCTTGAAGAGTGTGTATTTCCCCAAGGAAGAAATCATGAAAGCCAAAAAAGGCTATAGAGCATCGTGGTGATGGTCTATTATTCTGGATGGTTGAAATTTTCTCATACAAGACCTACGATGGGACATAGGTGATGGCACTGCAATAAGAATTTGGGAGGATATATGGGTCCCATGTGTTAATTTCCCAGAAAAGCCAAGCAACCTAGATGATCCTTCTATCTCAAATGGTAGAGTGCGTGACCTTATTGTTAACAATAAGTGGGATCTTTCTCTTATTGATTGATATCTATTGATGGAAGTCAAGAGTGCTATATATGATATCACCATCCCTTCTAATGGGCTGGTTGATAAATTAATGTGAACCAGTGCCAAGAACAACGTGTATTCAGTGAAAGTGGGATATCATAGAGGTAAAGAGGGTAATCTCATGAATGATAACAAAGCTGGGTCCTCGATAATGGTTCCCTCAACCTGTTGGAACTCGATTTGGAAGATCAAGACTATCCTAAGGGTGCAACAATTTATTTGGCGGGTCTTGAATAGAGCTATTGTTACCAATGAGGCCCTTTGTCGAAGGAGGAGATCCCAAGATAACACTTGTCTAGTCTTCATGGAGATGTGGAGTCGATTGAGCACTTATTTTTTCTCTACCCCTAGACTAGATGTATCTAGTTCGGTTGTACTCTTAGTGCAAGAATCGGCGTTGCCAGCATGTCAAACTTCAACGCCTGGTGGATTAAAATTACAAGTATGTATTCCTTAAGTAAGCAAGACCTATCATTGATTTGTTGGATTTTATGGTTTATTTAGAAGCAAAGAAATGATCATAAAGTTTCTAATCCTATCAATGTCATTGAATGTGCGAGGAAAAACAATTTTGATTTCTGGATGAGTTGCGATAAAAGGCACAGAAGCTTAGAGGGACAAAGGGTTGCTCTTACTCATCTAGCTCATTGGTCCCCTCCAGCTATTGGTAAACTCAAATTTAATTGTGATGGGGCTTTCTCGACTAATAAGACTTGAAGATGGAATATCACCTAGAGGGGGTTGAATAGGTGATCTCAACAATTTTAAAACTTCTTTTCAGTTGTGAGCAAAATAGAGACCAATAAGATAAAAGAACACAAGAGAATTTATCCTGGTTTGGTCTGAAGCTTTGACCTACGTCTAGTCCCCAGAACTCCTGGGATTTCACTATATTTCGAACGATTACAGACTCTGTAAACAAAGGAAGGTCCCTTCCACTCTCTAACTCCACTCCCCCTTACAAGTTGTAATCTATACGCCCACTCTTAAGGTTCCACAACCTTAACTTACAATCAATAAAAAATTAAGTGTTTAAATACTCCTCACGAGTTGATGGATAATGAACACTGAAGAACAGACTCAGTAACAAGGTTTGAAACAACAAGTGAAATTAATATCAAATTGATTGCGCAGCGTTTCGATAGGTGGTGAATTGAATGCTTCAGCTATTTATAGTTGATTCCATTAATGATCATTGTTGAAGCACGAGAAATAGCCGTTGAGTCTTCTTAATGTGTCCGGTTAGACAGATGATACATTCGTTGAGGATTTCGCTGTCTTGGGTGGGATATACAGACTGATCATTCTCTTTCATTCTTTCTGTTGTATCCGTTGTGAGATGGCATTAAATGCGAAGTCGAAGTTTATCAGAGATGGCTTTACTTTGCTTAGTATATCGATCTCCGAGAATATGACGATTTGGGTAGTTGCATTTAATGCGTCTGTCAGTCCAGATTGATTAATTCAAATTCGCCGGTAATTTTTGTCTAAATGATCTGAAACTCATGAACAGATTGGTTAATAGCATTTGGTAATCTTAATCAGAAATAATCAGGTAAGATATTGATCGATTCAATGATTCAAGAATTTCGTAGACGGTGATTTGAAAAACAGAGTGATGTTGCTCGAGCAAAGATTCAAGCTTGCTCGAGCAAACTCCTTTGAAACACTCAATAAAGTGTTCTTGCTCGCTGATGCTCGAGCACACTTTACACCTTGCTCGAGCATGTTGCTCGAGCATGAATGAAATCATGCTCGAGCAAGCTCTCTTTCAAAGAAGAGAAATTGCATTGGACATGATCTTTCTCGGGCAGACTTTCAGACCTTGCTCGAGCAACCTTCTTTGGTTTAGTTGGGAGAACCTGAGATGCGCTGATGCTCGAGCATGTTTTAATGCTTGCTCGAGCATGATGCTCGAGCATGAAAACTTTATGCTTGGGCAACCTTCTCAAATCAGAGAAAAACTCCTGCAGCTCGACTTTGCTCGAGCATGTTGCTCGAGCACCACATTTTCTATGCTCGAGTAAGGCCTTTTGCAGAGCAAAATCACAGGTTGCTCAATGTTGCTCGAGCAACCTTTTGAGCTTGCTCGAGCAAAGTCCTCGAGCATGCTTTTGTTCCCTGGCGAGTATGCTTTCTGCAGTTGGTTCATCTAGCAAGCTCGATGTTGCTCGAGCAAACTTTATGGTTTGCTCGAGCAAGGCTCCTTCAGAACACTTCTGATTTGCAGAACACTTCTAATTTGCCTTGCACATGATGTTGCTCGAGCAAACTTAATTCTTTGCTCGAGTAACATTCTGAGGACTCCATTATCAGATTTATTAGCCATGATCTTTGCTTATTTATTTTTCTAACTTCGAGAATTGTCATCATAAAAAACACAAGAGCCAACAAGACTGGCGCTGCTATTCGTGTGATTTGTAGGGATCATTTTGATGATTTCAAATGGGGTTTTGGGGATAAGGTGAAATCGATCTCTACATTTATGACTGAAGCTTTAGCTTTGAAGAGGGCATTGATGCTCGTGGTAGATCTCGGTCATGATAATGTGACTTTGAAACCGATTGCCTCTCTCTTCTTGACTATGTTGATGCCAAATCTTCGGATCTGATTGATTGGAGGTGTTAGAGCATTGTATTCGATATTATTCGTCCTTTATCATCCAAGGTTGGGTTCTCTTTGTCTTAATCCCAAGGGAGTAATAGTGCCATTAACTTAATTGTAGTTGTTGCTTATAAAGGGATGTGCATGATAGGATGAGTTTTACAACCAACACCGTCTTTGATGTCACTTCTAGCCTTGGATGCCCCAAAGGTGGATGTTGTTCCTCATCATGCTTCTCTCCCCCCCCCCCCAAATTCATTAATTGAATGGTGATTGTTTATAGTTTGCTTTGTTTTTGAGTTTTCTGTTTGTTTGTACTTTTAGGATTCCCTAAACCTCTGTTGTTGTTTATCTTCTCATTGTTATCCCACTATGTTTTTGGGTTTGAAATCTTTTGAAGTTTTAATATGCATATCCTTTGACCTAAAAAAAAAAAACAAGAAGATAAATATAATATTCATAACTAGCTTTCAGGATTTATAAGGGCCCATTTGGTACGGGAAAGATTTAAGGAGGGAAAGAAATGTAAAGGAAGATTGAGAGGGAACTTAAAAAGTTGAACTGTTTGGTAGACATACGAAGGGAACTTAAGTTGAGGGAAAATGAATTGTTTGGTATGAAGAATTGGATACTAGTTAAGCGGGAAGGTGAGATGAAATTCCTTAAATGCCCCTCTGTTCGTCCAGGCGTTCAAACAAAAAAGTTACGTTCAAACTTAATAGGCACCTAATCGCCTGTGTTGGAACGTAAAATATGACAGTGGCTTGAGGTTTACATCAGCAATTTCACAACCTTATAGATGGAAAACCAGACCACCAGAACACAGAAACTAAACAGAGACACAAAAACTAAAAAACAAAGGGTTGAGAAGAGAATTCAGAAATAGAGGAATCCGACGATGGTGGTCTAGTCTTTCCTCTACCGCGACGGTGCTTGGTAGAGAGGAAGAAGAAGGCGAAGATGATGGAAGAGAGTCGAAGCTCTTTGTTCTCCTCGGCAATTTGGTTTTGCTTCTGACGTCGGGTTTGTCGCAATTGTGGTGGAGAGTGAGGGAAGAAAGGAATGTTGGCGACGACGATGATGAAGAAGGTGAGAGTTGTCGGCATCGGAAATGGAGAAGGAAGGCAGAAGAAGGAAGGATCAGATCTGGATCCATGGTGCTCTGGTTTAATCTCTTCATAAACTGCTCCACTATTTACAGGGCTTTTTTGTCAACAAATTTCATTCTCCGGGGAACTTCAAACTATCCCACCAGTTTTTGAGGGTTTCAATTTTCCAAGCTTTGTGAGAAAATGGGACACGCGGGAAATCAACATTCCGGGACAGAGGCGTATCAATTTTTCAGTGGAAAAATAGTCATGTTCCCATTGCCTCCCATGGATTATGCGTACCAAAGTGTTTTCTTCGTACTGGTGGGGGAGAGCTTACCATCATAACCAGCAACTGGGTTCGGTCTCTTGATCGCGCCAATCAACCGCAGATGTGCAAGCGAAAGCAAAACAGGAAGAAAACTCAGATTTTGACCCACACACAGTCCTCGCCCTCGCATTCCTCCACAGAAAACGCCACTTTCGTGCCATGGAAATATGCCAACAAGTAATCTTTCTCAAACACTGACGGATTATTCAAAGCGGTCTGCATCCAATTCACATGAAATTGCTTGTTTTGGCCCTTAACTCGTTCTATTATTCTTCTTGCTTGTTCCTCCAATCACGGAGACTATTATCGTCTGTTTCCACCAACCAGTTCAAATGGAATTCAACAACCAGCGTGATTATCACAAACCCCACTCTTGTAATTATGGAATCTTGTTCTACCATGTCTCAATTGAGGCAGATTCAAGCACACATGACTCGAACTGGCCTCATTACCCACACTTTCCCGGTGAGTCGCGTTTTAGCATTCTGTGCTCTTGCGGATGGCGGAGATATCCGATATGCCCATGTGCTTTTCGACCAGATTGAGAAACCCAATACTTACATGTGGAACACTATGATCAGGGGTTATTGTAAAGCTGAAATTCCTAATTTTGCATTTTCATTCTTTCGCCGAATGGTTGGAGAGCACGTTGAAATGGATTGCCGGAGCTTTGTTTTCGCGCTTAAGTCGTGTGAGCGGTTCGAGACAGTTGTTGAAAGCGAATCGGTCCATTGCATGGTTTGCAAAATGGGATTTGAGTCTGAATTGCTTGTGCGGAATGGGTTGATCCATTTTTATGCTGATCGTGGTCGCTTGAAGCTTGCACGCAAGCTGTTCGACGAAAGTTCTCTTAGAGATGTTGTCACTTGGACCTCAATGATTGATGGTTATGCTTCCCGAAACTATTCAGAAGAGGCTATGAGCCTCTTCAAGTTGATGTTGTCGAGTGGTATTGAGCCCAACGAGGTAACGTTCATCGCGCTGCTTTCAGCATGCTCGCAGAAGGGTCAATTAAGCATGGGGAAAAGCATTCATGAATTCGTAGAAAAGAAGAATAAATATTGCAGTCTGAGTTTGCACAATGCCTTGTTGGACATGTATGTGAAATGTAATTCTTTGATGGCTGCTAGAGAGCTCTTTAACAAAATGGAAAGTAGGGACGTTTTCTCGTGGACTAGCATGGTTAATGGGTATGCTAAATGTGGCGACTTGGAATCTGCAAGGGAATTATTTGATCAAACTCCTGAGAAAAATGTGGTCACTTGGAATGCTTTGATTTCAGGTTATTCTCAGAATAACAAACCCGTGGAAGCAGTGAAGTTATTCCATGAAATGATTGAGGCGGGTATGATTCCAGTTGAGCACACTTTAGTGAGTGTGCTCTCTGCCTGTGGTCAATTGAGTTTCTTGAATCTGGGTCAATGGCTACTCAAATATTTCATCAATAGTAGAAGAACATGCCTCACTGTTACTCTAGCAAATGCATTTATAGATATGTATGCCAAATGTGGTTGCATAGACGCGGCTACAGAAATTTTTAACGCGATGACAAAGAGAGATTTGGTTTCATGGAATTCCATAATTGCAGCATATGCCACCAACGGTTGTGCCAGGCAAGCAATGAACCTATTTGATCAAATGGTACGTTCGGGATTCAAGCCAGATGATATAACATTTGTGAGTTTACTAACAGCTTGCAGTCATGGTGGATTAGTTTCTGCCGGTCGTGAATACTTCGAATCCATGGAAAGAAACTATGGAACAGAACCCAAAAGAGAGCATTATTCCTGCATGATTGATTTACTTGGCCGAAATGGACTTCTAGAAGAAGCTTATAAGTTAATAACAAATATGCCAATGGAACCATGTGAAGCTGCTTGGGGTTCCCTTCTAAATGCTTGCAAAATACACGGCAATGTTGAACTGGCCAAATTGTCTGCCGGTAATGTTTTAAGCTTAGATCCAAAAGACAGTGGAATATACGTTTTGTTGGCAAATATTTGTGCCAAAGAAAAAGGCTGGGGTGATGTAAAGATGGCGCGAAGTTTGATGAGGGAGAAGGGTGTCAAGAAGATTCCTGGGCGTAGTCTTGTAGAGATAGAGGGTGAGTTTTTAGAATTTTTGGTGGCCGATGAATCCCACCCTCAGACTGAAGAGATCTATAAAGTATTAAATGAAATATATTTCTTAACCGAATTGGAAGACTACAGATGCGAGTGTGATCCTCCAACAATGAACTTGCAAAACGGGGATGATTCCTAACACATCTGGTGATTTAGTTTTGAGCTAGAAGTTATAGATCTTGTTGAGTTTACTGATCCCTTTCCAGCTATATTGAAGCTAGAAAGTAATTGGGCTTGTTTGGGATACCGGTGGGCAAAATAACTTATAGAAAAGCCTAATTGGGTAAAGGTCAGATTGAGTAAAAGTCAAATTGTAAAATGTGATTTATGTTTGGATTGATTGTTCCATAAGTAGCTTTTGTGAAATATTAACCACATTTTTCATCCAAATGAAAAAAAAAAAGAAGAAAAACTCATAAGTCCGATTGAAATAGCAAATAAGCCTCAATACCCTTCCTATAAACTATACAAAACATGCACATTGTCCTCACCAAGAATGCTAAAAGTTGACATAAACAATAAAAAACACAAATTATCATTTACTGCACATGGATCATGGATGATAGCTTCCCTGTATACATGTCTTTTAGTGCATAAGAACTTTTTGTTGGCCTTTCTGTCTAGCTTCCATCTACTATCCAATGGATGAAGCTTGACCTGAAAAGCAGTTAATTGGTGTTAATTTTAAAAGATTAAAAGTGGCAAACACAACTTGTTCCATGCTTTAAGGCGTATACCTTTGGACTGAAACCAAGACCCCCTTCTGAAAGTGGCAAAAACAACGTGTTCCATGCTTTAAGATGCATACTCTTGGACCGAAGAATTTGTGGAGGTTGATTGATCAGGATTGGGGTTTTATGAAGCAAGTTATGGGACCGAATATGGATCTCATCCAAGAGCCACTACAAAAAAAAAAAACATCGCATTATCCACGGAATTTTGCCACGGAATTCCCTGGGTAATTTGCTTTGCCATAGAAATTTCCCATGGAATTCTACGGCTAATAAAATTTGCCACGGATTTCACACGGAATACAATCTGTCCCAAAAAAAACCGTGACAAAACCAATTACTGACGGAATTTTTTTCATGGGAAATTTTACCACGGAATTCGAGATGGAAAGGTTCTGTAGGAAATTTGCCACGGAAATTCCGTGGTAAAATTTCCCGCGGAAAATTCCGTGGGAAAGATTTGCCACAGACATTTCCGTGGGAAATTTCCCACGGAAAATCCATGAGAAAGTTCCGTGGGTAATTTCTACAGAATCACTTCTTTCTGTTCACCCTTTGATTTTAACCATTTTTGTTAACAATTTTGTAGCGCTTAAATTAGAAAATTAGCTTGTACATATATAGCTAGAGAAATCAACAAATTCCAAATAACTAATATATTAAATAAAGATAAATGCCACACAAGTTCAAAGTACTAAAAGACTTAAAAAAAAAAGGAAATTATATGTTCTCAGTCACAAGCATCATAAACAATGAAAATTGTTAACGTTCATTCTCAGCGTCTTCAGTTGCATTGACAAAGGGAACGCCTTGATTGGCAAGGTTAGATAAAGTGGGTAATTGATAATTAAATCGGTTGCTTGTTTAAGTTGTGCATTTTCTTGTTTCATGTGTTCATAATTTTCTGACACCTGTGTCATCTTCGTTTGCATTTCTTGAACATTAAAATCCCCCAAAGAATTGATGCAAGGAGTTGAGGTAGAAGAGACAACATGTTGAGTTTCAGATCCAAGGCCATAGATTCGACCTTTCTTGTTCTTACCACCAGTAGCTTCTAACCATAAATTGAGTTCATCTTCATTAGATTGGACACTGCATCCCTCAGAAGTGATTGATGCCTTTTGTCTCAAAAATTCATCCTGCAAACAGTATATAAAATAAGTACCCAAAAAAAAAAAACTTATTGAAAAACTGATAAAGAAGGATGAACCATTTCAAAAACAATAAAGAACTACATAACTAGAAACATATGAGTCTACAAATCCATATAAATTATGATGATCTTATAGCAACCAGCCAACCATCAATCTAGTTTTCTATTTGGACTCTAAATGAAACTCAAGCAAGGCAACCAAAGATAATGAATAGATCAATGTAAACAAAGATTTTCAATCATGATAAATTGGCACACAGAGACCAGTTTGTTTAATAGTTATCACTAAGAAGTACCAACTGGAATATTTTATATATCAAGATGTTAAGGAAGAAAATTTTGGAAGAACAAGAACTCAATGAATTGGAAAGAGACATAAGATATTCAAGAACAGGAAGACTAATTACAAATTAAAAAAATGATGGGAATAGGAAATCCTATAACAAAGTATTTATTTAATTATTTTAACTAGTAATTTTTTTTAACATATTACAAAAGAAAGTATGGAGCACATCAATTTACAATCAATTATCAAAATACATCAATCTAAACAATCAGCTACATTCACAATTACCTCTTCACTTTATAAATATCAACCTCTTCAATAATCCTAAAGCTAACGCGTAGGAGTCAGAACAACCACCACCATCTCCATAGACACTCACAAGCAAATGGACATAGGAAAAATAATAATCTACATTTATAAAACTCCTATTTAATTACAGTGAGTCCCCCCCCCCCCCCCCCAAAAAAAAAAAAAAGAAAAGAAAGAAAGAAAGAAAGAAAAATATAACTGGCCTTTCTCACTTGACACACACTTCATACCAATACATTAACCAAGCCTAATTTTCGTTCCTGACTCTCTTCTAGGATATACAAATTAAATCTCCGTAATTCTTAACATATATAATCATTTTATACATGTAAGCAAAAGCTCTACTCCAATAGTATAACATGAAAATCAAACTAACATATATTACAGATTATCCATTTTACGCCACATTTAACCTCTCCTTTTGAGCTATAATTTGTCTCAAGCCTTTTAACAAACAGCTTCTGTGCAACAATTATCAAATAATTTCATCACACCTTCTACCATCTAAATCTCTTACCAAATAAGCAATAATAATTATTTTCTTCTTTGTGATTTTATAAAAAAAAATATATGAAAATACAATATATTCCCTCAAATTTATTTATGTGAAACTTTTTTCTCTCAAAATAATGATCAAGGCCCCCTTGAAAGTAATTTCAGAAAGACAAGGTTCCCTTGATAAAGAAGTTTCATTATATAATCCTCATTTGTATTTTACCTCTACTAATTAGCAAGCAGCGGATCAATATAATCTCTCCAGTTCAAAATGTTATACAGTCTAAGATGTAATATGCTATGATTACAAGCTACTCCTAAATAAGGTCCTGAAAAGCAAGAAGAACAGGTAAGTGCGAGAATGGGAAAACAAACGGCTTTAGTAAAAAGTTCATGGATCAAGTAAGTTTAAATACATGATCACAGATTGTAAATGCATATTTCCAAAATGTATATGGATAAGTTTAAACATCTCAGAAACAAACATAAAGTGATGCCCTCAAAGACTTAACAACTATGATGCACCAAAACCGATACGGCGTTTTCGAGACGTTGCTGATACGTGACATTGAAAAGTTGCTTCAAAAATACTAATAGTTCGAGACGTTCCGAAACGTCTTGGTATTAAATAATATTTTTAATATAAATAGTGTATTAAAAGAAACTAATACATGATTAAAGGGCAGCAAAATCATTAGTATAATTAAAGTGCATCTCCACTAATAACATTTGCTGCATATATTACTATTTGGAAGAGAAAACAATTACATAGGTGGTGAACGAACCCAAACAGCAGAAATACAGACCAACAGTGGAAAACAACAACAATACAGCATAAAAACCAACAGCAAAAATACAGAACCAACGATACAACAGCAACCAGAAATAGAAATACAAAAAATAGCAGTACAACAAAAAAAAAAAAGGAGAACAAAATAGAAAACCTACGCAGATACAGAGACCACATATAAATGAACACCATCCATCAGAGATTATTCCCAAGGATGCCATTAGCTCCCCCAAAATAGTAATGAACACCATCCATCAAAGATTATTTTGTCACCTAACAGATTTATTGTATTATTGAGCTTAAACTCACAATATCACACTTTAAAATAGTAATCTTCCATCTCACTGGTTTAAAATCCCTGAATTTATCTATTAATTGTATATTCAATATCATTCTTCAAAACTATACACGCACACTTGAAAGAGTAAACGAAAAAAATAACGTGGAAGCATCAACTATACCTGTTTTTTCTGTCTGTCCATGGCAAGAGGGGAATGAGAAGAAAAATGGGTTCTCTGATGAATACTTACCACTGATATTTGAGCAATCTTGTTGTGCTATGACTGAGGGAAATAATCACTGCAAGTTAGGTAGGCTTCACCCTGCAAGCTTCATTGATATACATGACTGTTCCGCAGTTGCTTTATCTGCAAGCATTTACAACGAGTTCATGCAAGCAGAAAACCTCTAGAGTCTTCTGTAAGGTCTACGAAGAGAAGGGGGGAAGGAAAAGAGGTAGGGGAAAAACTGAAAGGGGGAGGGGAAAAATTGAGATCAGAAAAATTATGAGGTCTACGAGAAGGAGATTTAAAAAACTCCAAGCTTTTCTATAACATCTTTGGCTTCGAGATCGGAAGCCATGGGACGAAAACCGTCACCAGAGACATTGGCGGACCCAGGAAATTACTTAAGGGTGTTAGATACTATTAGTTTTGATGATGTCTTATATAGATGTCATTCTTAAGAGCAAAAAGGTTGCATACTACATTTATCTTCTACTTTGACTAATTCTTATATTTAATGTAGATGCAAAGTTTAATAATGGAGATTGATCAAGAAAGGAGACTAAAGAAAGAAGAACTTGTAAAACATTCAAGTTCTTGAGATACATGAAGTCTCGATGATCAAACAGACGTTGGAATAAAGCAGTCGACTCATGAAATTTTGGAACAAGTTCAGCATAGGCTTGGCTTTCTGGATATTGAAGAAGGTAGAAACTGCAAAGAATAAAGAGCCCAAGTTAAATGACGAAGAATGATCAAGTTGGGAGATGGAAGAAGGAAGAGCATGCTAAATGGAATGAAGATATAACTATTCAAGTTCTTATATTGAAGCTAGAAGCCTCCAAAATCATATGGAAGTTGGAATGACTCAATTCAGAGTTAAAACAAGCAAAAATGAGGTTTTGGATGAGCAAACTCGAGTCTCCAAGTATTAAACTCGAGTTTACCACTTTACTACAGTATTTTGCCTCTCTGACATAAACAAACTCGAGTTCAGGACCCCAAACTCGAGTTTAGGACTTCAAACTCGAGAAAGGAATCACAAACTCGAGCCAATAAGTGTCTTCAGCATTTCTGGTGTCTCTGGACTAGGCAAACTCGAGTCTATAAGTGCCAAGTTGAGTTTACAGCGGTCATCAGCACTTCAGCTCCACTCTGTTTCACATTCAGCTCGGGCGAGGTCTGGTAATTCGACAATATCTCCTAAACCAGAAATCGGATTGAGGTGAAACCAGTGGCATATGAAACTAGACTCCCAATACGTCATTTTGATATAAAATTCAAGTCCAAAGGAGTTCAGATTAAGGAGATATGAAATGTAGAAGTTGACAGAGAAATCCATGCCACACAGCAAACCAAGATTCAATGTTTTGAGTGTAACTCACAATCTATAAATCCAATTGAGCTGAAGCTAGTGGCATATGAAAGTAGACTCAAAGGGCTTTCCATCAAGCTTTGAACAAACAAAAACAGAGTTCGAACCAGGGAGATATGGCCTTTGAAAGTTGACAAAGTTGCAAACTCGAGCCAGGCCAAGTCAAAAGCAACCAAGTCACAATACAACTTACAAACTTGAGTTTATCAATCACAAACTCGAGCTCGAGAGTTCCAGAGAAGAAATGAACATTTGGAAAAAGCCAAACTCGAGCCTATAAGTGAACAAACTCGAGTTTAGCTCAGACAGAGAGCAATGTAACTTTTCAGTGTGTTGAAAACCTCAGGTTTTGTTTGCAAACCTCCAGTTTAAATCAACCCGAGAGTAATGTAACTTTTCAATGTGTTGAAAGCCTCAGGTTCTGTTTGCAAACCTCCAGTTTAGATGTTTTGAACTTGAAACGCTTTTACTTACTGAAGTTGCAAACTCGAGTTCACATGAACCAAACTCGAGTTTACATCGCTGAAACTGAAATTCGAATTTGACGAATTTGTAAAACCTTCTTGTTTGATCTTAATACTTTCCAGTATTATTCTCTACTATTCCTAGCTATGTTTAACCACTTTGTTAGTGAGTTTCAGATGGGTTAGAGAATGTTTATTGAAGGTTTAAAGCAAAAGCAAAAAGTGACGTCAGCACTTTAAAAGCAAGACCCAGAAAAGTTGTATACTTTTGGGTAATCCTTCTGCACACGTTTACAAGGAATTAAAGAATGCTTTCTACATCTAGCAGCTGCCATTCCAACGGATCTATTGTCAAGAAGTCAACTCTGAACTTCTGCACAGCTGGATCAAGCAAAAACTGAAAGTTGGAGCTTGATACCCAAGAGGGGGGGTGAATTGGGTATCTTTAAAATTTTCAAAACTTGCTCTGTATTTAAACACTCAAAACAGAGCAGAACAGAGGAGATAAGAAGAAAAGCTTGACACAGGCAATTTATACTGGTTCGGTCCTTTCTCTGACCTACATTCAGTCCCCAAGCCTCACTTGGGATTTTCAATCCACTAACTCAACAATAATGATTACACACTCTATACTAAGAGTTGTTCTCTCTCTAGAACACACTCCCCCTTACAAGTTGTAATCAATGCACCCCAACTACCAAGTCCCCTGACTTGTAGTTATCACAATCAATGAATGATTTACAAGTGAAAAAGTCTCTCACAGAGTAGATAAGATAATCACTGAAGTGCTTGTATCAAGTATGATACTTTACAAGTGAAAGCTAATACACAATAAATGAACTTAGTAAATTTTCGCTCTGAGTTGGTGTATTCCCTTGTGAAGGAGTTAATGCTCTCTATTTATAGGTAGAGGGCATTAAATGACCGTTGCAATGAAGATTGAACCGTTGGAGATCATCTGCTGAGTGTTGGTTCAAGCTTAGGCATCTTCTCTCTTTTGTTTATGCATAATACAGCTGGTCATTAAGTCTGAGTTGACTTTCTAGCAATAAATACGTTAGAGAGGCTGTTTCTTGTTGTAGTAATCTTCCTTTTGATCTTTTGTAGTCGTGTACCAGTGGATTAACCAAAAGGAAGCAAGTTTCTGGGCTGAGCATTAAATGTTCTGACACACTTTTTGCTTTTGCTCTAATCCTTCAATAAACCTTCGTTAATCTGTCTGAAACTTACTGGAGAGATGGTTAAACATATCTAGAATCAATATAGAATAATCATGGAAAGCATTGAGATCAAACAAGAAGGTATAATAGAATTCCCAAATTTGAATATGCAGTAACGGCCACAAACCTTGAGGTTTGGAATTCAAACCTCGAGGTTTGCTTGAAAAGTTCAAGCAAACTCAGTTGGCAAAACATGTAACCTCGAGGTTACTCTGTGAACCTCAAGGTTTTCTTTGAAAAGAAACCTTTTGAGAAATCTTTGGAAGCCACAAACCTTGAGGTTTCAAACAGTAACCTTGAGGTTTGAAACTTGGTGAAAAATCCATTTTTCCTCTGGAGCCCGATAACCTCGAGGTTTCAAAACCATACTCGAGGTTTGCTTTCAAATTTGCAAAGTTAAGTTTTCGAATAAAGGGCTCAACCTCGAGGTTTCAATCTGAACCTCGAGGTTTTCAGTTCTTTGAAAACCAATGTGCTCTCTGTGTGTGAGAAAACTCAAGGTTAGAAAATAATACTCGAGGTTTAAGTATTTCCTTGAAAATTTGAGCTTTAAGACAGAGTGCCAAACCTCGAGGTTTCAACATGAACCTCGAGGTTTTCATACTTGATGAAAACCATGACCTCTCTGGATGAATTAAAACTTGAGGTTTACTTGCAATACTCGAGGTTTCACATATTTTTCAAAAAGATCAGTTAAGCGCCAAAACATAAACCTGGAGGTTTTCAACCAAACCTTGAGGTTTCCTGTGTTGGTGCAAAACTTGAGTTTTTCTAAAAGATCCAGAACCTCGAGGTTAACTTGCCAACCTCGAGGTTTCACATTGTTTTGTGAAACTAAGTTTTGAACAATGAAGCACTTGTCTTTTTAAAGGTTTCTGTAAGGCCAAACCTCGAGGTTTTAGAGCCAACCTCAAGGTTTTCTCTTAATCAGGATTTTCAACACTTAAAGAGCAAAACCTCTTTCATTGTTTGTAGTTGTTGGCAATCATCAAAACCAACAGAGAACTAACAAAAACTAGAGAGAAAAGAAGACCAAAGCTTAACCTGAACCTTGTCTGATATAGGCAACGGTTATAAACGGTCATATATTGTTCTCTACCTATAAAAGAGGACAGATTCAAGCAAAAAAATGAAGAGACATGAGCTCACACTTCCAACATGCTGATACTCTATTTTCACATCATTTACACTTTGTTTTTCATGTTTAGATAACTTAGAGAGTGAAGTGATTTGTATTAGATCTTCAGTGTTTATCTATTCACTTCTAAGAGAGAAGATTTATTGTAATTATTCTATTCTTCTGAGAGTTACTCAAGATTGGGTGATCTTGAGTGGGAAACACATTGTGTTGATTACAACTTGTAAAGGGGAGTGAATCCTAGTGAGAGGATTACTTCAAGTACAGAGTGTGTAATCAAGCGATGTGTTGATTACAATTTGTAAGGGGGAGTGAATCCTAGTGAAAGGATTACTTCAATTACAAAACGTGTAATTAAGTTGAAAGAAGATAGTGAATTGAAAATCCCAAGTGAGGCTTGGGGACTGGACATAGGTCAAGGATTTGGCCGAACCAGTATAAATCAGTTTGCACATTCTCTTCCCTTATCTCTTACATTTCAGCACATATGTTTGAATGTGTATAGATATTTAAATGTCTGGTTATTGTTTTATAAACTGATTTCCAGTGAGTTACAAAAAGTTTTTTAAAGTTCCTAAATTTTTATACTTCACCCAATTCACCCCCCTCTTGGGTTCAGCCAGTTCTTATAAAGGGAGGGCACAAGTGATGGGGAATTGGGGGTTTGGGGGTAGCGCCCCTTTTTTTTTTTTTTGAAAAGTCTTAAATGCATTAAAAAACAAAAGAATATAAAGAAGAAAAGAAAAGAATATTAAAAAATATTCATAAAATCAAGTGAATATTGATAATGTAATAAAAGAGACAATTATTTTACAAACCTGTTATTTATAAAAATAAGACTAAGTGCGGTTAGAAATGCAGCCACATAAATTACAATGTAGGCACTGGACACTCAATAAGTTCAAGTATATATATTTTAATAATAAAAGTATATTACAATATAAATAATTACAATATCATCCTTTTAGGCTTTATTTTTTATTGTAATCATACATATTATTTGGGGAAACAATTTGATGATGCTATCGATTTTGATCAATATTATAATTTAGTCTGAATTCATTTGTGTATTGTATTGAGGCTGGGAAGGTAATGTAGCCCTAGAAGGGCATTTTTGTAATTTTGTATCAGAAATCAAGCCCTTCTAATGTATGTAGGCCCACCTCTGGTCAGAGAAGGAGTGGAAGAGAATCAAAGGAGAACTAGAGAGAGAGTGAGAGAGTCAGGCTGAATCTCTAGAGCAAAATCACTAGGATCGAAAGGCATGAATCGTAGAATAAAAACAAATCACAGAACACAAATCTCCAGCCAAAAAAAAAAAAAACATATTGAAAGAAGAAATCACTAGAGATGATGCAAATCGACCCAAGATCCGGGGAGTTTCAGGATTAGATAGCTTGAGCGGACAAATCTCCCATCAATGCTTACTTCAAGAAGATGAGCAGAGGAGCAACGATCGTCGGAATCCACTACAACTGGACTATCGTCAGAATCAGTTACCTAGGGCTCCAAGTTTATCCAATTAGCTAGCCCTAGGGTTTTCTCCAAATGGATCGAATGACTCGGCCATGCGATTTTTTCTGCGCTGTGATTTTACCCACGGAAAGCAGAGCCACGGATAATATCTGTGTCAATTTTCAGTCTCAAATAAGCCAAAACGACGGAATGTGACACGAAAGTCACGGAATGTGACACGAAAGTCTTCCGTCGATGATTTGCCACGCCTTTTCGTGGGAAATTCCGTCTATGAATTTTACCACGGAATTTCCGTGGCAAATGCGTCCCAAATTACCCATGGAATCAATTCCGTGGCAATTTCGCTGATTTTTTGTAGTGAGCTTGATGGCGGCCTATGCTGTCTTCTCCACCTAGTGAAGTATGTTGGGTGTCTGATTTGATTAAGCATAATGGTGAGGGATCCTCATGTTAGTAGAATGATTGTCTCAACTCCTGTTTTATACTTGGGTAAACCTAATAGTCTAATATGGTTCCCCGATGCTGATGAGAGTTTTTTCAGTGAATAAGGCTTATCAGATGCTTGCTTATTTAAGAGAGGATGGAGGTCCACAAACATATGGGAATCCTTATGGAGAATTGATCTGCCTTTTAGGATGATTGTGAGGACATGGAAGATATTAAAAATGAAGCCTTCCGGTACGCAGGCATCATTAGAACAATAATATGATGTGCTTAAGTTGTGGTGCGGATCATTTTTTTCTATCTTGTCCTTGGGGCAGAGCTTTCTGGTTTGCCGTGCCTCTTTCTATCAAATCAAATATTATCTTGCAAGATGGTCTCATTGTATGGCTTATGAGATGGTTAGCGCGTTTGGATGGGACAGATGCAATACAAATGAAAACTACAAAGGGCAACATTTTCATTCTGCACATAACTTGAGACAGATGGCATGTGGTTGTGCATGGCAATACAGTCCTGGATCATTATGATGCTTTATCCTTATTCAAGCATAATCTTTTTGGGGCAAATATTTCTGGTTACAATTACAGGATTCCAACCATCTCTTTACATGATGCATCGACGAGTGCCAATGATGAATGGTTTCCTGTGTGTACACAGTGCCATGAGGATGTGCTTACTTCTCATTGGGTGTTAGTATGGTATTCTGCTTCTTCTAAGCAAGGACCACATAGAGTTCGTGTGCACGCAAAAAATTTTCCACAAGGGAGCTTTTAGGGAGCTTTTCTGCAGCCGTAGATTTCCCAGCGAATTTATTTTTCCAACAGTCGGATAGCTGTATTGGAGAGGTTTCGTGAGGTGCTTTATTGGGTTAGTGCCTCAGGTTTTGTGTGCAGAGCTGGACAAGTTGCTCTACTAAGTTACCTGCCAGATGATCTCCAATGTTTAACTAAGTTTGTTGTTTCTCTTGTTTATCGGATAGGTTTTGTTATTTAGCAGATTACCATTTCCAATGGCTATTGCTATAACGTTCAGACTTTGTTGAGATGAATTGATTTGTGTAACCAAAAAAAAAAAAAAAAAAAAGGAGGAGGAGGAGGAAGTTTAATAAGTGAATCTGAATCCTATCAAGTACTCTCACGGTCTTTAATATAGTAAGACATATTAATTTAATTTAATTAATGAAGTTAGTTAAGTTAGTTAATATGATATATATTTTCTAAAACACTCTATTATCTTTCTTAATTCCCTCCTTCTCTCACTTGATTATTATTGAGGGAACATCAATAGGAACAAATGAAGAAAAAGATTGACAAATATAAAAAATAAGCCTCACATTTATGATTAAAATTAACTCCCCCAACTGGCTCCTACATAAGGGTTCAAGTGAGAATTTCTGCACCTTGGTGAAGTAGAGTAGGAAATATCATGGAGAACAGCTTCAAAAGACAAGGAACAATTTTGTGTTAATTGCAACTAATCACCAAGAGGTGAGTGAATTATAAAAATTAAAATAATCTTAACCAGTAATTAAATCAAGAAGAAGGTTAGAGAGATGTCACTGAAATGTGCATATGGATTTATACTGGTTCATCCTTCACCACGTGACATACATCTAGTCCCTAGAGCTCCTTTGAGATTTCCACTCTCTTTTACAAAACGATTATAATAGGCAATGAGTAATCTCACTATGTTCACTCTCCCTTACAACTGTAATTGAACAACTACACTCAAAATCCCACTATCTTGAAATTTTACAAAAATCAATTTAATAATTGAATAAAGATAACTCTCTCACAGAGTAAATATATAATCATTGAAGATTGAATACTAAAATATATAAGAAAGTATTAATGAGCAATAAATGATATTGTTATTGGTTGTTAGCTCCAAATTAAATGTTCTTCGAATTTATAGTTGAATTTCATTAATGACCGTTGTTGAAGCTTCAAACTATCCATTAAGAGATTTTAAATATTTCGTTAGATCCAAAAGCTTTCTGTTAGACTCAAGCCATTGTCGTTGGAAGATTTGATGAATTGTCGTTTTCGTATTGTCGTTGACAATCTTTGCATGACATGGTTTTGGTTTGTGTATTTGACTAAGGTAGAGTCACTTTCGCTTTCACGAGAATGAGTCTCTCAACATATGACCATTTGTCTCCTCTGAATCAATTTTCGTGTCCATACTGTTTTTTTACTACGCAATAAATGCTTATGACACAGATCTTGCTTTTTAAGGATTTTCACGTAAACCTTCGTTTGATTAGATGAAAACCACTGATAAACATGATTAAAAGTATTGAGAATAATAACAAGTGATAATATGAAGCAACAGGATAATCGTCATTGAATTTTGAATTCATGAAGATGATGATCAACTTACTGAAGATGCAATACTTGAGTTTTTTAAACTTAACTAGAGTTGCTGACTCGAGTTTGGTTTACAAAACTTGAGTTTTGTTCTCACGACAAAACTGTTACAAAATGGGTTTAGTTTGTAATTAGGCTTTTTAAAGGGAACTTGAGTTTTGAATTTCCATCTCGAACGTGAAACTTGAGTTGCTAAATTATAACACAGGTTTTGGATTTTTTCAAAGTTTGGCAAAAGACAAAACTTCAGTGAAAAATATTAAGAACTCGAGTTACAACTATTGAAACTCAAGTTGTAAACTCAACTTTCGAAAAGTGAAACTCAAGTTTTTAAAAGTATTCATCGACTATACTTAAGATTAGAGAGGAGTTGAAGACAAACCTTTAAACTCAAGTTTTATAAAAGGAACTCGAGTTGATTGCTTGGAACTTCCTGATTCAAATCAGTTTCAATAACTATATTTAGCCTGAGTTTGATTAATTGAAACTCGAGATGCTTTTTGTTTGAATCATTAAGTCCATATTCTTGACAAGTGGTCCTTATCATCAAAAGTTAAAACCAAAAATTAACATTCTTAACTACAGTGAAAAAATATTAAATCTGGATTATTCAAAATTTGATCTAACGGTTGACCCATGCAGCCGCAAGATGGTGGAGGCAAAGATAAATAAAGTGAAGCCAATTCCATCTTATGTACATATTACTGTTACATGGAGCTGGGCAAAAACGAATACAAGTTTCACTCTATAAATAAGTTTTGTTAGCGTATTTAAGTTAATGCATCATAATGCAATCCATTAAATTAAATATGAGATATTTGGGGTGTTAATTTTAGTCCTAAATATAAGGTATAATTTTATATATTTATCAAAAAAAATTTCTAATTTACTCCAATTGATGCTTCCTCAATAATTATCAAGGTGGAGACTGTATGAGAAAATTGAGGAAGATGACTGTGGTGCTTTAGAAAATTTATGTCATATTAACTAATTTTATTAATCTAATCAAATTAGGTAAATATATCTTATGTTAAGTACGAGAGAGAGTGTAAAATAAAAGATGGAATCTATAACCCATATTTTCATTTTATGTCCTTTTGCAGGAGCCATGTGGTTTAGATCCCTTCCAGGATTAAAAAGTGATGAAGCTCCTGATCTTGAGATCAAAGAATGGCTGTTTCCGGGTGGCGCTATGGCTAGTTGGAATTTTCCCACATTTTATTTGACATTGGATGCCTTTTGTTTTGCACGAGAATATCCTTGTCAGGTTTTGGATCAAGCCATGACTTTTCTTAGTGAGGAACTTGCACATTCAGCCAGGTGGCATATTCGGATGATTAAAGAAAAAAGGGGGGGGGGGGGGATGAAGAGAAGTACTTACACCATATTATCTTATTCACCGAAAATGTTAATTCAAATCATTTTAATCTTAATGACTTGATGACTCATCCGAAATGACTATAATTATATTTTGTCTTTAAGAAAAATAAATCTCTTGATTTGTATAAAATAAAATTTTAGCCAACTATAATTAGGAGAAGTATTTTTCTTGAAAACAAAATAAAATGTTAATTGTTTTAGATGAGTTATCCACCAACCAAAATTTAAAGAATCTGAATTATTATATGGAGTATGTAAGTATTTATTCTCATGTCTATAGAGGCAACAATTGATTTACTCTTAGTACTTTAATTTAAATCATGGGGAGGGTTTTTTTCCGGATAATACAGGCAAGCTAAAGCTTGATAAAAGAAGGAACTAAACTATGAAGATCTAGTATACCTATGTTTAACTAGAACTTGACAGACATTCGGTATTAAAGAAAAGAAAAGGCGCCCCCCCCCCCCCCGACAACTTTTATTTTCATTGTGATGTCTTCAAAATTCACTTTTACCTTTTATTAACTATATTAATGAGAAAATACTCCAGGCACATTATGTATTTTGCATTGAATTTAAAAGAAAAATTAGTAATGACCTATATTTGGAAGGGTTAAGGTGCGATTTGGCCAATAAACTATTAGCTGAAAAGCATCTAATACAATTAACTATTAATTGGACCAAAATTATCAAAAAAAAAATTTAAAAATGTTAAATTAGCACAAAATCCGTTAGCACATGCTTAACGTTCCTTGGGGAAAAAAAGTTGGGGAAAGATTTTTACCTAAAATTTTGACGTGGCGCATGGGAAATAAGGATGAAATTGATGTCCTTGTCGTGTTGTGCACAGCCTGCAACTTTATTTTCCTTTCACAACATGTCTTCTTCCTTCTTCTTCCATGGCCGAATCGTCTCCTTTCAATGCGCACGAGGGTTCTAGCTCGTAATCTCAACCATTTGCTTCTGTCTCCCCTCTTTTTTCTTTTTCTTTTTTAATTCTTAAAATTATACCTTTTCTTTGTCCGAAAATTACCTGAATTTGATCAACTAATTAAGATTTTAATTCTTTTTCCCTTTTCCCCTTCCTCAAAGGTTGAAACCCATAGCTCCATAATGGCCGCTTCAACTCTTTCCTTCTCAGTCTGATACCTACTTTCACTTCCTTATTCGTCTATCTCGAGGTGAGCTTATGTATTTCATATGCTTTTTTCCCTTCCTCCGTCTCCCCTTTGAATTTTGGCTGCTTTAATTTTAGTTGATGTGCGTGGGCGGTGGGAATTTTTCTCTCAGTTAAGGGTAAGAACAAACACTTGATAGCTGCTCCAACTAATGGCATAAGTAAAGGTAAAGAATCTCATCTGACGAAGTGGAATTTCCCCTTCAGGTGTGCAGCGGAAGCCACTCTTTATGCAAGATTTGGATATCCCCTCTCTTTAAAAGTAACAGGATAGCTTTACCTTCTGTGCAATCTATGGCAGGACCACCCATTTTGGTTGTTTCATTCTTGAAGAATTGATTTTCCAAGTTCCGTCTTCTACCTTACTTCATAATGTCCACTTTATGTTTTTTTGTGGGGGCACTTTCTTCTTTATTATTTCCCCCTTTTTTCTTTTGTTTTTGGATACTTTTATGTACTTTGGGATGTCACTACGGGATCCTTTGATTACATGATCTTGTGCTAGTTTCGGGTCTTCCAGTTATTGCTTGATTTTTCCACTGTTGCAGCTTCGGATTATTAACCTCTGTATCTCTTTAATGAGCCACCTGTACATCTTCAGTTTTTTTCCCCAACGGATGTTAAAATGTGCTAACAGGTTTGTGCTAATTTAACCTTTTTAATTGTTTTTTTTAGTAATTTTGGTCCAATTAATAGTTAATTATGTTGGACACTCCTCAACTAATAGTTTATTTATCAAATCACACCTTAACCCTATTTTTGAAATGTTACTTTTACAAGTTAAATTGTTACAATTAGAGAGGGTACACAAGGACTGTTAAAGAAAAAGGGTACAGAAGATGAAATTATGATTCAAGACAGTTCAGGGCACAGAGAGAGCTTCATGCCTCCGGCTATGGGGCTTTTTTCCCAAATTACCCCTTATTAAATAATTATTTACCGAAATGCCTCTGTTTCCAAACCATTTCCCAATCTGCCCCTGTTTAGTCGACTAACCCCAAGTTTAGTCAACTAAGACGTGGGGCGTTGAATTTTTTGACTTTCCCCGTGATTTAATTGACTAAACACTGTGGCTTAATCAACTAAATCGCAGCAGAGGGGTTTTTTTAAACTCTTATCACGTTAAACACCACAGATTTCCACTTTTATTCAGCCATATTAATTATAATATTAACAAGATTATAAATTATCAAATAAATTAGTATCTCCATTGATAAATTCCCCTTTCATTCTAATTAATTAAATTAGAGTTTTTCAAATATTAATTATTGATTACTTCCACGATGAATTTATTTTCATTGAAGTTTTGAATATCGTTAATAAATATATTAGATTTGATTGATATGGTAGTTAATAAATCTCCGAGTATATCTCCTTATTTTATTAAGGATTTGATGAATATTAAATTAATAAAAAGAAGATAATGTATATCTTATGTCCTTAAATTCATCAAGAGATTTTACGCTCGTTTGTTATTCGCTCTTTCTGAGTATGCGTTCAATTTAATAATAATTGGATATTGGTGGGCATTTATTAAAAATTCAATTATGCGACTATTGCTTTCAATATTTGGATGTACCGATTTCTCAGTATTGATGTGCCCATAGAAATCAATATTTTATTTAATTATTGATTACTTCCACGATGAATTTATTTTCATTGAAGTTTTGAATATCTTTAGTTAATAAATATATTAGATTTTATTGGTATGGTAGTTAATAAATCTCTTAGTATATCTCCTTATTGTATTAAGGATTTGATGAATATTAAATTAATAAAGGAAAGATAATGTATACCTTATGTCCTTAAATTCATCAAGAGATTTTATTGGTTTTATATTTAAAAAGGATAGTATAGAGTCCTAAATTGTAGGATGTTATATATTTGAGAAACTCTAATTTAATTAATTAGAATGAAAGGGGAATTTATCAATGGAGATACTAATTTATTTGATAATTTATGATCTCCAATAATCTCTCCTATAATATTGTTAATATTTTAATTAATATGGCTAAATAAAAGTGGAAATCTGTGGTGTTTAACGTGATAAGAGTTTAAAAAAACCTCTCTGCCGCGATTTAGTCAATTAAGCCACAGTGTTTAGTCAACTAAATCGCGGGGAAAATCAAAAAATTCAACGCCCCGCGTTTTAGTCGACTAAACTTGGGGTTAGTCGACTAAACAAGGGCAGATTAGAAAATAGTTTGGAAACAGGGGCATTTCGGTAATTGGTTATTTAATAAGGGGTAATTTGGGAAAAAAGCCCCGGTTATGGTGGAAGGAGATAGGGCGGAATGTGGGATAGCTTTCTAACGACAATTTTTAACTTTGGTAGCCATTATTTAACAGTTTTGGAAGGTAAGAACTAACGCATCTAACTGTGTAAAATCAAAGGGCCCAATAAACAGAAAGGGAAAAATAAAGGGGGCGAGGGAAGCTTAAGAACTAGATTCAAAGTTCATGAAAAAATGATTCAACATAATTAGTTTCAAAGTTCATGAAAACTATAATGACCTCTAAATTAGTTTCTCTAAAATCAACATAAAATGCACATGATTACCTCTAATTATTTAGAGGGAAAATTCACATTAGGGCCCTTTTTACAGAAAAAAAAATCGCAAAAAATGTCCCAAGATTCTGAAAATCCCAGAAAATGCCCTGATCTCAGAAAAGGCCTCAGGGCCTTTTCTGGGATTTTCAAAATCTACGTGAGTTGTTAACGGAGTTGATATAGTTGTTAACAGGTAGGTCATTAACAACTAAATCAGTATCATTAACAACAATTTGCTAAACTGAATCAGCCCCGTTAACAACTATATCAGTACCCCGTTAACAACTATATCAGCCTCGTTAACTACTCACGTAGATTTTGACAATCCCAGAAAAGGCTCTGGGGCCTTTTTTGGGATTTTTATAATCTTGGGGCATTTTTGGGGTTTTTTTTTCTTAAAAAGAGCCCTGATGTGAATTTTCTCTTATTTAGATGACTTGTATAATTTCAGGATTAAAAATTAAGATGGCTTGTCAACTGTATATTATGGGGAGAGACTCATGAAGAATGAGGACAACTTTTAAATCATTGAAAACTGAAAACTAGTTAAGAAAATTACACTTTCAACTTCAATCATTTTATGTATGTCAACCATTATATGGGGAGGTGATGAGCTTGATAACTAAAAAGAGAAGAAAAATACAGGGCTCGATCTAGTTGAAAACAGGAATATCACCAAAGAGGAAGGTGAATTGAGTAATGTATAAGAAATATCTCTAGAACTAACTCACAAAACAAAGTATAACAAAGTAGAGAGAGAGAGATATTGATACAAGTTATACTGGTTCGATCTAACCTCTTGACTTACATCCAGTCCCCAGACTCTTTGGGGTTTTTACTAACTCTTCAAATGATTACACAATATATACTCGAAGTAATCCTCTCACTAGAATTTACTCCCCCTTAAAAGTTGTAATCAATAACCCAATCTCAAAGTCCTATTATCTTGAGATTCTTACAAAGATATTGATCATAAATATAACTCTCTAAAAGAGCAGATTGATAAACATTGAAGATTTAAATATCCAAAGATATTACACAAATGAATGAAATAATAAATGTGTTTAGTTTGTTTGAGCGTTTGTGTTTTCGGTAGATAAATCGTATTGAATGCTTTGCTTATATTTGGTGAAGGAATTAAATGACCGTTGGAAGCCTTCAATGCACCACCGTTGAGAGTAATCTTAGCTGTTGAGCATTGAAGTTCTTTCGTTACTCACAGGTGTTGATTCAGTAAGTATGCGTCGTCATTATCGTATTGACATTCCTTCTGTTCTTCCCGTTAGATGATCTGGCATTCAAATATGGAAAGAAACCATTAATGCCTTCGGAATGTTTAGAGATTGATTGTCCAAAATCGTGCTTCGTTTTTTGGAGCTGCATTAAATGCAACTGATATAATCAATGCTTTTTTATTAATCTTCAGTTAATGCATCATCTATGTGAAAGTGGAGCCAAATACCCAAGAGGGGGGGGGTGAATTGGGTATATTACAAATTTTTGCAAAAGCTCTGTTTTCAAGTGTTAAAAACAGAGCAGAACAGAGCAAGGGAAGAAAAGCTAGACACGAGAAGATTTATACTGGTTCGGTCTTAACCACTTGACCTGCGTCCAGTCCCCAACCACACTGGGATTTTCACTATGTCAATGATTTCACACTTTGCACTCAAGAAGTGATTCTCTTACTAGAACTCACTCCCCCTTACAAGTTGTAATCAATGATCCCAACCACCAAGTCCCCTGACTTGTGGTTCTTTACAATCAATAATCAATAATAAAAAAAAAACTCTCTCTAAGAGTAGATGTTGATAAACACTGAAGCTTATAATATCAAAGGACAAAATACAAGTGAAAACTGAAGGTAGTTGTGAAACTTGAATGCTTGTTCGTTTTCAGATGTTCTTGGTTGTTGAGAAGCCTTGAATGCACTCTATTTATACTTAGAGAGCATTAAATGACCGTTGTAAGATGAATCAAACCGTTGGAGGTGATTAGTGATAACTTTGGTTAACTTCTCTCTCTAATCTCCACTTAATCCAGATGTATAATTGCTCTGAGGTGTCTCTCTGTGGATTTGTCCGTTGGAGAAGAGTTTGCTTGTTGTAGAAAACATTCTTTACGTTCTGTTGACGTGCTCAAGTGGATTAGCCAAAAAGAGGCTATTTTCAGAAGTGCATTTAATGTTCTGAGCACTTTATGCTTTTTGCCTTGGACTTCATTAATCATCCTCTAAGTCAACTGAAACTCACTTAGCAAAGTGGTTAAACATAGCTAAGAACATATAAGAGTGATAAATGGAAGCATTAAGATCAAAAGAATGTGTTTCACAAATTCGACAGATTTGAAATTCAGTTTCAGCGTCCAATACTCAAGTATGTTCTTCAATACTCGAGTTTGTCACTGTGCACTTGAGTCAATACTGGAGTATCCATGCTGATAGTCGAGTTTGCTTCTTCCAAAGAGGCACCATCGTGACTTGAACTTTGAAAACAAGGGCAATACTCGAGTATGTAAGTCAATACTCGAGTTTTGAACCTCTTAGTGAGAAAATAAGTTTAAGTTCAAAAACTCAATACTTGAGTATTCATTTCAATACTTGAGTATTCAAATCATTGACAAGTGGATAACTCTCTGTATGCCCAATACTCGAGTTTCCAAAACCAATACTCGAGTATTGATTCAGTTTTAAAAATTGTAAAGTTTTTCCATGTCAATACTTGAGTATTCAAATGAATACTTGAGTATTCATAAACAGGTGTTAAGTTGAAAAACTTTGTGAAAACCCAATACTCGAGTATGTAAAACCAATACTCGAGTTTCCATAAGTTGTAAAAGTTTGAAGGCTCTCTGTAAGACCAATACTCGAGTATTCAAATGTCATACTCGAGTATTCACTCAAGGTGAAAACTTGATTGCTCTCTGTAAGTCCAATACTCGAGTATTGCTTCCAATACTTGAGTATTGCTTTGTAAAAATGGATTTAAGCAATTCACTGTCAAGTCAATACTCGAGTATTCATACCAATACTCGAGTTTCCATTTGACAGTTGATTTTTAGCAAATGTAGAAACTTCAAAACATGTTTACAATTGTTGATTATCAACAAAACACATAGAGAACTAACACTATGTTAGCTGTGATTAGTTTTGATAATGTCTTATATTGATGTCATTATCTAGAGCAAAAAGTTTATATCATATACATTGACTAATTACCTTGTTTATTATAGGTTAGTCCAAATCAAATTATAGAGAACGATCAAGAATGGAGTTTGAAGAAAGAAGAACTTGTTGAATATCATAGAATATCAATATCCAAGTCTCCACGATCAAACAGAAGTTGAAACGGCTCAATTCGGAGTTAAAACAAACAAGTTCAAGCTTCCAAATGAATACTGGTTTGTTGGAGGGCATTTATGTAATTTCAGTGCTTTGAGTTTGAAGAAAGAAGAATCTGTTAATTATCATGAAAATATCAATATTCAAGTTTCTGTGATCAAATAGAAGTTGGAACGGGTCAATTCGGAGTTAAAATGAGCAAGTTAAAGCTTCCGGAAGAATACTAGTTTGTTTTGGGGCATTTGTGCAATTTTAGCTTTTTCTAGCATGAACAGTGTCATGCTCGAGCACAACAATGTTCATGCTCGAGCAAGGTACACTTTCAGCTCATTTTTAGCCCAAAATCCATCCTTGCTCGAGCATAACAAATGCTTGCTCGAGCATGCTACTCGAGCAAGAGAAAATCCTTGCTCGAGCAAAGTTGTTCTTCAACTTCTTCTGTTCAGCTTTGTTTCTGGCGACCTTCAGTAATTCGACGATATCTCTTCAACCACGAATCGGATTGACATGAAACCAGTGGCATTGGAAACTAGACTCCAAACACGTGTTGGTGACAAAACTTCATGCCCAAAGAAGTTCAGATTAATTATCTATGAATTTTACAAGTTTCCACAAAAATCAACGTCACAGTCCAAACCCAGCTTCAGTATTTTGAGCATATCTTACAAACGACAAATCGGATTGAGATGAAACCAGCGCCATTTGTAACTAGACTCAAATACCTTTTCAAAAGCATCAAGAACACAGAAAAATAAGATCAATTGAAGAATTTATGATGTTTTGAAGTTGACTATCTATTCTGGATTCTAGAAAAACGCTGGATAAGATCATCTTTCATTCATCTAATGTTAATGGACGAAATACAAATAGTTTGGAGCTGATTCTTATTGAATTAGAAAGAATATTTGAAGAGCTTTTTGAGATGGGATGATTTGCTATATTTGGATTTACACCGAAGATGTTATGCTCGCTGGAAATTGCTGTCAATGTAATTGCTTCTTGAAAGTCTGAAATTTGCACAAGATAATGGTAGCTAGCAACCTGACTCTCGGAGATGGCCATTCAAGCATAGAACATAATGCCCAAGCATAATTTCACAATTGATCAAGTCATGCTCGAGCAGACGTTGTGGAGTGCCCGAGCATCATCGAGATGGAGAGCCATGCTCAAGCAGAGAATGAAGCATACTCGAGCATGAGACAATCATCAAATTCACTGAGTTAAAGACTTTTGCTCAAGCAGAGAAATGAGCTTGTCCAAGCAGCGTCGAGTGTCAGTGAGAATTCCAACTATGAAGAGTCTTGCCCGAGCACCATGCTCGAGTAGACCATTTATGATGCCCGAGCATCATCGGGCCTAGAGCAAAAGTTCACAAGTTGGAAGGACGTTGCCCGAGCAGATGGTTGGACGTGCTCGAGCAACATCAACTCTTCTTTCATCTTTACTCTCTGGATGACTTTTGCCCGAGCAGGAATCAGCCATGCTCAAGCACCATGCTCGAGCAGAGCAAAAAGCTTGCTCGAGCAGTAGCGTGATATCTGAATGCTCTTGCCTCTATCTGTGACTTGCTCAAGCAACAAGCAAGACTTGCTCGAGCAACAGCGAAAATCCACAACTTTTAACTTAGACGCTAAGCGAAGCTTGCCCAAGCAAGCTTGGGATCTTGCTCGAACATAGGGTGATTTTTATTCTTCCAAAGTAGTTCTTCTATTGGTTGCTCGAACATACTATCAGTCTTAATTACTCGAGCATGATCATCCTCTGTTTCTTCAAATTACTGTCTTCAAAAATCTAAATTAATTGATTATGATTTCACTTCTTCATATCATCACTCATGACCATTCCTAATTGCTTTTAATCAGTTTGCCAATGAGTTTCAGATGATTATATGAACGATTAACATCAGATTATCAAAAAGCAGATGATGATGTCAGAAGCTCCAACGGCTATATTTATTTCCTCCAACGGTCATATGCTAAATACGAAGAATTGCTCAAACGGTCGAATACTCTACATCAACTATAAAAGGAGAAGCCTTCAAGATAGAAGGGGTTAGAGACAAGAGCTTGCAATGACGAAATGCCAACATTATGAATCCAACTATTAACTTACATACTCTCTGTTTCACAATGTTTATATAGTTTTTAGTAGAAAGTGTAATGATTGTTTTTGTACTTCAGTGTTCATCTTCTATCTACTCGTGAGGAGTCATTAATTCTTATTCCTTTCATTCAGATATTAAATCTTAAGGTTAAGGAACCTTAAGTAGGGGTATATCAATTACAACCTGTAAGGGGGAGTTGGGTCCGAGAGTGAGAGGACAATCCTTTGTTTACAGAGTGTGTAATTGTATCCTTACAGTGTGTAAGGAGATTATCTCGGTAAGAGATTGTAAAGGCTGCACAAGTGCCTGACTAAACTTGTGAGGTTGTAAAGGCTTTTCTCTTGTGCCCGGTTAAACAAGACGAGAGTGGATTGAAAATCTCAAGGGAGCTTGGGGACTGGACGTAGGTCAAGGATTAGGTCGAACCAGTATAAATCACAGTTTGCATATTCTCTTCCCTTATCTCTTATATTTGTAGTATATGTTTATTCGAATATCTAATTGTTGTTTTAAAAGACACGAAAAGATCTTCAAAGTTTCAAGTTTTTAATCTTCACCCAATTCACCCCCCTCTTGGGTTCAGCCGGTTCTTCAATTTAATCATTTGAAACTCATTAACAAGCTGATTAAACATAGTTAGGAATAATAATGACTGATGATAAGAATTAATCAAATCACAAACAAATATTTAAGATTTACGGACGTGATGATTTGCAAAACAAAGATACTTTAGCTCGAGTTAAATACAAACAAGCTTGAGTAGGTGACTCGAGTTAACCAATCTAAGCTTGAGTCACAAGTTTATCTTCTTTAAAAGTAAGTTTGAAGTGAAGCGAAGATGTCTCTATATGAACTGAGCTTGAGTCTACAATGATCACCTTGAGTGCATGACTCGAGTCATTAATAGTTAGCTCGAGTCAAACATCATTTTCATAACATGTTTTCAAGATGGCTTTGGAAAATGATTTGAGCATTAACATAACTCAAGTCATTAAGTGATAGCTCAAATTATTAAAATACATTTTGAATATAACATTCAAATCCATGCTCGAGTCAAGGAACATTGGCTTGAGTTACAACTTTTAGTATTTTGAAAATAAATTTAAGTTCACAGAATTTATCTCGAGGCATAGAGCACAGGGTCGAGGCAACATCATTTCTTAAAACATTTTATAAGAGCCTTGAACTCGAGTCGCCAAAGTGTAGCTCGAGTTAGTCAAAGTCTAAACATATTTTGACTGAGTTTTTAAAAAGGCTTGCCTTGAGTTTGACAATCTGAAACTCGAGTCAATTCGACAGCAAGTTACTGATTCAAGTTAAATTCTTTTTACTTGAATCATTAACCACATTCTGTTTACGAATTTCAGTTATTATTAAAACACATAGAAAACTAACACTAGTTTCATATGGTTTTGAATGGAAGTGTGTTTTATATGATTATGATGTGTGACAAAACAAAATATTGTACCTATGGTTTATTCCATTTAGGACAATTTTGAACATATGTATTTCTACGTCACACCTCAAATTCAACACCCGAAAACTTAGTCAAAATATTTGAAATACCTCCAACAGGAATAATCAATATCCAAATCATTTAATTACACAACCATTTAGAATAAAATTCAAGATACATAATCAAAATAAATTTCCAAAAAAATATTTCAGAATTTAATACAAAGCGGAAGTCTTAGGTTCATGGCAAATAAAATATAACATAAACTATAGGAGTACAAAGAGCCTTCAAAGCTCACTCTATAGGTGCCTTCCCTTGATCTCTACTAGGATATTCACCTGAAAAATGTTAATATGGGATGAGATTCCATGTCTCAGTAACTACTGAATATTTCTACCGTACACGAGCAAATCACATATGACAAAAATAGGAGATAATATATATATATATATTCCAAATGTTCTCATAAAAGTCTTTACAAAAATAATCATCATTTTGTCAATCTTTGAACTGTTCAAATATACATTATGCAGTATGCAGCCTCCCTTATATCCTTTTACATCCGTATACCGCTGATTGGAGCCATAGGCTAAACACATAATCCAATAGAAACACATCCATGTGACTAAATTGTTCTAAGCTCACCAAAACTTAAGATAGACCCGGCCAAAGGTATAGAGCTTAAGTATGGACTATAGCTCTCCTCCTTAAAAATAACAACTAAGGAGGTATCGCATGTCCCACAACTTCAATGTAATCCCGGCCAAAGGAAAAACATAGAAGAAGGGGCCCAGACAAGTACCAACCACTGTGAACCGAGCGGTGGTATAAGATCATATCATACCAATTCCTCCAAACTCCAACCCATCACAATACAACCGACATGATAAATGTATTCATTCAAAAATAATGCACTATTCTACCATTTGTACTAAATCTAATCATAAACGTCAATACGCGTATTCGTGAATAGTAAATTACTATGTGTATTCATGAATAGTAAAAAGTAAAATACGGTACATATGCGTGAATATTAAATAGTAAAAATACGATATGAATATACGAATAGTAAATAGGGAAATACGATATGTATACGTGAATAGTAAATCGGTGTGTGTATATGTGAATAGTAAAATACAATGTATATACGTGAATAGTAACAATAATAATATACATATGAATAGTATCATTGAATGAAATGCATATTTATCAATCCAAAACTTCCATACCATATCTTGAAACATTATAAGCCATAAGATATTATACATATATTTTTGTCAAAATAATAAATAAATAAACATTTATAATCATACATAATTCACAAGTATAAGAAAGAATATTCAGAGTTACCTACTACTCTCTAATTTCCCAAATAATCACTAAAAGGCTACTACAAGACTCTCCAATTAATTATCTCCGCATTTTTCTTATCTCTCCTCTCCCCTCTCTCTTCTCTCAAACTCTCTCTCTCTCTCCTTCCTGAATGTACATATGTGTGTGTGTTTTAGTGTGGAGGGGTGGGGGTATTTATACCAAAAATCCCCCACCAATTTTGGCTTAGTGCATGTTGTGAGTGTGTATTCTGTGGCTGAAATAGTTGAAGATTGGTGAAAAGTAGCTGAAATAGTTGACATGGAAATGTTGCATATGAATACATTCTGGTGCATATGTTTGTATTGTGCATGAGAGAAATGAGTCAAATATGTAGGTGCATGTGGTGTCCAACCGAGAATGAAAAGGTGGAAAACAAACATGTGTTGTCTCCTTTTCCTTTAAAATTATGCATATTGACAATGAAATAATTGAGAGGTGGAAGAATGAGTGCATGCGTGAATGACAAGCTCAAATTTCAACTTTGTTGACCAAGGAAATATGTTCACAAAACCATTTGGAATTTCCTACTTGTTGGCTTAGTAGGATTTGTATGACGGCAAGAAGCAAGAAGGATGGAGGGTAATGGCAAATTAACAATTTTCTATACTTATTCAGCTTGTAATCCTCCAATAAAATTTCCGTATCTTCAAAATACTATCTCATAATTTTTCCCCAAATTTTCAAAGTCCACAATAATTTAAATAATTATCTTAAGCTTTTCCTCATAATAAGCTTAAGACTTTAGACTCTTACTGGCTCAACAACCTATTTATTTTAGTCTCTTTCCAAATTTTCTAGTTTCAAAATTTAGGATGTTATATTCTACGTCTACACCTCGGGTCAAATAAAATACTCCATTCGGTCTCAAGTATAAGACTTAGTTTACTTTTTTTTTTTTTATAAGAGATTAATGAAAGGAAGCTAATCAAGTTACTTAATTTTATTATGGGGTTATCGTTTGTCATGTCACTTGACATCAGCTTATGTTAAGTCACCCCAAAACTACGTCATTTTGAGGTTAGAGGAATTAATAAACCCTCAAAACGACGTAGTTTTGGGGTTAGGGGAATTAATGAATGATCTTTTAGTAAAATTCATATAATAAATATAAAAACAAAAATACAAAAATACCTTTCATTAATTCCTTTAACTCTTAAAACGATATAGTTTTGGGGTGACTTGACATAACCTTATGTCAAGTGACATGATAAATGATAAATCCTTTTATTATATATTGTGTATCATCAGATTATATATTAGTTCATAAGTCTGAAAAATTAATTTGAAAAAAATAAATATAAATACTTTAAATAATTTAACTAGCTCCCTTAATCTCTCAAAAAAAATTAACTAGGCTTTATATTTAAGAACAAAGAAAGTATTAATTTTTCATTCACGGCCAACATTTGCTAACACGTGCCTATGTAACAAATTGGTGTTTTTTGCTTTTTTTTTTTAATTGATTGATGGGGAAAATTACACCTTAATGTACTACTTTATGAATATTTTTTATTTTCTTTTGTTTGTGGCAGAGCATATGGGACTTACAACCCTTACATAATGGATGTTTGGCCTCCATGACCTAATGAGGATTTTTGTACGGTTTTTTAAGGTTGATAGATGAAATTATGTTAATGGATCATTTGGCATCCACTATTAAGGATTTTTGCACCATTTTCTAAGGTTAATCGGCAAAATTGTACTACCAACAACAAATAGTAAAATACTCCCTTTGGTCCTAATTATAAGAGTTAGTTGACTTTTTTGAAGAGATTAAAGAAACTAATTAAATTGTTTAAATTTTTTTATTTTTATTTTTTCTTCAAACTTATTAGTTTGACTAATAAACTAATATATAATATAAAAATCTTTAACATATGAAATAATTAAGTAACTTATTTAGCTTCCTTAATCTCTTCAAAGAAAGTCAACTAACTCTTATAATTAGGACCAGAGATAGTACTAGTGAAAGTTAAACCGAGTGGATGGTACATTGGTCGCTTAAGCAAGAGACAAGCTCTTATGAATGCAAAAAACTTTTCTTAGAGAACTGGAATTTTGAAATGGTTACACACTTTGTTACTATTTTATATTTAAAAAAAATAGTAAAATGCTTCATATGTACTTTCTCACATTAACCCTTAATTAATATTAATTGGATCTTGCACTAATATCATAATAGGGATTAAAATATTTTATATTAACACTTCTGATTTCATCTGACATGTTAGGCATGTGAAGGTGAAAGAGCGATGCTCAATAAACCACAAAATTGAAAACTAAATGCAAATTATTATTAAACCAAAGACACGTTCGTTTTTTTTTTTTTTTGGTCAATCAAAGACACGTATGAAAGAAACCAAATGTCACTTTGTTTTGTTTTTGTTTTTGTTTTTCTAACAACATAAGATCCATCTCTCTTGAACAAGAGGAGGAAAAACCTAAGTAAGGCCCCGCTATAATATAACAGGACTAAATTTAAACAGGGTTTCTTTGTGCCTACACTAAGGACAAGCACAAATGCTTATTCTGAAATACCCTTTGACATTAGAAACATCCTTGAATGAGACAAAATCTGCAGCCGGCTGATCCAATGCGATTGCATTAAAATTTAAGCAACAGATGCAATGTGGGCGATCAAATCAATAACGCGGGTACTGCAAAAAAAACAAACAAAAATTTTGTAATGAATATCTCATCTGTGCAAATTTGAAGTTTCAAAGGTTACTACCAAGAAATAAGGAATAGAGAAATTACCTGTAACCCCATTCATTGTCATACCAAGAAACCAACTTTACAAAGTTCTCATTCAAAGCAATTCCAGCCTTGGCATCAAATATGCTTGACCTGCATCAATGGAGAATCATCATCTTCTGTGTAACTGCACTTACTGGTATGAGGATCCAAAGAAAGATTTTTAAATTCAAATTACTAAAATAACATTACCTGCTGTCACCAACGAAGTCAGTAGACACAACATCATCTTCAGTGTAACCCATGATTCCCTTCAGGTTACCCTCTGATTCCTCTCTGAGTATTGTCAACAACAAAAAATGTTTTAGAATGAATGGAAACATTTCTAGATGTCCCATATGCTACAATCATTTCAATAAGTAAAAGGTAGGCTTGAAATGTTAAGAATTAAGAACTTACTTAATGGCAGCTTTGATCTGCTCATAGGTTGCCTTTTTCTCTAGCCTGACTGTAAGATCAACAACTGAGACATCAACAGTAGGGACTCGGAAGGACATTCCAGTCAATTTGCCATTCAGCTGGGGCAGAACTTTTCCAACAGCCTATTTATGTACCGTTCAGACTTTTGAGAATTCAATAGTGAAAAATCACTTGCTACAGCACTCAAATAAATTTAGCTGCTTCTAGCTAGCACAAAAAATCTTGTTCGTGGCTATGTACCTTAGCAGCTCCAGTGCTACTGGGAATTATGTTAAAGGAAGCAGCTCTTCCACCTCTCCAGTCCTTGTTTGATGGACCATCAACAGTCTTCTGAGTGGCTGAATGACAAAAACACAGACCAACCTTTGATTAATATCATTTGAAACTGAGATAAACATAAAAGCGACTCAGCTATAATTTTGTTTTGCTAATGAATAACTCACCAGTGATGGCATGGACAGTGGTCATGAGACCCTCAACAATTCCAAATCTATCGTTAATAACCTGCAATAAAATTCAGACTGTTAGGAAACATAGCAGGACATGCATAAAAGTTACCACATAGTATTTCGCAAATTGTTGTTTGCAAACACGAACAAATATATCAGAAGGATTCAGAAAGATACAGACCTTGGCGAGGGGAGCAAGGCAATTGGTTGTGCAGCTAGCATTGGAAACAATGTTAAGCTCTGGCCTGTATTCCTTCTCGTTAACTCCGACCACAAACATGGGTGCATCTTTGCTTGGTGCAGAAATTACAACCTTCTTAGCACCACCCTAATCACCACCAAGATTCAAAATCAATTAATCCCTATTAGATCTTAAATACTATCAACAAACATAGATGTTTTAAAACATGAGATCTGCAGACTTCAGATTTGGGAATAACATTCAACATTAGGGAAAATTTTTCATCCTTGTTGAACGAGGCTGGGACAGAACATAGTTTTATCAGATTGCTTAGGCCAAAGCCAGACAAGTTTAAGAACAAAAAAACCTCAAAGCAGAGCCGATTCATTACTAGAAATCAAGAATTAGAACCACTAATTCAACATGAACAATTAGAAATAGTGATAATGGAAAAAAAACCTTCAAGTGGGCAGCAGCCTTTTCCTTGTCTGTGAAGACACCAGTTGACTCAACAACATATTCGGCACCGGCCTCAGCCCATGGGATCTCCTCAGGGTTCCTAGTATTATTCAATCAATAAGCAATAAGATAACAATAAAGAATCATACAAGAACAAAGAGCATCGAATCTATGATTCTCTGTGTCTCGCACTCAAAAACCTAAACTACAAATACCTGAGTCCGAAAACTGTGACGGGCTTCTCTCCAAAGAGAAGGGTCTTAGAGTCCTTCACCTTCACATCAAAGTGTTTCCATTGGCCATGAACAGTATCATACTTGAACATATATGTCTGGGAGAGAAATCACATATACAAGTTACATTGTTACCAAAAAAAGGATTACACGAATGCGAACTTCAAATCTCCTTCAACGATAAAAAGTCACAGATTCAATAGAGAAAGCTTTTACCATATAGTCAGTACTGATGAAAGGGTCGTTGACTGCAACAAGCTCAACGTCGTCTCTTTGAAGAGCCACCCTAGCCACCAATCGACCGATCCTTCCAAATCCTACACAACCACATTACATTCCAGAAAGCGTCAGGAAAACACATAATCCAGCACATAAACCTCACCAAAAACAGATCCATGATACGAAAGAACATCAGTTACCATTGATTCCGATCTTGATCTTCTTGCCTGATGCTGCTCAACAAAGTCAACAAACACATAAGTTCACAATATGACTAATGTAATAACATTGAAATTAAATATAACCAATGAATCAAAGATCAAAAGCTTCATATCGTACCCATGAGAGCAGTAGTAGATATGAAAACGGCGCTAAGAGAGAGAGAGTGATTAGACTTGAGATGAAAGGGTTTAAGATGTGATTTAGCTTGAAAATGGAAGGATTATTTTTTTAAGGGAGGGGCAGAAACACAATGGTGCGAGTCACGTGACCAATTTCTTGGGTAAAAAGAAAGAAGCAGGGACATAAATACAATGGGCACCATATTTTCTTGGGTAAAAAGAGAGAGCTGGATTACGTTCAAAAACCGGCGTCACCCGCTGATTCAATGGAACAGTTTAGGGAAGTCAAGAAAAAAAAAACAGTCAATGGAACATAATTAATGCTCATTGAGAACAAACAAGTGCCTTATAAAAAGAGCTAAATAAATTTGTTAATTAGTACCTTATAATAAAGATCAAATGGAGTAGCTTCAATATGGTAATACTCCATCGGGGACTTAATACATATTTAAAGAATTGATATAGTGGGTAACTATGAGATATATTTTTAATGTCTGTTATTTTTTTTAATTTATTTTTATTATACTCTCTTAACAATTATTAATGAAAAAGAAGAAAGAAATAAAGGAAAATGAGTATGACGTTTTAAAAAATTTATTTATTATAACCAATTTAATTAATTTCTTTAATATAATTAAATTAGATAAATATATCTTATATTAAGAATCTTAAAAAATACCTCATAAGGGTTTTATTCCTATAAATCCTTTGATGTTTGGAATTAAGTCTTTATTGTACATAAAAGAGAATTAAGTGTTTGTGTGAAATAGCTTAATTACCCTAAGGCTTTGTTTGATTAGGGGTATTTGCAAGGGAGGGGAAGTGAGGTTAAAATTTTGTCCTCTCGATCTCCTCTCCCCTCCTTCTTCTACCATCTAAAATTGGTGGGTGGTTTTGGTGGGGAGAAAAACATTATAGGCCTATTTAAATTAACGTTGGAAAAGCATATTTACTTAAAACGATATAAAATTTATCTCATAAACTTATCTTGTATATTATAAATTAGGTAGGAAAAACAGCTTTTATTGCTAATTTAAACCAACAATGTATCTCACATTGACTGAAATACCCATGCTTATTTTTAAATTATCCAAGCTTCACCCTTCTGTTTAAAACACCTTTTTCCTCTTCTTCCTTGTCAGCGTGCTCTTCCGCAACATTGTCCTCGCTCCCTCTTTCATTGTTTTGATGAAGATGATGATGGTTCATCCTAATGGCTTCCTTCTTCCAACCCCACGGGTGTACTCCTATACAATCAACAGCCCCTTCTCCGTTTTGCTCATCGGACCTGAAGAAGGGAAAACAAAAACAGTTTTGCAAGAAATTAGTTGTCACTGTCATTCACATTCAGCAAAACTTTTTTTTACTGAAATTATTTGAATCGGGATCTTTTGGCTTAACTTTATTCCAATTTTGCTATAAGAGCAACCCCTTTTTCACGCTGAATTGGTCAAAATACGTGGAATTTTTTACTTTTCGTGGAGGATTAAATCTAGTAACGGGTGGTCTATGGCTGACCAGTATTGCACAACATCATTTATTCTTGATGTTGTGAATCTTATTTATCAAAATGTAGTTTTTTGTGCAAGTTTTATTCTTGATTGAGAATAAAAATCTTGTTTTGATTCGTCCACGATAGGGTCCGTTCAACAAAGGATCATATATTTTAGGTAAGTATTTTTTACTGAAATTATTTGTCACATTCTTAAATATTATCATTTTATAAGTTAAAAATAATTAAAGTTAATAAAGTTGTCATATAATTTAAGTAAGTTTCAATATTATCCCTACTAATTACGCTAAATTCTAATATTATATTACTTATTACTCTAACCCGCTATCCTAATTAATTATAGGTATATATGAAAATATAATTAATGCGCAATTGTATTTAGTCTTATAACTAAATACAATTGCTCGTTGTTACCTTATTATAATAAGGACCAAAGGTGCTTCTTTACTCTAAATTTAATGTCAGGTTGGCTTCTGAATTGCAATTTGGGAGGAAAGATTTTTGTACTTTCTTAAAAAAGAAATATATAAAACGTTAGGGAAAAGAAAACAAGAAGGTGAGGAGACGGAGGCATTTGGTCATGGAAGCTTCTAGATTTAGTCCATTTACCCGTAAACCAGAGGCTACTTTGATTATTTTGGCCGGGAAAGCCACTTGAATTTGATTATTCTAGCCGGCAAAAGAGGGGGAGGGACGAATTTGACGATTCTATTGCTAGATAAAACCAGCTTCAAAATGTATACTCCTCCACGTGGAGAATTGATATTTGGTACCGAATGCAAGACATATATTTTAAATTTATTAATATTTGTTTAATTTACTTATATTGTTAAATCAAGCTGAAAAAGGAATGAATGAATGAATTAAAGATGATAATTAGGGTATTTTTAAAAATGCATATCATATTAACTAATTTAACTAATTTTCTTAATCTACTTAAATTAAGTAAATATATTTTATATTAAGGACCTTAGACTCCGAGAGAGTACTTAAAAAATATTAAAGAAAAAAAAATTGTTACTCATAATTATCGTTCATAACACCGTCATTCATATTCACGTCATATGTTGGGCAAAAAAAAAAATATTCACGTTATATGCTGTGATTAAATTTGTTATTATCGTGAAAATGAAATTATTTTTTAATATCTGAAAAGATATAGTGAAATTTTGAGAAAATTAATTATTTGTTATTTAAACTGTTAACGGTAACATAATTAGCCATTATTTTTTATTTAATTTTTGTAAAAGACATATATGTAATATTTAAAATAATAAGTTATAAAATTCAAAAAAATAATAATATTTTATTCTTATTTTGAAAATATTAGCTTTTGACATAATTTATTAATTAGTAATATTATAGAATATTGGTAATTCAATATAATTTTTTCAAGATTTTATCTAGCCTGCAAAAATGTTATTTAGAAAATTACAATTTGAAAATTTCTAAAGATTTAATAAATATAATTTAAAAACATCTTTCTAGTCATTTTTGTTTGCTAAGATCTTTCTTTAACCTCACCTCTCATCTCAACTTGATTAATTTTCTTGTGGTAAAACAGACATGGCATCTCAAACTCAGAGGATGTAGAAGATTCTGAGTTTCTGACAACGATATTTTACATTTTTTAAACAAGAAATTAATTAATCAAGAAATGAGTACATTATTACAAACATAAGTTTTTCTTAAAAAAATATTTGGGCAAAGTTACTTTTCAATTATTTTTATTGGGAAATCACATTTGCTGTCAAGAAATGAAGCTGAATCCTTCTTTTGACTTTTTGTACTCACTTTCTAAGAAAAATGCAAACTTTTTGTCAAAGCTGATGACCTCTATGAAAACCAGAAGCCGCTAGGTTAAACAATTATGAAATCATTTATAGAAGAATTGATGAAATTTTTATCAGATAAAATAATTAAAACACAAAGATTACATACTACCACAAATAATAAACTAAATTAAGGCTGCGTATAACAGCAAAAAAAGTCAGCAGAGACTTGAATATCTTAGTACTAATAATGCAAATAGAAGTAGCATATACGAAAGTATCATTCAACTAGTTATGCACACACACATAATTAAATGTTATAAATGATAATTACGTGTGTCATACACATGAGAGTGATGTATGACATCAGTCTTCACGCTTTACCAATATTGTAATATAAATTTTTAATTTATAAATATGTGATATAAGGTCTTTTAGGTAGTAAAATTAAAAATGCACCCTACTAAGTTGTTTTAACCAATATAATGGTGAATAACTATTTTTATTTATTATAGGGTTAAGATGTAGAATGACCAATGAACTATTACCTGAGGAGCATCTGGCACAAACATTAATTGAGGGTCAATCAACAATTAAAAAATGAAAAAAAAAAAAACACACACACACACACACAAAAAGTGGGGGGGGGGGGGACACAATGTCGTTAAACTACTTGTCACTGTCTTGGTGTCTCTGTCTTCCATTGACTGTTATAGTGTCGGTGACGTCTGCATCTCCAAAGCTTCCATTATTGCTAGGTGTTCCATTCACCCGCTTGAACTCATCAAAATCCGTATGCAGTTTCAAGGCGAGAATCACATACCGAAACCAAATCCAGCAGTCCACAGCTTCCGACCAGCACGTGCCTTGCACTCTAATTCCATTCCCTCCGATGCCACAGGCAGCAGCCGTTGCTGCCACAACGCTTGCTCGCATGGGTCCCATCTCCATTGGTGTTTTTCTTTTTCGACAAGAAGGCATAATTGCTCTTTTCTCCAACGTCTCTGCCATCGTCCTCCGCTAGTGCCTCATATTTTAACATATTGTGATAGTTGGTTTTTTTTTTAAAATTGTTATTTGGCACCTTTTTTATATATACTTTTTAATTGTTGATTGATAATTAAGGTACCCTCAATTAATGTTTGTGCCATATGCTCTTCGGGTAATAGTTTATTGGCCAATCTACACCTTAACCCTTTATTATAATAAGATCAAGGGATAAAGTGTAACACCTCAAATTTTGGACCCTAGACATTGAGAATAAGCCTAAAATAGGCAGACAACTAGGCCCAGTTCGGGAAGAGTCCCAAAAATGTCGAGAGTTAGGAAGCCTCTCTGGGATTAAGTAACTCGGCCATACAGGTTAACGGACCTAGTAAGTATAAGCCGTAGAATTAAAGTGCTAATGAAAGAAGGGCACAAAAGGCTTATATGGTGTAAATCTGGTGGGAAGGATGCCACCTAACTATGTCCTAAGGTATAGGACAATTAGTTAAGTGGAAATATGCCGATATAAGTAAGTATATGGCATTTTCAGGGCAATCATGGGAGTCTTGCATTTTTGAAGAAAATAAGAAAGGAAGAAAGAGAGAATGTGTATCTGGACCAAGTGAAGAAGGAAAAGTCAGTAATAGTAGTGCTACGTCAAACACGTGACATTTCAAGGTCAGGGGTTGGATTATCGGGTAGTATGTAGTACGAGGCAGTAATGAGATATTGAAGTATGGATTTCTTGATCCCCAAGGTACTATACTCCGTCCACCTGTGGTTAGGGGAAAAGAGACTGTTAATCCGGGCCCGCACAAGTCCCACAGAGTGGCACGAGTTACGAGGAAAGGTGTAACGGGATCGGTTAGGGTATTGGAGTCGGACCCAGACCCTTGGACACAGAGAGAGGACGAAATTGGTGGGCCCATAAGAGAGAGAAAGTGGCTTGGAGGAAAAGAGAAGGTCACATCATATAATTATGAAGAGAGAGAAAGATAAAATAGTCCAAATTAATCTAGACCACACAACTTGAATCTGACATGACCAATTGAAAGACATGTAATTATGACACTAAATGGGTAATAATGACAACATCTTGGGCAGATTTTGTGGGTCCCATTGACTTGGAAGAAGAGTAGTGCAAAATGATCGTTTTACTCTTGAACTAAAAACCTACACCTAGCAATTTTGGAAACCACCATCAAGGGCAATCTTGTAATATGATTTTTAGGGGCATAAATGGAAACACACTTCTATCATGGTTCACTTGACAGTACACCTTGTTCACAAAACAAAGCTTACTGGCCCAGTTCACTATTGATGGATGTATCCTATTGAGAGGTACTCATTTAAAATTAATTACTTTACAATTACTTCCTAGTCACACATTTCAGCATTAATGTATCAACATTTTTTTTTTGGATAAACAATGGCATCCATAACAAACAAGTCTAGATCTTATCCTTATCCAACAGGCTGTGCAGCTCCGTGTCTACAGCCGAGATGAAGTGAATTCCTTTCATAGCTGAGAGCCTTGCTTTCGCCAGATGATCTGCAGCGTGGTTGACCCATCTACTGATAAGACTCACTTCAACTTTCCAGTTCCTCTCCAACAGGTTATGTATTTCTGCGATGAGTCCACTATCTGCATGTAGGACATTCAAGTCCCTCTTAATCAAGTCAACGGCATCTGTTGAATCTGATTCCAAAATAACTTGCCGATAGCCCAGATCCCAAGCCAACTTCAGTCCGTGAAGACAACCCCATAACTCCGCCGAGAGGCAATCCCCATCCATTCCTTTGAAGATGAAACCCCTCAGGAAATTGCCATGGGTGTCTCGAAGAACCCCACCGCTAGCGACACCTGCGTTCAACTGCGAGAATGCCCCATCGACGTTTATTTTCACCCAGCCTGCTGGTGGAGGCTTCCACTGATTCATATGCTCAGCTAGGTTGCGTTGCCCGCCATTGCTCACGCCAGATAAAAACGAATCTGGCGTGAGCTTCCTGAAGGCATCTCCTGATAGCCTCAACATTGGCCTGTAGTGCATAATTAGTGACCTTCTTCCCTTCGAATACAAATAGGTTGCGCCTCGACCATATCCACCAACACGTCAGAATAAACACCTACCGCTAATCATCCATTTCCTTACTCCTGCCCCTATATGTAACATTCCACCGAAACCTGCTCTCAAAATTCAGATCACGAAATTGTGGAGGAACAACATTTTTCCAGAGTTTCGAAGTCTCCGGGCACTCCCGAAGTACATGCTGCAGATTCTCCACTTCCGCTTGGCACACAGGGCACTTGTTGTCATCACTTAGTCCTCTCATAGATCTGGAAGCATTAGTTAGTAATCTCTTTTGAAGGACAATCCATGAAAAAAAACTTACACCTCTCTGGTACTTTAACCTTCCAGATTTTAGCCCACAAAGGATCAGGAGGAGTGTCATCATTTTTTAGACCTTCATAAGCTGATTTGACTGAAAAAAACCCCACTCTTGGTCCATCTCCATCTCACTTGCCCAGATGGCAACATCTCAATTTCGTTTTGAACTGTGTCCCATGTTCGCTTAATGCCGCTCCACAAATTAGATCCTGGCTTACGCAAATCAATCCGTGGAAGTCTGTCGTTACCGCATTTGTATTTATCCCGGAGAACTCTCACCCATAAAGCGTCCCTCTTGGTTACTAGGCCCCACCTAATCTTCATTAGAAATGCTCTGTTATGGTCCTTTGCATGTCGTATGCCCAGGTCGCCTTTAACCTTTGACTTGCAGATCGCATCCCATGCAACTAAATGGATTTTTTGTTGTTCATCTAAACTACCCCATAAGAACTTCCGGTTGCACTGATCAAGAGCCTCACAAGTGGTCAAAGGGAGAGAAGACGTTTGCATAACGTAGCTAGGAATTGTCGTAGTTACCGAAGAGATGAGAGTAGCTCACTTAGCTGCTGATAAAGATTTTGCTTTCCACGAAGATAATCTAGTTTTCACCTTGTCGACCACATACTGATATGATTCTTTGGTCACCCTTTTGTGATGGAGTGGGACACCAAGGTATTTACCCAAGTCACTCGTAATAGAGAAGCCCAAGGACTCACATAATTCACTTTTCCGAATATGATTAACATTGCCAGAGAAAAAGACTCGCGTTTTTTGGTGGTTCATGGATGCTTCTGCAAACAAGAGAATATCATCTGCAAAAAATAAATGAGAAATTTGCAGACCATTCCTAGTAAGACGGATTGGTTCCCAGTTTTCTTCCTGAATGGCATCTTGAATAAGATGAGCCAATTTCTCCATGCAGATAACAAATAGATATGGAGATAGTGGATCCCCTTGGCGCACGCCCCTAAAGGGATGGAATTCCTCTACTTTAATAACCTCGCGTAGAGTGTTTGGGAGACGAAGTTCCTGTAAACAAGAAGATAAAAATTGCCAATTAACTCGGTCATACGCCTTCTCCAGATCGATTTTGATTGCCATGAACCCCTTCTTCTTTGTCATGTTCCGCATAGAGTGAATAACTTCCTGAGCCACGATGATGTTCTCATTACTATGTCTACCTGGAACAAAGCTGCACTGATTTGGCGAAATCACCTGAGGGAGAAAGCTTTTCAGCGGGGTCACAATAATTTTTGTGAGGGCTTTGTAAATGACATTGCACAGGCTAATAGGCCTCAGGTCTCCCAAACTTTATGGATGGTCTTTCTTCGGGATGAGGACAATCAAAGTCCCATTTATCTCACCGATGGCCTGTGGATTAGAAAATAGGGATTTCACATAGTTTACCACAGATGCACATACCGTACTCCATTGATTCTGGTAGAAAAGAGCATTGAAACCATCCGGGCCCGGGGCTTTGAGCGCACCCATGCTAAAAATAGCTTCTTTGATTTCGCTATCCGTGACATCTCGACCGCACCACCTTAGTATCTCATCATTCACCCTCGGGTATGACACTGGGCATTGCATCACTGGTTGATCCAAAGCATCTTCAGATAGGAGGTGGGAGAAAAAAGTGTAAATGGAGCTTGATACCCAAGAGGGGGGGTGAATTGGGTATCTTTAAAAAATTAAACGATTTGCTCTGTTTTGGACAAGTAAGAGCAGGGTATAACAGAGATGAAGAGAAGAGAAAGCTTGCACAAGATGATTTATCTTGGTTTGGTCTTATCCTTGACCTACATTCAGTCCCCAAGTCACACTTGGGATTTTCAATTCACTATAACTCACAAACTGATTACAAGCTTTGTACTCAAGAGTAGTTCTCTTTCTAGAACTCACTCCCCCTTATAAATTGCAATCAATTATCCCAACCACCAAGTCCCCTGACTTGTGGTTCTTTACAATCAATGAATAATAACAGAAATAACTCTCACAAAGAGTAGATAATGATAATCACTGAAGCTCACAATGTCAAAAGACAATTTACAATAGAAAACAGAAGGTAGGTGAAGCTATTCAATGCTTGTGCGTCTTCTGATACTCTTTGTTGTTGAGAAGCCTTGAATGCACTCTATTTATACTTAGAGAGCATTTATTGACCGTTGAAAGATGAATCCAACCGTTGTAGGTGATTAGCATTAAGTTTGGTCAGCTTCTCTCTCTAATCTCCAACTAATCTAGGTGCTTAATTGATCTGAGGTGGCTCTCTGAGGATTTGTCCGTTGGAGAAGAGTTTACTGGTTGTAGAAATCCTTCTTTACCATTGAGAAGGCATGCTCAGGTGGTTTAACCAAAAGGAGGTTAATTTACTGAAGTGCATTAAATGCTCTGAGCACCTTTTTGCTTTTTGCCTTTGACCTTCATTAATCTTCATCTAAGTCAACTGAAATTCACTTAACAAACTGGTTAAACATAGCTAGGAATATAAGTGAATGATAAATGGAAGTATTGAGATCAAATGAAAGTGTTTTACAAATTCGTGTAATTTGAAAATCAGTTGTCAACGCTCTATACTCGAGTATGTTCTTATATACTCGAGTATGTCACTGTGTACTAGTGTCAATACTGGAGTATCCAATCTGATACTCGAGTATGCAGCTTCTAGAGACAAACCATCGTGACTTTAACTTTCAAAACCAACCTCAATACTTGAGTATTCATTCCAATACTTGAGTATTCAAATTATTGACAAATGGATAACCTTTCTGTATGGCCAATACTCGAGTATGCACATCAATACTCGAGTATTGATTCATCTTTCAAAAATTGTGAAGTTATTCCATGTCAATACTTGAGTATTCAAATGAATACTTGAGTATTCAAGAACAAGTGTTAAGTTGAAAACCAGTTTAAGAGCCCAATACTCGAGTATTTAAAAACTATACTCGAGTATACAACCGTTATAAAAGTTTGTGGACTCTCTGTAAGACCAATACTCGAGTATACCAATATCATACTCGAGTATTCAGTCAAGGTGAAAAATTTGTTTATTCTCTGTAAGGCCTATACTCGAGTATGCAAATATGATACTCGAGTATGCACTCAAGTTGAAAACACATTTGCTCTCTGTATGTCCAATACTTGAGTATAGCTTCCTATACTTGAATATTGACTCAGTTTGAAAAAATTGAATACTTTGTGGATGACAAATACTCGAGTATGTTAGTACTATACTCGAGTATGAACTCAAGTTGAAAAATTTGATTGCTCTCTGTGACTCCAATACTCGAGTATTGCTTCCAATACTTGAGTATTGCTTTGTAAAATGCATTTGAGCAATCCATTGTCAATCCAATACTCGAGTATACAATCCTATACTCGAGTTTCCAATTGACAGATGATTTTTAACAACTTTGGAAACTTCAAAACATGTTTACAATTGTTGATTATCATCAAAACACATAGAGAACTAACAAAAAGTAGTAGCCATACCTTTAATTATGCCCGTATCATAGACCCAATTTCCCATGTCATCCTTAATGGCCTCTAGCCTTTGAGATTTCCTTCGTTGATTAGCACAAGTGTGGAAATAGCGGGTATTCCGATCTCCATATATTGACCATTCTGCTCTAGCCTTTTGAGCCCAGATAAGTGACTCTTGTAGCAGTACATCCTCAAGCTCTTTCCAGAGTTCTAATTGTAAGTGTGCATACTTTGGTTCCATGCCAAACCGAGCCACCACTCGATTTATCCCGTCAAGCCTTCTAAGCAGCCGTTTTTTCCTCATCTCTGTATGTTTAAACACTTCTTTGTTCCAGTTAGAGCACGCGTTTGAAAATTGAGAAATGTTATGCACCCAAGATGAGTTATTCTTCCAAGCCTGTCGAACAAAATCATTGAATTTATCATGTAGAACCCAAGACGCAATGAATCTGAATGGGCGATTAGCCTTTATAGGGGCTGACTCCGATTTAAGTCAAACAAGAATCAGCCTATGATCAGATTTGAAAAGCGGTAAATGCGCCACTGAGGCGTTGGGAAACATCCTGACCCATTCTTCATTGGCAAGCATTCGGTCAAGCCTTGCCTCCGAGTTACAGCCTTTCCATGTGAATTCTGGCCCTACGAATCCTTTATCAGTCATATCCTGCAATTCCACCCACTGGAGAAGGTCCCGATCATAGGAACTTCTAGAGGAGGCACTAGATCTCCTTTCACACTGAAGTAACTTGCCGTTAAGGTCACCCCCAATAAGCCATGCCCCTTGCACAGTAAGGGCTATGCGGGACAGATTTTCCCACAACATTCGACGAGTATTGCAATTGAGGCTAGCATAAACCACTGTAAGATACCAAGTAGAACCTGTAGTGCTGGTAATTAGAAAATGCATGTATTGAAAATTACATTCCACCAAGGAAACATTAATAATGCTATCATCCCATAGGCACCAAATACCACCACTATACCCTTCACAATCCATTAACTCCATGTTAGGGAATCCCATTAATTGGGTTCTGACTTGTGCCATTTGTGGAGTACATCGGCTTTCAAAAATAGACACAAAATTCAATTTATAATGGTTTTTTAGGTCACGGACTAGAGCGGGGAAGCTTCTTGCTCCAGTTCCCCGTGAATTCTATAACATGTAATTCATTGGGAAACAGATGTGTGTTAGGGCGTGGCAACCTCCCCCTCGGTATTATCCTGCTCGGTCATTTTCTCATCCAAGATTACTTGTGGCCCTGGTTGAACGTCTTGTTCCTGAACCGGCGTTGAATGAGGGCCCCCTGTCGCCGTTGGAATATCAAAACAAGAGTCATTGGACGCCACCACGTCATGAGTCACCAAACCCTTAGCCATTTCTTCCACGATTTGCGGGCCATTCACGACACATGACGTGTCATTCAAAAGACATAGAGGAGAAGACGGCATCTGCAAATTACCAGATGAGCTCCCCTGAATATGCGTTGATTCTTTGTCCACACGCGTAACAGCGAGATCACCTGCTGGTTCCTTGCTTAATTTGCCCTTTAATTTATCCTTATTTGCATGCTCAATTGTAGGGAATTCAGGAGTCATGTCAAGCGTCAGCTAAGGATTCCCAAATTGGTTTATGATAAGTAGATAATTTATAATTAAATAAGTATAGATTCTAAGATATATTGGATTAAATTTATTAATATTATACTTATTTAATTATCTTTTATATATTTATCTATCTTTTAATTAAATATAGGATAAAAGAATATTATAACAGAAAATCTATTGATATCCTATTTTATTGTGCAGAAGATATTATATGATTTAAGAGAGGAGAAAATACAGAAAAGGCAATAACATCACAACAAATTAAATTGAAAAGAATATAATATAATATATTATATTAAAAAAAGAAGTGGACCTCGTGCGTACAGTGGATGTCTCTAGAGCTATCTATGATAATCAGTGTTCTGAAACCCGAATCGGACCGGCCGGTTCAGACTGGAAATCGGTGAACCGGCCAGAAAACCGATCCGAGTTAGGGGTAGAACCAGGGTTCCGAGTTGACCCGGAGTCAACTCGGCCTAAACTAGCCGAGTTGGGCAAGTCTGAGTCAAAAAGATTGCTTTTTTTGAAAAAAAAATAGACTAAATGAGGAGAAGGAGGGGAGAGTGTCGGCAGTGGCTGGAGAGATCGCGATCTGGGTTCATCGAAGGTCGAAGATCGAAGATCGGAGCTTGCTTGGTAGAAAGAAGGAAGACAAAGATCGGGATGTGGGTTCGTCGAAGGTCGAATCTCGGACTGTCGGAGCTTCTTTGGTTGAAAGAAGGAAGATGAACATCACCTGAACGAGGGACGAGGGAGGTTCAAAAATCCATTGTTGATGGTCTGGACTCCGGTGGAGAAGAGAAGACGAAGAGAAGAGAGAATGGAAGAGTGAAAATGTGAAATACTCAGATTGTGACCGACACCCCTAAGAGAGAGAGAGATTGAAGGCCAGAGACGCAAACCCAACTTTCACATACTCCAATGTTATTAAATTAATTCTTACACATTTTAGATATAGCCGTCGTATAGCATTTTCAATGAAGAGATCTTCCATGATCTCTTTTTTGAAAAATATAAATAATATAATATGCACATACTCCCATATCTAGCCGTGGTGTAGCATATTCATTGAACAGATCTTCAATTATCTCTTTTTTGAAAAATATAAATAATATTATATGTACATATTCTCATATGCATTATTATATCACATCCTCTCATATTTTAATATAAATAATTTTATTACTAAAATATGAATATTTTATCTATTTTAATTATATTATTTTTTATTAATACCGGTCTGACCTCGATTTGACTCCGGTCTGACCCACTGACCCTTGACCCAGTACCCCCACCGGTTCAATGACCAGTCCGAGTTTCAAAACCTTGATAATAATAGGAGTAATATATATGATTGAGGATATCAAGGAATTCACGGATTGTAGGGAAATATTTCACGCACGGGGCCCAAGGAGTCCTAAACTATGTATAAAAGGAGGAATTAAAAGAAAGAGAAGGGGAGATCAGGATGCGCAACACACAGAGCAGCGAGAGGAGTAGCGTTTCAGTTATCTCCATCATCTCCACGGAAGGACGAGAGGACTATGGAGGCGACAAAGAAGCTTTCTTTCCTCTTTCTTTTTATTCTTTAAATCTGAATTCTTATCTTTATCCTTTTATTATAGATTTTATTAGAGCCATGTGTGGCTAAATTTTCTTTTCAACCTAGGGATCTATGAACTTGTTTGAAACTTAGAGATTATTCCTGCGAATTAATTTTGCTTAATTTTATTTCAGTTTATTTAATCTTGTGGTTATTGCTATTGTTTATTGAGTGGCTACTATTGAGTATATTTTGGGGATTTAGGGTTGAACTTGGAAGAGGAAATCCTAAATTGACATTGGGATTAAATAATGTGAAATTAGGTTTAAATTTAATAGGGAATTAGGTTTTAATCTAATTTGCATCTAGGATAGGAATATACCTAGAAGCTCCGCATAATTAAATTACAGTGAGCCCGATTTAAAACACATCTTATTTAGTTGTATGAGGCATAACATAATTAATTAAAGTAGGTATATAAGTGGACCGGAAGGCATTTATAGACATTAATACTTTAGATTAGCTGATTAAGGTAAGTCAAACTTCTTCCCAGACGGCGATGACAATTTTGTTAGTTCTCTATTGTTTTTGATGATTACCAACATTTGTAATCAAGCTATGAAGCTTTTCCTCCAGTAAAATTGAAAATCTCATTGTCAGGAGAAAACTTGAGCTTTGTGTCAAAACCTCGAGGTTTGGCTTTACAGAGAAGAACTCAAGGTTTTTGAAATGTGCAAAACCTCCGGTTTTCAAAAAAAACTCGAGGTTTTATCACACAGAAACTCCTCAGCATTTTCTGGAAAATGCAAAACTCGAGGTTTCTGATAAAACCTCGAGGTTTGGCCTTACAGAGAGTCTCCTAAGTTTTAAACACTTGAAAACCTCTAGTTTTTGTCGAAAACCTCAAATTTTGAATTTGGCAAAGTTTTCTCAAAGTTTTCACAAATAAGTGAAAACTCGAGGTTTTGCCATGCAGAGAGCATCCCTGTTCTCTTAGTTTTGAAAACCTCCAGTTACATTTCAAAACCTCCAGTTTTTGTCTTTGCATGATTTCTCAAAGTTTTCATGTTTTGAAAGAAAACTCGAGGTTTGAATAGAAACCTTGAGGTTTAGCCAACCCGAGAGCACACCTATTTTCTCAGATTTTGAAAACCTCCAGTTTCTAGGAAAAACCTCCGGTTTTGGTTTGAGGCAAAATCTTCAAGTTTTCACATTTAAGTGAAAACTCGAGGTTTGATCAGAAACCTCGAGTTTTGGCCAACCCGAGAGCATTGCAATTTTTAATGTGTTGAAAACCTCCGGCTTTGGATGAAAACCTCCAGTTTCAGTGTTTTGGACTTAATTTTTTTTTTTTACATGCTAAAGTCCAAAACTCGAGTTTTGAAGAACAAACCTCGAGGTTTCATCGCAGATTCAAAAATTCAAATTTGACAAATTTGTAAAACCTTCTTATTTGATCTTAATACTTTCCAGTGTTATTCTCTACTATTCCTAGCTATGTTTAACCACTTTGTTAGTGAGTTTCAGATGAAATAGAGAATGTCTATTGAAGGTTTAAAGCAAAAGCAAAAAGTGACGTCAGCACATTAAATGCAAAACCTAGAAAGTTGCATTATTTTGGGTAATCCCTCTGCACACATCTAGAAAAGAATTAAAGAATGAATTCCTCATCCAGCAACTGCCATTCCAACGGATTAATCTTCAAGAAGTCAACTCTGAACTTATGCACAGCTGGATTAAGTGAAGAATAAAAGAGAGAGAAGAAGACTAAACCACTCCCTAATCCTTGCTGAACATCTCCAACGGTTATATTAGGGAAATCAACGGTCATTTGATGCTCTCTTAGTATAAATAAAGTTGCATTCAAGTCTTCACAACTAACACAATTGCTGAAAACGAAATACATTCAAGTCTTGCATTTATTCCTTCAGTTTTCAACTGTATTGTATCTTTTGATACATTGTGCTTCAGTATTCATTATTATCCACTCTTAGAGAGAGTTTATCTTTAAAAAACATTTATTGTAAAGAATCACAAGTCAGGGGACTTCGTGATTGGGTGCATTGATTACAACTTGTAAGTGAGAGTGAATTCTAGTGAGAGAATTATTCTTGAGTGCAGAGTGTGTAATCAATTGCTATAGTGGAAATCCTAGAGAGTCTGGGGACTGGACGTAGGTCAAGTTGTTCGACCGAACCAGTATAAATCTTTGTGTCTTGCTCTTCTACTCTTCTTTTTGATCATCCCTGTTTTGCTATCCCAAAACAGAGCAAGTTTTAAAATTTTAAAAATCCCCAATTCACCCCCCTTCTTGGGTATTTTGCTCCATTTACAAATTTACCTATAGTTTGTTACGTTTTTTAATATACGCTTTATGGAATAATAACATTTAAATAAAGTTTTATTTGTGTGCAAACATATTCAATTCACACATAACATTTTATACAAACTTTCTTTGTAGGGATAGTGACGAAAACTGAGAGAAAAAATTATGCCTACGATGTAATCTGTAATCTTCTTATTATTTTTTTTCAAAAAAAAAACATAATATTTCAAACTGCTAAAAAACCAAAGAAACTGCTACAAATACGCATCACTAACCGCTACTAATTACAACCGCTACAAAAAGCGAACACTCAACCGCTACAAACTTATGCGCAGATATCAAAATAAATGCCCCCAACAAACTTCATTTAATATGTTTCATGATCCTTTTCAACACATGTTTTATCTCCGTCTTCTCTCATATTTTTGCGTTTTCTCACAGAGGTTAAGTGTTTGAAGAGGGTAAGTGCCATTCAACTAGATCAAATCTAATGATTATCGAAATATTTCTTTTTTCTTCTACCCTGCTAATACTAACTTTTGTTATTTTACAGTTGCATTACATCTATTTTTCAACTTTTTTTTTACTTTCACATACATTATTGGATTCACTTTCACAAACATTTTTTTTAGAATTAATTTTTTTTAATTAACTCATAATTTGTTGTTATTATACTTACATATTCTCATTGTTTTAACCTATATAATTACCTTATATACTTAAATATCATATTTTAATATCAATTATTTTCATTAAAAATATATATTATTAATAATAAATATTTATTTAATCACTATAATAATTAAAAAATATTTTTTTTTAATTTTATACATTTGTAGCAGTTATTTTATTGCTACAAATATACAAATTAATGCGCCCAAAAAAATGATGGCAATAGCTTGTGGCGGTTTACAATTCTTATTCGACTTATTACCAATATCTTCTTTTTGACTGTACTTGTTATATTCTCTGGTCAATCAAATCTGTTGAAGTGTTGTTCATATTGAAATGAATCAAAATTGATAAGGAGTTGGTCAATGATGCTAGAACATTTACTTGTTTTGAGTGCCTATTTATTTTCTATCGGTATCTACAGATTGATCACAAGTTGAAATATGGTTAGAGCCCTTATGTGTCTTGAACTTATGCTGAATGCGGTTAATATAAATTTCGTAGTTTTTTCTGATTTTTTTGATAGTCGCCAATTAAAAAGAAATATTTTTTCACTGAAAACTGGTGGCAATATTTTTTCCCAAAAAAATGGTGGGATTTATCTTAAGAATTCAAATTTTTGGCGGCAAAATTTTTTCAAAAATTTGGTAGGAAAATTTGTAGCGGTTAGTTGACCGCTACAAAATATTTTGAAATGTTTGGTGCTATTTTTTCATATAATTAGTAGCGGTTACGTAACCGCTACAAATCTGATCACATGCTATTTGTAGCGATTTTAGAACCAAAACTAATGTTCAAACAAGGCTTCAGCGTAGCTTCATAGAGTATGGTCATTAGGAACCGCTACAGATACAATAGCGATCAAGGTTTATGTAGTAGCGGTTTTTGGGAACCGCGACAAATATGTTTGTTAGACCTAGCTATCACCCAAGAGGGGGGGGGGGAATTGGGTGTCCGTTAAAACTTTAGGAACTTTGAAAATATTTTCGCAACTTACTGAAATCAGTTCGTATGACAGAAATACTTTATAAAGAAATAGTCAATCATTCAAACATATATGCTGGAAATATAAGAGTTTAGAGAAGAGACTATGCAAACTATGATTTATACTGGTTCGGCTCAATCCACGATGACCTACATCCAGTCCCCAGGCTCCTCCTGAGATTTCAATCCACTATCTCTCTCAAGCTTTAATCGGGTGCTTGAGAACCATTACAATCCCACAAGTTTAGCTGGGCACTTGTGCAGCCTTTACAAATCTCTTACCGAGATACTTCCCTTTACCCACTGTCCCACTGTAAGGATACAATCTTTGTAATGAATGATTACAAATAATCTTCTCTCTTAGAAGTGATAAGATGAACACTGAAGTGCACTACAAATAATCTCACTCTCTAATAAATTATATGATCATTGAGAAAGCAGAGAGAAAATGAGATAAACGTCAGAAGGCATTTTGACTGAGAAGAAAATTTTGTTCTTGTTGACCGTTCGTTAATCGTCACTCCTTCCAGTTTGAAGACTTCGCAATTTATAGGTATTTGTGTTTTGACCGTTGAGCGATTCTTCCAGTTTAGAATATGACCATTGGAGAGAGATTAATGAGCCCTTGAGAGTAAAAAATATATTTGTTGCTCTGTTACTTTGCAATCTTCCGACGTTGGTCAATATACTCAATTAATATTCTTTGTTCGATTTGCCCGTTGAAACTCAAGTAGAATATTGACTAGAAATGGCCGGAGTGCTTTACGGTTGTTCAAAAGCTTAATTTCCTCTTTCATGCTTTGTCTCTGCTTCGTCATTTAATGCGTCTGACACATTTTTGCTTTATGCAAATTTGATGATCAAAACATGTTAATCATATCTGAAAAGCACTAGCAAACTAATTAAACTTGGTAAGAAGAAGTATAAATCAATAACATGAAACACCCAAGTCATAATCAATGATTTATAGTTTACGAGAGCAGAGATTTAAAATACCAATATGTATTCTCGAGCATTGTTCATCTAGTTCTCGAGAATTATAAAGGAAAGTATCTTTTCTAGAAAGCATGTTTCAATGATACTCGAGAATTACATTTTAGATACTCGAGAATGATACGTTTAGACTTTTTCGCAAACATCAGTGACAAAGCATTCTTGAGAATCTCTATACTCATACTCGAGAATTGTGTTTTAAAGTTGAAGCACAAAAGATAACAATTAGACAATTACCGTCCATTCTCGAGAATTCCTTACTAATTCTCGAGAACCATTCTCAAGAATTGATTTCCAATTCTAGAGAATCAAATCAGAGAAGTCTTCTGCTATGTGATTCTGTTAAAGCATTCTTGGGAATTATCTTACCTATTCTCAAGTACTATTCTTGAGAATCACTTACCCATTCTCAAAAGTTATATTAGAGAAGACTTGTGATGGTGGATCTATCATACCATTCTCAAGAATCAATTACACATGGAGATGCAAGTGAGTTAATTCTGATTCAAATAATTAAACTCTTTAAAGCCTTCTTTCCATGCAAGAAGAATTAGCTCCAAACTCATTCTAGTTCGTCCGTTATCATCAGATGAATGGAGGTTGTTCTTGATTAGCGTTTTTTTGCAACATCTTGCACTGACTGTCAACTTCAAAACATCATATCTTCTTCATTTGATCTTTGTTTTTTATGATCTTGATGTTTTTTGGAAAGGTATTTGAGTCTAATTTCAAATGGCACTGGTTTCAGCTCATTTGGATTTGTCGTTTGTGAGATACACCCAAAATACCAAAGCTTGGTCTGCTGTGTGATGCTGATTAATGTGGTAACTTCAAAAATTCATATTTATTTCATCTGAACTCGTTTGGGCTTGAATCTTTGTCAAAAAGATGCATTGGGAGTCTAGTTTCAAATGCTATTGGTTTCATCTCAATTGGATCTCTGGTTTGGAGATATTATCGAATTACCAGAGCTTGCCCGAGTGAAACATGAAACAGAGTCGAACAGAGTTGTTGAAACATGACTATTCTTGAGAATTGATGTTTCATACTCGAGAATGAATGAAATTTATGCGCAGGAAGGAGCTGTTCATGTATGGAAGTGTAGCAATTGAACTGTAGCAACTCCTATTTATCGGAAAGCTTGAATTTGCTTATTTTAACTCTGAATTGAGTCATTTTAACATCCATATCATCGTGGAGACTTCTAGAATCAATCTAAGAACTTGTATAATGATTTTCTCATTCCATTGAGCAAGTTCTTCTTTCTTTCTTCTCTTTTCTTGATCATTCTTCATAATTCTACTCTTTCTTCCTTCTCTTCTCTTTCCTCTTGATCATTCTCTGTCATGTAACTTGGACTCATCATTCTCAGCAAGTTCTTCTTTCCGTAACCTCTTATCTCCTTCTTAATTAATCTCTATAGTTCAACTTGGACTAATCTACATCAATATATAGTAGTTAGTCAATGTAGGAGATAAATATAGTATACAAGTTTTTTGCTCTTAATAATGACATCTATATAATACATCATCAAAACTAATCATATTTAACAATGTTTGACACGGTAGATTTTGTAGCGGTTTAGCCAACCGCTACAAATGTCTTTACTAGCGCCAATAACCACTACAAATAGGTCATTTTAACCGCAACTAATGCCTTTTTTTTTTGTAGTGTAAATTCTCAATATAATTATAACAGATATTACTAAAATATGCTATAACCAAACAAGGCCTGAGGCATGCCCTCCCGATCCAATGAAAACAAGGCTCGAATGATGGGCCTTTCATTGTTTTCATTGTTCTTTTTCTTTTTTCTGTTTTGGTCAAAGGGCATTATTGATTGCGTTAATCTAGATGCAGACAGGCTGTTCACGGCTTTTTTTTCAATTTGCCCCTAATTAAATAACTATTTAACAAAATGCTCCTGTTTGGAAACTATTTAAGCATCTGCCCCTATTTAGTCGGCTAAAACGCGGGGCTAAATTTTTTTTGGAGATCCACGAGATTTAGTCGACTAAATGGGGGGTTTTTAGTCGACTAAATCTCGGGGCTCAAATTTTTTTAAAGATCCCCGAGATTTAGTCGACTAAACCACAGTGTTTAGTCGACTAAATTAGTCCAGAGGTTCGGATTTAATTGAGATATTGTATCTCAGATTTAATTAAATAGATAGATATCATTTCAGGCTAAATCTCATGCTTAAATTGAGATATTGTATCTCAGATTTAATTAAATAGATAGATATCATTTCTCGGATTTAATTTATAGAGATAAATTAAATCAGAAAGCTTTTAATTTGGATTAAATAAATAGATTAGATTAGATCTATGAGATATATTTAATTAATATATTTTTAATCTAGATTCAAAATTCAAATTTCAAATCTGGCTTTTAATTCGGATTAAATAAATAAATTAGATTAGATCTATCATATAGATTTAATTAATATATTTTTAATCCAGATTCAAAATTTGAATTTCAAAATTAATGAGGATTAATTTTTATATAATACGCTGATCAGGTTTGGAAAAACCTACAGACTTTTGTCAAGCATATTACACCAGAATTTCGGAGCTGAAAAATGAAGGGTTTCAGGTTACAAGCAAAAATAAAAGCTTAACAAAGTGAAACTACAACGATTACACAATAATTATACCTTTAACAAGTTGGGATGGTATTAAACCTTGATGAGCCACACTAAAACTGGGAAAAGAGAGAGTATTGGAAGGGGAAAGGGGTGTTTAGTTGATTAGAGTTTGTGTCCACGCGATTGGGGTTTTTAAGAAAGCCCTCTGAACTGATTTAGTCAACTAAATCGCGTGGACATTTAAAAAATGGCCTCTGGACTGATTTAGTCGACTAAACATTGTGGTTTAGTCGACTAAATCTCGGGGATCTTCAAAAAAAATTTGAGCCCCGAGATTTAGTCGACTAAATCTCGTGGATCGCCAAAAAAAATTTAGCCTCGCGTTTTAGTCGACTAAACAGGGGTTTTTAGTCGACTAAATAGGGGCAGATGCTTAAATAGTTTCCAAACAGGGGTAGATGCTTAAATAATTTCCAAATAGAGACATTTTGTTAAATAGTTATTTAATTAGGGACAAATTGAAAAAAAAGTTGACTGTTCACAATTGAATTATTTCCCACGCAAACACTTGAATAATTAAAAATTCATTAAAACAGAATATTCGATACGCAGTGCCTTAATTGTTTTTTGTACCATTTTTGGCCCTACAGCGGGTCCCATCACAGAAACTGAAAAATCGGAGGCCGCATACTTCAGGACCTTGGGCGGCGCATGCATGTTGCCGCTGACTTGTCGTCTTTTTTCTTTTGCCAGTAAAAGAACCTTCATCAACAACACAAAGTCCTTGAGAGAAAAAAAAAAAAACAACAACAACAACAACACAAAGTCCAGAGCATTTTACACCTAAATTGAAACTGATCACAGATAGGGAAATAAACAACACATCTAGTCTAAACCAAAAGCTATACAACTGAAAATCTATCATCAGTCAGGTTCTCTCAAAAATGGTTGTAAGTCATTGACCAGTAATCTCCCCTGAGTGAAGCTTTAGCAATCAAGTCGGCCACTAAATTCGCGTTCCTGAAAATCCAATTACGAAAACGGTGTCATACCAAAAAAAAAAGGGAAATTACGAAAATGGTGTCGAATGAATTTGCTTGATTCTTGGATATTATCAAGGATATTTATAGACCTCCAATCACTGGCACACCATGTGGGGTCAAATATATATTCATTCACTAATTTTTTTTTTAGAAAAAAATATTTGAGGGCTAAGCGTATAAATTTTTGGGCTAAATGTATGTATGTATTCTTTTTTTTTTTTTTTTTGCTACAGAAATTTTAAGAAAGAAGTTGGGTTCACCTACAATCTAATGGTAGGACAAAATCTCCCCTCCTCCTAAGTGATATCGATATTGGGTAGGGTGAGATGTCTATTATCCTCAGGCGTTATTTTACCTCTCCTCACACCTTGACCAACTCTAGGATCAAACCTTCTTCCTTTAGTGAGAGTGTCTGACCCAAGAATAAGGGATAAAAAAAAATCTAATTTATATTAGATATTTGGAACAATTTTTTTTGATGGCCCCTCATTGTCACAATAAACATCCGCCTACCTCCAATCATTTGGATGAGAGTCTTTGTTAATACACTTAACGTTAGTGTAAAAACAGCTTTTTAGACTAGTTTTAGATTTAGTCTCGATACAGCTGGTCTTAAAAGTCTGTTATTTCTTAAACCGGTTAAACAATCGGTCTTTAAAAAAAAATACTTTTTAGGCCGGTTCTTCAAATATTAGGTCTAAAAATTCGGACCTTTACACTTGTGCAAAAATCGGTTTTTAGGCTAAGTGAAAATCGCTTTTTAAACCAGTTTTGGATTCAGCCTTAACACAGCCGGTCTTAAAAGTCTGTTACTTTTAAGATTAGTTAAGAAACTAGTCTTGAAAAAAATTCAGACAAGTTTTTCAAGATATAAGGTCTTAAAGGTAAGACTTTTAAGATCGATTGTGTAAAATAGCTGGTCTTAAAAGTAAGAATTGGAAGACTTTTAAAATCGATTGTACGAAACAATTGGTCTTAGTGAAGAGTAAAGATGTATCATTTGTCATTCTTGGAGCATTTTCGGTGAGATCTAGGTCTTCTCTAGAAGAATTCTAGATCTTCTGTGTTTCCATCGGTGTGGGACATGAGGTCAAGGCTCTGACTGTAATGGGCTTGCTAGAGGTTACCAGAGTCGATCGGTGTGGGACATGAGGTCAAGGCTCTGACCGTAATGGGCTTGCTAGAGGTTACCGGAGTCGAATTGATCAAACTGCCGCCACTGGTGAGTCGGGCTGATCTGTATAACTTGCCCTTCTTTAACAATTCGTTTGATTTTGCATTCAGTGCCCATTGGCATTTTTTCTGTCATGATTTGCGTTTATCTATCAGGGATCCTTGACTGGTGGTTGTCATTCAATTGCTGAATGAGAAGGTGATTGTGATTGCAATTGCAAGATTCTGAAGGGCGATTCAGATGATATCGAGCACAGGCATAAAGATTCTATGGGAAGTCAAATTGAAATCAAATAGGACAATAAATATATATATATATATATATGTATATGTATATGTATATGTGTGTGAAGAACATCCAAATTGTTGAAAAATCAATAGGTGGCAGGGACAATCAGTGAACTGTAACGTACTAATTCTTTAGAAATAGAAGCAAAAACATGTCTCGAATCATTGTGTTCTGTATGAAGAACACAGAGATTGGACTTGACTAGGTTGTCAAGCCTAGAGCCTACGTACCCTCGAAGGGATCAAAATCCACGTAGTTCGTAACAAACTTGAAGGCACGTAGCCAGGGGAGTGGGGTGTTTGCTCTGTGGGGTAGAAAGTAACAAGAGCATAAGATAGAACGTGTGCACCTGTTTAGGGTTTCCTTCTATTTATAGAGGAGTCTGGTGCGCGTATCTGTGCCTTAATGAGCAATATCTTAGATTGAGCCGTCAAGGGCTGATTGGCTGGTGCCATGATTGTAGGGGTGTCGCTATTAATGAGATCCTATATTTGTGGGATCTCCGATAAGATTCCTTTCCTGGCGCGGATCCTATCCCTAGCGGGATTGGGCCGAGGTCCTGACCCGGGCCCGTTGGGCCAGTCCGTAACAGTTGCCCCCCAGCTTGGCTGTTCAGGCTTCTGGATGGCCGAGGTGCTTATTGCCCCCGGTCCCTTATATGGCCGAGGTCCTTCGCCTAGACCAGGTCGGCTCTTGGCTGCTGTGACCATCTGCCCGGCATGGGGAAGTGGTCGGCTGATAATGCCCTCGTTCTGCCTAGAACGTCGAGTCCGTCTTGCCCGGGTGGCTAATTACCCTTCCCGGGTTCCCAATGGCCTCGGTTTCGCATCCTTCGCCTTTTGGGATTCTCCGGATGCTTTGGGGTTCGCTCTTACGCGCCATTATTGCGGGCGTACAGGTGTCAGGCTTTTATTGGGGGCATTCTGCAACCGCCGCGTCTTTTCGCCTTTCGAGGTGAATGCGCATTTATTGCGCTGGCGTCGTGCTGTACCAATCCCGTCGCGTCTGTGCGGGAATAGACCGTCGTGCCCCTACGTTGGCTTTTTAATTAGCCTTCTTTCTGTTCATTTCCACTTTTTCCCGCTACTTCACTCTTTTGCCCAGAAATTTCTCTCCTTTCTCTAGAGCTTGAGTGGGGATTCTTGGTTTGAGACTTTCGCCGTCTTCCAGCGTTCCAGTCTCTTTCATTTTACTTACACAGGTACTGTGCTTGTTCCCTTGTGCATTTGTTCGGTATTTTTCCGTTTATATTGGGAATCGCTGTCTCTGTTTCTGTTCTTCTGGGTTTTTCTGGGTTTCCGTTAGCGTCACTGTACCCAAAGTTCTTCCCAAACCTCCCTCAAACACCGGTTCCTAATACCGTAGGTCTTTGATTATGGCGGGAGGTAGAAACATTCCTTGACCGCAGGCGTCGTTGACGCCGGAGGAGGAAATGCTCCTCCGTGCGCGTCTTCCTCGTATGACCTACTGGGTTCTTGGGGGTGAGCCTCTTGCTACGAGGACCCTGGATCCTTTACGCCGGGGTGGCGCCGCGCGTCCGGGGCGAGCTGGGGCTCGCCCGTCTTCGGGAAGGGTTTCTATTCCCATTCCACGTCATCCCTTCCGGCCGCTTGCCCGGGCTCTTCCTCTTGAGTTGCCTGGTGGGACCTGGGTCGGCTCCTCTTCCAGTTTCGAGGCCCCGGTGGTGATGGCTCGACCCCTGAATTTTTACGAGGGTCCTTCTGCCGCACACCAGACGTCCGCCCCAGAGGGTTATGCCGGCTCCTGCTGGGACTGCCTGGCGGAAGCTTCCGTATTGATGGCGGGTGATGGAGATGCCGAGGCTTCATCTATTCTGGGCTCCTGCCGGCATTGGTCTGCCCCGGTTGTTCCCTCTCGTGTCCCCATTCATCCTAGTCGGCCGTCTTTAGTACCTGCTGTTATGCCTGTGCCAGGTATTTCTGCTTCTTTGCTAATACCGGCTTTATTTATTTTCATATAGGCTTATTTATGGCTCCCAAGTCGGGATCTTCTAAAAAGCGTTCGGAGGCCGGTGGTTCGGACTCTTCCAGTCCGCTCGAAGCCTTGATTCGTCGATACGGCTGGGTATCGCACGACGTGCTGGCTACAACGTCGCTGATGTCGGAGGCGGACCTAGCACGGCTGGAGGTCCCGGCTGTGTCTGGATGTGTGCTTAGGCGTCCGGGGCCTGAGGAGCCTGTTTGTGCGGCTCGGTCCGAGGATCAGCTGGACTTTTTCTTCTTCTACCGGGACTATTTGACGCGGGTCCAAGTTTCTCTCCCTTTCTCCCCCTTCCAGATGGAGGCGTTGCGGCATCTTCGCCTCGCCTCGACTCAACTTCATCCAAGTGGTTGGGGATACCTAGTTGCCTTCGAGCGGTTGTGCGGCCATTTTCCGCTCCCCATCCCCTGTACCACCAACCTCTTTTTCCACTTCTTCGGACCTTTTACCCCTGGCTCGTCCAAGGGGGGTGACAAGTTGAGGGGCATGGTATCCCTGCGGGTCAACCCGGAGCTTCAGTTGATGACGCCCTTTTCTGACTCCTTTAAACGGTTTAAGGGGGCTTTCTTCAAGGTTGAGGCCGTCGCGGGGGAGCGGCCGTGGTTCTTAGAAGAGGGCGGTCGGTTCCCGTTGTATTGGGGTGAAGGTCATTACAAGGCTAAGGCCATCTCTTACCAGGTTCCACTCGAAGATCTGGTGCCGGAATCGGTTTCTGCATTGCCACGGCTTGAGGCCCTGGTAGCCGAGTATGGTTTGCAGCCGGCTGGCTTCTACATATCCGTCGAGCCGCTGCCCCCTGCCTGTAGGGTTTTTTAGCAGCCGTATCTGTTTTTTGCTTCAGTATTGGTCTTTTGAACTGGTAGATTCTGATCTACTCTGTTTGTCTTTGTTTGCAGCTAGGGCTATGGATGACCTGCCGTTATACGCTCGCCTGTCAAGAGCGGCCGCCGCGCCTTCGAGTCACTAGAAGAAACGGGCGGCTTCTTCTGCTGCCGGTGCTCCCGCTGCTCCGGCTTCTAAGAAGGCTAAGGGTCCTGCTGCTGACGGCCCTTCTTCCGTCTCGACACCACAGGCCGTTCCCGTGGTGAAGACTCCGGCTCTGGAGGGCCCGGAGGTTGCTGCTGTTGGTCCAACCCCGGCGCCTGAGTCCCAGGCTTCTGAGGGGCGAGAGGCCTCGATTTCCGATGAGGAGGTTGAGGCTGAGTTTTTCGTCGATGGGCCTCCTGCCTCCATGCCGGATCTGCCTTCCTCGTCTTCGCTTCCGCCTCCACCGCTCCCAAAGTCTCTTCTCCCTCGTGGCCGCCTATGGCGCGATGGGGTAGTTCCTGAGGTCTCTACCGCTTTCCTGCCTCCCCGACACTTCACTGGATGCGCCGCACTGACTCGGCCGGCCCTGGATGAGCTGCATAGGAACCAGGCGGAGCTTTGTCGGGCGGTGGGATACAACCAAGCCTTGATTCTGGTCCGGGAGCAATATGCTCGTTCCCATGCTGACGTCCAGAGGCTGCGGGCGCAGGTCGAGGAGTTGGCCAAGGGTTTGTCGGCGGCGGAGGCCAAGGCCGCATCTGCTGGCAACCTGAAGGAGGAACTGGAGGTGGCTGAGGCCAAGGCTAGGTCGGCAAGGGAGGAGCTAGCTAAAGGCTGGGCGGAGCGGGATGCGGCCCTGGCGGAGCTTGATGGGCTTCGGGCGGAGCTGGCTTCCGCACGGATGGAGCGGGACGCCGCGAAGGCTGCGGCGGTGAAGGCGGATCGGGAGCTGCAGCTGTCCCAGGAGCATGTCGACTCGGTTGCCGAGGAGTGCACCCGGGCTCTGAAGGAGAGGTCCGAGAGCCTGGCTGCGGCCAAGACTTTGGAGGAGCGGCTGGCTACTTTGGCCAGGGAGGAAGAGGCGGTTGAGGCAGCCCTTGCTGCTGAGAAGGTGACCTCCCGAGAGCTTACATATGCCCTGGTGCAGACTGCCGAGGCCTGTTTCAAACAAGCCTTGCTCCAGATCCGGCACTTCAATCCCGGGGTTGAGCTTCAGGTGGGAGGGTATGATCATCGTGCCTTTGTTAAGGATGATGGATCTTTCCTTCCATACGAGCCCCAAGCCGCCGAAGATCCTGTTGAGGAAGCCGTGGAGGGTGCCGCCGTCGCCGGGGGTGAGGAGGAAGCTAATGCTGGGCCTGGCTCCCCGCCCTAGCTTTTATTTTTCTTATTTGTAAATTTTGGGGTGTAGGAGCCCTTGTAATTTGTTGCTTTCTTTTGGTCCTGGTGCCATTTGTACAGACTTTTATGACAATTACAACATTTTTCTTGCCTTGTGCCACAGTCCGTCTTTATTTTGATTATTACCGTCCCTTTCGTCTAGATTCGACAATGAACGATTTAAATTCTTATCATCCTTCCTTTGCGCGGCCGAGCTCGTTTAGCTACCTGGGGCCGAGGGTGGCTTATTTTTCTGCCATCGCCCTATTGCCTCGGTTTGTGCCTTCGTCTGCTATGTGCGCATAGGTCGCGTGGGCCGCTTAGGTGACTTAGGCAATGGGTGATTTAACTGCTCTTTTGACTAAGTTAGGTCGTTTGTCGGCCGCATGTGTGCAGACCGTTGGTACTCTACCACATTTAGTGTGTGGGAGGTTAGGGCAAGGTTGTCTTGTTTTAGCCTCGTCAGGCATAACTAACCATACTGCCTCGGCCCGGCTTTCAAGTAGCCGAGCTCCAACTTTCCTTTAGTTGGATCAAATTTATCCGATGTAAGGGCGGAGCTACCACATATCTAACCGAGGTTTCAACTACCTTTGGTCGGACATTTTGACCTGATCAGGGTCGGCATGGTAGGCTGCCTGCTTAACCGGGCGAGCGTTGACGCGTCAATTTCGCGAAGGGCCGTGTCCGATTCCTTCGCCGAGCTCTAACCAATGCCTGTCAGAGTACAACGGCCGGTTTTCGTACATCTAGATGTTTTTTGGTTTGGGCCGGGTTTGTGACCTCGGGGCTTTTTATCGGTGTCGGGCTAAATAGCCTCGGCTTTCGGTTTCTTGGCCGGGCTTCTCTGCCTCGGTCTGTTTGTTACTGGCCGAGCTTCATGGCTTCGGGTTCATGCTTAAGCTTTGTGCGCATTCGTAAATCTCCTCAGTTGGATCTTTTATTGATAGAAAGAAATAGCCCTACGGGGCTTTACAAAGCATCATAATCAGGAATGACATAACTTGGAAACAAATGCGAGTGAAGGAACAATCGTAAAAGCAAACAAGCACTGCCGAGAAAGAGTCTAGCTATAGTAGATCTTTAGCTTGTCGGCATTCCATGTCCTTTTGATTGGCTTTCGTGCCAAAGTCTTGAGGGTATATGCTCCTTCGTCGAGCTTTTCCTTAATCCGGTAGGGTCCTTCCCAGTTTGCCGCCAGCTTCCCGTCCTTGGCATTCTTGTTGCCTATGTCCGCCCGTCGGAATACTAGGTTGCCTCGGTTGAAAGACCGGGGCTGGACCTTTCTGTTGTACTTAGCCGCGAGTAGTTGCTTGGCGGCTAGTTCCCGGCAGTGCGCCGTAACCCGGATTTCATCAATGAGGTCCAAGTCAGTCTTCAAGGCGTCGTCGTTCGATTCCTGCCCCTCCTGTCTGGCTCTGACCTTTCTCCAGGATGGCTGTTCGATTTCAACCGGGATCATTGCCTCACATCCATAGGTTAGCTTGTACGGGGTTTCTTGAGTCGAAGACTGTACGCTCGTGTGATATCCCCACAGGACACTGTGGAGCTGCTCGGTCCAACTGGTCTCGGCCTGCAACATCCGCCTCTTGAGTCCGTCCAGGACTACTTTGTTGGCGGCTTCGGCCTGGCCATTTGTCTGGGGATGTTCCACGGATGAAAAGTGCTGCTTGATGTCCAGGTTGGACATCAGGGCTTGGAAACGATGGTCCATGAATTGGGTGCCATTGTCCGTGACGACCTCGGCTGGTATCCCGAAGCGGGAGACGATGTTGTGCCGGAAGAACTTAATCACTCTGCTTCTATCCACTTGGTGAAGTAGTCTACCGCGACTATTAGCCATCTGCATTGCCCCTGTGCCGGTCGGAATGGACCGAGGATGTCCATGCCCCATTTGTAAAAGGGCCACGGGGTTGGCATTCCTTTCAACTCTGAGGGTGGTGGCCATATTATCCTTGCATGCTTTTGACAACTGTCGTATGTCTTGGCTTTTTCCATGCCGTCATGACTCATAGTGGGCCAGTAATAGCCGGCGCATAATGCTTTCCGGGCGAGTGCCTTGCCCCCCATGTGGTGATCGTTGGCGCCTTCGTGTAGCTCGGCCAGCACGTATTTTGCTTCAGAGTCTCCAAGGCAACGCATCATGGGGCAATGGAGTCCCTTCCTGTATAGTTGGTCGTCCACCATGGCGTAGAGGGCGGCTTCACGGATCAGCTTCTTTGCCTCGGTCGGGTCAGTTGGGATAATTCCCCTCTCGAGGTAGTCTTCAATTGGCTTCCTCCAATCGGCCCCGGCTGAGATGGCCATGATACAACTCGGCTCGGTCAGATTTTGCTGGATCACGGTCCTATGGTTATCCGGCCCCTTTGTGCTGGCGAGCTTAGAGAGGATGTTAGCCTGAGCGTTCTCTTCTCTGGGTATATGGGAAACTATGACCTCTTCGAACTCAGCCATGAGTTCTTTGGCTTTAGTCAGGTACTTTGCCATTAGTGGGCCTTTTACCTGATAGGTGCTGTCTACCTGAGCCGCAACGAGCTGCGAGTCGGTTAAAACCTTTACTCGCTGGGCGCCATTATCCTTGGCCTGAAGCAGTCCGGCCAATAGGGCCTCATACTCGGCCTGGTTATTGGAGGTCTGGAACTTCAACTGCAGAGAATGTTCGGTGGCTACCCCCTATGGGCTTTCTACGATGACTCCTGCGCCGCTGCCCTTTGCGTTGGATGAGCCATCAACATAGACCTTCCAAATCCCATCATCTGTAGTGGCCGGTGTGAGTTCTCGGATGAAGTCCGCAAGCGCTTGGGACTTAATCGCCTGGCGTGCTTCGAAAGTGATGTCGAACTCGGAGAGTTCTATGGCTCAGTTGGTCATTCTCCCGGCTAAGTCGGGTTTGTGGAGAACCTGTCTGATCGGCTGGCTGGTTCGGACCACGATCCGGTGTCCCTGGAAATAGGGCCGGAGTCTGCGTGCCGCGGTAAGCAGGGAGAAAGCCACTTTTTCCAGTTTCTGATACCGAAGTTCAGAGCTCTGTAGAGCCTTGCTGATGAAGTATATCGGCTTTTGCCCGGCCTCGGACTCCTTTACTAGGGCGGCGCTTATGGCTTCGTTGCCGATTGAGAGGTAGAGGAACAAGGTCTCTCCGGGGTCCGGCTTTGTGAGTACCGGCGGGGTTGCCAAGCATCTCTTGATTTCTGAGAAGGCGGCGTCGCAGTCCGGGTTCCAGCCGCCTCGGGTCTCCTTCTTCAGCAATTTGAAGAGAGGTAGGGCTTTCTCGGCCGACTTTGGTAGAAAACGTGTCAGGGCGGCTAGTCGGCCTGTTAGCTGCTGTACCTCCTTCTTGGTTCTCGGGCGCTGCATGTCGAGCACAGCTTTACACTTGTCCGGGTTGGCTTCGATCCCTCGGTTTGTCAGCATGAAGCCTAGGAATTTCCCTGCCGGAACTCCGAAGGCACATTTGGCCGGGTTCAACCTGATTCAATGTCTTCTTAACTTTTCAAACGTCTGTTCTAGGTCCCGGATGTGGTCTTCTGGAAGTTTCGACTTGACGATCATGTCGTCTATGTAGACCTCTATGTTGCGCCCAATCTGATCCTCAAAAACCCGGTTCATCATCCTCTGGTAGGTTGCCCCGGCATTCTTGAGTCCGAAAGGCATGACGTTGTAGCAGTAATTTGCCTTATCGGTCATAAAGGCGGTCTTTTCTTGGTCGTCCGGATGCATGGCGATCTGGTTGTAACCGGAGTAGGCATCCATAAAGGAGAGGAGGTGGTACCCGGCCGAGTTGTCCACCAGCTTATCGATGTTTGGCATCGGGTACGAGTCCTTTGGGTAGGCCTTGTTGAGGCTGGTGTAGTCGACACATACTCTCCATTTGCCGCTGGGTTTGAGGACCATGACTACGTTGGAGAGCCAGGTGGTGTACTGCACCTCTTGGATGAAACCGGCCGCAAGCAGCTCTTCTATGTGATCTTCCAAGGCTTTCTGCCTGTTGTCCGCAATGCTCCTCTTCTTCTGTGCCACAGGTCTCGACCCCGGCCATATGCCGAGCTTGTGACAGCAGAAGTGGGGGTCGATGCCAGGTATTTCGGCCGAGGTCCATGCGAAGACGTCTTGGTTCCGCCTTAGGAAACGGATCATGAGAGCCTTTAGGCCGTCCTCCATATCCCGGCCTATTTTGGCGGTCTTGGACGGGTCTTCGCCTAGCACAATTTCCTCCAATTCTCCTTCCGGCTCGGGCCTCGGATTGTCAAGTTCTTGGAGGTCGAGCTCCACCATGTTGACTTGCTGCCGCGGGCACTCGCCAGAGCCGGCTTCGGATACTTGCTCATTGGATCCGAGCCGGGGTGGAGATGAGGGTCCTCCTTCCTCGACACGGAGAGCTTCGAAGTAGCACTGCCTTGACTCTTTCTGGTCTCCGGATACCACGACTATCTGGTTCTTACTATTGACCATCTTCAGCTTCTGATGCTTCGCGGATACTAGTACATCCCAGTTGTGGATCGTGGGTCGGCCCAGAATGATGTTGTACGGGGACCAGAAGTCGGCGACTACGAATCGTACCCGTTCCGATTTGAAGGCTTCCTTGGTGCCAAGAGTTAACCGGAGGTCGATGTAGCCTTTTGGGAAGGACTGCTCGCCATTGAAGCCGACCAGGGTGGTCTTGCATGGCTTGAGGTCCTCTTTGTCGAGGTGCATCCTCTTGTAGGCGTCCCAGCTTATAATGTCGGCCGAACTCCCTGCATCCACAAAAATCCTCTTAACTCGACAATTTATCAGAGTTCCGGTAATTACCAGTCCGTCCAGGTGTCCGGGTATGACGTCTTCCAGCTCTTCATCGGTGAAGGTCAGGGTAGGCGGCCGAGGCTTCCTTGAGTCTTCCTTAAACTTAGGGGGGTCACGGACGGTCAGTACTTCGCGGAGATATTTCTTCCGCTGGCTTACGGTGTCTCCTCCTCCACCGAATCCTCCGCTGACAATGTTGCACTGGAAATCGACGTCGAGAAATTCGTCGTCCGAGGCCGCCTTCTGCTTTTTTCCCGGATTTCGGGCTTCCTTGGCCGGACTTCTGGAGCGAGCGCGGTCGTTACGTTTCCCGTTCGTCCTTCCCTGAGTCTTGATCATGTACTGACGCAGTTTCCCATCCCTCACGAACTTCTCGATTGCGTCGCGGAGGTCATAGCACTCGTCGGTCGTGTGGCCGTTGCAGTCGTGGAACTTGCAGAATTTGGAACGGTCCGTGTTGGAGCGTCCTCTGATCGGCCTCGGCCTGTCCACCCGCTTCATCTCGGTCTGGGCTACCTCCTTCCATACCTGGGACCGAGGGACGTTCAACGGGGTGTAGCTATCGTATTTGGTCTTCTGGTCGGCCCGGTCGGACTTGGCTCGGCTGTCTCGGCTCCGTCGTCTCGGGTCGATCTTCGTCCTTCTTGTGCGTTCCTCGTCGCTAGGCGGGCTCTTCCTGGTCCGTTCGGGTTCGTCGGCATTGGCCGCCTCCATCTGCTCCATTTCCAGGTACTTCTTCGCCTCGGTATAGAATTCGGTCAAGGTGTACGCTGGGTTCTTGCACAGGTGACGAGCCAGCCGGGATGATGGGTCCAGTCCATTGACTAGGCAGTGTACGTGGACATCCTCGGGCAATGACCGTACTTGCATGGCCACGTCGCGGAACCGATCCAGATACTTCTGCAAGGCCTCACCTTTCTTCTGACGCACTTTGCTCAAGGTGAACGTTGTCTTTGGCTGCTTTTTGCTAGTGGCGAAGTGCAGCTCGAATTTTCGTCCGAGGTCTTCGTAGCTCCGGATAGAGTTGTCCGGGAGAGAAATCAGCCATCGGTGTGCCGGACCGTCCAGAGTGGCAGCGAAGAGTCGCTGGATGACCGGACCGGTGATCTGTCGGACCCACATGAGCTTTTCGAACGTGACCAAGTGGTTTCGCGGATCTTGGGTCCCGTCGTATTTTGGCAGGTCGGCCAGGTCAAAGTGCTTAGGGTAACGGGCTGTTGCCGCCTCCCTTGAGAACAGGGATCTTCCGGTTTCCGATAGGTATGTCACTCGGTATTTCTGAGGAGATCCATGGCGAGGCGATCTGTGGGTCCGGGGAGTTCTATCCTCGACGCGGGCTTCTTCTCGGCCTCGGTCCTCTCTTGCAAGTCGATCGGTGCGGTTAAAACCAACACCGCGGTTCTCCCTGTTTTCTGGGGACCGGGGTCTGCCTCGTTCTGCACTCGCCCGTTGCCCCGGCTCGCCGTTGTCTCGACGCGTGTCCCTCGGCTCAGAGTTGCTCGAGGAACTGCTGTCATCCACTGGGGCTCTCCTACCCCGCCTATGATTCCTGCGGCGACCCCTCTCGCGGCGGTCCTTCTCGAGTGCTTCTTGGATCATTTTTCCGAAAGCTTCAAAGTCAACCCGTCTCTGCAGGTCATCTCGTTTTTCCTTGTTCTCCAGTCGTCGCAGGAAAGATTCCTGCGTCCTTCGCATCATGCGGACGTCGGCATCGACTGCCTGGACGTCGCGGGTTGGAGCCGGTGTCAGCGCCCCTAGTGGTTGCTAGTCCTCCGCTGAAGGGGTGGTTGCCGTGTCCGTGACATGCCCTTCGGGGGTGCGTTCCCGCCGCGGTTGTTCCCGCGGCTGATCCGGCGGTGGTTGGCTTGGCTGGGGGTCTCCTCCCACCGGCTGGGGGTTTCTGCTGTGGCTTCTAGTACTCACCATCAGTAGTCACGGGGATTGAAGTTTACAGTCCCCACGGTCGGCGCCAATGTTCTGTATGAAGAACACAGAGATTGGACTTGACTAGGTTGTCAAGCCTAGAGCCTACGTACCCTCGAAGGGATCAAAGTCCACGTAGTTCGTAACAAACTTGAAGGCACGCAGCCAGGGGAGTGGGGTGTGTGCTCTGTGTGGCAGAAAGTAACAAGAGCATAAGATAGAACGTGTGCACCTGTCTAGAGTTTCTTTCTATTTATAGAGGAGTCTGGTGCGCGTATCTCTGCCTTAATGAGCAATATCTTAGATTGAGCCGTCAAGGGCTGATTGGCTGGTGCCATGATTGTAGGGGTGTCGCTATTAATGAGATCCTATATTTGTGGGATCTCCGATAAGATTCCTTTCCTGGCGCGTATCCTATCCCTAGCGGGATTGGGCCGAGGTCCTGACCCGGGCCCGTTGGGCCGGTCCATAACACATTGTTTAAAAACTTAAGCCTATCAAAATCCCCAAAAAAAACGCAAAATTATATGAAACTACAACGATCTTATTTAATATATATAAAAGCAATATATATATATATATATATAAACAAATAAATAAATAAATAAAAGCAGGATTGAAAACAAGTCGAACCCTACAAACTGAGTTTACTTGTATCATGTCGTAAACACTATATATTTTCGGTCCTAATTATAAGATCTAGTTGATTTTTTTTGGAGAGATTAAGGAAGCTAAATAAGTTACTTAATCATTTCATATGTTGTGTATCTTTAAATTATATATTAATTTATTAGTTAAATTAATTAGTTTGAAGGAAAATAAAAATAAAAATACTATAAAGTAATTTAATTAGCTTCCTTAAATTCTCCAAAAAAATCAATTAAGTCTTATAATTATGAAGTAGCTTTTATTGGGTAGCATGTGGGTATTATTTTACACTGAGTATAGCATTTTTTCTGACAAAGCCTAAATGTTCAAGTTAGATCATACCAGTATTTATTAAAGATATTTATGGAATTGGATAATAGAAAAAAGGAGTAATAATTTCTTCAACATTGTTGGCTGTGATAGTTAATTATTTATTCCATTGACCCCATAATCTAGGTATGGGCATATTCTTGAGCAAAAAACAAAAGGTATGGGCATATTCGCAATTTGCGCCCGCATTCATATTTAACCTCCCAATATTTTTTTTCCAGTTTGCCTCCTCCTACCTTCCTTCCTTCTTCTCTCTTCCCTCTCGGCGATCCTCTGTTCTCCTCAGCCATGGGTGGTGGCAATAGGTGGATCAGGCCTGAGGTATTCCTTCTTTCCTTTTCTTCTCCTGGTTTTCCTTGAATCCGTAGAAATATCAACACCAACTTCATGGCAAGTTATTGCTATTGCATCTCCATAAATCTATTATTGAAGACTTGTACTGAGATCTGGTCTTTCCTTTTTGACAAAAAAAAAAAAAAAAGATCTGGTCTTTCCTGTCTCTATCGCAACTATTTTATTTTATTTTATTTTATTTGTTTTTCCGTTCGATAATTTTTTTCTGATTATGTCACGAAACATACGGCTAATATTTATGTATCTGTTCTACTGATACAAGCATCGAACAAGATGTCGACAGATCTACTGTTGTATCTGCTTTTGAATCTAGTATTACACCTCCTGAGATTTTTATTTGCAGATCTAACTAGAACCTGTTTTCTTTTTAATTGTGAACAGGTATGGCCTCTTTTTGCTGCAGTTGGTGTCGCCGTTGGGATCTGCGGTATGCAGCTGGTTAGAAATATCACTATCAATCCTGAAGTCAGGTATTTTTCTCTCTTATTTTTCTTTCATCAGTCCTGAAGTCAGGTCTTAGGTTTCCACTGCTTGTAATTTATTGATATTTTAGGTCGCCGTTAGATAATTTTAATCCTTTAGAATTGTATCTATGCTCATATAGAAACCTAGCTTCGGCTCTATTTCCTGGTATAGAAAACAGAGAATGGGTCTATTCCAAACTGAATCGAATTGAAATGGAGTTTTGTAAGTAAACTACCAGCAAAAACAATAAAGCGGAATAAAATTTTTGTAGCAATTGTGGAGATGTTTGCCCTAAATAAGAAGTAATGTTGAATTTCAATTTCGATTTGATTTCAGGGTAACCAAAGAGAAAAGAGCTGCAGGAGTGCTTGAGAACTTCGCAGAGGGTGAGAGATACTCACAACACTTCCTGAGGAGGTTTGTTCGTAACAAGTCCCCTGAGATCATGCCATCCATCAACAAGTTCTTCTCTGATCCAAACTGATACAACTCCCAAAAGCTTCCCCTCCGGCCTACAAAATTGACCCTGGGGACTATTTTTTGGATTTATTTTGATTTTTATGAATTGAGGAAAAGAACCTCTGAATTATTGATCATAATTATTTTTCTACAAATGAAATATGTCGGGGTTGTGTTTTGCAATTTGCATCTGGGTGGCACACAGCTGATTTGTTGAATAATATATTGATATGCTTTGCATTAGTCAATGACTTTCATAAACACGTTGATTTTTCTTTGATTTTTTTTTTTGGACAACTTTTGGGAAGGAGATTCTCTCCGTATCTCTTTTCTCATTTTCTCTTGTTAGTTTAATCTGAACTATTGATTGAGAAAATAAGATAAAAATAAAAGTAATACTACCTCCGGTCCTAATTATAAGAGCTAGTTGACTTTCTTTGAAGAGATTAAGGAAACTAAATAAGTTACTTAATCATTTTATATGTTAAATATTCTTAGACTATATATTAGTTTATTAATCAAATTAATAAATTTGATAAAAACAATAAAAATAAAAATACTTTAAAGTAATTTAATAAGCTTCCTTAATCTCTCCAAAAAAGTCAACTAGCTCTTATAATTAGGACCGGAGGGAGTATTATATTAATTGGACGGATATCATTTAGTTTGGATGTCTGCTTATTTTGTGGTTTGTACAAATTTATATTTACAGTTTTTGTTAGAAGATGTAATATTGGACTTCATTAGGATTATAAAAAAACAAAAAAAGAACATTGTCATTTTGTCTGTTCTTAATTTCGAGGTAGTCGCGATATGCTTGTCAAAAGTAAAAGTAAATGTATCATGACCTTACGGGTGTTTAGTGAATGTAGACTTTTATGTTCCAATCTATATGGAAAATTGATATAAAAAAATGTTAATAACATATCTCTTTAGGAAAATCCTTTTTAAATCCATGTTAAAATCTAAATTTAGATATTCACTTTTAACAAATTCTTGTTCTGATTAAAGATTCATGAATGTTGTTAAAATACCACGTTGCTCGTCTATACTATCTCCGGTCCTAATTATAAGAGTTAGTTGACTTTCTTTGGAGAGATTAAGGAAGCTAAATAAGCTACTTAATTATTTCATATGTTGTGTATTCTTAGATTATATATGGCTTTATTAGTTAAACTAATTAGTTTGAAGAAAAAAATAAAAATAAAAATACTCTAAAGTAATTTAATTAGCTTCCTTAATCTCTCCAAAAAAGTCAACTAGCTCTTATAATTAGGACCGGAAGGAGTATTTAAAAGGAAGAATTGAAGGTACTTTCAACCAAAATTCAAATTCGGTTCTAAATTTTAATTAAAAAATTCCTAATCAATTTATTCATTTAAATGATAATTAATCATTTTTGTTTTTATATTTAAACAAAAATTTAATCCTTTTATTTGGTTTCATTTTGAAAAGTAAATAAGATGTGATATAGTGAAAGAATTGGAAGCACAATTGAATTTTATGATTAAAGTATACTTTTAGTACTTTAAATTTATATAAGATATTATTTTAGTTTCTATTTTTAAAATTTAACATCATTAATATTACTAACAGAAAATATTAACTAAGCAAAGTTAAATGGTGATTATGTAATGGTACAAAACAAGCATACTTTATATATATATATATATATATATCAGATTTGAATTAAAATGATAATAATAATTTAAAAAAAAAACTTAGGTTTTAATGTTTCGAATGATGCCTTGCTTGAACAATATATTTAGTGGAATTCTTCCTCACATTCTTTCTGTGATTACAATATGCAATGACATGAGCATAGAGAGGATATGCAATGACATGAGCATAGAGAGCATAGCAAAATCTCGGAGCTTTCTGCGTCTGGGAGCGAATTGAAGATGACGAAGCCTTCTTCCATAGTCAAATAAGACAATAGATTAAAACCTAAGTTTTTTTAATTATTATCATTTTAATTGAAAATCTGATTTTTTTTTTTAAAAAAAAGAGATTTTAAGCTTGTTTCGTCACCATTTAACTTCGCTCAATTAACATTTTCTGTTAATAATAGTAACGGTGTTAAATTTTAAAGACCAAAAGTGTACTTTATAAATATGAGGGACAAAAATAACAATTCATGTAAATTTTAGGGACTAAAAATATATTTTAGCCTAATTTAAAAAATTTGTCCATAAATGCAATGCCCAATACTTATTTTGAACACTATATCAGCTTCTATACTAGTATATCTTTTCTCAGTACCGAGACCAAAAAAAAGCTATATATCTTTGCACTAAGCCAAATCCCATCTAATGTCAAATTTATAATGTCAACTATGCTTCCAATTCCTATCCATCACATAAATTTAGGTGTACACTTTCAACAAATTCGCAGCCTCATTAGGGATTTATAAATATTGTTAGGCCACATTACTCCTCTATTTTTAAAAGGAAAAATTGAAGATACTTTCGACCAAAATTCAAATTCAGATCCACAATCAAATTATTTATATAAACGACAATTATCCTTTCATTTTTGTTTTTATATTTGTTCTGGTGTAGAACACAAATGTCCAGCCTAGGGTTGGTGCTTTGATCTTGGATCAGCAGGCTTAGCCTGAATATCTATGGAGGAGATATTCAGGAAAGCTTTGGATCACTGTGCACTAAACTGGCTTTCGCCAAAGGGGGTGGTGTGTGTGCACAGTGTGGCAGAATGTAAATAGGCGAGATTTAGAACGTGTGTACCTTAGGTTAGGTCCTCTATATAGTTTACCGTGGAGGAGATCTCGGTCCTGCATGATATGTGGAGCAAGTATCTTGGGGTGGATACTTCTATATCGTTGCTGGATAGGATCTCTATATGATATAGGATACACCTATATTATAGGTGTGTGCTGATATCTGATATATCCTTGGTTGGGCCCCTCCGGCATTGGGCCGTTATGCAGGTCCGTAACAGTTACCCCCCAGCTCGGTAGCTCAGGCTTTTGGGCTGCTAAGATGTAATATGCTGTTCTAACCATGGTCATCTTAAGCAAATTTGCCGAGTTGATGGCGTCATTACGCCACATGACCCTGGATCCGGCTGCCAGCGCCATACTTCCCTTTATCAGGGCAATGTTGAGGACATAGGGCCGAGGTGTATGGGGCCGTGTCACTCTACTGTCGCCTCCGAGGTCCATGTTTGTTCCGTAGAGCCCAGTGTCCATGTATGCTCAACCGTCTCGCCTAGCCTTGAGGGTTGAGCCCTTATGCTGCTACCATCATGAATGTTCTGCCACGTGGCGTTTGCGGATTAGAGAGGAGTCACAACTGCTGTGTTCAGGTGTCTATGGTTTTCGTGCGCAATTAATGCACCTATCGTGTTACGTGCATCACCCCACTATCCGAGTGACTGGTCCTCTTTACCCCTGACTGCTCAGTTCTACAATGTTCGAAAGAATCAAAGGAGAATATCTGTAACTTGTTCATATTTCCCTCCCTTCATTTTGCTATTCTCATTTTGCCATTTCCTCAGTTTCCTCTGACGAACGCCGTTTCTCATCATAATCATCTTCGTGCAACCACCTGATTTTCTTGGTTCATTCATGCTTTTTCTCAATCAGGTATGTCTTCATCGCCTTCTATCTCTACTTCCATGACTCTATTTTTGTTATTGTGGTTCTGTGATTTGGGCATTTCTGCCTTTGGGTGATTTTCCTGGGCAAGTTCTTAGTGGGTGCGTCTGAGCGTTCGTCTTGGTTTCATTTGGGTTTAGGTTACTTGTCCGTCATAGTGTGTACTCATTGTACAGGAGCAACCCTTGTTTTCTCCTAGTTTGGTTTCCCTTTCCTTACCGATCCTTCTATGACTTTCTAGGTTCTATTCCCTGGTGGTGATGGATAGGTCTAGCCATTTGCCTTCTTTGAGTCAAAATCTGACTCGAGGAGAGGAGGAAGCCTTGCGAGCGCGTTTTCCTAGGGCTACCTTATGAAGGTTGGAGCTAAATACCCAAGAGGGGGGGTGAATTGGGTATCTTTAAAAATTTAAATATTTTACTCTGTTTTTGACTAAGTAAAATAGGGTAAGACAGAGGAGAGAAGAAGAGAAGCAGTACACAACAAGATTTATACTGGTTCGGTCCTTTCTCTGACCTACGTCCAGTCCCCAAGCCTCACTTGGGATTTTCAATTCACTAAATTCACAATATTGATTACAATCTCTGTACTCAGAGTAGTTCTCTCTCTAGAACTCACTCCCCCTTACAAGATGTAATCAATACACCCAACCACCAAGTCCCCTGACTTGTGGTTATCTCAATCAATGAATGATTTACAAGAAAAGACTCTCTTACAGAACAGATAGAATGAACACTGAAGCACAAGTATCAAATTGATACTATTACAGATGAAAGCTGAACACAGTAAATGACGCTTAATAAATTTTCGCTCTCAGTTGGTGTATCAGCTTGAGAAGAAGTTAATGCACTCTATTTATAGGTAGAGAACATTAAATGACCGTTGCTTGATGAATCCAACCGTTGTAGGTGATTAGCACTAAGTCTGGTCTTCTTCTCTCTCTAAACTTCTGCTAATCCAAGTGTTAATGTGATCTGATATGGCCCTCTGAGAATTTGCCCGTTGGAGATGACTTTACTTGTTGAAGTAAGCATTCTTTAACGTTTAGAAGGCGTGCTCAGATGGATTAGCTGAAAGTAGGTTGATTTGCAGAAGTGCATTTAATGCACTGTTCACTTTTTGCTTTTTGGCTTTGACCTCCAATAATCTTCATCTGATCTTACTGAAATTCACTCAACAAACTTGTTAAACATAGCTAGGAATATGATTGAATGAATTATGGAAGCAATAAGATCAAACAACAGTGATTTGCAAATTCGTGTAATTCAAAAATCAATTTTGACCGTTGTATACCGCTGTAAGTTCCTCTATACTAGAGTATGGTACTGTGCATAAGTGTCCATACTGCAGTATCCAAAGTCATACTGCGGTATGCAACTTCCAGAGGCAAACCATCGTGACTTGTGTTTGAAAAACAAAACCTATACTGCGGTATGTAAGTAGCATACTGCAGTAAGCGAGTTCTTGACAAATTGAGAGTCAGTTTAATAGCCCAATACTGCAGTATGCAAACCTATACTGCAGTATGCAATAGTTAAAAAAATTGGGAGCTCTCTGTATAAGCCTATACTGCAGTATACATATCCATACTGCGGTATTGACTTGCTTGAAAAAACTTGGTTGCTCTCTGGATGGCCCTATACTGCAGTATACATACCTATACTGCGGTATTGGCTTGACTTAGAAATTTAGTTGCTCTCTGGATGACCCTATACTGCAGTATACATACCTATACTGCGGTATTGGCTTGACTTAGAAATTTAGTTGCTCTCTGGATGGGCCTATACTGCAGCATACATACCTATACTGCGGTATTGGCTTGTTTTGAAAAACTCGGTTGCTCTCTGGAAGTCCAATACTGCGGTATAGCACCCTATACTGCAGTATTGACTTAACTGAAAAAATTTGCTTGCCCTCTGGAAGTCCAATACTGCGGTATAGCACCCTATTCTGCGGTATTGACTTAATCTGAAAGAACTTTGATAGCTCTCTGGAAGTCCAATACTGCGGTATAGCACCCTATACTGCGGTATTGACTTAACTTGAAAAATTTGATTGTTCTCTGGAAGTCCAATACTGCGGTATAGCACCCTATACTGCGGTATTGACTTAACTTGAAAAATTATTGCCTTTCTGGATAACCCTATACTGTAGTATGCAGACCCATACTGTGGTATGCAACTATCAGATGTTTTTTAAAGGATCTTGGAAACATCAAAACATGTTTACACTTGTTGTTAATCATCAAAACACATTGAGAACTAACATTCTCCCCCTTTTTGATGATGACAACACTTGTAAACTTTCTTTTTAAAGAATTTGAAAGATGTAATCTTTTTGAATTGACGTTTTCAAAATTCAATGTTAAGTTATCAGAAAACAACCGGTTTTGCACTTACAAACATAAAATTCAAAGATTGGCATCAGATATGTATTTGAGAGCATAAACATTATGAGGTATATTCATTAAGCATGATTCATACAAGCAGAACTGATATCAGAAAAGATGAACACACTGATAATAACTGATATCAGAGTACGCAACTACAAAAACATCAAAATAGCAGATGAAATGCAAACTTCCTAGACACTACACCTATACACTATACATCTACATCTTTCTCTCCTTCTCCCCCTTTGTCATCAGCAAACTCTGGGTCAAGGACAAAGACAGGAGGAGTGTAGAGCACCATGGCTGTGTTTGGATCAAAAGAGGGATCATGGGGCTCTGCATATGGAGAAGGTGTGGGAAAAACTTCAGTGGTCGGAGTAGGTGGAGATGGGAATGGGCCAGGACGGACCTCTGTGGTAGGAGTGATAGGTGAAGACAGTATGACTGTGGCTGGTGAGGAAATGGAGGCTGGGGATGATGAGGCAGGAGGTGAAGTGGTGTGCGGTGGGCTAGGAAAAAACGAAAGATGGTGATGAAGGTGGGGAAATGTGAGTCTCAGGAGAAGATGTGGAAGGCTGGGGAACAGGAATGGATGGCTGGACCTCTGGGACAGGAGAGGAGGAGGAAGGGCCAGTAGTGAATCCGAAGGTTGATGAAGAAGCTCCAACATCGAAATGCTTGATCAGGCGATCAACCTTATCCCGGGCGTCAGATGCAATTGTCAGTGTGAGAGCCAGCCGGGAGTCCAAATCAATACACTGGTCGAAGATCTCTTGATGCTTTTGGTCAAATTGTTCCTTGAGCTTTGCCACTTCCGCGTCCATCTTGGCTCTCATATCAGCAGCCAATCGCCCAAATTTGAACTGCATCTTCACAAAAAGAGACGCAACAGCAGCATCCACAATCCTTTTGATCCTATCATCAAAATCCAATGGTGGTGGAGGTGGAGCCGACTGGGCCTCATGTGCGACTGACTGTGATACACGGGTCTGTGACCTCGGTGGAGCCCTCGACTGACCGGATCCTTCCGGCTCAAATTGTATCTTCATCAAGTTAAGCTGAGTCTTTCCGAAGGCCGTGATAAACTTCATCTGCTCAGGAGGACCCACGTACCATATCTTATGGTAGAACATGATTAAGGAAACCAGAGAGGCGAAAGGCATGTAGGATCCTTTGCGGGACACGAACTTGAAGTGGCTGATCTCCTTGAACAGCCACTGCCCAATGTTGAGAGGATGCTTGCGAATGAAGGCAGTGAAGAAGCGGTAGTCCTTTTGCGTGAAGTGCGTGTAGCTTCCTCCCTTTTGCACAAAATTACGTGAATACACGTACCATATAACCCGGTGCAATGGTGGCATGTCAGAGGGCTTGAAGGTTAAGTGTGCTCTCTGATCATCTGGTATGTCCTGACCGGGCACTAGTGTGGTATACACCTCCTCGTTCGTGTATTTCGGTGTGGATGCCTCTGGAGGATTAACAACCTTGAGAATCTTGTTGACGATGGCGGCAGACAATGTGAATTGTACCCCTCTGACCGATGTTATGATCCTTTCTTCAACAAGCCTTCCTTCCAAGTCCAAAATGTGATTGGTCGCCATGTTGAAGTAGAACATCTTGACCAACTCCGGACAGTAAGCGGCCTCAACGGAAACAAATGTAGCATACGGCCCGAATCATGGCGAAAGATCCACGTTGCACTCGCGGTAAACTTGTTCCAGATCAACAGAAATGACAGCACAGAATCCTCGGCTCCCAAATTGGTCTTTGAACTTGGCATTCAAGCTGGGAGGAAGTAGAACTGGAGCAACCTTGAATCCTTCTGGTGCATTCTTGTGAATCTTAATATCCTCTATAGCATTTACTATCACGTGCAAAGATTCTTGCTCAGACTCAGTCTCTGATGAAGAACCAGTAACCTCAACAGTTGAGGGAGAGGATATGACAGTCGTGGAAGCTCTCTTGGACCTTGCTTTTTGATGAACAACGGTCCTTTTCCCTTTTGCCTTGCTCGGCTCTCCAGACTTCTTCTTCTTGGCAGCTGAAGATGGAGTTGGTGCTCTAGATGAAGTACCCCTCTTCTTGGGGTTCGGTGAAGAGGCCTCTGGGATAGTAACTCCTATTCCAGGAATATGATGATCAATGCCGGTCTCTAACCTCTTTGGAATTGATTTCGTCCTCGGTGCTCTGTGTGGAAGAGAAGAAGTGGGTTGTTTGGAGAGAGATTGATCTTTGGACATCTTGACGTTAGGGTTTCACCGAGAATGAGAATGGGAAGAATTTGAATGAAATTTGGTGAGAATTCGTGGGGGATTTGTGACGGTTTCAGAGTGAGATAAGAGAGAAAGACGTGACTCTGCTAGGGTTTACTGGAGTAAAGACGCGAGTATGAAAGAACACGACTGTTCAGTATATATAGACAGACCCCTATACTGCAGTAAAGTTCTTGCATACTGCAGTATAGCATACTTTCATTTACATACTGCAGTATAGATGAAAGTATACTGACCTGGACTTCAAAATGTCGAGAGAATTTTTGAAAAACCCGATGGCCATACTGCAGTATAGCACTTACATACTGCAGTATGCCTCTTGCATATCTGAAGCTTTGGTCTCTGTCTGACCCCATACTGCAGTATAGCACTTACATACTGCAGTATGCCTCTGGCATACCTGAAGCTTTGGTCTCTGTCTGACCCCATACTGCAGTATAGCACTTACATACCGCAGTATGCCTCTGGCATACCTGGAGCTTTGGCTTCTGACACACCCCATACTGCGGTATAGCACTTGCATACCGCGGTATAGCTCTTCTGAACTTCAGTTTCAGCTTTTTGCAACTTCCAAATTCGAGTATTATCACTAGTATTGGAATATGCAACCTCTGAAACATCAAAACATCCTGCAAAAACAAAGGCTAAACACTCCGATGCTTAAGTTAGTAAAGATTACTAATCAAAAACACATCTAATATTAAATTGAAAGATAATTGCTTACAATTCATTGGGATTTACCATTACCAATTCTCTCCTTATGAAAGTGAATTGTTCCTTGGCTAGAGGCTTGGTGAAGATGTCAGCTAGTTGAAGATGGGTTGGAATGAACATCACTTTGACATCTCGCTTCTGGACATGATCCCGAATGAAGTGGTGCCTCACATCAATATGCTTGGTTCTTGTATGTTGCACCGGATTCTTGGCCAAGCTTATTGTGCTAGTGTTGTCACACAATATTGGGACCTCCTTCAAGTGGACTCCCAAATCAGCAAGTTGTTGCTTTAACCATAGCACTTGAGCACAGCAACTTGAGGCAGCCACATATTCAGCTTCGGTTGATGACACGGCCACAATTGTTTGCTTCTTACTGAACCATGACACAAGTGAGTTCCCAAAGAACTCGCATTGGCCACTTGTGCTCTTTCTATCCGTCTTGTAGCCAGCATGGTCCGAATCCGAATATGCCACCAAGTGCTCCGGCTGACCTTTGGGAAACCATAGTCCAAGAGTCTTTGAATCAGAGAGATATCTGAATATCCTCTTCACATGTTCAGCATGTGACTCTTTAGGAGCGGATTGGAACCGAGCACACATTCCAACACTGAATTGGATGTCTGGGCGACTTGCGGTGAGATAGAGCAATGATCCAATCATTCCTCTATACTTGGTGATGTTGAAATCCTTGCCCTCTTCATCAGCATCCAAAGAAGTAGTTGTGCTCATTGGTGTGTCAGCCCCATTGCACTTGTCCATTCCAAACTTTTTCAGCAAATCATTCAAATACTTGGTTTGAGATATAAATATCCCATCCTTACGTTGTTTGATTTGCAGCCCAAGGAAGTAATTGAGCTCTCCCATCATTGACATCTCAAATTCACCCTGCATAGACTTGGAAAATTCCTCACACAAGGAGTCATTAGTAGCACCGAAAATAATATCATCAACATATATCTGTACAATTAAAATTTCATTCAATTTGTTTTTCTTAATAAACAATGTCGTATCAGCCTTTCCTCTAATAAATCCTTGATTGAGTAAGAATTGACTCAACCTTTCATACCAAGCTCTAGGAGCTTGCTTAAGACCATACAAAGCTTTCTTAAGTTTAAAAACATGATCCGAAAATTGATCATTTTCAAAACCTGGAGGTTGTTCAACATATACCTCCTCTTGAATGAAACCATTTAAAAACGCACTTTTAACATCCATTTGATAAAGTTTGAAACCTTTAGTGCATGCAAAAGCTAGTAGGACTCTTATGGCCTCCAATCTTGCTACTGGAGCATAAGTTTCCTCATAGTCTATGCCTTCTTCTTGATTGTAACCTTTGGCAACCAATCTTGCCTTGTTACGGACAATGATTGCTGACTCATCACGTTTGTTCTTGAATACCCATTTAGTCCCAATTACCAGATGGTCTTTGGGTCTAGGCACCAAATCCCAAACTTGAGTCCTGTCAAATTGATGCAACTCCTCTTGCATAGCTATCACCCAATCATTGTCTGAAAGGGCTTCTTCTATTTTAGAGGGTTCTATGTGAGAAATAAATGCAGCAAAGGTTACTTCATTCAAAGTACTTCTTCTTGTTCTTACTCCTTGGTTAACATCACCTATAACTTGGTCCAAAGGATGATTCCTTATAAATCTCCAAGCTCTAGGTTGAGACTGATCAGGATTTTCTAAATTGTTTTCAGGATCAGCCTCAAAAACATTTTCAGTATTTTCAGATTGAGAAGGAGTAGTTTTCGAAAAGAATTGATTTTTGAAAATTGTGTCTTCATCATCATCCAAGGATTTATCAGAGTCATTCTCACTAAACACAACATGTATGGATTCTTCCACAACCTTAGTTCTAGTGTTAAAGACTCTATATACTTTACTCCTATTAGAATAACCAATGCAGATAGCTAAATCAGCTTTAGGATCGAATTTACCAAGATTGTCTTTACCATTATTGTGCACATAGCACTTACAACCGAAGACATGTAGGTGGCTGAGGTTTGGCTTTCTTTCTTTGTAGAGTTCGTATGGAGTCTTATTCAGCTTCTTTCTCAAGTATGCTCTGTTTGAGATGTAGCAAGTCGTACTCATGGCATCAGCCCAAAACACTTGCGAAGTGTTGTACTCGTTCAACATCGCTCTGGCCATCTCAGTGAGTACTCTATTCTTTCTCTCCACAACACCATTTTGTTGCAGTGTTCTTGGTGCTGAAAAGTTGTGGTCAATCCCCATACTGTCACAAAACTCAGCAAAGGCGTTGTTTTCGAACTCTCCACCATGATCGGTCCTTATACCTGAAATTGAAAAACCTTTCTCGTTCTGGACCTTCTTGGCAAAAGCAACAAAATGATCATATGTTTCATCTTTTGATGATAAAAATATAGTCCAAGTAAATCTAGAGTAATCATCAACAATGACCAAAGTATAAAGGTTTCCACCAAGACTTTTTACCCTAGCTGGTCCAACTAGATCCATATGAAGTAATTGAAGAGGTCTACTAGTTGAAATCTCATTTTTAGCTTTAAAGGAAGATTTGGTTTGTTTTCCTCTTTGGCAAGCATCACAAATCATATCATTTTTGAAATTCAATCTAGGAATACCAATGACCAAATCCTTTTTCAATAACTTGTCAAGTTGATACATATTGACATGAGCTAATCGCTTATGCCAAAGCCAACTTTCATTCAAGTTACTAACAAAACAATTTTCAGAATCAGAAACATTGCTAGAGAGGTTAAGAGTATAACAATTTCCATCTCTAGGTGCTCTAAACAAAGCTTTAGTTTTCAAATCATTTATGGAGACCAAATCCTTTTTAACAATAAGGCATTCATTTGAATCAAAGATAACTAAGTTACCCTTGTCGGTGCTTTGGCTCACACTTAGGAGATTGTGACACAATCCTTCTACCAAGTAGACATCTTTGATGAGAGGACTTTCATAGTTGCCTATCTCACCAATCCCATCAATTTTACCCGATTGGTCACCTCCAAATGTGACTCTACCACCATCTTTTGGCTTAATTGAAATGAATTTGGATTTGTCTCCAGTCATGTGTCTTGAGCATCCACTATCAATGTACCATTTGTTGGGCCTTGATGCTTTAAGACACACCTGCACTTCACAAGGGATCAAGTTTTAGGTACCCATCTTTTCTTGGGTCCTTTGGGGTTAGTTTTGACCTTGGGAACATAAGTTCCTTTTGGTACCCATTGATAATTTCCTACAGGTTTAACTTTTCTTTCATTCTTATGAAAACAAGAAGAGGTAGAATGACCTTTCCTATTGCAATAATTACAATGTGCAAATGGATTCGAAGAGTGAACCGATTTTGTAAAGTTCATATAAGATTTTTGACCACTCTCCTTCTTTCCTTTCTTCTTATCAAAATCTGGTTCGTAACCAATGCCCGATCTATCGTTTATAAATCACTGTTGTTTAAGAATTACATTGAGCATTTCACTTCCCTTAGTGAATTTCTCAAGGGCTTTTGTCAATTGTAAATTCTTTTTCTCTAAAATAGGGCATTCATCACAAACTAAAATTTCAGGAGAAGAAAGTCTTTCAACTTGCAATTCAAGAGTAGTATTTTTCCTTTTTAAAGCAAAATATTTTTCTGCAAGTTTTTCAAATTCCTTTTGCACAAGATTGTATTCATCAAAAAGTTCATCATAGGAAGGTTTTGATTCATATACCTCACTGTTTTCATCATGTTGCTCTTCTTCCTCAGCAACTAAGCAAATGTTAGCCTTTTCTTCTTCTTCAGCTTCATCTTCATCGGATGAGCTATCTCCCCATATGGCTGAAACATATGCCTTCTTCTTGAACTTCTTCTTTTCTTTCCCTTGGTTCTTCAGCTGAGGGCATTCTGATTTGATGTGTCCGGGCTTCTCGCATTCATAGCATATGATAGGCTTCTTTGATTCATAGCTGGAGCTACCCTTTTGAAATTTCTTGAAGCCTTGATCCTTTTTGTAGAACTTCTTGAATCTCCGGACCATCATTCCAATCTCTTCATCCTCATCTTCCTCATCATCGTCTGACTCCTTGTTTTCTTTAGTGGTCTTGAGGGCTATTCCTTTGTTCTTCCCATGTACTTCATCCAGGCCCTTCTTGAACTTTAGCTTGGCTTCATACTCAGACAAGCTTCCAAAGAGAGCAGCCACAGAGGTCATTGATTCTCCTCGCGCTTCCTCTATTGCTGTGACCTTGGCCTCCCATTCCTTGTTAAGAATGTTCAGAATCTTTCTCACTTGAACCGGCTGGTCATATTCCTTCCCAAGAGCAGTGAGTTGATTGATGAGATGAGTGAACCTCAGTTGAAATTCTCCAATAGACTCACCGAGCTTCATTCTAAGAAGATCATACTCTGTCATAAGAGTATTTACACGATTTTGCTTTACACCAGCTGTCCCTTCATGAGCGATTTCCAAGGCATCCCACATGGCTTTAGCAGATGGTAAAGTGCAAACACGAAAATATTCTTGTTGACTCAGTGCACTTTGAAGGAGTAGAACCGCCTTGCTGTTGAGAGTGACGTTCCTTCGATCATTTTCATCATATTCTTCTTCAAGCTTTGGAACTCTCACACCATCTTCCACAGTTGAAGGCTCATAATTACCTCTTTCAAATACTCTCCAGAGCCCATACTCAGTAGCCATGACGAACACTTTGAATTTAGCTTTCCAAAATGAGTAGTGTTCACCATTGAAACCGGGTGGCCTGTTGATAGAAGCTCCATCGGGTAGAATACCTTCCATGCTGATCCTTCTCGAGCTGTTAGACTCTTCTGAGAAGACCTTGCTCTGATACCAAATGAAGGTTGGAGCTAAATACCCAAGAGGGGGTGAATTGGGTATCTTTAAAAATTTAAATATTTTACTCTGTTTTTGACTAAGTAAAACAGGGTAAGACAGAGGAGAGAAGAAGAGAAGCAGTACACAACAAGATTTATACTGGTTCGGTCCTTTCTCTGACCTACGTCCAGTCCCCAAGCCTCATTTGGGATTTTCAATTCACTAAATTCACAATATTGATTACAATCTCTGTACTCAGAGTAGTTCTCTCTCTAGAACTCACTCCCCCTTACAAGATGCAATCAATACACCCAACCACCAAGTCCCCTGACTTGTGGTTATCTCAATCAATGAATGATTTACAAGAAAAGACTCTCTTACAGAGCAGATAGAATGAACACTGAAGCACAAGTATCAAATTGATACTATTACAAATGAAAGCTGAACACAGTAAATGACACTTAATAAATTTTCGCTCTCAGTTGGTGTATCAGCTTGAGAAGAAGTTAATGCACTCTATTTATAGGTAGAGAACATTAAATGACCGTTGCTTGATGAATCCAACCGTTGTAGGTGATTAGCACTAAGTCTGGTCTTCTTCTCTCTCTAAACTTCTGCTAATCCAAGTGTTAATGTGATCTGATATGGCCCTCTGAGAATTTGCCCGTTGGAGATGACTTTACTTGTTGTAGTAAGCATTCTTTAACGTTTAGAAGGCATGCTCAGATGGATTAGCTGAAAGTAGGTTGATTTGCAGAAGTGCATTTAATGCACTGTTCACTTTTTGCTTTTTGGCTTTGACCTCCAATAATCTTCATCTGATCTTACTGAAATTCACTCAACAAACTTGTTAAACATAGCTAGGAATATGATTGAATGAATTATGGAAGCAATAAGATCAAACAACAGTGATTTGCAAATTCGTGTAATTCAAAAATCAATTTTGACCGTTGTATACCGCTGTAAGTTCCTCTATACTAGAGTATGGCACTGTGCATAAGTGTCCATACTTCAGTATCCAAAGTCATACTGCGGTATGCAGCTTCCAGAGGCAAACCATCGTGACTTGTGTTTGAAAAACAAAACCTATACTGCGGTATGTAAGTAGCATACTGCAGTAAGCGAGTTCTTGACAAATTGAGAGTCAGTTTAATAGCCCAATATTGCAGTATGCAAACCTATACTGTAGTATGCAATAGTTAAAAAAATTGGGAGCTCTCTGTATAAGCCTATACTGCAGTATACATATCCATACTGCGGTATTGACTTGCTTGAAAAAACTTGGTTGCTCTCTGGATGGCCCTATACTGCAGTATACATACCTATACTGCGGTATTGGCTTGACTTAGAAATTTAGTTGCTCTCTGGATGGCCCTATACTGCAGTATACATACCTATACTGCGGTATTGGCTTGTTTTGAAAAACTCGGTTGCTCTCTGGAAGTCCAATACTGCAGTATAGCACCCTATACTGCAGTATTGACTTAACTGGAAAAATTTGCTTGCCCTCTGGAAGTCCAATACTGCGGTATAGCACCCTATACTGCGGCATTGACTTAATCTGAAAGAACTTTGATAGCTCTCTGGAAGTCCAATACTGCGGTATAGCACCCTATACTGCGGTATTGACTTAACTTGAAAAATTTGATTGTTCTCTGGAAGTCCAATACTGCGGTATAGCACCCTATATTGCGGTATTGACTTAACTTGAAAAATTATTGCCTTTCTGGATGACCCTATACTGCAGTATGCAGACCCATACTGTGGTATGCAACTATCAGATGTTTTTTTAAAGGATCTTGGAAACATCAAAACATGTTTAAACTTGTTGTTAATCATCAAAACACATTGAGAACTAACACCTTCTGGTTATTTGGTTCTGCCCTTATTGAAGGGTCGTCAACTGTCACCAGGTCTTCTACTATAGGTTTGCCACCCGGTTTGCTCCGTCTTGAGGGCCGAGGTGGTTTGGGGGCCATCTTGCTCGACCTATAAATTTCTACCAGTCTCCTCTTCAGGTGAGTTCGGATCTCCACCCTAAGGGATATCTCGGCCCTTATTGGGATTGCATCGCTTCTAGCTCCCATTATATTGCACTTGGCCAAGATTCTCTTGCCAATCAAACTCTAGGCTCTTACTGACATAGGTCCCCTTTGGCTCTTGCGCCGGCTGCTAAAATCCCTCGCTCTTTTATTACGGACGCGCATGTGTCAGGTATATCCTTCATTCACTGACCTTTTATCCTTTTTTTTTCTGTCTTTTAGGTTTACATGGATCCGTCTCTGTCTTCCAATAGGACTCCGTCTGTTACTGGGGAGTTGGATTCTAACAATCCGCCACAAGTCCTCCTAACCAAATATCCTTGGGTTGCACATGGGGTGCTGACAACCCGATCCTTGATTTCGCCCTCAGATATAGCCCGGGGTCGACCTGGGAGATGCCTCTTGCTGCACTTTACACCCTCCTTCTGATGGGGACCCGCTATGCGCCGTCAGGGAGGGAACCAACAATTCTTTCTTCTTCTTTTACAAAGACTATGCCACCCAGCTCGGTGTTCGCTTCCTGTTCACCGAGTTCTAGATAGACATTCTGAATTATCTTCAACTTGCTCCTTCTCAGCTTCACCCAAACGGTTGGGGCTTCTTATTAGCTTTTGAGTGCTTCTGTAGATGGTTACCCATCCCCTGCAAACGCTCCACATTTTTCTACTTCTTTTGCCCCTTTATTCCTCGGTCTGATAAGGACAACGATGAACTGAAAGGCCTAACCTCCCTCCAAGGAGTTCCTGGTCGGAAACTTTTCCATGCATTCTCTGACTCCTTTAAGCGCTTCAAAACTAGCTTCTTTAAGGTTGTTGCCATTTCTGGGCAACAACCTTGGTTTCTCCTCGGTCCCGAGTCTAAAGATGTGGAGTGGAGGTTCCCTCTGTACTGGATCGAGAACCATCATAACAAAGACTCCTCTTGCTATCAAATCAACGGTGACAATCTTCTTGGCAAGGACGTTGTATTGGTGCCCCGTTTGGTAACTTTTGTCAAGGAGCACGGTGTGCAGACCGTTGCCTCGATCCTTGCTCAACCTATTCCTGAGGCTGGGGCAGGCCCATGTATATTCCCAATTTTTACTTTGCTTCCATTGATATTCTTGATATGTTGTGTTCTAATCTGGCTTTGTTTTTTTGCAGCCTAAGACATGGACCCGTTACCTCCATATCTGTCCCACGTGAATCCCGGCGAGGGAGCTCAACCGAGGAAGAAGACTTGGAAGCGTACTGCCACCGAGCCTAGTCGAGGAAGGGGGAGGACTGTGACTCAAGCTTCGGGGTTCAAGAGGACTAGGACCTTGGCTTAGATCAGCCCCTCCTCACCTTCTTTGGCTGAACAGCCTGAGCTGGGGAAAGACAAGAATGTTGCGGTCGAGGAGGCTTAGGTTCATCCCCAGGGCAACTGGCCCTTTCTTCTCCTCCTCCTCCTCTGCCTTCCTACAAGCTGTTGTGCGGCTTTGCTTGGGACAATGGAGTGACTAAGGAGCTTAGCGTCGCCTATCTACCTCCCCGCCAGTTCCAGGATGCTGCCCTTTCTCTGAGTACGGTGGACGAGCATTTGATCCATTCCGTGCAGGATCATCTGTTGAAGGGTGTAGGTCTGGCTCAGTCCTTGTTCCTTTTGAAAAAGAAGGCGGTCGTAGTCTCGACCGAAAAACGCCAGCTAGAGACAGACAGAGATCTGGCCATGGCGGCCAAGAAGAAGGTGGAGGGTAAATTGGAGGTTGTTCAAGCTATTGCTGCCAAGAATGCGGAGGAACTGAAGTTTGCAGAGGATACCTTGGCTGTGCTACAAGCCGAGAATGTAGCTTTGAAGGCGTCCAACTCTCAGAACCTAGAGGCGTTGAAGACGGTACAGGCACAGCGGGGGAGCTTGGAGGAGGAGCTAGGGGCCACGAAGGTTGAGCTGGTAGATACAAAGGAGGCTTTGTCCAAGTGCTCGGATACTGTGAGGGCAACGGCCAAGGATGCTTTCGACATGGCTCTGGCTCAAATCCAGTACTTAAACCCTACGGTGACCCTGGAGCTTGACAGATTCCATTATCAGGCGTACGTTCACCAGGGCAAGTATTTCCCCCCTCCTTTGTCCCCAGACAATGCCTCTGTGTCTGAGCTAGAAGGCGTGGAGCAAGGAGGGGAGGGAGAGGAGGAGGTCTCGCCCAACGCTGTTCTAGAGGATGATCCAGCCGCCTCCAAGTCTGCGCCTGGCCTCTGAGTGGCTCTGGTGTTTGTTGTTTTATTTCCTGGGCGTCTATGCCCAATATAACTTTATCTTTTCTCGGCATTTGTGTTGGTTGTAACCTGACAATCTCTAAATGATATCCATTTTGGCGTATTCCGCAGTTTTTCAATTCTAAAATTAGTTAGAGATTCTGTGACCAGGCCAGGGTCTTCAATTATGTAGATCTACGTTTCATTCCCGACTTTAAGTCTGAGAGTCAGTGGTAGGGTTTTCTTTTTTAACCTCTAGGGGTGTTGATTTAGGCTGCATACGGCTTTTAATCTTAAACACAAAGGGTGTTCATTTTAATCGCACTACCTGGGGTCTGGCTCCGTTGGCCAGGATCAAAACCGAGATAAGGGCAACGTGTCATAATGTCCGAGCGTGGTGTGTGAACCGCAACGTTTAAACATTTTGACCTGATCAGGGTCGGGATGACAAATCACCTTCTTATCTCGGGCGAGCATTGACGCGTCAATTTCGCGAAGGCCACGTATGGCAATTTCGCCGAGCTCTAAACTTGGGCACGTTACAGTACAACGGCCCTGGTGTCATCCATCTAGATGGGTTTTATTTGTGACCGGGTTTAGGGACCACGGTGTAATCTTTATGACCAGGTGTAATAACCTCAGTGTAGCATCTTTTGAAAACAGGAGCTTGATACCCAAGAGGAGGGGTGAATTGGGTATCTTTAAAATTGTATACACTTGTTCTGTTTGTGAGTACTCAAAACAGAGCAGAACAGAGAGGGAGGAAGAAGAAGCAATGCACAACAAGATTTATACTGGTTCGGTCCTTTCTCTGACCTACATCCAGTCCCCAAGCCTCACTTGGGATTTTCAATCCACTAACTCAATGAAATTGATTACACACTCTGTACTAAGAGTTGTTCTTTCTCTAGAACACACTCCCCCTTACAAATTGTAATCAATACACCCCAACTACCAAGCCCCCTGACTTGTAGTTGTTACAATCAATAAATGATTTTACAAGTGAAACTCTCTCAAAGAGTAGATAGAATAAACACTGAAGCTCAAAGTATCAAAAAGATACTATTACAAGTGAAAAACTAATACACAATGAATGAACTTGGAAGATTTTCGCTCAGAGTAGGTGTATCAGCTGGAGATGAAGTTAATGCTCTCTATTTATAGGTAGAGAACATTAAATGACCGTTGTGAGATAATTCCAACCGTTGGAAGTGATTTGCTTAAGTTCTGGTCATCTTCTCTCTCTAAACTTCTGCTAATCCAAGAGTTAATGTTGTCTGAGGTGGCTCTCTGAGTTTCTGCCCGTTGGAATTAACTTTACTTGATGTAGTAAGCTTCCTTTAACGTTCATTAGACGTGCTCAGATGGATTAGCCGAAAGTAGGTGAGATTGTGCAGGTGCATTAAATGCACTGTTCACCTTTTTGCTTTTTATCACATATCTTCAATAATCTTGATCTATAATGACTGAACACACTCAACAAACTTTGTTAAACATATCTGGGAACATGAGTGAATGATATATGAAAGCAATTAGATCAAACAACAAGATATAGAAGATTTCGCAATTTTGAAATTGCACCAACGGTCACAAACCTTGAGGTTAGTTCATCCAACCTCGAGGTTAGCTTGAAAGTTCTAGGCAATCCATTAGTTTTAAAACATCCAGCCTCGAGGTTACAAAGTGAACCTCGAGGTCTTCTTTAAAAAGAAACCTTTTAAAAACTCTCAGTAACTCACAAACCTTGAGGTTCCAAAGGTAACCTCGAGGTTTGAAGCTTGTCTTAAAAACTTCATATTTCACTGGAGCCCGACAACCTCGAGGTTGAGAATCCATACTCGAGGTTGGTATTTGATAAAGCAAAGTTCAGTTTAAAACATAAGGCTCAACCTCGAGGTTACAATCTTAACCTCGAGGTTTTCAATGCTTTGAAAACCAGTTTGCTCTCTGTATGTCACAATACTCGAGGTTGAAATACCATACTCGAGGTCAACAGGTTTTTCTTCAAACCTAAGTTTCAAAATAAAATGTCCAATCTCGAGGTTGCAATATGGACCTCGAGGTTTTCAAGCTTGTTGAAAACCATGACTTCTCTGGATGAATTAAAACTCGAGGTTAGCTTTCCATACTCGAGGTTGCAAGTGTTAATGCAAAACTTAGGTTTTTCAAGAAGACCAGAACCTCGAGGTTGACTTTCCAACCTCGAGGTTTCACATAGTTTTTGTGAAACCAAGTTTTGTAACATTAAAACAGTTGACTTTTTAAAGCTTTTGTAAGGTCAAACCTCGAGGTTACAATACCAACCTCGAGGTTTGCTCTTGAACAAAACTTTTTGACACTTAAGAGCAAAACCTCTTTAATTGTTTGTAGTTGTTGGCAATTATCAAAACCAACAGAGAACTAACATCTTTGACTATCGATAGTGAAGCAGATGAACTTCTACTAAGGAATCCTTCATTAAAAGAAATTGCTCCGAAGAACTATCAAGTCATACAATGAAATCTTAACCAGATAAAAACATAAATCTTTTAACTTAAATACTGAGATAATGAAATAATCGAGCTCCAAACAAGGTGTGTCAAATGCTGCTCTGAATCCTATGTCGAGGTCTAGCTATAGTAGATCTTTAGCTTGTCGGCGTTTCAGGTTCTCTTAATTGGCTTCCTTGCCAGGGTTTCGAGTATGTAGGCTTCGTTGTCGAGTTTCTCCTTTACTCGGTAGGGGCCTTCCCAATTTGCTACTAGTTTGCCATCTCTGGCATTCTTATTGCCGATGTCGGCTCGTCGGAGTACTAGGTTGCCCCGGTTGAAAGAGCGAGGTCTGACCTTCCAGTTGTACTTTGCTGCCAAGAGTTGTTTGGTGGCTAACTCCTGACAGTGTGCTGCGACTTAGACCTCCTCGATCAGGTCCAGTTTTGTCCTCAACACGTCGTCATTTGACGATTCTCCCTCTTGTCGGTTTTTTATTTTCCTCCATGATGGTTGTCCTATCTCGATCGGGATCATAGCTTCACATCCATAAGTCAGCCAGAAAGGGGTTTCCTAGGTTGTAGTCTGCACACTTGTCCTGTAGCCCCACAACACTCTCTAGAGTTGTTTGACCCAGTTACACTCTGCATCTTGCATCCTCTTCTTTAAGTCGTCTAGGACAATCTTGTTGGCTGCCTCGACTTGGCCGTTAGACTGCATATGTTTGACTGAGACAAAGTGCTGTTTGATGTCGAGGTCTGACATCATGGTCTGGAATCTTTGGTCCATAAACTGTGTCTCGTTATTCGTGACTACCTCGGCTAGTATTCCAAAGCGGAAGACAATGTTGTGGCGAAAAAACCTTCGTATGCGCGCCGAGGTTATTGTAGTCAAGGACTCGGCTTTGACCCACTTAGTCAAGTAATCCACTGCCACGATGAGCCACTTGAATTGCCTGGGGGCTGCCTTGAATGGTTCGAGGATTTCCATCCCCCATTTGTAGAAAGGACAGCAGGCCGAAATGCCTTTCAATTCCGTTGGCAGCGGCCAAATGATCTTGGCGTGTTTCTGACAACTATCGCATCTCTTGACTGCTTCCTTTGCGTCTGCCATCATGGTTGGCTAGTAGTAACCCGCCCGCAGAGCTTTCCTGGCGAGAGCTTTGCCCCCCATGGGGTGGCCATTGATGCCTTCATGTATCTCGGTCAAAACGTACTTGGCCTTAGCAGTGCCCAAGCATCGTATCATGGGAGAATGCAATCCTTTTCGATACAATTGATCATCAACCATGGTGTAGATGGCGGCCTTTCGCATCAACTTCTTTGCCTCGGTGGCGTCTGTCAGGATGATCCCCCTTTCCAGGTAATCTTTGATCGGTTTCCTCCAATCATTTGCTGCCGAGATAAACATGATACAGCTCAGCTTAATGAGATTTTGACGGATCACTGTCCTATGGTTGCTCGGGCCTTTCGTGCTCGCCAATTTGGAGAGGATATCCGCCCTAGTGTTCTCTTCTCTCGGAATATGGGTAACAATCACCTCTTGGAATTCCGCCATGACCACTTTGGCTTTGTTAAGATATTTAGCCAAGAGTGAACCTTTCGTCTGGTATGTTCCTTCAATTTGTGCTGCAACGAGCTGGGAGTCGGTGAAAACCTTGACCCGTTGAGCTCCATTCTCTTTGGCTTGCAGTAATTCGGCGAGGAGAGCTTCGTACTCGGTTTGGTTATTTTGAGGTCAGAAACTTCAATTGCAGGGAGTGTTCCATTGCGACACCTTCAGGGCTTTCAACTATAATTCTTGCCCCACTTCCCATTGAATTGAAGGATCCATCGACATAGACTTTCCACGCTTTGTCTTGATCAGCACCAGCCGCCGGGGTCAGTTCCCTGACAAAGTCTGCTAGCGCTTGTGATTTGATGGCGTGTCGGGCTTCAAAGGTGATATCGAACTCGGACAACTCTATCGCCCAGCTCGTCATTCTTCCAGTGAGGTTGGGCTTGTGTAATACTTGGCGGATTGGTTGGCTAGTTCGGATGATTATCCGATGTCCCTGGAAATATGGCTGAAGTCTTCTTGCTGTCGTTAGTAGGGCGAAAGCCACTTTCTCGAGCTTTTGATATCGGAGTTCCGAGCTCTGCAACGCCTTACTTACAAAGTATTGGAATAAAGTTTAGGAATAAAGTTTCTCTAGGCTCGGTTTCTCTTACCAGGGCCGCTCTTACTGCCTCTTCCCCGACTAACTAGTATAGGAATAAAGTTTCTCTAGGCTCCGGCTTTGCTAGAACCAAAGGGGTTGCCAAGCACTGCTTGATTTTTTCAAATGCCACCTCACAGTCGGTGTACCAGCCTCCTTGAGCTTCCTTTTTTAGTAGCCTGCCGATCTTGGTAAGAATCTGGTCAGGGCGGCGAGTCGGCCAGTTAACTATTGAACTTCTTTCTTGGTCCTCGGAGCTTGCATATCCAACACTGCCTTGCACTTATCAGGGTTCGCCTCGATCCCACGGTTTGTCAGCATAAAACCGAGGAACTTCCTAGCCGGAACTCCACATGCACATTTGGCCAGGTTCAACCTGACCTGATGCCTCCTTAACTTGTCAAAAGTTTGCTCAAGGTCCCGGATGTGGTCTTCTGGGTGCTTTGACTTCACAATCATATTGTCAATGTACACTTCTATATTGCGCTCGATCTGGTCGTCAAAGACTCTATTCATCATATGCTGATAAGTGGCTTTGGCGTTCTTCAGTCCGAAAGGTATGACGTTGTAGCAATAGTTGGCCTTGTCGGTCATGAAAGTAGTCTTCTCCTGGTCGTCAGGGGCCATCGCTATTTGGTTCTAGCTGGAGTAGGCATCCATAAAAGATAATAATTGGAAGCCCGTGGAGTTGTTGAGCAATTGATCAATGTTTGCCATCGAGTAGAAATCTTTTGGGCAGGCCTTGTTTAAGCTGGTGTAATCCGTATATACCCTCCACTTGCCATTTGGCTTTAGGACCATCACTACGTTCGAAAGCCACGTGGTGTATTGTATTTCTCTAATGAATCCGGCCTCCAAAAGCTCAGTGATATGAATTTGAAGAGCCTTCTGTCTGTCAGCTGCAATGTTCCTCTTCTTCTGTGCTACTGGTGTCGCCCCTGGCCGAATGGCCAATTTATGGCAGCAGAAATTTGGGTCAATCCCTGGTGCCTCGGACGCCGTCCATGCAAAGACATCCTGATTCTGTTTCAGGAATTCAATCAACCGAGCCTTCATGTCCCGGCTCATGCTTCCTCCGATTTTGGTGGTTTTTGCAGGATCCTCTTCAAGGACGAGCTCTTCCAATTCTCCTTTTGGTTCTGGCCGTGGGACCTCTGGCTTGTCCCGGAGGTCGAGCTCTATCATGTTTACTGGTTGGCGGGGTTTTCTGTCCTTTTCAGCGTCGGCCGAACTCTCGCCTCTGTCGAGTTGAGGTGTTGACGTCGGTACTCCTTCCCTTTCTCGTACAGCCTCGAAGTAACATTGTCGGGATTCTTTCTGGTCCCTTGACACTTCGACCACTTGGTTCTTGCTGTTTACCATCTTAAGTTTCTAATGCTTTGTAGACACCAACATATCCCAATTGTGGATGGTCGGTCTACCCAATATGATATTGTAGGAGGAAGGAAAGTTAGCGACTATGAACTTACCTTCTCTGATTTGAAAGCCTCTTTGGTCCCCAACGTCAATCTGAGGTCGATATAATTGAGCCCGATGAGGGTCGTCTTGCATGGCTTCAGATCTTCTACGTCCATATGCATCCTTTTATAGGCATCCCAGTTGATGATGTCGGCTGAGCTCCCGCCGTCCACAAAAATCCTTTTGACCCGGCAATTTACCAGGGTTCCCGTGATAACCAGGTCGTCCTGATGGCCCGGTACTACATTGTTTAGCTCTTCCTTAGTAAAGACTAGTGGCAGTGGCGTTGGTTTGGTCGGGTCGTCCTTGAATTTTGGGAGGTCTCTGACTGAGTAGACTTCTCTCAGGTACATCTTACGTTGGCTTATTGTATCTCCGCCCCTGCCGAATCCTCCGTTGACTACATTGCAATGGAATTCAACTTCTGGGAACTCATCGTCCTCACTACTTGACTTTCGTTTCTTCTCGTCTTTCTTCGAGTCTGAGGCTGGACTGATGCTTCGGCCTCCGGTCTTCCTCTTGCAATGTTTCCTTCCTTGAGTTGTGATCACGTACTGACGCAATCTTCCTTCTCTTATGAACTTCTCAATGGCGTCGCAGATATCATAACACTGATCCATGGTGTGTCCTAGTCTATCATGAAATGCACAATAGCTGGAGCGGTTTGTAGTGGGTTGGTTTCGGAGAGGCCTAGGCCTCTCTACCCTCTTCATCTCTGTTTGAGCTACCTCCTTCCAAAGCTGCGAATGGGAGACATTTAAGGGGGTGTAGCTGTCGTACTTTGCCTTTCCTTCTGGCCTTTCCCCCCGAGGCCGGGTATCTCGATTTCGTTTATGGGAATCGTCTTTTCGCTTGTCAGTCTGGTCCCCCTGATAGCGTTAGCTATCTCCATCTGTTCCACATCTAGGTACTGCTTCACTTAGATATAGAATTCAATGAAAGTGTAGACTCAGTTCTTACACACATTCTTGGCCAATCGTGATGAAGGATCTAGGCCGTCAACCAGGCAGTGAACATGGACCTCCTCAGGGAGCGAGCGTACTTGTAATGCCACGTCCTTAAATCGATCCAGGTATTTTTGCAGGGTCTCCCCCTTGTTTTGCTTTATTCGGCTCAGCATGAATTGGGACTTTGGCAGCTTCTTACTGGTCGTGAAGTTCAACTCGAACTTTCGTCCGAGGTCTTCAAAGTTATGCATGGAGTCTGTTGGTAGGGTATGGAGCCAGTTCTGTGCCATTCGGTCAGTGTTGCCGCAAAAAGCCGTGAGATGACTGGGGCCTTGATTAAACGAACTCATATGAGTAGCTCGAACGTCTCGAGCTAGTTACGTGGGTCCTAGGTCCCATCATACTTCGGAAGGTCGGCTAGGTAGAAATTCTTCAGATACGGCGCTGTGGTAAAGTCTTCTGAGAATGGGCTCTCGTCGAGGTCTGTCAGGTACTTCATTTTGTACTCTCTAGGAGAGCCTCGGGTCCAGGCTATTCTTTCTGTCTCTCAGTCCCTCTCCATGCCTCGGTGTCTCTCAGCATCTCGGTCCTCTTCATTCGAGATCCGTTCTAGTCGTAGCTTTTTCAAATTAGAGGCGGATGGCTGATCCTTTCCTGTGCGTGAACCGTCTCGGCCTTCTTTCTGAATGAAAGCTCGGAATTGCTTGGCGTGGTCATCCATCATCTGCTGCATGACTTGGAGGTCTTTTTGGCGCTAGAGTTCGTTATGCTTCTCGTTGTTCTCCATCCGCCTCAGGATTGATTCTTGAGTTTTTTGTATGAGGCAGATGTTTGTGTTAGGGGCCGAGGTCTCTTGCTCAGTTTCTTCTATCGTCTTGTCTAGAATGGACGGTGAGGACGCCGTATCTGAAACGTTGCCCTCCAGGACATTGTCGCGCTGCTGTTGCGCTTGATGTTGTGACTAGCTCAAGCATGTCGTGGATTTGCAAGCTGAGGATTCCAACTGTTACTTCTTGTGTGAGCCATTGGTGGTCACGAGAATCGTATTTTAACGGTCTCACGGTTGGCGCCAATGTTCTGGTGTAAAACACAGATGTCCAGCCTAGGGCTGGTGCTTTGATCTTGGATCAGCAGGCTTAGTCTGAATATCTATGGAGGAGATATTCAGGAGAGCTTTGGATCACTGTGCACTAAACTGGCTTTCGCCAAAGGGGTGGTGTGTGTGCACAGTGTGGCAGAATGTAAATAGGTGAGAGTTAGAACGTGTGCACCTTAGGTTAGGTCCTCTGTATATATAAAGTTTACCGTGGAGGAGATCTCGGTCCTGCATGATCTGTGGATTGAGTATCTTGGGGTGGATGTATATCTTTGCTGGATAGGATCTCCCTATGATATAGGATACACCTATATTATAGGTGTGTGCTGATATCTGATATATCCTTGGTTGGGCCCCTTCGGCATTGGACCGTTACGCAGGTCCGTAACAATATTTAAACAAAAATTGAATCCTTTTATTTTCTTTCATTTTGAGAAGTAAATAAGATTTGGTAGAGTATAACAATTGGAAGTACAATTGAATTTTAAAAATGGGAAAATTATGCACAAGTCCCAAGGAGCAGAGATAATTACGCACAGGTCCCTTCAAATGACAAAATTACACAGAAGTCCCTAGGGACTTCTGTGTAATTATTTGTGAAAGTAAAATTACTAATTTAACCTTCATGTCTTCCAAACTCAAACCTCGCTCTTGTACCTCGTTTTTGTCTTATTGTTTCTCTCCTTTTTCTCTAGGTGCTTGTTTTCCATCCATCTCTTCTTACGTTTTGAGGCGAACCTATCCTATTTTTATCTTGTAAACCAATAATCTTTTTGTAGGGTTTTTTGAAATAGACCACCTTTCATCTAAATTAACTAGAACTAACACGAACAGCTCTTTTCCCTCTGTTTCGTCTTTGAGTTTCTGTGATTTGTCAAAAATGTGGTAGTTTCTATCCGCTCTAAGTTTCTAACATTATTGAGGTTTTGTATTTCTGCTCAATTAGTTCTCCATGCTCTGTATTTGTTCAATTTTTGAGATTCGTTGGCTTTGTGCTGAAGTTTTTCTTGGTTTAATCTTTGATACTTGCTAAGGTATGCTTCAAGTAACTTCCCAATTCTTGGCTTCTTTTCAATTGTGTTCAAGGGTTGTAGGGTCCCAAAATAAAGAATCTGTTCTCCTATTTTCCCATGCTTTATGGGTCTCCGTAGGGTTTGGCTTATATTGTTTCTAGCAAGGGCCAACTAGCAAGTAGATTGGGAGCTATCTAGAGTTAGGATGAATATGTTAGTTCTCTGTGTGTTTTGATGATTACTAACAATTGTAAACAATATGGAGATGTTTCTTTGTTCAAGATTAAACTGATTTCAACTTGTCAATTTTAAGCAAAAACATTCTGTCTGAGACAAACTCGAGCCTGTTGTGTGCAAGCTCGAGCCTGCTTTTGACAGAGAGCATAAACCTGCCAGCTCAATTCACAAACTCGAGACTGAACCTGGAGTTTGAACTAAAGCTTACTCAAAAGTTTAAATGAACTCGAGCCTATACTTTCAAGCTCGAGTTCATCAATGGCAGAGAGGTTTGGACTTCGAAAGAAATCCTTGAACTTGACACTTCTCTTTTCCAAACCTCAGGTTTGCAACCTCTAGAAAGATTCTTCATAGTTTCTATAACCTATGAACTCGAGCCCGCTATGGCGAACTCGAGCTCATCTCTAGCGGGACAAATTTTTCAAAGACACTTATAAACTCTGCACTGTTTCATTGAAAGAAAAAGTTTTCCAGTTTGAAAAGTTTACAAGACATTTAAACTTGAGCCTATATTTGGCCAAGAGCTTTCAAAGTTTACCAGCTCAGTTAAACCTGAGACATGTTTCATAAACCTCAGGTTTATCTCAAGGCAAAAACACAAAGAATTTTTCTAAGTAAAACAAACTCGAGCCTAAGGTAGTAAACTCGAGCCTAAAAGTTCCAGAGAGCAAATGCGTTTTTCAACTTAAGAGAACTCTAGAGTTCATTTTATAAACCTCAGGTTTGAGCACTGGGAGAATGAATTAAGTCTTGACATGAATAGTGCCACACTCGAGCCTAACATGTTAAGCTCGAGTTCAAATCTTACAGAGAGCAAAGAACTTTTCAATATACTTTAAACTCTAGAGTTTGCACTACAAACCTCAGGTTTGTCCTTTCAAGCTAAAACTAAGTTTTTGTCCTGAACAATGTCAGACTTGAGCCTGTCACTAATAAGCTCGAGTTCATCATTTAAACTTAAATTCTTCAGATTTCAAAATCACGACATTCCTTTCTGGAAGAAACAAGCTCGGGTTCAGAAGTTATAAGCTCGAGTTCATTTCAACCCGAGAGCAATGTGATTTTTCAATGACTTGAGAACCTCAGGTTTAGAATACAAACCTCAGGTTTACACGTTTTATAACTGAAGCATCTTTAAACACTGAAGCATTAAACTCGAGCCTACAAGAACTAAGCTCGAGTTCGCGACCCTGATTCATAAATTTGAATCTGTTGATTTTAGAAACCAATGTTGTTTGATCTTAAACTTGTGCAATATTATTCTCTGATATTCCCTGCTATGTTTAACGTCTTTGTTAGTGAATTTCAGAGAATTAAAAAATGTTAGGTGAGGAGTTAAAGCATAAAGCAAAAAGCAACTCAGAACATTTATTGCTATGTCCAGAAAGTTGCTTCTTCTGCTCAATCCATCTACACATGCCTAGAAAGCATTTAAGAGTGATTGCTACAACAAGAAACATCCTCTCTAATGGATTAATTCACAAAAAGTCAACTCTACTTACTTGGACAGCTGTATCAAGAGTAAACTAGAGAGAGAAGATACCAAAACCACCTTAGAACACTTGGACAACCTTTCCAATGGATCTATTTGAAAAGCAACGGTCATTTAATGATCTCTGAGTATAAATAGAAGAGCATTCAAGTCTTTCTAACAACCACAACAACAGATAGCGAAATTCATTGAAGTTTACATTCATTTCTTTCAGTTTTTTCATCTGTGTAGTATCTTTTGATACAAGAGCTTCAGTGTTCATTTATATCTGCTCTTTAAGAGAGTTATACTTCTGAATATTCATTTATTGTAAGGAATCACAAGTCAGGGGACTTGGTGATTTGGGATCATTGATTAGAACTTGTAAGGGGGAGTGAGTTCTAGTGAGAGAATCACTTCTTGAGTGCAGAGTGTGTAATCTTTGATATAGTGGAAATCCCAGTAAAGCTGGGGATTGGACGTAGGTCAAGTGGTTAAGACCGAACCAGTATAAATCTTCTTGTGTCTTGCTATTCTTCTCCTACTCTGTTTTACCCTGTTTTCATTGTTAGAAAACAGATTTATTTGCAAGAATTTTTAAAATACCCAATTCACCCCCCCCTCTTGGGTATTTGGCTCCTCTTTCATTTGGTATCAGAGCTTGTCTTCTCAAAAGAGCTTAACATCTCGAGAAGGATCAAGATGGATGGTATTTTACCTGATGGAGCCTCCATCAACCGACCACCTGGTTTCAGTGGACAACATTATTCTTTCTGAAAAGCCAAATTCAAAGTATTCGTTATGGCTTCTGAATATGGGCTATGGAGAGTGTTCGAGGTTGGAGATTATGCACCAACTGTGGAAGAAAATGGTCGCAGAATTCCAAAGCCAGAAGAAACCTATGATGAGAATGACCAAAGAAATGTGACTCTTAACAACAAGGCCATTCTTATGTTGCAAAGTGCTCTTAGTCAACAAGAGTATTTTAGAATCTGCACTTTGCCATCAGCAAAGGCTATGTGGGATGCTCTAGAAATAGCTCATGAAGGAACCACTGGAGTCAAGGAGAATAGGGTCAATACACTCATGATAGAATACGATCTTCTTCGCATGAAATTTGGTGAATCCATTATTGATTTCCAATTAAGATTTACTCATCTGATCAACCAGCTTGCTGCCTTAGGAAAAACTTATGATCAACCTGTTCAAGTGAGAAAAATCCTCAATATTCTCAGCAAGGAATGGGAAGCGAAAGTAACAGCTATTGAGGAAGCTCGAGGAGAATCGATGAGCTCGGTAGCTGCTTTGTTTGGAAGCCTGTCAGAATATGAAGGTAAACTAAAGTTCAGAAAAGAGCTTGAGGAAGTAAGTGGCAAAAACAAAGGAGTAGCCCTCAAGGCAGTGAAGGAAGTCAAAGAGTTAGATGCTGAGGAAGAAGAAGATGAAGATGAAGAACTGGGCATGATGGTTCGAAGATTCAAAAAGTTCTACAAGAAGGACCAAGGCTTCAGAAAGTTCCATAAAGGGAGTTCTAGCTTTGAATCAAAGAAGCCTATCATATGTTATGAATGCGAGAAGCCTGGTCATATCAAATCAGAATGTCCTCAGTTGAAGAATCAAGAGAAGGAAAAGAAGAAATTCAATAAGTTCAAAAAGAAGGCATATGTTTTAGCCATATGGGGAGATAGCTCATCCGATGAAGATGAAGTTGAAGATGAGGAAAAAGCAAACATATGCCTGGTAGCTCAAGAACAACAAGATGATAGTGAGGTATATGAATCTCAACCTTCCTATGATGAACTATTTGCTGAATATAATCTTGTGCAATTGGAATTTGAGAAGCTTGCTGAAAAATATATTGCTTTGAAAAAGAAAAACATTACTCTTGAACTACAAGTTGAAAAATTTTCTACACCCGAAATCTTGGTTTGTCAAGAGTGCCCTGATTTAAAGAAAAAGAATTTACATCTTACTAAAGCACTCGAAAAATTCACTAAGGGAAGTGAAATGCTTGATTTGATTTTGAAACAAAAAAGATTTATAAATGACAGATCAGGCATAGGTTACAAACCAGATTTCGATAAGAAGAAAGGTAAAAAGAAGAATGGTGAAAAATCATACATGAATTATTTTACAAAATCAGTTCATTCTTCCAATCCCTTTGCACATTGTAACTATTGCAATAGGAAAGGTCATACAACTTCATCTTGTTTTTATAAGAAAGAAAGAAAAGTTAAACCTGCTGGAAATTATCAATGGGTACCAAAAGAAACTTATGTTCCCAAGGTCCGATCTAACCCCAAAGGACCCAAGAAAAGATGGGTACCTAAGACTTGATCCTCTGTGATTTGCAGGTATATCTTAAAGCATCAAAGCCCAACAAATGGTACATTGATAGTGGATGCTCTAGACATATGACGGGAGACAAATCCAAATTTTTCTCAATCAAGCCTAAGGAAGGTGGCAAGGTGACCTTTGGTGGAGATCAATCTGGAAAGATTGCTGGGATTGGTGAGGTTGGTAACAATGAGGGATCACTGATCAAGGATGTCTACCTTGTGGAAGGACTTTGCCACAACCTTCTCAGTGTGAGTTAAAGCACCGACAAGGGTAACCTTGTTATTTTTTATTCTAATCAGTGTCTGATTGTGAAAAAGGAATTGCTCCCTTTAGAAAATTTGAAATCAAAAGCTTTATTTAGAGCACCTAGAGATGGCAATTGTTACACTCTTAACCTCTCTAGCAATGCTTCATTTTCTGAAAAATGTTTTGTAAGCAATTTGAGTGAGAGCTGGCTGTGGCACAAGCGTTTAGCTCATGTTCACATGTCTCAGCTTGACAAGTTGCTCAAAAAGGAGTTGGTGATTGACATTCCCAAACTTAGTCTTAAAAAGGACTTGATTTGTGATGCATGCCAAAAAGGGAAACAAACCAAATCATCTTTCAAAACCAAAAATGAAATATCTACCAATAGACCACTACAATTACTACATATGGAACTTGTTGGTCCAGCAAGGGTGAGGAGCCTTGGTGGTAACCTGTACACATTGGTTATTGTAGATGGTTTCTCTAGATTTTGTTGGACCATATTCTTGTCATCAAAAGATGAAACATTTGATCAATTTATTGTGTTTGCCAAGAAGGTCCAGAACGAGAAAGGTGTATCTATTTCAGGGATAAGAACTGACCATGGAGGAGAATTCGAAAACAATGCATTTGCTGAGTTTTGTGACAACATGGAGATAGACCACAACTTCTCAGCTCCAAGGACTCCACAACAAAACGGTGTTGTAGAGAGAAAGAATAGAGTCCTCACCGAGATAGCAAGGGCAATGCTGAATGAAAACAACACTTCCTAAGTGTTCTGGGCTGATGCTATGAGCACCGCTTGCTACATCTCCAACCGAGCATACCTGAGAAAGAAGATAAACAAGACCTCATATGAGCTATACAAAGGAAGGAAGCCCAACCTGAGTCATCTACACATTTTCGGGTGTAAGTGCTATGTGCACAACAATGGTAAAGAAAATCTGGGTAAATTTGATTCTAAGGCAGATGTAGGAATATTTCTTGGTTATTCAAATAGGAGCAAAGCATATAGAGTTTTCAATATTAGAACTAAAGTTGTTGAAGAATCTATTCATGTTATGTTCAGTGAAGAAAATACTGATAGATCCTTGAATGATGAGGAAGAAAATGTTTTCAAAAATCAATTCTTTTCAAAAACTACTACTTCATCCACTAAAAATTCTAAAAATGTTTTTGAGACTAATCCTGAAAACAATTTTGAAAACCCAGATCAATCTCAGCCTAGAGCTTGGAAATTTATAAGAAATCATCCTTTAGACCAAGTAATAGGTGATGTGAATCAAGGAGTAAGAACTAGAAATAGTACTTTAAATGAAGTAACTTTTTCTGCATTTATTTCACACATAGAACCCTCTAAGATAGATGAAGCCCTTTCAGACAATGATTGGGTGATAGCTATGCAAGAGGAGTTACACCAATTCGACAGGAATCAGGTTTGGGACTTAGTACCTAGACCCAAGGATCATCCGGTTATTGGGACTAAATGGGTATTTAAGAACAAACGTGATGAATCTGCAATCATTGTCCGAAATAAGGCTAGATTGGTTGCAAAAGGGTACAATCAAGAAGAAGGGATAGACTATGAAGAAACTTATGCTCCAGTAGCTAGATTGGAAGCTATAAGGGTTCTTCTAGCCTTCGCATGTGTTAAAAGGTTTAAGCTTTTTCAAATGGATGTTAAAAGTGCATTTTTGAATGGTTTTATTCAAAAGGAGGTTTATGTGGGGTTTTGAAAATGAACAGTACCCTGATCATGTTTTCAAACTCAAAAAAGGCATTATATGGACTCAAGCAAGCTCCTAGAGCTTGGTATGAGCGATTGAGTCAATTTCTCCTTGATCAAGAATTTATCAGAGGAAAAGCTGACACAACATTGTTCATAAAAAAGAATAAATTAAATGAAATTTTGATTGTTCAAATTTATGTTGATGACATAATCTTTGGTGCTACTAATGATACTTTGTGTGAAGAATTTTCAAAGATTATGCATGGAGAGTTTGAGATGTCAATGATGGGAGAGCTCAACTACTTCCTTGGGCTACAAATCAAACAAAGAAAATATGGAATCTTCATCTCCCAAACCAAGTATCTCAATGATCTACTGAAGAAGTTTGGATTGGAACATTGCAATGGTGCTGATACCCCAATGAGCATTGGATGCTGACGAAGAGGGCAAGGATTTCAACATCACAAAGTATAGAGGGATGATTGGATCTTTGCTCTATCTAACTGCAAGTCGTCCAGACATCCAATTCAGTGTTGGAATGTGTGCAAGATTCCAATCTACTCCAAAGGAATCTCATGCTGAACATGTGAAGAGGATCTTCAGATATCTTTTAGACACCAAGACACTGGGATTGTGGTTTCCTAAAGGTCAGCCTGAGCATTTGGTGGCATACTTAGACTCAGATCATGCCGGCTACAAGACTGATAAAAAGAGCACAAGTGGGCAATGCGAGTTCTTTGGTAATTCACTTGTGTCTTGGTTCAGCAAGAAGCAAACCAGTGTAGCTGTGTCATCAACTGAAGCTGAATATGTGGCTGCATCAAGTTGTTGTGCTCAAGTGTTGTGGCTCAAGCAACAGCTAGCTGAATTGGGAGTAAGCCTAAAGGAGATCCCAATCCTATGTGATAATACCAGTACAATTAGCTTGGCAAAAAATCCTGTCCAACATACAAGAACCAAGCATATTGATGTGCGGTATCATTTCATAAGGGATCACGTTCAAAAGAGAGATGTAAAAGTAATGTTTATCCTAACTCATTTTCATCTAGCATACATCTTCACAAAGCCATTAGCCAAAGAACAATTCAATTTCATTAGGAGAGAATTGGGATGGTAAATCCCAATGAGTTGTAAGTTCTCTTTTACCCAATGTTGGTTTAAGGTTTTGATGATTGACTGTTGCTAACTTAGGCATCGGAGTGGTTAGACATATTTTATGCAGGAAGCTTAAGTTTGAAATTTGCTGAAAAAGGGAGCAAACTCGAGCCTGAAACTTATGAACTCGAGCTCGAGAAAGGCAGAGGAGAAATGAAGATCAGAAGATGAAAGAACTCGAGCCCATAAGTGATGAACCTCAGGTTCATTTCAGGCAGAGAGCAAGCTTGAGCTAAAGAACTAGGTGAACTCGAGCCCACAACTAATGAACTCGAGTTCACGGGAGACAGAAAGTAGCCCATCTCAAAAATTTTCATGAACTCGAGCCTGTAAGTATGAACCTCAGGTTCACGAAGAAGTTCAAGAGTTCTCGGTTACACTCTTGAAGTCCAGGTTAGTGAAATTTACGACGAACTCGAGCCCACAAATGTGAGCTCGAGTTCATCGCGATGGTTATATATATGGAACTCAAACTTTTCTCCTCATTTCACTCAAACCTCCGGTTTAACCTAGAAACTCTTCTTCTTCCACTCACTCATTTCTGCGAAAATGGCTCCCAAGCAAACATCTTCCAAGGAAACTAACCCTAACCCTTCCCAATCATCTTCTCAAGCTCATACTGAACGTCCTATCCGAACGAAAATGCGGTCATCTCGTTTACATGATGGAATTGACAAATCCATCAAAGGAGTTCAAGGGGAAAACGTTGATCCTCGGCCCCTACGACCTAAAGGAATTGTGATCAATGAAGAGCGAACAAAGAAGAGGCATGAACCAGAGCCTGCGCCTCAGGGAAAAGGAAAAGCTTCTCAGCCAGTCGTGCCATTAAGGGAAAAACAACCCTTTAAAAGGAAGAAGACTACTGGTGTTCACTCAGTTCCTACTACCGGACAAGCCAGTTCCCAAGCTTAGTCAGTGCCTCAACAACAAGAGCAAGGTGCTCCTTAGGTATCTCAGTCTTTACCTGCTCTGTATGAGATCTATAACCACAAGAGATGTCCAAGTGGATTTTCTGAAGAACCCTACCGTATGTCTGCGGATGAAGGAATTGCTTTTAAGAAAAAGTATGATGAAAAGAAAGCCTTCTGCCCCATAGTTTCAGTAGATTTAGCCAAGATCAAAGAAGAGTGTAACCTAGACCTATCCCCTTGGCTAAAACAATTTGAGCCACTGATTTCCATCAAATTAAAGCTCCTTATAGCCCAAAGCTTGTGAAAATCTTCTATTTTCACATGCAGTCTGACAATGTCTTGGATGAAGAAGGGAATCTTATTGAGGAAAGGATAATTACTAAAGTGAGGGGTCAGAAAATCACTATCACTCCATCATACCTAAACTCAATTCTTCAAATTTCCAATCCCCCAACACCTGAAACACATAGATACAAGCAACAGGCTATGTTTAGACTTCTCATACCCAATGAACCTGTCCCTGAAGGTCTTCAAATCCTCAACTTTACCCCGGCAGCTATGCCCCCTAAGAACAGAGCCATTTGGTACATTTACACGAGGGACTTACTGCAGAAGGGAGGCAACTTCACCCACTTTGCCAAAAAGGACTTCCCCATCATTTGCTCTATCCTGGATCAACAGCCTCAGAATGTTGGGCATTGGCTCTTCCATGAGATGTCAAGGTTTGCATTTCAGTCTAGACAGTGATCTCAGACCCCCTTCCCTAGTCTGGTTTCAGTGATTCTCTTTCATGAGAAAATTTGGTATCTAGCTGCTAATGATCCCCCAGTCTACCTAGCTGAATTTGGAAGACACATTATGAATCTCATGGGGATTGATTGTGAGGAAAGATCTGATCAGTCCAGAGCTCCTGCCAGATCAAGGTCAGTCAAGACCAGGGGGACTCACTCACGTGCACAGGAAGCTCAAAGTGCACCTCCTCCACCACCGACATTTCTTCCTACAGACTTTGATACCAGGGTCAAGGAAATAGTTGACAAGGCTATCTCTGATCTCACTGACAGTGTGGAATTAGCAGTGGGGAAGCTTGTTTCTGAGGTGAATCAAGGTCACAGTAGTTTGGTTGATGTTCAAGAAGGTTTCAGAGTGGAACAAGAAGCTTTGAAAAATCAGATTAGTGACCAAGCCGTCAACATTTCCACATTGATGGTCACCATAATGAGTTTGGGTGACAAACTGGATCAATTTCTGAAGACGCAATCTATGACAGCTCTTGCTTCAGCTTTTGAGACAGTTCCAGCAACTATTCCTTCTGAACCTCAGACAAAACCTCCTATTGAACCTCAGATAGAACCTCAGCCTAACCCTCAGCCAGAACCTATCCAGCTTGTCTCTGAAAGAATGGACCTTGATACCCAAGAGGGGGGGTGAATTGGGTATCTATAAAATTTTAAAGACTTGGCTCTGTTTTGGGCAAGTTAAAGCAGAGGATAAATGAAGAGAGGAGTGGAGAAGCTTTGCACGGATCAATTTATACTGGTTCGGCCTTTTCTCTGACCTACATCCAGTCCCCAAGCCTCACTTGGGATTTTCAATCCACTAACTTCACAAGACTTGATTACAATCTCTGTACTCAGAGTAGTTCTCTCACTAGAACTCACTCCCCCTTACAAGATGCAATCAATACTCCCAACCACCAAGTCCCCTGACTTGTGGTTATCTCAATCAATGAATGATTACAAGAAAGACTCTCTCAAAGAGTAGATAAGATAAATACTGAAGTACAATGTATCAAAGATACAGCCTAATGAAAAGAACAACTCAGGATGATTATTTTCGAGTAGAGTAGTTGTTCATCAGATGTGTCTGTTTGGCTTCAGTTCCTCAGTCATTTATAATTGTTTGAATCATTTGAACGTTAATAATCCACTGAAGCTTGTTCCCATTCGAAAATGTGACTGTTGTGAGTGTTCTTCCATGTGTAAAGGTACTGCAGAAGCTGATGGGTAATATTCTGTTGCTACTTTCCAGATTTGGGTGTTTGTAGCTTTTGCATTTGAATATTGGTGGCCCATGACATTCTGTTTTTAGAATAATCACGTTTGGCTTTCTTCAGAGGTGATTGTACTGTCTGTAATGCCAACCTGTCATGCATTTAATCTTGTCTTGAAGGATAAGATAAAATAATCCAAGTTGCATAAAGTGTTGCTCCAATTGAATCTCTGTCTAATTCAAATTCTTTCTGTTATCTCATAAATAAACTTGTTAGAACAGATCACTTACATATATAAGAGATAGATATAATGATTAGATTCAAAGGGTAATTTGAAACATGAAGAAAGAATCAAATTTGACATATCAGAGTTTAAATGCGTTTTTCTGTTCTGGAGGTCTGAACTCGAGTTCATAATGTTAGGCTCGAGTTCGGCCTTTATTCATTTTGAGAATTCGGTTCTGTCAAAATCAAACTGGAGGTTTGTGTGTAAACCTGAGGTTTGTAAGAACACGAACTCGAGTTCATTAATGATGAACTCGAGTTCTCTTTACTTAGAGAACTTCAAAAAGGGTTAACATAAAACAAACTGGAGGTTTAAGACAAGTGGGCTCGAGTTTGAAACTTTTGAAAATGGCTAATTACTCTCTGGAACTTTTGAACTGGAGTTTGAGAAGCTTGGGCTCGAGTTTAGTTCTCTCTAAAATATTCTGAAGGCTCTCGGTCAAAACTAGGCTCGAGTCTGAAGAGTTTAGGCTCCAGTTTATAGACAATGTTCTGTTTTCAAGTTTAAACAAACTTGTCCTGCCAAGGATGAACTCGAGTTCATCATGACAGGCTCGAGTTCTTTTACTTAATATCTTCTTTGAACTTTTTCAAACTTGAGGTTTGAGTAGAGGTTTAGAGTTTGTAATAGGTTTTCAAAAGTTAAAAAAAAACTTTGTCAATGGCGAACTCGAGTTCATTAAATGGTAGGCTCGAGTTCACTCAAACTTTCAAGGATTTAATTTTGAACTTCAGGTTCAGTCTCAAGTTTGATCTTTGGTTTGACAAGTTTATGCTTTCTGTTAAACATAGGCTCGAGTTCAACAGTTATAGGCTCGAGTTCATGCGAACTTTCAAAGGTTTAATTATGAACTTCAGGTTTAGTCTCAAGTTTGAACTTTGGTTTTGCAAGTTCATGCTTTCTGTTAAATACAGGCTCGAGTTCATCACTCATAGGCTCGAGTTCTATTTTGACAGATAGAAAAATCATGAGTTTTAAACATCCTTGACTTGTCAAATCTTTCCACTATTGTTTACAATTGTCAGTGATCATCAAAACACTCTGAGAACTAACATTCTCCCCCTTTTTGATGATGACAACACTTGTAAACAATTGATTGGGAAACTTAGTTTGAAATTTATTTTGAAATTCAGCTTGTGATCAAATTGACAGAAAACATATATCAGAAGCAGAATATCAAGGATTTGTTTTGTGAAACAAAAATTTTGCAGATTATCAGAGACTTAACCAAATTATCAGAGATAAACTTTAAGACCAAAAAAATATAACTGAAACTTCAAATTGATAACTTCAAACTGAAAAAAAATTCACATAATTCCAAAATGACTACAAAAGTTACAAAACAATCAATATTCACTCCACACTTTCTCCCCCTTTGGCATCATCAAAAGGAGGGGAAGAAGAGATAGGTTCAATTTGGACATAGGGTACTATGGCTAGTGGCTCAGCATAGGATGTGAAGGTCGAAGGTGTAGGAGCAGAAGGAGGTGTCTGTGCAGGCTGAGCGTGAGCAGGTTCTGAGTCTGGGGCAGGTACAGAGGTAGAAGCATCCGGAGACTGAGACTTTAAGATCTTGTCCATCTTATCGCTTAGGTTCATCATTGTAACCAATAAGGTGGACATAGTAGAGGTCTGTTCATTGACTTGAGTCTTCAGTGCTTCTTGTTCAACTCTGAAGGCTTCTTGAGCATCCACCAGGTTATTGTGACCCTTGTTCACTTCAGCAACTAGCTTCCCTACAGCTAGTTCAATTCCTTCTATTAGATCAGATACGGCCTTGTCCACAATTTCTTGAACTCTGACATTAAAATCAGAAGGAGGTGGAGGAGCACTCTGAGCTTCTTCAGCTCTGGACTGTGTGGCTCTGGATGTAGCTGGCTTGGACCTCTTTGGGGCTCTGGACTGATCTGAGTACTCAGGCCTGTGAGTTTGCATCAAGTTCATGATGTGCTGTCCAAATTCAGTTGGAAATTGAGGAGAGTCATTCTCAGCCAAGTGCCAAATCTTCTCATGAAATAGAATTACTGAAACCAGGCTGGCAAAGGGAATCTGGGATGACTGGCGTGAGTGAAAAGCAAATTTTGCTATTTCTTGAAAGAGCCAGTAACCTACATTCTGAGGTTGTTGGTCTAGAATGGAGGCGAAGATGTTAAAATCTTTCTTGGCAAAGTGTGTAAAGTTGCCTCCCTTCTGAAGAAGATTCCTGGAATAAATGTACCAGATGGCTCGGTTTCTCAGAGGCATGGCAGCTGGGGTGAAATTCAGTATCTCAAGGGTATTAGGAATAGGTTCATCAGGTCTGAGTAAACTAAATATAGCCTGTTGCTTATATCTGTGAGTTTCAGGCTTAGGAGGGTTTGAGATTTGTAGGATAGAGTTCAGATAGTCAGGAGTAATTGTGATTTTCTGACCTCTAACCTTTGTGACAATTCTTTCTTCTACCAGATCACCATCTGAATTTAGCACATTATCAGATTTCATGTGAAAGTAAAAGACTTTCACAAGTTTGGGACTATAGGCAGCCTTGATTGAAATTAAGGACTCAAATTGATTCATCCAGGGGCTCAAATCCAAATTACATTCTTCTTTTAGCTTAGCTAAATCTACAAAGACTATAGGACAGAATTTCTTCTTTTCATCATATTTTTTCTTGAATAAAACACCCTCTTCTGCTGTCATTCTACATGGTTCTATGTTGAAACCTTCTGGGCACCTCTTATGCTTGTAAATTTCTAAAATTGCAGGTAAGGGCTGAGATACCTGAGGAGTCCCTTGTTCCTGAGATTGAGGTTCATCTTGACCACTACCTTGACCGGGAGTGGGAACAGAGTGGATACCCGCGGTTTTCTTTCTCTTGAAGGGTTGTTTTTCCCTCAGAGGAGCAGCTGGCTGAGGGGCTTTACCTCTTCCTTGGACAGGAGGCTCGGGATCATGCCTCTTCTTCGTTCTCTCTTCTCCAATTACAACTCCTTTCGGTCTGGAAGGAGGAGTTTGAGTATTTTCGCCGTCAACTCCTCTAACGAATTTGTCAATTCCATCTTGTAGGCGGGAAGAGCGCTTTTTTGTACGGACAGGGCGTTCAGATTGAGTTTGAGAAACAGATTGAGAAGGGTTAGGGTTTGTGTCTTTGGGATTTGTGGATTGAGAGGCCATTTTCGCAGAAAACAGAGGAAGAAGATGATGAGAAAGACGCAGAGGACTAGGGCAAACCGGAGGTGTGTGAAGAGTGAAGTGAAAAGTTTGTAACTGTAGTATATATAGAGTTCGTGATGAACTCGAGTTCACACCTTTCAGGCTCGAGTTCGTCATTAAAATTTGCTTACCTGGACTTCAAGAGTGTGCTGAGAACTCTTGAACTTCCTCGTGAACCTGAGGTTCTCACTTACGAGCTCGAGTTCAGGATGACTTTCCTCCAAGGTTGCTCTCTGTGATTTACGAACTCGAGTTCGTCACTTATGGGCTCGAGTTCGTCATGCCTGAGATCCAGCCTTGCTCTCTGCCAAAAATGAACTTGAGGTTCATTCACTAATGAACTCGAGTTCATTCTTGTTTTTGCCTTTCACTACTTCCAGTCTCTCTCGAGCTCGAGTTCTTTCTTGTCAGGCTCGAGTTCGGTCATAACTTCAGCAAATTTGAGATAAGAGCATCCTGCATAAGACACTTCTAGATACTCCGATGCTTAAGTCAGTAATCAATCATTATCAAAACCATAACTAACATTAAAATGAGTGAGAAATACTTACAGTTCATTGGGGTTTACCATTCCCAATTCTCTTCTTATGAAATTAAATTGTTCTTTTGCAAGAGGTTTTGTGAAAATGTCTGCAAGTTGGAGATGTGTTGGGATAAACATGACTTTGACATCCTTCTTCTGAACATGATCCCTGATGAAATGATGTCTCACATCAATGTGTTTGGTTCTTGTATGTTGCACAGGATTCTTGGCCAAGCTTATTGTGCTTGTGTTGTCACATAGTATTGGAATTTCTTTCAAGTACACTCCCAAATCAGCGAGTTGTTGTTTTAACCATAACACTTGAGCACAGCAACTTGAGGCAGCCACATACTCAGCTTCAGTAGATGATACAGCAACAGTGGTTTGTTTCTTGCTGAACCATGACACAAGTGAGCCACCAAAGAATTCACATTGTTCACTTGTGCTCTTCCTATCTGTCTTGTATCCAGCATGATCTGAATCTGAATATGCTACTAAGTGTTCTGGTTGTCCTTTGGGAAACCATAAGCCAAGAGTCTTAGTATCAGCAAGATATCTAAAGATTCTTTTCACATGTTCAGCATGTGTCTCTTTTGGAGCAGATTGGAATCTTGCACACATCCCCACACTGAATTGAATGTCGGGGCGGCTTGCTGTAAGATAGAGTAATGACCCAATCATTCCTCTATACTTTGTTATGTTAAAGTCCTTGCCTTCTTCATCAGCATCCAAAGAAGTAGTTGCACTCATGGGAGTATCAGCACCATTGCATTGATCCATTCCAAACTTCTTTAAGAGATCATTCAGATACTTGGTTTGGGATATGAAAATTCCATCCTTCCTTTGCTTGATTTGCAATCCAAGAAAATAATTTAGTTCTCCCATCATTGACATTTCAAATTCTCCCTGCATTTTCTTTGCAAATTCTTCACACAGAGTATCATTAGAAGCTCCAAATATGATATCATCCACATAAATTTGAACAACTAAAATTTCATTTAGCTTATTAGTTTTAATAAAAAGAGTTGTATCAGCTTTCCCTCTAACGAAATCTTGATCAAGAAGAAATTTGCTTAATCGCTCATACCAAGCTCTAGGAGCTTGCTTAAGACCATATAAAGCTTTCTTGAGACGAAAAACATGATCTGGATAATTTTCATTTCGAAAACCAGGAGGTTGCTCAACATAAACTTCCTCTTGAATAAAACCATTTAAAAATGCACTTTTAACATCCATTTGATAAAGTTTAATTCCTTTTACACAAGTAAAGGCTAGAAGAACTCTTATAGCTTCCAATCTTGCCACTGGAGCATAAGTTTCTTCATAATCAATACCTTCTTCCTGATTATAGCCTTTGGCAACCAATCTTGCCTTATTTCGGACAATGACTGCAGATTCATCTCGTTTGTTTTTGAATACCCATTTAGTGCCAATGACTGGATGGTCTTTAGGCCTAGGTACCAAGTCCCAAACTTGATTTCTGTCAAATTGATGTAATTCCTCTTGCATAGCTATCACCCAATCATTGTCTGAAAGGGCTTCTTCTATTTTAGAGGGTTCAATGTGTGAAATAAATGCAGAGAAGGTTACTTCATTTAACGTGCTTCTTCTGGTTCTTACTCCTTGATTAATATCACCTATAACTTGGTCTATAGGATGATTCCTTATATATTTCCAAGCTCTAGGCTGAGTCTGATCAGGATTTTCTAAACTGTTTTCAGGATCAGCTTCAAAAACATTTTCATAATTTTCAGAGGAAGGGGTAGTTTTTGAAAAGAATTGATTTTTGCAAATGTTTTCTTCTTCATCATCCAAAGATCTGTTAGAATCATTTTCACAAAACACAACATGTATTGATTCTTCTACAACTTTAGTTCTAGCGTTAAAAACTCTATATGCTCTGCTTCTATTAGAATAACCAATAAATATCGCTAAGTCAGCCTTAGAATCAAATTTACCAAGATTCTCTTTACCATTATGGTGCACATAGCACTTGCAACCAAAAATGTGAAGGTGGCTGAGATTTGGCTTTCTCCCTTTGTAGAGCTCATAAGGAGTCTTGTTCAACTTCTTCCTTAAGTAAGCTCTATTGGAGATATAGCATGCAGTGCTCATGGCATCTGCCCAAAATACTTGTGATGTGTTGTTTTCACTCAACATTGCTCTTGCCATCTCAGTGAGTATTCTGTTCTTTCTCTCCACAACACCATTCTGTTGTGGTGTCCTTGGTGCTGAAAAGTTGTGATCAATCCCCGTGTTGTCACAGAACTCAGCAAAGGCGTTGTTCTCAAATTCTCCACCATGGTCGGTTCGTATACCTGAAATTGAAAAACCTTTCTCGTTCTGGACCTTCTTGGCAAATACAACAAATTGATCAAATGTTTCATCTTTAGATGATAAGAAAATTGTCCATGTGAATCTAGAATAATCATCAACTATGACCAAAGTGTATAAATTTCCACCAAGACTTCTAACTCTAGCTGGTCCAACTAAGTCCATATGAAGTAATTGAAGGGGTCTGGTAGTAGAAATCTCATTCTTCGTTTTAAAGGATGATTTGGTTTGTTTTCCTTTTTGGCAAGCATCACATATCTTATCATTTTTGAAATTCAATTTTGGAATACCAATAACCAAATCCTTTTTCAGCAACTTGTCAAGTTGAGACATGTTCACATGAGCTAATCTTTTGTGCCATAACCAACTTTCATCCAAGTTACTTACAAAACATTTTTCTGACACGGAGGTATTACTAGAGAGGTTAAGTGTATAACAATTGCCATCTCTAGGTGCTCTAAACAAGGCTTTAGTTTTCAAATTTTCTATGGGAATCAAATCCTTTTTGACAATAAAGCATTCATCAGAATCAAAGATAACTAAGTTACCCTTATCAGTGCTTTGGCTCACACTTAGGAGATTGTGACACAATCCTTCTACTAGATAGACATCCTTGATGAGTGGACCATCACTACTTCCAATCTCACCAATGCCAGCAATCTTTCCTGATTGGTCTCCTCCAAAGGTGACTCTACCACCATCTTTTGGTTTAATTGTAAGGAATTTGGTTTTATCACCAGTCATGTGTCTTGAGCATCCACTATCAATATACCATTTGTTGGGTCTTGATGCTCTAAGACAAACCTGCAAATCACAATGGGATCAAGTTTTAGGTACCCAACTTTTCTTGGGTCCTTTTGGGTTAGCTTGCACCTTGAGAACATAAGTTCCTTTTGGTACCCATTTATAGTTTCCTATAGGTTTAATTTTTCCTTCCCTCTTATGAAAACAAGATGAAGTTGAATGGCCCTTCCTATTGCAATAATCACAATGTGCAAAGGGATTTGAGGAGTGAACTGTTTTTGTAAAGTAGTTCATGTAAGATTTTTGACCACTCTTCTTTTTACCTTTCTTCTTATCAGAATTTGGTTTGTAACCAATACCTGACCTATCATTTACAAATCTTTGTTGTTTCAAAATTACATTAAGCATTTCACTGCCCTTAGTAAATGTTTCAAGTGCTTTTGTAAGATGTACATTCTTCTGTTTTAATTCAGGGCATTCCTGACAAATCAAAATTTTAGAAGAAGATAGTTTTTCAATTTGTAGTTCAAGAGTGATATTTTTCCTTTTCAAAGCTAAGTATTTTTCTGCGAGTTTCTCAAATTCCTTTTGCACAAGATAATATTCATCAACAAGTTCATCATAGGAAGGTTTTGAGTCATATACCTCATCATCATCTTGTTGTTCTTGAGCTACTAGGCATATGTTTGCCTTTTCATCTTCAACCTCTTCATCCTCATCTGAAGAGCTATCACCCCATATGCTTGAAATGTATGCTTTCTTTTTATACTTGCTGAAGCTCTTTTTGTCCTTCTCTTTGTTGGTGTTGTTCAGCAAAGGACATTCAGACTTGATGTGTCCAGGCTTTTGGCACTCATAACAGATGATTGGTTTCTTTGTTTCATGACTTGAGCTTCCTTTCTGAAACCTTTTGAATCCTTGGTCTCTCTTGAAGTATTTCTTGAAGCGCCTGACCAACATACCGATTTCTTCATCTTCATCTTCCTCATCTTCTTCATTATCAGAATCTCTTGCTTCCTTGGCTGTTTTAAGAGCCAATCCCTTGCTTTTCCCATGTACCTCGTCAAGTCCTTTCTTGAACTTGATTTTTGCTTCATATTCTGAGAGGCTACCAAATAGAGCAGCCACAGAAGTCATTGATTCTCCTCTAGCTTCTTCTATTGCTGTGACTTTGGCCTCCCATTCCTTGTTGAGAACATTGAGAATTTTTCTTACTTGGACTGACTGATCATAGTCTTTACCAAGTGCAGCAAGTTGATTTATGAGATGAGTGAAACGAAGTTGAAATTCACCAATGGATTCGCCGGACTTCATTCTAAGGAGATCATATTCTGTCATGAGGGTGTTTACACGATTTTGCTTTACACCTGCTGTCCCTTCATGAGCAATTTCTAGTGCATCCCACATATGCTTTGCAGATGGAAGTGTGCAAATTCGGAAGTATTCTTGTTGACTTAATGCACTTTGGAGAAGTAGAACTGCCTTACTGTTGAGTGTGATGTTCCTTCGATCATTGTCATCATATTCCTCTTCAAGTTTTGGAATTCTCACACCATCTTCCATAGTTGTAGGAGTGTAATCTCCTCTTTCAAATACTCTCCATAGTCCATATTCAGTAGCCATGACAAAAACTTTGAACTTGGCTTTCCAGAATGAGTAGTGTTCTCCATTGAAACCAGGTGGTCTGTTGATAGAGGCTCCATCGGGAAGAATTCCTTCCATATTGATCCTTCTCGAGCTGTTAGACTCTTTTGAGAAGACCAAGCTCTGATACCAAATGAAAGAATGGACCTTGATACCCAAGAGGGGGGGGTGAATTGGGTATCTATAAAATTTTAAAGACTTGGCTCTGTTTTGGGCAAGTTAAAGCAGAGGATAAATGAAGAGAGGAGTGGAGAAGCTTTGCACGGATCAATTTATACTGGTTCGGCCTTTTCTCTGACCTACATCCAGTCCCCAAGCCTCACTTGGGATTTTCAATCCACTAACTTCACAAGACTTGATTACAATCTCTGTACTCAGAGTAGTTCTCTCACTAGAACTCACTCCCCCTTACAAGATGCAATCAATACTCCCAACCACCAAGTCCCCTGACTTGTGGTTATCTCAATCAATGAATGATTACAAGAAAGACTCTCTCAAAGAGTAGATAAGATAAATACTGAAGTACAATGTATCAAAGATACAGCCTAATGAAAAGAACAACTCAGGATGATTATTTTCGAGTAGAGTAGTTGTTCATCAGATGTGTCTGTTTGGCTTCAGTTCCTCAGTCATTTATAATTGTTTGAATCATTTGAACGTTAATAATCCACTGAAGCTTGTTCCCATTCGAAAATGTGACTGTTGTGAGTGTTCTTCCATGTGTAAAGGTACTGCAGAAGCTGATGGGTAATATTCTGTTGCTACTTTCCAGATTTGGGTGTTTGTAGCTTTTGCATTTGAATATTGGTGGCCCATGACATTCTGTTTTTAGAATAATCACGTTTGGCTTTCTTCAGAGGTGATTGTACTGTCTGTAATGCCAACCTGTCATGCATTTAATCTTGTCTTGAAGGATAAGATAAAATAATCCAAGTTGCATAAAGTGTTGCTCCAATTGAATCTCTGTCTAATTCAAATTCTTTCTGTTATCTCATAAATAAACTTGTTAGAACAGATCACTTACATATATAAGAGATAGATATAATGATTAGATTCAAAGGGTAATTTGAAACATGAAGAAAGAATCAAATTTGACATATCAGAGTTTAAATGCGTTTTTCTGTTCTGGAGGTCTGAACTCGAGTTCATAATGTTAGGCTCGAGTTCGGCCTTTATTCATTTTGAGAATTCGGTTCTGTCAAAATCAAACTGGAGGTTTGTGTGTAAACCTGAGGTTTGTAAGAACACGAACTCGAGTTCATTAATGATGAACTCGAGTTCTCTTTACTTAGAGAACTTCAAAAAGGGTTAACATAAAACAAACTGGAGGTTTAAGACAAGTGGGCTCGAGTTTGAAACTTTTGAAAATGGCTAATTACTCTCTGGAACTTTTGAACTGGAGTTTGAGAAGCTTGGGCTCGAGTTTAGTTCTCTCTAAAATATTCTGAAGGCTCTCGGTCAAAACTAGGCTCGAGTCTGAAGAGTTTAGGCTCCAGTTTATAGACAATGTTCTGTTTTCAAGTTTAAACAAACTTGTCCTGCCAAGGATGAACTCGAGTTCATCATGACAGGCTCGAGTTCTTTTACTTAATATCTTCTTTGAACTTTTTCAAACTTGAGGTTTGAGTAGAGGTTTAGAGTTTGTAATAGGTTTTCAAAAGTTAAAAAAAAACTTTGTCAATGGCGAACTCGAGTTCATTAAATGGTAGGCTCGAGTTCACTCAAACTTTCAAGGATTTAATTTTGAACTTCAGGTTCAGTCTCAAGTTTGATCTTTGGTTTGACAAGTTTATGCTTTCTGTTAAACATAGGCTCGAGTTCAACAGTTATAGGCTCGAGTTCATGCGAACTTTCAAAGGTTTAATTATGAACTTCAGGTTTAGTCTCAAGTTTGAACTTTGGTTTTGCAAGTTCATGCTTTCTGTTAAATACAGGCTCGAGTTCATCACTCATAGGCTCGAGTTCTATTTTGACAGATAGAAAAATCATGAGTTTTAAACATCCTTGACTTGTCAAATCTTTCCACTATTGTTTACAATTGTCAGTGATCATCAAAACACTCTGAGAACTAACTCCACCCTCTTTTGCTGATGACAAAGGGGGAGAGAATGTTGAGTGATGAGGAGAATTGTTTCATGCTTTCTATAGTTTGTTTCATGTTTGCTATAATTTCTGTGTAGTATTTGCTGTTTTGTGTATATTTGCTTTCGAAACTCTAGTTGTATGGTTTCTGTTTCTTTTAATGAATGTTCAAGTATTTTGCTATCATACATGCTTTTGATGAATGCTCTGCTGCTAGTGCTCTGATTATAGGTTGACAACTTGAACAATTTTTTTTTCAAAGTTAAGTTTCAAAACTACTCTTCAAAATCAATTGTTTACAAGTGTTGTCATCATCAAAAAGGGGGAGAATGTTAGTTCTCTGTGTGTTTTGCTGATTACTAACAATTGTAAACAATATGGAGATGTTTTTTTTGTTCAAGATTAAACTGATTTCAACTTGTCAATTTTAAGCAAAAACATTCTTTCTGAGACAAACTCGAGCCTATTGTGTGCAAGCTCGAGCCTGCTTTTGACAGAGAGCATAAACCTGCCAGCTCAATTCACAAACTCGAGACTGAACCTGGAGTTTGAACTAAAGCTTACTCAAAAGTTTAAATGAACTCGAGCCTATACTTTCAAGCTCGAGTTCATCAATGGCAGAGAGGTTTGGACTTCGAAAGAAATCCTTGAACTTGACACTTCTCTTTTCCAAACCTCAGGTTTGCAACCTCTAGAAAGATTCTTCATAGTTTCTATAACCTATGAACTCGAGCCCGCTATGGCAAACTCGAGCTCATCTCTAGCGGGACAAATTTTTCAAAGACACTTACAAACTCTGCACTGTTTCATTGAAAGAAAAAGTTTTCCAGTTTGAAAAGTTTACAAGAAATTTAAACTCGAGCCTACCTTTTTTCAAACTCGAGCCTATATTTGGCCAAGAGATTTCAAAGTTTTCCAGCTCAATTAAACCTGAGACATGTTTCATAAACCTCAGGTTTATCTCAAGGCAAAAACATAAAGAATTTTTCTAAGTAAAACAAACTCGAGCCTAAAAGTTCCAGAGAACAAATGCGTTTTTCAACTTAAGAGAACTCTAGAGTTCATTTTATAAACCTCAGGTTTGAGCACTGGGAGAATGAATTAAGTCTTGACATGAATAGTGCCACACTCGAGCCTAACATGTTAAGCTCGAGTTCAAATCTTACAGAGAGCAACGAACTTTTCAATATACTTTAAACTCTAGAGTTTGCACTACAAACCTCAGGTTTGTCCTTTCAAGCTAAAACTAAGTTTTGTCCTGAACAGTGTCAGACTTGAGCCTGTCACTAATAAGCTCGAGTTCATCATTTAAACTTAAACTCTTCAGATTTCAAAATCGCGACATTCCTCTCTGGAAGAAACAAGCTCGAGTTCAGAAGTTATAAGCTCGAGTTCATTTCAACCCGAGAGCAATGTGATTTTTCAATGACTTGAGAACCTCAGGTTTAGAATACAAACCTCAGGTGTACACATTTTGTAACTGAAGCATCTTTAGACACTGAAGCATTAAACTCGAGCCTACTAGAACTAAGCTCGAGTTCGCGAGGCTGATTCAGAAATTTGAATTTGTCGATTTCAGAAACCAATGTTGTTTGATCTTAAACTTGTGCAATATTATTCTCTGATATTCCCTGCTATGTTTAACGTCTTTGTTAGTGAATTTCAGAGAATTAAAGAATGTTAGGTGAGGAGTTAAAGCATAAAGCAAAAAGCAACTCAGAACATTTATTGCTATGTCCAGAAAGTTGCTTCTTCTGCCCAATCCATCTACACACGCCTACAAAGCATTTAAGAGTTATTGCTACAACAAGAAACATCCTTTCTAACGGATTAATTCACAAAAAGTCAACTCTGCTTACTTGGACAGCTGGATCAAGAGTAAACTAGAGAGAAGATACCAAAACCACCTGAAAACACTTGGACAACCTCTCCAACGGATCTATTTGGAAAGCAACGGTCATTTAATGATCTCTGAGTATAAATAGAAGAGCATTCAAGTCTTTCCAACAACCACAACAACTGAGAGTGAAATTCATTGAAGTTTACATTCATTTCTTTCAGTTTTTTCATCTGTGTAGTATCTTTTGATACAAGAGCTTCAGTGTTCATTTATATCTGCTCTTTAAGAGAGTTATACTTCTGAATATTCATTTATTGTAAGGAATCACAAGTCAGGGGACTTGGTGATTTGGGATCATTGATTACAACTTGTAAGGGGGAGTGAGTTCTAGTGAGAGAATCACTTCTTTAGTGCAGAGTGTTTAATCTTTGATATAGTGGAAATCCCAGTAAGGCTGGGGACTAGACGTAGGTCAAGTGGTTAAGACCGAACCAGTATAAATCTTCTTGTGTCTTGCTATTCTTCTCCTACTCTGTTTTACCCTATTTTCACTGTTAGAAAATAGAGTTATTTGCAAGAATTTTTAAAATACCCAATTTACCCCCTTCTTGGGTATTTGGCTCCTCTTTCAAAATAGTGTGTTCAGTGAGCAGATTCTTGCGGACAAGCTATCGAAGCTTAACAGCACCCAACAGTGTATTGAGAGTATCCTTTCATTGGCATCCTTGTTCTTGATAATTCTTTCTTCTTCTTTTCTTCTTATTTATTAAATAGACTGATTTTATGGTTCTGTTTATCGTCTAACCAATTTGGTACATGATCTTAGGATTTGTAGGTGTACTTGTATCTTATGGTTTAATTAGCTATCTATAAGAATCTAAATTGTCAATAGAATCACATGACATTTAAAATTGCGGTACTCTGGTAGTTCAAATTGGCAATACTGAGTCTAAGGATTGTGATTTAGCTCTGTCATGTCAATTTTTTAAATTGGTGAACAATTTTGGTTTAAGCCAGTGTTGTCAATGGCCCATAGTGGCATGAGCACCATAGATGTTGGTCTTTATAGCCATAGAAGCTGTTGTGGAGTCCATCTTTTTCCTTTTTGTTGTTTTAGGCGGAAAATTGAGCTAATTATTCTCTGAAACTCAAATTTGGTCTTACCCACAAGTTGAAAGTTTGCCGATGTCTACATGACCATGGAACTTATGGATGCTCTTGTAGTACTTCTTGTATCATATTCTTCGTGGGCTAAAGTATATACATTCTGCAAATATCATCCATTGAGACTTGAAACGAAGCAACCTTCTTCAGGCAACCAGCAGTCGAAGAAGAAGAAATAGATGTAGTTTTATTGTAAAGTAGTTGAAAGTCTTTCATATGACCTTATTTTGCCAATGTATATAATTGGAAGTGAATGTATAAACTTTGCCCAGCCTTAGAGCAAATACTAATTTTTTTTTTACTAGCCTTAGAGCCAAATGTTGAATATAGCAACAAGAAATGCTATATGCATGAATGGTGTTACAATTGTTTGACTTACTGCCACTTTGTGCAAGAAATTAAATCTTTGATTCTAAATTTGAGTGCTGTTGGTGGTTCTTCATTATCTTGAATTGACATTCAGTTGCATAAGTCTGTTTGCTACACATTCTTCAAAATCTTAAGGGTGTTATTTTGCTATTATGCCTCAATGCTTGCTTGCTTACTTGACTTTGGTGAATTCATCAAGTTTAGCAAGTATTAGTACCTAAAATTTGATTTTGACTTGTCCCCGTATATGGTAAATCATTGGTAATTCAATTCTCAGGTCACAGGCCATTTACAACAGCAAATTCTATTTTAACAAGTCTTGAAAACCTGGATTTTGTCAATTCTGAGGTCTAGAGGCCATTTGCAACAAGAAATTCTATATTTACAACAACAAATTTCTATTTTAACAACAAGTTTTGAAAGCTTGGATTTTGTCTTTTCTGAGGCCCAGAGGCCATTTGCAACGAGAAATTCTATATTTACAACAGCAAATTCCTATTTTAACAAGAAGTTTTGAAAACCTGGATTTTGTCAATTTTGAGGTCTAAAGGCCATTTGCAACAAGAAATTCTATATTTACAACAGAAAATTCCTATTTTAACAAAAAGTTTTAAAAGCCTGGATTTTGTCTTTTCTGAGGTCCAGAGGCCATTTGCAACAAGAAATTCTACATTTAAAACAGCAAATGCCTATTTTAACAACAAACTTTGAAAGCTTGGATTTTCTCATTTCTGAGGTCCAGAGGCTATTTACAACAAAATATTCTATATTTACAACAACAAATTCCTATTTTAACAACAAGTTTTGAAAACTTGGATTTTTTCAATTCCGAGGTCCAGAGGCCATTTGCAACAAGAAATTCTATATTTACAACAGAAAATTCCTAGTTTAACAACAAGTTTTGAAAGCCTGGATTTTGTCATTTCTGAGGTCCAGAGGCCATTTACAACAAGAAATTATATATTTACAATAACAAATTCATATTTTAACAACAAACTTTGAAAGCCTGGATTTTGTCATTTCTGAGGTCCAGAGGCCATTTACAACAAGAAATTCTATATTTACAACAATAAAATCCTATTTTAACAATAAGTTTTGAAAACCTGGATTTTGTCAATTCTAAGGTCCAAAGGCCATTTGCAACAAGAAATTCTATATTTATAACAGCAAATTCCTATTTTAACAAGAAGTTTTGAAAACCTGGATTTTGTCATTTTTGAGGTCCAGAGGCCATTTGCAACAATAAATTCTATATTTACAACAACAAATTCCTATTTTAACAAGAAGTTTTTAAAGCCTGGATTTTGTCATTTATGAGGTCTAGAGGCCATTTACAACAAGAAATTCTATATTTACAACAACAAATTCCGATTTTAACAACAAGTTTTCAAAGCTTGGATTTTGTCATTTCTGAGGTCCAAAGCCATTTGCAACAAGAAATTCTATATTTACAATAGCAAATTCCTATTTTAACAACAAACTTTGAAAGCCTGGATTTTGTCAATTCTGAGGTCCAGAGTGTAAGTGGAGCTAAATACCCAAGAGGGGGGGTGAATTGGGTATTCTCAAAATTTTCGACAATAACTCTGTTTTGAAGTAATAAAATAGAGGTGAACAAAGTAAGGGAAAGAATAGCTGGACACAGAGATTTATACTGGTTCGGTCCTAACAACTTGACCTACATCCAGTCCCCAGACTCTCTGGGTTTTTCCACTATTTCAAAGATTACACACTCTGCACTCAAGAAGTAGTTCTCTCTCTAGAACTCACTGTAACATCCCCATTTTTCATATGCCTCCATGTGAATTTTATTTACATAAGTGAATTTTGTTTTTATGAGGTCTTGTGTATTAAATTTGATCCAAGGGGGGGATGCGAAGAAGGTTACATGAAAATTTATTAGGGGTTATAGACAAGGGAATTAATTAAAGAATAATTATTAAGGTATGATTTTGGTTTAGAAATTTTAGAGGTATTATTTTATGGCTTAGAGAAGTCAATTGAGGAAGAGAAATCCTTATACGGAATTAAAGATTTAATTTTTGATATTAATCCAATCTTTGCAACTAAGTAATTAATGAACTATGTTGCAAATAAAGTCATGTGGGTGATTAAAGGGATCATATTGGTATGTGTTTTACAAGCTTCATTAGCCCTCATGAATTTTCGGTGCATGAACAATTGGAATTAATTAAAAGGCATGGCATATAGGTAATTAAGTGAATTGTTAATGTTGAATTCAAATGTTCAGCTGGATCCTTACTGCCTAAACCGACTCAAAATTATTTGGCAAATAATTCAATGAATTGTCAACCAATTAAAGAGACCGTAACTCTTAATCTCCTTAAGTTACAGCCAGCGACTTCATTAGATTGTAACCATATGGCAATATGTAAATTCAGGGAAGTTCAAGTCTGGACATTAATTCCCTTAGCTCAACCGACATGCCAATGATGATTAATTCATTAGATCAATTACTAACTCGGACAAAACACCAAGCACACCAAAAAGAAAGCAAGAGTGTGAGTGACCAAGGAAAACGCCAAGGCTCACCGAAAAAAAAAAAAGTAAGACGTGAGTGACCGAGAAGAACTTGAAGAAAGAAGAGGACCGAGAAGGCTAGCTGGTTCAGCAAATTGATCAAGAGGTAAGTTTCTAATGCTTCTTGTACAACACGTGTGGTATTTAGGAAGGCATATAAATTTCCGGAAATTTGATTTTGGGTCAAGGAATACTAGAAGCTAGTGGAGATCTTAAATTGAAGCTTAGGAGTTTGGTGGAATTTAAGTTCTAATATGTTCCCTTGTTGCTGCCTCGTCATCAAGTGAAGGAGGAAAAGTCTTTTGTTATATATTCAAGCGGTTTTGTCATTAAAGAAAGGAGAATTTCGGATGTGATAATATAAACATGAATTTTTGGAAGTCAATTTTGAAGAAAAGACTCCATATAATAATTGGTGCTAAATGAACTATAAATTATGGCCACTCCCTTGCCTTATTCTTTTCGGTTAGCATATTTTTCTTTGGGGGGAGTTGAAGTTTGGTAGAGTTGATGACTTTATGGTGTTTAAAATGGGAAAATGTATATAGGGTGGGCACGGTTTTGAGGAAATCAAGATAATAAAAGTAGTAGCATTTTTGTTGCACTAAATAAGTGTATTTTAATGGTTGATAGGTTAAAGGAATTCTTGGAAAGTCTACGGGCCTACTAAGATATTAAGGACAATAATTATCACAACAGGTAGTAACCGTTTTACTCAGATATCTTCATGTGTTTTGCTGTATGTTTGTGATTGCCATGTATGTTTTTCTGTGTATATGTTGTGCCAAATATGCATACAGTGTTATGTAATTCCTAGCGCTGAGGATGTTCAGTCCGAGGCTAATTTTGGTTGATGGCTGTACAGGTTGAGTTATCAGTCCGGGGCTAGCCTAGAAAGGGCGGCTCTACGGGTTGTGAGTTCAGTGAGTCTGAGGCTTGCCTTGGTAAGGTAGCTGTACGGGTTCTTGCCTTGTGGTATATGCTTTACTGTGGTATGATCTGGATGCATATATGGTATGTATTTGGCATGTTAATATACTTCTGTTTGCATGGTAGCATACATACTCTTGACACATTTAGTATTTGAGTACTGACGGTTACTCTAGGGCCCGAATCACGGACTCCAGACATTTCTACAGCTGCAGAGGAACGTACTGATAAGTAAGGACCTTCTGTGATAAGGTAGAACCCAGTGATGCGGTGAAGAGTAGGGGATGCCCTACCATATTTTGTATCGTGCTTTTGGATGACTGTATTTTATACTTAGGGTTTTACTTTTGGATTACTGTACCCTTAACCCTCTGGGGACTTATATTTTTTGTTGTTTTTACTTTTATCAGTACAGTAGTTTGTCCAAACTTATTCTGCGCTGATGCATGCTAAATGACCTAATAATTAAAGGAAAGGTAATTCGGTAAAAAGAATCCCTCTAACCCGCCACCCGGAAGGGCGAGGCCGGTGGAGGTGTAACACGCACTCCCCTTACAAGTTGTAATCAATGAACTCCCAAATCACCAAGTCCCCTTGACTTGTGATTCTTTACAATAAATGTTTTACAGAAGAAACTCTCTCAGAGAGCAGATATTGATAAACACTGAAGCACTTTGTATCAGAAGATACTCTACAAGTGAAAACTGAAGAAAATAAATGTAGACTTGAATGCAATTCGTTTTCAGTAGTTGTGGTTGTTGAGAAGACTTGAATGCAACCCTATTTATACTCAGATAGCATTAAATGACCATTACATCTTGGATTAAACCATTGGAGATGTTCTGTTCAGGTTAAGAGCTAGTTTGGTCTTCTTCTCTCTCTAAAATTTCACTTAATCCAGCTAGTTAATGGTTCAGAGTTGACTCTCTACAAATAAATCCGTTGGAGTAGCAGCTGCTGGAAGTAGAAATCATTCTTTAATTCTTTGTAAACGTGTGCATATGGATTACCCAAAAGAATGCAACTTTGTGGGTTGAGCATTTAATGTTCAGACATCACTTTTGCTTTTGTCTTAAACCTTCAATAAACTTTCTTTAATCTGTCTGAAACTCACCAAGAAAGTGGTTAAACTTATCTAGGAACATTAGAGATCAATCATAGGAAGTATTAAGATCAAACAAGAAGGCATAGCAAAATCGATAGTTTTGAATTTCTGAAGACGAGATGAAACCTCGAGGTTTGTACTCAAAACCTCGAGGTTTTGGATTGTAGCAAGTGAAAGAGGTTTAAGTCCAAAACATCAAACCTGGAGGATTCTCCAAAAACTGGAGGTTTTCAAAAATAAGAAAAAGCGTCACCTTCTCTATGTGTCAAAACCTCGAGGTTTTGTCAGAAACCTCAAGGTTTTACTTTGAATGTGAAACCTTGCAAAAACGCACCAAGAGAAAACCTGGAGGTTTTTCTGGAAACCTGGAGGTTTTCAAAATCAGTGAAAAGTGTTTGCTCTTTGGATGTCACAAACCTCGAGGTTTTCTTCAATACTCGAGGTTTCACTTAAATTTCAAAATGTTCAGTTTTGCGCCAAAACAGAAACCTGGAGGTTTTGAGAACTTGGAAAAATGCAAAACCTCTCTGTCTTGACAAACCTCGAGGTTTTGACAGAAACCTCGAGGTTTCTCATAATTTTGAGAAAGTTGAGAAAAATCTTTTTAGCTCAAACCTGGAGGTTTTGAAAAGTGGCGTGAAATTGAGCTTTCTCTGGTAGGACAAAACCTCGAGGTTTCTTACCAAACCTCGAGGTTTCACACAATTTTGTGAAACCCAGTTTTTTCAAGTTAAAACAGAACCTTTGAGTACTCCTCTGTAAGTCCAAACCTCGAGGTTTCTATGCAAACCTCGAGGTTTGCTCTTATAGTGAGTTTTACACCAATTGAGAGCAAAACCTCATGCTTTGTTTACAATTATTGGAAATCATCAAAAACCTTAGAGAACTAACATTCTCCCTCTTTTTTTTGATGATGACAACACTTGTAAACAAACATCTTTGAAAATTTGAGAGTTTTCATCTTGAAATAAATCTTGCAATTGACAGTATTTTGAAAAATTTATTTTAAGAAGCTTGGGCAATTGAAAACATAAGTGTGCAAATGTTATCAGTTAAATAAGCCAAAAGATATCAGAGATGAGCAAGCAGAAGCAAAATTGAACAAAGTGACCATGACTTATATTTCATATCAGTAAAATGAGATCAGTACATAAGCAGAATGAAATACAAGTTCATGAGCAAAATGAGATGCAATACAAAATATGTTCTCCAAAAACTCTCTACACCTCAAAGTCTAATTCTTGCTTTTCTCTCCCCCTTTGTCATCTTCAAAAGGGACAGTAGTAGGGGTGTCAAGTGAGGGCAAGATCACTGTGGCAGGGGTAGATGGTGTGGGAAGAATCACAGTGTCTAGAGTGTGAGTGTCAACTGGAGAGGTGAAAGTTGGAGTGGATGGCTCAGGAGATGAAGTAGGGACTTGAGGACTAGTAAAGGCAAAAGAGGGTGAGGGGGAACCAGATACAGGACCAGAAGAACCAAAATGAAAATGTTGCACAAGCTTGTCCACCTTGCCATTGAGGTCCAAGTGAGATACAATTTGTGTGGACAACTTTGCATCAATCTTTTCAGCCTTCTCCTTAAGTTCAATTGATTGACCAGAAACCATTTCAAGATGCTCCTTTATGGCATCTTGAATTTCAACAAGTCCATTGTGTCCACGAGTCATCTCAGCCCTTATCTTTCCCAATTCAAACTCCATGCGCATAGTCATTGTGGCAAGAGTAGCATCCACAATTTGCTTGATCTGTGAGGCAAAATTAGCTGGCAGAGTTGTCTGAAGGGGTGGAGGTGCTGATTGAGCCTCTTGAGCTTGTGATCTCGGATGTGACCTTGAAGGAGCTTGGGATTGAATAGAACCTTCCTTCCCAAACTTGATCTTCATCAGATTCATCTGTGTCTTCCCAAAGAAGGGGGGATACTCAAGTGTGTCAAGAGCACCCGCATACCAGATTTTGTGATAGTAGAGGATAACAGAAATCAATGAAGGGTATGGTATATGAGATAGCTGTCTTTTTGAAAATTTGAATTCGGTCAGGCCCTGGAGAAGCCAGTGACCAAGGTTAAAGGGGACCTTCTTCACAAGAGCAGTAAATGGTCTGTAGTCATTTTGGGTGAAGTGGGTGTAATTGCCTCCTTTAGGAATGAAGTTCCTAGAGTAGACATACCGCAAAACTCGATTCTCAGCAGGCATAGAACTAGGTTTAAATGTGAGTCTAAGTTGTTGGTCTGGAGGAAAAGGCTCACCAGGTCTGAGTGTTTCAAAAACTTCTTGGTTGCTGTAATTGAATTCAAGAATAAGTGGAGGATTGGCAATTTTAAGAATTTTATTCAGAATGGAGGCAGACAGGGTGAATTTGACATTTTTAACAACCGTGGTGACTCTCTCTTCAACCACCTCACCAAATTCGCCTAGTTCATTATCATACTCCATCTTGTAATAAAACAACCGAACAATATTTGGAGTATAAGGAACAGATATGGAAATGAAAGACTCTTACTATTTCAGCCAGGGGGACAAGTCAAAGTGACACTCTTTTTGAAACTCTTTCAGATCAATGGCAACCATAGGACAGAAGAGTCGATGTAAATATGCTTCTCTGAATTTTTCATTTTCTTCTTTAGAAAGAGCAGTAGAGGAAATTTTAAAACCTTTGGGTGGAGAGGCATTGCGGTAAATTTCTGAAATTGCATCTTCAATAACTGAAGACACAACTTCTTCTTGACTTTGATCTGGGTCTGAATGCTAAGAGGAAGCTTGTCCTAGGATTCCCCAGTTTGAGACATAGATGCCCTCTTCTTTCTTGCTGGTTTAAAAGGTTTGCCACTTGCTGGTTCAGATTCCTTTTCCTTCCCTTTTCCCTCTCCCTTTTCCTTTGGGTTCTGATTCCTTCTGCTTCTTAGCTGGTGACTTAGCGGCTTCTTCTGGTTCCTTCCTCTTCTTTGGCGATGCCTTAGAGGGTTCTTTGAAGGAAACCCCTTTCTTCTTTGGCGATGAAGCTTCAGGGATTTCACCTTGAACTCCTTTAATTGATCGGTCGACCCCATAGCGAAGACGAGTAGAGCGAGTCTTTATCCTTACTGGGCGTTCAGATGAAGGAGCAGGGGTTGACTGTACTGGTTGACGAGGAGGTGGAGGAGGAGGTGACCATGATTTTGTTCCTTCCTCACTGGAATTAGTTGTAGAGACGACTTGGGATTTAGAGAGAAGAGAGAAAAACGAGTTTGAACCCTAGATGTTTAGGTCAAGTTTTGAAGAACATGAATAGTGCAACATATATATAGACTCTAGCAAACCTCGAGGTTTCACACCAAACCTCGAGGTTTGATGAATAATCACCAACCTGGACTTCAAAGGTGTTCTGTGAACCTTTGAACCATCAGCGTCCAAACCTCAAGGTTTTATCCAAAACCTCGAGGTTTTGCAGTCCTTCAGAACTAGTCAGCTCTCTGTCTCATGAAAACTCGAGGTTTTTGTGAAAACTCGAGGTTTCATGACTCCAAGCATTTCAGCTGTTCTCTGACCCCGACAGTTCATGACCAAACCTTGAGGTTTTGCTTCTTGACAGCAAAACCCAGATTTTTCAACTTCCTGCATAAAACACATCTAGATACTCCGATGCTTAAGTTAGTGATCTTTAATCATCAAAACCATAATTTAACACTAAGTTGGGCAGGAAATACTTACAACTCATTGGGATTTACCATTCCCAATTCTCTTCTAATGAAATTGAATTGTTCTTTGGCCAATGGCTTTGTGAAAATGTCAGCAAGTTGAAGATGTGTTGGGGTGAACATGACTTTGACATCTCTTTTCTGAACATGATCCCTTATGAAATGATGTCTCACATCAATATGCTTAGTCCGAGTATGTTGAACTGGATTCTTGGCCAAGCTTATTATGCTTGTGTTGTCACACAAAATCGGGATCTCCTTCAGATTGACTCCCATGTCAGCAAGTTGTTGCTTGAGCCAAAGTACTTGAGCACAACAACTTGAGGCAGCTACATAATCAGCTTCTGTGGAAGACACAGCCACACTGGTTTGCTTCTTACTAAACCAAGACACAAGTAAATTGCCAAAGAATTCACATTGACCACTTGTGCTCTTTCTATCAGTTTTGTAGCCAGCATGATCTGAATCTGAATATGCCACCAAATGTTTAGGTTGACCTTTGGGAAACCACAATCCAAGTGTCTTCGTGTCAGCAAGATATCTGAAGATTCTCTTCACATGCTCAGCATGGGACTCCTTTGGAGCAGACTGGAACCTTGCACACATCTCCACACTGAATTGGATGTCTGGCCGACTTGCAGTCAAATAGAGTAATGATCCAATCATTCCTCTATACTTGGTGATATTGAAGTCTTTTCCATTCTCATTAGCATCCAATGAAGTGGTTGTACTCATTGGAGTGTCAGCTCCATTGCAATTGTCCATCCCAAACTTCTTCAGCAGATCATTGAGATACTTTGTTTGGGAGATGAAGATGCCATCTTTCCTCTGCTTGATTTGCAGCCTAAGAAAGTAGTTGAGCTCTCCCATCATAGACATCTCAAATTATCCCTGCATAATCTTTGCAAATTCCTTACACAAAGCATCATTAGTGGCACCAAAGATTATGTCATCAACATAAATTTGCACAATCAAAATTTCATTCAACTTATTTCTTTTAATGAATAATGTTGTGTCAGCTTTGCCTCTGATAAACCTTTGATCAAGAAGAAATTGACTTAATCTTGAAAGTGGAGCCAAATACCCAAGAGGGGGTGAATTGGGTATTTAAAAATTTCAGCAGATTGCTCTGTTTTAAAATACGAAAACAGGGATAAACAGAGTGAGGGAAGAATAGCTGGACACAAGAGATTTATACTTGTCCGGTCTTAATCACTTGATCTACGTCCAGTCCCTAGACTCTCTGGGATTTTCCACTATCACAATGATTACACACTTTGCACTCAAGAAGTGATTCTCTCACTAGAACTCACTCCCCCTTACAAGTTATAATCAATGAACTTCCCAATCACCAAGTCCCCTTGACTTGTGATTCCTTACAATAAATGATTTACAGATAAAGACTCTCTCTAAGAGTAGGTAATGATAAACACTGAAGCTTATAATGTCAAAAGACAAGATACAAGTGAAAACAGAGAAATAGTTGAAGAACTTGAATGCTTATACGTTTTCAGATGTTGTTGTTGTTGGAAAGACTTGAATGCTCTTCTATTTATACTCAGAGATCATTAAATGACCGTTGCTTTCCAAATAGATCCGTTGGAGAAGTTGTTCTGAGGTTAGGAGGTGGTTTTGGCAACTTCTCTCTCTAATACTCTTCATAATCCAGCTGGTTAGATGATCAGAGTTGACTCTCTGCGAATTAATCCGTTGGAGAAGAGTTTACTTGTTGTAGAAAACATTCTTTAATGCTTTTGTATACGTGTGTAGTTGGATTAGCCAAAAAGGAGCAACTTTCTGATCAGCATTTAATGTTCTGAACTACCTTTTTGCTTTTGTTCCAACTCTCAATTAACCTTCATTAATCTGTCTAAAACTCACAAATAAAGAGGTTAAACATAGCAGCGAATGTAGAGGATCAATGCTGGAAAGTATTGAGATCAAACATGAAGCAATTCCAAAAACGTATAATTCAATTTTCAAACTTCACGATGGAAACTCGAGTTTGTTCATCAAAACTCGAGTGTTCAACTGTGCACTTGATACAAAACTTGAGTTTCAAAACTGAAACTCGAGTTTTCTACTTCCAGAGAGCAAAGTCGTGTTTTGAGCTTTTGGACCAGTGTTTGAGTAAATCTCAAAACTCGAGCTTTCAAAACAAAACTCGAGTTTTGGACTTTTAATGGAAATAGCACGTGGAAGTCCAAAACATCAAAACTTGAGTTTTCAAACTAAAACTTGAGTTTTCAAAAGGATGCAAAGTCACATGTTCTCTGTTTGCTCAAAACTCGAGTTTCCAAAGTGAAACTCGAGTTTTCACTTAATTGTGAAAACATTGAGAAGTTCAAGTCAAGCCAAAACTTGAGTTTCAAAAATGAAACTCAAGTTTTCAAATCATCGTGAAAACACATTGCTCTCTGCCTGATCAAAACTCGAGTTTTCATATAGTTATGAAAACTTAGAAAATCAACTCAAGTTGGAAACTTGAGTTTTCAAAAACTGGGTGAAAACGTGAAACTCTCTGTTATGTCAAAACTTGAGTTTTGAAATCAAAACTCGAGTTTTCTCTTAACTTAGAGAAAACTCGAAGAGATGAAGTCTTGGCGCAAAACTTGTTTCAAAAGTTAGAGACCCTCTGTATGGTCAAAACTCGAGTTTTGCTCAAGTTTTTAAAACAAAACTCGAGTTTTGTCTTTAGTTGAAAATGTCATAAGTCTCTGTAAGAGTCAAAACTTGAGTTTTCAAACTGAAACTCAAGTTTTGTCTTGAGATGAAAATTGAGTGGTCTTTGTAAGGTTCAAAACTCGAGTTTCGAAAGGAAACTTGAGTTTTGCTCTTGTTTAGTGAAAACAAGAATCTCTCTGTCAAGGCCAAAACTCGAGTTTTGAAATCAAAACTCGAGTTTTGTCTTGACAGTAAGTTTTTCAACTTACCAAGACAAAACCTCATTTTTGGGTTTGCAATTATTAGATCATCATCAAAACACATAGAGAACTAACAAATCTCTCATACCAAGCTCTTGGAGCTTGCTTGAGACCGTATAAAGCCTTTTTAAGACGATAGACATGATCAGGATGATGTTCGTTTTCAAAACTAGGAGGTTGTTCAACATAAACCTCTTCTTGTATAAAACCATTTAAAAATGTACTTTTAACATCCATTTGAAATAGTTTAAAACCTTTAACACATGCAAAGGCTAGAAGAACTCTTATAGCTTCCAATCTTGCCACTGGAGCATAAGTTTCTTCATAGTCTATTCCTTCTTGATGAGAACCTTTTGCAACCAATTTTGCTTTATTTCGGACAATGATTGCAGATTCATCACGTTTGTTCTTAAATACCCATTTTGTCCCAATAACCGGATGGTCCTTGGGTCTAGGTACTAAGTCCTAAACCTAATTTTTGTCAAATTGATGTAACTCCTCTTGCATTGCTATCACCCAATCATTGTCTGAAAGGGCTTCATCAATCTTAGAGGGTTCTATATGAGATATGAATGCAGAAAAGGTTACTTCATTTAAAGTGCTATTTCTAGTTCTTACTCCTTGATTCACATCACCTATAACTTGGTCTAAAGGATGATTTCTTATAAATCTCCAAGCTCTAGGCTGAGAGTGATCTGGGTTTTCAATAGAATTTTGGGGACCAGTCTCAAAAACATCTTCAGAATTTTCAACAGTTGAAGGAGTAGTTTTTGAAAAGAATTGGTTTTTGAAAACGTTTTCTTCTTCATCATCTAAAGGTTTATCATATTTATTTTCACTAAACACAACATGAATTGATTCTTCAACAATACAAGTTCTAGTGTTAAAAACTCTATAGGCTTTACTTCTATTGGAATATCCTAGAAATATGCCTATATCAACTTTAGAATCAAACTTACTCAAATTATCCTTACCATTATTGTGCACATAGCACTTACATCCAAAGATGTACAGATGGGCAAGATTTGGTTTCCTCCCTTTGTATAACTTGTATGGTATCTTGTTCATCTTCTTTCGGAGGTAGGCTCGATTCGAGATATAGCATGCAGTGCTAATTGCATCAGCCCAGAAAACTTGAGATGTTTGGTTCTTATTTAGCATAGCTCTGGCCATCTCGATTAAGACACGATTCTTTCTCCCAACAACTCCATTCTGTTGTGGAGTCCTAGGTGCAGAGAAGTTGTGATCTAATCCATGAGCATCACAGAATTCTTCAAATGCATGATTCTCGAACTCTCCTCCAAGATCAGTCCTTATACCTGAAATAGATACACCTTTCTCGTTCTGAACCTTTTTGGCAAACACAACAAATTGATCAAATAATTCATCTTTCGATGACAAAAATATGGTCCAACAAAATCTTGAGAAATTATCTACAATAACCAATGTATACAAATTACCACCAAGGCTCCTCATCCTTGCTGGACCAACAAGATCCATGTGTAGTAATTGCAGTGGTCTTTTGGTTGAGATTTCATTTTTCGGTTTAAAAGATGATTTGGTTTGTTTTCCCTTTTGACATGCTTCACAAATCAAGTCATTTTTAAAATTGAGTTTAGGAACACCAATCACCAAATCCTTTTTGAGCAATTTGTCAAGCTGAGACATGTTGACATGAGCTAATCACTTGTGCCACAGCCAATTCTCATTCAAATTGCTTACAAAACATTTTTCAGAAACTGAAGCGTTGCTAGAGAGGTTAAGAGTGTAACAATTGCCATCTCTAGGTGCTCTAAATAAAGCTTTTGATTTGATATCTTGTAAAGGGAGAAAATCTTTACTAACAATCAAACATTCCTCAGAATCAAAGATAACTAGGTTACCTTTATCAGTGCTTTGGCTAACACTGAGGAGACTGTGGCAAAGCTCTTCCACAAGGTAGACATCCTTGATCAGTGGTCCTTTTTTATTCCCAATTTTGCCTATTCCAGCGATTTTCCCAGATTGGTCTCCACCGAATGTCACCTTGCCACCATCTTTAGGTTTGATTGAAGTAAACTTTGATTGATCTCCTGTCATGTGTCTAGAGCATCCACTGTCAATATACCATTTATTTGATTTTGATGCTCTTAGACATACCTGCAGATCACAGAAGATCAAGTCTTAGGTACCCATCTTTTCTTGGGTCCTTTGGGGTTAGATCGGACCTTAGAGACATAGGTTCCCTTTGGTACCCATTGATAATTTCCAGAAGGTTTTACTTTTCTTTCCTTCTTGTGAAAGCACGAAGAAGTGGATGACCCTTTCTATTACAATAATTACAATGTGCAAAAGGGTTTGAAGAATGGACTGATTTTGTAAAATAATTCATATAAGATTTCTCACCATTCTTCTTATCAAAGTCAGGTTTGTAACCAATTCCTGATCTGTCATTTGTAAATCTTTGTTGTTTTAAAATGACATTAAACATTTCACTACCTCTAGTGAATTTCTCAAGTGCCTTAGTCAAATGTAAATTCTTTTTCTTCAGATCAGGACATTCATCACAAACAATAATTTTAGAAGAAGAAAGTTTTTCAACTTGCAGTTCAAGAGTTGTATTCTTCTTTTTCAAAGTAAGATATTTTGCAGCAAGTTTTTCAAATTCTGTTTGCACAACAATGTACTCGGCAAATAACTCATCATAAGATGGTTTTGAATCATATATCTCATCATTGTTGGTAGATTGCTCTTCTTCTTCTGCAACCAAACAGACATTTGCTTTCTTTTCCTCATCCTATTCTTCGTCAGACGAGCTGTTCCCCCAGATGGCAAAAACATAGGCTTTCTTCTTGAATTTGTTGAACTTCTTCTTTTCCTTGTCTTTATTCTGTAGCTGAGGGCATTCAGACTTGATGTGGTCAGGTTTCTCACACTCGTAGCAGATAATCGGCTTCTTTGCCTCATAGCTTAAGCTACCCTTGTGAAGCTTTTTAAATCATTGGTCCCTCTTGTAAAATTTCTTGAATCTTCGGACCATCATGCCTATCTCCTCATCATCATCTTCATCTTCCTCATCTAATTCTTTAACTTCTTTTGCAGCCTTGAGAACAATGCCTTTGTTCTTGCTATGAACTTCATCAAGTCCCTTCTTGAACTTGAGCTTGGCCTCATACTTAGAAAGACTACCAAAGAGAGCAGCCATTGATGCCATTAAATCTCCTCTAGCTTCCTCAATGGCAGTGGCCTTTGCTTCTCATTCCTTGTTGGGGATGTTTAGGATTTTCCTCACTTGAACTGATTGATCATACTCTTTTCCTAAGGCAGCAAGTTGATTAATCAGATGAGTGAATCTCAACTGAAATTTGCCAATAGATTCACCAGGCTTCATGCGCATAAGATCGTATTCGGTCATAAGAGTATTGACCCGATTTTGCTTGACTCCAGCTATTCCCTCATGAGCTATCTCCAGAGCATCCCATATATGCTTTGCAGATGGTAAAGTGCAAATACGAAAATATTCTTGTTGACTCAGAGCACTTTGAAGTAGAAGAACAGCTTTGCTATTCAGTGTGACATTTCTTCTGTCATTGTCATCATAATCTTCTTCTAGCTTCATAACTCTCACGCCATCTTCAAGAACTGTGGGCATATAGTCTCCTCTTTCGAATACTCTCCATAGCCCATACTCTGTAGCATTCACAAAAACTTTGAACTTTGCTTTCCAGAATGAATAGTGCTCTCTATTGAAACCGGGTGGCTGTTGATAGAAGCTCCATCAGGTAAGATACCTTCCATGTTGATCCTTCTCGAGATGTTAAGCTCTTTTGAGAAGACCTTACTTTGATACCAAATGTAAGTGGAGCTAAATACCCAAGAGGGGGGTGAATTGGGTATTCTTAAAATTTTCGGCAAAAACTCTATTTTGAAACAATAAAAACAGAGGTGAACAGAGTAAGGGAAAGAATAGCTGGACACAGAGATTTATATTGGTTCGGTCCTAACAACTTGACCTACATCCAGTCCCCAGACTCTTTGGGATTTCCACTATATCAAAGATTACACACTCTGCACTTAAGAAATAGTTCTCTCTCTAGAACTCACTCCCCTTTACAAGTTGTAATCAATGAACTCCCAAATCAACAAGTCCCCTTGACTTGTGATTCGTTACAATAAATGATTTACTGAAAGAAACTCTCTCTAAGAGCAGATATTGATAAACACTGAAGCTCTTTGTATCAGAAGATACTATACAAGTGAAAATTGAAGAAAATAAATGTAGACTTGAATGCAATTCATTTTCAGTAGTTGTAGTTGTTGAGAAGACTTGAATGCAACCCTATTTATACTCAGATAGCATTAAATGACTGTTGCATCATGGATTAAACCATTGGAGATGCTCTGTTCAGGTTTAGAGCTGGTTTAGTCTTTTTCTATCTCTAAAATTTCACTTAATCCAGCTGGGCAATGGTTCAGAGTTGACTCTCTACAAATAAATCCGTTGGAGTAGCAACTGCTGGAAGTAGAAATCATTCTTTAATTCTTTGTAGACGTGTGCAGATGGATTACCCAAAAGAATGCAACTTTGTGGGTTGAGCGTTTAATGTTCTAACATCCCTTTTGCTTTTGTCTTAAAACTTCAATAAACTTTCTTTAATCTGTTTGAAACTCACCAAGAAAGTGGTTAAACTTATCTAGGAACATTGGAGATGAATCATAGGAAGTATTAAGATCAAACAAGAAGGTATAGCAAAATCGGCAGATTTGAAATTCTGAAGACGTGATGAAACCTCGAGGTTTGTTCTCAAAACCTCGAGGTTTTGGACTGTAGCAATTGAAAAAGGTTTAAGTCCAAAACATCAAACCTAGAGGTTTCTGCAAAAAAACTGGAGGTTTTCAAAATGGGAAAAAAAACGTTACCTTCTCTGTGTGTTAAAACCTCGAGGTTTCACTTTGAATGTGAAACCTTACAAAATCACGCCAAGAGCAAACCTAGAGGTTTTTCTGGAAACCTAGAGGTTTTCAAAATCAGTGAAAATGTGTTTGCTCTCTAGATGCTAGAAACCTGGAGGTTTTCTCCAATACTCTAGGTTTCTCTCAAATTTCAAAATTATCAGTTTTGCGCCAAAACAGAAACCTGGAGATTTGAGAGAAACCTGGAGGTTTTCAAAGTTAGTGAAAAGCGTTTGCTCTCTGGGTGTCAGAAACCTCGAGGTTTTCACCAATACTCGAGGTTTCACTTAAATTTCAAAATGTTCAGTTTTGCGCCAAAAAAGAAACCTGGAGGTTTGAGAGGAAAACTGGAGGTTTTGAAAACTTGGAAAAAAACGCAGAACCTCTCTGCCTTGACAAACCTCGAGGTTTGTCTAGAAACCTCGAGGTTTCTCATAACTTTGAGAAACTTGAGAAAAGTCTTTTTAGCTCAAACCTGGAGGTTTCTCATAAACTTGGGGGTTTTGAAAACTGGCGTAAAACTGAGCTTTCTCTAGTAGGACAAAACCTCGAGGTTTCTTACCAAACCTCGAGGTTTCACACAATTTTGTGAAACCCATATTTTTCAAGTTAAAATAGAACCTTTGAGTACTCCTCTGTAAGTCCAAACCTCGAGGTTTCCATGCAAACCTCGAGGTTTCCATGCAAACCTCGAGGTTTGCTCTTATAGTGAGTTTTACACCAATTGAGAGCAAAACCTCATGCTTTGTTTACAATCATTGGAAATCATCAAAAACCCTTAGAGAACTAACAGTGGAGCAGAAACACGTAGTGGAGCAGGCACTCGTCAAATAATGGAGCAGGGCATAACAGCCTTAAAAGCACCCTCAACCCTCAGAGCAAAACCCTAGGTAATCTCTATAAATAGGAGATTACCTCTAGATACGCAGCAGATCGATTTCCCTATTATTATTTGGTTACACTATGCACACACACACGCCTCTTGGCTAAACGCCATTCTTACGTCACAAAAAGCGATCAACGGCCGTTCTTTGTTGCTTTCTCCATAGGCAAGAAAGAACTGTCTTATCTCTGAAATTCATTCCCTTTATTGCAGAGAGTGAATCAGATCCTAAACTAATTTATCACTAATCTCTTGGGATTAGACACTTACGTTCCCAGAACTAAACAGAGCTGCTTGTTGAATGGGAACACCGTCGTACTAAAGATGCCATTTGGGAGGAATATAACCCCATTTGGGAGGAATATAACCTAGTTGCTGAACAATTCCCTCATTTTCGACTTGAGGACAAGTCATTTTTCCAAGGGGGAAGATATGATAGCTATCCTGATCCTCACTATCAATTGATTTATTCAAGAAAAGAAAAGCATTTCAGAGAAGAATAATATCAATTATTATTTGCTTGCTATTTAATTATTATTTAATTAATTGAGTTTATTTTTATTATTATCTTTAGAAAATAAGTGGAATATCCCACTAAATAGATTTAGTTGCTATAATCTAGGACTATGAGTTATTTCGATTTTGAATTTGAATTAGAGTTTTTCTCTCTGTAAATTATTATAAATTGGGATATTATCTCATCAATAAGATCATCAAATATTTTAGAGAGTAAATTGGTTTAGAAGATTCTCTTGAGTTGTTCTTTAAGAGTTAGTATGATACTTGCTATCTCTCTATAACAGAGTATTTCTATTTCCCTTCCCTTCCTAAATTAAACCCTAAATTCGGTGCTTCTTCAATAAGCAAGATGGCACTTACCAAAAACCTAGATTGTTATATATAAAATAAATAAATAATAGTTATCGTCTTAATGTATTGACCCTCGTTTCTTTTTGGATAGTTACAACGAATGTTGGTATCTTGGTGAAAATGCCCTACTTAGTGCATGCTTGTCATTATTTGATCAAAGTAAAGAAAATTATATTCTCAATCTTAATCTGTCAATAAGATTATTGACAACTTCAACTAAAATCAATGTAAATAACTAAAGAGATTGTTACAAACACCAAAATTTCACATTGTAAATAACTTAAGAGACTGTTACAAACACCAAAATTTTACTAAGTTATGATATTTATCAGAATTGAGACACAAGAAAAGTAATTGATTTGTGTCAAAGGTCAGGATTCCTAATTGAGGTAGTCATCCTAAATTCCCTAATGTTATGAATCAAACAAGTAACATGGATCACCAATCTGTTGCCATAATTAAAGTTTCTTAGCAATCTACCCTTCTTGTTATGTGCGGTTGAGTTTTGGTCAGTGACTTCTTCAGAATCTACACATTGCGTCCTTTTGGCAATCACTTTCAGTTGATCTCCTCAAAAATTCTGATACTAGCTTTGAGAATGATGATGAATTGTTCTCTAGCAATTTAGCGGGTTGATCAAACTCAGCAATCCTCCCTGTATATATATCAGATTATTAGCACTCATGAGATGATATGATATAAATATATATATATATATATATATATATATATATGTAAAGATAGTACATGTTCTTCACTAATTCCTTCTTAGGACACAATGAATCTTCAAATACCTTCATCGAGGACCAATACACGATCATTATCAATAACTGTAGGAATCCTATGAGCCACTGTAATGACTGTGCATTCACTTGTCTCTTCCCTAATAGTCTTCTGAATTAAATTATCAGTCGCTGTATCAATCGAAGCAGTAGCTTCATCAAGAACCAAAATTCTTCTTTTCTTCAATAGCAGCCTGGCAAGACAAACAAGCTGCCTTTGTCCAACACTCCAATTCTCTCCATTCTCAGCCACTGCAGAATTGTTCAAATTCAAGTAACTTTCAAATTGATAATTGTGTATATTTTCATGTTATATATAGATATTACATATATAAATATATATATTTACTCTTGTGAGTATACATTTATACCTGACGCCTCTAGAAGCCTTGGATCCGTCCTAACTATATCACCAAGATGGCACTTACCGAGTACCTGTACATTGAAGTCTTTTCAGTACTGAGATATATAGATAATAAGATTAAGAGAGTTCTTTTGATACTAACCTCCCAAAGTTCTTGATCTGAGTGTTGTTCTAAAGGATCCAAGTTGCTCCTTACAGTACCTTGAAACAAGGTAGGATCTTGAGGGATAATACCAAGCCTAGATCTTAAGTCCTTGAGGCCAATCTTGCAAATATCTACGCTGTCGATAAGTACACGTCCTGCTGAAGGTTCCACCACTCGGAAGAGAGCTTGCACTAAGGTGGATTTTCCACTTCCTGTCCTCCCTACAACTCCAATCTTCTCGCATCCCGGAAAGGTACAAGTGACACCTTTAAGAACCATAGGAGCTGTAGGATCATACTGTATGTGAAGATTGTGAAGCTCAATTTTTCCCTCCCTAGGCCACTCTAGTTGGGGCCTACAATCTTGGATTATCAATGGAGCTTCACTTGGTATCTTTGTGAATTGTAGTATCCTCTCTACTGATATCATTTTGTTCTCCACATTGCAGAGGTTCCATATTACCCAAGCCTGAAGAACACTTAAGTTCAAACCATAAGTAGCTACCAGACCTGCCAAGCCTGAAAATTACACGAAGCAGTTCGTCATGTAACAAACATCATAGTGGCACAAGATTAAACATGAAATGCAAGTTATTGTTTTGCTAAAGAGTTAACTTCTGAGAATTCAGATAATAGATTATTTATCAGATACATGAAACTGCTAAGAAGATGAAGGGGGAGGGGGAGGAGCTCACTAGGATCAATGGCAGGCCTTGGCAGTGTAACCAAGATGATAAGCACGAAAAAGAAGACTAGATTAAAGAGAAAGTTTATCCTAACAGACAACCATTCCATGGTGGCGTAATTATGAAACACCACACGAGAATAACCATCAGCTAGAGCCATAACTTTCGTATAAAATCTTTGCTGTTGATTGAAACAACGAATTGTGGCCACCCCAGCAATTGATTCTGAAAAGTGATGCAAGATTGGAGCCTTCCTGATCCCTACCATCCTGGCCAATTCTCTAGCTGTAGTAATGTAATAAGCCTGCAAATATACATATTTCGTTCATGGAGAGAATTTAACTATAGAGTTGGCTTCCTCATGATCTATTTTGAATTCATATCAAAGTTAGATATATTTTACCTGATACCAGATGCAGATTGAAAGCACCACAATGAAGAAAATAATGACTTGCCAAGCAACTTGGGACATTAGAATGATGATACTCAATAACTGGATGAGTGCAAATACAAGTCCAGCTAGTCTGTATGGTATATCTGTATCTACTGTACTTTGATCTATGGAACACTGCAATAAAAATAGAGCAATATTAAAATAAATTAGAAGAACTAATTTACGTAAAAGAAAGTAAATGACCACCTAATCGAGAATATTAGTGGGAACTAACCCTATTTAAAATCCTGCTTGAAGGAGTAGTATCAAAAAAAGAAATAGGAGCTCTGAAAACTGATGTAATCATTTCATGATAAAGACGATGAGCTGTCTCTACAGCAATTTTTGCCATGAACAAAGCCCTTCCCAATATAAAGATGGAACTGCCACCAGATAGCAAAACAAAGGTCCCCATAAGCGCCCCTTTACTAACATTGTTTCTTTGTTCTGCAGCCCAAGCAATCCAATAATTGCTTCCCATTTGCATTCCTTGAAAGACAATTTGGCATAGGATAATAACGGGAACTAATGCACCTTTATAAGCAAAGGTGACAAAAGTTGAGTAAACACTCCAATTAACTCGACCCGTCTCTGCTTTCTCTTCTTTGTTTCTATCCAAATTCTTGTTTTCTTCAAGGTACATGGCAAGGTTTGTTTCGACTAATTCAATTTGGGGCGTTTGAAATGGTATACTGTTCTTGGATAAGGAATTATCCTCGCAGCATGGTCTGATTTGCTTTATTGTTTCCTTATAAGCAGCCATTTGATCAACAAGTTCACAACTGTGACAAGCTATCAGATCTTTATACTTTCCTGACCCAACTATTTTCCCATCTTTCATTACCTGTAATAAAAAGTATATGGACGTTGAGAGGCCGTAAACATATAATACATTCTTCAGGGAAATACAAAGTAGCTTACCAAGACAAGATCAGCAGCTTCCAAAAATTCCAGTTGATGGGTAGCATAAACAACAGTTTTCTCAGATAGAAGTTCTAAGAGACATTTCTGCACAACATCGCATATTCAGTCAAGCCCATGGAAGTCTGTGTATGGTGTGTCGAAGGAAATACAAATGAAAAAAGAAGCTCTAAAATTATAAGTATTGTTTTTTTGGTGGAAAGTAAATAGTAGTCACCTTAAATAAATGAGTCCCAGTATGAGCATCAACAGCACTGAAAGGGTCATCTAGGAAATAAATATCTGAATCATTGTAAACAGCCCGTGCCAGTTGAATTCTCTGTTTTTGGCCTCCACTTAAGTTTATACCCCTCTCCCCCACCATGGTCAAATCTCCATCTTCCCACTGTTTGATATCCTGATGCAATGCACAACATTCCAGGACTTTCTCATACAATTCCATGTTCATTTTCCTGCCAAACAGTATATTTTCTCTTACAGACCCTGATTGAATCCAAGGACTTTGGGGCACATAACTTTTATTTCCATATACTTCAATTCCTACCCCTGAACTCTTCGGAATCTCACCAAGCATACAGCATAGCAGGCTTGATTTGCCAGACCCCACAGACCCACATATTGCAACCTTTTGACCTTTCTCTATCTTCAACTTCTCTGTAATTTGAATAGTTGGTTTCTTATTGTATAGATCATCAGCTTCCCATGAGTATTCACCTGCTTTAATCTCAATGGCAACATCAGAAAGTTTCAATGTAGGCTTAGTCATGAACTGCATTTGATCATCTTCTTTAATGAACTCTTGGATTCTATCAATGGATACTTTTGTTTGAGCTATCATGGACACAAGCTCAGGTAAGTTATAGATTGGTTCTTGCAAGATACGAAAAGTTGCTAAAGCTGAGAGCACAGTGGCTGCAGTTAATTTAGTTTTCACCATTATACAGACACCAAAAGTGACCACAGAAACCAGAGTTGGTGCGGTCCAAAACAGAAATGTCACTGCTGAGGAAGTATACAGATACTTCTTAAGCCAGCTCTTCTCAGTTTCCCTGAGCAGATACAGCTTCTTCAGAAATGTGGATTCCCAAGAATGCAATTTCAGAATCCTTACGTTCTTTAGTATCTCTGAAGTAGCCTTAATCCTCGAATCCTTAGCTTCCATAATCTTGGAGTGAAGACTTTCCTGCATATTAGCCATGGGAGTGTTGCAAACCATGACCAAAACAGTTACAGCAAATGCAGCAATGGAGGGTGTGAATCCTAAATTCATGTACAAGATAACCAAGGCCAAAACAACCTGAACCGGAAGCAACCATACTCCATGAATGTACCAGCAGAAATCTCCGATCCTTTCAACATCCACGTTTATGAAATTTGTGATTTTGCCTTGTGTTGGTCCCCCACACTTGATTGATAGTGATTTGATATATATTAGACCCGTGAGTGCTGCACGGACTCGGATTCCTATTCGTTGAGCTCCAAAGTACCATTGTCTTTGAGTTAGTGATTCCACAGTCTTCGCCAGGAAGAAGATGAAAGCAAGAATTAGCCCGTAGTGGATGTTTGAATCGTTATTATTTCCAGACAACAAATTCACAAAGTTTGTGATTAACAAGGGACCCATGTAAGAGGCCATTGTGTTAATACCTGCCCCACATAAATAAATATCATTGATCATTTGGAAAAAAATCCAATAATGATTCTGAGAAATTCTTACAATGAAATTAGGATGAAGATTGCTTTTTAAAAAAGAAAAAAGAAAAAAAAAATTCCTATGCCTTGTCATTAGTATGTTTTTTAAGATCCAATACAAGAAAAGTTAAAAACATGTATAACTCAGGAACGAAAAATTTATACTTCCCAGCTAGAACCAAATTTACCTGCAAATACTGCATTCAAGGCCAAGGATTTCCGGATAAAACAGGCCATAGCTTTTGACAGTGAACCCTTTTCGAGTTTTCGTTTTCGCAGTGATTCTTCGAGCATGGAAGAAGCGTATTCTGCACTTTCAGATTGAGGAACTGAAGGTATATGAGGAAGTTCAAGTTTCTGCATCTGACCTCTCCTGAAAATAGGATTTAGCCATTGAAACGTGAGCTTGCTCCATATTCCAGCATTTATAAATGCTTCCTTATCTTCTTCTTCATCTTCGTCTTCCTCCTTTTGAAGCAACACTTGTTCAGATTCACTGGATTTTCTCGTCCATACAGAAGGCAGAGCATTCAACCAGAGAAGTAACAACAGAGGAAAGGAAACGAAATCCACCAAGTTTTCCTCTGACAGAAAGAAAGACAAATCCAAGGATTTGAAATTCTTGACGAGTTTCACAGAAACGAAGATTGAATCCAATACTGTGGTGAAGAACCACCAGAGAATCAAAATGAGAGGCCACGTTTTGCTGTGGCGGCGTATTCTCTTCACGGAATATACCGAAACCAAAGTCGCTAAAACCCAAGTGAAAGCCAAAGAAAAAGAACAATACGACACGATTTTCTCGCTCCAATACTCATGAAACGCAAAAGCCAAGTTCAAAACCGAAAGAACCGCATGAATGGAAAGCGTGATTGCAGAGAAAACGGCGAATCGTTTTGGTACGTGTTTCAAAAACACAACATCGCTACGCTTGCTTTCTCTCAGACTATCAATCAAAATCCATAACAATAAAGCTATGAAGAAAGCAGCATTGAGAATACCCAATGGAGTATCAACAGCAAGAGCCATGGATGAAACAATGAGAGTCAGTAAGATTCAGAGAACATTACAATGATTTGTTCTTGGCCAAAGGAAAAAGCCAGAAAGGGGACCAAGAAAAAGGTAAGGACGGACAAGACAGAGAGAGAATCAGCATACGAATATGACAATAAAGACAGCAGAAACAAAAACAGGAAAAAAGAGACACAGGTTAGGCAGTGACCAGTGAGTGCAGGTATGAAGAAGAAGAAAGCACGTGGGATTAGGAAAAAGGGATTAATGGCTGAAACAAGGAAGGAGGAAGGTGAAGAGTTAAGATGAGTGTGGCTTCACTGCGTACCAAATTGGATGCTTCCTTCCTTTTTATAGTGTGATGAAGAACGATAATGGTCCGTCTCGAATTTGAAGTCTAAACGGATTTTGGCTTTGCGCCTCCATGTAGGAAGGAAACCGATTATCCGGTCTACAGGGAATACAGAGGATGTTTTGAAAGAAGAACAAGTAAAATTAAAAAGGAAATTGTAGTAATGATGTTTTGAGAGAAAAACAAGTAAAAATACAAAGGAAATTGTAATAATGAGGATGAGGATTCTGTCCCTTTTTTTTTTTTTTGGGAGGATTCGGGAATAAGGAAATTGTAGTAAGATGTGGGTCCCTGCAATTAATGAAAATAATGAAGAATATTCACATTGTTTAAATTCATACCTTCTTGATATAATTGAAACAATACTAAAATTGAGTAGAGCATAATGACTAGAGAAAATCAGGTAGTAAATGTTAAAAGATATTATTTATAATGATAATAGATATTCAATTCATTTAAAGAGATGAAAATATGTATTTAAATAAATTTTTAAGCGTTGATTAGTTTAAGGAAAATACTATTTGGATTTCAAAAGCTCAAATAAGTTATTTTACAATAAATCGAGTCGTTAATTACTTTATTATTCTTTTTAGTCTCATCATTGTTGTCAACTAAATTTTGAAGTTCTGTATGTTTTGTGATTTTCCTTAATTTAAGTTATATAATTATTTTTTGTTAATCACAAAAAAACTAATGTAATGTGGTAAACTATGCAATGAATTAAACATTTGTATTTTAATGAAAAATCATATCTTTTCATCCAACATTGATGAGACATCATTAACTTCTAGAATTAATGCCCCATTAACTCTTTTCCCTTAAAATAGATTACAACTATCCCTGTGATTGAATAGATTGTATTGTGTTTTTAATAAATATAGATATTGTTGTCAAACTCGCAAGTTGATTTTTCAAGTTAAATATTTTACTTTTCTAGCTTACGAAATCGTGTCAAGTTACTAGTAAACTCGTACCAGTTGTAAACTCGTTAAACTCACGAGTTTATGTACTGAGTTTATCGATTTTACGTTTCTAGCTTACAAAATCATATTAACTCACTCTTAAACTCACGTTAACATTTTCGATTTGATTATGCTCAATGACATTATATATGAATTTTATTGAAATTTCTTTGTTAAGTATGAAAAAATATTAATATCGATGGATTTAATTTCAATTATTTGAATTAAAAATACATTTAAATTAAATTGTTGTCATTTCTATTTTAATTATTTAATTATACACTATTGATACATATTTAATTATAAAAGTAAACCCTTACAAGTTTATAATTCAAGTTCATGTCTCTGTGTTGAGTTTATTTAAACTCACTAGTTTGACAACTTTGAGTGTAGTTATCCTTTTATTAGAGGTAATTATATTCGATGCATTTTTGTGCACTAAAATGTAAGCAAATCTCCTTGTAAACTATTAGTAGTGCAGTGGTATTGGAATTAATTTCCCCTCCTGGTCCTGGGTTCGATCCCCTCTCTCCTATCGCCTTGTATCGAAAAAATCTCCTTGTAAGGATTTGAATACAGATTCACTACATTTTGTGCACTAAAATGTAAGCAAATCTCCTTGTTTTCATAGTTTTCTTTTTTTTTTTTGAGGGGGGGGGGGTTAGCAAGGAGCTGATCCAATCAAATCAGTGAAAGACCAATAAAAACATCATCATCATCCTTGTCATCTGCTTCTAACATTTTCAATTTTTTAGGGAAAATCCATCTCAGGGCCTTAATTAGCAAAAAAATGTTTAAAGAAAAAGCCCAAATAAATTTTACATGTTAAAAAAGGCCCCATGGCTTTTTCTAGTATTATTTTATAAAACATTAGTTGTTAACGCCTATTGATATAGTTGTTAACAGGTACTGATTTAGTTGTTAATGGTATCGATTTAGTTATTAGGATATTGTTGTTAATGCTACTGATTTAATTGTTGACGGTACAGATTTAGTTGTTAATGGTACTGATTTAATTGTTAACGTTTATGAAATAATACCAAAAAAGACCCTGTAGCTTTTTTTGACATGTGACTCTTTCTTGGACCTTTTATGACATTTTTTTGTTAGTTTGGGCCCTGAGGTAGATTTTCCCAATTTTTTATGCTTCTTTAATAAATTTACATACTTATTTACTTAAACAAATAAAATTAGATATAATATTTTTCAAAAAAATCTCTAGAAAACCAATATGTATTTTTTAACTGAAATTGAAAAACATATTAATTTTAATAAGCAAATAAAGTTGGCTTCATGAAATCATGTAAGCATTTTTTTTTAAAAGTAAATTGACAATATATTAAAGGAGATTTTTATTTGATTTTACAATTTTAAAAATAACAATAATTTCATAAAATAAATTATTAAATTGTAATTTAGTGTAAATTAAGGAAAAAAATAAAGAGTTAAGATGCAACTGACATCCTGAAGTACTTTTTTTCATATGCATTTCATGCCATAAAGTAATTTGTAGTGCACCCATCACCATGAAATATTTTTTCAGGAATGTCCATCACCCTAAAATACTTTTTTGCTTAATTTTGCACTTAATTTAGATAATTAAGGGTTATAGATGCACCTAAAAAATACTTTAGGGTATTAGATGTACCGAAAAAATAGTTTATGGTATTGGACGCAATTAAAATAATACTTCAATGTGCTTGGTGCACCAAAAAAATGCTTGAGGGTATTGGGTGTATCACAAAACACTTTATAGCTTCAGATGCATGTGAAAAAATACCTAGGATGTTGGTTGCACCTTCACCCTTTATTTTTTCTCAATTTATTTAAATTACAACTCCCCCATCCTTATTCTTATTTTAAGACCGGATTGAATTTTTTTTAGAAAGATTAAGAAAGTTAAATAAGTTATTTAATCATATCATATGTTTTGTATCTTTAAATTATATATTAGTTTATTATTCGAACTAATTCATTTAAAAATAAAAATAAAAATATTCTAAAGTAATTTAATTAGCTTCTTTAATTTTTTTTTTAAAAAGTTCATCTTAGTCTTAAAAAGTATATTTTGTAATGCTGCATTAGATGGCTAGAGAGAGAATCCTTATATTTATTTGTTATATTGTGATTAAGATATGTGTATATATATAAATTTAAATAATTTTATATATAGATCAATATTATAGTTTTCTTAAAATATATATATACATGTCTTAAAAGTTTATATATTTAATATATTAATGTGTCAATGAATTTTATCTTGGTCTAAAAAAAACCTCATAATATCAATTAATTAAATCATCACATTTACTACTACGTACTGTCATTTTGTTGTTGTTGTTGTTGCTGCTGCTGCGAGATGTCATATATTTATATTGATTCCATATCCTATGTACTCAATCATGCAACCCAAATTGGCAAAACATATATCCCTTTTGGGCAATAGTATCTTATTAAATCAATTAATTAAATAGTAATAATACGGAATTTACGGATTAATGCATTACCCGTGATAGACAAAAACTAATATGGAATTGAGCTATGATTCAGTTTTGTAAAATATAGCAACAAGCCAAAAGTTTTATTTAAAAGGATGGAGAAACTATTACCTATTATTAGAATGCCACGTAGAGAGATTAAAATAAAGTAGGTATTATAATCTACGGAAAACTAGAATGAAAGAACCGGAGGAAAAGATACTTATTAAGAAACCTTAAAAATTATACTTATTTAGAAGCACCAAATACAAAAATACTAAATTAAAAATATTAAAATGCCCATAATAAATTCTTATGCATTCCGTCCTATATTTTTCTCCCACATACTATTTTTTAAATTAATACAAAATTCTAAATTTCAATAAATTAAATAACATTTTTCTTAATTTTCATTTTCCACAACTTGCATAGATACATGTGGATAAAAATTACACATTCTTCAATCTTGTAAAAACTATAATTTTTAAAATCAACAAAAATTAATTAAAAATAATATAATTTTAATAAAACTCAAAGTCTGTTATAATTTATTCTATATGTTGAAGCAAGAAAGTTTATATGATTTATTTTTATTTTAGGAGAAATTTATGTCAGTTAAAAATTCATTTATTGTTAATAAAATTTTAAAAATATAAATAATCTATTATATTTTGAAAAATATGAAATAAATTCAGTTTTTGTTTTTATAAAAACAACTTAATTGATATCAGTACAAATAGGGCAACTTGATGATATATATTGGTAAAAATTACAAATTAAAAATGTGATGTTAACCATTGTTAAATTAAAATAGATAATATATTGATTCTTTTTTTTTAAAAAAAAAAAAGATACAGTCATAATATAGGCAGTTTTAGTTAACTTTTTAAACTATGAATACAAGAGATAAAGTAGGAAATTTTTTATCACGGGAAATTTAGTAATTTTAAATTTATATTATAATATCCGGTCCTTTTAAATAATTAAAATTTTTGTGGTCATTTACAGAAAATATTATTTTCTCTATGTGTTTTATTTCAATTTGCCCTATAATCTATCCTAATTACCCTACAATATCAAATTATGAATGAAAAAAGATCTAAAGGCAAATATTCCTACTTATCTGGACAACTACATACTGTCTCTGTATATTGGAAAAGAATAATTATTTAATTGGATTTAAAATATTTTACCTAATAATTTGTTTGTCGTATAATGCTAATAAATCTTTAAAGGACACATGTTCACCTTTGTGTGTGTGCCTTTATTTGAAGCATATAGGGCCTGCTAAGCTGGAAAAGTTTTATGGGACCGTAATATTTTATCCTTATCTGAAGGAAAGCAAAAGATCCAGAACATAAGAGAGCTTTACTAATACGAAAAATTGTTTTTTCTACTTTCAGTTTCTAAAAATTAATTATTACCTTAAGAATCGATTTCGCACGTGAATTGCAGGGAATTTAAAGCATGAATAATGAAGTACTTTCAATTTGGAATTTTTTTGGTAACCTACTTATGTATAATTTTAAATATTAGGATAGTTATTTTTTCAATTTGTTTTAAATAGATTAAATTCTACGTACAAAACTTCCCTAACTTTTATGTCATATGTAAATAACTTCCTTAACTTTTATAACTTTATAATATACCTCCTATAAAAACTTTGACATTTATATATATAATTCATGTACTATTAGTTTTGTTTATATGATTTAAACTTTCAGGAGTTTCTGTGCCAATTAAAATAAAGTTTAAGTGGTATAAAATTGATAATTCATGTAGCTGCATAGTTTGAAAGTTCAGTAGGGCTTATGATTAAGTTTCAAAGGTTGATGAGGTTATTTGTACATTATCTACCCATTAGTTCAGAGAAATTTATGTAACTTAATTAATTATTAGCATTTGTTTCATTTTATTTCTTTTTTTCCCTTGCACAAATAATAATATCTGGTATTTTCTCCTTCACCTAAGACACTGAAATATATTTTTTTTTTCCAAGTACATCTAATTAAAAATATAAAAAAAATACTGAAAAAAGGATTTTAAGGTGCTTGATGCTCCTTCACTTAATAGACTTTTTGAGTAGTTAAGAGTGGAATTAAAATTGTTTTCGGAAAAAAAAAACTTTACGGAAAAAATTTCTCCTAAAAAAATAACACTCTAACATGGAAAAATACTTCAGCTTGCGAGGGGGAAAAAAAAGTATAGAGGGAGTGATACATAGCATAGCCGCCCTTGATTCCAATTTGACGTAGAAGTTAGGAAGAAATATGTTGGATGATGCTGTGGACTGTGGAGTGGGCTGAGGGCAGAGAACCATGTGGTCAGTGTCAGATTTTAGGATAAATGTTTGAGGGGATTAAATTTATATTCATTAACTAATTAAGGAAAAAGAATATTTGGGGGTTAAATGTATAAATTTTTGGAACAAATGTATAAATTTTGTGCAAAAAATCTATTTTATATCAAATATTTTGGACAATTTTTTTTTTTTTTTTTTTAAAATATGGGTCATGACCTTACTTAGCCCTTGAGAAGCTCCACCTCTACACATGGTTGTCACATGGCGCTACGGCTTGGAATCTAGTGAGTCCCGAAAGGCAGTGTGTCCCTTCCTATTCCCCTATTGCCTTCCACTTTCCTCCTTACGCTTTACACAATTACACGTGACGTGTTTCTCCTCCCCAATATTCTCCCATCCCATTATCTCCTCCACTTTGTATCACTCCAATCATCAATTGCATAATTATTATTATCACCGGTGTTAAATATAAGGAAAATTTGACTTTTTTAAATTTTAAAAGATTGAGAAAACTTAATATGTTACTTAATCGTATCATATATTATGTAAGAGGCAGATTTAGGGGGCTAGAGGTGGCCCCCACCCCCCTAAAATTATAGAAAAGAACCCCAAAAGTTCAGGAAATCATATTTCAGCCTTATAAAAGTTTCAATATTTTTACTTAAGTACCTACTAAAGGTGTCATACAGGGACTAAAATGAAAATACTTAAATATTTATGAGGCTGAAATATGATTCCTGAAACTTTGGGTCTTTTTCTGTAATTTTCACTCCCCTTAATGTTATTTTCTGGCTCTGCCCCTGATTATGTATCATTAGATTGTATATATATCAGTTTATAAGTTAGATAAAATAGTTTGGAAAAAATGACAAATATAATATTTTAAAGTAATTTAATTAATTTTTTAAATTTCTGTAGAAAAACTAACTCTATCTTATATCTATGACTGAAGAAAAATCTCAAAGAACTTTACAAATATCAATGGGCTGCTCAGATATTGCAGTGTTTGGTGAGAAATATCAAACCCATAGTTTTTGAGATCTGAACACCCTTGTTGACCCGATGACTGGACTCTCGTTAATGGCTTACTTTGAATTTGGAAACCGTTTTCAGTTACTCCATTCGGTTGGTTTTATAAGTTACATTCTCTCTTAAGTATGGGTTTAAGGGTTAAGTAGCAAATTTGCTCCGGAAGTATACCCCGAAGAGTAATTTTGCCCTGAAAGTTTTTTTTTGGAACAATATTGCCCCAGAAGTTTTTTTTTTTTGGGAGAATTTTGCCCCTCCGTTAATAACTCTAACGGTCTACTAACGTTTAACCGTTAACTAACGGTTGACCATTAGTTGACCGTTAACGAAAAGGCAAAATTGCTCCAAACAAAAACTTCCGGGGTGACATTGCTTCAAAAAAAACTTCCAGGGCAAAATTGCTCTTCGGGGTATACTTCCGGAGCAAATTTGCTACTTAACCCTAAAAAAATTTAGGGTTAAGGTGCAGATTTGCCAATCAACTATTACCCGAGGAGCGTTTGGGCCAAATAACTATTGAGGGGACCAAAATTGCCAATCAACAATTAAAAAGTGAGAAAAACACAATTTGGAGCAGATTCGCCAACGAACTATTACCCCGTCACTGTCTTGGTATCTCTGCCTTCCATTGACTGTCATAGTGTCAGTGACGTTGGCATTTCCAAAGCTTCTATTGTTGTTGGGTGTTCCACTCACCCTCTTGAATTCATCCAATAGTCCACAACGTTCGACTGGCACGCACCTTGCACCTTGGTTCCATCCCTCCGATGCCACAAACAGCAACCGCTGTTGCCACAATGCCTGCTCCCATGGATCCCATCTCTGTTGGTGTTTTCCTTTTTCAACAAGAAGGCTTAACCGCTCTTTTCTCCAGCGTTTCCACCACCGTCCTACACTAATACCTCACATTTTAACTTAATTATGATAGTTGTTTTTTAAAAAAATAGTTATTTGGTGTTTTTTTTTCACTTTTAATAGTTATTTGGTTTTTTTTTTCACTTTTTAATTGTTGATTGGCAATTTTGGTCCTTCAATAGTTATTTGGCCCAGACGCTCCTCGGGTAATAGTTGGTTGGCAAATCTGCACCTTCACCCAAAAATTTATATAACTCATAAAAAATTATGAAAAAAATGATAATATTTTTTTTTTGCCAATTGTCCAAAATAATCTAACTTAGCTACTGCAGTAGGGCTAATAAAAATTTACATTTACATGTTACTTATAACTAGATTTATTTCAAATCTAATATAAATATTTCTGGAAGAGTGACATATATTTTTCTTACACAAATAAATGATTTAATCAATTTCCTTACTTTTTGTAAATTGATTAATTAGGCCTTTTTTTATATCTACCTTCGTTGATTTATGTAATTCGGCCTGTTTGAAGTAGGCCTATTTTTAGCCTGTTTAAAGTAGACCTATTTTGTAGTGAGGCCTGTAGCCTGCTAGTCTAATTATAACATTTTTAAAAATATAGGCCGCCTTAACAGGGCACAGGCCAGGCTCAGGCTGAAAAAATG